>CM069546.1:39702500-40956250 GCA_035773235.1 Eospalax fontanierii
TTTCTTTTACATAATTTTCATTTATAACATAAAACGGTGAAAAAAACAGGGTGTGGGGGGGAATATTCCCATGATAGTAAGTTCAGTTTTTTTTCAGTTAATATTTTAAAAAATTAAATGGTTCAAAAGGCATTTATGAACAAAGATTCTTTCATTCTGGTGCTTAAATATTTCAGTAGGCTCAGCTCCCAGAAGTGATGTTGTCTGCTCAACAGACACTTTCACTTTACGGTTCAATGCCCCCAGGTTCCTTTCTGCAGACAGAGCACATTGCCAATGGACCGGAAGCTTATGAAGCCTCTCTTTTCCCAATGCTTTTGCCAGTTCTGATGACCTACAATCCTTCTAATGTTTGCCAGCGTCATGTCAAAGGGTTGGACTGTACTAGCTCTTTTGCCTTGAGCTTCCTTGATTGTTGCTGAAGTTCACCATCTTGGTATACAAATGTATTTTTAGTGCATGCACGTGTGTGTGTGTGTGTGCCTATGTGTATTTGTGGGGTTTGCATGTGTGTGCAGAGAGGGAAATACATGTATTAATATGCACACATAAAGAAAGCAGAGGATGCTGAGTCTTCCTGTATTGCTTCCCACCATTTTCCTTTGAGACAGGGTCTGTCACTGAATCTGAAGTTCAGTGTGTCCACTAGGTTGAATGGCAATGAGCCCTCACAGCTACCTGTCTTTTTTCCCTATTGCTAGGATTATAGGCATGGGCAGCCATGCCAGGCTGTTACATGGGTGTTGGAGATCTTAACTCAGGTCCTCATGTGTAAGCAAGCACTCTTACCACCGTTGTAGTTCATCTCACCATTGCTGTGCTGAAGCACTCTGACCAGAAACATCTGAGGAGAAAATAGTTTATTTTATCTTAGACTTCTGAGTGACAGTCCATCTTTGAGGGGAGTCAGGTAGAGGAACTCAGGGAAGAAACCTGGAGGCAGGAACTGAAGCACAGAACACAGAGGAATGCTGCTTGCTAACTTGCTCCTCTGGCCTGCACTCAACCTGCTTTCTTATACAACCTAGTCCCACCTGCCTGAGGGTGAGGTATATGCATATGAGTTCAGGTGTCCATAAGGGTCAGAGGCATTGTATCCCCCTGGAGTCGGAGTTAGAGGCAATTGTGAACCACCAGATGTGGGTGCTGGGAAGGAACCAAACTCAGGTCCTCTGTAAGGGCAGTACACACTCTTAACTGCTGAATCATCTCTCTGGTCCCCAAATATTATTTTAATAACAAAAGTAACCTCTACAGTGATGGAACCTTGACTTATTAATGGTGTATCTGTATATGTGTGTGTGGGAGGGTTCTGAACACAAACCTTGCCCTTTAGAGTAATGTTACTCATCAGTCCTTAGTTACCCTCTAAAGAATAGTATGAAGTGCACTGTTTCTGATAGGTCTTCCCTTCCTACAATGCTCTGCCACTCGTGGCTTCCAAGTGTGGAAAGAAAATGGAGGGAGTTAATGGCCATGGGGGTTAAGAGGAGGTTTTGCTGTTACTGAGCATCACTGTCTTTTCATTTTCAGACACCACCCAGATGAACAATGCAGTGCCCACCTCTCCTCTGCTCCAGCAGATGGGACACCCACATTCATATCCCAACCTGGGCCAGATCTCCAACCCCTATGAGCAGCAGCCGCCGGGAAAAGAGCTCAACAAGTATGCCTCCTTAAAGGCAGTTGGTAAGGACATCGTGCATGGATCTATTTCTCTTCACTTGGTTTCTCCTTCCCTTCTCTTTCTTTCTAGTTATTATTTCTTTTAAAAATCTTTTTGCTCTGTCTATATCTCTTTTCTCTTCCTATCTATATCTATCTATCTATCTGTCATCTATCTATCTATCATCTATCTAATTTATCCATTTAATATATGGTTACCTAGAACCATAGTCCCCCCACCCCCAGTTGCTTCTTCTAGCCTATTTCAAGTCCACTTTGCTGTGTGGGGCATGATGGTCATCTGGGTCACCTTAGTAATAAAAAAATACTTTTCCTGGGCATGAAGACCTGGATTGCTAATGTGATCCCATTGATATTCAACCCCTTCAGCATTCCTTTTTGGCCCTAAGATATCCTCAAAGAACCCAGATGCAGAATCCAGTCCCTTAGTCTTAGCAATGTCTTGCCTTTTATCAAGGTAGCCAACATCATGCACACATTTCCTTTCATTTCTAGGAAGCTGATAAATAATGCATTATTAGCCGAAGTAGCTTCTCTTTTTATTCAGGATATAAATATTTTCTGGCAACAACAGTCTATATCTACTATTAATTTTGTTCTTAGCATGTGTGCTGTATTTTGTCTGATTGAGTCAACATGGGTCTTGTACATGCTGTCACCATTGTTGCAAGTTCATGAGCAAGTTCCCGGGAACTCTTTCCCCATGCTCATGCACCAACCCTGCCTCTTACAGTCTTTCTGATCCCTTTTCTGCAATGGTCCCTAAGCCATGGTGATGATGTTTAATATAGGAGTCCTGTTCAGAGACATGCACCCTGCTGTCTCTTATTCTCTAAACTTGGCCTGTTGTGGCCTTATGTGTAGATCACACATGACTGTATGAGGAAGCGTCACTGGTGGGAGTTGAGGGATGTGTTAGTGTACTCTTTACCCCCTTTGCCATTGTGCTCCATGAACTTTAGGTATAGAGACTCCACAGTAGACGTGTCACTTACGGCTAGGCATCTTTCGGGCATATACTTCAGTGTGTGTGTCAGTTATGGAATTCTTCAGTAGCTCCACCTATTGCCAAAAGAATCTTCTTTGATGAGTGGTACTGCATGCTCCTCTGTAAATATAACGATTCACATTTATCATATAGTAAGAAATTCATTTGTCCAGAGATATGTCACAGAGTTTTCTCTAGGATCTATGACCTTTCTGGTCATTTGTATTTGGCTCTATCAACAGGGCCACCTATGAGTCCCTTTGCATTTAAAGGGCTTTAAATCCAATTAGTTAGCTGTTAATTGTAAAATGGCTTTCTAGATGTTTCTCATGTGAAGCCAGAGCTGAAGGTCACTGATTTACACTATGCCATTAGCTCGACACCTTGAAGAACCCAGTCCCATCTCAACTGCTTGCTCAGAACTTCTTCTTCCACGTTCCCAGCCTGTTCTCTACATTCCTGATAATTCCAGACATGAAGAAAGTCCTCTTTTCCATCTCACTGTGTCCTGTGAGTTCTATATTAGCTTGTCTTTACAAAGAGAAGAGATTTTCAAGCCAGTCTCTCCATTTTACCTGCTGTTTCTCTGAGCTTATTCTTTGGGGAGCTGAACACAGCCAGACAGATATGGGCTCCAAACCCAGCGCTATCACATAACTTCTGTATAATTCTGCAGCACCCAACCGTTCATTAGTCCTCAGTTTTCCAGTCTCTAAAGTGGGCATGCAGATAGATTCTTTTCGAATGAAACAAGATAACTCATAGTGTGGTCTGGTAAAGAGTATGGGCTCAGTATTTATAGCTCACCTTTCCTTTGTAGAATCCCACTGTCCTGTTTTGAGTGGCTCCCTTCATAGCTGAATCAATTCTTGGTTCTGTCTCATAGCATGCTTGAGACAGAGCTTGAATCCCCTTGAAAGGTGTTCTTAATTATCTTTATATAGTTTCCTTCCAAACATGGAGTCCTTTCCTTCCCCAAAGAATTGGCCACTAGGAATCCCGGAGTAATAAAGTAATCTCCTTGACTGGAATTCCATTTTATTGGTAGAGATCTTTCTCTTCTTTTGACTATTTATAAAGCTTGTTGTTTATTCTCACGTACTCTTGTTTCCTGGGAAATTTTGAGCAGGAAAGGACACTGCAGACATATTCTCTTTTATGATCAATTGTTCATATTCCGTTCTTCTAGCCCCTAATCAGTGATGGGATGGGAGATACTTGTTGATTGATTCCAATAGGAAAAGTCCTAATTCTATTATAAAATAATACCATAACCCAAAGTTTAGCCACTACCATATGGCCATGATATTTGTTGTACTCATGATTGATGATCAAACACGCAAAGGAAGTGTGTGATGACCTCATGTAAGGCCAAGCATGCATTCGGTTATTATTAAGTGTTTGTATCTGGAATCTAAGAACTTGTATTTCCTGATTGCCTCAGATTTCAGGATGGAATAATTGAAAGAATGATTGTGCCAGATTCATGTATTGCTATTCAAGATCACATGCTATGTGGACTAACACAAGCTTTTCTGAATCTAGGATTTTATAAAGCCTTCTTCCTATTTAGCCATGTCTCATCCTTCATTTCTATACCAAACAAGCCCTTCTTATTCTCTGTCACCATCAGTTTCTTCAGTTTATCCTTGTGTGCTTGCATAGCATGCACATCCTAAGCGTGTTGAAATGTACTTCAATATTTCCAGGAGGGGAGGTAATCTATTACCTGAGAGACTGAGTTAGAACTTCCTCACTGCTCATGTTACTGCAGCAACCTTCAAACACTATTTGGGTGTGCTCTCCCTTTCTGAGCCTTGCATTGCAATGATAAGTGGCATCTGCTGTTATATTTGATTCTTCTTTAGGAATGAGGAAAATAATTCTAGATGTCTTATGTTTTTCTTTTAGAACTGGTCCCATTATCCCAATACAACTCACTTCTTAAACTTAGGTTCAGGATCTTCTCCTTCTGACACACAGTAGTAGCTCTTTGGGTAAATAATGGATGAACATTCTAACACAGCTACATGATCCTGTCCAGGGTTTATACAGGGTTGGTTTAGACAAGAAATACCTGCAGAGCATTTGAAATTAAATTGGCCCTATGAAAACACATTAGACACTTTTTGTGTAACATTTTTTCCACAACTCAAGAACTATTGGAGTATTTGTTGAGTGAATGGATGACCTTGTCTTTGGCAAGAATTAAAGACTGGGGTTTTAAGAAGTCATCTTTTTATCTTCTACAAAATTTAAGGAATTTTACTTTGGGAGCCCTCCAACTCGAGTACATGGTTAATGGACTTCTCTTTTCTCTTCTTCCTTTGGACTGTTGTAGGAGTTCTTGGGGATTTAGCTGAGTTGTGAGTAGTCTTCTGAGTTTCCTGCAAGTAGAGAGTTAGTTTGCAGCAGACAGGAACTGCCTGACCCAGTGGCTCCCAGAACTCCAGCACCTGCCCGCATCAGTGAACTGCAAATCCCATAATAAATGTTCTTTCAGAGGTTCTTTATTAAGGCATAATGTGATCATGGTGTGAATGGTGAAATGCATTTCATTAGTAGAATCATTACCACCCAGGAGAAAAGTTGTTTAAAAATGGTTTGCTATTGAAAGCTCTGCAGCCTCTCATGATCAGACTCATTTTGTAAAAACTCCCAATCCAGTGAATAAGTGGAGGGCTAGGCAGTCTCTAGGGATAACTGCCAAGTTCAAAACACATCCCTGGGAAATAAATTTAATCTTGGAGGCTTTAATATCCAGAACATCAGGTATCTATAAAGGCCCCATCCCATCCAGTTTCTAACCTTGCACAGCTAAGTGACATTGAGCCAAGCACTGAAATTCTTGGACTTCTCCATCATATGCCAAAGAACAAAGCCAAACTATATGGCCACGAAGTGCCATTCCATTCTAGTTTTTTAAATTGTGTAGTTCAACACTTCCATTCCTTCTACTTATTAAAATACCTGTGGGCCGTGATACACATTCCATTCATCCGCTGATAATGTTGGTGGGGGAAAGGTTCAAAATAAGGGTAGCAAACTTCTTTTGTCCTTGATTTAGAATCTCCCAAGGCTTCCTTCCTTTCTCGCCCATTCTATTTTTCTTAGCTAATTGAAAACCATCTTCATTCATGTTTAGAGAGAGCTTTCTTTCTCTTTATACTTCAGATCTGCACATATACCATCTGCTCATATCTATCACGTGACTGCAAAATGGTCTGTTTCCAAGGGGTTCACTGCTCAGCTATTGACAAAAGATTAGAACATACTAGGAACACACATAGATCAGGGGGTGAGCCATACAGGACCTAGTCAGTCTCATTCCTCAATGCATTTCCAGTACGTAGTACCAGTGCCACAGTATTCTTCGTAATGTCAGAGAATAATGATACGCGATAGACGCCAGGGGGATTCAGAATCTAGTGTGACCAGCAGAATATAGCATAATGCTGGAATTCATCAGGGAATCAAGGAATTCTGAAAATCTTTACCTCATGGAGCCTCAGTTTCCCTTCTGTGAAATGCTGGTTGTAATAACATACAGCTATGGTTTCAATGGGTCAATGATACAGCTTAGGAAAATAAAATTCTCCTGGCACACAGTAAATAACACAACCTGTTACACTCTCCACACCAGAGTCACCTGCTGGTTGTGTTCTTTCTCTAATCTCTAAGAAATTCAAGTACCTTGATTAGTATGGATTGCCCAGACTTCAGTTTGGGGGAGAGAGTTGAATCCACATTCTTCACTTCAGTTTGGGAAAGCTCAAGGTGCAAGATAGCTCACATTAAGAATCTAGTATAAACAAACAGGCAAGAAAACAAACTTCAAATTGCTTTTTCATGAATCCTAATGAATGATGAGCAGAGTCAGCCACAAGCCTTCACTTTCTCCATCCTTAGTCCAGACAAGGAAGGGGATTCCCAGATGTGCAAGTGCTACAGTCCAACAGAAGGGAGTCCCTTTCACTCGACCGGGTCTCTTCACTGCGACTGCAAGACGGGTTGAAGCAGCTTTGAGTAATTTTCTGTCAAGGTTGAAGTTGAAAAGTCTGTCTTATAGACTGAGCCAAAATGTAACTGGAAGGCTCAATTAAGCATCCATGTTCCCTGGCTTGAGTCATACCCATGTGATGGACAGCCTGTGGCTCATCATAGGTCAATGTTAGCAAAGCAGAATTGTTTGTGAAAATATCCCTAAAGATTACCCTAGGGTTCCTACCTCCAGATCAGAAAAAAATTTTACCCTTTTATGTAATTTCCAATGATCATCAAAAGCAAGAAGTTACCAGCACATCAGCATTTGTCTCTTATCTGCCCTGGGCCAGTTGCTACTCTAAGTTTTTGAGTATTGAACTCCTAGGCTATTTGAGATTCCTGAACAAGGACCTTTTAAATGGCACAGTGCAACTGTGGTCATCCAGTGTGAGAGAACTCAGGAAATGCTTTATGTCTTCATTCACAATTTTAAGAAAATATTTTCCCTTTTTCTATTTGACACACCATTGACTATCTGACCAGATTATGTTGCATGTTCCAGTAAGAAATTAAAACCTTTGTAACCATGCACTTCAATGTGGCAAGAATTCTCTCTATCGTTGCTCTGGGAAGCACATGGAAACCTGAAGAAAAGCATGAGGCTTTCAATCACAAATCCCTTCCAGGGTCACTTTTTAAAAAGTTAGGGTATGACCGAGGCTAATATCAGTGGACTTCATAAGAACACACCATAACATTAGACCTACTATACCTAGTGCTACAGATGGGATTGAGTCAGTATGGTTAAGCAACGAGGTTCACAGTCAAGGCTGCCTGACTCCAAAATGCTGTTCCTTTCACAAAATGACTTTGTGTTCTGCAGAGCAACTTGCAACACTCAAAGTATATCATCATTCAACAACAACAACAACAACAACAACAACAAACAACAGAGAAACTTTGGGGGAAGTCCATTTTCTACCACCCCTCCCCTTTCTTTCTGGACAAGGCTTACCAGGATCCCAATTGTTTTTGCTTTGAAGGTGAAATTTTCCCATGGTGCTGAACATAATTGAGTTATAATATATTTGAGATATGCTATATTTGAGGTAAATTTTGCATGCAAAAAGACACACAGTTCCTAATGTTACAATGGTATGGTTACTGAAAAGTAATCCCTGTAACTGCATACCCACATCCTAATAAAGACAAGAAGTAAGTTAGCACATCAAAAATGGCAAATACTCCCCTACTCATTTCCTTCCTACACCTTAGGTCCGCCCCCTTTTAATGAACGTTTTTCATCCCAACATATTCACCTGACGTCTACTAGTGCCAAGTGCATTGTGGAGACTTCAGTGCCTGTTTGGTAGCCTGAGCATCATCTTATTAAGTGTACTTATTGTCAAAAGATTTTTAGAAGAAAGCTTGCTAGTGCTTTGTCAGACCTGCACCCTGTTAGAGGGATTAGAGAGAAGGTGATAATGGACTGGCTCCTGCCTTTAAGGCAAATTGATGGGTTTGATTTAGGAGGAAGGTGACTTCCTTGGAGTCAGTGACTCAGAGATAGGTCAGCCTGGTGTCCATCAGCATAGGGACATCTGGGGCCTATCACTATTTCCAAATGACCCTAGTTTAAAGGAAGAAGATATACCACATCATCCTAGGCGGGACCCATTTAGTTTTAACCTACTCTTCTTTTGTCACTCCAATTTCTCTTCTGCTTGAATGGTGAGGGTGTAGAGTTCAGATCTGCAAGGGGAACATGGCGATTTGAACATCTTTAGCATGCCTGGGAGGCCAATCAGAAATGTTTAAAGGCCAGATCTGTGCTCTATAATCATTCTGGTCACAGGCTGTTCCATGAGTCTTTTCTCATCTGGCAGCCTGATAGATCTCTGGAAATCATGCAGAAAGTGTTGGGGACTTGGTCTGCCCAGGCAGATTCCTAAGAAAGGATTGGAGAGCCAGTAAAACTCACTGACTAGACAGGCTTCTTGCCAGTGGGGAGAGGTTTTCATAGGCAGAGGGTTGGCCTTGTATTAAATTAAACCCAGTCTAACATAGGACTGTCAAAGAAGAGGGAAAGCAGGCAGGGTCCTTCTCATAGTCCTTTGTTTTGTAATGGGACTCACCTAGGACTCTGTCAGAGATAGGAGGTTCACTCCCCCGGGGGCCATTGGGTACATCTGAAAAGGAATTCATTTTGAGAAACTGACCTATAACAAAATTCCAGGCACATATCTGTTCTGTAAAGCAATGTATTACTCACTATGGGATTCTCAGGTAATAAGCTTCATGCTTTTAGTGTTTAAGGGAATTTCCCTACTTATGGAAGAACGGCTGGTAAAAATTTCCTTCATTCATTCACTGAACAATATTTTTCATACTTGGACACTGTGGTATGTCAGGTTGTACTCAATGAAAGATTACAGCTGCAGAAAGGGGGATCTGTTCCAGTCTTGAACCTGAAGCTTGAATTTATAATAATATGCTCTTTTTCTGAAGGATAACTGTAACAAAACCAGAACAAAACAAACTTCATCTCTTACCATCACACAGTACGCACAGTAGTCAAACTTTCCACAATGCACAATTTTTTTTTTTTGTACTGAGCAGAAGTTTACAGCCAGGCTAATGGTTTAATGATTACATAACTGCACACATCTAGACATGTTAGGGCACTTCTCTTGATTTTCTCGAAGGTCTTGTAGGAACAGGTATATATCTAGGGCAAGTTCACATGGGCTCCCCTGCCTCTTCCCTGGGGCTCCAATGCCTGATTCCTCAGAGACTGTGGTTTAGACAGCAAGCGGCTCCTGATGTGAGTATACCACAAATATGGGCTGCCTGGCAACCATATCAGCATCTCTCAATTGTTATTTTTTTAGGAAATTCTGATGGTGACTGGGCAGTGACGACACTTAAGTCACCAAAAGGTATCGTATGGCTTTTTCTGGCTCTTTTGTCCAGGTGTTGTCAAAGTTAACATTAAATAATGAAAGGACAGAGAGTCCTGGTGTCTCTATGTGACCCAGTGCACATGTGTGTGCCTTGAGTGGTACCTACAAGTCTGTCTAAGGTCCAGTGTGTAGGTGTTTCATGTAGTGTGCATGTGTGCACACATGTGCATGCACCTGGGTTTGGCGTGTCTCTGCTCGGGGCAGTTGTTGGACAATGTGTGAGCCTTTTGCTCATTTTCCAGTGTTTGTTGTTTGAAGGAAATTTTTCTATCAGAAGTTTCTCATTTCCCAGTATTTGTGTTTGAAGGAAATTCTTCTATCAAAAGCATCCCAGGTAAGATATCCAGGACTTTTTTTTTTTTTTTTTTTTTTGCCAAGAAAGCTACAAAAATGAAATGGCAAAAAAAAAAAAAAAAAGAAAAGAAAAGAAAAGTCAATCGATAAATAAAACAGAAAAAAAAACCCCAAACTCCACAGGATACCTATTTAATGCTGGGGCTGGGGTGAGCAGAAACACAGTGAAACTGTTGACTAAGAGTTTGGGGATTAGACTTTAAAGTGGCAGAGCTCTCTTTTCAGCTTTTCCAGCAGAAGGAGCAGCAGGATTAAGGAGTTAGTTGATGAGCCTGTGAGTTAACTAGCTGGGTGACTAGGCCAGGTTGTAGCTATAATTAATATATTAACTCCCTACTGTGCACCAGAATGCTAACCCTTCTTATTTATTTTGCACACCCATTTAGGGCATGGATATCCAAGTGAGGAAGAGTCACACTTGTCTATAGGGGTTTGGTTACTGAAGGGTAGAACTGTAATTTGAGCCCATGTCCTTCTTATGCTTCTGGATAATTTGATCCCCACTGGGGGTGGGAAGAACAAGAAAAGCTCCTTTCAGAACCTGCCAGGATCTCAGGTTTTCATTGTTCTTCATTCCTCACTCACTGTTGAGTTCCAGAAAGGAGTCAAATAGCTGACCCAAAGAGGCAGAGGTAGAACTCTTTAATGACCTTGAATGGAGGAAGAGACAGACAATGCAGGCTCTAGACAAGGTACCATCATGGTCAGCTTTTCCTTCTTAAAAAAATCATTCTGACTTCCTAATGGGAATAGGACTACGGAAACTGGGACTGGGGCTGGGGCCACACATTAGGATGTTCTTGAATGCAGATGGTATTCTACACTGGTAGAGGTAGAAGATGGAGGGAGAAAAATGTAGTAGAGGGATAACTGAAGCACTGGAACGTGTGAGCCTGTGGTGTGCTGGGAAGTTAGAGATTCTGGCATCGGAACACGTGAGCACATACCAGCATCACCTGGAAGGTATTAAAAAACAGACTTCTGGGCTCCACCCAGGAGCTTTTGATTTGCTAGCCTTGGACACAGCTCCAGGTGTTTATTGCTAGCAAGTTCTGTGCTGCTGTTGGTCTGGAGGGTCACCTTGCTGGGAGACTAAGAGCCTGGAATGAAGACTCTTGGCATCTTCATAAGGCCTAAGGAAGAAATAAAGAGGAAATCAGGCCAAGGCCCCAAAGGCTCACAAACAACTTGGGTTGGCATGTGGGGTTAGCATTACAGTTCCAAATGGGAAGAAAGAGATTTGTGTTTAATGAGAATCCTTGACTACCAGGTTGTTGCTTGGGAGAGACAGATTTTTTGGGTCTTGCATTAGACAATAATTGTTCACATGGCAAAGTCCAATTTTAGAAAAGCAAGCAGTCTGGAACATGGCAGACCTACTAATTGAGAGGCATAAACTCCCCTCTGCCCCTCCTCCCCTGCAAAAGCAAAGCCATTAGGATTCTATGACAGCCTTGGGGAGGCATTCTGAATCTCTGTCCATATATCAGCCTGTTGTGGTCTGATGCTTTTAAACTCTATTTCAGGACAAGTCAAAGTCAAAGCCTTGAAACTTTCTACCCAAACCAGGCTAACTTTAGCTATCCTGCTAAACACACCTTATTTTGCCTTATAAGGGGAGGAGAAACAGAATCCTAGAGAGGACCAGGACCAACATCCCAGAGAGGACCAGGATCAAGTTCCTCTGGGCGCTGGTTTATCTCAAGTCTTATCTACTGAATTTACAGACCCAGAGTCTAAATAAAGTCTGATAACAAGTCTGGTGGTTTTATGGTTCTTCCACCTTATTAAAAGCAACAGACAAGCTGAGCATGTTGGACTTGAGTTCAGACGCAGCTGAGTCCCACTCCTGGCACCTTAACTTTCTAGGCTTCTTCCCTTTAGTCAGTCTTTCAACTCCAGTCTGTATTTTCTCCCATTCAAACACTAACCAGGCCTGATCCTGCTTAGCTTCTGGGATCTGACATGGTCAGGCAATGTTCAGGTGGCATCTGAGACCTTTTTTTCTGACCTGCAAAATGGAGATAGTCATCCCATCCACTTTCTAGCTGGCTGTGAAAATGAAATAACGCAGACATGTGTCATAGTACCTAGCATATGGGAAGAGGATATGCTTGCAGGTAGTGACTGGTGGGGAACATCCTGAGGCTTTGAGGAATCCCAGAGCAATAAGAACTGTTAAATACAGTTTAACTTATTTCAAGGAAGACAAGAGCATCCTAAAAGCCAGAGGTATGGATGTTATTGGGAACTCACCCTGAGAACATAAATCATGGGTGGAGAAGAAGGTTGGGGTAAGAGTCACCCCAGGAGTTTGTATAAGAAAGGGCACCTGTGATGTCAATGTCTCTGAAGATGTGTGCTTCTTCCTACTACTTACATTGCTTACAATTCACTTTGGAAGAGAATCATGTCTGCCAGGAACAGGAAATGGCACACAGGAAATGACAGTCAACACTTTTCTTTGCACTGTTCATTTTTCAACACCTATTACTTTTATGTATGACGTCCCCTAGTGGTCACTGCTGTTGATCCACTCATACTGAACCACAGTGCTTGTAGAAAACCCACAAAAGGAGGGAAAACACTCCTTCCAGCTCAGGGGACAATAAAAATCAGGTTGAAACACATCTTTGGAAATCTGTTTTCCAAAATGAATCTGAACCTTTGAAAGCTGCACGGAAGCAACAAGTTTGGGGGAAACTGCCAGCGTGCTGTTGTTTTGACTGGAATTAGCCATTGTGTGATTGCCCATGCTGCTCACATGCTCTGAAAGCCTATTTCTACCATTGATAAAGCAGAAGCAATCAGAGTATCCACTCTCCATGGGGGTTGTGAGAGCAATTGTATGAAGCATTGCAAGTAAAGGTCTTAGCATTGGGCTTGATATAGAGCAGGTATGAAATACGCATGAGAGTTGGGCATCCCAGTAATTGGGATCTCTGTGAGATCGAGGCCAGACTGGTCTACATAGCAAGATCTAAGGGAGACTGTGGCTCAAAGTGTGTGTGTGTGCATGTGTGCGTGTGTGTGGAGAGAGAGAGAGAGAGAGAGAGAGAGAGAGAGAGAGAGAGAGAGAGAGAGGCTGCTCACACGGTCTCGACTCTTTCAGAGAAAGTTCTTAGTAACAAAAGGGTCTGTCAGAACAAAATGCACTCCGTTAAAATTTTCTGGTTTCACAGATAAGGAAGGTAAAACCTTCACACTTGAGAAAACCTGAGGTGCCTAAAGCCACAGGAGAAAATTGTATCTCAATGGTACCAAGACTGAGACTCCAAAGGGGGACATAAAGGCTTAACCTAGAACCACTGTGGATGCTGGTTGCAAGTATTAGCTCTGGATCCACCCACTCCAAGGATCTAGACTTGTAAATTTTTGTTTTAGTATACCTTCTGGGACATTCTTGCACTTACTAAAGTTTATACCCAGCTACCTGTGCAAACACATTTTGCCCCAGAGGAACAAATTCCACATGCCCTCATTCTCGCCATGAATTTTCTTCATAATTGGAGTGTTTACTGGTCTTAGAAATGCAACTCGTACTTCAGTCAAGTTTAGAGCATTTTCATTATGACTGAAAAAAAAATTCCACTTGGATTATGTGAACCCAATCTCCCATTCCTAGGTATATTTTTAAATGTTTGCTGAATTAAAAGGTTTTCTTCCTGGTGTTAAAGCCAGATCACTGGGTGGGAGAGTCCTAGATTTAGTTTCCTGCTTTGCCACTTTATTAGCAATGGCAGAGTGACTTGACAGCCCAAATGTGTAGCATTTATGGGTCTTAATTCCTTCTTCTATCACATGGAAAGAATAATACTACCTTATTGTTCTTCTTTAAGAGAGTATAAAAGGTAGTTATAGAGATGAAATGGCTAAACCGTAGCAAGTACTCAACAAATGCTACCTGATTTTTTTAAGAGAATTAATGTGCCAGGTGGGGTGGTACACATCTGTGATCCTAGCACTTGGGAGACAGAGGGAGGAGGATCATGAGTTACAGGTTAGCCTGGACTTCATAGTGAAAGCATCTCTTAAAAAACAGAAAGGAAAGGAAGAAGGGAGGAAGAAGAAAACAAATGTGTTCTAATAGTGAAAGAGGCACAGGACAATGGGAAATGCATAATTTGGTTATAGTTTTGCTGGAGTACACACAGCCTGCTGTCCACCTGGAGAAATCCTCACCTAAAGGCAGCCTTAAGACTTCACAACATGATATTCTAGATTTGTAGTTTCCTGACTAGGGATTTTGGTTTGCTAGTAGGCAGTAGGATATTTGGGGGATCCTTGAGCTTGGCACATAATTTATATGAAAGTAGCCTATCATATAAAATAGGACGTTAAGGACTATGGGTCTTTTGGCCTCCATAATCTCTGTAAGGACCCAGACCTTGATGTGACTGATGGTACATTTTTATGTGCCCACCTGTCTTAAGGTGGTGTGAACTTGAAGCAATTGGTCTTAGATCCATAGTCAAGAGCAGGGAGTCTGTACCGAATTAAGGTGTGCATGCTAGTACTCAGTTGGCTTTCGTTCAGTCCAGGATCTCAGTCAGGGAATGACTCTTCCCACAGTGGATGGGTCTTTTCACCTCAACTATGCAATCAAGATAACTCCTTACAGACAGGACCTCAAGACAAACTAATGTAGACAATCCCTCATGAAGACTTCCTTTCCAGGTGATTCTGGATGACATCAAGTTGGCAATCACAACTAACAATCACATCACCTCTGAATGGATTGCTATGGTGATAATGAATGAGTTTTTTGTATAGTTTTGGCTGCCAGCTGAGGTATAGGGAAGTGGGAAGATATGTCATCCATATCACTTGTATGAGGACTAACAGAGAAGTGAATCCCACCTGAAAATTGAGGGTTCTTCTTGGAAGTGAGTAAACAATTGACTTGTACTTATATTCATTATCAATGGCCACATAACACTTTCTAATGAAGGAGCTCAAATCTTATAGCTTTTATTTTCTGAGCTCAGCGTTATTTAGATCAAGATTCTATATTCCAGGAATTTATGCTGATGTGGGATCTCAGCTGAGTTCACACATCTGTCTGGGATGGCTGGGTACTACCTCTTCTTGGCCAAGATTTTCTGGAAAGATGGAAGGAACTCAGCTCTCATCCCCAGCAAGAGAGCTGAGACAAGGTCTGGTGATGGTGGCCAAGGGTCAAGAGAGCAACCAAAGCCAGCAAATGCTTCTTCCTAGTTGCATTTGTATCCTGTTTGTGACTATCACCAGTCACAGGGATGAACTCAGAACACAGTGATAGAGAGAAACAAGAACTTCTCTTTTGTCATTTCTTTTTTTCTCCTTCTCTTTCTGGAGGGTTTTCAAAGTCACAGGGAAAAATCATGGCTACAAGGAAGACCAAAACATTCATTAATACATTTGACTACCATAGGATCCCGAAATTCACTGCTATGGGCTTTGAGATCATCCCAGGAAGATGAAGAAAATTAGGAGATGACAAGTGGAGGACTGGAAAGTTTACTCTTCAATTGCTTCATTTTAAAACTCACCAGTTTCACCTCTCACCAGCAGGAGACAAACCAGACCATATAAAGAACAGTAGAGAACTGTCTCCATGTAAATAGCAGCAATGCCAATACATGGAGAAGGCAGAGAACAAATGGTTTTACTGGGGGATACATTATGTTGGAGGGCTGTATGGCATAATGCAGAATGGGCCTTAGCCAGGCCACCTGCCATGAAGAATAAGGGAGTGGCTTCTGTGGACATGGCAATCCGCTCTGGCCAGGCGGGACACCAGCTTCTGCTCTGAGCCTGGATGACCTGCCTAAGAGACGGAACATGAGTGACTGCACTTGGGGATCACCCCATAGGGCGATTGGCTAACCAAATTCATATAACCCCTTGCACGTCCTTGAATAAAGGACTGCAGTGTCTTGTCCTCCACATGCTTTCCACCCAGCTCCCAGTGTCTGTTTGTTGACTCTCGCCCAAGATCCTGCATCCCCCTCAGGCCTGCCCAGAGCATAGGGGCCCCAACAGAGGTCTCTGTAGTCAGCCATGGCTGGGGGCAGAGCCCATCCATTTTTTCCAGCAGGCTTTCTGAAAATGGAGACTGCCCAGCCAAACAACCTAAGAAAAGAGACAAAGGGCCTGAAGTTTCAGAGGACTGCCAGGTACAACAAAGGCGGCTGGTGGTATGGTCTGGACAGCTTTGATGCAAAGTGCAACTGAGGCAGATCCAAGGCACCATCCAGCAAAGGCAGCGAGACTCCTGCTGGGAACATTCGGGTTAAGATGGAAAGCACCATACTCCAGAACGCCACTTTCTTTTTTAGTTTTGTTCTTTTCCTCTCTTAGAGAGACTTGCTGTAGGAATGATTTGGTGCCCCATGAGGAAAAGCAAGCTGCCTTAAGCTTCATTAGGACTTCCTCAAATGCAATTCCCTCTTCCTGCACAGCCCTGAACCAGGTAAAACGGGCTTAATTCACCATAAAGACAAGGCTTCTTATCTCTTCTATGGTCCTGCTTAAAAGCTGCTTAGACAGCTCAGCTTTTCCTTGCCTTTCTTGTTTTTGCCTCCTGAGACAGCCTAGGGAAACTGCATCACTTTATGTAAGCATTTCAAAGAAAGAAAGGGATGTCAGGGTGTCTTATGAACAATATGAATTGTCCACTTTTTACTGTTTAACTTAGCTTGTGAAAGAGAGAAACAAAGGCAGAGATCCAGACTCATCTCTATAGAAGTTTAAGTAAATACTTCCCGATATTACTGAAAGGCCTTGCAAATACAGTGGTTTAAACAAAAGATGCGCATTTCTATCCTATACAGTAGTCCTAGCACTACTCCGAGAGGTCATATGATGCAGGATCCCGGCTCCACCACCCTGTGCCATGCTTTGGTATCTTTATCTGCTGATCTGCATTGTCACAGTTGGTTGGTGTCATAGTACATGAGTCAGCTTTCTCTCACTGTGACAAAATTCCTGAGATAGCAACTTAAGGGGACAAAAGATTTTATTTTCAGAAGTTTTGTCCACAGTCACTTGTCCCTGTTGCTTTGGGCCTGTGGCAAGGCTGAACATCGGGTCAGGGAGTATACGATGGAGAAAAGCTACTTGTACTGTGGTGTGTGTGTGTGCGTGTGTGTGTGTGTGTGTGTGTGGAGAGAGAGAGAGAGAGAGAGAGAGAGAGAGAGAGAGAGAGAAGATGAATAAATATATATACACTATCAGGCTTCCTCCTTTTCCAATTTAAATTCATTTTATTAAATTAAAAAAAATTGAAACAGGGTCTATCTATGTAGCCCTAGCTGGCCTGGAACTTGCTGTGTAGATCAGGCTGGCTTCAAATTTACAGATATCTGCCTGCCTCTGCCTCCTGAGTGCTGGGATTAAAGGCATATGCCACCAAACCAGGTCTTTTAAAAAGTATTTATTTATTTATGTGGTCAATGCTTGCACGCCACAGCACATGTACAGAGAGGGCAACTTGTGGAGTAGATTCTTTCCTTCCACAATGCGGGTCCTGGAGACTGAACTCAGGCATCAGCCGTGGGAGCAAGCGCCTTTACCCACCAGGCCATCTCATCAGGTCTCCCTTTTATCCTATCTGGGGCCCCAGTCTCAGCAAGAGTGCTGTTCATATCCAGGGCATGTCTTTCCCCATTAGTTCATTCTTTCTGGAGACTCACAGATGTGAGCACAAGTGTACTTTACTAATCTGCTGGGCATCCCTGAATCTAATCAAGATGACAAGTTTAGCCATCTTATCCAGGGACTAGCCCTTTCAAATCCGGAGCTCCGGAGAGACATTTAAGATCCAAACAATAGCATGTAGCATCATTGTAGTCCATGGGAAAAAAGAAGTGGGGTCTCCCAGAGCAATGCTTAAGCAAGTCTAATGACACAGAAATTGGATGCGTCAGTTTGCTAAGTAATGCTCCATTAGTGAGAGAACAGACGTATGATCAAACTTTCACAAGAACTGGAATAAACTTGGATTTAAGTCAGAAAAGGTAAGGCAGATCTGAACTAGCATGTAGATAAGACAGAGAAGTTGTAACCTAACATACAATGCTTTTAAAATGAGGTTCCCCACTTACACAGTCCTAGCGCATACCATTCATGCTGTGCTGAGCACTCGAAGGCTCGTCTCATTTAATTCTCCACTGTTCTCTGCAAGGTAGATTTTATTAGCCTAATTTTACATGTGTTTTGTTTTCTAACATTAACAGCAATAATAGCTGGTATCTACTGAACACCTACTTTGAGGTGATGACAATGGCTCTATGTGATTTTTCTTACGTACCATGGGTACACCCTTCCCCACCAAACAAAGGCCATCTTATTTTATTTTTGATTTTATAAATGAAACTTAAAGAGCTCAGGTAACTTGTTCAAGGTTCAAATCTGTAAGTAGAAGAATTGGGATCTCAACGCATTTTTCCTGCTCTCAAACTATTCCGTCCATATTATAAGAAAGATTTTATAATCACTAAAGTCAGGTGTATGCACTTCTAAACTTTATACACCTGCATACCAAATCTTTCAAGTTCTCCACATAGTTAATTCCTATTTTGTTTCATTACTCCCAGAACTCACTGCTGAAGTTTTACTCCTCAAGATGGGCCTGGGGAAGGGGTTGCTGTGCTGTGGCTTTTGGGAGTCTAGTGTGGAATTCAGAACCTGGAGTTTGATGCCTTCCTGTCTTGGAATGTGACTGCTGACCTCTGAATAGTGGGGCAAGAATGATGGAATCTTGAGTAAGGGAAATGTTGGTGTGATCTCGCTGCCTTGTCAAGGAGTCTGATGCAGCAGAAAGAACCCAGGCATGAGCTTTGACTTCACTGGACAACTAGATGAGAAGACACCTGGACTGTTTCCAGAGTGCCCAGCCTGGAATGGTGATACAGAAGCCCCTGTCTCTTCCTGTTCTGTGGTAAGCTCTTTATGTGATCCACCTCCCACATGAGTCTGCTTTCCTGTCTGTGACTGGCCAGTGATCCAAGCAATAACAGCACCCAATAGAAGAAGCAGGAACTCTGTCTCTTGTAACCAAAGAACCAACTGAAAGCTGGAAGAATCGGAGTCTAGGAGGAAGATTCCTACATTAAAGATGGAAAAGACAAGTCTATTTGGACTTGTATGTATATGGGGCAGGGTACTAGATCGTCATTAAATTTCTGACTATGACATGTGGATGTTTTCTCTTGAGAACAGAATGTTTAAGTATGTACCTCAACCTGTGGTATCATGAGAAGAAGCATCAAGAAGTGTTTTTCAAAGAAAATTGGCTCTCTTTCCGAGTGGCCATCAATTGTCAATAGCAGCTCGGCTAGGGATGGGACCGTGTGCTCCTCCCTCGACCGGGCTGGAAGTTTTGCTGGCTTGATCCCGTGTGGGTCTTGTGCATGCAGTCATAGCTGTTGTGAATTCATGTATGTGATACTCCAGTGGATAGCTCTACACCTGTGTGGGGACTGGCAGGAATAAAGGGACTCAGTGGATTTAAAAGAAGTACACGGATTCGAGGAGTTGGTAAGGAGAGGAAGAGAAGAAGACGAAATGAGGGAATAGGGGTGGATTTGATTAAAACACGCTATATTCATGTATGAAATTCTCAAAAATAAAAATTTTTAAAGACGATTGCTTAAAGAATGCAGGGAAAATGTCATTTCCCTGCTCGCTTCTCACACTTGTGTTATTGAGGGACAATTACTCACAGATAGACTCTCATCACTGGAGCTGGCTCACCTCATACAATGCAGACAAATGGTGGGACGCAGGGTGAGTACGGCATTCATAGAGTCAAGCAGCAGATCCTGGTGTCCTGGGTTCAAATTCTAGTGCCATCGCTTGGACAATTTACCAAAGCTATATGAGCTTCCGTTTTCTTGTTTATAAAATTGATGCCAATAATAGTGTCTACCTCACCAGAATGCCAAGTGACTAAAAAGGGGTTAAAACCATGTAAGTTTCCTCACAGAGCATGTGGCATAGATCACACATTAGTAAAGGTGAGTTGTTACTCATGACGGCAGATGAGAGAGTAAGTCAGCACTCAGTGGTCTGCCATACCCAGTTTACTTAGCCATTCTTGTCTCTCTCTGACTCTATTCTCCCTCCTCTGAGGTAGGATATCCCCAATCTGTTAAGGAATCCCCATTCTCTGCAAACATTCAGGCAGACATATGAAGTCAGTGTCCCCTACCTAGGAAATAAATGCCCTTAACTGAAGCACCCACCCCTCAATCACTGTAAAGAGCAGACTGCTTAGTCTTTCATGATACCAACTAGAGGTCCAAGTAAGGAAACATCCTGCTCATTTCTAACACACCAGAGAATGTCACCAGGGTGGCTTTCTGTCAGTGCTTTTATTTATTTATCAAATGCAAAATGTAGCATCCCATCTGTGCTCCAGATATGGGCTAGATGTTTGGGAAGTGCAATGAGAAGAAAAGATATACTCTCTGTCTTAAATGGAGCTTATATTCTAGCCATAAGAGAAAGACAATATGAAAGTAACGAAAACAGAGAATTCTGTATAGTAATACAGACTATGGACATATTAAATTCAGAGTGCGTGGGTGGAACTGTCTCCTTTTGGTCACCAAGATGGCTTTTAGGAGGAAGAAGTTTTGGACTTAGGACCAAACGGCAAGACACATTTTGACCAAAAGGATGAGTAGGAATGAAGTTCAAAGGCCCCGAGATAGTGATATGTTTATCTGTTCAAGTATAGAAAAGGAAATCCATGTGTCCTGGATAGAATACTGTTCTCCACCAGATCCATGTCCACTCAGAAGCTCAGGCTGTGAGCACATTGTGGAGAAACGGTATTTGTAAATGTCCCAAGATTAAAATAAGAGCATAATGGATTAATGTGGGAACAAATATGACTGGTATCCATCCAAGATACATCATTTGGACAGAGAGAGACAGAGATACAGAGAAAAAGAGAGAGAGAAATTGAAGTGACAAAGTTATGAGGCAACGGGTGGTCAAAATTGCTATCAACCAACAGAAATTAGAAAAGGTAAAGAAGGATCCTGCAGTAGGACTTCAAGAGGGAGCATGGTCTCCCCAACACAGTGACTGCAGACTGACCCCAGAACTGGAAGAGAGTACATCTCTGTTGTCTAAACACAGTTTTGTGGCACTATGACAGCAGCTCTGTGGGAAAGGGCATCCAGTGACGGGTTTCCATCAGTATGGAAGAGAGGGGCGTGCACAACGAGTCAGAGTCCGGTCCTGAGGGCCTGAGGCCTTCTGCAAATAATGTAGAACCTGTGCTTAAATGTGATAGGAAGAGTGATTAATGTATTTCATCATATTATTGAACCAAAGACAGAGATAGATGAGGAATGGCGAAAACTCTGTTTAGTATATTGCTTACCAGGTGAAATTCATCACTAAGAATATCACTAGGTGAGCGCAAGCTATAGGAACCCTCCTGGAGATATCTTTGGCCCAAGGAGAGAAGGTAGGTGGGAGGACACCTGCTGAGCCCCTCCAATGTGCAGCTTGTCTTGGAAACCAGTTATTACCTTGACACTCTCTATTTCCACGGATGCAAGGTTCCATCCCGCCCCACACCTGTACACGTGTCTGGTGCTAATTAAGAGAGAGACAGATGGAAAAAGGTACAGTTTAATTTTACAGCCCTGGCTCCTTCAAGGCAATTAGTCTCATTGGAAGAAAAGCATCTTTTTCTTTCTTTCTCCCTCTTCTTCAAATGAAGAGAAAATCGGCTAGAAGAGTCCAGGGCTGATGAATGCCTCACACATCTGTTTCTTGGTCGGCTTGTCAGCCATCTGCCCATGAGCTACTGGGGCTGATTAGGTTAATGTGTTTGTTAATGGGGCTTAAAAGACTGCTCAATGAATCTGTTATTTCTTTCACTAGGAGCTGTTTAATATATTAGGACAGGGATCACACTGCATACAGCAGAGAGTAGCCAGGTACGCATTTCTTTCCCATCATTTGACTCCAAAAAGAAAAGACCAGAAAAACTGGGAAGGAGGTTTCATAAAACCTGCATTATCTGGTAGTGAGAATGATCTATCTACCTAACCTCCAACCGTCTCACTGTAGTTGAAATCATCTCAATAACATCTCTTTGGAGGTCTGTTCTGTGCCCCAGGAACTAAAGCTATGCCTACACTTCACTATGCTAAAACACCCCAGAGTCCCATGGAAGGATATGGTCAGGCATATAAACAGCAGTGGATGAGACAATCTTGCCTATGGGATGTTAGATGATTGTAGTATAATATTGCTTTCTTCTCTATACCACACAAATATGGTTTCAATTTCTCAGAGCTACTATGTTCCTTCCCACCACAAGGTTTTTGCAAATGCTGTTATATATCAGTTATCTACTGCTGCATAACAAATGCTCCAATGCTTAGTGGCTTAGTATAGCCACCATTTATTGGGATCATGATAATGAGTCAGCTGGTCTGTTCTTCTGGATTGATTGGCTCCTTTAGGCAGGACTTGCTCCAGCTGACTGTTGGCTATATTTTCCAGGTGGTCTTGGTGGCTATCTGGCAACTGGAAGGTTGTTGGTTGTTTTGAACATGGGTAATAGGTCTGTGGGTTTCTTGTCCTCTAAAGAGGAGGCAGCTTAAGCTTCCTTCTTCACATGGAAGTGGGGTTCAAGAGGTAGCGCTCAGAAGCTGTTATAACATACAGTGAAAACAGTCAATAAGGCAGGCCAGATTCAGGGTATGTGGAAATAGATACTGCCTCCGGAGGGGAAGAAGATTATGGCTACTCTTGCAATACACTGAATGTTTACTTACCTGATCACTCATCACCTTTGGATATCAGCTGGAAGAAGATATCTTCACAGAAGCCTTCCTTGACCACCACTTACTTTCTGGATCCCCTCTTTTGCAGTAAATCAGACATTCAATCAACATAGTAGGTGAGAAGGGAAGAGAGGATAAAGGGGGCTGATTGGTTTGGATGGATGCCTCCTTCATGACTGGTAGGTTGCCTCATACAGAGTAAATGATCAGTAAATGTATATTAATTGAATCCAATGCTACTTCAATAAGGCAAGGAGTAGGTAAAATGGATGTATTGAGCAGTTACTGTGTTCTAGAAATTGCTGTAAGTAGCTTGTGTGTCTTACATGCTTTTCTCTGTACAGTACCTAATATTAGCTCCATTTCAACCCAAGAAAATATGTATAGCATATAAAGTGGCATCTCTGCAGTCTGGCTGATTCCAGATTCCGAAGGCTTCTGATCTCCTGTACTTCTGCTCCAGTTCTCAATCAAAGATGTTGGTTCTCCCTGTGAGAACCAGCCAATCTGGGCTGACAGTTCAGGAGTTGGATGTTCCACATCTACTCTCCTTCGGAACTTTCTGGAAAGGCACGCCTCGTTCATAATGAGCTTTCTCCACTTTTCAGAAATGAGATGCTTTGAACCTTGCTCTGCAAGACCTTGGACTAGTCTAATGTCTGGGAAATATGAACATGGAAATGAGACATGTAAGCTCCCAACCAGGTGATGATGAGGGTGAGTGAGATTTTCAGTAGGAGATCACTGAAAGGCAAGTGGGAAAGGAGTTTCTCTAGAACATTCCTGACCTGAAGTTCTTTGTATCATTACAGCATCTCGCTTAGACAATCATCACTGATTACTTATTGAATATCTGATATCTGCTAGGAGCTGGACTGCACATCGCTGTGCAAGGGTGGACAAAACAATCAATCCTGGCCTTGCCTTCTGGACTCTCTAGAGAGTGAAATAATAATGAACAAACTGTACAAGCAGTTGTAAAGTGGTAGCAAAAACAAGTGCCATGGGGAAGAGTGTATGCTTGGGGGATCTGACCCACTCAGACTTCCTAGAAAGAGAGGTGTCTGAAGTGGGAGGATTATCCAATGGAGGATAACCGGAATGAGATATGTGGCTTTGTGATAGCTGCCAAAGCTATTCCCGTGGTTCTCAAGAACAAGTGTGGATCAGGTCTTCCTGGGGTGTAAAAATGAACTATGTCTGGGCTAGACTTTCAGACATTCTGATTACACAGGCTAGAGATGGGTCTGTGCGCCTGAGTGCTTTCTCCCCAACCCCATGAGATTGCTTGCATCACCATGATGGACAGCAGCAAAGTCACAAAGATGGCTCTCAAAGATCTGGTG
Source organism: Eospalax fontanierii (assembly GCA_035773235.1). Taxonomy (NCBI): domain Eukaryota; kingdom Metazoa; phylum Chordata; class Mammalia; order Rodentia; family Spalacidae; genus Eospalax; species Eospalax fontanierii. The sequence continues at coordinate 39,726,622 of CM069546.1, forward strand.
GTGAAACTTATGTGACCATGGCAGTTGTAAAATAGCATCGTCAGGGCTCTCTGGAAACAGCAGGGTTGCTGGGGGTAAGGGAGACCAAAAGAACAGAAAGCTACACCTTAGCCAAGTCTTGAAAGGGGAGCAATGCAAGCTCAGTATGAGGGCAGGGACTGGTGGAATGTCTTGGCTTTTAGGTGTCATTCTTGGACCATACCAGGAGCCCCTTTGTTGTGGATTGAATCTGAAATGATGCCACAGTCTCATGTTTTGAAAGCTTTCCCCCAGATTGTGGGACTATTTTGAAGGCTGTGGAACCTTTAAGAGAAGCCGTTCCTCTCTTAAGTTGTTTCTGTCGGGTATTTTGTCATAGCAACACAAAAGTAACTAACACACTAATTAGACTGATAAGCTTAAATTTGCACAGTTCTACATGACATGTATGTGTCTAAACTTGCATGTAATCTGTAACTGGTAACTATCTTTCCCTCCCTAGCAGAATGTCTACCCAATTAGGCCAGAGGCCATGTTGTTTCTGACTCCTCTAGGATTTATATATTTCCGGTGTCTAGAACACTTCAGGTGTCTATCTGGTGACTGAACAAATGTGATGATGGGGCTAGGAGAGACAAGCAATGTGGTTAGCTTTGCATCTTAGAGTTATGCCTTTGACTGCTTCATGGAGAGTGGACTGAAAGAGGTGAAAAGAGGAGAAGCAGCCAGTTTGTTGCCAAAGCAGAACAATAGTCAAAGGAGGTAGGATAAAAGAGTCAGAGAAGTCTTTGTTAGAAGTAGCTGGAAGCCCTTGGCTGTATTGCACTTATGCTGCAAGAGGAGAAAAGAATGAAGCCAACAGTCATTGTTAAGCTTTGGGCTTGAGGGACTAGGTGGAAGGTGATCAGAGAGAGGAAGAAACCTAAAGAAAGATAAATCTGAGTGGCTTTGTCCTCTTAATGGCAAGGAACTTTCCAAAAAGCTATCTGGACCTTGAATTTTTAAGTGTAGAGGGCAATACAGATGCATCTTCTGTTGACGCATCATGATTTTGGAAGTATAGAATTTCCTTCTGGAAATGATGAAGGTAGAGTTCGAGTTCAAACTTTGTTATTAACTTGTACCATCTTAAGCAGCTCATGACATTTCAGGAGTGTGTTTCTTATATCTTCAATTGTAGACTTTAAGATTTCTCCTGACTTTGACAAAATATTGTATTTTCAAATACCTCTAGAATTTAGGGAAAGGAGGTTTTTTAAAAAAGGCTGCATCAGCCTGGGTTGTTTGTATTAGAAGACATAGTAGTCTAAGTGAAATTGTGTTTAGCCTAGACAGTTAATATGTGGCTGCCTGGGGTATTATGCTGAGTTTGAGTAGATGTCAGTTATACCAGCAATGAGTTCTGTACTCAAATAGTGATGTCTGCCAAAGATACACAGAGGGACTGAGTGGGATGTAAGCATTCTTCTGTGACCTTTTAGAAAAATTGAATGAAGTTTGTTTGACTTATATTCTACCTTGGCTTTGCCACTAGGTGAGGGTAACTATAATTTAGTTGATTCACATGTCTGAGCTTGAAAGCTCCCTAATTTGTGTAGCAGAAATCATAATCTCCATTTTTCCTACCTTTTTACAGAAAAAAATCAAATGAGAAGGAAACATGGAACTTTGATGATTTCCATGAATTTATGTAAATTCACACCTGTAACACTATGGGATGTTAGAAGTGAAGACAAAGAGAATCAATATTTCTGCTTCCCAGTGAGACATAATTTCAAATGTTACCGTTAAGAAATTAATCTAATATGAAGAATCATAGACATAAAATTAAAAGACAAAATAAGATGAAATGAAATAAAGGAGAGCCATTAAGTTGTAAGAAAAATAGTGATATAAATAAAAAGAAATAAAGAAGGACAGGAGGAGAGGGGAAGGAGGAAAGAGAGGGGAAAGTGAAGGAAGCATTAAATGCAAGACAGAATGTGGTTAAACTGAATAAAGACTGGCATAACACTTATAGAACAGTTGACAAAATGTGCATCAAGAAACTTAATGTATATACTGTTTGGCCAAATTGTTATACCCTAGTAATCCAGATAAGGAGTTAGCTAACTTTTTCTTAAAGGATTGAACAACAAATATTTCAGGCACTTCAGCTATGCAGTGCTTGTCAAAAGGACCTAATTCTACCATAGCCATAGTGGAGAAAAAACATCCATGAGCAATAATGAACAGGCATTGCTTTGTCTTCAACAAAACTTTACTTATATTAATAGGTGGCAGCAACTTTGATGCCAGCCAATGGGCCATAGTTTGCTAATTCTTGATGCAGATTAAGAAAATATTTTTTAGAACAATTCTAAGTTCAAAATTCTAAATATAGAGATTTGGATCAAAAGATTTTCATCTCTGCCCTATTTATAACAGCAAAATATTGGCACACCTTAAATTTTCATTAGTAGGGAGATAGTTTAATTTTGATAGTTTTATTATATAAGGAAATATTATGTAGGCATTAAAATACTGTTTATTCATAATTCATAACAAGATAATGGATGCTTCAGAGAATATTATAGGAGAAACAGTATCCACTTTTATGATGATGGTGATGGCTAAGATCTAAGCACTTGGTATACATTAAATCACTTAACTCTCTAAACAAAGCCATGAAAAAATTTTTTGTTTCATGTACTTTTTTTTATGCAAAAGTGGATGTTGACAGAACTTAAGCAACATAGCCAAACTTACACTGCTAGCTAGTGGCTGATTTGGGATTTGAGTGCGATAATACTTAAAGCTAAAAACAGAAATAAAAGCAATCAAATTAATAAAAAATCCAGAAGAGGTTTGAGGAGGTGATGCATTTGGAGAAGTGCTTGTCATACAAATGGGAGGAGCTAAGTTTGATCCCTGGAACCTACATAAAAAAGCAGCATGTGGTGACAGAGTCTTATAATCCCGGTACAGGGGCTGTGGAGATATGGGGATTCCTGGGACTTGATAGACACTGAGGCTTTTGGAATCTGTGAGTTCTGTTAAAGGTGAGCAACCCCTCTCAAAAAATAAAGCAGAGAATAACTGAGAAATTTACCCAAGGTTGATGTACCCTCCAATACACCATACCACACACACACACACACACACACACACACACACACACACACACACAATTTAGAACCAACCAAAAGAAAATATATCCATCAGCTGATACTGACTTTCTTGAGTGGCAGGGAGTAGACTTTTCAACATGACGAATACTCTCTCTTGTGAACATGATTATTTACAAATGAAGAAACCACACTTGATATTAGAGTTGGCAAAGGTTGGCAGCAGGTGGGAAGTATGTTTAATTGGGGGCAGTCTAGAGATCCCCTGGGGCGTACCCTTAACCCTGTTGTTCTTGTTTGTGAAAAAGACACAGTGCTTCACGTTCCTCTGTCTTGTTCCAGGTAGAGTTTCTCTTGTGTTTTGTTTGGACTTTTGACCCATTTGAATGCTGTTCTCAGGTTGACCTGCCTAACCCTCTAACTCTCTCTCCTCTCTCTCCCTCTCTCTGCTCTCTTCTCTTCTCCATTCACCTGCCCCACTGTGCAGCTGACAAGGTCAACGACGACTTCTACACCAAGAGAAGACATCTGGCTGAGCTGGCTGCCAAAGGGAACCTACCTTTGCATCCCGTCAGAGTGGAAGACGAACCCCGGGCCTTCAGCCCTGAGCATGGGCCTGCCAAGCAGAATGGACAGAAGTCCCGCACCAACAAGATGCCCCCTCATCCCCTGGCCTACAACTCCACTGCCAACTTTAAGACCTGGGACCCGAGTGACCAGTCTCTCCGGCGGCAAGCTTACGGCAACAAGGGCAAGCTTGGCATGGCTGAGTCGGGTTCCTGTGATCCCTTAGGGACTCGCACCCAGCACTTCCCACCCACACAGCCATACTTCATCACCAACAGCAAAACAGAAGTGACTGTCTGAGCTTTTACTGCAGGGGGTACCCTGGAGACCACACTCAACTGAGAGAGGCAAAAAATACCATCCCGCCCACACAGTCCTGGCCCTGTCCTCCCCAAACACACACTAGCTCTCTAAAGGAACCAACCACCGATCTACCCGTGACACGGAATCACGCTTTTCCTGGGTCATGCCTAACACGCTCCGGCAGGCAGCTGAGGAAGACCGAAACATGGACATTCAGCAATACAGCAGAGGGGAAACTGAGGCACACTGCTTCGCTTCAGGCCCAAGGAGGCCAACTCACATGCCCAAACTATGGGGGCTCATTTTTCTTTTTCCTCCTAACTGGAAACTAAAACTCATGATGGAAAAGAAGTAGCACAATTTAGAGAAACTGTCCATTTGAGTACACATTCCATTTTCACGCGCTTTCTGGGTGGAAGGACTGAAGGCGGACAAGAGGGAGGAATAATTGGTGGGGGAGGGGAATTGGCCCATGTTGCAAAATGTGACACAGGTACTGAATGGTGACAAGCCAGAGACAGTGGGGACTTAATCATTTCATAGCACCCAAGTTGAAAGCAAGAAACATACACTCAAACTCACTACACAAATAGACCCTGATCCCACAGACAGTGATGGGAAGGGAAGGACATTCTAGAGAACTCCCATAAAGAACAAGACTGTGGCAATGGGAGGAATAGGCTTTATGATGGGAAGAGGGTCCAGAGAATTGTAGAAACGAACTTTTCAAAGGACACATACAATATGAGCCCACTACAAAGCTAATGAGACCAGTGCAGTAATGGTTGTCCCAAACGTTCAGGGCTTAGGAAATCCACACTTCCGACATCCACCCACCACTGAGAAATGAGGAGGATGTGTGTGGAGAACTGAGAGGCCTCCGCTTCCTGGTGTTTCTTCTTCTTCACCTCTGAGACCTGAAAACAACCACAGAATCAAGACCTCTATTACCCACCTGCCCCTGAAATCCCGTCCCCTTCAGTGCGTTGCTGCTGCTCTTGAACTTCAACCGCTTTGGAGTGAAAAACATCATAAGCGTGGGTGGTGCCTTCAATGTGTGCTGTTGTTAAGTGCTGATTTTGTTTCCCAAGTGCAACCTATGTTCTTTTAGCCTTCTTCCCTCCTGTCTTTTCTGCAGTAGTAATGTTCCCATCTTTCCTTTGTAGGTGAGCCCACCACATTAACACCCTTTGAGAGGGCTGCTGCAATGTCAGGGGTACCTAAGCACACTTCTAGAATTTCCACATCCTTCCAAATTACCCCTGGGGGTGTTTGGCACTTTCCCCTCTCACCTGGAATCTCTCAAGAGGCTTATAGATTGGTTCTTATAATCAATATCCCTTAGGTATCCCAATAAAGAAACTCTTCCTAAAATTCCAATTTGTTTAGAGGAAACCGAGACAGGTACTTGGCAGGCAAAGTAAATTTCATTTAAAGCACGAGGTTTTCAAGTAGCCCCTGAAGGTCTTAACTAGTCAGTAGGAGCCTTTCGAAGATTCACAGATCCTTCGATGTGTCAGAAGTTCCAAAAGTTTAGTCAAAGGAGAGTTGGAGCACTTTATGAGATGTTCTGCTTCCTGAATCTCTCTACCCATGCAGTCAGCATATCCAGATATTCATCCTCCTCCTCATTCCCAGCAGGTATGAAGAGGCCGGTGATGCCTTTGATCTCTCTGGGCCTCTGTCTCCCATTTGAAACCTGGGGAATTGGGTCCAGGTCAAGCCTTTCCAGCTTTTGAAAATAGTAAAACTTTTGTTCTTATTTACAAATGAAGTCTTTCAACGAAAAAGTTTCCATAGATAAAGAGGCATAGTGAAAGGCCACACAGAGGTCAGAGTAAGTGTAGAGATACCTGCACTCTGTACAGGGGAGTAAATATTGCTGGGTATATGGTTGTTTTTCATTGACGTGAGTTAGTTATATCCTTGAAACACATTGGCATCTGGGTATTCTCATCTCAATACTGGTATCTAAGTGGATTCAGTCTTAATCCATGTTATTTTAAATGGAAAACAGTCTGTCTTCATCACATGTAGAAGACTGGTATCTATTGCCATGAACAGGAAGTAAGCACAAAGGCAGCAAGCATGAAATTCTAGCTAAGTGCTGGTGCTTGTGAAAGGGTCTAAAGTCTGCCCTATTGTTTCTCTGTCCATTATAAAGACATCCACAGGTATTAGTGTAGTTAAAGATACCTGCACCCAAAGGATAGTTTCTCCTGGAATAATCAGATGATCAGAAAAGTAAATGAAAAGAATTGGTTGTTCTCTAAGTCAGTGTTAAATGGTGAGGTGTCGATACACTACCTGCATCCATTTGCATGTACTAGTGGTACACAGCCTGCTTCGGTAAGTACTGCGCTGACTTTGCCAAGAGGTTCCTTCCAGGTCAAACGTTCTGCAATTCCTCCTCTCTTCTAGATAACTTCCCCTTTTTCTCCTTAACCCACTTCATCACCCCTTACCTAACTCTAAGGGTTTTCTTGATTTTCTAATCTACACTGTTTTCTTCATCTTCGTGTTCTTTCTTTTGGGAGTCAGTTTTGTTCAGTGAAGTTGGCTCCTCCAGGGTCTGAGGTTGTAATTTCAACTTGAAAGACGCAGCTTGGTTAATAAGATATAGCAGGTACTTCCCAAGTGGTGCTGTCTACAGACAGCCCAAGAGTGCTTCTGTCTCATTACCATGCAGTTGGCCTTGGGATATGAACTGAGGAAAGACAGTCAGACTGGGAAAGTATGTTCATTCCTTGGCGTCCTCCTGGGAAGGTAGATAGAAAGTGAAGGTGACCTATAGAACTATCAATGGCTGCTGTGTGCCAAGACGAGGATCCTATAGCAAAGGTGGGGAGAAAGAGAAGAGAAAAAATCAGAGTAAAACAGACTGTTTTCTCCTCATTCCGTGTGACAGCACTAGACTCTTCTTCCCTCTAGTTGACCTAGATTTCTAATTCAATGGGACCACAATCTGGCTTCCTTCACCTTCCCAAAGTGTCCCATCCCCCACCTACCTTGGGCTCTGCCTGGCATTCCCATCTTCCCTCACCCCAGTTATTTTTTGTGTGTAAATGGAGCATATTTTACGTGCAAATATTTTAGTAACCGTATGTTCTGCAAGTAATCTTGTGTTAATACTTGTCACAACTGCAAAGTTTATGATACCAATAATACTTCCTACAACGAAGAAAAAAAAACATTTGTTTGTTTTCTATGAGTGTTTATTTGTAAACATATGTATTCACTATATTAATATGAATTTCTTACCTGGCAATAAAACTGATTATATGTGATGCATTTGTGGTTTCTATTTATCTTTAGAGACTCACAACCTAATCTGAACTTCTACCAGGGAACAAAATATTAGTGCTCAGAACTGAGTCTTTAAGACACAACATTTGGGGTGGTCCTCCCATGAAAAGGAAAATTCTAGTGAACAGCAAGATTCCCAGTTGTTTTCTTTGGAGTCTCTTTGGTAAGTATGTTGCATGCCATAATTCATGTTTTTTCCTTAAAAAATGATATTGCTGGGTCTCCTAATCATCACTAAATGATATTAATGGCCAAGAACCTGGCTGAGCTTTGGACTTTTTCTTCTGCTGGTAACCGGCTTTGTAGACAGCATGACTATTTGAAGGACTGACAGGACAGGAGACGGTTCTCCCCTTCTTATTATATTTTATTTCTTGACTGTTCTCTGTTAGCACTGAGTTTGACATTTTAAAGCAGAAATCTGTCAGAATATGGTTTCTCCTAAAATATACTCTTTAAAAAGGATCTGAACACAAGTGATTCACTTAAGAAGTAAAGCTAGACTGGAGAGATGGCTTAGTGGCTCAGGGCACTAGCTGCCAAGCCCGAAAACCAGAGTTTGATTCCGGGGACCCATATGGTGGAAGAAGAGAGCTGACTCCTACAACTTGTTCTCTGACATGTGGCCCATGTTATGCATGAGCCCTCCCACACACTAAATAAATAAAATAAATAAATAAATAAATAAATAAATGTAATACAATTGGAAAGTCAAGAAGTGAAGGGGATGTTGGGAGAGGATGGAGACTATGATAAGGAAGCCAGCTAACAAGGGATTTTAGGGTATCTGCTGTGGTAGTGTGTGGTTGAGTTTACGGCTGCAGGCAACCTTTTTCACTTTTATTTTACTTTTTATATCAGCATGTAATGTGTTAGATACCAGGATGGCATTCTCAAACAAGGTGTGTTTCTGTGACTCCTCTTCCCCGTCCACCCCGGCCCGTTACCCTTGCTTCCCGTTCGTAGCCTCTCACTTTTGTATCTTTTTCTCTTTTTCTCTCATGTGTCCATTTGCTTTCCAAGCCGGCCTTGGTTATCATCTAATATTACTCTCTACTGGTCTTTTACTAGAATTTAAGGCTGCAGCCTCACAGGTGTTTAGATATACACAGGAGCACGTTGTAGGCTAGGGTCAGCATGTGAGGCAGAAGCTGCCATTGTTGTCTTTTTGAATTTGGGTCACCTTGTCTGATATATTTTCCAGATCCATGTACTTTTCTGCAACTTTCATGATTTCATTTTTCCTTACAACTGAATAATGTCCCATTGACTGTATATACCACACTTTCATTATCCATTCATCCGTTGATGGACACTTAGTCTGATTCCATTTCCTTGCTATCATGAACATAAAGTTTATGAGGTATAAACACACACTCTCAGAATTACCCTGCCCAGGTCTGATGTGCATTTTCATGAATTGCTTCCAGTGACTTCCTATGAGAAAACACTCCTCAGACTGACAAATATAAGGACAGAGAAGTTTTCACAGTATGAGAGAAAGCCACAGGCCCAGAGATGTACCTATTGGCAATTGGAAACCAGCCATTGTGCACTGACTTGTGCTTGTGCAAAGATGTCAAAGAGGGGTCAGGAACTCAGAGTGGCTGCTCACAGCCGGAGGCCCAAATTCCCCCAGGAAGGAAGCTCCCACTCTCAGGAGGCTCAGGGAGAGTGGATCACAATCAGCAGTCAGAATCAGGGTCCTTGCTTACTCTGGGATCTGGAGATTGCCCCACAGGCCCGTGTCACTAAGCAGATCTAGTAAATTCTTTTTGGTGCAAAGTCCTGTTACTCAGAGAAATAGGGAAGGAAAGCATGCTCTTCCAGAACTTAGTGACATGTTCAGAGGTGAAGCCACATATTGGGACACATCAGAGGCCTGTAGATGTAGTCATGATACAAGAAATTATGCCTTTGTGGAGAGAGACACATTGCTATCCTAATTAAGCCACCCAGATAGTCACAAATCATAAAACATAGCAACAAACATGCACAGTATATTTGCAAAGAGAAACACTACTAGAAACAGTGTCTTGGCATATTTAATCCTCACAAGTGTGTGCTTTGGAGATGCAGTTTAGAGATATATCTAAAATTGGTATAATTCATTCAAATCAATTCATCTAGTAAGTGGGAGAATGGGGATTTGAACTCCAGAGCTCATCGTTTATCTCTTCTGCCAGCAGTTCTCACTTGGATGAACATGTGAGTGAGTGGGAGATCCATAAACATGCTGACTCCTAAGCTCTCCCCACAGAAGTTCAGATGAGGTCGGTCTGAATTATAACCCAGGATCCAGTGCTTGAAGCAAGCTCCCTGCCATTGACAGGCAGTGACTCTCAGACCCTGCCCCTGAGAAGCATTGTACAATTCACATAGTCTGATCATTCAGCATCTGGGAGCTTTTCCTAAAATCTCAGAATTTATAAGGAATGTAATGGAGCTGTGTGCATGCAGAGAGAGGAACACGCTTGGGACATCCGTTGGCTTCATGCCCAGTGTTGGAAGGGTGTGTCCTATAATGATAAACAGACTGATTCTACAAGATAGGTGGGTGATGCAATGTTATTAACTCTAATACACATTTCCTTATGTGCCCAGGGTCTGAAAGTAGTTTTCTTTATAATTCTGTTTCCTGGGTCCTAGAAAGCGGAGGTTGGGGTTAATCTTCAGTCCTGCTCTTTTACCCTTCCTGTAGCAGAGGGTACAGCCAATAGATTGAATTTCTTATCAATTTTATCTGCTCCCTGGACCCTAGATTTTATTTATAATTACCACTGACGTGATGCTTCTGCTTTGAATGCTTGTTAGATAGTTGACACAGTCAGCTGGAATATAGACAGACTCCTCCCTCCCCAGCAGACTCCTCCCTCCCCAGCAGACTCCTCCCTCGCCAGCGTCCCTTCTTTGTTTCCCTCCCTTATTTCTTGTACTTCCTTCTCTCCTCAGGGTCTGTGGCTTTGAACTCAGAATTCTGCTTTTCCCTTCCAAGTGCTAGAATTTCAGGTACTCCTCATCATAGCCGGCTGGAGACTGTTATGTTTTTGTGCCACCAGCATGTTTAGGCATCTAGTAAAGTGTAGATTCTCTTCTCAGAACAATGATTTCCAATGCATAAAATAAAACACACAGAATCACAAAAGCAACTCATCATCTTAAAATATGGTCATAAATACATTTTAAAACCCCACTTTTTGTGATGTAATAATATATGGACCTCTTGACAAATGCACTAAAAAGAAAGCCCATGATCAGTCTTAAAGTCATTCTAGTACAAACAATTCTTCATGCTGTCTGCTGCACTGTGATTTGATTCTTCCAGTGACAAAACCCCTTTGGTGTTAGTATCTTGGTTTGTTGTCTCAGTTCTAATTTGAAGTGCATATTAAATTTCTCTTAGAGTCTTGTAAAAATAAAGGTTTTCCTATTTACAAACATACCAGATTCTACCCACAAATCCCCCTGAGGATCTATGGTTCGCTTTATACATTCCTGGACTAGGGGACTTGAGACCTTCGCCGAGTTTCACTGTGCTTCTACTGTCTTATCTTTAAAATAGGAATACAAGTAATATCTCTACTGTTAACTGTTATGGAGCAGAAAAATGACAGAGACATTAGCTCAGTGCTTGACATCTAGTAAGTACCTAAGTATTAGCTTTTTGTTCTCCTAATAATGACTATTCTATTATGCTTCTGTGATGACCCTATGAAATAGTATTTTATTATCTTCCAATCATAGAATAATAAACTGAGGGTCAGAGAGGTTAAACTTGTATCAAGTAACATGGCACATCAGTGGCAAAGCTGTTAGAGACTACCTCTTTTGGATTCAGCCTCAAGCTCTTGACCATATACCAAATATACCATGCTGGGTCATTTCTTTTTTCCTTAATTAAAAAAAAAAACAATTATGTGTATGAGTGTTATGCCTTGTGTGTATGTAAATGCACCATGTATGTGCAATGCCCATAGAGCCAGAAGAGGGCATTAGATCCCCGGGAACTAGAGTTTCAGATGTTTGGTATCAGCCATGTGGGTGCTGGGAACCTAACTTGGGTCCTTTGCAAGAGCAGCCTGTACTCTTAACTACTGAGCATCTCTCCACCCCCATCATTTCTTAAAAGCAATCGTCTTCACCTGGAATAAGGCCAGCTGCATGCTAGAGTAGATAACAAAGGGTGTTCCCAGTTCCTCATCCCTACATGAGAAAAAGGAATTTTGAAAAATGGTATATGTTCATCAGAATTTTTTTTTACTATGACAAAATATCTTATGAAAGAACCTTGGTGAAAAAGAACTTATTTCAATTCATGGTTTCAGAGGTTTTAGTCTATCATGTTAGGAAAGATGTGGTAAAGCAGAGTAACTTATCCCATGAGGAAGGAGATGAGAGAGAGAGAAAGAGAGAGCTAGAGAGAGAGAGAGAGAGAACCAGCCTTTTCTCCCACCCGAGTCCCTACCTGTGGGACAGGTCATCCCTCTTTGGTTGTCTCTCTGGAAGCATCCTCACAAACCTACTCAGAGATGTGCCTTACTAATGTTCTTGGTGTGCCTCATCAAATGAAGTTCACAATCAAAACTAATGATCACAGTAGGGACCTTGGGAGCCTTGGGAATAATTTGAACCCTAGAGGGCATAATAAAACCCGTCAAAAGGGTTGTTGTGACCATGAACTAAGAGAATCTAAACATACCTCTGAGCCTTGAGAACCTTGTTTGATATTTTAAAACTTCATTCAGAGATTATTGCATGCTCCAGAACTTAGGGTTCAAAGAAGCACCATGCTCCCTGACTTTGGATAAAAACATATGAGCACTTGATGTGCTGCCTTTTCCTCTAATTCTCTGGCTGCTGGTGGTAATATAAGCCTAGCATATGATTTTACTGTGGACCCTATTAGATACAAATTGGCATAACATTTAAAAATAGGAAAGAAATTCAATTACTTCCTAATAAATGTGGTTAGCTTTGTAGATCAGAAGGAACTTTTCTGATCTAGAAGTTTATAGAGAATAAAATAGTAATTAATGAGGTCCGTGGTGGTAAAATAAAAGCCTGAGAACTTCTGGAATTAGTATATTATTTTTCATAATTATTTCTATTGCTGCATAACCACATAATGCTCCCCCAAATTAATTAGTTTTTAAATTAATTTTTTGACAATCTCATATGTGTATATAATATATTCTGGTCACACTCTACTCCCCACCCACCATGTCCCTTCCCACTTTCATGTTTCTTTTCTTTTCTATTTTCTTTTTGATCCACTGGGTTTAACCAGGGCTGCCTGGTTAAAGGGTTTGAGGCTGACCACTGGTGTGAGTCACTTAGCAGGGGCTACATTGCTGCTTAAGACAATGACTTCCTTTCCTCCACCTTCCCTTGGAAGTCAGTAACTCCCCTGAGCAGGGTTGGGCCCCATGAAACCCTCCCCCAACTATGACTAAATACTCAGTCTTGTGCACACCCTGTGCAGGCCACTGCAGCTGTTGTGATTTCATGTGTGCCATGGCCATATCGTGCCCCTAAGAGAGTGTTTCATGGCCCCCTTCTCCATCCTGGGGCTTTTTAAATCTGTTTTGCTTCATCTACAGTGATGTTCCCTGAGCCTTGGTGAGCCTTGGAGAGGGGAAGAGCGGTGTTTGTTGCATTTAAGACTGAGAATATAGTAGTCACTAGCTCTCAGCACATTTACCAGCCATAAGTCTCTGCATTAATTTCCATCCACTGCAAAAAGAAGTTTCTTTGATACAGGCTGACGGTAGCACTAGTCTATGGGCTTAAGCATAAATTTTTACCAATCAGTTTAGCAATGTGTCCATTTAGCAAAACAAAAGTACCAGGTTCACCCCAGTACCTATGATCTCCTTAGTCCAGAGTCGTTGACTAGTTCCACAGAACCAGGCACACACTCCCTCCTGTGAAGTGAGCCTCAGATCCAATCAGAAATCAGCTGGTTACTCCCCTAGCAATTTCAGAGTATGGAGATCCTATGTTGAGGTTCTTGTATTGCCTTTGGTTTTCCACCACGACTGAATGATAGCACCCTATGGCTGAAGATACTACACTTGTATTGCAGAACACAGAGAAATTGTACTGGAACTGGGCTAGAAACAATATTCCTCCTAGCTAGTTTTCATAATAAGGGAAGTTGCTATGTAGGCCACTGGGGAAGAAAATTCAGCAATCGTTTTTCTCAGCTTTGGACCTTGCATGCTGCAATACCAACTTGCCAGAAAAGATAAGCCTACTGGTGCAACAGTGGCATAATTGCTATGGGAGTAACCAGCTGATTTCTGGTTCTATGGACCTAGTCAAAGACTCTGGACTAAGGAGATCATACTCTATAAAACACGCGTTTGGTGGCTGGAGTTGCCTAGTTCTTCAGCACCCTACTTAATTTCCATTGTTGCTGGCTCTACCTGGATCCAGTTACTGTGGTTAAAGAGCCTCTGTGGGAGAAGACTGTCTTTATTGTCAGCCTGGCATCTCACTTATTTTCTTGTCAGATTCCAAATCCTTCCTTTACACTGTGTTGTACAGTTCAAAGAAAGAGTTTCACATCAAGAAATGTCATGGTTGCTGAAATAATTTTGTCACATTCTCTTGAAGTTCTCCTCTTTGCAAGTTCAGAGGTTTCACTTCGATTCAAACTGTATAATGCCTCTTTAAGAAACATCATAAAAGGGCACTTTTTTTTTACATCCCAACATCCAAACAGAGCACTTAATTATCCTTATCTTAAAAGGTAAAAATTGGGAAGACTTTACGTAGGCAATTTAAGGTGTGCAGATGCCTTGTTTTCTTGTAATTTAAAACTGTTCCTGATGCTATAATTTTGGTTTTGAATTTTGAAGTCCCTTTATCAAGCCAATTGCACTGAATATACAGAAATTCTAAAAGTTAGGTGTCTGTAAAATTCTCAGATTTAGGAAACAAAGTCAACACTGTAGGGTCTGAAAGCTTTTATCTTGACTTTTATTACTTTTGTGAGCAATCTGCCTTATAAGAATTTGATGGTTTTACATGAGTCATAAGAGTTTTGGATAAAATGCAGAGAATATGCTTCTGCTCAGCTACCTTATTTAGTTCTTTGTTCAACAAATACAGAAAATTTACTTATGATTTCCCAGGGACTTTTAAGGTCCATAGATCTTGCTGCTATGTGACCTCTTCCTTCTCCTTCAGAAAACACGTAGCATGGGCATTGGGTAAATAAAAACTATCCCAGTGGGTAGATGAAGAGTGTGAAGATAGCTAAACTTGGATTTGAATTCCCTTCTTAACATTTCTAGGTTTGTGACCTTGGAAGAAGTCACTGAACTTTGCAGAGTCTAGCTTTTCTCATCTGTAGAACAAATACAGTCATACCAATCTTCCAATGTTTGAGCTTTTGTTTGAGCACTAGAGGCAGGATGTGTAGCAACATATCATTGTGGCAGATGTTCAACAAATCAGAGTTGTTATTGAAATGAAACATTTGTTTATCATTGATTCCCACCTACTGAAAGCCAGGCTAATGGGGTATCTTGGTCTTTCCCTTTTGTGTGTCTTGAGGTCATCAGAAAGATGACTGGGACAAGGATCCACACACAAGAAAGGAAGATCTTGGGAGAAAACCCTAGGGGGATGGCCAGAGCTAGACTGAAGAGGAAGAACCCAAGCAAGGCTCAGATTTTAGGCAATGTATCACAGAGGGTAGCTAGGATGTGGATTATGCTTCAGTTTGTCCTGGGTAAGGGAGAGCTCTTGGCTTGCTGTTCTTAAACACTTGTCATTCACTGATCAAAGAGGTGGGAAGTCAAAGAAAATGCAGCTTAATGCACATTTGGAGAAAAGGTCTTCCAAGAACCTCAGATACTGATAGAGTTAATGAGACAAATTCTGGAAGAAAAGTGTGTGGAAACAGGAACCAATGAGGCCAGCCAGGTGAAGCACAGATCACGTTGATTACATATTCCTTTCCAGACAGCTTAAGGATGTTAGTCTTCACTCAGTTAGTCCCAGAGTGGTGAATTTTCCTTGGTTCATAATTATAAGATATTGGAGACTCTCATCATCAAAAATACGTTTAGGAGACAGTTTTGGGGATCAGTCTGCCTTAAGGTACAATCTCAGCCAACTGAGATTTATTTGTTTACTTATTTGTCTATTTTTCAATGCTGGAGATAAAACCCAGGGCCTCATGCATGCTAGGAAAGCGTTTTTACCAACTGAGCTACACACCAAATCCACATTTTAGAAACTGCATGTCTTAGTCATGTTCCTCGTGATACCAAAGCATAGAGCAGTTGGTAGACAGTCAAAGTCTATTTGGCTTTTGATTCTGGAGTTTTGGAAGTCTGGGATCATTATGTTTGTTAACAGCCTCTATGCTGAGCCCTACTATGGCTGAAGGACAAGTAAGTACTAAAACTCAGGCAGAACTTAGCCTGTTACCAGGATCCCACTCCTCTGATATTCTCATGAACTGCTTCAGGATCCCACTCCTCTGATATTCCCATGAACTGCTTCCCATGGAGCCTTCATAGTGTAATCACTGTAAAGGTCTCACCCCTTAATACGATCACAATGGAAAACTAATTTCCAGATGAGTTTTGGAGGGGTCATTCAAGCCATAACACTTTGCACAACTGATATAACTCTGAGTTAGATTTTTGTGTGTATGAAATAAAGATAACAATATACTTTTTCTAAGTTTGTATGTTAAGATGTCTTTATATTCAGTCATTAATTTGACAGATATATACAGAACATTTGCTCTATGTCAGACCCAGGGCCAAGCACTGGTACGCTGAAATGAATCAGACACAGGCTCTGCCTGTGAGAGGCAGATACAGAAATTACTGATACTGTCCTTCATTCATTTTCTCTCTCTCTTTTCCTCTCTCTGTCTCATTTGTTTCCTTTTCCTCCCATCTTCCTTCTTCCCTCCTTCATCGCAGCTCTTTGTTTCTAGTTTGTATCCTCCTACCCCCAACACATACATACTTAGTTTTATATAAACCGAAGAACATCCTATCTCTGCACCGTCAAGCTCGTGCCTCTTCCTTCAGCTTTCTAAGCTCTCTTTTGAAGGTTACAAAGTCCGTGAGGTTTCAGGGGATTCAGTTCAACTCATAACCCTTTATGTGACCAAAGGTGACTTGGAGATAACTGAAAACTATCTGAAGCTTTACTAAAAGCTTAGAGAATGTGCAGTTGGTAGTCCCGAAATAGGAGCCCTTTGGGAAATGGCAAATTGAGTTTATGCATAATTGCATCAGCATTGGGGAGCTGAGGGTCCGGTCAACAGAGGCGCAGGGGCGGCTTGCAGCTGCTTTTGCAGATAAGCACTGAGCTGTGAATAGACATTCTTGTTTTAACTCCAGTTTGGGGGCTAGCTGTGTGACCTGTGTCACTGTTTCCCTTGCCCACTGATATTTCAGGACAGCTCTGGTCTTGCTCAGCGACTCTGCCTCTGTTCACACTTATTCTTTCCTCCTCCATCTCATCTCACTCTAGGAATGGCATGTATTAGGTGATCATATAATAACAACTAACTCAGTGCTTTACATTCTAGAATTCTGGGGCATGGTTCACTTTGGGTTGGAGAAAATTTATGTTCAGAACCCTGGAAGCAGACTCAACTGGTGAGAACCATTCAACAGTTACTGGACAGGCTTGCAGATAGAGAGGTAAACTCTAGTGACTTGTATAAAACGGTGTGTCTTAGACTTGAGTGCTAAAATTTGGAAGTACGAGGGGCTCAGGAATCTTCATTTTAAGAAAGACCTCAGAGATTCCAGTGTAAGTCATTAGGAGACCACTGTTGGAAATCATTTCTGGAGGCATGATCTTGGTTCTGCCACCAATATATCAGCTTCTTATCTAGTTTGAGCATCTGAGCATCTTTCTTTCTCTGCACAGTAAGACTCTTCATTCATGCCTATATACCTGCAAGATTGCTTTGAGGATCAGATGAAATGGCTGATGGGAAAAAACCATGATAGTCCTCATGCATTATAGGGCAACTTTTCTTGGGGAGACATGAACAACTGTCTATTCACCCCAGATAGGGCACCAATAGCAGATCAAAGAAACAATCCACTCAAGTCTAGCTTGGTGAACCGGAAGGAACATGGGCAAGGGGTTACTTACAGAAACACGAACAACGCTTGGGCAGCTGCACTACTGGGAACTCCACCTCAGCAGGACTGAGGATTGAGTACAAAGGCTGTGTCCCAGGAGCTCCAAGTCCAACTGGTAGCAGCTTCTTGGAAGTTTCCTCTTCCACCAGCAATTGAATAATATTTATATAATGTTATGAAGGGAATTCATTAAATATTATGTTTATGAACTTTCTGAGCCTCACAAAGGTCCTAAACTCCTCTTCTTTCTTTTACAGAAGGTGTGAGAGGTCTCTGAAGGTTTGCTATCATCTATTCCAAACAAGTGTCGATTGATTTTCAGCAGCTAAGGGAGTATGAATGATCCAATACAGCATAAAAAGATTTCATTACCTGTGTCAACTGTGTCACTAAAATAGCAGTGCTGGGTACAAGGCTGTGGATGGGAGACTCTACATCCGTCCACAATCCAGATGCTCCCCATGATCCTTTCTCTGTCTTCAATGAGCCCATCGAGATGGGCTTGTGCTACTTGGCTTGGTCAGGAGCTTGGTCAGGAGCTAGGTCAGGGGCTAGGTCAGGAGCTAGGTCAGGGGCTAGTCAGGGGCTTGGTCATGGGCTTGGTCAGGGGCTAGGTCAGGGGCTAGGTCAGGGGCTAGGTCAGGGGCTTGGTCAGGGCCTAGGTCAGGGGCTAGGTCAGGGGCTTGGTCAGGAACAGGACCATCCTCTTATCTGCTGTGTCTGCTCATCTCAGGAGCCGGCTTCCTGAATTGGCAGGCTCTGGGACAGCACTATGGCTGCTATCTTTTCAGTGGTCACACATGGTACTTGACAGTGCCCCGGGGTTGGATGACCAGTCTCTACCTCCATATACTTTCTTGTGATGGATAAACACACACAGCATACTCTGGGAAGATAACTTTCCATTTCTAGGACAAGATTAATTTTTTTTACGTATGCCATTCTTCCATTCTCTAGTTTTTCACCTTTTGCCTTCCAGAGGTTGACTCACACAGTATTTGGATTTCTGTCAAGTTTTCTTCCTTAGGAA
This sequence comes from Eospalax fontanierii, assembly GCA_035773235.1. NCBI lineage: Eukaryota > Metazoa > Chordata > Mammalia > Rodentia > Spalacidae > Eospalax > Eospalax fontanierii. Next base: position 39,745,050 of record CM069546.1, read on the forward strand.
TTTCAGCTCAGCACAAATATTGCCACATTTGTTCATGAGTGACCCAGAAAGGTCCAGTCGTCTATTTCTCTTTTTCTTGTTTCCATTTAGATGCTTTAGCACCTTAAAAATCTTATTTACATGCTGGTCTAAACCCTTTAGATTTAACAGAGTCTCTCTTACCCTGCAAATATCACATCCTACCATGGCACGTATAAAGCCACTAAAGCTCCTGAGGTACTGAATGAATGAACTTCTTCTTAAAATCTCTTGCGAACACAGCCTTAATAAGTATCACGTACTGCCTCTTGTATGCTAGTTCCTTTATTAATGCATGATCTGTTGTTTTATGGTCCCTATGAATATGAGAACTATACATATGGAGACCTCAGTCAGGAATACCCAAGTGTTCCTAAATGGTTCCTACAAGTCAGTCTATCGGGTCTATAGTCTATAGTCTGAGTTTCCTTATAGTACCTTAAATTACACAACCTTTGTCTCAAAGAAGGGTAAGTGGTTATGTCACTCAGTATTTCTTCTTCCAGGGGCACTTAACCTGACAACATTTGCATCTCCTCCATGTCTTACAGCCTTACAAACCAGGCTGTGAGGGGCTATTACATTCCTTGTTTAAAGATATTTCCTAGTTCACGCAGTTCAGAGGTAGAACATTCCATGAGTATCAGAGATTATTCTTTTTACTCTATTAAAGGTCAATGTGAGGGCTGTGTTTTATCTTTCTCAACTCACTCTCTCCCACCACTGTCCAGTACCTCCTGATGGGTACTAAGGGTCTGGATCCTAGGAAGGACTTTTTACTGCAGATCTAATCTTTAGTCTCTTACCTTCAGCTGTAAGAAAATGGCATCAACACTTCCATTTCACTTTCTCCTTTTCCCACATTTTTTCTGCCAAATCAGAGGCTATTATAGAGGTTATCTCATAATATCTTATCCATATCCCACCACCACCACCACCACCATCACCACCATTCACTTACATGGAAAAGTTCTTTCTTGGCAGACCGCTTAGTTGAATGTGCTATTGCTTACAGCAAAGGCCATAGAGCTGCCACCATAGACCGCTTACAATCCAATTCCATTCATGCTGCTTTCAGGGATCATAGAATAGTCCGCCAGTCACTGGGGCGACATGGCCATACCCTTATGGAAGACCCCATTGATCAAGGAAGCATACAACCCCTTACTAGGTAGGGGAAATTGCCACCATGAGATTCCAGTCTCCACACAAATAGCTCAGCTTTGGTTACATGTCTTATAACATGTAGCAAGGAGCGTGCAACTGTCACTAAAGCAAAGAGGAACATCATCCTGCACACCATCAGGGAAAGGTGGTGTGATGGTTAGTGTTGTCAATTTGACTGTATCTAGAATTACCTGGGAGATGGGCCGTGGGCATGATTGATTATCTTGAACATATTAATTGATGTGGAAAGGCCTGTATTAATTGTGCGAAGAACCATTCTTTGGATTGTATAAAGTGGATAAAGAGAGCCAAATATTTGTATGTATGTATGCATGCATTACACTCTTCTCACTGTGGACATAATGTGAACAACTGCCTCAGTTTTCCATTGCTTTGACTTCCCTGCATGACGGACTGGAACTGGAACTATATGACAAATATTTTCTCCCTTAAGTTCCTTTTGTCGGGGTACTTTATCACAGTAACAGGAAAAGAAATAAGTAGCCAATTAGGATTATCTGTGTAGATACTCCATCTTCAGACAGATTAGCCTCAGTTAACATACCTTATCATTTATAGCAATGGCTATGCTTCTCCTAAATCATCTTTGGTTCTGTCCATCCCTCTCCTGGTGGCAATTGTGTTGCATGACTTTTAATATTGAGATATGTGAACAAATGCTTATTAACCCTAGATAAGGCGCCAACGACAGACCAGAGAAGCAATCCAAATCTAGTCTGTTGAATCAATGAGTGCATCAGAGTTACTTCTACAAGCATGTCAGACTGTCAAGCAGCTGTATCACCCCAACACCCCACTGCGGTGTGGGTGATGACTCACAAACCTGCATGTTTAGAGCTCCCTGCCCAGCCTGTGGTAGCTTCCCCAAAGAGTTTCACCAGAAATTGTTTACTTTTCACATAGCCTTAAAGAGGAAACTTATGAGTCTTGGAAATTTCATGAGATTTCTGAACCTTATAGGTTTCCTGAACTTCCTGAGTCGCACAGCTCTAGGAGGGAATATTTTAATTCAGAAGAGAAAGCTACAAAACATGTATGAAGATGTCGTACCTCAAGTCTCCACCTTTATATACTCAAAGGCAAAGGGTTACCAGATAGAGAATATTACAGTAAACACTTTAGCTGGTCACCCAATCTCCTTATCACACACATCTTGAGCTCCACAAAATCTTCTCTTGGCTAGCTTTTTACCCCAGTGATTGCTATGGCAACTAACTGTGTAAGCACAAAGATAGCACCTGGCCCAGGCGAGCTACACAGTGCCTTTTTTAATGCCTTACTGCCTTTCTATCTCCAACATGCAAGAAAGATATGCAGAGTTAGGTTAATGTCAATGCACAAAATCTTGACCAATAAAGGATAGGAACTCATCGTCCACTTGTGTTTTGAATGGACAATTCCTCACAACTTATATTTGCTTCTCAAAGGATCTCTAGAGAGATGTCCCCTGTTGATTCACAATGGTTATAAACTTCAAGTATCCTTTGGGGTAGAATTTCTTCTTCCTTATGTCCCTTTTTGTAACATGTTTTCCTTTTCTTAGGATAATCTCCAAATCACTACTTGCAAACAGTGTATTTCTCAGGTTTTGGTCCAGAGGTAGTTCATGTCAACACGGTATTTCCTATTTCGCTGGCACCAGGTCTGATATCATCATTTAGCAGTCAATTTGTTTGTTTAGTGACATAGGAAGGATAGGTAACAAGAGATGTGGCAGGCCACTTTCTACATGGTCAGAAAGAATAGAACAGAAATCCCAGCCTTGTAATTACAATGTACATAAAATATCCTGTGACAATGTCTGGTACATAGCATTTCCTGTGACAGTTTCTGGTATGTAGCACATTTCTTCTAGATGAATCATGCTTTGCTTCCTTCAGTTCCCTCTCTCTTACCCCTTAAGAAACGCCATGTATACCTGTGGGCTGACATTCAGTTTCCTCTCTCCTCTTGTCATCTGTCATAACATTCATTTCTTGCTGATGGGGCTCCAGCCACCACTGGCTTCCTCGATATTCCTCACTGCTCTAAAGTTTTGTTCACATCTGTTTCTCAGACAGTGATTTGTCTCCTGATCTCAGAGATCTGTTTGTCACAACTTCAGAAGAGGGGGTCAGGTTGCTATTGGCATCTAGTGAATAGAAACAAGGAATATTGCTAACACTTCTTACAGAGCATAGAACCATCTAATTCCCTCAACAGAAAATTACCTGACCCTAAATGTGCATGGTTCTGAAGATGTGTCCAATGACTAACACTGGATGTAACTTCATAGGATCTAGAATCACCTGGGATACAAACCTCTGGGAATACTTGTGAGGGACTGCCTAGGCTAGGCCTGCCTGTGAGGGGTTTTCTGGATTAGGTTAATTGAGGTGGGCAGATCTACCCCGAGTGTGGTAGCACCCCTCTCCCCTTAGGCTTGGGGTCTCAGACTGCATAAATGAGGACAGCAAGCTGAGTGCCCACCATTCACCTCTCTCTGCCTCCTGAGCGGGGAGGCAATGTTACAAGCTGCCCTAAGCTGATGTCAACAGGACTTTTCTGCCTTAATGGAAATGGTAAGCCACAATAGATCCTTTCTCCTTCAGGTTGCTTTTGTCATGGACTTCTATCACAATAACTGAAGAAAGTAACTAGCCAAATGAAAACCCATTTAGGAGCCATCTGTATCTGGCAATATTCCATTCTGGCCTCCCTCCATCTCCTCCTCACAGCTTTCAAAGTCTCCACTTGCGTTTTTTAACCGTCTCAACGAGGCCTGACACCGGTAGCTTCTCCTCCTTCTGCGCTGCCCATGTCTCTGCCCACCCTGGATCTATCTTCACCTTGCTCTGTTAGTCTCCTTTGTGAAAAATAATTTTACTTATTACTTTTAGTTTATATGTATGCCTGTGTGTATGTAAGGGTACCCATGTTGTGCAGTGCCTTTGGAGGTCAGAAGAGAGAGATGGATCCCCAGGAAATGGAGTTAGGGCCATGTGAGTGCTGGGAACTGAACCCAGGTCCTCTTCAAGAGTAACCAGTGCTCTTAACCTCTGTGCATCTCTCTGTCTCCTGCTCTGTTATTCTGTCACTATATATCTTATTGTAATGTTTGGATTACTTATATCTAGTTATATTTTCTATCTTTTCTCGCTGAAATGGAAACTCCACGAAGGCACCAATCTTGGCTTCTCATTATATGTTCAGCATCTGTCACAGTGCCTGTGATGAGGTAGGTACTCAACAAGTATTATTTGAAAGCCTGACAGCACAAAAGAATGAACAAAATGAAAATATCTGGGCTTGTAAAGATGTAATCTCTTTTACTATAATGACAGCCCAGGCATTCCTTATGGAAAAGCTGTCCAAAGAAACAAGGGTGATGGCAGCATTTGAACTGTCCATTGATTACTCAGTCCTGTGTGCAGCCCCATGATGTTCTTTTAAAACAGCCATTAGCATCTCTGGGACCAGAAACCTGTGAATCAGTACCAGTGTTCTTGGATCTTGGGTCATGCCTCTCATCCTTGGAGGGTCCCTTTTTTCTAGTGGCACATGGGAAACCTCATAGAACATGCTATTCTGGACCAGGTCTTCTTAAACGTTTTCCACTCTGGGATCTTATTCAATCAAGAGTAATTTAAATAACTCCAAGTATGTAACTATATAAAATTGGCATATAAGTCAAACATTTTCTGATACTAAATCTTAAAATTATTTTAAAATACTTATTTGATATACTCCTTCCTCTTATTCAAGATGAAAACAAAGTAGCATATCAATGAGATAGATATGTTTGTTTATTTTTACATAAATAATAAACCTTGGATGAATATATGATACTATAGAGCATCTTCAGAGTCAATAGTTTGATTTCTCATTTGCCAACACATAAAAATGTCACACTGAATGACATGTAGTTCTAACACCAAGCAAAAATTCATTGAACTTTTTTCCATGAAGCTCAAGTGAACACTCCAACAACAACTTTTAAAATAGAATATTCTAATACAATGCAACCTAAAGATATGCTTGTTTGATACCTGCTAAGGAATGATGGCAAGAACAAGATTAAGACTTTGTTCTCTGCAATTATATCATTATATTTCCATAAGAACCAAACACTTTGTAATATACAGCAAAACCCCTGCAGTTCATAATGTACTAGTCGTGAATGCTAGCAGATGTGTTTCAGGAAGCACTCACCGGCACTGAGCAGGGCAAAAATGCACATAACGTGAGTTCAAAACCAAGGCTGCCAGGAAGTCTCATGTTTCAATGACATGAGTGAGCACTGCCAGAAACACTTCGGATTCATCACCCATTTGATTTTTTGAATTGATTTTGATCATCACATACAACTTTTTAATGCTGTTGTTTCTTCATCACTTCACATTCAGTCACATGACTCCATGTGGGGTTGTGACCCACCATTTAGGAAGCTATGTTCTGGAGCAGGTCTGCCCAGCACAACCTTTATCTTCAATGTCTCTTCTAAGCACCTTCATCCTCATCATATTCCTTGCTGTGCTCAGCTATTCTTAAGCTTGGAGCAAAACAATGCAGGGACCATCCTCTGACAAGAAAATTATGAAACACTTCCATTAGGCCCAAAAGTGAGAGGAAGAGCATTTCATTTGATTCTTCTTGATACTGACCACATTTAAGAAGACAAAAGCATGGTAACATGAAAAGTTACTTTTCTTTACTTAAAAAAGAAAAATCCTTTCATTTCTTGCCTTCTCCTGGGAGATTGAAGTCTCTTCTTGTGCATTTCTCATTATCAGAACTTAATGAGAATTCTAATTAGGGCTACTGCACACTTGGGTGGTAGTTTTCAAAATATAGCTCTGGCTCTGGCTTTTTAGCTGTCAGGCTGCCAGTCTTTTGCATCCTGGCCAAAGATGCCCACTATCATCATAATACTAATAGTTGTCATTTGTTGAGCGTCTACTTTGTACCAGGCAATTTGCATACATTAGCAATGGTCTTCACCAAAAAAAACACAGGCGGTTGGAACTATTAATCCTAACTTTCAGAAGAAGAAAATGAGCCTCGAAGTGCAAGCTAAGCAGAGGGGAAGGGGAAGACGTAGGGTTCAAATTCAAGTCTGTTATCTGGTAAGGAACTTTGCATTTCCAATCACCACAAATCTTGAGAAGGAGAAAGATAAGACAATAGGACTTGTTCTTGCTTCCAGAATGGCCATTGATTCCAATCAGGGTTTTTGTGATGAGCAATTGTTTCTCCAGATTTGATGACTAGGTTTTCTGAGAACCAAGTCATGGTTTAGGAAACCCCAAGAGACTCCAGGGCACTCAACGAAAAGGTCAGTAATGGCAGATCCAAGAATAAATTGATTGCTTATTCATTATTCGTGTTATTTCTGAACTCTCCCATCCATCATAAAGAGGATTGTCAGCAATTACTCTGAAATTCTTTCCAGAAAGGGGGCTGTTAGTCCAACTAATCACCTCATCCAGATTTGAACAGTCTCAAGGGCATATTCTGATGTGACATCAAAATTCTGTCTCTAAGGCATCACTCTGAATCCCCAGAAGATATCTTGGGAGCAAAGGGAAAGAATTGGACTTTTGCAAAGGAAAGAACAGTTCCTCCCAGGCTTGTGAAGTGCTAGTCCTGTTGAGCAGGTGTACCCACAGGCAACATGGTCTTGTGATGGATCAGCAGATTAAATCAGGTTAGTAAGACCAGATCTGGCACAGGATAGGCTGGGCAACAAGGAGACTTCTGTTTCCCCCTCCTTCCATCAAGGGCCTTTTTCTCTTTTCTCTCTCTCTTCCCTGTCTCTTCTCTTCTCACGTCCTGAGCCTCCTCATTCACTTAGTAACTCCCCACACTCAGGTGCCTTACCAGATATGGAATGCCACTGATATTGCTGTCTCCACACTCTCTCACTGCCTCCCCATGCTTCCCCTCCCCCTTCTCATTCTGTCTCTGAGCCTTTCTCCTCCAGAATCCTTTTCTTCTCTCTTCCTTGCCCCCGATTTATACCCTACCACCTGCACATGCACATTTCAGACATCGTCTCTACCTTTCTGCTTGGGGCTGTCTTCCTTTATATTTGAAGCACTTCTCAGTCTATTCTATCTTTAGGTCACTACCACCATTCCTATAAAGGTGTATCATTCAAGTTCAGAGGTCAGAAGGTAAAATTTTGTTATGTTAGAAGCTGCTTCAATGTCCTTCTACTTCAATTTCCACATCCAATCCATTCCCATTCATGCCCTTTTGACACTGGACCTGTTTTTCAAACTTCAATCCCAGTCCCATATCTGTTAATGTCTCCAGTCCTCATATTAGTATATGAATGCTCTGTCAAGATCGCCCATCTTTAAGTTTGCATTATTTCCCACCTGGGTTATTACAGTAGTTGTTTTTCTCAACTCACAAAACCAGTGCCAGAATCCATAAATTGTGTTTTTAAAATTCAAAGAGTCTCTTTCCTGTAGAATAAAGAGAGATGCCATATGACAGGCTTCTTAACCTGCCCAGCAACCTTTCCAGACTCATCTTTTACCATTATTGGCCATTTTATGTTTTAGGAAAATTCAGGTTGAATTTCCTTCCTTCATCCACCCTGTGTTTCTTACCACCTGGGTTGGTCCTAAGCTCTGCCCAGAGTAAACTCTGTCTGTACATTGTGAATTAACTCTACTGATTCTTCAAGACCTAAGTTAGAATTTCCATACCCTTTCCAGCCTGGCACAGATAACACCTCTTGTGGTCTGAAAATATTCATTATTGAAATAATGAAAAGCATACTGCTTTTATGATCACCTTCCTAGCTCTCTTTTTCTCTACTAGAAGCTTGTATAACACTGTCCTCTGAACATAACAGCTATTACCATCTTATTCAGAGTAGCTGTGGTGATCAGCAAGCGCTCCTCCAGAAAAGAACCACTTTGTTGATGATTCCTTATTAATAGATCATGGAGAGGGTCATTAGACCCTCACCTGAGATTCCAGCCTCTAGTTCCAGCACCTCTATCCCAATTGTATGTAATTCTGCCCCAGCTATGTGTGGTCTTAGGGTCATCATAATATCTAGAGGGTGAAAGGTTAGCTGAAGGTAATGAGGAGGTCTCATCTGGGATAGAGACTGCAAAGTAGCAGTTTGGGGATCACCTATACTCCGATAGTATAAGCCCAATAAATTCATTAGTTCACCAATCTAGACTAGGGTGAAAACATTATTTTCACCTGGCAGACATTTAGTTCACATCTCTTCCGGAAAAGTTCAAGGAACAAAGCTCCTCATAGATTTGCTCTGAATCCACATCACCTGGAACAGGGTATAAAGCAGGTTGCCGAATGAGAGAACAGATGAATAAATAAGTTAACACATGAATTAATGCTATTTCTACTACATTATGTGCAATTATGACAAGGGATTACTAAGCATAAAGGACAATTCCTGGTTAAACATCTTAGATAGGGGACTAGAGAGGTGGCTCAGTGGTTAGGTTAAGAGCGTTTACTGTTCTTGCAGAAGGCCTGAGTTTGGTTCCCAGCACCAAGGTCAGGTGGCTCACAGCCACCTATAACTCTAGTTTCAGGGGACTAATGGACTCTCACACTTATGTATAGATTGACTTGCTGTGACCTTTAACTCAGTGTTAAGAATGCCAGCTCCGTGGACTAGGGAGAGGACTCAGTGGGTAAAGTGTTTGCTGAACAGGCCTGAGGATCTGATTCTGTTTCCCATGACCCAAGTAAAAAGCCCAGTATAGCATGATGACCCTCATCTGTAATTTCGGTGCAGAAAAAGTAGAGGGAGGCAGATCCCTGAAGCTCACTGGCCATCAAGCCTAGCAAAACTCAGGCCAGTCAGAGACCCTGTCTCATAAGGTTGAGAATGATTAAAACATCTGACATTGCCCACCCCTCTGGCATCCACATGCCTGTGCACACATATGTACATATGTAGGTGCTCTTGCATAGACATGCACAAGTACATAACACACACACACACACACAGAGAGAGAGAGAGAGAGAGAGAGAGAGAGAGAGAGAGAGAGAGGAGAGAACAACTTTATAAATCATGTCAATATATAAATGAACTAACAAGAAAATTTTACCCATTTAGGAAGTTCTATAGGAGCAGGGGTAGGATTAGAATTCTCTACCATCTCCCTCTTCATTGTTCTAGGGATAAAATACTCCCTCCTGGCTGCAAAGTTCGGCCACTGGCCCAGAGATCTTTCCAGGAGAATATTCCTTTCTAGTATTGTTGCTACTGGTAAGAGATACTTTGTCATAACCCTAGAGACAGACTTGGGGATGCCACACATAGGGTGATTAATATAATTAAACTTGTCTAAGTAGCATCTGGTTCACGTCTTAGTAATTACATGGAAAGTTACTTAACCTCTGGGACTCTCGTTTCTGATCAGTGAGGATTGGGCTAACAATAACAGCCCTATAAGATATTAAATAGAAACATTCAAAGGTACTAACGCTACCTGGACACTATCTGGTATCCATTACGTGCTCAACAATCATGCTATTATCATCATCATCATCATCATTACCACTAATCCTAGAACTTTGATCCATGTGATTCTTTACCTTTTGTGTGTATGTGTTTGCACATATATGGGTGAATGTGGAAACCAGAAGGCCCCTATCATTCCGCATTTTACCATCTACCTTGTTTTTGAGACAGGGGTTCTCACTCACTTGGGACTCATCAAGTTAGCTAGGTTACTCGGCAAGAGAGTCAGAGATTCACCTACCTCAGCTTCACCAGCTCAAGGATTGTGAGTGGGCACCGCCACACACAGATCTCTTTTTACATGAATTCTAAGGATTGATCTCAGGTCATTATGCTTGCATAATAAGCATTTTACTGAATTAGCTATTCTCCCGGGTCTGATGCCTTATCTTCATGGTGGTGTCACTTGATTTTGAGCATCTCTTATGAAGTGGAGGAACGTATTTCCTGCAGATATTATTTCTGCCAATTTAAATAATGTTCTAAAGAATCAATCCGGGAGTCTTTGCAGATGTTACCAGCTCCATATGGCACCTCTGAGTGCTCCCCCATCACACCTGGGATCAAGTACTTATGTAAAAGCCCTATAACTTGACCTTTGGAGTTGGAAAGCTCCCTCTCTTCTTAATGTTTTAGACTCCCTTCTGTGCTACTTAGAAGCTGATGAAATCTAAAATCTGCTTATTATGTGCTTTTTGGAGGAAAACCCAATTTAAATACTTCATTTTATTGGTGACTTAAGTCTGTGTTTGCCATTTTCTTTACAGAGAACTCAGAGATTTCAAAAGCAACCTTCTGCAAATAAAAACATCATGGCCAGACTTCTTAGCATGCCTTGTGTGGACAGGTAGCTTTGAGATAGAAAAAAAAAATAGGCATTTTCTTAATTTTAAGTGACTGGAATTTCTCTAGAAAAATTTTAGCAACCTGAAGACCAGGTTATTTATTGTTGTTGACATTGTTTGGCCATCTGCCATTCACTCCCCAATCGGAGTTCTTTTCTGTTATTTGGTGGCAGTGAAAGTTTGATTATCTAGAATATTTAGAGTAAAGAAGAGTCTGTATAAATACATTTTCTGGTTCATTAGGAAGTCATCCTGGTATGAAATGATCACTGGGAAGTCCTTTGTTTGAGTACTACCATTGCTGCTTCTTTAATGATCTGCCCTTTGTGAAGTTACCTAACATTACAAAAGCTATATAATGATAGCCTAAACATTGAAGTGGAAATGTCTCAAGTTTTCTTTAAAGATTAGAAATTGATTTTTGAAGGATATGGTATATAGTCAATTGTTCTTAAGAGTTGAGTCTCTTGTCTTGTCTATTTATTTAATAATATGTTGAATAGTTACCGGGTACTTAGTAGATTCTTAGGAAATGGGGATGTGATAGTGTGCAAGACTGTGTTCTGTGTCCTTGAGCCATCTAGCTGTAAAATGTGACACAGATATTACTGAGAAGTTAAGGATGCTTGGAACAGTTCTTAAAAGGAGATTGTTAACTCATCCTGAATCCATGGGTTAATGATGATAATGATGGTGATGATGATGATGATGTGGTGATAATGATGGTAACAGTGTCATGATTTTGATGGTGATGATGATGATGGTTGTAGAAATGGCAACATTGAAGATGAGGATTACCACCTTCAAATTTTTCTAGGAACTGACATTAAATAGTTTCATTAAAGCTCTATGAGTGGCAAATGTCAAGAGTCCAGTTCATAACGAGTTCTTCCTAACTCCAGATCCAGACTCTTGTCATTTTTCCCCTGCTTTATGGACCTGCTTGTTTATTTATTCTGAATTTGACCAAGAATAAAATTTTGGATATGTAAGTCATTGCACTGTAAGCATATTCATTACAATCTTCTTTATAACCCCAAACCATTGTCTACAATATTTTGTGTTACAGTTTAAATATGAAATGTCAACATAAGCCCAAATTTTCAAAACTTGGTCTCCAGTAGATAGTGCTATTTGGGGAAGTTGGGAAACTTCAAAAGATGGGGGCTATTTAGAGACTATGGGTCACTAGAGATCTATCTTAGAAAGTTATACAGGGTCTCCATTTCCCCAATCTCCTCTCTGCTGCCTGTCTACCAAGAAATGAAACAAGACCTCTGCTACACACCTTGCTGTGATGATGCTCTCTGCTCAGTCATATGGGACCAAGCAGTCATGAACTGAACTCTAAATTCATGAGGTAAAAACAAACCTTTTATCCTAAGGTTTCCTCTCAGGATGTTGGTCATAGCAATGACAAAAATAACTAATGCATTTTGTAACTTCACATGGGAAGAAGCTGGTGGAATGATGGCACAAATGTTCAACAGATGGTCATGTGATCATATCCCCGTTCTCTGACCTGAAACGGTACATATACTTCCATGAACCTAAGTGGAGTGCAATAAAGAGAATAAGGATATAGGAATTACTGAGATATGAATGTATTCATAGCCAACTTTCTTAGGATGAGAAATGAATGATTCTCCAGAAATCAAAGCATCTTCTGCCTTGCCTCTCTGTTCTGTGTCTCAGGATGTCAGTGGATGGGAGTCTGCTGGCAGAGCCAGCCTGCAGGCATGTCATTGTGCAGCTTTAATATCAACAACATGACAACAGCTTCAAAAGCAGCAGATAGATAACGTAGACATTAATTAAATCAGTCAGCCCAGGTGGGCCTCCTCTACAGAGACTTGGAAAGTGGAGATAAGAGGTAGGAGTTCTCTTTGAGGTTCAGACTGGGAGGAAAACAACATCCCTACCACCCTTGAATGCCCCCAAACAATGTAGCAAAACAACAGGCTGTCAGTCACCTAATGAGGAAAACCAATTCTGAGATGCTCAGTGCCTGAAAAGAATGGGGTTAATACTGGCAACATCCTTAATAGTCAAGATTCCAGGTGCTGGCTTTCACACAATCCTCTAGCGATTTCTCAGTTCCCTCATTCCTGAAACATTCTGATGGGTTCTAACTCTTCCTTCACTCTGTCCACACTGGACTCCTTACCAGATTGTATCCTACTTAATGATCAGTATGTGTCGACTAGGATGACAGATTCTCAAATGACAGAATCTCTGTCTTCCTTACTTTTTTTCAATTTGGTCCATGGGAGGAGCCATAGAACTTCTGTAGTCTGGCCCAATCAAAGTACAGTTGCTGAGCAACTGATGGAAGGAAGGCAGTTAGGAAGGAAAGAAGAAAGAAGGAAGGAAGGAAGGAAGGAAGGAAGGAAGGAAGGAAGGAAGAAGGAAGGAAGGAGGAAGGAAGGAGGAGGGAAGGAAGTTAGGAAGGAAAGAAGGAAGGAAGGAAGGAAGGAAGGAAGGAAGGAAGGAGGAGGGAAGGAGGAGGGAAGGAAGGAAGTTAGGAAGGAAAGAAGGAAGGAAGGAAGGAAGGAAGGAAGGAAGGAAGGAGGAGGGAAGGAAGGAAGTTAGGAAGGAAAGTAGGAAGGAAGGAAGGAAGGAGGAAGGAAGGAAAGAAGAAGGAAGGAAGGAAGGAGGAAGGAAGGAAGGAGGAAGGAAGTTAGGAAGGAAGTTAGGAAGGAGGAAGGAAGGAAGAAGGAAGGAAGGAAGGAAGGAAGGAAGGAAGGAAGGAAGGAAGGAAGGAAGGAAGAAGGAAGGAAAAAGGGAAGAAGAGCTGCTGGCCATCCTCCCATATAGTGGGAGCATGATTGTTGGGGTGTTACTGAACCTTTGTGCTCACTCAGACGAGAGATGTCAAGCCAACCTTTGCCCACTCAGCTTAGGTTCAGAGGGAACATTACTTCTCTCTCTTTTCTTTTTCATTCGCCTTCCTAGGTGAACCATGCCTTGAGCCTCCATCTTATATACAGTCATCAAATCTATTCTTTATCTAAATATAAATGCTAGGAAACCTGTGTTTCTTTTCCTTAAACTGCCTTGAAAGAAATTAATTTTTCCTGTGGATTCAGTTTACTTTACCTCTTAAATTAATTTCTAAAGCCTTCCTATCACTTCTTACAGCTCAGTCTAGCTATACCATCCTTACTCACAAACACTCCTGTCAGCTATTTCCTCTACAGACTGGAGATGGCAAGTGCTTTACTTGGTAAATTCATGGTTATAGTATTTGTAACTAATCCCCACAATTTCCATGATCAGAAACCCATAATTCCTCCTGGCTGTATATAATGACGGTGTGTAAACTCTCCTGTGAGACTGTGTCACTATCAGTTTCCTGGGTTTTGTTCTGAACTAAAGTTATATAAGAGGCCATTTTCAGGAGAAGCTGAGTGGTAGATGTAGGGGATCTATCTGTACTTTTTTCAGAAACTTATTGTGAGTATATAAACATGGGCATAAGGAAATAGAAAATATAATATGTAAATTAGAAAAAAGTTCTTGCGTATATACTTATTTATTTTCCTAGGATGAAATTTAGCCTTTTTCCTCAACTCTTTTTTCAAGGCTTTGTTGCTACATAGCCCAGACTAGCCTTGAACTCATGATCCTCCTGCCTCAGCCTTCTGACTGCTGAGATTACAGATATGTGCCACCACACACAGCATAAAAATTCCCTTAAAGTAGACTTTCTGATGTACAGGAATTTATAAACACTGATAGAGTGTACAGTTATGTAACTGCATTATGTCATATATAAACACAATATATAAACACATACAATTTTGAAATTCAGCACCTTCTCTCCCCCTTATTCCTGGTCTATTGTAACACTCTATGTATTACATAATATGTACCTACAGGACTCAGTAGAGAGGGAAAAAGAGAGAGGCTGTTGTAAATTTTAAGAACATAGGAAAAAGGGCAGAATAACCCTGGATTTTCTGATCTCAGGCTGACGCATTCAAAATTCAGTCAAACTGTTTATACTACAAAGATTGACTTCATGTTTGTATTTTTCCTATATTTTTATGCTGAACAGGTATGGCCTCCCTCTTGTTTCTTATCTTGAGTTCTGTTGTAGAAGACCCTCCTTTGGTTTGAATCTATGAGCCCTAGTTTAGTAGTAAAACTAAATATTGAGTGAAATGAGTACTTTTGATACAAGTAGCAGAATCTTCATCTTTGTTCAAGATTGGGGAAATAATTCAACCTCATATAAGAAAACTAAATTCTTTTTCCCAAAGATGCTAAACAGTAAGTCTGAGAACGAGTCCTTGTCTCCCCTCCTCTTGCTTCCCCTCCTCTTTTCTCCCTTCTCCTTCTCTCCCCTCAAATATCCAGCAAGTGTGTACGAATATCGAAGCATGCAGCCCTGATTTGGCATAGCGACTGTAATCCAGTGCCTGTAATCCAGGTCTCAGGACACTGAGGTAAGAGGATTGTGAATTCAAACCTGCCTGGGCAACGTAACAAGGCCCTGTCTCAACAAAAGAAAACAAATGCCCCCAAACAGAACACATCATAGATGCTGTTGCTGAGGGAATGAGTGAGACACTGAGCCTCTCCCCAAGGTGGGCAGATTAGGATGGGACACAAGTGACCCCCTCACTTTAAGATCAGCTTTTCCTCACCCAGCAGGAATAAAGCTTCCAACAGTTCTTCCACTAGGACTGAAAACTGCTGCTTATTTCCTTAGTTCTTTGCTTGCGTTTGCATGCGTCTTGTGCATGCTGACCTCTGGATAGGCTGACTAGACTCCAGTGCATGAAATTGTACAGAGCAACATCTAGGGACACTAACTTGACACCATAGGCCTAAACACAAATGACAGAATGTATGAACTCCAGTGGGGGAGCTATGAAGGGTGTCAGTGGAGAAAAAGGTAGAAGGATGATTAAATATGATTAAGATGTTCCGTATAAGATGCACACAAAAATCAATAAAAAAATTACCAAAAAAGTGTCTCCTTTCTGGGTTAAGCGGCAAAAGATAAAACAAAGGGAATATTCTTGGAAGACTGTGTTCAATAAGAGAATAACAACATTCAGAGAGTATGAGGTGTCAATGACCTCACAGTGAGGTCAATTCCCACAGCTCTGACCCTTCCCTTGCAGATTTGAACAGTGAGAATTTGTGTTCCAAAGATATGGGGTCAGGAAAGAAAGATTGAGTTCTGCTCCCTAGGCATCAGAGAAGAAAGTGAGTGTGTGTCATGTTTTACTGTGTGCTTATATTATTACGTTCAGTGACTGGTGATCCTTAGGATGTCTTATGTTTTTACCTCAAAGCAATTGTTTGCCCACACTTAGAAATGTTATCAGTTTTCCATGGAAGAGCGGAAGCCCTTGTTCCTCTGTTCTCATTGTCTCGAGTGATCCCTAGAGCAAGGACTTTTATTGATTAGCTCTTCCAGAAAAGTTAGTTCTGTCTTTGTAAATATGTATGCATTACTGTTTCTTGATTTCTGTTTCCCACATGTCATTTACTGATTCCCTTCTTTGGGAAGATAAAGGCTTAGTTCTCCTACAACGGGGAGCACTCTTCCAGGCTGGCACAAAGACTCTGTGGTTCTCAGAGCTTTCAGTGTGACTCTGGATCCCTATTCAGATTGTTCTTACACTGATGCTTGCCCAGGCTCTAGAGAAAGATAACTTTTAAAATATTTTTTATTGATTCTTTGAGAATTTCAAACAATGTATTTTGATGATATTCGAATCTGTCTTCCACTCCACCCTAACCCTACCCCAACGTTTCATGTCCTCTATGAGTATTTTTCTCTTTTAAAGGCCTATTGAGTATAATTTGTGTTTCCCAAATGTTCTTGGGTGTGGGTCTATCCTTTGGAGCCTGGTCAACTTTCCAGGCACACACCCTTAAAGAAAAATGACTCTCCCTATTCCAGCAGCTACCAATTGCTAACAGATCCTCAAATGGAGCTGGAGTAAGAAAGATAACTTTGATGCAGGCGATGTGGGCACGTTCAGACACATAAGCAGCCCACTCGCAGGCAGACTGAGACTGTGTTTCTCATCGAAAGCCCAGACTTCCCAAAATGGAAGCTGCAATTGTAAATGCAGAATAAATAAATAAAACAAAAGTGTTCAGGATGAAACACTCTTCGGTGGTTGTACAAGGAAAGCTCTGGGGACTCTGCTGGAAGAGGAACTCTGTGGGTGGCTGTAGGTGGGACAGAGAGATAACTGAACATCTTCAGAGGTCATTGCGTAACACCAAAAAGGAAGGATCAGAAACAGCTATTCTGAGGCACCTAAAGACAGGATAAGGGACCACAGGAAAGGTGAGAGATTATTACAAGAGTCCCTTCTAGGGAAAAACTAAGGGTGGTTCACAATTTGATACAAACTCAGATTCAATACTGAAAAGAGAAAAAAAAAAACCTTCCAGAGTAAAAGGCTTAAAAATGGAATACACATAAGCAACAGAATAAAATAGACTTGAAAAGCTACCAAGCTGTCAGATCAGAAAAGACCTTAGGTGAAGAACATCACAAAATTAAATGTTGGTGGATTAAATCATATTTTTAAAAATATTAAAAGGTGGTAAAATGGGACAATATTTTAAGCAAGGATGACAAACCAGGGCTTGAGATTTTTACCATAAAGCCTTTACAAAATCTTTGTGAAAAACAGGTAAGATTCTGAAATCTAAAATAGACAAAAAAATTAATTAATTAATTAATAAAAGTAAAAATCACAAAGAGGAAAGAAACATGGCTTAAAAAAAAAAAACATACGGGAAAATGTTCAGCCTTGCTGGTAATCAAAGAAATGCAAATGAAAATGGTGATACTATTTTCAGTTGGAAAACATGTAACACTTCCAAAAGATGAGAATACTCAAACTGATGGGGGTGTGGTAAAATTGATACTCTCATGCACGGCTGGAGGCGACGTGAGTTCTAACAGCCCTTTTGGAAAGCAATTTGGCAATGTATATCAAGAGCCTTAAAAATATCCATGCTTTTTAATTCAACAATTTTACCTCTAAAGGCAGCAAGTCTAAATGCTGCCAAAGATTTTTTTTGTATTGAAAGAAGAAAAACACCCTACTTCATTGTGCTGTTATTTACAATAGTGAGAAGAATGTATTCTAAATGTAAAGCAAGAGGGGGAAGAGTTAAGAAAATGATATAATCCATGTGCAGGATTATGATAAGCCATTAGGAGTGAGTCACATCAACTTGGGTCTGTTGCCTGCTCTATTTTCTCTGTATCCCCAAGAATACCACTTACATTTCTGTAAAACTGAATTAATGGGACCCTGAAGGGTGGTGGTGAGAATTTGGCTTGGTATTTGGTACATGGCCCCAGGAGTTCTTTTCTTTCACAATTTCTTGATGTAGCTAGCAACTGGCTATTACATCTATTGGGGTAGACATGTTTCTTTCTTAAAGGACTCCTGCAGCCAGAGGATTCCACCAGGAAAGGGTCAGCAGAGAGAAAAGGTCAGAAGGAGTGAGGGGTCATGGGAGATGTGGCTGATGAGACAGTCTCATGAATTCATGGAGGAGGTTGAGTAGGATCCCATATTCTTTGCCAGCAGAATTCTCTGTTCCTCCCTGAAATATTCCAAGTTCAGTGGGGACTGACTAGCTGTTGTTGAGGTAGACATTAGCGGTGGGGGTGAGGACCAGGAAGATACTTGGGATGCCGAAATGAGTAAGCCATGCCTTATGTTCAAGTAAAAAATCCCCCTTTGAGAAACTCATGCTGTGTAAACTGCTTATCAGTACATAACATTCTCCACATAGAGGAGAAAATGAAGGAGCCTCCCTCAGTAGTGTTGATGATCTTATTTCCATCCTTAATGTCAGCATATTTTCCCTTGTAGTATGGTGGGCAGAGTTCCTGGTGATATTTCTTTTCTAATGAGCAAGAATGTCTTTATATCTATCCTGGAGATCCTTCAAAAAAAATCAACACACAGCCAGAAAAATGTGGCAATTCTGGTGGAAACCACCATCACTAATTTGACCACAGATTAAGTATTTGCTAAGTGCCCAAGTGGGTGCATAATACTAGCTATGCCCACATGACTGTCATTATACACAAAGTTATTAAGTTTCTGTAATGGGTTAAGAGGCAAAAGATAAAACAAAGGAAACATTTTTATAAGTCTTTCCTTAATAAGAGTATAATATAATGACATCCAGAGAGTTTCAAAACTCTTTTTACCCACAGGCTCAGATGGTGAGAACTTGTGTTCTTAAGATAATGGGGTCAGAAAAGAAAGATGCTCTCCAAACATCAGATAGGAAAGTGAGTGTGTGCTGTTTTTCAGTGTGTTTCTATTGTTGTGTTCTGTGACTGATTCTTATAATGCATCATGTGTTTATCTCAAAGCAATTATTGGCTCACTCTTAGAAGTGTCAGTCAGCTTTACAAGGAAGCACAGATGTACATGCATATATCTTGATTCTCCTTTCCCACGTATTATTTATTGATTCCCTTTGGGGGAAGTAAGGAGTCTTGCAAATATCCATACATGATCTCAACCCTCAGCAAGCACTGCTGGAGTGATCGATGGAAAGTTGGAGAAAGACAGTGGTGGATGGATATAGTCAAGATACACGGTGTAAATGTAAAAATTTTTCTTCAAAGAATAAATAAAAATATTTTTAAATATCTTATTTTTATTTATGTGTATGAGTATATTGCTTGCATGTATGTAAGTGCACCCGTGCCCTGCAATGCTCATGTTAGATCAGAAGAGTGTGTTGGGTTCCCTGGAAGTGGAGTTATGGATGCACCACGTGGGGGAATCTGGGTCCTCTGCAAGAGCAGTCAGTGCCCTTAACTGCTGAACCATCTCGTCAACCCTCTAAAAAGAACAACAAATCTTCATGTGAGGGCCAGGAGACATGCAAAAAGGTGCTTGCAAAGTGCCATAATTCGGGGAGAGGGGCGCATTAAAGAAAGGTTTCAAGAAGTGGTGAGTCTGAGCTGACCCTGGAGAGAGGCCTAAACTTGTAGTTGTTGGAAAACAAAGCACCTCGGGATTTGTGCAGCACACCTGACTTCTCTTAGAATGTACAACGTGCCTTTGAAGTCAAAGACCCCTGGATTCAATACCAACTAGAAGTCTGAGTCTATAGATCAGCTGATCAAATGTTTGCCATGGGACTGAGGACCTGAATGCTTCCAGGACCCATGTCAAAGGGTGGGTATGGTGGCGTGTTCTTATAAACCCAGCCCTGGGAGACAGAGACGGGAGGATCCCTGGGGCTCACTGGTCACGCCTTGCCAAATCTGTGAGCCCGAAGCCGAAGGAAGGAAGAGATCTTGTTTCAATAAACACTGGATTATACTAGTGGAATGGCATCACACACATGCGCGCACACGTGAACAGGCACGTACACGAACGTGAACATATACCTATAAATATTTTTAAATTAAGAATATAAATAAATACATGCCAGCAGGATCTAGTGCCCGCTAAGTACAGCGGAGGCTCTATTCCTGCTCTTTCAACTTTCCTTTCTGAACGTGAGCTATGGGAAAGGCAATGCTTTCGACACATTTCTGGAGATGCTCAAACACTTGGTGTCATCCACACGCTGACTTTCTCTGTCGATGAGCATCTCTGTGCCCATGCTGCTCGATGCCCTCCCATTTCTGTTTGCTCTCCTAACAATGAGCCTCAATCAAGCACTGGCCTCTGTTACTGATTCTGTGGCATCTTAGAAAAAATCACAAATACTCTGTACTTTAGTTCCTATCTAAAGATAAAGGTTAGACAAAATGGCTTCCTTCAGCTCTAATGTTCTGTAAGTGTTCCAATCAGAAGCAGCAGTATATGCAAAAGTCCCAGGGCGATATATTAGAAGTGACCTGGATACAGAGAAAGAATGCATAGGGCAATGACAGAAATAAAGCTGTAGAGGGGGAAGTACTCTGTGACTCAAAGCGGTGATATAATTTGACAAAGGCCATCGATTTTATAAATAAGGGGTCTTTTATTTAATCCAAGGTTGGGAGCAAAACCTATGCCCCTGTAAGTATCACAGACTCAATGAAACTTGACCTCTAGCTCCCCAATAGCAAGGCTGCCATTTGCCCAAAGTGAGCTTTTATACAAGGTCAGTGGAATGAGACCCTGAGAGGCTGACTCTGTTATCGTCACTCTACCTGCCAGAGTAAATTTAAAACCAGTCACACTGGGAGGAACTGTTTGCTGGGCTCTGATAAGGGCTTAAAATGGAGCAATGCCCTGCCTTGCTCACCAGACTCCAACAGAGTCCGACTGTTTATTTGATGAAAAATTCAGCTTCCCTTTCATTTACATTTCTCCTGACGGTGAGGGTCTGGGACTGTAGGAGCAAGCAGAACTTTGTAGCACTGGGCTAATGTTTTGCTCAAAGCTATAGGATTCCACAGACCCAACAGGGAAGGTATAAGGACGCCATTGCAACTCTCCAGGGGACCTTCACCAGATTTTTGGAAGGAGACCTTCCTTCTATATGAGGCAAAGCAGAGTTAGAAGCATAATGCACCTTCTTAATGACTCTGAGGAGGGCGAGAAAGGGAAAGAGAAGATGAAGGAGATGGCATGAGATTTGCAAGAACATATTTACAATTAAATTGCGCTTTAAAGGGAAAGTAGAAATCCTTTTCCTGCAGAGGAGTGTAGTGGAGAGAAGCCAGCAAATTGGAGTAGACAGTGCACCAGCTTTGGAGTTCAAACTTGAAGTATTAGATCTGCAATTAGTAGCTGTACAACCTTGGCCAATTAACCTAGCTGAGGATCAATGTCTGAAATAAGGATAATAATATACTTGTGTGATGGGGTGACTGAGCAGGTGATGACACAGTGGCACTGAATATCTTTTTTCTTTCTCATTAATCAGAAAAATGCATAATAAACAGAAAATGAAAAGTGGAAGAGCATCTTAGAGTCACAAAAGCATGAGATGAGCTCACTTTTGAGTCACTGAAGGTCACATTCTTATGGAGCGAGTTTGGTTAGTGACGTCACTGGGAAAATAGAGGAAGGAATCCATTGTTTTGGGTTTTGAGGTGTAAGAGAATGAGAAAACTGACCTCACTAAAGGAAAATGGTGTGTGTGGGGGGTACCTCTGGGGCACAGTAGATAGCAGATGCATGTCTCTAACCTGATGTCCAAATGAAATGCTGTATTGAAGAACTCACACTTGGGCAAAATGTGACCAAGCTCAGTTAAGAAGCAATAGGCTCAGAGATCCACAATAGTGGTCCAGAAACGGGGACACCAGATTTGAGAGAGAAGGAAATGGTATTTGTTGGACTTGGTAGAACAGTAACTCCTGGAAGATTTGAAAACTGACAAGTGTCCTGAGATCTGATTTAATCTCATTGAATAAAAACAATAACCATGTGTCATCAATCTCAAGAACTAGGGATACATATCTGTTTATAAAAGCATCTAGCTAGCTGTTTGCAGCTTGACCCTATACTGATTGTCACTCCTGTGCTTTACCTGCTTGCAACCCTGCGTGGACATAGGTAAGTAGATAGAATTTGGTCTATTAACAAGATGTTTCTCCCAACAAAAAGAACAAACTCTGACATATGACCCTTGAAGATGTTACATGGACCAAAAAAAGAGAAAAAGGAAGAACAGAGAGAGATTTACATGTTGTATGATTATGTCTATATGCTACATCTAGAAAAGATAGAATGAGGAGGCTGAGGAGATGGCTCAGTGGGTTAAGAGCACTTGCTAGAGAAGCATGAGCACCCAAGTTTGAATCCCTGAGACTTATGTAAGAAGCAGGATGTAGCTGCACACATACCTGTAACCCCAGTGCTGTGGTGGATGGAGATAGGCAGAGCTGTGGAGCTTGCTAGTTGCTCCAGGTTCAAGGAGAGGTCCTGTTGCAGGAGAACTGGATGAAGAGTGATCAAACAGGATACATAATGTCTTCCTCTGGCCTCCATACACTTATATAGGCATGCACACCTGCACACCTTCATGCTAATATGCCATTCACATATATACACACACACACATACACATACGTGTGAAGAATAACAGAAGGAAAATTCAACAATAAAAAATAGATTAATGGTTATCTAGATCTAGGAGTCAGAATAGTGATTAATTCAATATGGTGTGTGTGTATGTGGGTACATGTTCTGAACTTCTTTATAATAATGGTTGTAACACTTGGTTAAGTTACCAATGGGAGTGTATAATAAAAATAGATGGATCTGATGATATGTAAAACATACTGCAATCGTGTTGGTACAGGAAGCAATGCAGTGGAGCAGCAAAAACACATTAGTAGAGCTCCATGCCTGCAATCTGAGCACTTGGAAGTAGAGGCAGGAGAATCAGGAGTTCAAGAGTTGAAGGCTAGCCTGAGCTCCATGTGACCCTGACTCAAAAAAAACTAAAACCAAAACTAACTAAAATAGAAGCAATGGTAGCAGCAAACTGCTTACAAGAAATTATGCTTCCTTCGTGAATGTGGTAGTCGAGTCAGGTAGCTAGCCTATCCCTCCCACTGCCCACCCAGGCAGACCATATGGAGCCCTAGTTCCTTCGGGTATAGGTACAATTGACAGAGAGGCTCAAGAGAAAGCTATCAGAATGTTTTGCCAGCTCAGTAGTTGAGATATCAGATTACTTATAAAAATGCAAGGGTTATTGCCACGCATCCACCTGGAATTTTTAGCTATGTGAGGGTTGAGTGTACATGTGCTTATGGATGGCCTCAGAGGTGGAGAAATGTACAACAGATACTGAACATTTCATTGTCTTTCTTCTTCTTTATGCTGTACTGTCATCACATTGTTTCCCACCAGAGTTAGACAAGCGTTCAAAGGGATTTACATTTTTCCAAAGTCTTTAGAATCACTGTGTCCTGTGACAGAGCCATGGAGATTTTTGGTTGACTCACTGATGTCCTCCTTTCTGTTTCTATCTTTTATCTTCTCCCTGCCTCTCTGCTAAGTTCAACTTGACTCATTTTCTGAGCTTGTAAAGCTGCGCAGTGGCAGGAATGGAGATGGTATGCTCAAGTCTCTGGCTGATTAGTCTGAATTTCTACCACATTCCATCGCTTTAGCCTGTCCTTCACTGTGGAACTCTGCATGGCAACAAATGTCACAGCAGTATTAGCAAGAATCCAGTATTCAACCCTGTCCCCCTTGTGACCACACCAAGCGACTCACCCAGACCCCACTGCTGAGACATTTCAGTGCTGCTCACGGATGTTTGAAAGCTCAGATTTGTCTCTGGGGAGCTGTGCGATGGTGAGCACGTCCCTTAACCTGATGGCTTCTTCATCTGCTAAATCTAAATTCCTACTGCATATTGCAGTTGAGGAAAGTCATGGAGATTTTTCATACAAAGTTACCACAGGGCTGGGTTCAGAAGAGAAACCCAGTAAATTCTCATTCTCCTCCTCAATTCTCCTCTAATATTAAGAACCTCCAGGCCCGTCAACAATGGTCAAATCCACATCAATTCAAGTTTCTGGGATCAGAAATCACATTCCATCATGACAGTCTTGCAGAGCCATCAACAAGGCATCAGGTTTGAGTCTGCTGGAGCTTAAAATACCAGGGTGGAAAGTAAATCTTCCAGAGCAGGTGTATGTATGTGTACAGCTGTGTATGTGTTCATGTGTATATTCTGGTTTGTGTGGAGGTCAGAGGTTGATGTCAGGGGTCTTCCTCAGTATTTTCTACCTTATATGTTGACAGAGGGTCACTCACTGAACCTAGAATGATTTGACTAGGTTGTCTGGCCAGTGAGCTACATGGGTCCTCCCAAGCACTGAGGTTACAGGCTCTCACTGCTGCATCTGGCTTTTTACGAGGGTACTGGGCATCTAAACTCAGACTCTCAAGCTTGCAGTTCATTCACCTTACCACCTGAGGCATCTTCTCAGGCCCCCAAATGGTTGCTTTTAGAAATGAACTTGTTGTATGCCCTTGTGAAAGTCACTTACAGCCTGTTTCTTTTTCACCTTGACCAAAATAAGCACTTTGACTAAAAAAAAAAAAAAAAAAAAAAAGCATCTATAACACGTCCCATTAGCTTGCTTATTTCTCACTCAAAACCTCATAAAATGAAAACATTAAAAAATGTGTTTCTGCTCCCCAGTTATCAGTTGGGCCTCTCCAAAGTTATCTTGGTCCCTGACAAAAAAAAGACAATAGGATGATCATTATATAAATTGTCACTTATATTCATCAGTGTTTTTTTTTTAATTTGATATTCTGACTCTTACTTTTCCCCTATGAATCCATTTTAATGTTCTGGGTAGGTTTCCAAGTGCTATATGCAGCAAGACTATTTTGTTTTGATGTTGTATTTATAGTTGATTACTGATATATATGCTTAGGAATGGACTTTATGTTGCTAATACAGTCTTGGGGGAAAAGTTTTCTTAAAAGAATAAATAAAAATATTTTAAAAACACTTTCTTTCCCTTGCTAATCGGTTAAATCCTTGAAGAGGTTACTTACTCCTATAGTTTTGATGCAAATGCTTGAAAATAATTTTCTTTTAAATTTTAATTAATTATTCCACTAGCAGCTGTGCAGTGAATTGTTAATCCTCCCAGACAGAGATAATGGGGCCAGACAGAGAGGAGCCAAATTACTGCAAGCTGATTCTGAAAGAAGAGAGGAGAAAGCTTCTGATATGGCTATAATTCCATGATATGAAGACTCTCTGTGAAACCCAAATGGCTGGAGTGTTACCTTGATACTCCAAAAGCCACTTAAGGGTCTCCATGTGTTGGAGGGAATCTATTAATATGAAACAGATGCCTCAGAGGTCACCTAGATGCCCTCTAAACAAAGACATGACTAATGATGAGAATCATCTTGGTGTCCTCTTGTGAAACACATATTGCCAAGGTCCATTGGTCCATTGGTCATAAGACCCAGAGTATTGGTTACTACATCCTTTCTGAGTTGGGGCCATGGTGATTTAATGAGGCAGTGGCATGTGTCACTCACTATCTGGTCTCTATTTTCCACTAATAGCAAGGCACATAATCAAATGTCCTTTTCAGAAGGCATGGCCTTGAGTTCTGGCTCTAACGTCTACTGCTGTATAAGATTGCATAATAAAGAAAAAAAGAACCTATTTCATAAGATCGCTGTGAAGATCAAACCTATAATACTATAATTCTTGTCCCCCAGCTGGTTTTGCTGTTTGAAGAGGCCATAGACTCTTTAGGAGTGCAGCCTTGCAAGAGGAAGTATCTTACTAGGGGAAAGCTATGAAAGTTTATAGCCTTGCCTGTCTTCTAGTTCTTGCTTTCTGCTTCCCTGGTGAAACTGAGATGTGATCACTCAGTTTCCTGCTCTGGCCACCTGCTGTCATGCCTCCCCTGCCATTTTGGATCCCCCCTCTGGAATTGTAATCCAAAATAAATACTTCCTTCTATACATTGCTTTTGGTCATGATATTTTATCACAGCTTCAGAAAAAACAGCTAATGCATTAATGAAGTGTTCTTCTTAGAGACAACATACAGTAGTAATTCTTTTTTAAATAAATACTTCTTCACAAGTTAGTATGTTGGACTATATTTTTATATAATTGCTGGTGTGATTTGAGCTACCGTTCAATTGCTTTATTTTACAAGTTGTTTTTCATAATTTTGTTTTGCTTTTCTGACATAATGTATATGCTGAATGATTGCCTTAAAATTCAATTACTTTCAAATGAATGCATCTATATTTTAAATTAGCATAGGAAGTATTGTTTCATAATGACACTTTCATACGTAGTTTCCCGTGTGTTACACTCCCTCCATTCTCCTCCACCCCTCTACCCCCGAGTCCCCTACCCACTTTTATGTGATGTGCATTCTCCTGCCCTCCCTGCTCCTCAAAACCTCTTTTGTCAGCAAACTTTAAAATTTTAAAATAACTTTAGATTGATAGAATCATCATGAAGATGATACAGACAGTTCCCTCACTCTTGTACCGAGCGTCTTTTATTGCTAACATCTTGCATTTGTGACAGTTTTGCCACAAAGCACATTTTTCAGTAAGTAAGGAAGAAATACTGACCTATTATAAGACTCACAAAAGTCCAAGATTTGTTCAGATTGCCTTTGTCTTAGCCTAATGTTTTATAAAATGGAAAGTCCTTTAGTCAGTCTCTCTCTGTGTCTCTCTGTGTCTCTGTCTCTCTCTCTCTCTCCCTTTATGTCTTCTGCTATAGATTGTAGACAATTGGCATCGTTTCTGTTTTCAATAATTGGAACAATTCATCAGTAAATGATATGGACCTGGAGTTTTCACTCTGGGAGGTTTATTTATTGGTCATTTAAAACTTCAGTATGTGTAAGTTTATCCAAGTGATCTATTTCTTTTGTTTTAATTGACTGTGTTTTAAAAGGAATTAATACATCTGATCTAAAATGATCAGCTCTGTGGCTATGGGATTGCTTGTATATAACTTTATTGTGTTTTTGTTCTCATGCATTAATTATTTAAAGCACTGTGTTTCACTGTGATATTTTTATGCATTTAACATATACTTTGACTATGTGCATCCCCTTTATTACCCCGTTTTGTTCCTTGCTCCCTCCTTCCTCCTTCTCTTCCCCAATGTCTCTCCCTTTTACTTTGTGTTTCTTTTCCTCTGCATTCTAAACTTGAGAAAGAACACACGACCCATGTCTTTCTGAGTCTACCTTATTTCACTTAATATTTTTTCCAGGAAAATTTATTCTTCTTTATGGCTGAATAAAATTCCAGGTCATTCATCTGTTGAGGACATATATGCTGATTCTATATCTTGGCTATTGTGAATAGTACAGAGGTAAAATGGGTACACAACCTCTCTCTGGTACACTGACTGACTCTCCTGGGTCTACCCCAAGACGTGGCACTGATGGATCATTTGGCAGCTCCATTTTACTGCGTTGAGGACCTTCTATACTCACTATTCCACATTCACACCAACCATACATCAGTTCCCACCACCATCCTCGCCAGCATTTCTTGTTTTTTGTTGTTGTTGTTTTGTTGTTTAGTTTTCTTGGTGATAGCTATTCTCATTGAGCTCACCTTTTAATGTGCATGAGATCTGTACTAATGACCACTCTTTTATTTCTAATATTAGTCACTTGTCTCATCTCTGTCTTCTTGGTTAGTCTGGCTAGTTTATACATTTTCTTCAACCTTATAAAAACCATCTTGGTCTTGCTGACTTTATTGTCCTCAGTTTCATTGACTTCTGCTCTAACCTTTATTGTTTATTTTTCTTTGCTCACTCTAAGCTTAAATTGACCTTCTTTCAATATTTCCTAAAGTAGAAGATTCATTTTATATCTTTCTTATTTTCTAATTTATGCATTTGTTATTATAAACTTTCCCCTATACACTGCCCTCCTTTTAAGTTGAAGTTTTGTTTTTCCTTTGTTCAAATACTTATATTTTCCATGACATCATTAATTCATATATTATTTAAAATTATATTGTTTATTGTTCATTTATCATGGAAATTTAAATTATTGCCTTCTTCCTCTCCTCCCCATCTCCCATCTTCCTCCTCAGGCTTCTCTTCCTTTTTCTCCTTTTCTCCTCCTCTTTTTCCTCCTCGCCCCTCCTTCTCTTCCTTCATCATTCATCGGAGTCTCTAGCTCAGTCTCTGCCTCAGCTCCTCATGTAGTCAGGGATGACCTTCTGGCCTCCACCTCCAGAATGCTGGGATTACAGATCTGCACCCTCATGCCCAGTTTATATGATTCTGGGGATCAAACCCAGGGCCTCATACCAACCAGATAAGCACTCTAGCAACTGAGCTACATCCCCAGCCCTCTCAGACATTTTATAAATATAGTATTGTTACTTAATTCTGATATGAATATACAACTTATAAGATTTATCTCTAAAAGTTACTGAAATTAAATATACACAATGAAGTTGGAACCTTACCTTATGCCATTTCCAATGAACTTAAAGTAAATTAAAGATCTAGACATGTAACTATGAAAGCGCAGAGAAAAAATATCCATAACATTAGATTTGGCAGTAATTTTTTTGGACATGACACCAAATAAATATGCAAAGACAAAAACAAGAATTGTTAAATTTAGTGACATCAAATAAAAATCTGTATATCAAAGGATACAATAAAACAAATGAAAAGAAACACCAGGAACAGGAAGAAAATAATTTGCAACTCAAATATCTGATAAAGGGTAAATATCTAGACCACATAAAGAACAAGTACAACTTAACAAAGCAAAACAATCTTATTAAATAATGGAAAAGGACATGATTTGACATTTTTTCCTAAGAAGATTTTTGGCAACAACAGCCCAATAATCACAGAAAATGATATTCTATTGATAATCATTTGGGAGATGCGAGTTAAACTTGGAGTGAGCTGTCACCTGAAGTCATTAAGATGATTACTATCAAGTCCCTCCCCAGCTCACAGCCAAACAGTAACACAGACTCACAACTATTGGTGAGGAAATGGAGAAGTTGGAAGTCTTTTGCCCTGTGGGTGGAAATGTTAAAAAGTGTAGTTGCTGTGGAAAAGTTTGTCTATTCCCTAAAAAAATAAAAAATAGAACTACCATACAATTCAGCAGTTCTTCAGGGTATATAACAAAAAATACTAAAAGGGAGAATTCAAGCACACTTCTATAACCAAGTTAAAAAACAAAAAAGGTAGGAGCCAAGACAAGCATGCACCAACAGAAGAATGGATAACCAAAATGTGCATGAACTTATTCCAAGAGAATATTACTTAACCTTAAAAAGAAAGGGAGTTCCTACACTTGCTATCAAATTGAGCCCTAAGAACATTATGATAACTGAAATCAGACAGCACAAACGGACAAATACTTTATGAGTTCACTTGTACGAAATACTGAGTATGAACACCCATATTCATAGACAGACTGCAGAGGGCACAGTTAGAGGACAATGATGGATTATTGTTTAATAAGTTTTCTATGCTTTTTATTTATTTGTTTTGGGGGTTGTCTGTTTTGAGACAAGGTCTGGCTGTAAGCTCAGACTAATTCAAATTATATTTTAAATTTAATATTCATCATTATTCTTTTGTTTGTACACAGACAAGTGCCAGAGAACAATGCGATGGTCAGAGGACACTCAACTTGTCATGCTTGCAATGGGAGCACTTTTACCTGCTAAGCCATCTAGCTGATCTTTGCTTCAACTCTTGATCCTCCTGTCTCAGCCAGTGCTGAATTACAGGTGTGAAGGACAATGCCCAATCTGTTTAACGTTTTTAATGAAATCAATTTCAGTGTTCAAGATGAGTGCATGTTTTGTGCATATGTTGAAATATCACACTGAATTTCATTAATGTATAAAACTAGATATATTCATAAATAAATATAAGAGGTTCATTCTGAAGACAAGTACTGGTAATGATTGCAAAATACCAAGTTTGTTTACTGCCAGTGAAATGCACATTGGAAATAAAGAGTTGAAAGAAAATAAAAGCCACTAAAAGCACACCCAACAATATCATTGCCTTTGAAACATAATAATAAATTTACCACTTGAAACTTTATTGAGAAGTTAATGCACAGTATACATGCTACCTTGGTGAATGTTTCATAAACCCCCGGAAAGACTGTACATTCTGCAGTTTTGAGTGTGTTGTTATGTAAATACAAACTAGGTCAAATTGGCTTACAGTGTAGTTTTGAACTTCTGCATCCTTGTTAAAGTATTTCTTCTCTTGTTCTATCAGCAGATGGGGAGGGCTTGTTCGTACTTCTGGCTGTGGCTGGAGATTTGTTTGTTTCTTTATTTTTGTCTGTTTTTGTTTCATGAATTTTAATATTCTTGTGTGTTCATAGTGAATTTTATTATTATGTTTCTTTTCATGTCTTGGAAACTCTTGGTCATAAAGTCTAGTATTGATAATGGTTCTTTTTATTGCTGTGCTGGGAATTGAACCCAGAGCCTTGTATATGCTAGGTAAGAGCTACAGCCTCAGCTTGTGATGTTTCTTATTCATATGGGATTTTTATTTCCTGTGCTCAGTTTATATAGTACATTTCCCCATTGTTTGAAGTTCAGTGTTGTATACTTCTATATGCATGTAAGCATGTGTTTGTTTATGTATTTATTTATTCAGGCACTGGAGACTGACCCCAGAGTGTAAGCATGGGAGCCAAGCACTCTACCATAAGCTATAGTCCAGCCCATGCACTTACATTTTAAAATATGTTTTATTAAGACAGTAATTTAATGGGACTGGGCATGATGGCACATACCTTTAATGCCAGCACTTGGAGAGCAGAGACAGGCAAATCTCTGTGAGTTCAAGGCCAATCTTGTCTACATAACAAGTTCTAGGCCAGCTGGGGCTATACGGAGACCCTGACTCAAAAAGACAAAAAACAAAACAGAACAACAACAACAACAACAAAAAACAAATAAGCAAGCAAACAAACCAAAAACAGATAGTAATTTAACAGGATTTTGCTTTTTTGGTTGAGTATGACAATGTCTGTCTTTTAATTTTAGTTAAACCTATGCAAAATTAATGGCATTATTAATTTGATTGTAGTTAAGTCTTTTTATTAGCCCTCTGTTATTACCAATTCCTGTTTCCCTGAATTTATTAGCCCTCTGTTCTTACCACTTCCTGTTTCCCTGAATTTGTTTCAATCCACAGGGGTAATTCAGATATCTATTAGTAATTGATAGTACACTTTCCATTAACTGTTTTATCAGGCATCTCCGACATGATAGTTACTATCATCAACTTGCCAGGAACAAGAATCACTTGGAATATGGGCCTCTGAGCACACCTGAGGGGGATTATCTTGATTACATTAATTAAGGCGGGAAGACCTGCCCACTGTGGATAAAACCATCCCCTGGGCTGTGGTCCTGGATTGTGTAAGTGGAGAAAGTGAGCTGAGCAGAAACATGGCTTCATCCTTCTGTTTCCTGGTTGTGGCTGTCATGTGATCAGTTGCTTTAAGCTCCTGATGCCCTGGCTTCCCCACCATCATGAACTGTACCCTTGGACTGTGAGCTAAAGCAAACCCTTTCTCACTTGAGCTGCTTCTTTTGTCAGAGTATTTTAACAGCAACAGGAAGAGAAACTATGTCTCATATGTTTTCCAGTGGTTGATCTAGGTCTATCAGCATTATTTCTTCCTCCCCTTCTCTCCTCCTCATCCCCCTCTTCTTCCTGCCCTCCCCTCTCCTCCCTCTTCTTCCTCCTCCTCCTCCTTCTCCTTCCCTGGGACTCACTATATAGACCAGGCTGTTCTTGAGCTCACAGAGTCCTGCCTCCTTCTGTCTCCCAAGTACTGGGATTAAAGACAGGCCACCATGCCTGGCCAGTATGTCTTCTAACTTTGTCAAAATGCCTGTAGAGGGAGAGCAGACTTTTCATGCTTCACATGATTCGTTTCCTCATTCCTTTCTTTCCCTTTACATTTCATCCTTGGATCACTTCCCGCATTCCTACTACTCCTAATTTCTGCTTCAGAGTGCACATTTCACAGTTTACCTGAGGAGTGTGTGATTTCCTTACACAGAGCCTTCAGCTTTAGGTACTTGTCAGTGTAATTTTACTACTGTGTGTGTTTTTAACTACACTTTACAATGTAACTATTTGTACTTAGTGTTATTTGAAGAAAATCAAGAGAAACGGAGAGCATCATATTTTATAGTGTATCATTGCCAGGACTGCATTCTTTGATGGAAACCAGGCTTTCACCTGAAGCCTTTTCCTTTGCCTTGAAGGTATCCTGTCTCATTTCTTGCATGGTAGGTCTGTGAGTAATCCACTCTCTCATGTTCCATTTATCCAAAACGACTTTATTACATCCCTGACTTTGAAGATTAGTTTTTGCTATATTTAGATTTTTGTTGTTTTATTTTTTTCCTTTTTCTTCTACTGATTTTGTATCTTTTTTGCATAGTTATCATGAGAAACCAGTGACATTTCTTATACCTGCTTCCCTGTGTTTTAGATATCTAATGTCTATACTTTTACAGTTCATGTTTCTTAAACTTGTTTTCTACAGCTTGACTATATTGTTCCTAAGTGTGATTATCTTTACATTTTTCTGAGCTTCGTGAATGATAATGAACTGTTTTGTGTTTTCCCCATAATTTTATGAAAGTTTTATCTAATATTTCTTCATATATATATATATGTATATATAATGTTTTCCTGCTCCAATGTGTCTCTCTTCTCTTGTGGGGGGGGGGTTCAAACACATATGTGTCGTGTCATTGCTTATCAGATTCTGAAAGACCCTTAATTTTCTTTCTTTTTCTTTTGGATACATAACATATTTATGATTTCACACTAACTAACATTTAATGTTACCCAGGCAGTGAGTTATTACATTTCAGCTACTGCTGAAATGTCTTCTTTTAAGATCTAGGCTTCTCATGTGATATGCTCTTCCTGTTTCCATTTCACTGTTGATATTTCTTATTTATTCACCCATGAGATCATATTATCCTGTAACTCTTTAAATCATTTGCAAATAGAGTCATCTTGGTATTCATAGGGAACTGGTTTGCAAGATCTTAATTATATGTATATATAGTGATATGTAAATAATTGCTATGTTGTATTTCAAGAAATACAAGAACAATAACCTGCACATGCTTAGTACAATACAATTAAAAATATTTTTCTGGGGGTGGAGAGATAGCTTAGCAGTTAAGAGCACTGACTGCTCTTGTAGAGGACCCAGGTTTTGGTTCCCAGCACCCACATGGCAGCTGAAAACTGTCCCCAGTTCCAGGGATTCCAATACCCGCTTTTGACTTCTGTGGGCATTGGACAACATGGGTACACTTACATACATGTAGGCAATACATTCAGACACATAAAAATAAAAATAATAAATAAAATATTAAAAAACAATTTCCAATAGTTGGTAAAATTCATAGTTCATGGATGCAGAGGGATTATTGTATTCATGACAGTTCTTTACATTTTTTCATCTGTCCATCCTCACATTTATCTAGTTCACTAATTCATGATTGGATTAGAGAGAAAATTTTATTTTTCTTAACCATGGATCACTTTTTTTTCTACTTGTTTGTATATTCAGTGTATTTCAACTGAATCCTGTATATGGTAGAAAATATATTGCAGAGATGCTGGACTCTGCTTTTCTGAAGATTTCTCATTCCTGTTTAGGCAGAAAGTTCACCCAACCGATGATGACCATGAACATGTATATGTCTGCTTTTGCAATTGGCTGGTTCAAAACCTATGAAAATGTGTTTATCAAATCCTTTTAGCTCACTAAATCCAATCCCCTTGCAGATCTTACTGATGCTTACTTTTAGGTTTCAGGAGAGAAAGTCATAGATAGATCCTAATTTAGGGTATGTTATCCTAAACTAAGGCATTCACACTCTCAGCTGGACTTCAGTATGTTAAGGAAATGTTCAGAAGATCTCTACTATGGGACCAACACTCCCACATCTCTTGGCATACCTCCCTCAGAACTCTATACCTGTAGGGTCTAAGTTCTATTTCAACCCATTTAGTGTCTTGGAAACCTTGAGAAATCTCACTAGAGAACAAACAGCTTAGCTTTCAGCTATTGACTTAGAAGGCATGCTTTATGAGGACATCTAGGGCCAACTGCAAAGCCTTGGTGTCTTCAATTATGTCATTACATATCACTCTTTATTAAATGGAGTCTAAGTGGGTTCAAGATAGATGACCTTACCTCTGATCTTGATCTTGACTTTCTCAGATTTGTGGAATCGCTGTACTCAAAGTCTTTGATTTTCTGCATCATGCCAGAAACTCTTTCTCCCTAAGCTGAGAGCTGGGGGATCATGGGATGCACCTGACAATGTTCCTTCTTTCAGAGACAATAGTATACTGCTGCCTGTTTTCCAAAGTCTGCAAAGTCTGTTGACTTATGTGTTTTGTCTTGTTATTTACATAGCCTGGTACCAGTTATGCTACCCTTCCCAAAGCAGAAGACTTTAGCACTTCCCCTAATATATGGAATTCAGGCATGGTCACTATTCTATGTTCATATATAGTGTTTGTGTGAGGGGGTTTGTCATTGAATTTTAAATAGTGCCAATACACAAAAAGTCAATAAAAATGTGTTAATAATTGAAATGCCACCACTCCTTACCTAGGAAGTCCTTCAGTTCAGGAACACCCCGCCCCCCTCCAAAAAATAAGAATCCTTTCAGCCTAAACAAATGAATCCCCGGAGATGTGCCTTCCATCTCTTGGCATGCCCCCTTTACATTTGACTTGTTTTTCTTTTTCGTTTTAACTAGTTATAAAAGAATCCCTCAACTTAGTTTTCCAGTCAACTTTTTAATATTCCCTGCTCTTCAACACAGATCATCCATCTTTTATCTTTTAGTTTGGCAATCCTAGTTGTCCAGCTTTTATTTCTGTTGTTGTGATAAACACACACAAAAGCGACTTTAAGGTAGAAAAAGTTGATTCAGCTTGCAATTTCAGGAAGAATCCATCATTGATAGGAAATCAAGGCAGGACCTTGAAGCCGCTAGTCACATCCACAGTCAAGAGCAGAAAGCAAATGCTTGCTTGTGCTCAGGTCCCACTCTACACTTTTACTTTGAGTCCAGGACCCATACTCAGGGGACTGGTGCCACCCACAATGAGCAGGACTTCCCACCTCAATTATTTCAATCAAGACAATCCCTAATAAATGATGCCCATGGACCAACCTGATCTAGACAACCCCTCTTTAAGACTCTCTTCCCAGCTGGGTATAGTGAGGCACACCTTTAATCCCAGCACTCAGGAGGCAGAGGTAGGTGAGTCTCTGTGGGTTCAAGGTCAGCTTGGTCTATATACCGAGTTCCAAGTCAGCTGGGGCGATGGGGAGACCGTGTTCCCCATCTCCTGAAATAAGGACCTCTTCCTGGACGATTCAGGATTGTATCAAGGGGACAGTTAAACTATCACACTAGCTTTTAGTTGTTTTTGAAACACCTTCTTGTCCTTTCTGACTCGTATGATACCTTGATAAGCTTCCTTTGGCTGAATATGCTTACTCCTCCCTTACATATTAATATGTTTGTCTTTTGACATTCTCTTTCACACTGTTGGGTTTCTTCCGATGAGTGATATTTTTTGGTCGTGTCGTTTATAATTATTGATGAAATTGAAGTCGAATAGTGTCAGCAACTGGGGAACAATTCTTCAGCCCAGCAATTCTTCAAAAAATTCAGGGAAATTTCCTGTTCTCTGGGCAATGAATGTCGATTTAGATGATAGAGCTTTTAATTCTGTTTATCTTATTTCTTTTATTTAATAAGATAAGAGAACGGGGGAAAGTTAAGTTGAAATTTCCTTTAGGGTTTATCAACAGGAGATTTTAATTTTGAATATGTGATCCAATCCAATGTCCGTCCTGGGATCCGTCAGGTATCTGAGACACAACCCTATGTCTCTAGCCGTAGATCCCACTTGGAGAATCTTTGAGTCTATGATCTATATGCAAGACACTTTTGTAAGTATGACCATCAAATAAAGCCAATGTGGTAAGCAGAGTCTGGCTTAACTGATGTATCTCTAAATCAATCTCCCTTCTGACAAAAGAAGACCCTGTTCTTTCACACATACATCTTCATTTTCAGCTGACTTTCTCTTTCTTCATGGTGTCTCCGCATCTTTGCATCTTTCCTACCAGTTATGGATTCCTTTTGTAAAAAACCTTGTGTGTGCACATGTGTTTTGGTATTGGTGTATGCATGTGTGTGTATAATATGTACAGATGTGCTCACCTGTGCATGCACATGTGGAGGCCAAGGTTGATATGAGATATCTTCTTCTATTGATCTCCACCTTACTTTTTGAGACAGGGCTGTTTATCAAACCTTGAGTTAGATATTTCAGATAGACTGATGGCCACCGAGTCTCCAGTATCTACTTGTCTCTGCCTCCTCAGTGCTGGGGTTACAAGTAACCACACAAAGTTCCATTTCTACATGTGTTCTGGTTCTCTGAACTCTCTATCTTGTATGGCAAGCCCTTTACCCATTGAGCCATGTCCTCAGCCTCAGTGGATGACTGTAATATATGCCTTATTGTTTTCTTCCATTCCGGGCATAAGCCTTAAACCAGAAGTCTCTGCTTATTTTATATCCCATTTCTCAGTAGCCACCACATGCAAACGTTTTCCTTGTTATTACATTGATTCATACCAGTGTAAAATTGCAAAGCCTAGATAAAACAAGCACACAGGTCTGAGTGAGCCACTTGCCCGTGTAAAAGGTAACAGCCAGTGTTTGTTTATTTCACAGTGATTAGTATGGAAAAAAAGTCTTAAACCTATATTAAGAAGAAGTGTCACAACAAAGGAACATGTCATCTGCAAAATCCATCTGAGTGCTTTGATGTACGTCTGTTTATCACTTGAGGACAATCAATGATAAAAACAGATCTTCATTTGCAGATCAAAGCACCTCAGAAGAACAGACATTGATAGATAGGATAGATTTTCAAGAAAAAGTTAATGAAGTTGGCATAAAACCCAAATCAGCTCCTTGATCTTGTATCTAAAGCTATAAAAATGGGATTTCAAAGAAACCTTGCACAGAGACTCCCAGTCAAAACATGATGTTGTGTGTCTGGGGGAGCTTGTTTTATTTCTACTTTTTACATTTATTAATTCATTTATTTGTATGTGTGTATGTGTACATAGAGGCGGGTCACAGTTATGCCACAGCACATACGTGGAGGTCAGAGGAGAACTTTGGGGGGACAGTTCACTCTTTTCTATCGTATGGGAACCAGGAATTGAACTTAGGCAATCAGACTTGACACTAAGTGCCTTTATCCACTGAATCACCTTACTAACCTTTTACTTTTCTTTTTTACTGATTATTTGACAATATAATTTGAAGGTATTTAGATACCACCCCCTAATCAAACCTCCGTTATTTGGCCTGTAAAATCTAATTTGTGTTTCCAAATGTTCTGCAGTGTAGGTCCATCCCATGCACTGGAGCCTGCCTAACCTACCAAGAGTTTCATGTTTAAAAGAAATGCTGCCTCTCCCAGCAGTTGTCTGTTGTTACAATTTCTTTATATGGGGTTGGAGGTCCTTACCAATTTCTTCATGTCTGTACTGAGATTTTGTCTGGTCTGAACTTGCACTTGCATGGGACTTCTGCATACTGTTACCGTTGCTGTGAATTAATTTGAATAACTGGACAGCTGTCTAGAACATGGTTTCCTTGTGGTCATCTACACCTCTGACTTTTACAAACTTTCTGCCCCCTCTCCCATAATGATCCTTGAGTCTTTGGGGGCAGAAGCTGGATACAAGTGTCCTATTCAGGGATAAGCACTCTGAAGCCCCTTGTTCTCTGCATGTTGGCTAGTTGTGGGTTTCTGTGTTAATCATCATCTGTTGGATAAGGAAATTTCTCAGGTGAGAGCTGTGAGATGCATTAATCTATGGGTCTAGCACTAAATCATTAAGAGTCAGTTTAACATAACTACTTAGTAGAAAATTAGTATTAGTTTCTCCCTTAGTCCTGTGACCTGGTTAAGCCTGATATCATTGTCAGGTATAGACTCCATCCTAAGAAGTGAAACTTAAATCCAATTAAAGAGTAGTTGTTTACTCCCATGTTTGTACCACTATTGAACTGTTGGGCAGATCTTGCCAGACCAGTTGTTATTGTACTTCACATGATTCACAGCTGGGAAAGGTTGGTGATTATTTTTAACTTCCAGTAGCATGCATAGCATCTTCCAGCACTATGCACACTAGTCACTAGAGATGAAGTTCTGAAGTAAGTACCAGCTCGATTTCTCCTCGTTTGTGCTATAGCTCTTATGGGAAACATTAGAGTAGAAAGAATTAAACAATGGTGGGGAATGGAAGGGCAGAGCAGAGGAAGGTATAGAGAGGGATAAGAAAATCTAAAGGCCTTTAGACAAAGTCACATGGAAACCTACCGCTATAGAAGCTATAGGAGTGGTACTGCAGACTCAGCCAAATACACGGGGTTGGAGGGAATACAGAGCCCAGCGAGAACCCCATCGCTGTCATATCTCTAGAGAAATGACATTTCTGACCATATGCTAAATACGGATCCTTTTATTTACAGGCAAACATTCAGTCCGACACTCACCAAAGAAGCTTCTTTATGCAACAGATGGAGGCTACCAACAGAATTCCACAACTGGTCAGACACAGAGAATATACGACTGAGATGCCAGGTCCTAGGTGACAT
The DNA here is from genome assembly GCA_035773235.1 of Eospalax fontanierii. Lineage (NCBI taxonomy): Eukaryota > Metazoa > Chordata > Mammalia > Rodentia > Spalacidae > Eospalax > Eospalax fontanierii. The sequence continues at coordinate 39,783,838 of CM069546.1, forward strand.
ATCTGCAGTTGAACCTCTAGGTCTAAGTCTCATGCAACACAGCAGAACAAGGAGTAGAGAGAAAAATAAAGCATTCTCAATAGCGAAGCTTCCAGAAATGACACAATCTAGGAAGGGCAGTGTCCCCTGTTAAAGGCTAGCTCCTTTTAATCCCTTTTCATGATATTTATGTACATACTTTTAATAAGAGTTTAATTTAGATTTATACATTTCATACAACAGACATAGCAGAAGGCCACAACTGGACAAGTTCTATGGAATAAGAGACTGCAGAGTGTGTGTCCCCAGATAGAACTTCTATATTGGACCTCACCCACCCGTGGTTCAGGGATCATTGTGGAAAAGGGAGCAGAAAGACCGTAAGAGCCAGGGCTGGTTTGTGAACTTAAAGAATCAGTCTTTCAGGCTACTGGAAGCTTGCTCATGTGAAACTGTGGCAATGATGGCACTGAGCACAGGACCCACACCAACTCAAATTAAACAAGGGCCCAGAGTGGAGCTATAAAGAAATGGTGGTGGGCCAGACCTAGACTGAAATCCATTGGAGACTGATTAGTACTGGGAGAGGAAGAGTATGCCTTATGATTGCTAGATAGCCTGACCAGACTCCAGGGGAGGAATTTGCACTAAAGGACATCTGGGCACTAATGCTTGACTGGATAGGGTGTAACATGTATGATGGAATACAGGAGGCCCGGTGGGGTTTGGGGAGGGTGGATAGAGGAGGGAGTCTAAATGTGATTACAAACAGTTGTGTGAAAAGTATAAAGCTGAATTAATTTTTAAAGTATGTACATATACATCATGAAAAGAGATTAAAAGGAGTTAGCCTCTAACAGATATACACTGCCCTTTCTAGACCTCACGAGCTAATAAAAAAAGAACTTCAATGTTGGGAATGGACTCCCTCTCCAGAAGCTTTGACCAGGGGTCCCACAGACCTCATGATAATCATGGACATTGCTCCTGCTTTCGGTTACTTTTTAAAATACGAGGTAGAACTGAATGAATTATGGCCACTATGCAACTGGAATGTGCTTGTGCATTTTGTACTTGGGTATATGTTTTTCTCAGTAACTCCTTGACACAGTCATTGAAAAAGTATTAGGGAGCATTCAGAATAGACTCCAAATGCTCTTCCACCATTAAAGCACTCACAGCCAAACAGACAAAGGGAAAAGTGACACTGAAGAGATGGCTCAGCAGTTAAGAGTGTCTGTTGTGCTTGCAAAGGGCTGAAAGTTGTTTCCAGCACCCAAGTCAGGTGACACAACCTCCTGTACTCTAGGTTCAGGAGATTTGATGCCTTCTTCTGGCCTCTGGGGTGGTCACACATGCACATACATACATACACACAGGCACACATTTATATATATATATACGTATATATTAATATATATTAATATGTGTGTGTGTGTGTGTATAGAAGGAGAGGGAAAGCTAATTTCCAAATTTATAAGACCATAAAATCCATCCTCCTTCATTACTGTTAATACTGTGGCCTATGAGACCCCATAAAAACTCAAATTGGAATGGAGTTGGGGAGTTTCCAAAAAGGAAGAAGTAAGCCAAAACAAAAGAAACAATAGAAGCTAACAGGAGAAACAGGAGGGGAAGGATACCAGACAGAGCCCACTTTCCAACCACTCTCAAGTATTACTGAGCCCAATGTGACCCAAAATAATGCTAACTAGATCCACAAGGCTGAAGTAAAAAGCATGAGAGGGGATCAGCAAGGAAGCCTGATGTAAAGGTATAGTGGTTCATGTTTTTGTAATTGTCATGTGATACCAAAGGCAGGGTTGTTCATAAAGAAGTTAGGCCTGGAGAGATGGCTCAACAGTTAAAGGCATGTGCTGTTTTTCTAAATGACCCAAGTTCAGTTTCTAGCAGCCAAATTGAGTGGTTCACAGCCACTTATAACTCTAGCTCCTGGGGAATCCAGTGCTCCTAACTTCTGCACTCATGCACCTGTGCACAGGCACACACAAACACACAATTAAAAATAAAAATAAATATTAAAAAAGAAAAGAGACTTATTTGGCACCCAGTTTGCAGATTAGAAGTTCAAATCACATAGCTCAGAGGCTTTAGCAAGTGTCTCTGTGTGTTATATTGTCGTATCATGGGTAAAATGTATATACCTCTCTATGTCTGTCTTATCTCTGTCTCTTTCTTATAAAGTCACTGATGTTCATTCATGGGGGCCCCCACCCTAACAACTTCTAAATATAATCACTTTGTAAAAGATCTACCTTTGAACAGCACAGCTGAACTAAAAATTACATCTCTTTATGCTGTTAACATATGACTTTGGGGATTAGATTCCTGGATGAGTTTAGGGGATAGGCCATACTTGAATAGTAATAAAAGGTACTCAGGAATCAGACTATGCACTGCATTCTGTTTGTGCTGTTTCGTGCATAGAAAACACCACGGGGCTGTTGCTGTAGCATGGGGAATCCATGATACAGAACAGAACCTGAATCATGGAGGGGAATAAGGAGAATGTGGCAGAAATTGATCTGGGAGTTTATGGGCACTTTTGAGAAGTACTGTCAGCACAATGAAGATAAAAGAAAAAGATCTAGAATGATCTAGAATTACAAGGTATGTATAATAAGTAGAGCCCTAACTAGAACCCAGTAAGTGTTTGTACACAAGGGTGAAAATGCTGACATCTCTCAGCTACTGAGTGAATGCAGGTCAGAAGACAGAAGTGTGATAGACTCAAGAACAGAGGGGAGAGTTTATGATACGGTAGCATGTTGAGTTTGAATTTGCGGTGTGTATGTGTATGAGAGAGAGAAAGATGGAGACAGAGAGAAAGACACAGAGACAGACATATAGACAGACAGAGCTGAAGGGAGATGGAGAGACATAGAGAGACGTATACATGCTTGTGGACAAATGGAGGCCAGAAGTCAACTTTGGGTGTCATCCTCAGTCACTCTCTACACCTTTATTTTGAGGACAAGGTCTCTCACTGATACTGAGCTTGCTAATTTGACTATATTGTCTGTCCAGTAAGCCTTAGGGATTTGCCTGTGTCTGTTCCAGCCCTTACAGATCCATACTGCCATGGCTGACTTTTAGGTGGGTGCCAGGGATCTGAACTCAGGTCCCTATGCTTGGGTGACAGGCACTTTACGAACTAAGTCATCTCCTGAGCTCCAGTTTGACTTTTGAGTGTGAAGCATGGGGATGATATTGTGTAACAGATGCTTATGAGCTCATGTAGGAACTCTGAGTGGAAAATTACCTGGGAAGTTAAAGTAATAACAGTAACTGAAAATATGGAACATGTGAAAACCATTCAAGACAAGAGCATCAAGCAATAAGATAGAGAGAAAGGGCAGTAAATGGACAAAGTTTTGTATTAGTTGGTTTGGGTTTCTATTTAAAATATTATAAATTCGGAGGCTTAAATTTAGAAATGTGTTTTCTCACAGTTTAAAGGCTGAAAGTCCAAGATCAGGGTGCCTGCACTCTTGGTGTCTTCTGGGGCCTCCTTGTTCCTTACTTGGAAGGAAGAGGGGAGAAGAGGGAGAGAGGGAGAGTGAAAGAGAGAGAGAACAGGAATGCAATTTCTGGGAGCGCTGAGTTTCAGGATAATGAATCTACAATCTTCAGAGTCTCAAATGTGATCACCATGAGATACTCTGACTTTCCTTCCAGACACATGATGCAGAAAAAGAATCCTTTCTTTGCCTCAGCTAGCTTGAAATTTGTTTGGACTCCTCATCATATCTGAAGAATCCTGACTAATAATGAGATTGCTGGTATGCAGGTAAAAGAAAGAGTGCTGTGATTTGAGGATTCGGTAGAGGGTGAGAAAGTAGAGAAATAAGTGTGACTATTTTAGAAGAAAGATTTATTCATTCTCTCAACAGACTGTAGTTCTATGACTAGGGCTTCAGTACTGAATACAGGTCACACTATATGTGTAGCTGGGAGTGAATAAATCCCTTTGAGATGAAATTCCTTTGAAAAGAACATTTCTGAGCCTATTTCTGGCCTGACCTAATCTTCACTTTTATAGTATTGCATATGAAGTAATAATATTGAATTTTTGCTTATCATAATGAAAGGGCAAAAATGTTTACTTATGGAAGACAGCCAAAGCAAAACACTTTTGCATGGAACATTGGTTTGTGGGGGAATGAAGTTGTGAACACAGTTGCATTACCCAGAATTCAGCCTTCTCTGTCCTGCTTTGTCATAGTTGGCACTCAGTCGTGCTTTTTGCTAAGCTGAGCATGCAGGGAAGGAAATGGCACACTTTTGTGAAGACCTACGAGGATGGAGGCTGATTTAGAAGCAGACCTCCCACACCAGGGAACATGGTACCTTGTGTCATCCCCAATTAATTAGTGATGAGTTTGTTGGGTGGCCTGCTGCCCAGTATGATTAATCTTAGCCCAAATCCAACTAAACCATTAAGAGAAGTTCACAGCGAGATAAGCTGTGAGTGACAATGTTACCCTTTAAAAGGAGAGCTGACAGAATGAAATGCAATCCCCTGCCTCCCCCTCTTCAGCTCTCAGCCTGTCACAGTAAAATCCCCATACTCCCACTGTGAGGAGCAGGAAGGCATGCTTTAGAGTCACACTATTGAGGACTCTTAGAAATTAAGGAGAATGTGAGGACTCTCCCTACCAACCTGCTTCTTATGCAGACAAGGGTTGAAGTGCAGAGAGGTCACTTTATTTGCTTACAAATACAGTGTGTGAGTGACTGCTGGGGTTATAGATCTGTGTTTTGATGTTTATCCCGGGATTTTGCTTCCTGTTGCAGAACTCTGATACAGAGCTGTGTACTTCTCTAACAGAAGGGAGCTGGAGTTCTGAATATGCTGTTTTAGGATGTGAGATTAGAGACCAGGAGATCTGAGTTCTAGTCTAGCATCTGGCATCAGCTTGCTCTGTGAGCCGTAAGCAGGTTGGCTGCAGATTGGGTACTCTGGGTATTTTTACATTGCTTCTTTTTCTTTTTCAGTAGATCATACCTATTGATATGTCCTTATGTAGTGCTCTCCAAAAAGTATTGCAAAAGACTAAAGTTTGTTACTGTAGGACCTTTTGAAATCCAGATTCCCAAATGTGAAAAGATCACTTCTACTACTTTCTCTTGCTAGAAACAAGTTCCAGAGCTAACCCAAACCTAAGTTGTTGAAAGCAGACTCAACACTAAGCTTATTCTGCTTTCCAGTAGTGTGTGTGTGTGTGTGGTAATGTGGTGTGTATGGAGTATTCATGTGGTGTGTGGTATGTATAGTGTATACATATGTGTGTACAGGTGTGCATGTCCATGTGTGTGCATGTGGAAATCATCTCAGTGTTAAGTGTCTTTTTTTCTCGCTCTTATTTTTTGAGTGCATCTCTCACTGAATCTGTAACTCACTGATGGACTTGGCTGGCTGAGAGCCCCTCCTGTCTGGGACCCTCCTGTCTCTGTCTCCTTAGTGCTGAGATTACAAATATATACCACCACACTTGACTTTTTTACATGGGTGCTGGAGATGTGAACTCAGATTTGTATAGCAAGCACTCTATCCACTGAACTATCTATCCAACCCCTCATTAAAAAAAAAAAGAGCTCTGTCCATGGTTCTGAAGTTGCTAGTCAAGGGTGAACTGGCACGGTTAAATTGCAGCTTCAAAAGTGTCTGTGTTTGTCCTTGCTGTCGGTGTTAAAAACTTATTTTGTGGGGCTGGAGAGATGACTGAGTGGTTAAGAGCACTAGCTGCTCTTGTAGAGGACTGGGGTTTCCCTGCACCTGCATCCACCATAACTCCAGTTCCAGGGGAATCCAGCAACTTCTTCTGACCTCCAAAGGCTCTGAGTGACATGGGTGTACTTACACACATGCAGGCAATACACTCACACAGTAAAGTGAAAATAATAAATAAAAAATATTTTTAAAAATTATAATGTGCAATTGGGGGTCTGGAATAAGAGCTGAGATCCCAGCTCACTTCCTCTGGAAAAGGGGGTGATTGATTTCCATCCTGTACCATACCTAGTGGGGTGAGCTTATATTTATAGTCCTCTGGTACTTTTATTTAGACTATGGAACATGCACTAACTTAAGTGGCAGCTTTTCTAGGTATGCACCATTTTTGCAATTATTTCTCAGATTCCAGTTTTTACAAGTATGCTTCTTTTACTAGAAACTCCCATTATACGGTCAAGCCCATGATCCTCTTTTTACTCCAGAATTGGTTATCCTGCTCTTACAAGATAGAATCAGCTTCTCAAACAGGAGAGATAAATACAAATTCAAGTTTAATTCTAAGACAAAAACAGAGAGTGGAGATGAAGGATGCTGAGGCTTTATTGTATAATGTGTCCTGAAGTGTTATCTAGAAAGCAAACTTTATCAACACACATTTTTAAAAAATTGTCGAGGAGAATACGTTCAGCTGTGTGTGGTGGCACATACCTGTAATCTCAGCAGTTGGGAGACTGAAACAGGAGGATTATGAGTTCAAGGCTAGCCTGGCCTACACTGCAAGATTCTGTCTCAAAAAATAAATAAATAAAAGAGTGAAAGTTCTACGTTTAATAAACACTTGTATAAATAAAAAAAAGGCAAGTTTTGAGCTCTGTTCCAGACAGAAACCCTGCTCCCTTATTAAATGAGGATCTTTTTTACAAGAACAAGACAGAACCAAGGATCATAGGTTTTTCTCTCATCAAACTATTTTCCTTGTCAAGTCATATTTACTGCATTACAGAAAAAAACATCCAAGAGGCAAATCGATTCACACAGCCTCTGCATATTCCACAGGATCGAAATGAGAACCATAAAATCATGCATGTACTGATGACATGAAAGTAGAGGTGAAACTGAGAGCTAAGGGCCTCGAGGAGTAGGGAGAAGGAGCGAGAAGGGGTGGGTAGTGGGACGGGGGCAGGTGCTCAAATTACATGATATATTTAGTATGAAAATAGCCTTATGTAAGTAACCTTGACAAAGAAAGACACAGAGAGAGAATGAGAGAGAGAGAGAGAGAGAGAGAGAGAGAGAGAGAGAGAGAGAGAGAGAGAGAGCGCATTACCTTTACTTCTGCCAAGGGAAATGGAACCCTTACAGACAAGTGTAGAGACAGGCACCTCCCTACCTCTAAAGTGGCGATTGTTTTCATATGAAGCTCTGCTCAGTGCAACTGATTCCTTATACTAAAAACAAATCCATCACTCAGAAAGTGTTTATTTCAATTTCTTGATCTCCAGACAACAAGTCAAAATCAACTTCCATTTGAAAACCCTTCAAGTATTTAGTGACTGCAGTCATTCTCTCTTGAGTCTTCTTTAATCAGATTCTCACTCATAAGAAAAACTATCACTAAGTTCTTTGTGCTATTTCCCAGTGTAACTGGACACATACACACGTACACACACATACGCACATGCACATATACACAGACACATGCACAAGCTCACTAGGATGCATACATACAGACATGCGCACAATACACTTGTGCATATATATGTATGTACATGCACACATGCATCTAGTCACATGCACATACACATACACAAAAGCATATACACGCATGCATACACATGCACATACACCTTTGAACACACATACATTCATGCACAAGCTAACATACAAACATGTATATACATACATACACACAAATATACACGTGCATATACACATATACACACACACACTTCCTTTGAACAAATGAGGAGGCCATGGTATTTATGAACCTCTTCTGGCTCTGTTTCTCACCTTCTCTAGCCAATCAGCCAGTCACAATCATTTTTCCACGTGCCAAGTTCCTAAGTAACAGAAAGGAAGAATCAGAGGTTGTGATCCTAGGTTCAAAATCTAAACTCTTGGGTTGAAATCTGATTCTCATAGACTTGATTCCCTTAGATGGGATTTTTAGCCCAAAATACCATCTAAGTTTAAGTTTGGCCTGGTGGTGCAGGCATCTAACCCCAGGTAATTAATAAGCTGTGGTCAAAGGATTGCAAGTTCAAGGTCTGCCTCAGCTCCAGGATAAGTTCAAAATTAGCCTGTGAAATGTAGTGAAACCCTGTATCAAAAAAGAAAAAGGAAAAAGTTGGGGATATAGCTCAGTGGTAGAGCACTTGTCCAAGCAAACACAGAAAGAAGGTTCAATCCTCACCCCCCAAACAAACAAATAAACAAATAAATATCATCATCTTTAAAATGATGGAAATAATGGTACCAAATTCACAAGATTGTGGATTACGCAGAGTACAAAAGCAAACTTTCACATAGACGCATTCAAGGTTTATGCTCTGGCAATTCATTTGAGTAAATAATAGTATTGCACAATAGTCCTTGTGTGGGCCAAGGAAAATATGTTTAAAGGCTAAGTTTGCCTGTGGACCTCAAGTTTAAAGCCATTATCTGACCTAGAGCACTGACCTGAGGAAGATAATTTTATCAGCCTCCATTCAGAAAGCTGCTGGTGGCTCCAGGCACCTTTTGGAAAAGTACTGAACTCAATCAATGATTCAAAAATAAATCTTCAGGATCCCAGTGGTGTCTATGAAACTTTGACCTGTACTCCTGTCCTAGTGTTGGCCCCGAATATCCAGTAGATACTGCCAAAAACTTTCCGGTCTTTCAGAAAGCATTGACTATTAGATCAGCGGCTTGGGACTGAGACTGGCCTTAGGTTATATCTCCAACTTTGGGGTGAGCTGGGGTCTTTGAACTTGAGATTACTCATTTTCCTGCAGATGTCTGGGCAAGTGAGAAATGTCTCAGTTCCCAGACAGGTGTGGTTTGACATTGCTGGAAGAGTTGGTGTTAAAAGGAGGCAAAATGTTAGAAGGCAAGAGAACAGTAGAAACTGGTGATGGAAATTTAACACAAAATAGAGAGCGCAGGATACCAGGGGGTTGACCAAAGGGAAAGCCTAAAAACGTGGAGGAGGAAAAGTCGACTCAGAGCCGGAGAGAAATCTCAGCCAGTAAAGTGCTTGCTTTGCACGCATGAGGACCAATCCCCAAAACTCATGTGTAAAACAAAAATAAAAACAAACAGGCTCGGGGGTGTCAGAAACAGGTGGATTCCCAGAGCTTGTCCAATGAGAGACACTGTCTCCCAAAGCAAGGTGACAGCACTCCCGCAAGAAGTCAAACGTTGACCTTTGACCTCCATAGCGAATGCTACTGGGATGAACTGGTATCTCTTGAGCCTGCACCAGACTTCTGCCAAAGTTAGATAAGAGGAAGCCTTTCTCCATGGCTTGCTTGCACATTTAAGTGCCTCTAGTTCTTCCTTAGGCCCCACTGTCAGACATTCTATGCAGTTCAGCTTCCTGGATGCTCTATTTTCAGTAGCAATATTGGATGAATCTTTTATTCCATTGAAAGCCTCATTTTCTGCCATTGCCAACCTCATCTCCTCTGTCAATCTGAAAGAAAAGACTTGGGATTTTCTCCCCTCTGTAAAATTCTCCACCCTTCATCTTTTTTGGAAGAAACATACGCTGGGATTTCTGAAGGTGGGAAAATAAGTGGTTACATCCTCAAGTTAAAATTTTTTTTAGCATTTTATGTAACAAATCCTGGCAATATTTACCCATTTGTATTATCTAGAGGGTTGTTATTTGCTGGGCCTTCTGTTTCCTGAAATCACACACACACACAAGACAGCTCTCTGCCTCACTGTGTCCAAAAACATTGAGAATGTATCAAATAGCATTAAATGTGGAGGGACTGCATTGTTCTGTCAGATTGATCATTGTGCCCATGGCAAGGGGCGTGTAAGGGGTGTTAAACACTTTGTGTATTACGGTATTATTATTTATTTTCTTAAAATGTTTAATACAAATAATTACTGAAAAAAAAATTCGAGAAAATACAAGAGAATACACATTTTTAGTTCTTTATGGCTGTGATGTCCTCAGTAGCTTGACATACAAACTCCTGTGTACCCACTCAGAATTACTCCACGTGTAAATATTAGTACCATGGTTTATGATTCTCTCTAATGGCATGCCCTCTGCATTAAGGGCCTGAGATATGAATGATGCCCCAAATATACTGGTGTTCATTAACAGTTTAATCCTTTCCCTGATGTTATTTGAGAAGGACTACTTTAATGGTATTCTTCCCCACTGTTCTCTGACTTTTTATTATTTAGTAACCTTAGGTTACTCCCATGAGTCAAAGTTTTGAGTCAAAGGAAGTGGATATGGATATGTTTTTAGGCTCTTGATCATTTCATCACATTAGTTTTAGGAGACTTGTATAAATTACATCACAGAGAGTTGTGGGACCACGTTAACAAAAGTTTGTGAGTAGGGTTTTCATTTGTATTTGGGAAACATGAAACAGATGAGGGAATCAAGAGTGCCTGGGAGGCAGTTGCCATGTGAAACAAGACAGTCAGAGATGGTGTCCCTACGGCGGTGACAGGTACCTGAAAAACAATCACACAACACTTGAAGGAAGCAGGAGATATGCATTCCTTAGGCAGATCAGGGGTTGGTTTTCTGAAAGAAAGAATAAGAAAGTTAGGATGATTCTGGCTTTGAGTTTCCTGATGGTCAGAACAAAAAGAGAAGGCTGAACTCCAGGTGCTATCTAGCACAGGGACAAGGCTCCTCATATTTCTGAAATCCTTGATGCGGTCAATGCATTGGGACCTAGGAGATAAATTTAGGGGCCTAGTTCAACCCATCAACACCTGTTTCTTTTCATTCAACCTTTCCCCATAGTAACCTGACAGGCTTTCTGGCCATGATTTTTCCTGCAGATGCCTCAGAAGTTGAGATGCTAGAAACTGTGACAGATCTTTTCAGGAAGTAACTGATCAATGTCCACTGGAGAGATTCCTCTGTGCTATTGGTACCAAATATTATCAGCAATACAATAAAAACTCACAAATGCTAAAAGATGGTGTCTCAGGCAGTGTGCAAGTGCTTTATACAGATGATCTCCTTTCAGTTATCTCAGCAATCAAGAATCAGTTTTGGAGAATCAAGGCCTAGTGCTTTGCACTCTAAGTACACCTAAGTAACTTCCCCTGGATCCCAGCACTGGTAGGTGGCAGAGGTGGTACTTGAACCCATTTCTGCCTGACCCTGGGGTTCAAGCTCTTGAATGTCATGTTGAGGGATCTCCAGCATTGCTGGGGTCCCTCAGGTCAGAGCAAGCTCAGTCACAGTCGTATTTCATCTGGTGGAATGCCCATGTGTGGGCTTTGGAAGAGGCTTTTCAGTTAACTAGGCCCTGGGGAAGGCAGGCCCACAACCTCACTCTACCATGCTGGCTCCCATGCTGAGATCTGGCCTAATTATGGCTCTCAGAGCAATGGGAAGTTTGTCAGAAGGGTATGTGCAACTTCCTTCCACACACCATTGGGCTCCAGTCATGGGTAGAGAAGAAAACGTTCTGTGTGGGGTGCCTGGAGACCTGTCTCCAGTCCACTTGGCTTAAATTAGCAATCTTCCTCTGGTTCCCCCTCAGAGCTGACAGCAAGGCTGAGACTGCTGTGCAGAGGGATGGCAGGAGGATGTTCATAAGTTCATGTTCTATCAACTGCTGCCCATTCACCAATAGCCAGCTGAGCTCTGCTCTTATCTAAACCGACCCTCTAACAAATATATTAGCATTCTCTTTGTTGCCCTGAATACTTCTTTATGGCCAATGGTCTGAAAGTACATGTGCCAAAAGCCCATTAGCCTTTACCTTGCATAAGCAGCTGCTCTTCTAAGGGAGCATTTAGATGATGAAGTGGGTGTGAACTTTCTCTGTTTTACAGATAGAGGCACAGAGGCACAGAAATGTTATAAATGTTATGGAATTTGCTTAGACTCACACAGCTGGTTGGCAGGATAGTTTTAATTCCAGAACAGATGAACTGGCTCTGGACTCTTCCACAGAAATGAATGTGCACGAGCTGTGTCCAAGTCCTGGTTCTGATATGTGAACACGGGATCATCTTAGGTTATTTAGATTTATTTTATTTCTAGTTATGTGTATAACATGTATGTATGTCCATGGAGGCCAGAATAGGGCTTTAGATCCTCTTTAGCTGTAGTTACAGGTGGTTGTGCACCACCCAGTGTGGGTGCTAGGAACCAAACTCAGGTCTTCTGCAACAGCAACAAGTGCTCTTAAGTGCTGAACCATCTTTCTAGCCCATAGTTCATCTTTCAACTGATCTGTGCCTCAGTTTCCTCATCTGTGACCTTCAGATGCTAATTCATAGCATTACTGTAAAGATCAAATGAGCCATTCATGTGAGACTTCAGATAGGAGTGTGGGTTCTTTTCTTCCTGGATTCCACCTTCTATCTCCCCCTGCATTCAACTCTTCCTATTCAAAGGATCCCATGTCTCCTCCTCCTCCAGGATGTGAAATTACACCTTTATCCCAGCAAATGTGGAGATGTAAAGGGCTGGCAGAAGTAAGAACAGAGCTTTGGAGCAGCAAAGTCTTGCTTACTTTTTCCCTCAATACTCTTGTATTTGAAGATGTGCTGGCTTCCTAGACCCGCTCCACCTCCAGATTCCGTTTGAGTGGGATACTATGATGTAACAGGCTGCAAAGGGAAGATAGCTCCTCCTCAGCAGGATCCATTTTGGGAGCTCCCTTGCAAAAGGCTCCCCTACTTACCCCTCAAACTAGCTAGTGCAACCACTGGGGTGGGTTCACGTCGTACCCTATCTGTTCTGTGCTCTACTGAGCCTGTCAGCAAAATGTGGGGTCAGATTACTGAAAGTCTCATTTATCAATTGGGCATCTGAGCCCTTTTAGGAGAGAACTGAATGATGACTGAGGAACAGAGCTGCAATGAAAGAATTTAATTTGAAGAAGAAGTCAATTCAATTGAATCCTGAGATTCATTCTGATGTGCTCCCAGGGGAGTCTATTTGGAATCAATAACTGTGCCTGTGTCACTGTTTCCTGTCTCTACTCTCTTCCCTGCTGGCCTTCAGTCAGGGGGAAAATTGTTCAAAGGGACCAGGTTTCATTTCAGAGAACTCTGGACTCTGTTAAAAGCACAGAATAGGGCATTTCTCAGCCCTGTGACAAGATCTCTCCGTGTCTCTGTCTCTCCCGTCTCTTCCATTCTCCTCTCTCCTCTCCCCTTCCCTTCCCTCCCCTCATCCCCTTCCCTCTGCTATCACCCAACTCCTCATTCTCTTCTTTCAAAAATATCTATTAACACTTTCTTGGAAAATCTGCACATTTGTGAGTAACACTCACATCTGGAATGATTCCTACAGGGTCATGTTTTTCATGCTTGGTCCAAGCTAACTGTGCTACTTTGGAGGCTATGGAGCTTTTCAGAAGTGGGGCCCTACTCGAGGAAGTAGGTCATTAGGGATGGACAATTGCAGGTTAACAGACTGGCCCTTAACCCCAGCTACTCTCTGCTTCCTGGTCCACCAAGCTCCTACTCAGTGAACTCACCATATTTTCCTGCCATGATGGACTCACACTTCTGAAATGTGAACCAGGATAAAACTTTTTCTCTCCTTAAACTGCTTCTATCAAGTATTTTGTCATAGTTATACAAAAGTAACTAAGACAGCACGTAAGAGACAGCCTGCACACTTTAATCCAGAGTTTCTTGTGATATTAAGAAATTGTAGTGTCAGCTGTCCTAGTAGAGCCTAGACGGCATGGAGGTTTGGAGCTGTCAAGTCTCTGGAGGGTAATTACTAGCATCAGCCAAATACTTAGAAGAAGACTGAAACCATCTGAGCTTGCTCTGTCCAAGTAGGACCTTGGCCCAAAGAGACAGAGCTTTATTCTCTGCCTCCATCATGGCACAACCTGGAGTCTCTGGGGATAGATTCAGCTGTGCTCAGGGAATCTTGAACTACTATGATCCACTTCTCTGAAGATAACCTCATCTCCCACACGTCACCCTCTCTCAAGGGGCAATGGTTCAGAGAAAATGTCAGGGACTCCTCCAAGGCCTACAGATAGAACAATGTCATTGTTCTCTCCATTTGCAGAAAAAAAATATGAGGCAGTTCCTCAAGATATTAAAGACAGAAGCAGAGAAACAGCTCTTCCTTTTCAGTACACAATCAGAAATATAAATAAATACACGAACATCACATGGCGGCAAGCGAAACATTTGCTATGTGAGCCTGATGAGCTGTTTGGATCTCCAGAACCCATGTGAAAGCCTGACACTTCCTGACAAAAGTAATGGAAATGTCTGTAATCCTACCATGCCCCTGACCTGGAGCTGAGGAATGGAGACCCGAGAACGAACAGCCTGTGAGCCACATGAGGGACACACAGATCCTTGAACAAGAAGCTGTGTCTTAAATAGGATGGGAAGAACTGACACCTCAAGTTATCTTCTCATCTTTATACATGTACCTTTACATGTGTATGCACAAGCACACATAAACCCACATAAACGCTTACACAGCCACACATATCAGACACACATCTACATATGATCTGTACACACAGATGGTGGCTGCACGAATAAACAAGTCTCACGGTGAATATTATGGCAATGTTATGCAGCCATTCAAAGGAAAGTAATGATGAAGTATCTGCAGTTTATATGAGATGTTTTGTTGCCCTGACACAAAAAACCTTGAAGGAGGAAAGGTTCATTTCAGTTCAGATTCAGAGCTTTCAGCCCATCCTGGTGGGCAGAGGGCGGTGGAGCAGAGACGCTCACTTCGTGGAAGCTCAGAGCAAAGAAAGAAATCCTACACACAGATAGTCTCCTTTTTCCTTTTATATCTATTTCCTCCAGGCCAGCCTTTGTGATGGGGCTACCTAACTTCAGGTGGGTTTTCTCTCAGTTAAAAATACTCTGAAAATTTTCTCACAGACACTCAATAGTGTACCTTACTAATCTAGACACTTCTCAAACCAATCAAGATAAACCACCAGGAATATCGATGAACCTCTGGGGAGATGGTTCAGTCAGTCAAGGGCTTGTTGCATGTATAAGCATAAAGAACGGAGTTTGGATCCGCAGCACCTATGCAAAGCTGTGTGCTTCAGTGTGTGCTATCAACCCAGTAATGCGGAGACAGACAGAGGTAGATCCTTGGCAGTTCCTGGCCAGCCAGCTTCCCAATCTGTGAACTTCAGGGTCTGTGGAAGACACTGTCTGAAGGGATTAAGTGGAGACAGAGTGAGGAAGGCACCTAATGCCAATCTCTGGACACTGCACCTACCTACCTGGACCTCTACCACACACATTTACACCTGCATAAATGTGCACACAGACCAGTTCCTCACTCTAACACATATGTACCCAAATACACATACATAAATAAGCCTGTACCTCCCCACCACATATATGTGTTTATATGAGCATGTACACACTTAAACCTATACCTATCTACAACACATATATGTGCACCTACATGCATTCCCATACGTACATCTGTACCTCCCCCTATATATGCACCTACATACCTACATATACATGCAAATACAAACTTCTGTAATGTCCCTACACATAGACACCTACACACATATGCATACATATGCACCTGTTCCCCCTCGACATGAATCTACTTACAAATGCTCATACATACAACTCTACCTCCCCCAAGATACACAGGGAGGGTTCAGAGTCCCACTCTTCCCTGTGGAGCTACTGGATGTTAGTGGTTGCCTGAGAGGGAATGTCATCTTCTCCAGTGTCACAGCCACTACTTTATACTTTGGTAAATGACTTCCAGCCTGTGCTCATGTCAGCAACTATGGGTAAGCCAGTGGATCATGCTCAGCAGAGAGGACCAAAGAAGGAGCTCTTGTTGGGAAGAAGTGGGAGGGGATTGGGGGGCATGACTGCGTTTTATTATATACATTTGTTAAACTGTCAAAAAAATCTTAAAGAGAATAAAAAGAAAGGTGAAAATGTAGCTGAACCTCAAAGTCATTATGGAAAAACATGAAGTGAAAGAAGCCAATTCAGAGCTCAATGCAGTCTGTCATTCCTGAATGTGCTGGATGAAATGTCAGTGTTGCCGGTCTAGGTGGGAGGAAACAGTGGATGACTGCTGAAGATGGTGAAAATGCTGTAGTGCTCCCCATAGGGATGGTAGAAATGCTGTAGTGCTCCCCATAGGGATGGTAGAAATGCTGTAGTGCTCCCCATAAGGATAGTAGAAAACGTTGCAGAGTTATATTGTGAAGGCCACACAACATGGTGCACATTCTAATGCTACTGAGTTAGTCACTTAAAATCATTTTCTTTCTTTCATTGAATTTTATAAAGAAGTTATAAAAGGACTAGGAATAGCTATCTACTTCATATGGTTTGGAATGAGAGTCATGAGATAACACACACAGAATGCCAAGTGCTCCCTGTGGTTTAACAATTGTCACTCAGTAAATGCTGTTTCTTTTTCTCCTCCCAGGCTTAATCTTTTCACAGTATGGAAGGATCTTGTCTCTGAGGTCCTTTAGCAAGTCTGATTATTTCTTAATTTTTGTTTTTTGTATCTAATTTTGTTTTGTTTTTTTAAAAATGGGTAAGGTGTATACAGTGTGTGTGTGTGTGTGCATGTGCATGTGTTTCCATGAGTAATACATAGCAGGAGGGAGTGAAATGGTTCTTAGACAGGACAGGTGAAGAACACTCCAGGTTGGATATGTGCTAAAAAAATCAAGGTCAAACTGATGCCTAACATATATCCAGTGATCCTATCCTCCATGTATTCAGACTCTTGAGTAAGCACCTCTTTGGGCTAACCTATTAATCTGCTTCTAGTGTATATAACAAAAGGTGGTGAGATATGCTCTCTGAGATTCCAGCCCCCAAATTTGATACCCATCTTCCTCCTCCTCTTCCTGTTCCTCCTCTCTTCCTCCACCTCTTTTTCCTCCTACTCCTTCTCTTCTTTTCTCTTACCATTCTCTCTCCCCCTGTCCTGTCCCTAATCTCTCAGATAAGACCCAGTTTCCATGTCGCAGGCTATCCCATGGAGAGGTTCATATGGTAAAGAACTGATGATTCCAATCAGAAGGACCCATGCCCTGAAAACAGCCACATGAGTAAGTCTGAAAGTTAAACTTGTCTCTCAATTGAACTTAAGGAGAAGACTGAACACTTGGAAGGTACCTTGAATTAAATGATCTATCTACATCACCCTAAGTACTGCCCCACAGGAAATGTGAGGCAATAAGTGTTTGGTGTTTTAAGTCACCAAGTTTCAAGATAATTTATTACACAGGAATAATCATCAATATAGTAATATTTTCACATCTCTGCTTTTGCCAGATTCTTGCAGGAGAAAGCAGAAATTAAGAGGAATGAGACATCATTCATGCCTTCCAGAAGTTCAAAGTCTAGTACCGTGGAAGATAGGTACTTCAGGCAAAACTACAAATGTGTGAATGGTGTGGATATGGTAGAAGGGATTCTTAAGCACAAAGGGTTTGGAAGTATGAGCAAGAACTCACTGAGAAAATGCTGCACAGTATAGTTCAGACCCCATGAATAAGTGGGTAAGAATGACAATGGATGGGAAGCAATAAATACCAACCAGGACACAGAGGGTGGGTTGTCACTGATAACCAATCTGTAGAAAGGGATGACTGGAAGGGAAGAGTCAAGGCAACTGGACATGTCTGGTTTTCATTTGAGTGACTAAACAAATGGTTAGTTATTTCATCAATTACGATGGAGTCAAGAGGAAGAGGAGGGAGAGCTTAGGGATACTTTGAGATTGACCTTATGTGTGCTCTAGACAACTGGCCTTTAGAGTTTTGTTTTTAATTTTAGATCGCTATTAGATTATACACACATACATATGTACATGCATAATAATAATTGTTGCTATGCAGTGAATTATCTTAAAACTCAGTAAATTCAAACAACAAAGAAAATATGTCTGAAGATGGGGTTCTGACTTGACTACTCAGGTCTCTCATGAAGCTTAAGTCAAAACGTCCTATGGGGCTTTGATCATCTACAGGCTTGGGAGGGTTGAAGTCTCCACTTCCAAGATAGCCATCCATGTAGCTGTTGGTTTAACTCTCAGTTCCTTTCCACATGAGATTCTTTCATGGGTTATGGCGGAGCTTCATTGTGGGATAGGTGTGCACTTTCTGTGTAAAGCACAGAAAAATCATCTACTTTGTGACTGCTATATAGGAGTCCTGAAAGCACAGAGGCTGCCTCTAACTCTTGTACCGACAAGGGGACATGACTAATTGCTTGTCTATTTCAGGAATTAGCATTTATTCCAAGACACCTGATTGCAATGACTAATTAGACAAAATTTCTTCCCAAAGTCTTTCAAATTGCAACTCTTGTGTAATAAAGCTCTAAGTCCTTATTGAACAATTTTTTTCTGTTTTTTTTTCTCTTCATAGAAATCAATAAGTTGTTCAGATACCTTTAACTGTGAGAAAAGTTGATTTAAACTATTTCTTTGCATTAAAAAAGACCATATTTCTTATATACCCAGTGAGTCGAAATTTTTGGTGAGTATATGTGTGCAGATGTGTGCAGATGCTCATGTCTGTGCATTGCATTTTCATGTACATGAGCACATGTGTGGAGGACAGAGGTCAAGCTTGGCCTTCATTCCTCAAATAACATCCACCTTGTGTTTTGAGACAGGATTTTTACTTAGCTTGGGATTCAACAAGCAGTGTAGGCTGGCCAGTGAGCCCCAGGAATCTACCTGTCTCTGCCTCCTTAACACTGGGCTCACAAGTGCCTGCCCTACTCAGCTTGTGTGTGTGTGTGTGTGTGTGTGTGTGTGTGTGTGTGTGTGTGAGATGGGGGGTGTCTGGAAATTGAGCTTATACCCTGGTACTTGCCAGCAAGTACTTTATTAAAGTCAAACTGATATATCACCCCACATCTGAGAAGAGAGCTTTCAGTGACTTACTTCTATGGTGATCTGAAAATGATTGGTGTTCTTGCCAGCAAGTGTAACTGGATTTCACTGTAAGTAAAACAAGAATGCATATAGGAAGCTCAGTTATAAGAAATAGTCTGTGTGTATTTCTCACAGATGGGGAAGTTTGTTTCTGCCTCATGCCCCATCGAATACTCATGTTTACTTTGTTCTTTCATGGCATTTAAAGTGTGTATGGAATGCTAAGCTCTCAGAAAATAATTATTTAGCGGCAACACAGACACAACAGGATGATGAGAAAACACACACACACACACACATACACATATACACACTATTCTGGGACTGCTTTAACCCCACAAACATCCAATTTTATGAACCATTTTTTATATTCATCAAAGTAGCCTTTGTTCCAGGACATCCTTTGGGGAAAATTTTCTGCTACTTATGAGAGACCATGTTGATGAAAAGCACTGTGAATTTCAGATGGTACTGCTAAGTTGAGGTGGAATGTCAGGACAAGAGACTGATATGATATGACAAGAGACAGTAACGATTCCTTCCCCTTCCCCATCTTTTATAAGGAACTAAGGGTCTTGAGGAATGTGTGTGTGTGTGTATGTGTGTGTGTGTGTGTGTGTGTGTGTTATTCAAGGCAGTTCATTTAGGCAGGAAAATTGTTAGAGACAATGTTAGTTTTGTTATTAAATGTCCCTTAATCACTGGCCTCAGGGAAATGTCCTTGACTCAAGATATTCTTGGTATTGCAACAACAGGAACGCCAACCTTCATAACCAAATCTATAATGAAAGACAAGGAGTGACAAACAAGGAATGATCGTTTGCAACTGACGGTGCCTGCTGCTGTTATCCTTGATTCGATAGATACTGAACCCCAGGTGCTGGCACTGGAATCTGTGTGCTGAGAATGTGATGACTCAAAATGGGGTCTTGACAAAAAAAGGACAAAAACCAAACACAGAATTTAAAAAATGAAGCACACATTCTGAATTCAAAATACTAAGTAGGGATAAAAATAAAAATTTAAACTTTCCACCCAGTGTATGTAGTAATTTGTAACTGAGTTCAAGATTTGAAGGCAGGTTTTTTAGAGTTGTGGTAGATTTTTTTTCCTAAAGTACTTAGGGCATACATACGATGTGCATAAAGAACAACTTAATGGGCATCCGGGTATTTATCTCAATACGTGAGAACAAAACCTGTGCAAATTCAGTTGAAACCCTCTGTGTTTGTCCTGTCCCATCACCCCACCTTCTCAGCCCACAGAATAACTACCTCGATTTTTATACCAACAATCTTCGAGATACGCTTGTTTAAGAGGGGGCAATCTGGTTTACTATTGTGGTACGAAACAAAATTCAGTTTGTAGACTTCCATGTCATAGAAGCCAGCCTATCTTGAAGATGTCTAGCAAAACCTGAGAGATTAGAATGTTTTCTCAAAATTATCCATGAATTATAAATAACGCCATTGATTTTATACCTCAGCACTCACATTTATGTGAGAGTTTTCTTTAGGATGCTTTTGGGTTGCAGGGGGTAGGTATGCATGGGGAATTCAAGAAGGAGAATATAAAAAAGAAGTGAGCCTGCACCTAGAAGGTTTTTCTTCTCTCTTTTGTCTCTGCTTCTCTCTGCGTATTGGCTTGACTCTTTTTGCTTATGTTCAGACTTTCTCAAACCCAGAGATATTCTAAAAACTATTAGACTGAAAGACAAATATATATATATATATATTTATATATATATACATATATATATGTATCACTGAGGGTCCAGAGATCATGTTATGTAAATACATACATATATATGTGTATGTATATTAGTATATACATATCACTGAGAGTCCAGAGTTTATGTTATATAAATACATACAAATGTATATGCATATTAGTATATCTATATATACATGTGTATATATGCATAACATAAAATAGTCATGAAAACTTTCTCAAGGACAAAAGTATTCATAGAACTGCCATACCTAAAAATGTATATCTAAAATATCATATATCTAAAATATAGGTTTATACACATACATGCACTACATATGTATTATGCATTATGTGTGAGTAGTCACTCAGATGAATTTGAATTTCAGATAAAAAAAATTCTTTTTTAGTGTGTGTCCTTGATAATATTTGGGTGTACTTACAGTAAAATATTCATTGTTTACCAGCAACTTCAATTTAAGTGTGAATGCTATATTTTATTTGGCAACCCTAAATTCCTCCTATAAATACATGTTCCAAGCCCAGTCTGGTGAGGAGACTGTCTTTCTCTTTCTCTCAGTTCCTGGGAGGGAAAGGACTCCCACCCAGTTTCATTTAGTTACTTTCACCCATGTTGATTAAACTGAACTAGCAAATGACAGTCTCTGTGGACCAGGGCAGTAGATAAAAAGGGAAGTCGTGAGCAGAGAGGATACGGAATGCCCATCCGGAACACGTGTGCTCACATGCCTTTCAAGCTAGTGGTGCTTCCTCTCTTTGGTCACCTTTTCTCTCATTTTTCTACATGGTGGGTAAGAACCTGAACTCTGATATGCTACCTCCAGATGTTATTCTTTCCCCACAGCTTGCCAGAGTTTCTATTTTGAGTAAGTTACTTAATGATTAGTTGTTCATTTGTAAACAACAGAATGATGGAGAAAGAAACTGTTTTATAGGGTTGTTGTGAACCATAAATGAGATAAACAATGCAAAATACCCAGAACCTTGTTTCCCCCATAATCAAGTTACATACATCTTTGTTCTTCCCCTGAGACAGCTTCCTTCTCAGGGACTTTGAAGAAATATGCCCAGGAGGAAAGGCAAAGGCCACTCCAGGTGATTGGTTCACCACTAGTAGAAAAACCTTAGGAATATTCTTCAAGACCTTCTATCTAAGAAGTCTACCAGTATTTCCATGAAAAGCCAGAAAGTAAACAATCTTTGTAATTTTTTAATTGGATTTTGAGTCCTCCATACAGACCATCTTATTCATCTTTATACCTCTTCCGCATGGTTGCATTCCTGTAGCACACCCCCACACTGGATTCATGCATTCTGTCATTTGTGTTAAGGCCTATCAAAACAAGGTAGTGTCTCCAGACCACTGTAAGTGCAAGTTTATCCACTGAGGTCTAGTCAGCCTATCTAGAGTCTCTCCCTTTAAGAAGATCATCTCTTCCTCACCCAGAAGCAATCAACTGCCAAGATTTCTTCAGCTATGATTGGAGCCTGCTGCCCTTTTTCACAATTCTATGCTGGGTTTTTGTCTGCTCAAGTTTACATGGGTCTTGTGCGTGCTGATTGCCATTGTTGTAGGTTCATATGAGCAAGGTCCCAGGAGCCTATAAGAACCTATTTCAATGTGGTCACACATCTCCTCCCTGGCTCTTACAATTTAAAACCCCTTCATCAACAATGGTCCCTGAGGCCTACAGGATTTGGACCAATGGAACTGGAACTGAATTGTAAGCCACCTCCCCTGAAGGCTAGCTCTAATAATTTTGGAGAACACTATGCAAGTTGCTAAGGGAAAACATCAATCAATGGTCCAAACCCAGCTTTAAGGCCTAATAACCACAACAGTGACAGGCACAGCAAACTATACTTGGGCAATAGTGGCACTTTTATTTTGGAGATAATCAACAGCTACCTAAATTGGACTTAAAGTTCACTCAATGAGAGGAAATTCATGTGTGGTACTGTAAACATAGCAAAATACACATGACTGGAGGGAGATCTTAGAGAAAACCCAAAGGCTGTCACATCCCTAGAAAAATGTAATTTCTATGTGCTAAATATGGGTCCTTATATTTACAGACAAGTATCCCAGTCACCACTCATCAAAGAAGCTTCCTTTAAAACATATGGCAATTATTACAGAGTTCCACAATTGGTTACATATAGAGATTGTCTGAGAATTGCTCAACATTAAATGACACATTTACAATGCAAACTGTACACCCAAGGTTCATGGACTGTAGTGGATCAAGGAGTAGAAATATTATTAATGCATCTCTCACATCTCATCAGCGAAGTTTCCTCATGCAACAGAAGGCCATGAACACAAAAGATACAAATGGCCAAGGCATAGAGAAGAGTGTAGGTCTCTGGAGAGTAAATATTTCAAGCCTATGATACTTAGTATTTGAGTCTTATAGTCTCTGACATCAAGACCCAACTGTGCTGCTCTTTGTAACTTGGCAATTTGTAAACAAATGGGTATGACTGTTTCACATGAAACTTTACTTACACAATTAGGCGATGGGCTATATTTGACTTATGCAAATGACCCACTTGTCAGTTTTCTTCACATTTTTCAAATGAAGTTAATGAAAATTCCTTTGTTCTCACACACAGTCATGGATTTCATGAACATACAAGACTTAGAAGACTTGCTAGAAAGTGTTTTCAATATGTCAAAGACTTTATTCTTTATTCATTAATGAAACAGATATTGATAAAGAATACACAATAGATTAGGCAGTCTCTGTATGCAACAAATGTTGATAAGAAATACACAATAGACACCCTCTGTCTGCTATTAAACATCTGCTCCACAAAGTAAAAACAGATGTAGGCACAGAAATTCAAATTCTTTTCATAACAGTATAATTCATAATAGCAAAAGATTAAAGAACTCCTTACAATCCAACTTAAACACTTATAACAGTGAGTTAAGTGATGGTACAACAATCTTAATGTGGAATATGCAGATATTAAGAGATTCTCATTCTTAATAATAATATAAATTTTAAAAATAGTGTTTGATTTTAATGGATCAAGTTTAAATGAAAGTATTAGTCATAATGATAGAATTGGAACAGAATCTAAACATCATCACAACCAAGTAACATAAAGAACAAGTACAGTTAGAAGATGAGAAGGGCCAGGAAGGATTGCAAGACAAGAGCTCAAAATTTTATAAGAGCTGGGCATGGTGGCACATGCCTTAATCCCAACTTAGGAGGCAGAGGCAGGGAGATCTATGTGTTTGAGGCCAGCCTGGTCTACATAGCGAGTTCTAGGCCAGTTGGGACTAGAGGGATATCCTGTCTCTAAAAAGTAAAAGATATAAGACAATTCACTAAGTAGGAAGGTAAAAGTGAGGTTTCAGTATTTTTTTCAAATAATTACAATCAAGAAATTAATTTAAAATAAAAGAATAACTATTGGAGGAACAATTTATTAGGAGGTATAAGTAAAACTGAACTCAATTCCCACCCACCAATGGAGAAAAATCAATGGATAATTCCTGAAGTAGAGAATCCTAGAAGGCCTATATTATTTAGACATATGGAGGTAACAGTTAGAAAAACCTCAGATGTAAATGGTTGAAAATGATTCCCATGGGGATATGAATATGTTGACAGTGGGAGTAGGTCAAGGGACTGTTGCAATTCATTATTGAAAAGGAAGCAATGTTTACGAACAGTTTGTAATAACATGAAAATATTTCTAATATAAGTGGGAAGTCTAGTAAGAAATTGTGTACACAGAGCATTCACAAGTGTATGAAAATGAAAAAGAAAACAAACAAAAAGTTCTGCATAGAGAAAGGCCTAGAAGGAAGAATGCCAAGTTATCTACAGCTCTCTGGGTGGTGGGAAACAGATCATTTTATTTTTGTCACAACCTTGTTTATTTCTGTATTTTCCTAATTTTCTATACCAAACATGCACAGCTTTTACTGTGCCAAAATAACCTATACATTTAAAGACCTGACTGGAAGCTCTGTGCTCTCTATGATGGGGAACCGAAGAAAGCGGGATGCATGCACCCTTTAACAGGTCCACAGCCTCTCCTCTGCTGTAAGCAGGGTGAGGAGAGGATTTTCAAGCCCCTTTCATTTTCCTCTGGCATCCTACAATTGATTCTAGGGCAGTTCATTCCCTCCAGAGGAAAACTCCTTGCTCTTATAATATTTTATTTTACTTAAAAAATATTTTTATTTAACTTTTATGAATTTCATGCCATATATTTTGATCATATTTAGATTTCCTCTCATATGTGTACCAGTCTTACTAAACCCCCACCAAATTTCCTAAACTGTAATATATATATACATATATATTATATTATATTATATTATATATATCCTATAGAGTCAGGTTTGTGTCTGCAAACGTCATTGTTATAGGTTCATCCATTAGAGCCTGCTCAGCGTACCCAGACTCTCACCTTTAAATGAGACTGAATCTCCCATTTTCCGCAGTCATTGACTGGCAATTGTTCAGGTAGGGGTTTCTTAGCACTTCCCCATGTCTATGCTGGGATTTTTGTCTGGCTTGAACTTAACATGGCACTCATCCTTGCTGTTAAGTTTGCTGTGAGTTCATCTGAGTAACTGACTAGCTGTCTGGAAAACTCTGTTTCCTTGCAGTCGTCCATCTGCTCTGGTTCTCTCGAGCAATGATCTCTGAGCTTTGGGAGGCAGAAGTTTGCTATAGGTTTCCTATTCAAGGATAAGCACTCCGTAGCCTCTTGTTCTCTGAGTTAATCACCATACATTGTATAAGACGGTTTCTCTGTTGAGAGTCAAGAGATGAATTAATCTATGGGTATAACAATAAGCACTAAGTCATTAGAAATCAGCTTAATACTATACCTGTTTAGCTGAACAGTTGGATTAGAATTTCTCCCATGGCTTGTGAACTGTCTAGCCTCAAGTTTCTAGGCTTGATAGCAGTGTCGAGTATGGGCTTCATCCTATGAAGTTTTCTTTTTCTCTCTCTCTCTTCTCCTCTCCATCCTTTTCTCCCTCCTCTTCTTGTCTCCCTTCTTTCTTTTATAGTAAGAATATTTACATGGAATCTAAAATAATGAGACTCGTAAATGCACGAGATACAGTGGTGGTTACTAGGAGCTCAGGGGAGGGAAATTGAAGAGTTGTTTGCCTGCCATAAACTTTCAGTCATGCGAGATGATTATGTTCTAGAGATCTGCTGTGCAGAATGGCACCTGTAGTTAATTATACTGCCTCGTGCGCTAACTAATGAGCGAGGAGGTTTGCTCTCATGTTAAGTGACTGTCTTAGTTAGCTTTAACTGTCAGCTTGACACAGACTGGAGTCATCTGAGAAGAGACTCTCAGCTGAGGAATTACTTAGATCAGATTGGCCCGTGGGCATGTCTGTGGAGAATTTTCATAGATGTTGATTCATCACTAAGGCATTTTCTTGATTGCTGATCAGTGTGAAAGGGCCCAGCCCACTACGGGCAGCACCATTCCCTATCAGAAAATCCTGAACTGTATAAGAAAGTTAGTTTGCTGGTTAGTCTGACACAAACCAGCGACAACTGGAAAGAAGGAACCTCAGTTGAGGAATTTCCTCCATCTCATTGGCCCTTGGCCATGTGTGTGAGGCATTTTTCCAGCTGCTAATTGATACAGGAGTGCCCAGCCCACTACCATCCCTGGACAGGTGGGCCTGTGCATATAAGGAGGGTGACTGAGCAAGAGACGGGAATCAGTAAAGTTAGCAGCATTCTTTCGAAGTCTGTGCTTCGGTTCCCGCCTCCAAGTTTCTGTCCTGACTTCCCTCAGTGATGGACTGTGCCTTGGAAGTATAAGATACAACAAACCCTTTCTTACTCCAAGTTACTTATAATCATCATGTTTTATCACAGCAACAGGAAACTAAATTAGAACAGCTAGCCAAGCATACGTCTGTGCTAGGCAGTGAGAAGGATTCCTCTGTGGTTTCTGCTACCCTTTCTCAGCTGAGAGTTAGTTTCCTGATTAGAGGTAATGCTGCATGAAATAGCAACCTGAACGGTCTTCAAGTTCCTGCTTGAGTTCCTGCCCTGACTTCCCACAATTATGGACTTTGACCTGGAAATGTAAGACAAATCAATTATTACCTCCCGTAGGTTGCTTGCAGTCAGATTGTTTTGTCATAGCAGTAGAAAGGAAAGTAGAAAAACTACCTTAGCATACCTCTATATTCTTCATCACCATGGTCCACAAAGGCATCCTGACCCTATTTGGCTGCCTTGAAATGATATATGAATGCTCTCTTGTCAAATGGAGCATGTTGGAGTCACAGGTCAGACTGGGTAGAAACTGGGCCTCAGAGTTGGGGAGACTTACCTGCCACTAATTTGTTATATGGCCTGAAATAAATCCCCTCTAGCACAGCATTACAAAAGTGCGTAGAGGAAAATCTCCCCACATCTAGCTTCCATCTTAAAATGGGTAGGTAATAAAATGACTGACTTCCAAGGGTCATTGTGAAGGTGAGAGAGATTCTCTGTTAAGGGACATAACGTGATAGATAGCACATGGTACAATGTTTTCTTATGGAATTTGTAACAGTGGTCTTTATTGTTGTATTTGTACAGACAAGCACTGAACTAAAAGCTTCCCGTGCACCGTCTCTTCCAATGTTACCGTAGTTCTTCCTGGCAGGGAAGCGATTCTTTCAAATCTCCTTTGCCACCTAGAGCTGCAAATAAGAACAGGGGCACTGGAGACAGACAGCCTTCCTTGGTCTAGCTGTGTAATTGGATAAGCTATGTAACCTCTAGAACTACTCTTCCTCTTATATAAAAACCATTCTATATACAGAATGATTAAAGGACATGCACCTTGGAGATGGTTGTGAGCATTAAATGAGCTTTTGAATGCTCACTTTATTGATCAGTGCCTGAGACATAATATGCAAGGAAGGCTCTTTCTCAAGTTGTCATAAAGTAATGACATTGTGACAAGTGTCATTGTGACACTTCTTTTTTGTACATATACATCATTACACTTTGCTCTTATTTACTCTCCAGTGTCCCCCTCCATCCTGCTTCCCCCTCCAGCTGGGCCTCCTCCTGCTCCCTAATAGATGCTCCTTCAGTTGCTGTCACATGTCATCTATTATGGTCTCACTCCTTCCTCCCCTGCCTTTTAGACCCCTTCTGCCATCTCATAGCTCCCTTTCTTTTTTCGGTTCCTAGACACACACACACACACACACACACACACACACATACACACACACACACACATATATATTTAAATATATATTCTGCATATGAGCTAAACATGTAATGTTTGTCTTTCTCAGTCTAGTTTATTCCATCATCAAAATCTTTTTCAGTTCAATTATTTTCCTGTAGATGTCATGAAAATTCTTCTTTACAGCTGAATCAAATTCCATTGTGTACATGTACAGAATTTTCTTATTTTAGCCATTCAAAGTTTCAAATTGTTTGTGGTCCTGCGAGTTTACTTAGATATGCCATGTTTTCTTTGTCTACTTGCCTGTTGATGGGTAACTAGGGTAGGTTCCATAGCTTTGCTCTTGTGAATAGTTCAGCAAGTAGCATGGACAGGCAATTATCTCAGTGGTATGCTGTGGTAGACTTTGGGTATATACCCAAGAGTGGTATAGCTAGATCATATGGCAGTACTGTATTTAGTTATGTGAGGAGCCCTTGTGCTAATTTCCATAGTAGTTAAAGTAATTCACAGTCCCACCAAGAGTGTGTAACTTTCCTCTTTCCACCCTCACCAGGATTTGTGGTACATTTTCCTTCTTATTAAAGTGCTTTTTATAATATTTTTATTGAGTCATTGTTTATTTCATAGAGAACATCTTAATCAATCAATCTTCTTTATGCCCCCTTCCCTATCGGTATCCCTCATAACACCCAAGAAGGAATTCATGCATTCTTTCATCTGTGTTAAGGTCTATTGTGTCAAGTTAGTGTCTCCAAATAACCTCAGTACAAGTTCATCCACTGAGGCCTAGTCAGCCTACTTGGAGTCTCTCACTTTAGGAAGACTAAGTGCCCATCCTCACCCAACAGGAATCAGTTGCTAATATTTCTTAAGCTAAGTCTGGGGTCTGACAGCCATTTCCCCATTTCATGCTAGCTTTTTGTCTGCTTGAGTTTGCATGGGTCTTGAGCATGCCAAAACAATTGCTGGAGGTACCTATGAACAGGATCTCAGGACTTCATAGGATTCTATTTCTGTATCGTCAAGCACCTCCTCACTGACTCTTACAATCTTTCCGCCTCCTCTTCTGCAACAGTCCCTGAACCCTGGGTGCGTGAAACTTAATATAAGAGCCCTGTCTAGGGACCCACATTCTGAAGATTCCTAATCTCCATGCTTTAGCCATTTGTGACCTTTTGTGTTACTGACCCTTTGTTGCATGAGGGAGCTTCATTAATAGAGTTAAGAGATTGATTAATGTCTTCTTTAGTGCTTGTTCTATATTGTGTGAGCCTTGGGTGTAGAAGCTGCATTGTAGATGTGCTTCTTGGCATGGGCAATTCACAGACAATGTATGTGACCAGTGGTGCTAGACTCTATTAATCTCCGTATGGTGTGGAAGAAGCTTTTTTGATTGGTGGTGACTGGGATACTTGACTATAAATATAAGAATACATATTTTGCATTTAGTAAGAATTTACATTAGCCTAGGCATGTGACAGCCGTGGGGATTTCTCGAAGATCTGTGATCTCTTTAATCATGTGTATTTGGCTATGATTACAGTACCATACATGAGTTTCCTCCCATTGAATGGGCTCTAAGACCAATTAGGTAGTTGTTGTCTGGCCCAAGATAAAAGTGCCACTACTGCATCAGTGCTGAATGCTAAACCAGTCATAGATGTGGTTATTTGGTCATGAAGCTGGTGTTGGGCCATCAACTGATGATCTCCCTTGGCTACTTGCATAGTACTCTGCAGAGCTATGAGAGCTAGCCTTCTGGAGATGTGGCTTCCAGGTCAGTTCCAGCTCCATTGCTCTAAATTTGATCTGCAAAGTATGTCCTGTCTTCAACAGTAGGGTCTTACCTTTACGTTCTGAGAGGCAATCAAGGGCTATGGCAATAGCTTGTGTGATTTAGGGAGTCTCTTGGAACATCCTGGCCAACAACTCAAAGGAAGGTTTCACCTGTCTGGCACTGCTTCTTGTTATGTAACCTTCAGCTATGCACATGGGCTCATGTAGAAATATTGAATTTGGGATTTCCATTAAGTTGTTAGATTAATAAGATTTCTGCTGGTGTTTTGTGTTTTACACCAGCTAAGCATCATTTATCTTCTCTCTCTCTCTCTTTCTCTCTCTCCTCTCTAACCTTCCCTCTATACCTTTCCCATTTGATGTTTCTCCAGTTTTCTCCGTGTCTCCCTTGATAACTCCATTCTCCCAAGGCCCTACTTCTCTTGAGTTCCTTCTTTCCCTTTATCCCCATAGTTCCTCGTATAACACCCCCATTTAAATACCCCTTTTATCTATTTTTCCCTTAGTAACACCTTTTTCCTATTATTCTTCTCTCTTAGGTTCTTTTCCTTTTACCTCCCTAGTTCCTTTCCATTTTCCTGGTTCCTGCAGTTGCATCAG
The DNA here is from genome assembly GCA_035773235.1 of Eospalax fontanierii. NCBI lineage: Eukaryota > Metazoa > Chordata > Mammalia > Rodentia > Spalacidae > Eospalax > Eospalax fontanierii. Next base: position 39,814,017 of record CM069546.1, read on the forward strand.
GATGCACACTCACATATAAGGTTTTGGTGCTAGGATCCAGAAATGTCATTTGTTTTTCCGATTCTGTCCTACTTCACTTAGCATAACAATTTCTAGTTCCATCCATTTACCTGCAAATGTCATGGTTTTGTCTTTATTTGCTGTCTTCTTGGTGTTAATTATTCTGATTGACATGAGCTAGAGATCTCAATGTAGTTTTAATTTGCATTTCTCTGATGACTATGAACACTGAGCACATTTTTAAATTCTTTTGTAAACATTTTTTATTGAATTTTTGCAAATTTCATTTAACATAATTTCATGGTATTTAGACCCCACTATCCAAATACATGTATGGCCTAGAGTCTAATTTGTATCTCTAAACGTTCTTCAGTGAGAGTCTATCTACTGGTGCCTGTCTAACCTACCAAGAGTCCCATCCTTGAAAGAGATGGTCATCAGTTGCCAACATTTCTTTAGGTTGGTCTGGGGTTTGTTACCCACTTTTTGTCCATGCTGAGATTTTGTGTGCTTTGAGCTTGCATGGGATGTGTGCAAGCTGTCACCATTGCTGTGAGTTTATATTTGTAACCGGCCAGCTGTCTGGAAGACTCTACTTCTTTGTGGTCCTCCACCCCCTCTGGCTCTTACAGTCTTTCCACCCCATCTTCTACAATGATCCCTGAGCCTTGGGAGGCAGGAGTTTGACACAGGTGTCCTATTCAGAGGTAATCACTCTTCAGGCTCTTGTGTTCTGCATGTTGGCCAGCTGTGGGTTTTTATGTTAATCACCATCTGCTGCATAAGAAAACTTCTCTGGTGAGAGTTGAGAGATGCCTTTATTTGTGAGTATAATGGACACTTTATAAAAATAATTTTTTGTTGATTCTTTGCAAATTTGATACAATGCATTTTGATCATATTCAGATCCCGCCCCTATCTTCTCTCAAATCTACTCCTATGTCCTTACTCCCTGCTGACTTCATGCATTCTCTTATTTTTTGTTAACGTTGATCAAGTCTCATTTGTGTTTCCCAAGTGCTCTGGGGTGTGGGTCCTTCCCCTGACCGACTTGCCAGTTGCCAATACTACTAGCTACCAGTTGCCAATAGAGCCTCACTGAGGGTTGGGGTTTCCTGTCCACCTTCCCTCCCCGTGCTGGGTTTTTGTTTTTGGCTTATGTTTTCACAGGTCTTGTGCATGCTGTCATGTGAATCATATGTGCAACCACCTGTTGTGGATTTTTTCAAATGTTCAATTAACATGTGTATTCCTTCATTTTAGAATATTCTGTGAAATTTATGAGCACATACATCTATTTGGATGATGTTTCCTGGTGTGTGTGTGTGTTTCTGGGGGAAATCATGTGTGCTATGGCACATGTGTGGAGCCCAAAGACAATTTTTGGGAGTCAGTTCTCTCCTTCCACCTTATTTTAGGCAGGGTCTCTCTTCTTGTTTCTGCAATGCTACATACTCTGGGATGGCTGACCCATGAGCTTCTAGGCAATTTTCCTGTCTGTCCCTCCCATCTCACGTAGGAGTGCTGGGATTATAAACATGCACCACTGCATCCACTATTTAACATGGGCTCTGAGACTGAACTCAAGTCATTAGGCCTGAACAGCAAGCGCTTTTACCCATTGAGCTATCTATCTCCCAGATTTGGAGTTCTTCCTAGAGACTAGCTATCCTCTATGGGCTATGTAGCTAACAATGATATTTCTCATGTTCTTACTCTGTGCTCTGTTCACTCTGAAGATTGGTCACTTTTGGTGTTTTTTAATCTCATGCAATCTTGCTTCTCAATTCTTGGTATTTTTTCCTCTCCTATTTCAGAACATCCTTTCCAATGTCTATTTCTTAAAGTATTTTGCCCATGTTTTCCTCCAGAAGCTTCAAGGTTTGAAGTCTTACAGTAAAGGCCTTGCTCTTCTTGAAACTGACTTTTGTGCAAGTAAGAAATATGGATCTAGTTTCATTCTTTTACATGTGGATACCCAGCTTTCTGAGCACCATTTGTTAGATAATCTGGTTCTTTTTTCTAATGTATACTTTAGACACCTTTGTCAAAAAGTATGTGGCTACAACTGTGTGGGTTTGTATCTAAGTCCTGGTCTATTCCGTCGGTCTACATGCCTGTTTTGTGCCAGCATTTTGCTGGTTTTGTTGCTATGGCTCTGCAGTATAATCTGAGGTCAGGTGTTCTCATCCCTTCAGGGCTGTTCTTTCTTCTTATAATTACTTTGACTCTTTGAGGTCTTTTATGCTTCTACATGACTTTTAGGATCGATTTTTCTAGTGCTGTGAAGTATGTGATTGGATATTTCATGGGGGTTTCACTGAATCTATAGATCTCTTTCAGTCATATAGCCATTTCCACCATATTAATTCTGCCAGTCAAGGAGCCTGGAAGTCTTTCCCTCTTCTAATGTCATTTTCAGTGTCTTCCTTCAGTGCCCTGAACTTTTCGGTGTGGAGTTCTTTCACCCCTAAACTGGTTTTTTTTCTAAGATATTTTTAACCAATTGTGAAATGGGATTTTTTTCCTTTATTTCTTCATCAAAAAAGCATAGAGATCTGTGTGTGTCCATGCACGTGTATGTGCAGATGAGCTAGCCCATGTGGCGCATGTGGAAGCTAGAAGATGATGTTGAATATCTTCTTCTACTACTCTCTACTTTATCATTTTGAAACGGTCTCTCACTAGGACCTGGAGCTTGTTGTATCATCTAGACTGTCTGATCAGTGAGACCCCAGATCTGCCTGTCTCTACACTTTGGGGTTACAGTCAGGAGCTTCCATGTACAGCTTTCCTATGTATGCTGGGGATACAAACTGAGGTCCTCATATTTGCACTGCAAACACTTTCCTCACAGAGCCGTCTCCACAGGCCCCAGAGAGCTTGTTATTAGTCTATAGCAAGGCTAATGATTTTTATATGCTGACCCTGTAATTAAGGTGTTTGTCCAATCTAAGAGTTTTCTGGTGGTGTCTTTAGAGTTAAATGAAGTATCTTGTCATATGCAAATATAATTTAATTTCTTACTTTCCTGTTTGTATTCCTTTTATTTCTTTCTTTAGCCAAAATTTCAAACACCATATTGAATAGAAGTGGAGTAGAAACTTTTTTCTGGTTTCTGGTTTTTAGAGACAATGCTTCACATTTCCCCTATTTCCTCTACGATGCCAAGTCTCCTCTACAGGTCCTGGGTCGAATTCTTCTTGTCTGTATTTGTGTGCTCTGTGAGGTTCTGGATCATTTTTACTGATGATATCTTTTTCTCTAGACAAGTCCTCACTATTATCCCTGGGTAGCCTGGAACTCACTATGTAGACCAGGCTGATCCAGAACTCACAGAAATTCACCTGTGTCTTCCTTCTGACTTCTAGGATTAAAGGTATGTGCCACAACACGTGGCCATTGCCCGTATTTTTCTGTGCTTTTGTCTTGTATCCTATCTCTGCTTTTATGAATGTATGAAGCTCTCCCTATTTGTCTTTGGAATAGTGTTTGGGTTTTGTTTCTTTGTTTTTGTTTTTAATTCTGATTGTTCTTTCTCAAGTCACATGGAAGTAATTTACGGTCTCCCATCTATCTCACTTAGGACATGTTAGCTATTAACATTATCATTCAAATTGTTATTAATATTATTGTTCTACAGATGGAGCCAGACATGGGAACTGAAAGTATTTGAAGAGTTATTATATGGGAAAAGGAGCAAAGACAGGAGGAAAGACAGACACGATACTTTCTGTCCTAACCTTCATCATATTTTCCCTCTCCCTGGCCATCTCTTTAGCATGAGTAACTGTTGAGCAAAAAATGTCTAGATGAACTTCTTGTTCACTAAATATTGCAGCTATACCTCATAATTTATAAAAAAAATAGAAAATGTCTTTAAAATAATGAAAGTAACCAAGTTTCAAATAACCTATTTTGTGGTCCAGCTAAAGTTGTGGGATAGTGTTTGGACAAGGCTTGTCATTGAGCCCATAGAGTCTGAGCATGGACCATCACATATCCACCACTGGCTCCCAATCACCACTCAGTCTGGATGGCTCACTGGTATTCTGGGAAGCACAGGAGGAGGGTTAATGACTTTGCATTGAAAATTGTGCAGCAGAGAAGAAATATGATTGCAAACATTCCCTGAAATCATAGAGAGGCTGCCCAGAGTGATTTATTACAGACAGAGTTTCATCATTTCTTTCTAGCTACGGGGATTCTTTCTGTAGTGTCTATTGACCCTTCCCCAGGAACAGGGCCAGAGTGTGGTCTCTCTTTGTGCAATCTTTACTTGTATCTTCAGATCAGATTCAGACCTAAGAGGGATATATTTTGCCTTTATACTTAGTGAACTCTGATACTATGCTGAGAGCTGGCAGTAAAAATGGAAGCAATAGTTCTTAATGTTTTAGTCTCTTTTAATGTTCCAGATATACTGTATCATTGATTATAAGATGCATTTGGTAATTTACATTTTTATTTTATGTACCACTGAAGAAATGTTCAGTAATCTATGATACTCCATCAGCTATAAGCCACATTCCAGTTTCAGAGATGATAATGTGTATCTACACACCTTAGGAGTGATGAACTATACATACTGTTAGCTCATTTGGCCCTCTAATCAACACAGCAAAGCAAGTATTAATATATACTTCTTTCAAGAGCAGGAAACTTGATGAGAGATATTGTAAATGGTTTATTCAAAAGGATATAGAAAGAACCAAGATTTAAACCTAGACAGCCTGCAAGTCACCTGTTCTTTGAATATTTAAAGCAGATGCCTAACAGTGCCTCTCTTCTTCTCCCCCATTCTCTGAACTCTGGTCCTACCATCATACATCAGATCCTTCCAGTTCCACAGACTAACTTCTTAGCCATTTCATGTGCTCAGAGAGCTCCAGAAGTTCAGTAGCTTCTTCTAGATATTTCATGTACCAGATTTCTCTCGCCTTGGATATCTGAAAATGCTAATAGCTTATATAAGCAGGAGGTATTTATTGTTGTGAAAGGGAGCAGCTTTTAGAATGAACCAGAAATTGGTTGCCAGGTCAACATCAGGAGCCTAGATGACAAGGCATCTTCAAACATCTGCTTGAAGGAATCTGTATTATCGATTTCAGATTAAGTTTTTGAGTCTGAGTCAATATTCTAGGACCAACAAACTAGTTGGGGATGCTCAAGGGTGATCCCTTAAGCAGTGAGGATCTCATCAAGAGGAAATTTAAGTGTTGTGCATGTTTTGAGGTCAAAGTGCTTTCTTTCAAAGCCTGGCTCTGCCTACTGTATTGAGTGGACATGTTACTTCACCTCTCAGCTTCAATTCCTTCATCTGTGAAGTGGAGATCTCTGTGGTTCCCCTTTACAGAGTACTTGTGGAATGGCCTTATGCAATGATGTCTCAAGCCACGCAGAGAGTTGGTATTTAATGAATGTCAGTTGTCATTTACTTTCAAACAACAAATTCAAAACTGACGGCTGTTTGTCACAGACGTTTCCTGATCCCTAGACCCTCACTAATCATTCATCCCCCCTCCCAGGTAAATTATCTGCAGTGCCTAATAAAAAAGTGTATTGAGAATCATTATATCTGGTGAATATAAGTTCTGTGAAAGCCTAATTGTGCCTCTCTGGTTCATGCTGTTTGCAGGGCCTGAAGGACTAACTGGCACATAGCAGATACTTAATATTTACAAAAGGATCAAATAAACTCACATCATGGCAATTGTCTGCCAATAACAAATGAGCAAAGATCTGATTTCTGACATCCTTCTCACTGTCTAAATCAAGTCCCAGTGCCCCAGCTGATGCTCAAAGCCCTCCCTGCAGTGTGGTTCTAAGTGTACTTCCTCCATCTTGTGTTCCCATTTGGATTCAGGTGGTCTCTGTGGACTCCTTTCACCACGTTTGTTTTTGAGAAACAAACTCAAGTGCTGGTGAGAAAGCTCTCTAGCCAGCTGCCTTCTTCCTGCCCTAGAGACCCATTGGGAGAACTCTCAAACAAATATTTCCATCGTCAAAGTGACACTTCAAGGTAAACCTTACATGAATAAGAGATTATGAGACAAGGACAAAGCTGACTGTCCTCCTTGCCTGGCACAGATTTGAAGTGGCACAGTTGAGGTCAGAAGGATGCCCAACATCAAGGAAGCCTCGCTGTATGTATCTTTCGCTCAGCTATTCTGGGAGGGGGTGCCAGGGATTACTCATCATCCTCTGAAGTTCTTCATGGATTCCTGAGTCTGTAGAATCCTCAGTTATGGCTCCATCTTAGTTCTTTTTTCTAGGACTCACCAGCAAGGTTTCTATGGGGGTCCGATGTAGAGAAGTGCAGAGAGGAAGAAAAAAAGGCAAGGAAGAGAAGAGCTCATGTGGCTTTTCAGCAGGGATTGTTCTTGTTTAAACACCAGTTTTATATTTATTTTAATTTTTGAATTTGAAGCAAGGTCACAAAAGAAGAAAAATCTGCAATTATAATTGTTTCTTATCCCATGAAAATGGGTCTTTAAAACAAAATGCTAGGTTAGAGAAAGCAGGAGCTCAGAGATCAAAGTCCAGGTTCCAATTCAGGTCTTGTATTTTTGTAGCTGGGGGACCTCAGACAACTAACTTCATCTCCCTAAGCCTGGTTTCTTTGTTTCATCATAACAATGTCAGACTATTTAACTTGCTGAAAAGGCTTAAAACAGAATTCTTACTGATTTCTTAGCACCATACCATGTGTCATGCGTAAAGGAAAGCTGCTGTTCTCGTTCTTCTCTCTGCAATCACTGATGCACACAATTTCCTGTGGAGACAGCTGGCTCTGCTCTGGAGAATGGCTTCCTCTGAAGACATGTGCCATCCACTGCACTGCACAGCAGTGTCAAATATGAGCTCAATAACCTATTCATGGTTCATGGACGGAAGCTGGCCTGCTGTGTGGGACAGAGCTGGAGGTAGAAATATTATTTAGCAAAGACACTGAAAGTTTTCACCTGAAGTTGAACAACCATTACAGCCCTTGTTTGGCCCACCTTTGGACTACCATCTCACCAAATGCATGAGAAGAACAGAAGTTGGATATCTCTAAACTTTGTTCATTTTTTTACTCTGCAATGAAACTACATGCAATGATAGAAACATGTCACCCAGTATGGAAGCCCCCAGCCAGGCTGAGTACTGAGCTCTTGAAATGTGGATGATGGGACTCCTGAAAATTAGAAATGTGACTGCGGTAATTGAGCATCTGAGGGTTTTATTCTATTTTAAATTTTGAATTCAAAAGCAAATAGGCAAATGGCGGTAGTGAGACTAGGGTACTGGACAATACAGGCCCAGGATTCCGAAATCCTACAGAAAAGATTCTAAATGGAAGCATAGTCCCCTGATTGTGACCATCTCCATCCATAAGTGATAGCGTTACAAAGGTACGTCAAGAGCGATTCTTTTTCCTACTTTTTTATTCATTTATTTTTAATGTGTATTTTTACTGGATTTCTATGCGTTTCATACAACAGATCTCAATCATATTTCGTTCCCCTCCCTCATCTCTACCCCTCTAGCCTACTCACTAGATTTCATGCATTTCATCATATATGTTAAGGCCTGTTAAGTCAAGCTTTTGTATGCAGATGTCCCTCAGTGCAAGTTGATACACTGGATTCTAGTGAGCCTATGTAGAGTTACTCCCTTAAAGAGCAACCCTCTCTCACCCTGCAGGAATCAGCATCAACAGTTTCTTGGCTAAGGTTGGGGTCTGCTGCCCATTTCCCCAGTTCTAGGCTGGGTTTTTGTCTACATGGTCTTGTGCTTGCTGTCATCATTGCTTCAAGTTCATATGATCAAGTTTCCAGAGGCCTGGAAAGACTGTTTCCTAATGTCCCAGCACCAACTCTAGCTCTTAAAATCATTCTACTCCCTCTTCCCCAAACGTCCTGGAGCCATGGGTGGGTGAGGTCAAGAGCAATTCTAAGATCAGAAGACTTCAATAGCAGTGTACCTGAGCATCATGTCTCATGTCTTTCTCTCCTGAATCTTGCATAGTGCACAGGACATAGCTGGTGAGCAAAAGATGTGTTACTGAATGAATGAATGAATGAATGAATGATTTGCTCCTAAAATTCTATCTCTAGTATCTTATCAGGGACCTCAAGTTCCCCTAAGAGAAAATAATTCCAGCACTTTTGCCATTTGTTGTCGATAATTTTTCTACCTTGGGGACGGGTACTGAAATGAAAAACTCAAAGATTTGATTGTAGAGGGGAAGGCAGTTCCTATAAATCAATGAGTGTTTTTTATTTGCCATTGTTTTTGCTTTGTATATTATTTCTTTATTTTATAAACTTAGATATTTACTTTTTATTTATTTATCCTGAACAAGGTCTCTCTCATGCATCCCAGACTACCCTGGAGCTTCTCATGTAGCTGAGGATGACACCCCTTCACCTCCTCAGTGCTGAGATTAAAGACTTGTGCCACCATTTTTGCATGTGCGTTGTTACATGATATGTGCTCCTTATGTATTCAGATGAGTCTGTCTGATAATGTCTAGTGTGTTTATGCATGGATGTTGTGCAAGACCTGTATGGGTTTATGTACTATTAGTGAGTCAGGCTCTGTATGACAAAACCAATGAAAATAGTCATAATAATAGCTTTGCCAATTAACATCTACTGTGACCCTTGAGCACCTACCCCACCTTTTGGAACTCTCTAGTTGTGAAATAGAATAATAAGAAATTCATCTTAGAGATTAGTGATAATTAAGTAATATTTTATTAAGTAATGAATACAATAGCTGATATAAGACAGATGTTCATTAAATGCTCACAAAGCACCATAATACAGACGTGCAATTACATAGTGTATAGGTCTATGTGTTTTATATGTCTAAGTAATTATGTGCATGGCAAATATTCTCTTCTTTAATTCTCATAACAATATTGTCTGCCACAGAGTCTATTATCTTCATTGAACAGATATGGAAATGGCCTTTAAAAAGCTGAGTGTCTTAAGTGAGTTCAGTCAACCACATCAGCATATCAGCTGGTGTTGTGGAATAATAGTAATGATGATATTGTGATCTAATAGGAAAAGATAATTGAAAACGAGTGCAGCCTGAACTTCAAATCCACACAGCCTTCCCCCCAGGGCTGCTAAGGCCCCTGGAGCCCTGAAGTCCCCCTGTAGCCAGACATCTGCATAATTGTTTCCCAGCCTTTTCTCTCCCAGCAGCTGATTCAAGGCTGATTATGGCTCCAGACTCAGAGCTAGTTAGAGCCCTGTGGAAAGAAGGCTGTGTGAGGGAAAGTAGAGAGTGTCTCCTCCACCCCTCTCTCTCTCTCACCTGCTCACTCATTCTTGCTCTCGAGCATGTAAAATCTAGACTGAAGATGGATGAAATTTAGCCCAGGAACCAACAAATCTGTCAAGGATTGTGTGGAAAGTCAAAGGCTGCGCTGGAGTACTTCAGTTCAGAGAGGAAATAAATAACAGAGACTGGTAAAGTGCTTGTCATACAAACATAAGAACCTGAGTTCCATCCCTGGAACCCAAGACAAAAGCCAGATGTGCTGGTGCGCATTTATAATTTAAGTACTGGGTAGGTGGATATAGGCAGGTCTCCGAGGCCCAGCTGGATCAGTAAGTGAGAGACACTGCCTTAAGTAATAAGGCAGGTGATGTCCTGAGGAATGACACCTAAAGCTGATCTCTGACTTGAGCACTTATGTGCACACGCTCATACACACACATACACAACAAAAACAAAACAAAGAAATAGCAATAGCTGTGTCTGCAGTGAACTTCTCCTTATGCAAACCCTGATCCCTAGCCCATCTCAGGAATGTTGGTGTTTACAAAGTTGGCTTCAAAGAAGACAAAATTGAGTTGAGTGAGGGAATCCAGAGCCATGATTGCAATATTAGAGCCATAAGTTATTGTGAATCAAAACTGGCCTGCAAAGCTTTCAGCTCCAATGTCAGAATCACCGGAGATATCACATAGTCTGTAAAATCTGAGTGCTGCCAGCACAAACTGTCTTACATCATGGTGTCCAAAGACCCAGACCACAATTGGCAAGTGTGTCTACAGACAGGAGTTTCCTGATAGAGTCATCTCAGAACACTAGCATCTTCTGCTTTGTTCCAAAGCCAGTGTGCAGAGCGGAGGATGTAGCCCAGTGCTTGAGTACTTGCCTAGCATGTGTAAGGCCCTGGGTTCTATCCCCAACACTGTAACAAGACACAGTTGGATTGTTAAGGTTCTAACCCCCTGATCAGAAGTCTTAGAAATGCTATTTAATTTTCTGTTTTGTTTTCCTTTTCTGAAAAGGGATGGATAATGCAGATATTGATATGACCATTAAAGACATAATCTAGAGAAAGCCTTTAGGATGGTATCTAGCACAAAGTAAGGGTTCATTAAATGCTTATGCTCCTTACTTTTGCTCTAGTTATACAGGACACTGTTTTGAAAATGAAATGCTGTGATCAGTCTCATGGCCATAAGTCAGACTAACAATGTACTGTTGTAAAACCTGCACCAAACAAAGTTGAGCAGAAGATTCAGTCTGTCTTGCACATCCCTAGAGTGGCAGAATCCCAGTGATTTAGTGGGGGTCTACCAGTGTGCCACTTAGCTCTGAGTCAGAATAGATCACTCGTTGTTCTACCAATCTGTGACCACTCACTTACTTCTTACTGCACCTTAGGTCCGGTGTGAGTCAAGGAAGCTGTTGTGGGAAATTTCTGTAGCTTAGGAGTTGGGAAAACAACAATGACAATCACATTGATGGTATAGTCCTGCTTCTAAAACCTATTCTTCTACTTTCTGACTGGGAACCCAAATTAAAAAGGGGAAATACAGAAGGTGCTAGATACAGGCACCCTGGTTCAAAGCCTGCTCCCTAGTTCACTAGCTCTGTGATATTAGTTGTTTGCACTATTATGAAGTTCTGTGGCATCCTGCTCATCTATTTATTTATTTGTTTGTTTGTTTGTATGTTTTGTGGTACTGGGATGGAATTTAGGGACACACGCGTGCTTAGCAAGTGCTCTACCACTGAGATATCTCTGTGTCTCTCCCTTAACTTTTGAAAAGTTTGACAGCGGGTGACTAAATTGCTCAGATTGCTCTTGAACTCACTCTGTAGCCCAGGTAGATCTTGAACTTAGATTCTCCTGCCTCAGCTCTGGAGTAGCTGGGATTACAACCCTGCAGCACCAGGCCCAGGCCAGGGGTTTTATTTAATCTTTAAAAGAAAATAGTATTTACCTATGTACTAGAGTTGCTTTCTCTGCTGTGGTTCTTTGGTGAAAGTAAAAAGAACCTGACTGCCAGGTTTTTTTTTTATTTCTTTAACTGAAAATAAATGAATTAGAGAAATAAGAAGCAATTTCTAAGATGATGGGAAACAGACAGAACAAAGTATCTGGACATCTCCAGTAGACCTTCAAAGCACAAGCTTCTTAGGGTTTATGTTAGAGTCCTTCAGAGAAGCAGAACCAGTAGGGAGATATTTCTGTTTTGGCAACTCTCATTGTCAGCTCGACACACCCTAGAGTCACCTGGGAAGAGATTCTCAGTGAGAGATTGTCTAGATTTGGTTGGCCTGTGGGCATGCCTGTGAGGTCTTTTACTTACCATTGAGGTGGGAAAATCCACCCTGAGTGTGGGATGCATCATATTACATGCTGGGTTCGAAACAATGCAAGATGGAAAACCAGCAAGTTGAGCAGTAGGCATACATGAATTGATCTCTGCACTCCTGACAGTAGATGTGATGTGACTCTTCAGGCTCCTTCCTGCCGTGATGGATTGTAAACTGTGATTGTAAGCAGAGAAAACGCCTCTCCCCTAAGGTTCTCTCTGTCAGGGTGTTTTATGAAAGCATCAGAACTACATCATCTACACTTACATCTATAGCATCTATAGCTATCATATGCATACATATATCTGTCTCTATATCTATACCTATTTATTATAGGAACTGCTTCATGCAGTTATAGAAACCATGGTGCCCCAGGTTCTACCATCTGCAAACTAGAGACTTGGGAGAGCTGGTGGAGGTAAGGTTCCAGTCTGAGTTCAAGGTCCCCCAAACCCAGCAAAATCAGTGGTACAGGAAGAGTTATGCAAACCATTTCAAGAGCAGTCAGACAGATAAACTAAATTCTCCTTTGGTTTGTTTATTCTTTGATCTAGGTCTCAAGTAGACTGGATAAGGCTCATCCCCATTAGGGAGGCAATCTGTTCTACCCAGCCCACCTGTCTGAATACTAATTCAGAAATACACTCATAGATACACCAAGAATATTTGACCAAATACCTGGACTTCCTGTGGTTCAGTCAAGGTGACACAGAAAAAAACCTATCAAGTGGTCTGGTTTATGTGTCAACTTGGGGATAAACAAACTCCCACAAGTCTCCCAGTCCTAACATCACTTCACTCAAGTCAGAATCTCAGGAAAAAGTTGAATTGGCTGATAATGGATTATATAGCAAACTTAATGTCCTGTGATACGGAGGAAAGAAGATCTGGTAAAGATACCCAGCACATAATAGGAGTTCCATATTTGGGTATGTATTGTTTTTAATTTTGCATCTCTCCTTTCTGTGCCTTTTTATCAGTGAATCATACCAGAATGTCTCTGCAACCCAGTTATACTGAAAACAAACTGAACACCCACCCAACAAATTTGCTTCTTCCCCAGCAACAATATCTGCAATTTAGGTGTGAAACTGCATGATGACAGTGATTCAGTTCTCGCCCTGGTGTTTACCAATTTTTAGAAATCTTGCCTCCAAGGAAACACCAGGCATGATCGGTGTGAAAGTAGTACTCCAGATTGCTCTTCCCCATACACCAAAAAGACTCGTTATGGTCCTTATTCCTGCACAATCCACCACAGGGACTTAGCAAGCTCCTAACCAGGGAGGAAGAAAGGCCAGGTAGGGCAGGAAAGCAGCAGAGTGTTGGAGGTGGAGGCCGTTTCTTTCAATTAGTACGTCAGCAGGCTCACAAAAAGGCAGTGTTTGCCTTCCATCTTTGTGTCTCAAGGTTGTACTTGGACTTGTTTTATTTAAACACTTTAAGTCTCTCTCATTACAACATCACATTCATATATTAGCTCTGAACAAACAATGGAAAGTTTCTACTTTCAAAATATATGGAAGAGAGAAATTGTCCTTTTTCCTCTGCCTAATACACTTCTGTTTCATCTACCTTGCTCTCAGACCCGTCAGGGCTTGGTGCACATGCCTCAGCACCACTTCTTCTAACCCTTGTACTTGCTGCAGCATCTTGGAAGATTGGATTAGGTTAGGAAAAGAAGAAAAAGATCAACATCTAAATGTCAGCTTTGAAAGAAGAGTCAAGTTCCCCTAGCATGTTATCCCACAAAAGCAGAGAGTGGTGACAGGTGCACAGGCTTCAGCTCTCCCTGTTCCCAGGGTATTTAGACTTCACACACAAGCAATGTTTTTTTTTTTCCTAAGAGACATTCCACTAGGCTAAAGTGTGAGCAAAATCGCTGTCATAGGCTACATTAATGGTACTAATTCTACATGTTTTGATCCAGTCCCATCTTTTGCCTTTTAATATTTTTCTAATTAAAGATTAAAAAATGAGGTCTGATCTGGAAAGGTGGCTCAGCGTTAAGAGCACTGGTTGCTCTTGTAGAGGACCCAGGTTCAGTTCCCAGTACCCACATGACGACCAACAATTGTCTGTAACTCCAGTTCCAGGGCAATCCAGCCCCCTCTTTTGACCTCCAAGGGCATTGCACAACAGAGGTGCACTTACGCACATGCAGGCAGTACACTCATACGCATAAAATAAAAATAACAAGTAAGGTGTTTTTTACAAAGAGTAAAAAATAATGTACCACCTTCCTATTTTGAGTCTGGCATGTGACTCATTAGTCAATAAAACACTAGTAGTGATATCATGTGTTATGTTACTTCTGTGTTAGCCTTTGCTTTCTTGCTTGTCTTCAGTGATAGGAGAATGAAGTGCCCGAGGCATCTTGCTGGATGGAAGGTACATGGAGTGGAGCAGAACCACGTAAGTTAGTCTGTGGGCCCATCCTCAACCAACACTTGGAGCTAGAACTAAATTCATTCTTATTGGTGCATGCTATTCAAATGCTGGGGATATTTCTTACACAGCAGAGGTAAAGATGTGCATGTGACTCAAACTCCCTTTTTCATGTCTGACTTTGGTGGTTGTGCTAGTTACCTTTCTCAGAGCTGAGACCAAATATCTGACAAGAGGCAATTTAAGGGAGGACTGATTTATTCTGGCTCACAGTTTCAGGAGATACATTCCATCAGGGCAGTCAGGAAGCAGAGAGTGAACAAGAAGTGGGCCAGGCTCTAAAGCTTCAAGGCCCACTGTCAGTGACTCACTTCCTCCAGTGAGGCTCCACTGCCTAAAGGATCCACAGACTTCCCAAACAGCGCAACCACTGAGGACCAAGTGTTCAAACAAATGAGCCTCTGGGGGAACATTACACATTCAAACCACAATCTAACCTTGATCAGGCCTTGTTTTGAAAGAACTGGGCAAGACAGATCCTAAGTTAACTTCAGCTCTGAACTTAGCACAATACTTTATGCCTCTAATAACCCTTTTTTTTAATTACTGCCTAGTACCTTTGGGCTAAGCAGTAGCTGCACTGTCTTTGAGTGATGTATGGAGTCCTCCACGTGAATCAGCCAAGCATCTTTGCAACACAAGTATACACCTCAGCTCTAGACATGATCAAGTCCTTGGACAATGTTTATTGTGGAAATGACTAAAGGACTGAGGGGACCATTGAGAGGTACATTTGCATAAGCAGCAAGACCAGCATTTCCTTCCTCAGAGATGAACAGATGCTTCTAGACTCACTCAAGCACATATGTGAGCAGTTCTCTTTGCAAAGGGTGACTTAATCAATAGAGATTTTAAAAACTTAGTTAGCTTATGACATACTTATTCTTCCAAATGGGGTATGTGGGGTGTGTGTGTGTGTGTGTGTGTGTGTGTGTGTGTGTGTGTATCTGTGCAAGTGTTCATGCCTGGGTACATAGCAGTCAAGATCAGAGGAACATGGGGACATCAAGTGTTCTGCTCTTTCTACCATATTTCTTTGAAACAGGGGCTTTCACTGAACCTGAAGCTCATCAGCTAGCTGGACAAGCACCTGGGATCAACCTCCTCTGACCCCAGAGTTAAAGGCATGCTCCACATTACCTGGGTTTTACACTGGTACTTGGGATTTGAACTTGGGCCCTCATGCTAACACAGCATACACTTTTACACACAGAGCCATCTCTCCAGACTGATGATCACTTCTTGAATACAAACAATGTGTCAAAGTACCATTGAATTTTTATTTATCCATTTGAATATCTAGGTATCTTGTTAATTAGTGAAGATGTAATACATGCAAAGGACTTAAAATTGAAAATTAAGCCCTTCTCTGTCAAGGCTTCTTAGATATTTGGGAGATACTTTATGAATGCACAAACAACTGAATGTCTGTCATCCCTTTCTATTCTGATTCATATATAAAGTATTAGAAAACATGTCCACATTCATTTCTATTTCACTTAATATTCAGTAAGTATCACCATATTTAGGGGACATAGCTCTTTCTTGACATCTTAATAACTACACAATGTTACATTTTCATTCAGTGGAATTTTTGATTCGTTCTTTTGTTTTCCTTTTTAAATTAAATTTATTTTTTGACAATTTCATGCATGCATGTATACTGTTTGCACACAACCCCCATCCTCTCTGAATCCCTCTCGCCTTCGTTAACTGCCTTTCCTCTTACAAGATCCTTTCCCACTTTTCTGTATTTTTTGTTTTTGTTTTGTGACCCAATAAGTATAACCAAGGTTACCCATGGGTCTCGGACTATCTATTGGTGCACAGAGGACTCACCAATTATTATACCTTCGAAGACAATGACTCTCATCCCTCAGTGTCCACCCACAGTTGATAGTGCACCTATGAGTGCCTCCAATCTCCATGACTGAATATTGACAGGCCCAGTGTCCTGCAGGCCTTGTGCAGGTAGCTGAAGCTGCTCTGAGCTCACGATTGCAATAGCCATGCCATTCCCAGAAGATTGTTTCATGACCCTTCTCTCCACCATCTGGCTCTTATATTCTTTCTATCCTTTCTTCCACACTGTTCTCTGAGCCTTAGAGGGGGTGACATAGATGTACTACTATTTAGAGCTGAACACTCAGCAACCATTTATACTTAGCATCTTGAGCAGCCAAGAGTCTCTGCATTCACTGCCATTCACTACAAAAAGAAGCTTCTCTGGTCAAGGATGGGAGAAGCACTTGTCTATAGGCATAAACATAAATATTTAAAAGGTTGCCTGACACCATGTACCTTCAGTAATGCAGCAATATCTAATCATCTATTCTGGCTGCCTAAGTGACTCTGAGCTAAATTCCACTGAAGGTTCTCTGAAGACCTGGAGCTCACCAGGTATCGTCAGGGACAGACACATGGCCACAAGTTCAAGTGGAAGTGATATCCAGCCCTATTCCACTCACAGTCAGGAACACTCACAGTCACTCACTGTCCTATGAACATTTGTGATAGACAGTAGCTCTTCTGGATTCCACCCTGGAAAAGTCTTAAAGAGGCAGTTCTCTGAAGCTATTTCAGACCATCTCAGAGCTCAGTTGAGTGAGATGACAATCTTGAGTGGACCACAGATGCTAGCCAGTCTGTAAAGAGTAGTTCATTGTGACAAGACAGAGCTAAGCAGTTATTGAGTAGGAAGTCGGACAAAAGACTGAAACTTCATGAAGCACCCAGTAAAATGAGGGTGTCAGCCTCACAGGTGTCCCATAAGCAGCAGCAAGAAGGTGCACTGAGGAACAGAAGATGGCGACAACACCGAGTGCTGGCTCTGAACAAATCACTTGGAGTCTTAGAGGGTGACACTGAGCGTTCCTGAGGGTTAACAGAGATTGGAAAACATAAATGGCTGAAAATAGAATCGCAAACATCTGTTAGAAAAACAGAAAACTTCACCTTAGTATGATTTTTTTCCAAAACATTTTAACTTTTCTCAAAAAAGAGCTATTTCCCCCAAACTCATCTGCTTCTTCCTATAATCTCACATCTTTAAATATACCATACACGATAATTTTATGAGCAAATCACATTATACAGAGTACAGTTTTATGTTTCAAAGCTTAAGCTCCACAGTGTTATCTTTTTATAAAAAAGAAACGAGAGGAATGCATATATTTCAATTTTCCCACATAGCTAGTCTCTGCTTTCTTGCGTCAGAGGGAACTTTTTTTCCCTCTTGGCTCCAAGATTTTAGAGAACCTTACACCTATAACCTCAAATTTCTCTTTCAGGATGCCCTCTTCTCCTCTACAGACAAGACCCAGACTCTGGTTCCTTCTTCACTGCCTGTGTGCAGTATGGTTTTTAGTGAGTCTTTGGTTTCCTATCTGGAAACTTTATTAATACTTACCCTATATTGAGCTGATGACACAGTATGCTCTACAGAACAGACATGGTAATCTGTGAATATCAGATGGACCTTACTGTCCATTTATTGTTTCTGATTTCCTTCAGAAAATGCCTCCTGTGAATCTTAGACAGGGATCTTTTATTAATCTGGACAGGGATCTCATATGAGTCAGTGCAGGGAGGAAATTAGATGGTGGTATTCAGGGGGATGCCAAGAGAGATGGATTTTGGAAGTAGTCAAGGAAAGCCAAGTTAACTGTGGGTAAAAAATAGTTAGAGATACCATCTGCAGGTAGACAGAAGTCAGAATTCTTTTAAGAGGCAGGGATATTCTGTTTCGGTTTTGTGGTTGTTGTTGTTTTGTTTGTGTTTGTTTTGTTTTGTCTAATATATCCCAAGCTAGCCTCAGGCTCACTATATAACTGAGGATGTCTTTGAACTTGTGACTCCTCCTGCCTCTAATTTGTGGGTGCTAGGATAACAAGTATGTGCCACCACACCCTGCTTTATGCAGTGGGTGAACCTAGGGCTTCTTGAATTCTAGACAAGCACTCTACCAACTGAGCCACATCTCAAGTCCAAGGAACACATCTTTAAGGTGGCCATCTATCCTAGCTTCCCTGAGACTTGAGAAGGCTCCTGAGGTGGGAGACTTTTTCAGTGCTGGAACCAGGAAGGACCTAGGCAAAGCAAAGCAAGTCTGTCCTGCAATGTTTTCATATTTTGGAAATCCTAATGGGTTGGTCTTTCCCATGCCTATGAGAGACTGGGTAGACTGGACAGCTTCCTTCAGAGAAAGCTACGTTTCTTGCTGGAGCAATATTGGAAAGGCAGGTGAGAGAACATGAAAAGTGAAAGCAGTAGCCACCAGGAAGTGATCTGACAACTCTAATGAGCACGATTTCAGAGCTGATCTTAAAGACGCATGTGTTCCCAAAGAAGCATCAGATTTGACTTGAAAGTATGCTTTATACACAAACAAGGACAAAGATCTCTCCACCAGAGCATCAAGGAAACTTCACTGCTCAGATAGACCTCTGATGTCTCCAGAGACCCCAGAGCAGCTGTTTGCTGAGAGAACGAACTGACACATGGAAAAAAAAATCCCTAAGGGTGTAATCTAGAAGGACTCTCCTCACATGAGAAGATAGTAAAGGATGCAATGGAATGACAGGATTCGGCTGTGAGCATTTATGCAGTCTATCCTGTCATTACTCAGGCAGAGGTGATGACTGGTCCGGTGTCTTAAACACCAATAATTCTCAGACGTATCCACTGTATGATGAGCTACCTCCAGAGAGTTTTCTGCCCTTTCCAAATTGACTCCTCTTTTTTTATATAAAAAATATTGTTATTGGGATTTTATGCATTTCATGTAATAGATCTTAATCGAATTTAGAGCCCCTCCCTCATAGCTGCCACCACCAGATTTCATGCATATATGACTGTTTATGTCATTTTTGTTGACTGATTGGTTGGTTGATTGTGGAACAGGGTTGATTTTTATGCCATGGTGTGTGGAAGTCAGAGGACAACTTCCTGGAGCTGAATTTTTCCCTTCCACCATGTGGATTCAGGGTTGAACTCGGGTGTCAGCCTTGGCAGTAAGCGCCAAGCCATCTTACCTTCACTCCAGATAATCGCTCCTCGTCAAACAGATGGTACGTGCTTTCTTCTTTCTTGAACTTTCGATATTTCCACCATTCCTAAGGATTTCCCTCCTGGTGGTCATTGGCTCATCTGTCTGAACAGTGAGCCAGTGTTGGTCACCCGTCAACCCTCATGGACACATGTGCTTGGGAATGAGAAGGAAATTTCTCCACCTGATTTGCAGTCTGAGCTCTGCTGGTATCAGGGGTCCCTTCTAGGCTTTCTTTTCCATGAAATGAGGTCGGTAGGAGCTTTTAACTCTTAGGTTTGTTGTGAGGAATATACAAACAGCACTTATTCCATGCTGAAAATTGAATACGTAAGTTAATTATTGTACAGCTCTTACCAGGGAGCTGGGCACATTGGTACTCAGCAAACATCACCTACTCAGTCCTACTGGCACAGGATATTCCACTTCTGTTTCTGCCCCAGGAAGCTAAGTGTTCCAGAAACCACGTCAATCACTCAGTCTAGACTTCACTATAGCACCCATTGGGAAATTAATCAAACAGGCATTGGAGATGGGATTATCTATTGCCATCTGACTTGAGTGAAACCAGTTTAGTTTACCCATGGCCTCTGTTCTCTGAACCAGTTGATGAATGCCTTACAACCTAGTGCTTTGAGTGTAAACCTTGTTCTAATCTATTTTAATCTATTTGCACACAATTACAAGCACATGTGCACTCATACATGCACATGCACACAAACATACATACAGGCATCCCCATCTCAAATCTCAACTAGACAACGAATAAGAAAAGGATGTTTTAAGTTGGGAAGTTGACCCGCAGATAAGAACTTCCAGTCCTTTCCCCAGAAATAACAGACTTTAGGAAGAAAATCAGGTTTTCAACACAGCATCCAGAGTAAAATCTAGCTTGGTTGCTCACATACAATAACATGGGAAAGTTCTTTACCTGTAAAAAGGAACTGATCTCACAGCGTTGTCACAAAGTTAAACGAAAGATGGGCATGGTGGTGCCAGCTGTAACCTCTTCACTCAGGAATAGAGAGAAAAGAATCATGAGCTTTAAGCTAGTGTGGGATACCTCCCAAGACCTTGTCTCAAAATAAGTCAATAAATAAACTGCACACAGTGTGCCTGTCATGGTGCAGAGCTGACAGTAGAGGGCGCCCTCCAAAGTGCAGTTATTAATGATGCTCTAGTACTATGTGGTAAAGAATGAAACCTTAGTTCTCCAGTTTTGTTTTGTTTTGTTTTGTTTTGTTCCTAATTGCTCGCATCATCAAAAGTGCTTGGAAATGATAAAATCTGTAATGACCTGATTCCAACTACTCAGAAAAGATGGTTTAATGGGTCATTTCTCTTTGTGCAGTGATGAGAGTATCATGTCACCTGTACAAAAGTACGTGATAAAAATAAAGCTTCAGAGAAGCAGAAGGGAAACCCTCTGAGTGGCTTGTTGAGTGGCCTTGGAGATGCACATTGGGCTTTATGTGCCTTCACCTGCATCTTGTCCATCAGCAGGACTTGGTAACAATTCTAGAAATATTGTGTGTGAAAGGGAGTAAAGTGATACAGGAAACTAATTGCCACGATCCCCTCAGTGCCCAAATACACATTGCTAATTAACCATGAGATTCCTTCTCACTGAATGTGAACTAAGAATCTTTTCTGAAAAACTCAGTGCACTGTCACACAAGCACAGTCAGCCTTCAGTTTTATTTTAGAAATGGATCTCTCTAGCTCAGGAAAAGAGAGTAGAGCAAAGATGAGGCAAGTCACTCACCCACAAAACGTAGTGGTCATAAAGGGAAGGAAGCATATTACATTAAGCATGAAGATCAGCCGAAGGAAAAAAATGGGACAATAAGAAGAAATGAATGCGACTTCGAGTTAGTAGCTATGGCAAAGAAATAACTCAGGGAAGTGCCTTTAGAACAAAGAATGGAGATAATCCCTGACTGCTGGAGGTCTCAGCTAGATGCTGACTGAGTTCAGTGGCAATACCTAAGAAGAAATATAAAGTCTGGATTGTCAATGTCTACTGAGCAAGTATGGAATGCCAGAGTCTTTCCTAGGCATGTCCATGGAAATTTTCTCACTCAGTGCTCATAATAACTTAAAAAAGTAGGAAACAATTGTCGCCACTTTCCTGATGAAGACATGGAGCTCCTATAACATCAAGAATCTTATACAAAGTCACAGATGTGTACTTCTTTTATACTATATTTGAAGTTCCTACCTTGGGATATTTAAGGCTTTCTGGACTTCTTAAAGATTTTACTATTAGTAAAATGCTGAAACAACAATAGTAAGGCTTTTCTAAAGCTTACCAGAGTCTGATTGATAAAGCTTGTAAATATCAGACACATTCAGTATAGACTCTAACAGGTCTATAAAGCCACAAGATAAAAGCCACAAAAAAGAGATAAGAAAAATCAAGACAAGTCTTAGAGAGAGGATTTGGAACTGTTTATAGCAATATGTCTGTGCAAAGTTTAGAATCAAGCTGGAGCTGCAAGGTGGAGTGATCCTTGCACCCCTGGGTGAATGAGAGGCAGGAAGTTTCATTCAAGTACCTGGTTCCTGCTATTGAGCTGTCTAGACCTGAACCTGGCTCCACCTTTCCCAAGTTATGCTGTTGTTTTAACTACTTTAACTTTAAGGTACTTTAACTACAGTAAGGTTAGCCGTACATCAATGATGAGAAACTGATGTCCCACAGTCTTTTGTGTTCATAGTCCCTGGGAAGAAATAACACTCAGAGACACCAGGCTTAAAATAAAGAAGATAGATTGGGTGTCTGGGGATGTGGGTGGTAGCCCTTATTGTGGTTTCTTATGGTAAGAAAAGATTATGCAGGGTAAATGGAATTAGGATGGACTCCTTTGCCAAATTTCACCATGTTTTAGGGGTATTGAATCTGTTCTCAGGTGTTGGTTTCTCAACCTTGGCATCTGGGGTTGAAGGATTGGCCTAGACTGTGAGGTGCCCATAGGGGAGGTGGTTGGGGTATGGGCTTAGTAGCTGCCCAGGATGAAGAACTGATTGGCTTCTATCCAGAGCCTCAGAACTGGATTAAGACAGAAGTTTACAAATACATAACAGAATCCTTAAGTAAATGATGCATTCAATGGGCCTCTATCTCCTTCTCTGTAAAATGGGGATAATGAAGCCTATCCTTTGATAGTACGGGAAGATTACATGAGAAAATACATAGAGTACTTAATTGGTGACAAGAAGTAGTCAATAAAATATGCTATTATTTTAATAAAGGGTGTTATAATTAAAGTCCTCAAAAAGATCATTCTGTTTACAAAGAAAAATGTTCCCCATGCCCACCACACCCTTCTAGAAGTCCCATTTTCATCTCTTTCCCAGTCAGGCTGCTCTGTCATCGGGGACACTTCTGATTGGAACAGGGAGTCTGGCTGTCACTCACCCATTGGATGGTCAATGACTTCTGAGATCACCTGACGCAAAAAGTAGGTGACCAAGAAACTTGTTGGGCATTAGTAGAGCCAATGAGACTGACTTTCTCAGGGATGTGTCCCACAAAGTAGGAAACAAACTCATTAGGACAGAGGGATGAAGTAGAGAGCTGCAGATGCAGAGTCATCAGTCAGAGAGACAGGCAGGGAGAGAAGGGGGACGGATGGAGTAGGTTATACAAATAACCATCTTGAATTCTCATTATCATCCTGATTCTACTTCTACCAGAGACTGCTTTCTTGACCAACCTACTGCTTCCTCATAAAACAAGTAAATCACAAAATTAAGTGTTTCAAGAATGAAAGGAACATACCACCTCAGCAGATGCAAAAGTCAAGCTCAGCTTCATATAAAGCCATAGAGGTGTCAGGGAGTGACCATCCCTCTAAGTGCATCCTGAACTCGGTCTGACCTGTCACTCAGCTTCCCTTGCCTATTAAATTGCATGGACAGCCTCTAAGGCTGAGAAATACCATGGGGTTCTAATGCTCTGTTCTCTGAAGGCTTGATGATCTGAGTTGAGAATGGGACTTGGATTCTGGTAGGATCCACAGAGCAGAAGCAATGTACCTCCTTAGGCTTCAAGACAAATTGTCTTGGTTCTTGTGCCCTGTATTCCTCTGATGCTTAGAGAAAAAAAATCAGAGACATGCTATCAACTAAAGAAAGGAGGATAAATATAGCCTTTGTCAGATTAATATCCCCAGGATTACTCATGACTCTTTCAAAGTGAAGCAAAGATCATGTGCCGCCTGACAGCCACCCATCTGGTCTGAGAAGACTCACCATATGGATGGTTCTCGCTAATTATAGTTAAATACTGAAGGGAGGGCGTTCCAGGTTTAAGCCTCCTCAGATCACAAGTCCTCTGGTTTCCCCAGTCTAGGGGAACTAGCTCTGTGGTTAGTCTTCTCAGACTTGTCCAGACGGGGTCAGGCAAACATTTAACCTCTGCAGAACAGGGCTTCATCAACTCAAAGGTGGGAAAGTAATGACGATCCTTCTGTATATTACAAACAGTTACCAGCAGTGGCCTCTGACCCAAATGAGGAGTCAATCAAGATTCTGCATCAGGAGAAATCCAAGGAGACAACTGATAACTTGATGAAACTACATGGAGTTCTTACTATGGGCCTGGATCCTTCTTGATTGTCCTGAGACTCACATGAATGATGTAGACAGGGATATTATTGCTGCTGCTGTCATTGTTGTTATTGGTATTGTTTGCTAGTCCCCGGTGAAAAGCATTCTGAATCAATGTAGTCCCACAACAGAATTTCCCTTGCTGAAAGCACTTAGCAACCTGCAGCATTGTCTTCCTATGATAAGTGAAGATGGGCTTTCCCCAATTTGTGATGGCTAATACTGATGTCAACTTCACAGGATCTAGAATCACCCAGAAGACAACCTCCCAGCATGTCTGTAAGGGAGTTTCTAGGGTGGGTTCACTGAGCTGAGAAGACCCATCTTAAATGTATGTGGCATCATCCTGTGGTTGGGAGTCCTGGACCAAACCAAAAGGAGAAAGAAAGCCGATCACTAGCATTTATCTCTCTGCACTTCCTGAACATGGACACAGGTGACCAACTGCCTCTGGTTCCTCCCACTGTGAGTTTTCTACCAGGACAGGCTGAATCCTCAAACTCTGAGACAAAATGAACCCTTGTTTTCTTTCTTAAATTGTTTTTTGTTAGGTATTTCATCCCAGCAAGAGGAAAAATACCCATTAATGCAAGAGGATAGTAAGATATGCTTTTTAGATATAATTTTGGGGGTCACATGTATTAAGAAAACTGAGAAACATACTTCCAAATTGGAGGGGTAGCTCAGTAGGGAAGTGTGTGCAAAGTCCTGGATTTGATCCCCAGAAGAAAGAGAGATGGAAGGAGAGAGAAAGAGCAGGGATTGGGAGAGAGGATGATCAAAAGCTGATAAAAAGTCATGAGTTTAGCTATAGACTACAGTCTGGCTGAGGGAGAAAGTTTTGGAAGCTACAAGACGGTGTATTCAGTGTCTAGGTGAATATTCATTGATGATGTCATTCTGCCTTTGTTCTTTATCCCTTCGGACTCTGTTTCTCTAAGCAGTTGGTTTTCCCACCCACTATGTCAAATCAGGACTGCCTTCCTTCAGAGGTTCAACCCCCAATGTCCACCCCCAGACAGGTGATCTATGTGATTAAGGTGGAATACGTGTCCAAAAACTCACACGACTCCTTCAGTGCTCATTAACTCACCCAGTTTCCTTTTAAATAGGACCACAAAGAAATATTTCTAAAATAAAAACAACAATAAAATCATGATGAGAAATGACAGCCAATGCTTGGCTCTAGGATTTGGGAAAAAATAGAATGTGGGAGGATGGTTCATTAAGTGGCAAGTGTGAGCTGTGTCAAGGGACCCCTTCTGCTCAGCCTGCCCACAGTCATCATTTACCAATGAATGCTCAATATTCCCAGATCAATAGACATTTCCAGAGACATTCTCATCCATGTGGGGATTCCATTTATTTCGTGATGAAAAGTTTAACGAAGCTTTTCTAGCATTTTAAAGCAAGGTACTATTTTTACTGTGACTACTCTGAAATGACAGAATGTGAGGCCAGTCTTCCCAGAAGGCTCTTCAGAGCTGAGGAAGGTAGCTTCCCTACAGCAGGACACAGAGATAAGCAACTGAGAGATGTACAGTATTTCAGACCTAGTGATGTCATTGGAATCTCAGACTGAACCCTACTTGAAGCTTTTGTGATCCCTAAACTTTCCAGCTGGGTACAAATTTTCCTTTTGCTTAAATCTGTGCCAAAGATGATAAGTGAAGCAGGTTCTTTTACTTATAATTTCTGTTACAGTTCTTTTACCACTAACTTAAAAAATGGAATCCTAGTCAATGTAAGAACTTTACAGTCTATTTATAGCTAGGGAATAATGGAATGGTTCACTAGGAATACACTGAGGGTCTGCTGATGTTTGAAAAAGCTGGAATTGAAGGCTTGCTGGGGCCAAGCAAGCAATATGCACAGGCAGGAATGAACTGTATCATAATGAACATAGGATGCATTCTCTAAATATTTATCTCTGCCCCAGAAGAGAAGAGCATGCCAGCAACAGGCTTGGGAGGTGATCCTAGATGTCTCTGTCTTGAATTTTTTATTTAGGGGTTTGGTTTCTCTACACAGCTTTCTGTTTTTTTTTTCTGCTAGTTGCTTCCATGACTGTGGGGGACCCGTCTCTAGAGTGATGGGATGGAATGGTAAGGTCCACGTTTTCTGTATTTCTAACATCTCTGAACACGCCCCAGACTCATTTGAAGGATGCTTGTCTTGTAGTCTCCCAGGTGAATATACTGTGATCAGATACTCTCCCAGCATTGTGAATACATGATGCAATAAAGCAAAAGGCATGAAGATAGAACAAATGGCACAATATTTTCCTAACTGTGTTTGGATTAGATTTATGTTAGACTTGGTAAACTGGCAATTTAATAGGTGGGAAGAACTTTCATAAAACTTCAAAATGTACATGTATAATTCATACTTGCTTGGTACAGCAAATTGGGAAAGGGATTTTGAGAGAGGAGAGAGAGAGAGAGAGAGAATGGCAGAAAGCAAATGGGTATCATGTCACCCGGCTGAACCTCCTCATCCAATTTATAGGGACTGTCAGCTACTAACAATGTAAATAACTCATTTCCATACCAGAGATTATAACTGAAGCAGAAAATGCCAGAGATCAATCCCTTGTTGTGACATTATTTTTTTTTCTGAGAATGTGACACAGCCTCATTTGTATGAGGGTCACAGAGTGGAAACTGTTATGAGTTAAGGGCTGATAGGCACTTTGACTATATTGATATTTCACATTACTTTTAGCGATGAGGATTCTACAGTACATTCAAGAAGGGTTGAACTGGAACCAGGAGACAGAGTAGTTGTTTTCACATCCTAATTACAAGGATTCTGAAACCAGACACCTTCACTGAAATTTTGATTCCGCCAGGTACCATATGCTTTTTTCACACACATCTAATTTATTCTATGAGCCTCGGGTTCCTTAATAGTAAAATGGCAACAACCATAAAATGAACACTAGAAGTTGTTAGTAAAAATAGATGCTGTGTTGTGATTCATTTAAAAAGTGTGTACAGAGAGCCAGTCATGGTGCACACCTTTAATCCCACTACTTGGGAGTCAGAGGCAGGTGGATCTCTGTGAGACTGATGCCAGCATGGCCCATATAGCAAGTTCCAGGCTAGATGGAGCTTACAGGGGGACCCTGTTTAACAGCCCCACCACAAAGTATATACAGAATAAGATAAACGGATGAGGATGAGGTCAATGGCGAGATGACTCAGCAGGTAAAAGTGGGGGCCATGCAAGCCTGGCAACCTGAATTTGATTCATATAAAGGTTCAAAAGAGAATCAACTCCACAAAACCATCCTATGACTGCACACATGTATCATGGAACAGGTACATCTCCTACCATACATCATGCACACATATACTCACTAATATTAAAAAAAATCAGAAGAATCAGTGTCCTATGACCAATCTGTGTGATATTTTCAACAATAGAATTTTACTCTTGAGTTCTGGTGGGCAACCAAGAGCAAGGACTACAGCCTGTACTGTTTGTGGGAGGAGGGCTCCTGGGTTCCTCTGACTAAAATTCAATAGCAGGTATCCCACACCCCACACTGGAATTTTCATTTGTCAACAAGATGGGACTCAGACTACGGCTCTTCTGTTTACTTATGAGTAACATGTATATTCTTTAACTTCTCAGAGGCTCATTCTCCCTCTGATATTCTACAAAAATGGGGGCAATATTCCTACTTTAGCTTGTTACCAGAGTTAAATCAATGAATGTGCTTGTAACAGTGCTTCACAAATAATGCCCCTCTTAGTTAGCCACAATAAGTGTATTATTATTGACTGAACATTCTATTTTATTTCTCACATACATGATAATATTTGCAACTACTTATTTAATGTTCAACATTGTGACATTTGGGGGGAAATACTGAAGAATATATAGGCAGAATTTGTCATTTCTGATTGGAAATGCCTCCAACCTTTCATTTAAACTTCTGCAAAGTGGAGACCACGATCACTACCTCTTGGTAGTGATCTGCCAGTCTGGGACAGTGGCACCTTTGAGTTTCTATTCCACATGGTACCATGTGAATGGGTACAGTACTTGGAGTGATCTATCAGTTTATCTCTTCCTTAAACTTCCACCTAGGTAGAGTCCTCAGCAACCATGGTCCTTCCATATAAGCTGACCCGCCTGTTACATGTGATTGGATCAAGATGGACACCTGATCCATACTGGGCCAAAGATTCACTTTCTGGGGTTTGAATCAGAAGCTAAGATCTTCCTAGTCATAGGCCATGATACAGCTAGTATTATCCTTTTGAAAGAAAAAAATTTAAAAGTCAACAATCCTCTTCCTGCTTCAGACATATCTGGGGTTTCCTATTGTTCTTGGAATAAGGTCTTAGCAAGTCTCAGATGAACCGTTATAGCCCTAGCAGGGCCTCATCTCATAGCATGTCACCTTTCACTTTAGTGCTGAGACACACTGGCCTTCTCTGACCTGTGCACTCACTAGGTATGACCTGCTAGAAGGTCTTTGTACATGTGATTGCATCTTCCTGGGACACCAGTCCCTCCACACTTATCTTCAGCTTCCTGGTATTGCTTCAGTGGATATATTATCATGGAAACCTTCTCTGATCTGCCCCACTAGGTCAGCCGGGTCTGCTGAGAGTTTTCTTTGCACTGTGTACCTTTCTATCACATTAACCACAATTGCAACGACACATTTATAGGTATGATTATTTGATTAATGGCTATGTATCAGCAGATTCCACACTGTGCTAGAATCTAGAGTCCATTTTACTTTTATTTACTTTTGTATGAGCACTTGGCTCATACTTGATGTTCAATAAATCCATGTTGATAGATCGAACAAGGT
Source organism: Eospalax fontanierii (assembly GCA_035773235.1). Taxonomy (NCBI): domain Eukaryota; kingdom Metazoa; phylum Chordata; class Mammalia; order Rodentia; family Spalacidae; genus Eospalax; species Eospalax fontanierii. Next base: position 39,842,579 of record CM069546.1, read on the forward strand.
GAAAGTCCACAGACCAGCTCTGCTAAGATTCCCAGAATTTTCTCTTTTCACCCTTTCCAACACATCCTTTTCTTCACAATTTCTAAAGATGCAGCAAAAGACACTCAACATTCTTCCATTTGAACCCTACATTTTATTTAATCTTGTATGAGTGGATTTCTTTTATTTGCAACCCAATAAACTCTTTCATGCTGATATAAGATGGAGATTGAGAAACTCCTGAGAGTTTTCTGCTGAGAGGATTCAAAATGAGGAAAAACAACACTGATAACGACAATGACCACAGCTCTGGGAAACATAAAGGATGTTTATAGTTTATAACTGCTGTTATTTATATCCTGGCTCAGCACTCTCCAGCCTGGCCAGGAAGTACCACTTCAGTTATTTCTAGTCCTGATGGGGTTTATCTTCACTTCTTATACTGTAATACCGTCCCTAAACTTCTGTTTCCATTTCTCCACATTCAACACTCTTTCCTCCCACAAATCCTATTTGAATTAATTAGTCACCTAGACAAATGTAAATCTCTCTTCACAGGAGATGAAGCAGCGTTGAAAGCACAATGTAAGGATCTTCTTTACATTCCATGAACACATCTTGATTTTCCTTAAATCTTTTAAAAAATATCTCAGACTGTATGTCTACTGTAGATTCATCATTCCTCCCCACAAACTAGTCCTTTTGTATAATCAAACTAGAGCAATATCCACATAGAGGCCTACACCAAAGAATCTGGGAATCTTTTTGCCTGCTCCTCTTCCTGGACTCCCACAGTCAAACCCTCTGAACCTGCACACTGTTGTACTAATTTTGTGTAGCTGTGACAAAATATCTGAATGAACAACTGAAAACAGGGGAAATTAGTTTGGTTCATGGTTTCAGAGGGTTCAGTTCATGGTCACTCAGCCTTGTTTACTTGAGGAGAACTTGAGGAGTATGGGACAGAGTAAATTGTTCAGTTCACATCAGAAGAGAAGTAAAGGGTGAGGACATCAGAAGGGTCAGGGCGAGATATAGCCTCAAGGACACAACCCCAGGGATCTACTTCTTTCAAAGTCTCCACCTCCTACCTTTCACTGTCTCCCAATTACTTTCCCGTGTCATGAATTTGTGAAGGATTAATCTATCTATTATGTCAGGGCCCTCATGATCTAATTATCTCTGGAAGCTCCATCACTTACATGCCCAGAAGTGTGTCTCACTGACTGCCTAGATAGTTCTTGATCTAAATTAATCATCATAACCATCTTCCTAAATGTCTCCCCAATGTCTGACTGCCATCATCATGGCCAAGTTGCCATGTTCTTCCTCTGGGAGGACCAAAACTCTGCCAGGCTTGCCTCTGCCCTGCTGCTTGTCTTTGCAAATCGAGTTCTCACGATGTCCATTAATGAACTTCCTCTACATTTCAGTGACCACCTCAGGACCATGATCTGGAAATCAGTGACACTGATCATTGCCTCGTCTACAGCTCTACAGCTTTCAGCTTCCTACTTCACAGCTGCAAATCCAATACTTTAAGCTTAGAGGCACCTGATGCTGTTGCAGCAGTTCGTCAACTTCTCTGTGATTTTAATCTGCTTACACTACTATTCTTCCTTTGTTTATTAACCCATTACGCTATGTAGATTCTTCCCAATGCTATGTGCTCAGTGTCGTTGTCTCCTGTCTTTCTCCACCCTATTTGCCTGGAAACATCCAGCCCTGGATACAGCAGACCATATGCCTTCTCCGTGCTACCCCTGTGCAGTGAAAAGACACCAGAGAGAAAACTACCATGCTGATTTTATAGTGCATGGTGTTCTCCCACTGAACGTATCATTATGTTCTCTAAGAGTTAATCCAACCTCATAAAACTGCTGGAAGATTAAGAGTTGATGCATATAAAATGGTTGAAATATCACCCGGCATATAGGAAATTCTCAATGAAATCAGTTATTATCAGTGTTGGTGTTACCATTGTCATTAGCTGATGATCCTTCCTCATGCTCAGTTTAGAAACTGGAAAAGTTTAGATGAGAACTCTCTTGCCTTGCTTTCAAACTTGCCATCGTCTCTGCTAATCTTTTTCTCCCCTCTTTATCAATGTGCAAAAGGCAAGCCCTCGACATACGGTCCAGATTTCATATCCTTTATTTTTGAGAATGTATACATATATACAATGTGCTGTGATTGCACTCATGCCTGTGCATTGCCTTCTCTTATCTACCTTCCTTTCCCTCAGAAACTCTTCTTCCCAACTAGTCCCTCCAGAAGCTACATCATCAGGGAAGATGAACCCCCTATTCTCCTGCAACCTTTGAAAATCAATAGTGTTTAAAGACGGGATGGGGTCTCCGAGGCATCTCCTCTAACTCTGTGATGCAATGTTGCAGGGCCCACCCAGGCACAGGTATCCAGAGGGCTGTGTGCCTTTCTAAAAATTTTTGTTTATTCCTATTATTCTTTTCTCTCCCTTTCAAGATACATAAAATGCCAGTTAGCTGCTGGACTAAATGTAAATCACTGTTTCCCATGTCTTGGGCTCAGGACAATCCCTAAATGAATTAAGGCCATGTTTGACAAAATGGCGCATAAGTTTAACCTCTAGGTGGAGAAAGATTTGGTTTAAGAGAAATATAAGCATGGATTGCTCTAAAATAAAAGAAGAAATTCCATAATGAAAGTCCTAGTTGATTTCATATATTTGTATCCTGAAAGACATTTCCTTCAAAATTGCAATTTAGTATGCCAAAACAATTTATTTCTAGTGCTTGCATGCCCAAAAGTGTAAGAACTATCCTGGCAGAAAGGCTGACTGAACAAGTTGTACTAGGCATCATGATCTTTAATTAGATCAATAGAAGGGCATCAGTAAACATCTTAGGAAGCATTTGCTGCATTGGCTGGACTTTCCAAGAACTCTCAGCATCAAATATGAAAGTGTTAAGAAAAGCCTGGTAATTTGAATGAAAGTAATCATTGTTATCATAATACAATAGCTAAAATGGGGAGGCTGGAGAGATGACTCAACAGTTAATAGCACTGACTGCTCTTGCAGAAGACCCAGGTTCAAATCTCAGTCCCCACACAGTAGCTAAAAATCATCTGTAACTTCAGTTCCAGGGGATCTGATGCCTTCATCTGTCCATTCTGGATATTGTATGACGTGGACGCATTTTCATAGATGCAGGCAAAACACTCATATACATAAAAATAAAAATACACAAATCCAAAAAAGTTTTTTTTTTAAAAGAAAATACAAATCGGCTTGAAAAATGAAATCTGGAGCAGTAAGAAGCATAGCCTTTTCTACTAAAGCCTGAGGATCACACTGAGTTCCATAGCTTATGATTTTCTAATGACAAAGACAAATGACAATTTCATCACCAATGTATGCTACTAATCAAAGGAAATGCCTGGAACTATTTTACTGATGATTATATCACCTAAGACTCTCATTGAGTCTGAATCACAGAACAGAATCAGAGCTTTCCATAGTCATTGGTAGTTCAGAGGGATAAGGAAGGAAGCGATGGGTTTGGAGATCTAGCCAGTAGGTCTTTATTGGGTTGAGTTCCTGGTTTTATAATAATTCATCTACAAAGGATGTGTGTGTGTGTGTGTGTGTGTGTAAAGGGTGTGTGAAGAGAAGGGGTGATAGGTATAAATATTGCTATTTACCAGGAATAATTTCAATGATGGGAAAATTTTCACTCTCCAACAGTCCCTTTTTGTTTCTTTTTTTTCTTTCTTTAGATTTGTTGCAAATTTCAGAATTTTCTAATAATCATTTCTTTACAGCACGTACACTCACAGTGCAGCTACGTCCTAATAGGATAATGCCGTAATAATGTTGACAGTAACGGTAGCTGGTAGGATGATGAAAGTTGCAATAACAATGACATAATTGTAATACTTATTGAATCTGAAACATTTTCTGAACACTAAGCTAAGAATTTACTACAAATATTATCATTCCTCTAATTTTATACATGAAAACCTTGAAAACACAGAGGGGAAATTATATGTTCCAAGACATACAAACAACGAAGGACAGAACCCAAGTTCAAGCCCATGAAACACAACTCCAAACCCTGTTCTCTCAGCAATGGCAGTACAAAAAGAGCCTCAAGAGGCATTCATCAGCATGGCATCCTTGATTGGGAAAGACCTAAGGTAAGTCATTCTGTTCAACCCACAGATAAAGACACTGACTCCCAAAGAGTCAGAAATCCTCAATCTATGGAAAGTGGAAGGAAGTGGCGGGTCCAGCCTCAGGAATTCACATGGCTTTTGAGAGAACTTACCTGCTGTGGCTTGTTCAATGGATCACCCAGCTGCTGCTTCTACTGAAGTGGGGAGACAAATCAGCTGTTATGTTGTCAGATGTTCATGGGACGTCCTTGCAATAGCTTAATAAAGCATCTGATGGTCAATCTCTTGGTCAAAACTGGGTTTACTGGAGAACAGGCTAGACTTGTGTGCATGTTGTCCTAAACAGTCAGAGGTCCCTGAGTCTACTACATCATTACAGACAAAACTCCTGTATTGAGTGGGTCACTCTCTGACAATGTATTTAGAATAAAAGTAGGTAAGTCACTACTGATCCTTTGTGTTGCTTGCTTTAATGGAAGATTTCAAGTGCCAACAAAATTTAGAGGGCCACACTCCCTCACTCATGGTGTAGTCAGTGATTGGAGCTTCCTAAGTTAGTATTTTTATTTTTCTCCTCTCTCTACCAGATATATACATTAGTGTGCTGAATGTATACCCTTCAAGTAACCCTCGATACTTTACACACATTTAAAATATAGCTGTATGCTGGAAAACTTATGGTGCTGCTTCTACGTGCCTGTTTTTAATTTACATAAATAATATTATATTATAAATCTCAGCCTGTTTCTTCAGTTTCATTCTTCACATTGGACTTGAAGATTTATTCACATTGTTCTTATGGCTGTCTTACAGGTCTCTGGTTTTCTGACCATTTCTTCTCTCCCTCCAATTTTGACTCAAAAATAATCAAAGAAAAATAATGTATCACATTTCGTGCTAATTATTTCCCTGGTGTAGTGACTGGAGAAAGATAATGTCTGGTTTGGATTTTGACTGCTGGTTCCTCATGATAGAGGCTCTGTATTTTTGCTTGGTCTCTTAGGGTTTACAGGGAGCAGAAATAAGCTTCCAATTCATTTCTCCTCCAATCTGTCGACAGCCTCCTTCTAAATGAAATCATAAACTACAAGGTCAGCACCCACATATACTCAAAGACAACATGAGAATTTACAAGTGTGTTCTGCACCTAAATGTCTCCTCTTTCATGTAACAGTGCAGAGAAAACAGTTGTTAAGAGCAGGTGAACAAGGAAACTAAAGGACTTATTTTAAAAGAAAATTGTATGTTTAGATGAAGAAAAGATACTGAAGTGGTCCTGGTCTAGCTATAATTCTGATGTAGTGTGACTTACTTTTGAGATGAAACTAATTGATATAAAACCCCTGGGTCACGTCCAGAAGGAATGTTTTGTTCCTAATAAGCTGACCTAACCCCTGGGAAGAAAATCTTAATATACCAATCAAAATACTCTCTTCAAAAGCTTGTTCTATGCAGAGATGAAGTCGTTACTACCCACCAGTGAGCTTGTTAGGTAGCCATCAATTTAGACTAGCTCAGTGCCCGCCTGTCTTGGAGTCCTAATCACTCACAGTATCAACACACAATGAACTAAAAGGACAGAGATATCAAAATAGCAGCGTGGAGGTCTTTAGAAATGTAAAATTAACCTAAGTAAAGAATGTATGGGGCTAAAAAGCGGGCCCCGTAGTAAAGAGTACTTTCTATTCTTCCAGAGTACATGAGTTCAATTCCCAGCACTCACGAGGTGGCTCACAGCCACCTGTACCTCCAGCTTCAGAGGATATGATGCTCAGGCTTCTACAGGCACTGAAGACACATGATGTGCAAGCACATGCAAACAGACACACACACACACACACACTCACACACTCACACAGAGAAAGACAGAGACAGAGAGAAGTACATATAAATAAAAATATAAATCTTTTCTTGAGACAGGGTCTCCCTGGAGTCCCAGCCCAGATGACCTAGAACTCGATATATGGACCAGACTGGCCTCAATTTCACAGATCCATCTGCCTCTGCCTCCCAAGGGCTGGAACTAAAGGCATATACCACCACACCTGGACAAAATAGATCTTTTTTAAAAGGAGATTGTTGGAACCACAGAGAACAGACTCTACAGATATGAATGAGATTTTGCTGTTTAAACTCTAGCTTTCTAGGGCCCAGGATCTTGAGGACCCCAGAATAGAGAGAAAAGACAGGTGCCAAGGATCAGATACCACAGAGCCACTGTTTAAAATTTCCAATTCACTGATGGTTGAAGCATTTCTGTGGCAACAAATGTCCTTTTAATTAATATGATTGGCATTTAGCTCTAAGTTTCTCCGCTTTCTACATTTTACCATTTCTTGAAGCATAATACTATTGATGAGTATTTATTTTTGTGGTTTTCTTCTATAAAGGTGCTATTAAATCGTCTTTCAAGGATGCATTAGAATCATGAAACTGTAATAATGAATCTCATGTAGTGATGGTTGGTTTTGTTTAGAGGAAGAGCTTAAAAGGCTTGGTTTCTCTCTGCTTTGCAAGGGGGAAGGGCTTGTATACAGGACAGTTTTAGGTCCTTAGGTGTTGCACAGACCTTAGGAGGTTTGCTATTTTTACCAAGCTCTCTAAGAGGGCCCTGTGATAGTTAATTTTAGATGTCTACTTGACTGGATTATAGGATACCACAATGGTCTGTAAAATACTATTTCTGGATGTGTTTACAAGGATGTTTCTGGAAGACATTGGCATTTGAGTTAGTGAACGGAGAGGGAAAGGTTTGGTGGGCAATCCCAATCAACTGCAGATCCAGGCAGAGTCAAAGCAAAAAAAGGGCACATGTGTTCACACTCATCTCTGGAGCCCAGACATCCTTGATCTCCTATCCTTAGATACCAAAGCTTCAGTTTTTCTTCAGACTCCAGGGCTCACACCAGCGGTCTCCCAGGTTCGCAGATCATTAGCCTTAGGATGGGACTTACAGTGTGTGCTTCCCTAGTTCTAGGTCTTTGAACTTGTACCAGTTCTCTGACTACTACATGGTTTATCCTGGGAATTCCCAGCCTCTCCTATGTCATTCTCTCTCTCTCTCTCTCTCTCTCTCTCTCTCTCTCTCCCCTCTCTCTAAATATTTATTCATATACATCTTACATGTCTTACATATGACTTATACATTCATATATATTTGTTATATTTTTAAAGATTTATTTATTTCATTTGTAGAGGCTTTTGCCTGTAAGTATGTGTGTGCACCATATGAATGCCTGGTGATGGCAGAGGCCATTGGATCTCCTGGAACTGGAGTTACAGTTGGTAGTGAGTTGCCATGTGGGTGCTGGGGACTGAACCTGGGTTCTTTGTAAGAGCAGCAAGTACTTTTAACCACTGAGCCATCTCTACAGTCTCAAGATGAGCCTTTCAAAGGAGTCTTTCGACCCCAGAGGCACAAGTCATCTCAGACCCTCCTAAGCTGCACTTATGTTTTATTAAAGGAGAATGAGCAAATATTGGCATGTTCATTTCAAATAGCTGGTTTTAGGATTTTATTCCTCATTGCATTCTTTGGCAGAGGGTCTGGCAAAGTCAAATTGAACAAATTATACAGAACTCATCTGATCTAGGGAAGGTAAGGTCTAGTCTACCATCAGGGCTTCATAGATGTCTAGAAAGCTTTCAGGTCTTCAAAACAGTAACAATGAGCACCATCTACTGAGTGTTGATACATAAGTACTATGCCAAGTCCTTTGGATGATTACATATTTATATGAATCATCTCAGCCAATTTTCATTTCACCTGTACTCTGCAGGTAAGGAGGTTGAGAATCTTTTTCAAAAGAAGTGGGTGTTGCTTCTCAGCCTAAGCATGACTGAAGGGAAATGTTCAGGTATCAGAGCCTGTGTGACTTTTTACAAACTCACACAGTGAACAGAGTCAGAGTCAGTACTCAGATCCAGAATTTGATACACCAGAGCCCTATGTCTTTGTCACTTTCTACACTGTCTGCCACTGGCCACTTGTTCTTCTCTGTCACAAAAGAGAGTATCCAGAAGATAACAAAAAGACTTGAGGCAGCCAGTGTAATGCTATCCAGGAAGAAAAATGGTACCTACTTCTGCATTATTACATTCTTGCAAGTAATTTGGTCCCTTGATCATCATGGACTTGTGAACTGGTATCGGAGAAGACAGAGGAAGATCACAATGACAGCCCTGTGATGAGCAGACAAACAATCTAAGGACTTCCAGTGTACAAGGCAAAAGCCAGGACCATTTTCAAAGTAGCTCCAGATTACAGTTCCCAGTGACAAATGCACTGTTCCTTCTAGGTTTTGATGCTCTGAGGAAAAGAAGTCAACACTCACTCCAGTTGCTGTGCATTTCCTTAAGAATCTAGTCACCAGGGAAAACTGCCTCTCTCCTCCCTCCACTTGGAATAATCACATTGTGTTCAGATAATTATGAATCACCCTTTGATCTCTGTCTATAGCTACAAAGCATTAACAGCGTCAGCTGGTGACGTCTCACTGCTCGGATATTTCAGGTTTATATTTTGAATAACACAGGTCTAGGTTGCTAACACCGGTAAATAATTTACTCTAGTCTGAAATAAGAGCTCCAGGCAAGAAACAGGAGATCAAACACGGGGAATGGCAGTAGGAGAGAAAACACACTGCTCTCCTAGGAAGAGTTTTTCTAAATTCACTGTTGCAAAAAAGAAGGAGAGGGGTGACAACAAGCTGCACATCTGCCAAGTTCCTTCTACCTATGGCCCAAATGTAATGGCATTGACAATATCAAAAGAAACTGGAGAGGGAGTGTCAGTTATAAGTATGGAGAAGAAACACAAACTCTAAAGGATTGTCCTTTCAGGTTGAGCTTTTTCCCAGCCCAAGCTTTCAGTCATTCCTAAGCAACACTCACTTTGTTATGTCTCCTTTTAAAATCCATTCTAAACATACGAAATGCAGAATAGTAGAAGAAAAAAAAAGTACAATCTGATGCTTCTTTTCCACATCTGCAACACGGAAATAGAAATTACCAGATGAATTTTTAGAATACTGAAGTTTGCCTGATGCTTTTGGACAACATTAAATGAAAAGGAAGGATCTGGAATCTGCTGCAGTTGTATCACAATTAAGCTTACAGCAAAATGTGCAGAAGGAACTGACACTAAAAATAAGTTCATGAGCACTTTATCGGTGGTTGCCAATGACTGGGTAGCTATTGTTATTATATAACCATGATCCCAGCAGAGATGTTGGTGCTTTTGCTTGGTCCTAAAAACTAGAAGAGTCATGGTAGTCCTCTGTGATGGGTATAGCTTCCTTTGAAGATCCACTTCCTTTGAAGAGAATCTTCCTTTTCAAAGCAAACCTTTGGCAAGTGGGAAGGGTAACTGTACTCACTACTCTGTATTTGTTTGATCATGACTGAGATGATGGGATAAGAAGAATGGCAAGTCAAAGAAATTAAGGGCCTGATTGATTAGTGATGTCTGCTTGGGAATAGGACAGGAAGAAGCTGTATGTTGTGTGGTTTGTCATCAACTTTGAAAAAAGGCACCTGGGTATAGGCTTTTAATTTTTTTATTATTGAATTTTTGTGAGTTTCATTCAACATATTTTGATCATATTTAGACCTCCATCCCCTATCTACACCCCTCTTATAGGACCCCCCACCAAATTTCATGTACTGTTTCATATATATTACATCCTATAGAATCAAATTTGTGTTCCCAAGTGCCTTTCAGTGTGGGTCCATTACTGCCTGGTTAACCTTCCTAGAATCACACTCTTAAAGAAAACCAATTCTCCCTCTCCCATCAGTTATCGGTTGCCAATAGTTCCTCAGCTAAGCTTGGGGCTTCTTACTCACTTCCCCACTTCTGGATTTTGTCTGGTCTGAGCTTGCATGGGTCTTGTGCACATTGTCACTGTTGCTATGAGTTCCTATAAGGAACTTCACAGCTATCTGGAGACCAGTTTCCTTGTGGTCATTCACTGCCTTTGGCTCTTAGAATCTTTCTGCTCCCTCTTCTGCAGTGGTTCCTGAACCTCGGGTGGCAGACATCCGATATAGGTGTCTTATTTAGGGGTAAATGTTCTGCACTCTCTTACTCTCTGCACTTCCACCAGTTGCGGCTTTCTAGGATAATCACCATCTGTTGCATGAGGAAGCTTCAGTGCTGAGAGTTGAGAGATGGGGTAATATTCCTCCTGCCCGCTTCTCTACATTCCCTAGGATGGGCTATTGAAACTTAAAATCAATCTCTCTCTCTCTCTCTCTCTCTCTCTCTCTGCTACCAATCTGTGGTCCTCCCCTTCAATCCACCTGCCTTTCTTCCTCTCTCCTCTTCATCCTTTAAGACACAGAGAAACAGAATTCCATTTCTTTTCAGAACTCACAGGACTCACTCATCCAAATCCTAGGTGCTTCCATCACACAGTGAAAAGTCCTGAGTTAGCATAGATGAGACGTTCCCCCTGACCTTATCCTTGATGTATATCAGACTGTCAAGGGTTATGTTTTCTGGGTGTGGACAGAGACTGCAATAACTTTACTGCTTTCAGCACTGCCATAAGACGTGCACGATGTGGCTGACAGGCCCAGAAAACAGGGTGTTTTCAGGACCAAATAGTGTTAGAAGGGCCTGTCAGAAGGAAGCAAGCAGAAAAATATACCTCAATATACTGTGTACTGTGCTGAGCGAAGCAGATTAGAGATGGATTTTTGGAATGCTTCCTCTGAGGCTGGAAGCCTAGAACTTTAATAGCTCTATATTCCTAGAGGTAAAAATTTCTTGATTAGACTGAGAAATGCAATTCCCATGCACTGGACTTCTAGTGGAGAAAGCATCCCATTTCAGAATTTGTGTGGCTCTCATTTTCCTCTTTACTCTGCAAACTGATCCACTCTCTTAAAAATATGTATATTTTTAGGTCCTGGTCTTTAGAAAAATAAGTCAGCGAAATTCTAATAATTAGTGCTGAGAAAAGAATCAGCCCATTAAATCCACGTCCATTCATACTAATAGAATTCTTTGCTGAAGGCTGGATGCATGGAGGGCTAGACTACTATGCAGTTTTTGAATTCAGTCCAATGTTAGGTTAACCTCCAATCTATCACTTTCATTTTGCATTTCTGAGCCCCGAGTCATATATTAAATGACACTGAAAATATTTACACATTTCAGGATTTCTGTAAAATCTGATTTTTACTGGTTACTTATCTTTTTCTAGCAGGTGCTGTGGGTGTCTGATGTCACTTTTCCTCCGGTACACAGATTTATTGCACATTGGTTGCCAACTTAACTGAGTCTGGTGAGACACAAAAACCACACACAAGCTACAGGAAGTGGGTTTGATATACAAAGGCAGCAGGAGACCACAGAAGCCCAAGAATCATGGTGAGTCTGGGCTCAGGAAAGCTGCTTTGAATGGGTGGAATCTCACCTGTGCACAACCCACTTGTACTGCACCTGAGGGACCCTGGAAAGCTGTCCATCCTGGTTTTATGCCTCAAGACAACATGAATCACTAGGGCAAAACACTGCTGGGCATTGTATTTGGAGGGTGAAGAAGAACTGAACCAGAGCCTGGTTTGTTCCAGCCAGTTCTTTTCTATCTGAGAATGCCACATTTCCTACGTGATATACGGTTATTCCTGAGACCTACAAGCAAGAAAGAAGACCACGTAGGTCGGCCCAGGACCACTCAGAATTGCCGTGCCCTTGCACTCACATCTGCCGCGGGTTGGAGCTAAGGTTCTAGCTCTCTGCAGCCTCACCCTGTTTCTCCTTTTCTGTTGCAGGACAGTTTATCAAAAAACGGTGCCAGCTCGTTCCTGCCACACACAGGTGGAGTTTAGAAGCGCAAGAAATTCACACCAACTGCACAACCTCCAGGCAATGGGAGATGAGTCAGTGGGGCAATGCCCCAGCCTTGGGCCTGCAAGGGGAGTGCCTGAGCTACATTCCACCGGTTTCCTCAGCCAGCCCCCTCAAGATGCTCTCTCGATGCCCCTAGAAGTAACCTGCTCCGTGGTGGCTGCCATCAGCTTTCCATCCCTCATTTCTCCTCTACCCTATTCTCTTAGTACTCTTTTGGAAATCACCTCTCCCAGAAATTGCCTGAACCTGGGACCTTGTCTCAAGATGTGTTTGGGGACAGATTCAAGCTGATACTGCACTTGTGTTAAGCACTGTTTTTCTAAACCTCTGCCTCCTCCATTTCCCACACCCAGGGATGACTCAGTGTCTCTCTTAATGTTGATAAAGGTCTTTTCTTATAAAGCCCTAGGCCTCCTTTCATTTTTAGGGAAGTGTAACTATAATTTCTCTAGAGCCAACATTTTTTTTTTACTTTCTGGAGGTAACTTCCATTTTTGTTTGACTAAATCTGCCTCCCCGGCAGGATCATTCATCTTAATCAATATACCACAATCCCCTTAACTACTTGTACCGGAAATCAGAGAAAATCTTCTCATCCTCTAGTGCATTACCAAACCTGAAATATTTCTTAATTTTACTTCTCTCTGTTTTCACCTTTGTTGAGTGTTTGTTCTGAGTTAAACATCTCACTTATAACCCCTTAGCAAAAGTACTATTTTTATCCAGAGTTACAGTTGACAAAATCAAGACAAAGAGAGGCCAAAGAATTTGACCAAGGTTACTGGACTGAGTATGTGGGCATATGGCATGTGATCCTTGTTCCTCGTTTCAGAGCTTGCGAACTTAGCCTCCTATACATCCCTAAGGGAGTTTATACCACACCATTGTACCTGACACATCTAAGGTGTCATTCCTGCTTCATCAACTCATGAATTCTCTTCCCCCTTTACCTGTCCTGGTATCTTCTTGGCTTCATGCCAATGATTTATTAGCTACAGGAGCCTTTATGTAAGACATCAGTTCCTCTCTCTAGCATCACATACATTCACACATAATTGTTCACTATTATTTATCATTACTAAATAGAAGTTAAAAATATGGGTGTTGGAGTTAGAAAGCTTGAAGACAAACTCCATTACCATCCTTTGCTAGTTACATGACCTCGAGAGACCCACTTAATATTGCCAAGCTTGAGTTTCCACATCTGAGAAATTATGGATTGAAAACAGCTCCTATACTATACTATCGATTATTGGAGATGAGTTAAGGAGATAAATTTATATGTGCAAATCATTCTTCTGTGTTTCGGCTACATAATAAGTGTAATAACCACAGTAGTATTATTAGCAATAGCATTAAGAGTTGCAGAAGTTACCATAGTAAGCAGATATTTTCTGTTTCTACAGACATAGTCTTGTTTTCATGGCCAGGGGGAGTTCAAAGCCATTGCTAAACAGTCTGTGAATTGTTAGTGTCTTCTGGTTTCCCTCTTTCTATGCTTGACATTTTCAGCGTTGATTCTGTCCACACAAAAACCAGAGAAATTAGATGTAAACTCAAATCAGATTATATCACTTCTCCATGCAAAACCCACCAGGAGTCCTTTACCTCACACTTCACCCCATTCCTGGAAGAAATGGATTACTTACCATACAGCATTCCATGAGAACTGCTCCTGCTTTGCTCCCAATAGGCTTACATCTTGATGTTCATAAACATTCCAACAATGTCATATTTCAGTGCATTTGCACATATTCCCGCTATCTGGAGGTCTCATGTCTCAGATAGCCTATGACTCACCCCTTCATTTCATTCATGTCTCTGCTCAAACATACTCACCTCCAAGGGGCTCTCCCTGACAACCATGTGCATCCATCACATGATCAGCTAACCCTCCTTCTTTCATTCTTCGCCCTCAGCATGTCTGTTACAGCTCTCCCCTCACCCAAGAAATCAAAGGCTTTTCTGTTTTGTTCTGCAGAGTGCCTCTCAAGTTAGAAGGGGGTCTTCCTGGATGTGCCAGGCACACCCAATATTCCTTTTCTGAATGGCATCTTAACTCAGCTAATGTCACCTCAGAAGGACTTTCACCACTGATCCACAAATCCTGGGTCAACCCTCTGCAATATTCTAGACATTCAGCCTCTTCACTCTTTTCTACACAGCAAATACTAACAAAGCACATCACTATGACATTTATGAACTGATATCTTTTATTTGAGATTATAGGAAATGTGATACAAACATAGAAGATATCTTAATCAAGGTTGTTATTGAAATGTTTGGGGCATCTTGGGGTTAGAGAATTTTCTACAATGGCTTCCTTCCGTCCTGTGTCTCAGCCTCATCTCCTTTAGCTGGTGGTAGGGTTTTCTCTTTGTCCATCTCTCTTCTAGTCTGTGTTTTCCCCATTCTGTTACCTTTTTCCTATTCCTTCTCTTGCCAGTGCAGTAACAGAACACCCGTTTTCTTACTCAGAGCTACCTAATCTTCACCTTCATTGCTTTGCTCTCCCTTCAAGCCCCTAAAACGTGCAAGCACTGACTTTTCTTCAGTCCTCAAGTGATACCTTTGGATTTCTCTCAACTCAGCTCCCACACACAGAAAGTATTCTGATGCCAAATAACAACATACTTCAGGTTTCCAGATAGGGTACATTTGTGTCAGTGTTATAGTGTTAGCTCTTTGGAAAGATGAGTAGGTTTTATTGAACGTGGAAAACATTTAAATGATACTCAACCATGTGACCTATACTCTGAATACATACAGATGAAAAACTGTGAAGTTGAATAGTAGTGGCCACTGTCTATGAAAGCAAACAAGCATGAAAAAAAATTCAGTGTTAGACTGGGCACTGAAGTTAGCATGGGGCCAAAAAAATATAAAGGGAGTGCCATTATTTGGAGTTATTCATTGCATGTCTGTTTCTCTGAAATACAATTCTGTGGAGGGATTTTCTTTGAGGAAAAAGGACTAAGTCTCCTATATCTGTCATTTTATTCCATGTGCTCACCACAGTTCCCAGCACCTAAGATGAGCCCAGGAAATATTGCTAAAAGAATGACTGATAGAATGGATTAGCAAAGAACAAGTGGTATTGACAAGGACAGGGAGGTCCAGGAGGACATGACTAGGTGAGGGGCAACTGAACTGAACTTTAAAGCGTGAAGCAGAGAAGCTGAAAAGAGAATTCTGGAATCATGTGAAAATCATGTGCAAAATGAGAAGATGGACTGAGAAAGCTCAGTTGGCAAAGTGTTTGCCTTGCAAGTTCAGTCTCCTGCTCATATCAGAAGCTGGTTACAGTGGTATTCACCTGTAATCACAGTGGTGGGGAGATGAAAATAAGAGACAGAGGGATATCTGGAAGTTCACTGGCCAGCTAGCCTGACCTACTTGGTAAAATTCCAGGACAAAGAGAGAGACCCCGCCCAAAAGAAAAATGGAAAGGCACTTGAGGAATGACACCTGAAGTTCTCCTCTGGACTCCATGTGCACACTTGTGCATATACGTGCACCCCACATATTAAACACACACACACACACACACACACATACACACACATGTGCACACCAAAAATGAGAAGATGTGTAGCAGCCCTGTAAGGTGTTTGGTAAAACTGGACCATAAAGCAAGCCTATAGGACCAAGGATGATGGGTTTTCCAATGCAATAGGAACCAGACATTTTTGCATGTTTAAACTGAGTGTAGCAATGTATTACCTTCAGAACAACAATATCTGTGTGTCTTGGCCTGGGTGCACACTTTCTAAGGCTTCCCATTCTTATATGTCAGATACTTTGAGGCTGGAGCTCAGTTATCTATGTTGATAAACCCTCTACATGATTTCTGATGCACATTGAAGTTTGAGGAACTAATCCAAGGTATGGGGCTAAATACTTATTATATACATAACAAAGCAGGTTGGAGAGATAGGGGTTAAAAACATTTCCTGTTTTTGCAGAGGACCTGAGTTTAGTCCTCATAACCCATGTTGGGTGGCTTACAACTACCTGTATCTCTAGCTCAAGGGGATTAGATACCCTCTTCTGGCCTCTGTGGACACTCCCCCACATGTGACTGTCATACATATACACATTACATACATATATGCACATTAAATAAATAAGTAAATAAATAAATCATTTCAAACTTTTTATAACCAACCAAAAGAAATCCTGTTATACAAATCTGTGATGATTTACTCAGTTGAAGAGTGTCTAAACATCATCCTTACCTTTATTGTTATTTTTTAACACAATACTTACATATTTGTAATTCCTTTGGGGATTTGCCTGGGCTCCCTCTGTAAGATCTATGCCCACAAAATCTTTAATGGAATATGGAATAGACCAGGATCTTTGGAGGGAGGAGCGATTGCCTTTGATGTTCCCAAACTATAGAGGGGAAGGAAAAGCAATTGTCTCTTTGCTGTAAATGTTGATTCATAGAAAGACAAGAGAAACTCTGAGAAAATGAAGAAAAGAAAAATTAGAACAAGCACCAAGAGATGCCTCTTCATTCAGCATCCGCTCAACTTGCACAGTTTGTGGGGTGTGCGTCTTTCACTGAATACACAAGATGGCTCTTTTCACCCAAATATAATTAGCACCATTCAGTATTGTTATTCAACAGACAATATATTATATAGACAATAATAAAACTGACAATACCCAATTATACTGAACACCAGGGAATATTTTTATTAAGGAGACAATTTAATGATAAGAGGCATCTGAAAGATTGTTTCCTGATTCATTTATTCTGGATCAACTTCTGGAACAGATTATTTCTTTGTGTCTAAAGAATTGTGCTCTTTGAATGGGTGTGTGTGCCATGGATATTAACTTTTTTGATACTGCAAGGAACAATTTTAATGAGAAAACGTGAGTTTGGTTAATTTTCTCTAGTTGGAGCATGTTGGCCTGAGCATGTTGTTGCTAACAGCATTAGGAGTTCAACTCTTTTAACCACCATTAGGAAGAAAATATGAACAATTATGGGAGGAATAATGGAAGGAGAGCCACAGATATAACACAAAATCACACATTTCTACTGAGGGGCAACACCCGGGATCTTGGAATAACAATTTATTGGTATTTATTTGGTAATAATCTATTACCAAAAAGATGAGGATGACAGCTGTATCTATCTCACATTAACCGTTTCTTGATGTTTCGTATATTACTAAGGGTTTTTTTTCATAAGCACCTGTTTAGGTTTCTATATCTAACATAGAATCATATTCCAAAAACTGAGCTTTAGAGAACATAAAAATCATTTCCCCAAATTACATTCCTAGTGAAGGAGTGAACCAATCTTCAAGTTCAAGGAAATCTGCTCCAGACTTGTGTTCCTTACCTCTGCAAGACACTAGTGAGGAAGACCTGAGACAGGAGGGAGCACTTATGTGTCCATTTTATGCATTTATGGAAGACATGCTCTGTGTCAGGTACTGTGCTAAGCATTTAACATGCTTTGCCCAATCCAACCCGTTCAACATCTGTATTTAATCCATTGCAGAACTATTCTGAGTTACGTGTTATGATTGTTGGAAGTGGGTATATAATGCTAGAGTGACTCCAAATGTACATCTGTCTTCAGAATCTCATGGATAATATGTAGATCTGAAATCTTCAAAAGATAATTGAGGATAACGGTGGCATAATTTCAGAGGTCAAGTTTTCCCCGAGTAAAATTCATTTCCTAGAAATAAAACTTCTGTCAGGAATTTCTAGATGGTCTTGAGTTGAAATGCATAGAGCCCTACTATTTTATTCCATAGTAACCGTAAGTGTTCTTACTCCTTGGTAGCCCCCCAAATCATGTACTATTCAAGGGCCATACACAAAATGTGTGTGCAAAACTCCCATTGGTTATTCATCTACTGAAAATGATCTCATGTCTTATTAGCAAATGTCAACTGAAATGATTTTTCAGATGGCTCAATAATCAATGGTTCAGTTTCATGTGCCATTGAACCTCTGTCCACTTCTCTTGGAGTGCTTGTGATATAGACAGAATCAACATGTCTGTTTAAGGAAAAAATGAATTTTTGTTGTTGTTGTTGTTGTTGCCAATGATGATTTTGTTGTTGTTTGCAGAACTGGGGGCTGAACCTAGGGCCTGGCCATTCTAGGTAACTGTTCTACCAAGAAGCTACGTTCACAACTGGAAGTGTGTTTTCACACACATTGTAAATATGCAGTAAATACGTTTCAACCCTGGTAATTAAACTTTTTTTGATTTATTTTTATTTTATGTATGAGTGTTTTGCCTGCATCTATGTAAGTGTACACATGTTGTGCAAAGCCTACAGAAGCCAGAGTACGGGGTCAGATTCTCTGGAACTGGGAGTTACAGGCAGTTGTTAGCCACCATGTGAGTGTTGGAAACTGAATCCCGGGTCCTTTGGAAGAGTAGAAGTTGCTCTTAACTGCTGAGTCATCTCTTGGTTCCCATTTCAAACCTTCTTATGTCTGTAGATTACCTGTGGATCTTGGTAAAACACAAATTCTGACTCAGTGGGTGGTACTGGAACTGTGGATCTGTAGCAAGTTCTAAATAATCCCAGTGTTTCTGGTCCCTAGACCATTCTTAGCAGCAAAGATCTGAGTTTACATGTCTGAGCAATAAGAACAGTAGTTAACACTGATTGTCAACTTGACATTCTCCAGTCACTTGGTAGACAGCCTCTGGGTATAACTGTGTTGGATTTTCTAAACTGGGTTAATTGAAGTGGGAAGATTCACCTTGGATGTGGGCAGCACTGTCCCATGGGCTGGGATCTTGGACTAGAGAGAAAATGAGAAAGAGAGCTAAGCCCCAACCTTCATCTCTTTTTGCTTCCTGGCTGCAAAGGCAATGTGAGCCCCTTTGGCCAGCTCCTGCTGCTATGACTCCTTTGTCATGATGGACTATACCCTGAAAGTCTGAGCCAAAATAAACCCCTGCTTTCTCAAATTGCTCTCAGGGATTTTTGTCACAGCAATCAAAAGAAGACAGTATGGGTATAGAATTCCCTTCCTTTCTCAAAGCTCTAACCCTAAAGGTCATTTGTCAAATCAATTCAACAAGATTTAAACTCAAAGCCTGAAAGCAACCACCAGAGTAAACATCTAAATAAAGTGTCCAACCATGTTTGCCAGCAACCACTTAGTAATCAGGCTTTTTGCAACTACCATGTGCTAAGAGCTTATTGAGTGCTAGACATCATGTAGAGTTCACTCTATGGTAACCCCTCACACTGGAGTTTAAATTAAGGCAAACTGTATATATAAATCAGGAAGGGGAGAGGCCATCTATGATAATATTTATTAAGCTCTTACTCTGTGTGGGACACTTTACAGACTTTTTGTTATTTACTCTTCACAAAGAAAATAGGAAAATATTAACATTGTCACCGTGGTTCAGAACAGGAAACCAAGTTCCAGAGAAGTCAAGCCGTTTTCTCAAATTCATATTGTTCTTAGGGGAAAATTAGTTTTGACTTTCATATTATTTCCAATGAAAATTCTATTCCCAGTGCTAAAACAAGATGAGACAATGAAAATTCTCCATTACACCACACACACACACACACACACACACACACATATACACACACATATACAGACACAAACACATACACATATACAGACACAAACACACACGTATACATACACAGACTGCCGGAGCCCGCCGGCAGAAATCGAACTGTACCTGAATTGGGGAGTTAGGATTGAGAAATGAAGAAAGAGAGAAATAAAGATAGTTTCGGGAGGGCACTCAGTCAATACTGAGGCCTCGGCTTTATTATCTCCAATGTAGTTATAGTCTTACAAACGTATGAGGAACAATACCACCATCAGGAGTTCAAGCATGCATTTACATATGTGAAAATATTCAAACCACTCACATCTACTAACAATGGGTCCTCAGCCTTGGGTTCAAGGCAGACTCCCATTCAGGAGTCACAAGATTCTTGCATAACAAAGCACCCTGCTCCCACAGCACTTCCGTGACTGTTGTCTGTTTAGCCCTTGAGCTAGGGCATAGCTCAAAAACAGGCAAATGGCTCCCGACAGCTCCCCCTTTATTATTTTATAAAAAAACCATAGCTTTCCCAGCCATGGGCAGAAAGACTGTGCCTGTCTTAGGTCATTCTCTCCAAAACATAAACCTTACCCGTCATTGGCACATGAATGCCCACCATTCACGCCCTGTCTTAGGTTAGCTTAGTTCGAGAGAAGGTTGCCCGTCTCTGGCTATCCAGTCTCTGCAAGGGGCAACTCTACTTAAGGTAGAGTTCTGAGCCTTGCTTTTTGCACGTCAGCCTTGAATATTCTAGGAATGTGCTGAGAATATCACCATGGAGGGAGCATGCAAATTCTAAAGAAAACACAAAAGCCCAAGGCTATAATACTTTTTAGCCGTGAGGTTAAAGTAAAGAAGACCCTGAAAGCAAACAGGCTTTCAATTTTGAATAATAACTTAGCAGTAGTTTTTGCAGAGTCAAATTTAAGTGGCCAAATTTTCACTATGCTAAACCCCTTGTAATTGCATTCTTTTCTCCAAATCACATTGACTGAATATCTTAGGAGTAACACAAATTCACTGATCATCTGCATGACATACCAAACGAAATTTTGTAACTTTTACAAGCAAATCACAATAAATGAAATTGCTGAAACACCATAACTTACATTCTTATGGAAATGCAAATTAGACAAGTTACATAGAACACAGTAAACATTAAACCAGATAACATCATGAGGAATGCTTAATTGTCCAATGTCCTGATTGTTTTTTGACCAGTCCATAATATATCTGAATAATTAAAGTCAGTTTTTTGCTGTCCCATGTAAGAATGTCCTGACAGGCAAGTATCATTCTCCATCACTGCAACTTTCTTTTCTTCCCATATGGCTGGATGCAGCATAGTTGAATCTGGTACACGAGTCCAATACAGCTCTCTGTGTGTCATCAGGTGAACTGATTCCATCTCGGACAGCTACAACAGCGTCACTCTTCCTCCTTTCAGTCCCTGCGAACCGAACCAGCCTTTCTGGAAGCCACCTGGCATTTTCAGCATTCTGTGGAAAAACACAAACATGCCCTCTTCCCCAAATTAATACTGGGTCTGGACCATACCATTTCCCATCAATTGGATCCTTCCATCTCACTCGTGCATAGGTATCCAATGTTTTGGGATGCCACAACCTATCTGCAGCAGAAAAACCAAGAGCATCCACATTTAAAAAATTTAAAATAAAAAGAGCATGATTTAAAGAATTCTGTGGAGATCTGGGGTATAACTCCCCCCTTTTTATTTTTTGTAATTGATTTTTTAAAACTCCATGGGCACGTTCAACAATCCCTTGCCCCTGGGGATTGTATGGTATGCCTGTTTTATGCACAATAGATAACTGAGCACAGAAACGTTGGAAAGTTTCACTAGTATATCCTGTGCCATTGTCTGTTTTTATAACAGATGGCAAGCCAGCAACAGCAAAACATTTAATGCAGTGTGCTATTACATGCTTAGTAGCTTCCCCAGTTTGGGCGGTGGCCATAAGAAATCCTGAATAAGTATCAATGGACACATGAACATATTTTAACTTTCCAAACTCAGAGATGTGAGTTACATCCATTTGCCATAATTGATTAGGCTTTAGTCCTCTAGGGTTTACTCCATAATGAGGTACCAAATGATATTTAGGACAAGAATGACATTGTTTAATAATTTGTCTAGCAGCTTCCCTAGTAAGGCGAAACTGCTTCCTCAAACTTTGGCTGTTTTGGTGATGAATAGCATGAGATTTTTGTGCTAATTCCAACTGAGATAAACCTATGAGCCGAGTGGCCTTATCTGCTAAATCATTCCCTAAAGCTAAAGGACCTGGAAGCCCAGTATGGGCTCTAATATGTCCTACAAAGCAGGGCTGAGAACGGGCATGTAAACACTTTTGTATCTGACTAAATAATTCCTGAACTTTGGTATTATTTGTCTTGATATAAGGCACAGTTTCAAGCATCTGTAAAGCTCTAGCAATATAATGACTATCAGTGTATAGATTAAAAGAAGTAGAGGCCATAAGCTGAAATACAACGGCTACAGCTCGAAGTTCTATTACTTGAGCTGAAGCTGGAGAAGTTTGAAAAACATAAGATTGCCCCTGTATTACATAAGTAGCCCTACCATTAGAAGACCCATCTGTAAATATCACTAAAGCATCCTTAATAGGTTCCTGTTTCATAATTTTTGGAAAAATAAAAGCATGACAATTTGCAAATTGTAATAACTTATCTTTTGGATAATGATTATCAATAATTCCAGAAAAATGAGCAAAAGCTATAGCCCATGAATCCACATTTTGAAATAACCAATCTAACTGTTGTTTTGTAAATGGAAGTCCTATTATATTAGGTTCTTTTCCAAAATATTTTCGAGATTCAGCTCGAGCCATTTGAACTAAACATGCCACAGCCTCATAATAAGGAGTCAACACTTTAGCGGGCGATACTGGTAAATGCAACCATAGCAAAGGTCCTTTCTGCCATAAAACTGCAGTTGGAGTATGACTAGTAGCCAAAATATATGCTGCCCACTCTTGGCTATAATCTATATATTGCATTTGTTGATTTTCAATAGCTAGTTCTATTAGAGACAATGCCTTTCTGGCCTCCTCTGTCAAGCCTCTAGTTGATTTAGGATCTGGATCACCTTTTAAAATGTCAAAAAGAGGCTTCAGTTCTCCTGTAGCAATTTTTAAATGAGGTCTAAGCCAATTTATATCTCCCAATAATTTTTGGAAGTCATTTAAAGTTTTTAACCCATCTTTCCTAATCTGAATTTTTTGAGGTAAAATCATTTTAGGATATAACTTATAACCCAAATATGAATATGGAGATTCTGTTTGTACCTTTTCAGGAGCTATAATTAGTCCTTGTTCTTTCAGAGCCTGTTGTAAATGAGCATAGGCTGCAAGTAAAATTCCCTCCTGCTTATGAGCCAAAAGTATATCATCCATATAGTGAATTATATACACTTGAGAATAAGCTTGTCTAGTTTTTGCAACTGCTTGGGCCACAAATCTTTGACACAGGGTGGGGCTGTTTGCCATACCCTGAGGTAGTACTTTTCATTGAAATCTTTTCATAGGTTCCTTCCTGGGAGACCAGCAACCCTGTCTTTTACAGGCATTTGCTGTTGAAAAAGTATTTCCTTAACTGATTTTCCTAGTAAAGCAGCAGCCAACGCTACACCTTGAGTATGCGAGGGCCCAATATCGGAGCAAAGTCTGATATAGTCTGATAAATTTCCCTTTTTTCTAAACGGTCTCAAAGCTGCTTGACAGGCAGAGTTTGCATTCTCATAAGCTAGTTGTTTTACCAGCAAGAGTCCTGACTCTGAATCTCCCAGTAACCTACTTGCTGCCTGCATCAGTCTAGCCACAAAATCCTGATACAATTCATCAGGCCCTTGTCTAATTTTTGACAAATCTTCAGTCCTATTTCCCGCGGATGGAAGTTTATACCATGCTTTCTTAGCTGCAGCACTGACCTGTGCATACACAGCAATATCAAATGCCAGCTGATTCCCTATACCTTGATATTGTCCTTCTCCTGCTAACATATCAAAGGTAATCTGTATCCCTTGAGCTCGATTTGTTTCAGCTGTGGACTGGCATTGTTCTGCATACTCAGATTTCCACAACAAATAATCTCCTCCTGATAAACATGCTCTAGCCATTTGCTTCCAGTCCCCTGGAGGAAGTGCTTCAAGGGACATGGATTCTAATATTGCCTGTGTGAAAGGAGCAGTTGGTCCATATTGCGCACAAGCAAGCTTCAACTCTTTCAATTGATTAAAAGGAATGGGAACATGTTCCCTCACCCGATTTCCTTGTCCATCGTCTCTCTCTATAACAGGAAATAATTGAAATCCTTGAGTGTTTTCTCCCTTTTCTGCTGCTTTACTTATAGCAGCTTGCAAAGGGGATAGAGAGTTTTGCACTAAGGAGAGAGAGCAAGGTCTACCCACTGGATTTACTCTTGGGTGAGGATTATATCCTGCTTGGCCTTGTAGTTTCTCCTGAGCCTGCTGTTCCTTAATTTGTTGCATTTGTACAGACAACATTTCTATCCTTTCCTGTAAGTTTTGGATTTCCGCTGAGTAAGTTTCCTTCTGATCTGTTTCCTTTTTTGCCAATGCCTCTTTCCAATACCTAGTAGTTCTCTCCTTCTGCTCTATTTTTTTGGGATTTAATGGCTCACGCCTGGATAGTCGCTCAATTTCAGGCTCCATAAGAACTGCCTCCTCTAACGGAGGAGCAGAAGGTTCAATTTTATATTCCTCCTCTGTTTGAGTATCTTGTGACTCAGTGTCACTCACTTCTTCTGCTCGAACCCTTTCTATCTCATGTCTAGGATCTAAACTATCTCTAATTAAAGTCCACAAACTGAAAGTATCCACTGGGACCTCGCTTGGTCCATGAACTTCATAATAATCCTGAAGTTTTTTCCTACTTTTTTCCATGTTTTTAAATCTACAGTCCCTTCTTCAGGGAACCAAGGACAAACTTCTTCTATGAAATCTAAGAAATTACAGAGCTGCTGATGTCCTACCCCAACTCCTCGAGCATGCAGCATATTTTCCAGCATATGTACAAAAGACAGACTACTACTACCCTGACCCATTTTACTCCCGAAGTTACTCACCGCACCCTTTTTCCTTAAACTTGAGCTCAATTTTCCTTTGCGGTGTCCTTAACTGCGTCCCCAGTATTCAGGTCCCACGTTCAGGTGCCATATGCCGGAGCCCGCCGGCAGAAATCGAACTGTACCTGAATTGGGGAGTTAGGATTGAGAAATGAAGAAAGAGAGAAATAAAGATAGTTTCGGGAGGGCACTCAGTCAATACTGAGGCCTCGGCTTTATTATCTCCAATGTAGTTATAGTCTTACAAACGTATGAGGAACAATACCACCATCAGGAGTTCAAGCATGCATTTACATATGTGAAAATATTCAAACCACTCACATCTACTAACAATGGGTCCTCAGCCTTGGGTTCAAGGTAGACTCCCATTCAGGAGTCACAAGATTCTTGCATAACAAAGCACCCTGCTCCCACAGCACTTCCGTGACTGTTGTCTGTTTAGCCCTTGAGCTAGGGCATAGCTCAAAAACAGGCAAATGGCTCCCGACAACAGACACAGACATACACATGCAGACACAGACACACACACAGGCACACACACATGCATATACACACATATACAGACACAAACACACATGCATGTACATACACATACATACACATACATGCACATACATATACAGATGCAAACACACATACACACAAGCACACGCACACACATACATATACATATACACAAGCATATACAGACATAAACACACACACAGACACTAGCCCTAAGCGGATCTCCTCCCCATCAAATTTAGGCTGAATGCACAGATCTGCCTTTGTACACCCTGGACATTGCTCAGTCACTCAAATCATAGGCCCCTCCTCCAATTTCCATCCATAGAGTTTATACTTGGAATGATCTATAGTTCAGAAAAGCTCCCTCCAAATCTTCCCCGGCTGGCAAATGTCTACTGTGCTTCAAGTGATTAATTTCACCATTTCCTTCAATCAGGCTGAGGTTGCCACAGAAGTGTTTCTAACTAGCCACGTGTGAATAGAAGGTACAGTAGGTAGAGTGGTGGGAATGGTCTTGAATGAGGCTTTTCCAGTTCCTGAATTCTAGATGTGTCTTCGGAGGTAGTAAGGAGGGGACGGGAGACTTCAAGAAATTTGGTGTCCTAGATTGTCTCTTATCCAAGGAGATGGTACAATAGACCAAGCTCATGTGTTTCTGAAAGCAAATATTCACATCACCTCCATATCTAGTACCTGAAGAGGTTAAAAGGAACCAGGTTTTTGACCACCAGGAGAAAGGCCCATGCACATGCAGAACTGGAGTATATTAGGCAAGTTTTAAGACGACTTATTTGTGTGAGGAAGGAGATTATTGTGGGAATGAGAAGAATATACAGGGTACAATGTGCTTTTTTTCCATTAAGAGATACTTATTCATCCATCCATTCATTCATTTGAGACAGGTCTCATATAATCCAAGTTAACCTTGAACTTGCTTGCTGTGGAGCTGAGGATGACCTTAAACTCATGATCTTCCTCTTTCCACCTTCTGAGTGCTGGAGTCACAGACACACTCCACCATGCCGATTTTATGTGGTACTGGGGGTCAAACCCAGGGCTATGCGTGCTAGGCAAGCATTCTAACAGCTGAGTTTATCACCAGTGAGAGAAGACTTTGAAAAGACAAGCACAGTTGGTGGGAAAGTGATGGATTGTTTTGATCAGAAGTAAATTATCTTGTCAATTCTTAGGTTGGGCAATAGAGAAACAGTTGGTTATAATACATCCAATACATCCCTAAAATGTATTTGGTTAGAACAGTGACCTTCAACGCAAGATCTGTGTGTGGAAAAAAAAAAGACTGGGATATGGGAAGACATTGTTAGAACTTCTAGTGCTATTTATTTTTCCTCAGAAATTAAGAAGGTAATTAAAATTTTCTAATGTTTTATGTGTGATTGACAGGACGTAAGAGCATAATGTCTGAATATACATATACATAACTGCATCTTCAAACACTTTTCCTAGTAGGAATGAGACTTTAAGAACAAGATCACTGATATGTGAATATGTGTGTTTGGAAATATTCTAAATGTCATGTTGGTAGGAAAAACTGTACCAGGATGGCTGCAAAGTGTGTTAAATATTTATACAATGGAACATAAGACAGCTGTTAAAATGAACTAACTGGATTTAGATAAGTCTCAAACAAATGCCAAATGGAAAAAAACAAACCATATAATAATGTGTTCGCTAGGATTCCATTCATGAATAGTTTAAAGACACGTAAGACAATATTCTATGCTGTATTGACATTTGCATATAATATCATCAGTAAGATTTCAGAGTTTCAGAATAGTGGTCAACACCTAGGAGAATACTAGGAATTTAAAATGAGAGTAAGGTAAGAAAAAATAGTGTTTTATCTGGATGATAGGGTGCTGCTTTTGATTTATTAAATGAATATAAATGCCTCTTCATGTTCAAAATATTTCATGATAATCCAAGAAAAGATATATACTACAGTAGTGGCTTGAGAGGAATGTGTCCTGGACAGGTTAAGTCCCAGTGTGGAAGGTTGCAAAACATTTTCTCACTTTAGATCCAGAAGTAAGGTAAATATGGTGATGTGAATGAGAATGTCTCCCACAGGCTCCAAGTATTTGGACATTTTGTCTCCAGGTGGTGACCCTGTGTTGGGAGGTTTTAGGATGGTGGCTTTGCTGGAGAAAGCACAACACTTGGGAGTGGGCTTTGAGAGCTCTCAAGTCCCAGCATTTCCAGTCGCTCTCTTCCTGTGCCTACTTGGAGATGTGATAGCTCAGCTTTTTACTCAAGCCACTTTCTGCCACCATGCCTCCCCTGCCATGATGGACTCTTACCCCTCTGGAACCATAAGCCAAATAAACTCTTCCTTCTATAAATTGCCTTGATCATGGTATTTTGCCACAACAAT
Organism: Eospalax fontanierii; assembly: GCA_035773235.1. Taxonomy (NCBI): domain Eukaryota; kingdom Metazoa; phylum Chordata; class Mammalia; order Rodentia; family Spalacidae; genus Eospalax; species Eospalax fontanierii. The sequence continues at coordinate 39,870,182 of CM069546.1, forward strand.
AGAAAAGTAACTACTACCATGAACTTCAAATACATTGTTCAAACAAGAGAACCAGAAGAGCAAGTCAAGCCTAGACTCCTGTTGCTCCCTCAAGCTCTGAGTTTCCACATCGAGGATTCTAATGAGCGAAAGACCTTATGCAAATGAAAATCCAGTAATCATTAGCAACATGACATGTGGTCCAGTGAACTCCACATGAAAGCTTCAGGAGCCTTCTAGGCCAGAGTTCTGACCCTCTGTTGCAGATTACCAATAACTTACTTGCTTTAAGATACATAATCCGTCTGGAGGCCAAGTCAATCAGCATCCCTGAGACTGGACACCTGGCATCTGCATCTAACAGTCCCAGTGGATGTCAGCAAGTACATACTGGGCTGAGACATTTGGGTTATGACATAGACTCCAGGCTCCATAACCAGAGGCATTGCCTGTTTTGTCTGCTGTAATCAATGCAAAACTTGGTTCACAAACATGTTGCTTTACCAGCTCAGCTAGGTGCCTTTTCTGCTCAGACACAAACATCAGTTGGAAAAGGGAAATAAAGTGAAGGGCCTTTACAGATATCAGATGTTTTGTTGAAAGACACAGATAATTAGTAGCAGTTCCCCATTTTAAGCACTAATTTCTCAACACCACCTTGAAAACAAAATTCAGGATTGTTCTATTAATAAGAGTGGATTTCCTGTGTGGCATTATTAACCTAAACTAACTTGAGAAGGTGTTGCTCAGTGGACCTTCATATGAGCATAAAGCTATTTATAACAATTATTTTAACTGTAGGAAATCAACAGCTTCTTAAGTATACAAAGGGTCATAAAAGCATCTTGATCAACTGACTGCTATGAATGCCCTCACTATTATCCCTTTTTAACATGAATTTATTCTGCTCTCAAGGGAGTGTTTGGTTAGCAGTTAAAATGCTCTAATCCACCCTCTGCTTGAGTTTACATGCACTAAAATTATTGGAAGCCAAATTAATCGGTTCTGAAGGACTCTTTAGTCTAAGAGGGGCTGGTAAGTGGGGAGGGCTCAATAATAACATAACACAACCACAGAAACATTTACTAGCACTCGCCAGGTATCATTCTTAGTGCTCTAAGTGGCAGATTTCCAGTCTAGCAGAGGGTAACACGGGGCACAAGGCAAATTTGAATTGTAGATAAAAAATTGTTGAGATTTTGTAGAAGTTTTCTGTTTTCTTTGTTTCTTTGGTCAACGTGAAAACTTCAGAGATAAGCCTGTCATGGTTTCTAGGATACAGATAAGAAGGGAGGGCATGAGTATTGGGTCATTTATCCAAAACTGTTATCCGTAAAGTTGGGATTTGAACCAAGGAAGTTTGTCTCCAGACTCTGAACATATGACCATGATTACTTATTCCTTCTCTGAAGAAACAAGGTGAAGGTCATAGGCAATTATTCAGTTGACATATATATATATATGTTTTATATATAGAGAGAGAGACAGAGAGAGAGAGAGAGATAGATATAGATGATATATAGATACAGTTATATCTTGTCTTCTAAGGTCAAGTACTGCCTGTGGTGGGAGGAAGTGGAGACTGAGAGAGACAGATCTGCGTAAGTCATTCTTCTCTTTGGGCTTCTACTTCTCCATGTGAGCAATGAAAGAATGAAGCCAGATAGTCAGTTCTCAACATGACTGAGCAACTCAGGGGCCTGACAACACCCAGAGGCCCCTCTTCCCTCTCACAGCTTCTGATGTGGCAAGTTCAGAGGAGGGTCTTTGGAATCCTTTGAAGCTGATGATCATCCAGTTTTAAAACCTCCAAATGAGGCTACCTCTGTGCTCCATGATCACCAATGCTGCCTACATTTTAAGATCACCATAGAGACTGTAATTCACTGGTGTTGGGTAGAGTCCACTGAATATCACCACCGGAGCCAGGATTGAGCATCATATCATCCTGACGTCAACCTGATTTGGTGGTGAGCACACCTGGTGGAAATCTGATGAAAGACTTGACAATTGAATATTCCTTTTTTACAACACTTTATTCAAAATGTGCACTGAGAACCTACGGTGGACTTGCGGGGGAGATTTATGGCATCAAAGGCTCTGTAGATGCATGTCTGGGAAGCAAGATGTCATTCAAGAAAACTGTGTTCTCTGTCTTCAGTCTGGTGTCCCAACATCTCCACCTAACTCCCACTTCAGTTTTCTGCTCATATCGTCCTGTAGTTACAGCAGCAGTGTAGGCAAACCATCGCTGTGTCTTCCTCTCAATTACATTTCTTATTTCTTCTAAAGCTTGTGTACTCCCTCCAAAGCTTATATCAGCATCTAGAAGACAGAAATGATCCTAATGGAGTCACTATATGAATAAGTGACTGTACTTGGAGATTTTTCACCTGCCGAGAAATTTATCCAAGAGCAGAGAGCTGGCGGTACTAAGGCCTGGCACACTTTACGTTAGTGTGCCCTTAGTGTTCTGGATCCTCCACTGAACCTTCGATCATCTCCAGGTAGTAAGCTTCTCTAAGCTAGAGATGATATTCAGTCCCAGAGCTGTTCCTACTCACCATCCATGATTCGTTTTACAAATATCAATGACATTTGAGGCACAGAATCATAGGATGAAAGGATGGCCAGGATCAATAAAGCACCTCTCTCTATGGAGCTTACAGTCACTCTAAATCTAGGTGACACATCTTTCTCCTAGAAAATTTAGTGTAGTCATAATCCTAGGTCTAATCGCAGTTAGATCATCTCCCCATCTTCATGAAATCATTCATTAAAGCCTTGATAATCCAATGACATCACTTTAAATAGCTTGCTCCATTTAGCAGCACCTTGTTGTTCATTTGTTTGATTCAATTAAAGTGATTAATTGGAAGGGGAAGTAAGAGAAGATAGTCTTTTCCTGACTGAAAATTATAAAGATGTGTATTCGCTTGTTTTGCATTGCTATAAAAAATACCTGGAGCTAGATAACTTAATAAACAAAGTTTATTTAGCACACGGTTCTGGAGGCTCAAGAACATGGCACAGCTGATGTCATCACCATGAAGGATGTGTGTAAACAGGTGCTAGAGGCAGCTCTAAAACAGCTAGCTCTCGGGAGAGCTGACTCAGGGTCCCACAACAACTACCTTAACCCCTTGGGAAGATGCACTTCCAGTGGCCTCCCTAACTAAGGTCCCTGTGGTGGTTTGAATAAGAAGTGTCCCCCATAGGCACCAAGTGTTTGAACACATGGTCGCTAGCCAGTGGCACTGTTTGCTGAGGCTTAGGAGGTGTGGCCTTGACGCAGGAAGTATGTCACTGGACAGGCTTTGAGAACACATAGCCTGCTCCCACTTCCAGTTTCTCCTTCTGCTTACTGTGCCTTCTTGAAGATGTGAGTGCTCAGCTTTCTGTTCCTGCTGCCTCCTGCCATGCCTCCCCACCTGAGGGACGCTAGTCCTCCAGAACAGTAAGCCCAAGTAAACGCTTCTGTTTATAAGTTGCTTTGGTTGTGTTATTAACACCTATCAAAGATGCACTAAGGTTTTTTTTTTCTTTTTTTGCAGTGTAAGGTATCACAGGTTCTGCCTCTTTGCTATACCGAAGTCCTATTTTAATTTGTTTATTACTTATTTCTATATTTAAAATTCACTTGTTTTTTAAAGTTTACACATATACACATATGTATATGCTCAGTTGAACATGTACCCCTCAAGGTCCTCTAGTCTTCCTTTCGTCTTTACCTCATCCTGTTCACACACTTTCCTCTCGTAAATAGTTTCTACCTTTGTGTCATATATACATACACGATTTTATACATACAATCTAGGAACAAATGAGAGAAAACGTATGACATTTGTTTTTCTGAGAATGGGTTAAGTCACTCAATACAGTGCTCTGCAGTGACCTGCAGTTGTTCCCATTTTCCTACACGTGATATAATTTCATTTTTGTTTGTGATTGAATTTTTCCATTGTGTCTATGTCAAATCTTCTCTATCCATTCCCCCGTTCTTGGATGTCAGGATTGTTTCCATAATTTAGCCATTGTAAATAGTGCTACCAGAAGTATTGATATGCAGGTATGTCTGCGGTGTGTTGAGTTGGGATCCTTTGTGGTAGAGAAGGGTCATATGGAGATCTATTTTTAATTTTATGGGAAACTTCTGTGGTGTCTGGACTTCCTCCAGCACTTTGGAAGGGTTCCTGTTTGTCCGCATTCTTGCAGTACTTTTCTAATTGAATTTTTTAATTTTTAAAATTTATTTTATGTGTATGAGTGTTATGTCATACCTACATATATGTAAGTGCACACATGCTGTGCAATGCCAGAGGAAGACAGAAGAGGACTTGGATACCCTGAAACTGGGGTTATGGACAGTTGTTAGCTACCATGTGGGTGTTGGGATTCAAACCCACTACAAATCCTCTACAAGAGCAGCCAGTGCTTTTAACTGCTGAACCATTTCTCCAGGCCCCTTACTATTTAATTTCTTAATGACTGCCACTCCAACTTGAATAAGGTAGAATCTCAATGGAGTTTTTGATTTTCATTTAATGTCATCACACTGGGAACTAAGCTTCTGGCATATATATCTCTAGGGAAAATACTCAAACTATCTCTAAATCACAGCAAATTGCAGCCTTTCCTAAGGCAAAAGGAACATGTGCTACCAAAGCTCTAGTCCTGGTACACATGTACCTGAAGCACTGTGTCACTGGTAGAAACAAGGACCACTCTACTGATGTTTGGAACCTTTGAGATCACAGGCTTGGACCTTTACAACAGGCTCTAGTCAGCCTCTCATCCAGTTCTCAGCATTCCTTAAATACCATGTAAGATAGTATCCACGACTAATATCTATGGACAGCTCTTTTATGTGCAAAACAACATTAATCACCTCACTGTAGCTCTTCTAACAAGAGTTCTAATTTTAATATATGTATATGTGTTAGTGTCTGCACGTAAGCATGTGCACTATGTGTTTGAGTGGTACCCACAGAGGACATAAGATGACACTGGATATCCTGGAACTGGAGTTAAAGGCAGTGCTGGGAACCAGACTCAGGTCCTGTTCAAAAGCAGCATCTTAACTGCTCAGCCATCTTTCCACTTCCGAAATAAATCTTCTTTTGTAAGACTTATTTTTTTATTTTTAATTGTGTGTGTGTTTGTGTATGTGTACACTTGTGTAGACGTGTGAGTTCAGGTACCCACAGAGGTCAGATAAACCCCCTGGAGCTGGAGTTACAAGTAGTTGTAAGCCACCCTATGTGGGTACTGGCAACCAAACTCCAGTCCTCTGCAAGAACAGTGCCCACTCTCAACCACTGAGCCCACTCCTCCTCATTGTTTCCACAATGAATAGCTCTGAGGTTACCCAGGAGGTGACAGAACAAGTGCCATCTGACAATGTTCTCACTCCAGAGTGGTGTTCTTTAATGTTTGTTTGCTTGTTTTCTGGTGCCGTCACCCTAAGGAGTCTTTTTAAAACAATTGCTTTTCTGAATTATCTTCCTCATATAAATTTCAATATCAGAAAAACTTTCTATAGTATAGATCTCTTTTAATATACTGTATGTGTATCTGTCTTATACATAAACTAGTAGGTTTATCTTTCTTGCTTCCTTGGAGGTCATAGCACTCCTGTTAAGAAGACGTGCCCCACAGGTTGGGCAGTACCACCTGTATGTACAATGCAGTACACTGCACTGCTTCCTTATGTGCAAAAACGTTAACAAGAGCTACAGAAGATGCTAAGGATTACAGAAAAGGAATTAGAACATATCTCAAGACATTTGTACCTTTATAGCTGGTGTCATGAGTTGAGTTTGCTTCCTACACACCAAAAAATAAAAAGACATGCTGACATCTTATCTTCTTAAGACCTCAGAATATAACCTATTTGGATGTAAGATCATTACAGAAGTAATCAGTCAAAATGAGCTATTTAGAGTAGACCCTAATCCAATATGACTGGGAAAATTTGTTCACAGACAGATATACACACATGGAGACTACTATACAAAAAACATGCACACACACGGAAAAGAGACAGTGGGGGTGAGTTAAAGGAAGAGTCAGGGGTAGGAGGGGATGGGGAGATGTGGAAGTACAAGAATCATGAAAACATACTTTATTAGAAAATGCCATAATGATACCTAATACCTTGTATGCTAATTAAAATCTCTCTCTCTCCCCCTCTCTCTCTCTCTCTCTCTCTCTCTCTCTCTCTCTCTCTCTCTCTCTCTCTCTCTCTCTGTCACACACACACACACACACACACACACACATATACACAAACTCAACAAAATAGAATTCTGCTTCCAGGAGTACAGGAATCACCATAAGCCAGGAGACAGGCCTGAATATATCCTCTTCTCACACATCCTGAGGGAGCACAGACAGAGGGAGCACAGGCAGAGGGAGCACAGGCAGAGGGAGCGCAGGCAGAGGGAGCGCAGGCAGAGGGAGTGCAGACCAGCCAATGCTCTGATCTTGTACTTCTACCCCGCAGAACTCAAAAGCAGTAAGTAAATAGCCATCATTTAAGCCACTCAACCTGAAATGTTTTATGATTGTTCTAGAACTTTAATGGAATGGAAAGAGTCCTAACCTCCCAAACAAAGTGGGAAACACTTCTGTTAGTACAGAGTTTCTCTCTGCCTGGAGGAACATGGGCCCAAGAATGTGATTGACACAGATGAAGCCAATAGAGACAACTACTTTCCAACCAACCAGTGACTTAGTGGGGAGGGTCCATCGGGAAAGTAGAAAAAGCTGGATAGGAGACGTGGGCAGGGGCACTGTGAGTCTCTAGCTTGGGGGTGTGTGCTGGTCTCTCCATGGGGATGAATCCTTTGTAAGTGAGCTAGAATAAACTTGTTTCTCCAATTGGAGAGCATTCACTTATTCACTCAATTGGTTCAAACCTCAGGGTGGTGTGGGGCTGAATGCCTGGCCTCAATGTGAGAGGAGAATTCATAAGACAACTGCAACAGTGAGATTTTGTGATAGAGACCTAGAACTTCTCTTCTTGAAAACAGTGACTCTTTCCCGGACCTGCTGATGATGTGCAGCCGATACAGGATAATATCTCAGCACTGCAGTCTTCATACTGCCTTGGTTTCATTTGCCTAAATTTTGGGTCAGGGTCTTGCTCAGCTATGCACATAGACATGTTAATTGTTTAAGAAGTGTCTTCCTAAAAACTTGTAATCCTGGGGCTGGAGAAATTGTTCAGTGGCTTAAGTACTGCTCTTGCAGAGGCTGCGAATTCAGTTCTCAGCCCCCGTGTCAGGCAGCTTACAACCACCCGTTAACTCCAGGTGCAGAGGATCTGACATCCTCTTCTTTCTGGCATCTGTGGGAACTTGAACACACATGGCATACACTGACACAGACACAGACATGGGCACAGGCACAGGCATGGGCACACAAACACACACTACACATGAATAAAAATAAAAATAAATCTAAAAACGAAAAAAGAACTGGAATATAAGACTGATGAATCCTACATTTACCTAAACTCTCTCATCTCCCTTCAACCTGAAGATACCAGATAAAAGAATCTAAGATACTTTCAAGATCTCAGGAATAATGAGCCTCCTAAGTAGATCGCTCCCTATGTGGAAGCAGATAACCCATCATGGGAACCGAGCCTGCTATTCCAAGTACGACAATCCTTTCTCCATGGGAGCTGAACTGACCCTCCTCAAAGCAGCAACAGTGTTGCAGAGCCAGGAGGGTTCCACAGAGCCACACTTTCAATAATGATCAACCAGACCCCAGTCTGGCCAAGCATGCTTCCTTCTGCTTACCTCCTGTCTTCTAACCCTCCTCTCCCCTTCTCTCTGTCCATTCTGCCTGGACTAAATGCATTCCTGCCCTGCTTTTCATCACTGCACTTCCATTTGACTGTTGGGGTGAGTGGACCATCCTGCTCTGGGGATTACCCAAGGTCAGGATCCCTTATGATCTAAAACTCTGGTAACAATATAAAGAGCCCATTTTAAATTCTGAGGTTTCTTGGTGGAGGTGGCATTTGAATTGGGACTAACAGGGTGAGTGGATATTACAATGATTTAACTTTTTTCATTCAATTATATAAGACATGTTGAACTTCTCCCCATACCTTGCGACCCTCTCTTTTCTCTCCATTCTCTCTCCAGTTAGTCCCCATTTGTTTCTTTAGAATTTCACTGATGCTTAAGTGGTGTGAAAAACCAAAGGGAAAGTATTTAATGAGCCTATAGAAAAAGAGATATATAATATAATGTGAGTGCATGTGTATAGCTGATGGCTCTATAACAAAAATCACAGTGCCAGGCATGGGAAACCTCCCTTCCAGTTGTTGGTCAGGGTAGTCTAAAAGACTCCCCAAATAACATAGGCTATTGCCACATTCCTTGATTGCTTCTCAGAACTTGAAGGTAAATAAACCCTATTGCTGAAGACATGACATGCTTCAGACATAGACAAGGGATATGGAACTGACCTGGAAGCTTCCTCCCTGAAGACTAGCTTTCATAGTATCAGAGGATGCTATATATGCTGCCCAAGTGAACGGTTATATACACAGATACACACGAGCACCACTGAATGGACTCACCGCATTATATATGCATGCTTATAGACATATATATATATATATATATATATATATATGTACATCAATAATAATCAAAGATGAAGACAGGAAATTGGGGAGGACAGGGGAGGAGTTGGTGGGAAACTTAGAGGGCTAAAAATATAGTGCAAAGACCATACTTATGTATGCAAATCTCAAAAATAACAGAACAAAAAATTTTATCGACTAAAGAAACTAAGGTCAACTTTTAAAAAGAATTTAACTTCTTTTGTGCATACATGATTTTATGTGGTTATATAAAATCTAGACATATTTATATAGACTTACAAAAACTAGAAGCTACAAATGATAAAAATGACATGATATTTGTCTCTCTGGGGCTAGGTTGATTCATGTCATGTGATCATTCTGTTACTTCCAAATGACATAACTTCACTCTTCTTTAATGATGAAAAAAATCCTATTGTGCATATAAACACCATTTTTCTTATACATTCCTCTCTTGTTGGACACCTAGGCTGGTTCCATAGCTTAGCTATTGTGAACACTGCTGGGATAATCAATGTGCCTCTATTTCTATGATGTGCTCACTTGATGTCCTTCATGTAAAGACCCAGGACTGGTGTAGCTGCATTGTACCGTGAACATCCTATGCACTGTTGGTCTGGCCACCATGGAAGTCAGTAAGGAGATTTCTCAAAGACTAAAAATATTTTTTTTTCTTAAGTATACTGAGTCTTCCTAAATGCGAGAGAGTGGTGAGGTCTCCTGACTCTTTACTCCTTTGTAATCATTAAGACTGGTAAGAGAGGGCTGGAGAGATGATTCAGCGGTCAGCACTGGCTGCTCTTTCAGAGGACCAGGGTTCAATTTCTAGCATCCATATGGTAGTTAACAACCATCCATAACTCCAGTTCCAGGTGATCTGATGCCCTCTTCTGACCTCCACAGGCACTGCAAAAAATAATAATAAATAAAATATTTTAAAAGAATATATGGTATATTTACACAATGGAATTTTATTCAATCATAAAGAAGAAGGAAATTATATCATTAGCCAGAATATCGACACAACTGGATATTAGTAGGTGAATTGTCAGAATCTGAAAGACAAATACCATGCTTTCTTTTATTTGTGTTTTCTTTCATTTGACCCTAGGTATACAGAAACATAAAGGATAAGGGGTGTGAAAAGAGATGGAAGGGGGCCATGGGAGGGGACTATGCATTGTACTCTTACGAAGCTCACAATTCTGTACACAGAATATGCACCAACTTAAAAGAAAAAAAATACTGAGTATATGGGCAAAATTGTCAACTCTAAAGGGACTTTTTGCAATGAACTCTTAAAATTAGAATAATTATTAAGTTAAAAGAAAGTTTCAAAACAGAACCTTTCAGAAACAGCATAATTGCATTTTCTCATTATAGTGAGTCAAGTTTTTATTTTCACTAGGAATAGATGTCCTGGATTTGATAAGCCTTTTCAAAAGCTTAATGTATAAAGTCTGTCTTCTCCCTGCAAGGGTGCGTCATTTCACAGCAACACTCTCTCATTAGAATAAAAGATACATTATGAAACAGTTGAGTAGCATAGAAGTATGAACGGAAATAAAATCCTTTAATGCTCTCCAAAGTTGCTCTGCTGAGCAATGGTAGTAAGTAGCTTGGAACATAACCTCCTAAGACTTATGTGTGGCATATCTCCACGTCAGTAAAAATTCATTTATTCATTCATTCATTCACTCACTTTATTCATAAAATGTTAAGTGTCCATTATGTACCAGGTATAGTTTCAGAAAGTAGATGAATGAATAAAGTCTTTTTCTGTGGTTTAAATGTGAAGTGTCCTCCATAGGCTCAGACATGCTGGTGATACTGATTTCAAAGGCTGTAGAACTTTTAGGAGGTAGAGGATTTCCTGCTCATGCTCTGCTTCCCGAGTTTAGTAACAGTGTGACCAGCCGCCTCCCATGCTTTGCTCCCTGTCCAGCCAGCCTCTCCCATGATAAACCCTTTCTCCTATAAGTTCCATTTTGTTATTTTTGTTTGTTTTTGAGACAAAGTCTCCCTATAACCTCAGGTGACTTGGAACTTGCTATGTATATCGGGTTGGCCTTGACCTCAGAGAGATCCACCTGCCTCTGCCTCTCAGTGCTGGGATTAAATACATGAGGCACCACACCTAGCCTATAAATTAGCTTTGCCGGGCACTTTATTACAGCAACAGGAAAAGGAACTAACACACCTCTACTTTCAGAAAATTCACATGAGTAGAGGAGCTATACAAGAAACACATGCTTATGGTCAAGCAGAGATGAAGGATGACGTGAATAAAGATTCAGTGAGCGGCAAAGAAGGTGATCTTTGAAAACTTCTCTAAGGAGCTGAAACAGAAATCTGAATGAGGAAGGGTAAGCATGGTACTCCTTATTAAGAAGGTTCTGGACAGAGGCAAACAGCAAGTACAAAGACCCCAAGTAAAGAAGGTGTCTACGGACAAAAATAGGGAGCCAGGGGCCTGGAGAGATGGCTCGGCAGCTAAGAGCACTGACTGCTCTTACAGAGGACCTGGGTTCGATTCCCAGCACCCACATGATTGCTGACAACTATCTGTAACTCCAGTTCCAGGGGATCCGATGCCGTCTTCTAACTGCACGGGTATTGCACGATCCAGGTGCACTTACACCTATGCAGGCAGTACACTCATACAGGTAAAAACTTTAAAAATTTAAAAAATATAGGAACTCAACCACGTAGTATGTTCAAGGCCAAGAGAAAGTGGGGGATAAGACAAGAGGAATCCAGTGCCAGCCTCACAGGGACTTGGGAGCATGGAGAATGCTCACTGCACTGGGAAGCCGGCATCGATTTTGGGACACATATGCACACATTGTTTGTTGCTGCAATTCAAATGGCATGACATCATGTGCCTTTCTTTGACATTTATTTTTGTTGGCTTCACAGTGTGGTTTTGCGATCTTATCTCTGCATTTGGATTTCAGCTTGTTCTTTTCTGGACTGATGCATAGATTTTTAAGGGACACCAGACCGCAGTTCATTTCGTGAGCTGCAGTGAAGGATTCTGGGATTCCAGTACATCATTCAGCAAAAGTACTTGCCTTCAAGTCTCCTCACATTACATAGCAGTAGCTGACCGCAACTGGCCCCATCTCCATGGTGCTGTAGTCTGAAAGTCTTCCGGACCACCTGTGCCCCGCTTCCAAACCGCAGCACACCTCCCCAGCTCAGCTGAAAAGTCGTCATTTCCATCCAGTGTTCACAAGACCACAGAAGGTGCGGGGTCCAACTTTGCTCTCACATAAGTTGACTGGAGCTGTTAGATACACTGAGACTCAAGACTGGACCAGCACTTCCTCCTTCTGGAGCAGCCATCTAGAAGAGTAGCTATTTTAGTCAATCAGAGGTGTGCTTTTACCATTTATAGTCTTTTGGCTGAAAACAGGAGAAAAGAGGAAACTGTCTGTTGAATCCAGAGTCAGATTAAGCTATATATGCTTGGGAAGTTTTGCAATGTCTATTTGGTTTGGGTAATTATGGTGGGAGAATCTTCCAGACAATTAGAGAAAAGTCATATCTGGGAATCCCTGTAGTACCATGACCAACACTAAGGGATTTGAATCTGTGCTATTCCACTTCCTAGTTCTACAGTCTCTGAGTTAGTTGATCCTCTGAGCCTGTGTCACCCACCTACACAATGGGGCTAAATATGATGATTATCTCACGATGTTTTTGTTGTTCTTGGGATAGACTCTAGGACCCTCATGCATATTTCTGCAGATGCAACATGCTGTTATAAGAAGAATCATCTGACAAAGAGGCTGACATACTCTCAAAAGATGCCAGCTGCTATCACAGAGATCATTAATACCTTGTGCCAGGTTTCTTGCACATATTATCTTATTTAAACCTCATAATAATGTTCTGTGATATCATAGTTGATTGTGCCTCAAAGCAGTAAGAATCTTCCCCTAAGGTTGCACAGCACACAGATAGCAAAATTCAGGTCCCAGTGTTTTTCTATCATGCTAAGATACTCATAGTTCTTTTGGAACTTGCCAAGTCTAAAATATAATATATCAGGATGACCTTGATCTCACAGACATCCACTTGCCTCCAGTGATTGGATTAAATGCATGAGGCACCACACTTAGTCTGTAAATTACTTTGGGCAGGGCACTTTATCATAGCAACAGGAAAAGAAACTGACACTCCTCTACATCCGGAAAACTTAACATTAGTTGAGGAGCTAAACAAGAAACACATACCTATGATCAAGTAGAGGTGAAGAAGTTGCTTTTCTCACAATTCTCTTGAATGCCATTGTTCTTGAGCCTTTATCTACATTAAACCTTTGAATCTACTTAGCTCCCCACCAAGTCCATGGAAGATTCTCCGTGGATGTGTTAAAAAATCTGGTACAGAAATGAATATTCAGATGCCAAGTCTTTCTCTAACCTTATTGGGAGATTTCTCACTCACTGGGTTATTAGTATACTTGCCCGACCCTGAGCAAAATGCCTTGCAATGGAGGAAGTTCATATGCTAATTGATATGAACTGTTATCAAGATTGGAAAAGCATATAACATCAGCTGGGTCTCCTTGTTATACACACCTCAGTACAGTCAGGAGACAGTGTACCCTATCTATCAATAGCAAGAATTAACAGTTCTTATTGGCAACATCTTCTATCTCATCGTATTTTAAAGAGAGAACCTCCAGATACTAGCTATATGACTTTGAGCTTGTCATTATTGTCTCTGAACTTCTGTTCCCACATCCATAAAATGGGACCAATGACAGTGCCAACCTACGAAGTTGTTTTATAAAACAAAGAAGTAACACAATGAAGTCATTAGCCCATGAGCAAATGTGTAATATGAGCTTACAGTAAGTTCATATAGTTACAGGCTGGGTATCCTAGGGGCAGACACTGAACTGGAGTTTGAGGTGGTCCATATATTTTAGGCATCAACTCTTGGGCAAGGAAGGAGTTGGAGGCAAAATTCTGGCAGCAATCACCTGTGGAAAAGTGGAGATGACAGCAAAATGGAAAGTGATGCATAAACAGGAGACCTTTGACCAAGTTGCCAGTAAGCTCTGGAGCAGCTAGTATCAACCAGAAAGACCAGTACCAGGGCAGAATGGCCAGGCTTCCTCTTCCCACTGCACTCTGTCATAGGATGCTTTGGGAAAGCTGAGAGCTCTGACCAGGTGACTCTCTGCACCTAAACAAAAACTTACAGGCCATCTGCCGACCATAGTCACCACAAAGCTGTCTACACAGCACATATCCATGTCTACTACAATTATCATGGACATCATTATCATCATCTTCATTGTTGTAGAAGAAAGGCAGTGACCACCTCAAGATATCCTCAAGGGAATTAGGGAAACACTGTTATTTCCCTGACAAAACCTAGAATCATCATCCATCAATCCTATACCATATCTGAAGGGCATTTTGCATAAACGGATATGTTACCATGGCAGAAAATTCATTTCTTTGGGGTATAGGACTATGAACCAGCAAGACTGGGCAGCACATGCATAGGTCAGACAGAAACAAGACACTCAGTGAATAAAGGAACATGCCATGAAGAGAGAAGGCTTTCCCAGACCTACTCTGCAAGTTTTCCTGAATCTGCTGATATCAATGGAATCCCTCAGACTTGAACTTTAATGAATATGGTTTTTGGTGCCAGAACAATGCAGAAGATGCCTGCCTCTCTTGACATTTGGCATCTTGGAAATCTTGACTGAATTTCTCCCCCAGCACATAGGCACATATTCCTAAATATATACAGATAAACACACACACACACATTCTGGACAGTCACTGATGGACACAAAGGCAGACACACAAAACCACATATATACATAAATGACAGGAGACTTATTTCATAATTAATACTTAGTTAAGCAACTTTTGGGTTCTGAGGTCTGGTCAATAGAAATTTTTAAAAATTGATAATGAACTTGCCCTTGAGAATACATTTTGGTTTTAATAATAATAGAAAAGCTAAAACAACAAATGAGTAAAATTTACAGAACAGGTGATAGAGGGTTGTGTTATTTAGATGGAACTTTTACTATGTTCAGGAACTGTGCTGTGCTGGATAGATTTAGTTGTTAGCTTGACACACCTGAGAAGAGGTAATCTCATTTGAGGGATTGTTTCCAGTTGATTGGCCTTTGGCCATGTCTGTGGGGCACTTTCTTGATTGTCCAGTAATGTGGGAGGGCTCAGCCCACTCTGGCAGGTAGTGTTGTGTTGTATAAGAAAGCAGCCTGAGCACAGGCCAAAGGAGTAAGCCAGTAAGCAGCACTCTTCCATGGTCTGTGCTCCAGGTTCCTGCCATGAGTTCTTGCCTTGGTTTCCTTTGATGATGAAATGTGTTGTCAGTCAAATAAAACCTTTCTTCCCTAAATTGGCTTCTGTCAGTGTTTTTTGTCATAGCAATAGAAAGTTAAATAGAGTGTATCTCTGTATATCATAAATAATACTATTTAATCCTTAAATCTTGGTGGCACAGTCTTTATAACGATCCCCATTATGCAGATGAGACAATGAGCATTAAAGAGATTAACTTCCTTCTTCCACCTCATACAAGCAGTCAGTGATAGAGTTAGATGTAGGCTAAGATATAGTATATAGACTAAAACCTGTGCACTTAATCATTATGCAAGAAGCCACATTAGCCCAGACATATCCCTATTAACTAATGAAGGTTTTCTGCTTCACATATGCATATAGTCAGTCACACACACACGCACCAGATGCACAGAAACAAAAATAAATGAATACAATGACACGCGTATGCCTTTAAAAAGACACGTGTACAAGCAAATCTTTGTTCAAATGTGTGTGTGTGCACACACATGTATTATAGCAGGAAAATAGTAAATACTACCGACACAAATTGTACTGGGTCCATGTGGATATGGTATGATGTGGGCTGCAGCTTTCAACTCGTTCACACTTGAGTCATGACAATTGGCTGCATCTCTAAAATAGCACAATCAGCTCACACTCATTCCTATGATTGACAGGGTAAAAATAACACAGCAGAGGAGCAGGCGGAGGGAGACAGAAAAGAGACTGTTAAGCTTGAAGCCAGACAAATGTCATTTCATGAATGGGCTGGGGATGAAGAAGTAACAGTGACTGACACTCTTGAGCACACTATCATCAGGTGAGGAATCCGATGGTAAATAATGCATCTCCTGAACAGTCCATCTTTTTAGATGAATGGACCAAATGAGCTCCAGTTTCTCATCCTCAAAAATCTTCTCAAACTGAGCATGCTTTATTCACAGCCTATCAATGATCATTGACTTCAGAGTTTGAAGACATTATTCATCCCAGTCAACCTATGTCAGCCAGTTCACAGTGCTCATCCTGAGGCACAGGAAGGTGAATTCTATTGCCCAAGATGAACAAAACCACTGGGAGAAAAAAAATTTTAGAATTAGAATTTTAAGAGTTTTAGTTCTCTAATGGAATTATTTACATGGAATTGTTTCCCAAAAAGAATACTGTGTCAGTGTCTCTTTAATAAATGGATGTATTTGATGGAAGAACAAAAATAAGTTTACATCACTTTTCCATTTCCTGTGTCTTAATCACTTTAATATGTTATTGACAGGCATGCAATAGCATGTAATATGTGTTTCACATTTTCATACAGAGACACCTCACACATATCATCTCATTCACTCTGCACCATAGTTTCACAGGATATTAAGGTATTCAAACAAACAGGCTCAGATCTTGGGGGTGCAAAACCATCTGGAGTAGTAGCATATATGTGTTGGACAAGAATTTGAATTCAGAAATATTTTGATTCTGAACTTCATGTGTCTTGTCATTGTCCTCCATCAATAAATGGTTTAGGACACGAAGATCAAATTCAGACCTTGGTTCTGTGATTGTTAAATTTTAGTTTCCATTTCTAATACCAAGACATTTCTAAGTTTAAAATATATTGTTTACACATTTTAAAATGTTAATTTCCCAAATTTCTAAATTGATCTTGCATCTTAAAATGTACAGCATGTTAGAACAGAAATTATTTCGCCCTAAGACCTCACCTGAGCAAGAAAGCTGCTTGGATTGGAAGTTTCACTGGGCTTAACTTCCCATGAATATGGCAAGACATTACTTAAAAATTCACTCATTCTTTGATTCATCAAGATGTACCAAGTGTTTGAGACACAGCAGGCCTTCCACTACTAAGCAGACAGGTATAATGAGAAATAAGACTAATTCAATTACAGATTGAATTACTACCTTAGAGTGATGCAAGCAGTATTTTAGAAAATTATTATTTTTTAGAAAAGCATTTAGATACAGATTTAATGTCCATCAGAGGAGCATTGGCAGGAATGGCAGAAAAATTTCTCAAACGCTCCTCTCTCCTAAAAGCAACCAACACACCAGTAAAACTGTCAAAGTTGACTTTTCCAGAGCTCTGAAAATTAACCAAATGCTTGTAATAATCTAAGAATCTTTTACTGAAGCGAAATGGCTAGGTGTTATTATTATGACTATGAAGGCCTGTGGCATTTACATTTTCCCTGTTACACAGTCTCAGTTCCATGGTGGCCTTGGAAATCAACAACCAGCACGCTGGTGAAAACCAGAGGGCTCTCGGTTACTGGGATGTAGAGCACAAGTCTGGAGCACCCTGCAAGCATGATTCTCATGTAATTGTCATCACTGGTCTGTAAGATAGCTCTCTGAAAACGTCAGCTCACAAGGCATGTATTTACTTGAAGTGACTCCGAGCTTTCCACAAGCCAGCCTCATCCCGGAAGGCTTTTGTCAAAAACAATAAGGGACAGTTCCTGAACACAGCAGCTGACAGAGGCAGCAACAAAAATTTGAACAAACAAAATGTCAATGAAAAAACTTAACAGGAAAAGGTGAAGAAGGAGATGTCCATCAGTAGTTTGGCAAACTTCAGACATGCTCTGAAAACCCATAATGCCACAAATGTATGCAATGTTGTGTGCATATCCAGAGACACACACATACATGCAGGTACGAGCTGAAAATGTTGTTGCCCCCACCTGGGGCTCTGCACAAGCATGACATCAGGGTTAAGGTGGAGATGTCAAGGAAGAGAAGACTCAATAAGCAAAATCCAGGCTGAAAGTCAGAAATGATTTTACAAAAGTTAGAAATATGATTTTTTCACAATGTATTTTTTATTGAACTTTTGTGGATTTCATACAATATATTTTAATCATATTTGGACCTCTACTATCTGAGCCCCCCAATGGCCCATTCACAGGATTTCACACATTCTGTCACACATATGTTAGAGCCTACTGAGTCAAGTTTATGTGTTCAGCTGTCTCTTGGTCTGAGTTTATCCACTGGAGCCTAGTCAGCTTATCAAAAGTGGCTTCCCTTCAAGAAAATCAACTCTCCCTCACTAGCAGAGATCAGCTTCCAATAGTTCCTTGGATAAGGTTGGGACTTCTTGACCATTCTCCCAGTTCTTTGCTGGTTTTTACCTGATTGAGTTTGCATGGGTCCTGTACACGCTGTCTCCATTGCTGTAAATTCATGACCATAAGGAAAAAGAGTCTTACAGGCTCCTGGAACTTGCTCAAAAAAAAAAAAAAAAAGAGATTTTTAAATGAATGTCATCAACAATATGCCCGCAAATTAGAAAACCTATATAAAATGAACAAGTTCCTAGACAAGAATAAATTACAGATATTGACTTTAAAAGGAATTTAATTAAGAACAAAAGTTTCACACAAAACAAGTTCCAGATTCAGATGGTTTCTTCGGAGGATTCTATAAAACATGTAAGAAAGAAATAGCAAGAATACCTCAAAAGAATCCTTCTCCTTCATGTCTTTTGTGTGTAACAACAGTTTTAAAGTAATTCTATTAGGGCAATATTACCCTGTTATCAAAATCACACAAGGATACCGCAAGAACTGAAAACTAAAAATCAATATCCCTTGGGAATAAAGGTGTAAAATCTTCAACACAATACTAGAAAAAATGCAATCAGTATGATACAAAGAGAATTTCATCCCATGATACAAAAATAAGTTCATCTTACGTTCAATTGGAATGTATCTGAGAAAACAAGTTTGTTTGACTGTAGGAAAACCAGTCAATGTAATAAATCAGATTTCCAGAATTAAAGACAAAACAGGGGCTGAAGAGATGGTTCAGCAATTAAGAGCATTTGTTGCTCTTGCAGAGGACCTGGGTTTGATTCCCAGCACCAACATGGCAGCTCATAATTACCCATAACTCCAGCTCCAGAAGATCTGTCTCTTTTGGGGTACCAGGTACTAACATGGCACACATAAGTACTTAGAGGCCAAATACTTATACACATAAAATAAAAATAAATAAATTCTCAAATTTTTTTTCATGGTGCTTCATGATGAAGCACCAGGGATGGAACAATAAGGAACATTTTCAAAGCACTAAAAGGTATCTGTCTATGAACTAACACAATAACATCAAGCTATTGTTTGGTAAAAGACTGAACGAGTCCCCCCAAGAGCAAGAACAAGATACGGATGCCCACTTTTGTCATTTCTGTTCAACACTCTGCTAAGAATTTTAGCTAGGGCAACTAATCAAGGAAAATCAAATAAATGCCATCCAGTTTGGAGCAGCTCTGGCACCTGCTTGCAGATGGCATGGCATTGCTAGAAGGGAGTCCTAACCAAATAATATTTTTAAAACACCTAATACTAATAAGTCATTCTCAAAAGTGAGACATACAGGGAAAATATGCCAAAAGCTTATTGTATTCCTACTTACTAGCATTGAACAATCCCCAAAGAAAGCCAGTAAAACAGTTCCATCACAGCAATGGCATCAAAACAAATGCAGCACTCAGGAAATTTAACAAAAGAAGCAGATGGAAGTCTGGCACAGTGAAATCTCTAAAACATCATTGGAAGTACCTGCAGAAGAATAGAAACAAATTCATGGAAAGGTATCCTATGTTCATGGATAAGAAGACATGGCTTTGCTAAAATGGTACTGCTCCCTAAATCCAAAGATTCAGTTCAAACGTTAGAGCAATCAAAACAAACAGATTTTGATGAGAGTGGATGAAAGAAGCTATGTGGGGAGCTAGTGCTCATATTGCTCAAGAAAAGAAAGGTAATAGAAATAGAATGTAATACCGTGACTGTTAAAACTTCCGTCCATAAGAGCTGACATCACCTTAGCACAAATTCCACTGACTGAAGCAAGTCTATTATCAGTGAGAAAAGATACAACCCCTCCCCCCTTAGTAAGAGGCAGTAAGTATTCTGAGAAATCAGAGATAACATACCCAGGTGATATTTCAGATTATGTGATGACACAACTTGGGATCTAGTTACAGCAAAAGCGTATTTGGAGACAATTGTGTTTGCTCTTTCCTGCCCCAAGCTAAGAGACATTTATTCAGAACAAATACTATTATGGTAATGTAAATGAATAACTGGCATTTGGAAGCACAATAAACAAGAGTTGTGGGCTCCCAGCACAAGGGAAACTCATTGTTAGATAGCTGGTTTTCCACTAGTTACACAGCCCACTGCTTAGAACCTTCTTCTCTGAGAACCTAGCAAGAACCTGTGTGCTGAGCTGCCTATAGGCTATTCTTGTTGCCAGACTGGAAGAACATGTTCTCATTCTCTGATTAGAGTGAGAACCAGAGCCTGGATGGAATTGCAACTCTGAAATGTGCTGGTAGGTGAAATCCGCA
Source organism: Eospalax fontanierii (assembly GCA_035773235.1). Classification (NCBI taxonomy): domain Eukaryota; kingdom Metazoa; phylum Chordata; class Mammalia; order Rodentia; family Spalacidae; genus Eospalax; species Eospalax fontanierii. The sequence continues at coordinate 39,890,511 of CM069546.1, forward strand.
ATCATTCTCATTCACCTGCCTCCTTGAAAGATGGAGGTAACATGAAAACTCTTCTGATTTGCTTCCTGTGCTGGATAGTTTTAGTGGTCTGCTTGACATACCTAGATAGAGGGAACCTCAATTGAGGAATTTCCTTTATTGGACTGGCCTGTGGCCATATCTGTGGGATATTCTCTTAACTGTTGAGTGATGTGCCCAGTGCTACCTCTGGGCAGGTGGTCCTGTATTGTACAAGAAAGCAGGTTGAGCATAGGCCAGGGAAGCAAGCCAATAGGCAGCATTCCTGCATGGTCAGTGCTTCAGCTCCTGCCTCCAGGTTCCTGCCCTGAGTTCCTCCCTCGACTTCCCTTGATGAGGAACTATGGCCTGGGAGATGTAAGGTAAAATAAACTCTTTCCTCTCCAAGTTAGTTTTGGTCAATGTTATTATCACAGCAATAGAAACTTCACCCAAACAATTTCCCTTTGGGTAGCGATATTCTCTCAGCTTCACTTTCTTAAAAAAATACTTACTTATTTTTATTTTATATGTATGACTGTGCTGCCTGCATGTATGTAAGTATACCTGTGTTATGCAATGTCTGTGGAGTACAGAAGAGGGCATCAGATCCCCTGGAACTGGAGCTGTAAATGGTTGTTAGCTCCCATGTGGGTGCTGGGATTCAAAACTGGGTCTTCTGCAAGGACAACCAGTGCTCTTAACCACTGAACCATCACTCTATGACCTCAGCTTCACTCTTAGAAACAGAAGTTATAATTGACCGATGACAAATTAATGTGTGCTTTTTCACAGGCAAAGTCCTGATTCCAGTGTTTTTTTATAATTTTAATTTTCCCTGGGCTTTGTGGAAAAAGAGTTGCTTCTTGAAGAGGTAACGACTGTAATGGCCTTGAGTACAGTAGACATGTAGGTAGGCTCATTTAGCATCCCCCACCAGAGTTTCAATGCACAGGCTTCCTAGAAGCTTATGTTCACATAAGTGTGTTAACAATTTCACACTTGCCCAGGGCTCTGCCAGAGACTCAGCCAGGCTCCAGGAGGGGGAGAAAAGGTGTCAAAAAGAAGCCTCCTTCTGAAAGGGCACATCCCCTTTGCCTGCAACAACAAGGGAACATTTCTAGGAACAGCAGATAACTAAGGCAGGTCCAAGATGTTCAACCACGCTCATGAGTAATGAGATGCTATTTTAAATAGCAATGAGATCAAATTATTTATCTATCAAATTGACAAAAAATTGCAAATGTTTGCTAAAACCCAGCGTGGGTGAGAGTGAGAGGAAATGGGTATTTTTACTGCTTGAGGAAGGTGTGCGAACCAGTGTAGCTCCTTCAAAGAGCAATTTGGAAACAGTCAAGCAAGAATGGATCCTCTGTGCGTGCAGGTTCTGCATGTGTCTTCTCAATGCATTACTCTCTGTGCAGAGATAGGTTCAGACCCACACCCCACTGGCTGCAATGTTTGTAAAGGACCCAAATTGTTATCAATAGCAGACTGAGCAAATAAATAGGTCCTGTCTATGTAAAAGAATAAACTGAAATTGTTTAAAATTTGACAAATAGCTGGTGTGTAAATATACATGACATATGCTACTAAAGATTAAATGCAGGTAGAAAGAAGCCCGTTAAATGAAAGTTTCTAAATATAGGCAATGCTGACATTTTGGGGAGTGATTCCTGTCAACTGTTTGGTTTTTGAACAATCTCCCTATGTATCATGGGATGCCTATCAGAATCTATGATCTCTACCCACTAGATGATAGAAGTGACCTCGAGAACTCTTAACAGGGAATGATAGCACATTCCTCTAATCTTAACCCTCAGGAGGCTGAGGGAGGAGGATTGTCAGGTCAAGGTCAATTTAGACTACATAGGCCAACGTAGACTGAGCTGCCATCCGAGACATCTAAATACAAATAAGCAAATATTCTGCTCCTAAGTAAAGAACATCAAGCGTGTCTGTAGAGATAGACAGGTGTTATCTGAGGAGAAGGGAAGGGGGAGGGTGGGTATGAAACTCCCAGTGCTGAGGCAGTGCTCTGCATGCAAGGTGAATTATGTGGACCTTCGCAGCTAAGGGGTTTTAGGCTTAAACCAGGGTTTGACTCTTGCTGCTGCCTCATGGTCTTGCTCAGGTTAACTTTCACATCTCAGTTTCCTTTTCATAGAAATTTTATGAGTGTCACAGGATACATGCAAAGTATTTATCAACACTCAAGAGCTGTCCTCAGATGTGTTTTCCTCCACATTCTAGGCTCTTGTTTCAGACACATCAAGTGAACACAAGAAACATTCTGGGGCCTGGAGAGATGGCTCAGCAGTTTAAAAGCACTGGCTGCTCTTGCAGAGGACCCTGGTTCGAGTCTCAGCACCCACATGGTGGCTACAAAACATCTGTAACTCCAGTTCCAGGGGATCCGATGCTGTCTTCTGGCCTCCACAGGCATTGCATGAGTGCTCTTACACATATGCAGGAAATACCCTCATACACACAAAATAAAATAGAAATAATAAAATTTTAAAAGAATCATTCTGGTTAGAATTCTTTTTTATTAGAATTCTCCATTCTGTCCAACACTTTGATACTTTGGAAGTGGCTTTCCATACACTGCTTCATTGGACATTAATCTCATAAGAAGAAGATCATTGTTACCTCTTTATAGGTAAATTATTGGTGCTGAGCAGGATAGTTTGTTTAGCCAACAGGTGGCCAGCTGAGGGCAAATGCTGGGATGATGCATCTAAGCCTGGGTTGTGTTTTTTTCTCTCCAGAGCAGAAATTCAGATATAAATAGCATCAGGAGCACGTAGGAAAGGCAATGCACTCTAAGTGTTTGGATGGCATTGTATCTGGTGTTATAATCAGATTGCATTTAAATAGAGGCTTTCTGTGGGCTGGGGCTTCTTTCTTGCTATAGTCACTACACATGGGTTGGCACCTACAAGTTGATGCTCAACACATATATTTTAAGTTCAGTTATATTTAATTACAAACAGATTAAAGCAATATATGTAGATTTATTGAGCACCTACTATAGTTTCTGGAGTTCTAATGGGAGGTCCTATTAGTGGTCAAAAGATATTCTTCTTTTTTAGCAAAGCCATTCTTTATTTTTTGAGTCAGACAAATCTGAATTCAAGTCTCGGCTTTACTTTATAGACAACAAATAATAAAACATTTACATTTCCAAAATTGTACAAGTTAACTCCTGATAATAAATCCTCCCCTCGTATATGTGTGTGTGTGTGTGTGTGTGTGTGTGTGTGTGTGTGTGTGTGCGCATGTATACAGATGAATAGGTTCTATGATGCAGAGTTCTCCTATGTAAAACAAAGAGATAAATGCCAGGTTAAAAAAAAAAACTTGTTACTTTCAGGCCATGTTAGCAGAAAACAAAGTCAGGATACTTGATTCTGTAATACTCACAGGTTTTGTTTCTTATCACTTTAAAAAGATGTTAGCGAAATGTCAATGCATGTATGTGATTTTCTTGGTAGAAATATATTCTTCAGACTTGGAGTCCATTCAGTTCACAAAGAATAGAGTCTACTGAAGGTGCAGAAAAGTGAAAGTGATAGGTTATGGAAAAGGAGAAAAGAGGAGTCTGTGTCATGATTAGGTGGCCAATAAAGGCTTTTAAGAGAAGCCTTTGGCCTGTGCTGAAGAGTCAGAATCTATCCCCAAACCCATTTTTACACTCAAACTTTGCCATCCGTTCATCAGTATTTGTTGTAGCTTGTCCCTAATCTTCAGAATCACATAAACAACAGTGCCCTGTGTCCCCATCTGCTTAGATGTCTAATAGAAAAATCAGGATCTTTCCCTACTCCCAAGTACACATTTGCACCAACACATACACACACACACTTATACTTTCTATATAAAATTACTAATATTTTCCAGTTAGAAATACTTTTTCCTGAGTGAAAGATATAGAGGGCCTCTAGGTTGGTAGTCAAAAGAGTTTTCTTTGAAGTCAGATAAACCTCTATTCAAATCTCAACTCCAGCATATAGAAATCAAACCATAGATCATCTACGTTTCTAAAATTGTATGAGTTCACTTCTAACAATAAATCTCTCTCTAAATATATATACATATATACATATACATATATAGATAGATATATAGACATATAGTGTGTATATATACACACACTCATTTGTTTACCTGTAATTATATACATATATACACACATTGCATTCATTCTTTTCCTCTATAACACTGCCTGGAATCTCTTGAAACTGCATTCTTTTATACTGTTTAATTATTTTATGTGTTTGAGTTCAGTGCCTACATGTATGTAAGTGTTGTGCAGTGCCCTCAGAGGTCAGAAGAGGGTGTCAGATTTCCCCATAACTGGAGTTACAGACAAGTGTTAGCTGCCATGTGTGTGCTGGGAATTGAACCTGGGTCCTCTACAAGAGCAGCCTGTGCTCTTAACCTGCTGAGCCATCTCTCCAGCCCCTTGAAACTATATTCTTAATTGGATTCCATCAGAGATCTATGATGCAGGTACCTCCTATGTAAAATAAAGAGACGAAAAATATTTTTTACCTGAACTTTGTGGCCATGCTGAGCATTCAACAAAGCTAAGATACCTGACTTGATTCTATGATTCTATGATATTTATAGGCTTTGATCCTTATCACCTTTAAAAATATATTAATAAAATGTACAAACGTGTGGTTCTCTGGGAAAAATATTCTTCAAGGTTTTTGGCTTGAACAAATCAGTTGCTTCTAACAATATAACTCAGTGAAAATCTCTCTAGGGAATATCCCTTCTGTATACATATATTTTAAAAACTTCCTGTCATGGAGTTAGAGGCACTTGACATGTATCTGTCTCCTGATTCTGAAAATTCTGAAGATTTAAAATAGATGCAGTCTCAGGTCTTATGTTGTTTAAGGATGTAATACACAGTGATTTAAATCAAGGAAGAAGTTTAATGACCCACATAGCTGAACAATTTGGGGACTCTTATGACACAGAATTATGGGTATTAAATGACAATGCAATGAATCGGAGGACCCATATGTATTCTAATTACCTGGTCTCAGGTTCTGTCCCACAGTTCAAACACATTTGTAGACTAAATCAGTAGTTAGTTCCTCTGTGAATAGATGTTATATCTGAAACCTCTTTGTGTTAACAGCAAAGTACACATCTCCTTCATGTCTCAGTTCCTACTGGTAAGACCCTCACATCTAGGACCCACGACACCTCCTCCTCCCAGCTGGACTGCTGCTTCCCTTTGATACCTAAACATGTAGAGAGGATGGCGGTAAGAAGATAGTGAGTCTGAATACGAAGAGGCAAGAAGGTGGCAAACGGGGAGTTCACTCCAAGTTCATGTCGATCTTATTTTGGAAGGAAGTGGGAAAGGAGAACAAAGTTTTCTTGAATAATGCTGCTTATTAAAACGCTCACTCTCTCTGATGGTGATTAAGAAGGATGCAGCATCATACTGACTTTCAGAGGGAGTGGGAGTACAGCTGACAATTTTCCCATCAGAGTTCTTCATAAAGAAGTAGCAAGTCCCTGGTCCCCCTCCTTTTCTCCTTCCCTCCTCCTCCTGCTTCAGCCTGCCTTTCCTGCAGAGCTTCTGGCTGCTTCAAGGCACTGGGGGAGGAATTCATCAGGGGCTGACAAGTGGCAAATGACATTAGCTTCCAATTATATTAAAGGGTTTGAACACAGCAGGATGGTCTGTTGTTCCCCTCTCCCGTTCCGAGCCATTTTACCCAAAAATAGTGCCCGGGTCCGGAAGGCACTTGATGCTTTCAGTCATTCTGTGGTGGGCATCTGCCATTTATAGATGCCCTAAATTCATTTCTTCTTCTATCAAATGTTCTTCTTTCCTTTTGAAGATCTATTCTCCTACCTCCATCCATGTGGTTCTGGGGATGAAAGAGTTCTGCAGAGTTCTTAAACACATCCTTGTCTAATTAGTATAAGGTAGCATGATAGCTGATACTAAAATTATATTATAATTGATAAGACACCTGTGTAACAGGATAGCATAAAGAAGGGATATTGGCATATGCATGGAGGAACTCTGGTTAAATTAAAACATCAGAACCAATCTTTTAAAAGAACTAAGCATGAGCATTGGAGGATAAGATCAAAGATACTTCAGAGAAAAGTAGAACAATAAAAAAAGATATAGATATATAGACGCAAACATATGTTTAAGTTGAGCATTGATTCAACAGATCCCATATTTTCACCAAAAAAGAGTCCTCAAAAAAATAGACCAAGTATCACAGAGGAAAGAAAATTATCAAAGAGAAAATACAAGAAAATTAGGCAGTTAAAAAAAGATTCAGATTAAAAGAAGTTCTTCCTTCTCTACTGCTAAGAATAAAAACAAAAGGAAACGTTCATACCAAGAAATATCATCATTATGTTTTAAAACAAGAAGGGTAAAGATAAAAGTTTTCTGATTCTTTAAAAGAGAAAAACAGAAAGCAGCAGATGGTGTGGAAACCTGCATAATACTGAACTTCTCTCTGACACTGAAGAGTGAAAGACACTAGAGAATTTTTTTTCAAAATTCTCACTAACAATAATTTCCAGAGCAGAAGTCTATATCTATTCAAAGAATACATCACATATCAGGGATACCTAGACTGATTCTTTTCAAATTCTCAACTGCACAAAAAGCAGGAAGGAAAACTCAAATTAGAACAGAAAATGGGAAAAAATTTGGAAATATGAATCAGTGTTATCAGTAGAATCAAAAGAATATCTGATTCACTTGACTGTGAGGAAAAGAAATTTATAAGGCTAGTGTTATCTGGAGAAGGTAATTTATAAAGAAAAAGAGAAAGAAATAGACAAAAATGAGGCAATTATAAAAAGAGAAAGAAATAGACAAAAATGAGGCAATTATCAACACCAGAAAAAGCATAGAGTTACGCACCTAAGAAAAATTATTAGAATATATTCCCTATTCAACAATACCATTGTGGAGGTACATTTACCTTTTGTTTCCACTTCATAGAAAGGATATCATAGTGTTGTGTGGTACAGACAAATTATTCAACATTGTTTTACTATACGTGTGTCCTCATTAAACATGTTTTGGTTAGTGATTAAAATGCCTCCCCTACGAAAACAGTCAGTAAAGTAATAACAACACTTCAAAACGTAACCATATTTGGAAACTGCATATATGAGTATAAAGGTTAGGTCCTAACGGCATTGGATGGACTTGACATCCAATGTGACTGGATCTTTATAAAAAGAGAAAAACATTGACTTAGAGAAACAGAGGAAAGGAAACCACGTGACAGTGGAAACAGTTTGTTATTTGTTATGTGTTAGATTTCCTGCCATATCAGTACAAGTCAAAATATCTCATTTTAAAATTGCTACTGTAATTCTTAACTATATTGGAATTGTGTCATGTTCCATAGTATAGGTAATCTTAAATTTTATTTGCCATTCTCCTATTGATGGACACTTAAGCTTTTCTTAATTTTTTTCAACTAAACACATACAGGTTTCTTTCTGAGTTATAAATGAAATGTAAAACAATTTGCTCATGAAATACAGCTTTGAATTTTTAAGTGTCATATTGAGATCCAGGGCTGCCTATAAGAATTTTAGGATTCCTAACAATGGTTTAAAAGTCCTTTTGCCACATTTTTAAAATCATGTCATCAAAAGATAATTTCCATGTTATAAAGTTTACCCTTTTCTGTAAATTTACATAAATATGCAACCAACATTATGATTCACTTGTTATGGGTTGACTTGTATCCCTTACTATGAAAATGTCTGTCCAAATCCTAATCCCCAGCTCTTCAGAGACAGAAAGCAAGGGACACCTAGAGCCACCAAAAGCCAGAAGAGACAAGGAAATGTCTTCTCCTAGAGGCATTTAAGAACCACACCTCTGCATACACACTACAAAAGATAAGTCTTACATCTTTAAAAATTCAGCACTCAGAGCACTAAGAGGTTCAATGACAAAATAGGATCAGGTGAGTGACTGACAGGGGAGGTCTCTTTAACAGTAATGAAATCAGAATATTGTCTTGGTTTGCTGAAGCCCAAATTAAATAGAACCCAAACTACTTATGTTACTATTATTATTATTACTTGTAATTTTTGAGACAGGGTCTCCCAGTATCCCCTGCTGACCTGGAGATTGCTAGGTAGACCAGGTCGACCTTGATCTCACAGGGACTTTGCCTTTCAAGTGCTAGGATTAAACACCACCATGCCTGACATTTTTTTTATATGCGGTATTTTTCTGTTTTTCCTGGACTTAGCCTAGAACTCAAGGTTATATTTTTCCTCTTTCTTTTTATAAGCACCAGGTAACGTGGAAGCAAACATGTGCTTTCTAAAATCAATCAACCACATCAGAATAACATCCAATTCATATCCAAACCGAACCTACACTCTGTCCACTTGGAGTCTGTGGTCTAAATTAAAACCCAGACACAGAATGTGTGAAATGTGCTTTCTGGGTTTCTCCGCTTCGTGACCCAGTTCTCTGCTGCTGCTGCTATTATAGTCTGCTTCTTCCTGGTTGATTCTGTGTACCTTGGTGGCTGGCTCTGCCTCCATTTTTTGTCTTTATCTTCTTTTCTTCCATGTCTCTGGATCCTTCTGTGTGACTTTTCACCTTCTCTTTGTCTCCTTCTGAAGTTTCTGCTATTACAAAGTCAAGGTTAAAAGCACAGACTGTGGCAAAACCCCTTTCTTTCTTGGTTTCCAGTCTGTGTACCTGCCTAAAGGCCTAACAGGGTCTGTGGCAGGTAATATGTTATAACCATCACTAATGTGTGTGTGTACCCAGTTGTTTCGGGGACCAGCAAAGAGGATCACAGAGCATATTGGTCTCATGTTGGCCCAGGGAAGGAGATAAAGAATTACTTGGGTTGTATGTTTTCTCTTTGAATTTCTTGTAAGAGGTAAACTGAAATATCTTGGAATATACAATATGCATACAGCATAACTTGACTGCCATAAAATTTTGGCTAATGAATCTACTCCCTGCTCCTTGTCCTTCCACCAAAACCATGAAAACCTGTGCATGCAAAGACATGGTGATAGAAAATGGGAAGAAAGGACAGGTTGAGGAAGAATAAGAGAGAAGAAGAAAGAGGATGTGAATCAAAGAAAGGTTATTATACTAAGAAGGTTAAGAGTGATGGCAAAGGAGGAGGGGAGAGAAAACACACACATTGAGAGAGAGAGAGAGAGAGAGAGAGAGAGAGAGAGAGAGAGAGAGAGAGATTCACTGAAATCATATACCAGTGTATCCTGTTGAATAATTTAAATGAGAACATCTTGCTTTTTTTGAGAAAGTGATGGCAGAGCCCATTTTTTTCTTCCTTATATTAAAATACACCAAGTTCAAGTCTACTATCTGTCTAGCTCAGTCTCTGTAGAATCTACTGTGCTGAGGTGGCTGCTTTTGAAAGTAGAAGTGTAGGTCCAGACAGCAAAGATTTGACTCCTTAATAGCTGAAAGAAATTATGTTAAGAAAGTGAAAGCAGTGTTACAGAGTTAATCAAAGAGGTATGGAAGTATTTAATTCAGAAGGAACAAACAGAAAGCAACCCCCAACAAATCCATGCCAAGCCATCTGTAATCAATATGCATCATTACAGTTACCACAGATGGCTGTATTATTGGAGAGTTCCAGGCCAGTGGTTTGCAAACTGAGCCACATACTATAATCACCTGAGATCTTTAAAAAGAGTCTTAGTGCCTAGACTGTACTTCAGACCAACTAAGCTGAGAGATCCAGGATTCACTGTTTTTAAATTTCCCCAGATTACTTCAGTGTGTGGCCAAGTTTGCCAAACTGTGATCTTGAATAAGTTGTAAATCAAGTCACAATGTTTGGAACTCTGTAGAGAGACTGCATATCATGTAGCTCAAGAATTGACTGTACTTGCTGGGTGATTAAAGTTACAATTCAGGGGCTTGTCACAGAACTATGAGAAGTCCATCTGTTTGAGAGGACAGTTACTCAAATGATATTCTTCTAACATGATTTCTACATTCCCTGACATATGGGTTGCCCAAGTGTTTTATGGTCTTACTTTGCTGGTGGCTGTTTATGGCCATCTGTTATCAGTGACTATGGGGGTATTGAAGTACACCCAGGTGTCATGTGTAGCCAAGCAGCTTTCCTACATGATGGTGTCTACTAGTTGACCTTGTATCTTAAATATATATCTGTCATGGGCTGAGCTGATTCTCTCAAAGTTTCATAAATTGAACACTTAGAGCCATAGTATTTCAGAATGTGACATTATTTGAAGATGAAATGAATTAAGATGAAGTCATCCTAAAATAGTGTGAATCCTTTATCCACTATGATTGATGCCTTAACAAAGGAGAAATTTGGACACAGCAATGCATAAACAGAGAGGTCATTTGAAGACATAGGATGATGCTCCCAGAAACTGAAGAATATACAAGATGCCAAGCAAACCACCAGAAGGTAGGCAAGAAGCAAGAAACAGATTGCTTCTAAGTCTCAGAAGAAACGAACTCTACCAATGACACTTTGATCTTGAACTTTCAGATTCCAGAACTGTCAGAAAATCAATGCATGATTTAAAGCCACCAGTTTGTGGTCCCATATCACAGCAGATGCTGTGGGAAAAGAGAGGCACATCCCACCCTGATAGGACCAGTTCTGCACACTGACTAGAACTAATGGAGTTTTATAAGCAGAGAAAAAGGGCCTGAACCTCCCAAATACCCAAATTCAATTCTGATCCCAGAAAGGTCATTCAAATAGCTATTTCTGACCCCTTCCTGCTCCCTGTATCCACTGTCAGGGGCATTGAAATGGCCCAAGGGGAAGCTGGGTGGCTGGTTGGCATACTGTTTTATTAATAGGATCATTTAATTTACAACTCCTCTTGAAACTGTGGCATAGACTTCTACTATCTTTAAAATATTATGACAGGTTAGGTCACTGTTCCCACTTCTTTATACCATCCATGAATCATAACTATATAACCATGCCCTTTCCATGAGCAGCTGAACTATGTCTCATTGTGGCCAGAGTAACTTTTCCTGTACCATTGACGTTGGCTTAGCTATGTGATTTGCCATGGCCAATAAAACTTGACCAGAATGATTAACATGCCAGCCCACAGCTAATGAGTTAAGAAATATTATGTATGTGTGATGGTTAGCGTTAATTGTTGACTTGACAAAATCTAGAATCACTTGAGATACGTGTCTCTGGATGTGCCTAAGGGAGACTGTCTTGGTTGTGTTAATTGAGATAGAAGTCTTGCCACCATGAGTGGCACCATTCCCTGGATGGGATCCTAGATGATGCAAGTGGAGAAAGAGAGCACACATTTGTCATTTTCTGACACCTAATTGTGAATGCAATATGACCAGCTGCTTCAACCTCCTGCTCTTTGACCTGTCCACCCTGATGGACTGTACCCTTGAACTGTGAGCAAAAAATGAACTCTCTCTCCCTTAAGTTGTTTTGGTCAAAGTATTTTATCACATCAACAGCAAAAAAAACTAAGTAATTCTGTTTGCCCTATTGCTTACCTGCCATCCCCCATCCGAGAAACACTCCAAGTTAGATGCTGGTTCAAGGACAACGAGGAGACAGGTAGAACAAACAGTGTCTAGCCTGAATTCAAATCTAGTGGATCCCAGGCAAGTCCAAAGAATCACAACTTCTCCACAGATGTAGATTTAATGCCTAAGTGCTTTCTTAGAGACCAGTACATTTGCCCATCTTCACTTTGAAGAAATTACTCACTGGTAGACCACAAAGTCATCCTGTTCTTTCAATAGTTCCCTTCAAGGATGACACTAAAAATGGCTTATGATTTCTTAAGACATAGAAAAAACAAACCCCGCCAAACACACATTTTGTTCCCCAAAGAACCCAACCGAACCACCAATCCAAAACCCTTAAGATTACACATACACCGTTTTTTCTCATCCCTGACACACCATAACATATCCACCCAGATCTTCAGTTACCTGGGGTGACTGGGTAGGGCATTGCTGCCCATAAATCATCAGAGTTGAAGGAAGGGGGTGTGCTTACAGATCCGGCAATTCTGTGGTGGTAGTGGGGGGATCCTCTGTGCCAACAGATACATCCACAGCAGGCTTGACATCTCTGGTGGGTGTCCAGCTGGGGGAGGAAGAGGTTTCTGGAAAAATACAAGCATATCCTGGACCCTGTGTTAAGTGGGTGAGTCCCTTCCATTCATTTGTGAGAGGATCTTGCCAATGGACAAGGGGCAAGGGATAGTGGCTGGTTGAGATCTCCAATGTTTATAGGCTGGGGAGAGTCCTGTTTCATCAAAGGAAAGAAAATTAAGAGTGAAAAGAGCTTCCACCAAGGTCAAATGGGGATCCTTGTGTGTCGTTGCAGTTTTCTGCTTCATAATGAATTCCTTGAGGGTTCTATTAGTCCTCTCTACTATGCCTTGGCCTTGAGGATTATAGGGGATGCCCATGGAGTGTTTAATTCCCCAGGATTCTACAAAATACTTGAATTGGGCAGATGCATATGCTAGACCATTGTCGCCCAGGGTACATCCATGACCAACAGGTGAGGCTCCATCCAAGGGCTAACTGAGGGAGGGGTGGTTGTTTCGTCCTTGGCAATTGGGGATTTCTCTTCCTTATCTGACAAAGACGAGACTCACAGGTCAATTTGTGTCCCTCTTTGTAACCTTCATTATAGGTGTTAATAACTTCCTCAACTGAGGAGCCTTTACACTGGCAATTATGGCAAAAAGGATAAAGAAGAATGGGGCTGGGGGGGGGGGATGTCCCTCATAAACTTCACTCTTCCTCGAGAGAAAGAGAACATGGGACTGAGGACAGGCATCCCAAACATTTTCGGGGCTAATCCATGGGGCTAGGACGAGGGTTTCATTCCAAAAAGTGTTAAAATCTTTTTGTTTCACTTTCAAGCTGTGCTGCAAGAGCAGGGCTCTAAGTGCTTGCAGCTGTGACACTACCCAGTGGGAGGGGAGATTGTTCACTACCTACAGGCCAAAATGGCCAACATTGGGACCCACTGAGTCATGCAGACAGAATGCTGGGGGTCCAACTGCCCCACGCCCCAGTGGGAGGGGAGACTTCCATGGGTCTGTACGCTGGACCTGGTGGGAGCCCTGTGGCAGCTGCCACTGCAAACAAAGCAAATCCAGCAACTAGCAGACCCTAAGGCACTCTCCACAATGCATGCTGCTGGAGTCCTAGCATCCCCATCCCGAGCCACCGTGGTTTTAAATCAAAGCTCCAGAAGGCTTAGCTGATAGCTTTGCCTGGGTTCTGAAATCAGGATGTTTAAGCCCCCATGTGATTCTGCTGGGATGAACCAAGCCCCCATGTGATTCTGCAACATGGATCTCAGGGACCATGAGTTGGCGTGTGCTTCCTTTGGGGTAGGCAGTCAAACACAGGAAGGGGAACAAAGGGGTGGGGTCACTGCTCACACTCAAGGACCATCTGCACACAAAACACTGGGGGGCCTACTCACTGACAATCACACTGGGGGCATCTCACCAATGACGAGGGTGGTGGAGTCCCTGTTCAGGTGCCAATTGTTGGGGTTCCCCACACTCGGTACCGCCCGAGAGGGACCGAAGGGTCTCCACCATGGTGGGGGGTGAATAAGCACAAAGTCAAGACACTGACTCTGGGAGCTGAGCAGGAAGCCTGCAATGGTAATCTGCTGCAAACTCAATTTATTCAGTAAATACATGGTATCCTATACATTAGGTTAGCCAATCAACTTATTGGGTGGGGTCCCGACTACAGCCAATTGTAGTTTGTTCTCAGGTGGACCAGGTTCTTTCCAGGTGCTGAGCAGAAATTGGCTTCACAACTAACCAGTGCAGAACACCATGCCCACAAGAGTCATTCCTCCATTCCTCCTGGCAGGTGGCCTGTCTAGGCCCACCCTGCATTATGCCCAACACTTGCTAGTTTCCTAACCTCTAAGGTATTCCAAATGAAGTATACGATTCTACAGGTTCAAAGGCAACATTCACATAAGAAAGAAATCATCTGATATTCATCTTTCTGGGTCTAGGTTACCTTTCTCTGGATGATTGTTCCACTTCCATCTATTTACCTGCAAATCTCATAAGCTCATTTTTTAATAGATGAATAATATTCCATTCTGTGAATACACCACAGTTTTATTATCCACTTATTAGTTGGTGGGCATCTAGGTTGGCTCCATTTCTGGACAGTGTGAACAGAGCAAGTATCTCTGTAGAATCCTACCCTTGATTGAGGAGATATTGGCATTTGATAGCTGCTGAGGGTGTGACCCATGGTAGGTCCACTATGCTCCAAGACAGGTTCCATACTCGATATTTGGGCAACACTAAATGGACATGATAGGGTAGACGGGAAGAACATGAAACTAGGTGGTTAGGGAACTCGAGTGATCTGGGAGTTGGGAGAGAGGGAATATTATCAAAATGTATTTTATGAAATTCTCAAAGAATAAAATATTTTTATTTTTTTATTCGTCTGAGGCACCTGAGAGAGACTTGATCTTGACCTCTGGCTCCCAGCCTTCAGGGATGTCTATTTCTTGGGAGGTAGGGAAAGAACAACTCCAGTGAGCTATCAGAACTGCACAGCCTTGGATAATGGGATACTTAACAGAAACCAGGGCAAATCATAAAGGTCAGATGAGCTGGTATACTCATATTCTGGTACTGTGGAACAAATTGCCACAAATCTAGTGGTTTAAAACAACACAAATTTATCATCCCATGGTTTCCATGGGTCACAAGTACTGCACACAGCATACTAATGTTCTCAGCCCAAGTTCTGGAAAAGCTGAAATTGAGGTCTGTTGCAAATTCTTACTTTAGGAGACTGACTCCTCATCATATCTGAGGCAGAATTACCTGTCAGTCAGAGGTGCCAGAGTTTGAAAACGGGACTTAACTCAATTTGCAGATTTTGTATACAGATATATAGATAGATATAGATACAGATATCCTTGTTATTCTTTGTGTCCATACACTGAGATTTAAAATTACACCAACTCCACCCTAATTCTCTTTTTCCTAGTAGACTCTAAATTCTTAGAAGCTGGGGTGTTTCCTGTCTTGCATAGTTTAAAAATATTTTATTTCATATTTTTATTTTTCTGTGAATGACTATATCGCCTGCATGTGTGTAAGTGTACCTGTGTCATTCAATGCCCATGGAGCTCAGAAGAGGGGAATCAGTTCTCTTGAACTGGAGTTACAAACAGTTAGTCATCAAACCTGGGTCCTTTGCAAAAGCAACCAGTGCTCTTAACCACTGAGCCATGACTCCAGCCTCTGTCTTACATACTTTGTATCTTTAGAGTCTCATGCACTGCCTGTAAGATCACAGACAGAGAATCAATAACTATTTGTCAAATGAGCAATGGACTTTTAGGTGTTCAATGCATTCTTGCTGAACTAAATTGAGCCAGTTCTCATAAATACCATGAAACATATGGAGGGAGGGCACCACTGTCTGTTAGACAGAGGACAGACCAGTCTTGCCAGTTTCAGTAAGAAATTTAGGGGCAAATCGATAGCAACAGCACAGCTAGAACTGTTTCACAAGTAAATATTCCTTTCTATTTAAAATATGGCCATGAAATGTAACAGTGAGACCCATTCTAAGTCATATGATTCACCGTTTTCATCTTCTGAGGTCAAGAGGTAGGTGACGAGGAGACAAGTTGGAAATTTGTATTAAATCTGGTTTTCTGTTGAGGTCCTAGATGTTAACACTTCAAACACTGCAGTGCTTGAATTTTCTCAATGGATGGCTCTTGATAAATAGTGCAGGCTAGCCCTACACTTGTTGTGTGTGTTTGTTATTTTTCTCATTATTGTGACTACATACTGCACAGAAGCACCTTTGGGGAAAAAGGATTTCTGTGGGCTCACAGTCTGAGATGGCAGTCAGCCCGGTTGGGAAAAGCATGGCAGAGTTCACAGCACTTGGGGTTAGAACCATAACCCTAGAATTCATGCATTCTGTCATCTGTGTTAAGGCCCATCATGTCAAGTTAGTGTTCCCAGATGTCTCTCAGTGCAAGTTCATCCACTGGGGTCTAGGCAGTCCATTCATACTCCCTCCCCTTAAGAAGATAAGCTCTTCCTTACCCAGCAGTAATCAGATGCCAATAATTCTTTGATTAAGATTGCGGCCAGCTGCCCATTTCCGCAGTTCTATGCTGGAATTTTGTCTGCTTGAGTTTGCACGAATCATTCTGAAACATTTGCTGTAGGTTCATATGAGCAGGGTCCTAAGAGCTTGTAGGATTCTAGTTCCATATGATCACACACCTCCTCCCTGGCCCTTACTATCTTTCTGGCCCCTCTTCTGCAATGGTTCCTGGTGGTTGGAGTTTAATGTAGGAGTCTATTCAAGGACCCATACTCTGCAGATTCTTATTCTCTACGCTTTGGCTATTTGTGACATTTTGTGTTCCTGGCCCCCTGTTACTTGAGGGAGCTTCACTGAAAAGGACTGAGAGGAACATCAGTGTTACCTTTACCCCTTGTTCTATGTTCTGTGATACTTCTGTATAGAGGCTGCATTGTAAATGTGCCTCCTAGACTTGGGCAACTCACAGGCAATCTCTGTACATTACCAGTTGTGGAGATCTGTAGTAATCATCTGTTGAAAAAGAAGCCTCTTTGATGAGTGGTGACTGAGATACTTGTCTGTAAGTATAAGATTTTTAAATTTTTATTTATATGTATGTGTCTGCAGGTCTCTGTGTATACAAACGAACATGTGGATGCCAGAAGCCAGAACAGGGTGTCAGATGTACTGAAGCTGGACTTACAGGAAGTTGTGAGCCACTTGATATGGGTGCTAGGAACCAAACTCTGGTCCTCTGCAAGACCAGCATGCTCTCTATCTCCCCAAATTTGAATTTTCAATATCAAACTTCTCATGCAAGTCTTCAGATTTTAGAAGTTAAACATCTCCATGCCTGAAAACAATGCATTAGTCCCACAACCTCAGTAACCAAGAAATCAAAGTGGTATATTTTCCATCAATAGTTTTATTAACATGTTTCAGAACTTCAGGCTTCTTTGCCTTAAAACTGGCACTCTATATTTAGTTATCCAGAGAGACATCTGCCCAATGAGGCAACGGCATTTCTCATAGCTCATACATCATCTGTTTATTTCAGCAGCTAAGCACCTTCTGGAACAACAAACAGACACCTTTGGAAACAAAGATGGAATTCTGGGTGTCTTAACTGATATGGGTTGTCTAAAATTAAAGATACTGTTAATTAAGTAGAACACGGAATTAGAATCTGCAGTTTGGGAAATATGTGAGAAAAAGTGTGTTTGTCAGAAGCTTTAGCATTGGGGAACTAGGATGGCTGTTTCAAGGGCACTAAATTGATTAAAAGAATTATATAATATTGTTGAATCACAATAAACAAAGCCTGTCAGGTTGTGCCTGAATTAGATCATTTGTATGCTCGAAGAGCTGGCATTTAATTCTTTCACCGATAAAATTTATGAATAGAACTATTGAAAAAGACACTGTCTGTGGGAGGGGGGACTGAAATTGACCAAGGCTTTGTTTTTTAGCTAAAAGAAATTTATTTTTTGGCTAAGCATACCTTAATTCAAAGGAAGTGCATGTCTTACGTACTCTTGAATCTAAAACCCGAGTGAATTGCTTAGCCCTTTGAAATCTCGTGGTAGAAGCTCCAGTACATGTGCTGGGTACATATACTGGTGTTCTCCCAGGGAAGTCGAATTGATACACAAGGGAAAAGAACAATATTTCAGTGTCTCAAAGTGTGATTTTCCACCCATATCTACCACTAATGCACAGGATCGTTTTACTGAAATCCCCCATACTGGTAAGAACAGTAATAATTCCTACCTCCTGAACTGAGATAATAAGTGTAGAATACAGTGAAAGAGGAAAGAATAAGAATGGCAGTGAGCATGGTGATTAGTAGTCAACTCACCAACTAACACATGGTGATTAGTAGTCAACTCACCAACTAACACATGGTGATTAGTAGTCAACTCACCAACTAACCAGTTGTGTGGTCACAAACAAAGTACTTAGCTTTTCTTCAGAAACAACCATAATAATGGTCAGATGTGATCATGTGTATGAACTGGCTGATTTTTGTTTATCAGAATCCCAGAATAATTCAGACTTATTTTACAGATAAAGATGATGAACCTGAGCCAAACAGTTCAGACTAAGATGGCCTCTCTGTTCCACAAGATCATTCAGGGATCCAGGATCCTTCTCCCTATCTCTCCGCCATCCTTTGGCTTTTGCTTTTGTTTGCCTTTGTAAAAAGAATTTGATATCCCATGCAGACTATAAACCATGAGACTGAATGAAGATGAGGTCAAGGGAATGATGGAGACATGCTGAAAAGACACAGGCAGTGAGGCCCATGCGGTATTGCTACTCATACTCACCAGCTGAAACTTAGAAAGACAGCAGCTCATAACTTCCAGAGATGTGGAACCATGAACACTTGGGAGACCACAAACCCAGCTAAAACTCGGGGTGGGGGGGGGCGGTTTACCTTCATGAAGAAGGAGAAAACTCCTACAGGGGGCATAGTTGATGGTGTCACGGCATTCAAGTTTCTTAGTACATACAAGTTGTCAATAAGCTGTAGTTACTAACCTATGTCAGTGTCATCAGAATTGGAAAACATTTTGAAATGTGATCCCAGTTTATTCTCCCTGCCTGAGTCTGGTCTTGTCTCCCATATTCTTTTCCATTCTGAGTAACTTTCCCTAAGCACACCTGGAGTACTTCTCTGCTATTTTTGAGGAACAGGCAAGTTTCTAAGAGACCTACACATGGGCAACAGTCACATGAAACTATTTTCTAAGTTCTCGGTTTCAGCATCCCATATAAAAAAGGAATGCTACCTATCCTGGGAAACTTTGTCAGACTTCTGTAGATGCTGAAGTAGTTGAGCCCTCCCTGCCACACCCAACATACATGTTTTAGTTTCAACACTCTAGCAAAGAAAAAATAAAGTCACATTTTTGGAAGGTAGTCTTTGTTGCCTGCTGTAAGGTTTCATATGATTTGGGCTTCTGAAACATGATTTGCAAGAGAAGCTTCAGCCTGTGTTAAAATAAGCAAAAGAAAGATAGCAATTCAGGGTGATAAACTTGCCAGTTTCTTTAGATGTCCCAGGTTTCTGCACTGAAATTGCCATATCCCAGGATTCCTCCAAGTTTAGGGAAATCTGAGATGACTGGTCACCTCCAATACCCCTTTAGTGGACATCAGAGAATCCTTTCTAATCCAAGATTTATCCTCTGTGGCTAGGAAAATATGTTTTTAAATACTTGCTCAGCACCCCAATCTGACTTAGTCTCACACCTATCTTTATCATCAAGCAAAAGAACTCGATAACTGGCCAGTCTGACTGACACATTCATCTCTGCAGTGGATGCTAGATATCGGAGTGCGGAGTACGGAAGCAGTACGAGAGAAAGGAAGCGACCACGTTGGACCTCAACAGAGGAGACCGTGTTTATCGGCACAGCGAGGGGCAGCAACCTTCCCGTAGAATGGAGGCCGCACAAGGAGCAGGGCCGCTGGTCAAGAGTCTTACATAGGGGCAGCAGCTGTGAGGGGATTTGGGGGGACACTGCTGCAGAGGAGACAGGGGCTGTAGAGCAGATCTATGTTGGGCCATTTTTGTGGTTTCCCTCAGGACTCGTCCATGTGGCCCATCTCGACACCCAGGCAGGGGAAAGAGGAAGTCCCTGGTAGAAACCTGGATGGTCAGGGGACCATATATTCCATGGTCAGAGGTCCTATATTAAGCCAAATTTCTTCAGTAGAAACTGTGAGGCCACTTCCACATAAGTTCCACGATGGCTGGTTTCCCAGATAATCATAGGGATGTCAAAGAGAGCAGGAGGAAATATGAAAGCTTAGAATACAAAACAACAGCTTTCCTTAACACCCAAGTCCCCAACTCCTTTCTTTCGCCTCTTTTCCGTCCTGATCCCTACCTTCTTTCTCCTTCCTCTTCTCTCTTCTGTTCTGTCTTAAATGATGAGCACTGTATCATAAGCAAGGATCAACTGCTCGTGGTTCTTGAATCCAGGCAGCTCTCAAATTCAAGAGAAAATTCTAAGAGCAGGAAGTCTAGATAGACACAGTCATTTTTCTCTTTTGTTATCAGTTTTTACCATTTGGCAGACAAGCAGATGGAACTTTTAATTTTTTTAAAGTTTTGTGTGCATATGTAAGTATGTGTGAGAGAGAGAGATATATGTATGTGTGTGTTCTTGTATATGAATGAGTATGCAGACAGAAGTGAGAAAAAAACCTCAGGTGTCTGTCACCTTCCACTTTGTTTGAGATAGTCTCTTACTTGCTGTGGCATATTCAAGGCTAGCTGGCCCCTGAGATTCCAAGGATTCTACCAGTTCTGCCTGCTACCTTCCTGTGGAAAGCTGGAAATACAGACTAACCCTACTGTGCCTGTCTTTATCTGGGTTCTACCCATCTGGACCCAGCATTTCATGCTTACACAGTCAGCACTTTACACACGGAACCATTTTCACACCAACACAGATCAACTTCTCACTCTCCCAGGAACAAGTTAGTTCCTTTTGCAAAAATTTCTGGTCCTTAGGTTGTACAGTTGATGGAAGGGTCTTCAATGCTGAGGTTCTAGTTAAACATGCATTGTTATGCTGGGATGGGTGGCACACATGGGGTGAGAAGCCGCTTTCCCACGCATCTGGATCAGCCAGTTGACGTTTCAGATACCTAAGGGAAAGAGGCAACAATGCTTCTATAACTGGAGTTGGGTCATTTCGTCCCACTGTTTGAAATCATATTGGAGTTGGAGCAATAGCTGAACTGAAGCCTGTGGCAGATTCTACATGGGAGTTTTGTGAACAGATTAATTTGCTTTCTGAGTCCTGACATTGATAGACCATCTTGATGAGCCTCTTCTTCCCGAGTTACATTGTGTTTTCTCATAGCTGAGCTGCCATCCTTGGCCAACAGATGAGACAGAATGAGGTGTACAGAAACATGCGTACAGTTTCATGTGATCCCCAGGTTATGTTTTCACTCCCTGATTTAGTAAATAGGAGGAAACAAACCATGTGCCACCCTCCTGTGCTGTAATCCTGCATTTAAAAGCCCCATTGGGGAAACAGCATGACCCATTAAGCCCCAACTTTCTAACCACAGAAATTACTACCTTGACCTAATGATTACAATTTGTTTTTAGTATGCAGCCCCAGCAGATGAGTAAGTCTCAGCACACTGAGAGAAAATGGATTTGAAAACAGGATGGAGTAGGAGTTCACAAGTGCCCACACAGCATTCCTGGAAGCAAAGGCTTTGAATTCCGTGGGGACATTATTAGCCTCATTTTAAACACAAGGAAGCCTGGCTCTGAGAAGTAAAATAACTAGCGATGCCACATGTCTAGGAAGGGGATATGTAAATTTGAGAGTTAGAGGCACAAAGTGGATTTCTCTCCTGCCATGTTCTTTTTCCATTGTTCTTTGTCACAATGATTTTGAAAAGCAAAACCAACCACCTACCAAAATGTCTAAAGTGGAAAAGGCAGGGTGACAGGAAGGAGGGGCCACTGGTGCTCTCGTAGGCAGCTGGTGGGAATGTAAAGTGGTATAATTGCAATGAAAAATCACCTGGCATTGCCTACCTATGCATATTACCTCACGCATGCATGTTCTCTGCACCATGCCATTCCACTGCCAACACTGATGTGTCCAAATGCCTACTCAGAAAAACACTCTTGAATATTTGAGGCACTACACAATACTGTCTCTAAACTGGAAACTACCCAAATGTCCTTCAGCAAGAGAAAGATAAACAATGTATTCACATAGAAACTATAAATGTAATAATATGAGTGAATCCTACAAATACATGCTGAGCAAAAGAAGCCAGAGACAAGAGTACATAGACTGAGAGTTAACAGTGTGCTTGCCTAGCATGCATGACGATGGCCTTAGTTCAGTCTCCAGCACTGAACTAAGCACTGAATTAGGCATGATGGTGCATGGTGGAGGCAGGAGGATCAGAAGGTCAAGCACATCCTCCTCCTTGTAGAAAATCTGGTGTTAGAAGTCAGAAGAGAAGTTGACCTTGGGGAGTAGGTTGAGGAGGGGACAGGAGCAAGGGAATTCTGGGGGACAGATGTTCTGTTTCTCCATCTGGGACTGATTATATGACTTTACAGCTGATTACATCAGTTTGTGAAAATTCATTGAGCAATACTCTTAGGACCTGTGCACATTTCTGAGGTATATTATACTTGACTAAGCCAAAAAAGTAAAATCTATAAATAAAATGCAAAATATTTAAGAAGCATGTTAGCTGAAGGCTACTAGAAAATTCAGAAACAGTTGTCAGTGAGATCTGGTGTTTTACCATAAGTTTTCCTTTCAGGGACAGCCATTTTGTTAAATTTGATTAGTTCAACGTCACAAAGTAGATACAATCACAAAGAGAAACAAGCCTGGAAAGCCTGATTACTTGGCCCCTGACTCTGCAGCAAGTAAGCAGTAAAGCAGGCATCCAAAAAGAAGCACCCCACATCCAAGGTCCCAGATGTATCCACCAGGTGATGTCTCTTTCACATCTGATTTGGGATATCCAGGAGCAAGTTTATGCCTGGAAATCTCTTAGAGATCCAGAAGAATTCCATGGGATAATCCCTCTTGGATAAAAACTTATCCACATCAAAATTCAATATTAGCTGTAATGAAGAAAGTCTGTTTATGCCAGATGTGGTTGTGCGCACCTTTAATCCCAGAATTCAGGAGGCAGAGGCAGGCAGATCTCTGTGAATTCAAGGCCAGCCTGATCTACATAATGAGTTCCAGGACAGTTGGGGCTACAGGGGGACCATGTGTCAAAAAGACAAAAAGAAAGAAAAAGAAAAAAGAAAGTCTGTTTATAAAAAAATAAAAAAATCAAGGCAACCACAGAGAAAATCATGAATGCTAACTCTCTACTTGATCAAGGTTCCTTTCAAGATTCCTTTTGAATAAATCATCCCCTATCATTGTGCAGTAACTGCAGAAGGTACTGCTTGGTATAGTCGATCTGAGAATGTTAGAGTTCTGTTAACATCAGCACAGGACTTATTAGGATGTGTTGAAGGATGGTTGGCACCAGAGGAGAGAAGCGTGTGTTTCACATTCTGTGACATGTTTTGTCACTTGGGGAAACTGAGAGGTGGAAGCATTATGAAGATTAGAAATCAACACTCTCATCTCGTCAGTTATGTTATTTGGGAGGTTTTCAATTTAAAACAACAAAAGCAGATACTGAATCTGTATACAAAAGAAGAAAGATGTGAATGTCAACCAAAACATCAGAATGGGTGTAGTGGTACATGCCTGTAATCCAAATGCTTAGGAGGCTAAGACTGGACAACCTCAAGTTTGAGGCCAGCCTGGGCTACATAGTGAGAGGATGTAAAAACAAATGAATGGAATGGACTGGAATCAGGAAGTTATCACAGTGAGCAGCCACAGCAAGGCTAGGGGATTAACTACTTGCCCCATTTATTTGATTTCTCTCTCTTGTTGCCTGGTGAGTTTACAGCATAGTGCCTTTGCTGGTTTCTGCCAGTCCTCATAGCTAAGGCAAAAGTTGTTTGTACGAATGGCATAGCAACAGGTGTTCATGCATTAGGCTAGACCTCACTATCACAGGCTACCTCAGCAGGCATCACCCGCAAAGACAGCTTGCGCAGAGTGGCGGGATGATGTCGACGTATCCCTGCCCAAGAAACAGCTCATCATAGCATCCCTTAGCAAAAACCAATGAGCAGGTTCACTGCAATGAGGAGAGCAAAGAAAGCCTGGCACGCTGCCAGATCACCATGTAGACATGATTTGTCTTTCAAATGGTACAGTCAAACAGAGGATGCCTGAAGCTTTGGTGTGGCAAAGTTGTTAGTGTTTTGGAAATCTACTTAAAGCATTTATGTCAAACGATACCTTGTATAATCACCTTCTTACATTCCCCCTTTGCAACCATCAGACTTCTTTTCTCTCCTTCCCTTTCTTTACGTTACTGCATCTCTCCTTCCTTTACTCTTTGATTCATTCAACTGCTTGAGTGGAGGCCCTAGCCTAAAAGGAGCGAGGTTATGTTAATCACTGAGACTATGACTTGTCTAGGTAGTTCTAACTTACAGGGCATATGGTCAACATACATGTGTTCATTAACATGATCGTTTAAGAAGGGAGTGGAAAGAGGTTCTCCATTATCCATCAGTACAAATCAAACTAACCTTATGTATTTGTGGTAGAATTTGAAAACATGTGGAAAGTTTGTCTCTGTCCATGTTGTACATTGTTGGTAAGACTTAGGAGATTTCCATGAGTGTGACAGGTCTGATCAAAACACTCAGGAGGATCTGGTGTTGGTACAAAGATGCCAGATAATAATGGTTACCATAGCTCCAGGGGCCAATGCCAGATTCCTGTCTTATGAGTTTAACCAGTGAAATACAGTCATCAGGGGAATATGGAAGAGGGTTGTTGAGCATCAGGAGAAGGGGAGCACCCATGAGTGTGGCAACAGTGCCGTGAGGTGACTCAGATCAGGCCTCACCAGAGCTGTCCCCAATGGTGTGCTCCCATTTTCAGGCTCTTTTTGGGATTTTAAACGGGACTTTACGGGGGGTGGGGGGCTGTAGAGGAAACATCTATAGGCTACCAATCAGAAGATATTGTTCTGCCTCTCTGGTTTTCCTAGGAGCCGGGATATCTTCAGTTGTGGTTGATAAGTGATTGCCAGCAAGCCACCATTCATGGAAGCCTTCAGGTTCAAGACCCCATCCTGGCTGCCTTGTGAGAGTTCAATTAACTCCTGACTTTACAGAATGGCTGGAGATGGCTGGAATAGTTCATCTAAGATTATAGACTAATATCCTTAACTCCTCACCATGTGACATCTGCTGAAACTGATTCATCAAAGGTTACTTCACGTGCATATTTGGTGCCTGAATCAGTGTGGGAATCACTGGCATTGCTTCCCTCCATATAATCACTTTGACTTCCTCTTGGTATGGTGGCCCTTTGGCACTCAACCAACAGACTCTTGCTTAGGTCAATGGAAAGAGCAGAAACCACATGAGCTCTGGTGATATGGGCCAATCTGGGCTATTCTTGGGACTAGATGTAAAGGAACAATATAGGTGGAAGGGTTTTATTCATTTCCTGCATGAACTCATAGTTACACTATGTGGGTCAAGCTCCATAAGGGATACAAGTAGCAAACTAACCTTCACAAGGCAGGAGATAACACACTTTACCTGAGTGAAGACACAGCTCATCCAGCTTAAGGAACAGAATAAAAAACACAGGTCTCCAAAGCAGGAGAGAAGAACCCACTACACATGGCACAGCAGCATATAACTTTTTGATTAATGAGCACAAATGACAGAACCCCAGAGCACTCCTAGACATATACTCAGATCATTCTAAAAGGGGTTTGAGGTTCTTGAAAAATGAGTGAAGTGTGGCTATTCCGTCTTACATAAGCTCATTTGTATAACCTAGTTCAAGAAGATGAAGATTATGTTTTATAACATTTGTAGCTCAAACTTTGTACTTAATGACCTCACCCTCAGGGGTTTAATATCTAATTGGGAAAGATGAAATTAATACACATTAAATAATATCATAAGATAACATAAGAACTGTCACCAGGGAGCCCTGAATAAATAGCTCACATATTAAGTTTAGAGGAATAACTTCCAATAGGGAAGGCTGTGAGCTAGACAGAACAGGAGCTCTCGTGGATAGGGGAGATCAATCTGTGTTTTGGGGGTTAGTGACTTAATTAGGTAGAAAATGGGAGAAAAATCTCAAAAGTAGGAATATTTTAATGACTTTTGGCCCAAGACACAATTATTTTTTCCAAATCATTAAAAAAATATATTAAGCTTTAGCCATTTATATTGTGTTATGTATGGAAATCTGGAATTTGAAGATTTATGAGAAGAATAACTAACTCAGTTATAAGAAAGAACTCAAAGGCACTGGAGAGATGGCTCAGTGGTTAAGGGCACCAGCTGCAAAGGACCCGGGTTCAATTGCCAGCACCCACATGGTGGCTGACAACCATCTGTAACTCCAGTTTCAGAGGAATTTGATGCCTTCTTCTGACTTGCAGACATTGCACAACATGGGTGCTCTTACATATATACAGGCATTACATTTATCACATAAAAATAAAAATAATAAATAAAAGAAGAAACTGAAAAATCAAACTTGGAAGAGGTATTTTAGAATAGCTATTTATGTATATATCTTCCTAGACTCAAAAGGAAAGAATCTAGAACAGGGGTTGGTTAGATGGTAAATACTCTTTAACATTGTTTGTCCTCATTTCAAGTACTCAGTCCGAGCAGTCTTAGTATGCATAAATAAATGGGCACGGTTGTGTGTTTCAATAAAGCTTTATTTACAAAACCAGAGGGCAAGGGGGATTGGCCCTGTGACCCATAGTATCCTGATTCTTGCTCTAGATGTTTAAGTTATATTCTGTAACTACTATGTTTAATATGAGGCTGGAAGAACCCTGCTCCTAGCACAGATGGTTTACACAGTAAGGCAGGTAAAGAGGGTGGGGCAAGAGTCCCATGTAGAAAAAACATCTGCTTCAGATGCACAGAGGCGACAGAGGGTGTGTTTATTAAAGAGCAGCTCAACGTGACTGAAATAGGCTAGGTGAAAGGTTAAATTGTCGGTCTCATTGGGAGGTGACCAGTACTGCAAGAAATGTACAGGTATGAAAAGCCTCTGACCTCAGTGTACGCTCATTTCCTCTCAGAATACAGTAGGGTATTTCCTACTTGGACTTAAGAGCAGCTGAAATCTTGCAGATGACAAACACTGTGACATCTTCTCAGGAGACGTTGACATGATGGATGTTCCATGTGACTCAGCTCAGTGCTGCCTCAGGGAAAGCAGTTATGAAACTTCTAGTCTTCAAATATACCAAGCAAGAAGAGAGTTCATTTTCTACACTGACATTAAATAATATCAATTAAAAAGCATTTGGATATGAACCTTGGTTCATTCCCTCCAACTAGACTATGTAACTGGCTGGAATTCTTTATCTTTTGTCTATGTCAGATAAGAAAAGATGTCCTGCATCTGCATCAGACTGCATAGAGCCTGTGCTCTTTCTTCTCTGTGTCATTACTGGCAACATGCTCAGCCTGCATTCAATGTCATTCCAATATATTGTCCTTGGGTTCCAACAGACATAAACTCCATTCAACAGAATAAACACTCTGTAGACTTTAATTGTTATTATTTTGTTTCACAGAACAGAACCCCAATACAGTATTTGACACACAGTGTGTATCAGCAAATATCAGATCTCTTCCCTTTCTTTCAGGCCATTTTACTTTTCAACTCTTTCCCTGAATCTTATGAGACCTCTCATGGACCATATTTTCAACTTTACCAGATGTCCTGGAGGGCATCGACACAAGCAGGTATCATATTGGTGCAAATCTTTTCCTGTCTAACGGACAGGATACAGAGGAAAAGCTAAATGCCTGTTGGCAAGCTCAGGAAATGCCTGTGTGGTGGTCTGTGGTCTATGTGCAGATTCTATTCTCCATTCCCTAATAGACAAGGCTGGCTTTGCGGAATCTTTCCTGAGTGGACGTGTCCAGCAGCTTACACATCTAGAGCCAGGCAGCTTCTCGCTCCTCTGGTACAGGAGGGTATTCTCATGAGCACATGTCTCCCTCAAGGAACCAGTATCGGACTCCAATGCCTTATACAGGTATCTCCCTTTGAGAAAGATACAGCAAGACACAGGCAGTGAGTGGGGTTTAACATGCTTCCTGTCTAATGAGCAAAAGTTAACACGAAACAATTGCATCAAACAGTGGATGCTGAATTATTACCTCATAATTTCTACTGCCCAGTAAGTGATCTTAGATTATTTTACTAATTTTGTGTCTTCACCTTACAAAATAAGAGCTTAAGTTTTCCTAGTTCTAAAATCAAAGTTTCCTGTGGCAACTTTGGAGTTAAGAAGAAAGAATGCTGAAATACACAATGTAAACTGTGGATTCTTATCCTAACTTTACCGTTAATCAGTTGTATGGCCTTGGGTACATAATTTATGGTGTCTGGGAATCATTCCCTTTAGCTATGAGAGGAGTGGACTGGGTTTATGAGGCAGTGACTCCTAAAGATGAGATTGCTCTGGGCATCTACTCGGAACGCATCTATAAGCTCATGAGGGTCAGCTATCTGCATACTTGCCTAAGAAGCACAAAGTCTTTGATCAGCCACATTGTCTATTCATTCTGCGGAAGGACCACTGTTCTCTAACCATCTGACATCTGCCTTTTGTTTACCGGAAATTGTTTTCTCCATTTTTTATCTTATTACAAGAGTTAGATGAGTTCAAAGGAAAGTGAAAAGAAAAAAATAACACCCATCATCTACCCCAACCCCTGAAGACGTGAGCAAAAGTTACATTTAGTTTTGTCTTACCCAGCCTGCTTGGAATATCCCCAAGTAAAACACATCATTTACTCAGTCATCTCTAAACTTTCCCACGTGTTATGTAAGCCAAGGTGTTGCAGAATTCATGATTCTCTTGTAGCCAGCCCTTCTTACTCATTATTCCGATGTTATTCCCTTCTTGAGCTCCTCTATCTACACCATCACTAACTTCCTGGGTTTCTCTATCTCTTCTTCTTCAACTTCGTAGACTCTGGTCCTCCAAGTCAGTACTAGCCAAAGTTGGCTATGTGGATACAGTAAGATCCAGAGAAAAAGAGCCGAATGGAGGCAACTGCAAAACAGGTAACTGTGTAATTATGTAAAATTGGATGCCAGGCATCACTACTCCCTAGTCTAAGTCACGTCCTGTGAGACGTCCCTTCCTAGCTTTTGCTCACTCTAGACCAAGGCCTCTCTAAAGGACCAGGTTACAGGTATGTTAGGTTTCCACAGGTCATAGTGTGTTTGTTGTAGCTGTTCAACCTTGATATTGTGATATAAAAGCAGTCATGGTGATATGTGAATGTAGGTTTGTGTCAATAAATATTTGTTTACAAACCCAGACATGGACCTGGACAAGCCTGTGGACATTTGCTCAATGGCCTAGCTGTGGGAGGTCTTGATATACTTTCTTTGAACTGAGTCAATGATTGTTTAAATTTACATGTTAAAGAAATTCCTGTCCTATGCTAGAAAAGGAAAGTAAAAACAGCATAACCTCCAAATAAACTCTCCATCCCAAAATAACCCTCATTCACATTAACATGAAATTGTTAGGCTTCCTATCCTGAACTTGATCATTCTGGATTTTTACATTACCTGGATAAATCTTTAGTTTGACAGTTACTGGGTTTTGTTTTTTGTTTTGTTTTGGTACTTTGCTTATTTCCCCAAAGGTGAGCATGTGTACACGTGTATATGTGAAGGTCAGAGCACAACATCTGGTATCTTTCTTCAGGTCCTAATTGGTCTGGAACTCCAAGACATAGGCTAGGTTTTCTGGCCAGCGAACCTGCCCATCTCACTATTGCTTGGATTACAAGTTTGCACTATTGTACCCAGCCTTTTACATGCTTCCTAGGGATCGATTTCAGATCCTCATTGTTGCCAGATAAGTGTGCCATTTTTACCACCTGAGCCATTTCCCCAAGTCTATATGTTATTATACTTTAATACTATATTATTACAGATGAGATTATAGTTGTTTTGTGGTCCTATAGGTATAGATGATAATCTCGGGGCTTGTCTAAGGTCAAGTTAGTTGTGCTTTTTACTCTAACAGTCATTGTCTAGGTAAAGGTAAGAGGCACAAAAGAGTTATCTCTTCACCCAAGCCAGTATTGAAGGTCTGTTTTCTTTCTTTTTTTCTTCCTGTTATAATAGGAGCTTCACAGTTCAGTGGCTTCTGTATAGTATTTGGCAGAAAAAAATAGTTTAAGTTGCAACTTGCTATAATGATATGAGATACCATTTACTGGGAACTGACTACAAGCCAGGCACTTTGCCAAGTGTTTCTTACATGTCATCTCATCTAATTCTCACAGCGATTATGAGATAAGCATTATTTCTTTCCCAGTTTTATGCATGAGAGACTATAGTGTCAAGAGGTTAATCAGTTTCCCCAGCTTCACAGAACCACCAAGTGGTGGAGACAATTTTGAGTGCAGGTCTCTGTAACTCAACAATAAGTTATCCTGAACATAACAACAAGGAACCTCAGAAACCAGAAGACAGAGGCCTCCTGGGACACATTACCTCTGCACGCTGTTTCTGCCCCCAAGGTGAGATAAGGGCATGGCTTTCCCCAGAAAGGGCACCAGAGAGAGTCTTGACATTCTCCTTAGTCCACGACACTTAATAAAGTGCTGTTTCTATTGATCATTCCTCGCAAATAAGTTCATGACAGGCTGGAGGGCTTAATTTCAGACAGAAAAAATATATTAGGAAGAATCCAGTGCCACAAAAATAACTTAATAAAGCATTGTGCTGGTGGAGTCTTTCAAACCACACCAAATATAACACTGAGAATGCAACTTTTGGTGTAGGTAAGTTAAAACTGACAACCTTACTGTGTGTGTGTGTGTGTGTGTGTGTGTTATGTATTATGTTAAAAATGACTGAACATTCCCCATCTGCCAAGTTGTGAGAAACACTTTTACCTAACCTGTAACCAAAGTTAATCTTATATTTTGAGATAATTTAGTGGTATCTCAGCTTGTTTATAACGTAAATAATGTTACCATGCATTGGGCATTTAAATTTATAGCTTTAATCCTGCATGAAACTTCCTTGTGATTGACTGAGAATAATGTGTGTGTGTCTGTCTATGTCTACATCTGTGTGCCTGTGTATATGTATTGTGAAAATATCAAGTGCTACAAACAGTCATTATTCACTCAAAGTTATGAAATATCCCATTTATGTTGCCAATAGTAGGTGGGATTAGATTGAAAACATGTTTGTGTTGTATATGCTGTTCTGGGTCAATATGGATTAGAAAGGGAAAATCCCTCATGAAAAGGCTGTATTTTTCTTTCCTCATTACATCCTGGGTGTACAGTTTCAGTAAGGAGAGTACAAGGTTTTGTTTGAGAGCACAGTTCCTGGAGAAACCTAAAGGAACAAGTTGTCAGAACTGATTAGGTTCCACTCTTGGAATTAAAGGATGCCAAGAATAAGGCTGTTTTTGTCCTGGCATCGATCTAATGTAGAATTGCACAAACTGTGCCAAGTATTACCAAGAATTGTGCATAAGAATATGTACATCAGGGGCCTGCTCAGGGTATGCAGCTCTGTGTACCACTGCCTCTTCCTCAGACCAATGGATTCCATGAGTTCCCCAACCCTGGTATTCTTTGTCCACTGATCAACCTCCCAGGCCTACTTAGGTTGCTCAATTCTATTCATCTCCCAAGACCTGTAAGTTCTGCCAGATCTGTGAGTTCCCCCTGCCATGTGAGTTCCTCAACTACATCACTCCCTGTCTGCTGCCCCAGATCCACAACCTGTGTACATCACTCAGCTCCACAGCCACGTGGCTTCAAACTGGCCAGATTTGTCAGTTCTATAGAACCTCACCTGCCCCTGCAGCCATCCCCCACACTCCAAGGCACAGCTGGGGTTGTGCAGCCTGTATATAACCCCAGACAGACCAGGTACAGAGTGCTTTTAGTTACCACTAAATTGGAATCACCTCACCCCTCCAATCAAAATTCAACACTGACCTGTGTGCCAGCCAGCTCACTAGATTACAACTGAACCCACCCTGCCACCCTGGGACTACATGGAGCCTCAGGCTCAGAAACTACACCCACTCCTAGCTGAGATCAGTTCTTAGACCTCTTTTACACATCAACACAGAGTAGCCCCAAGGCTGAACATCAAGCACCATTCAGCTAGGCCACAACCTGACATGCAAAGATACAAATATCCACTTGACAAAGACAGGATCAGCTCTCCATACCAAGAAATACTACCAAGGACATAATTCCAGATGCCTAAGTCCCATCAAGAACCCATGAACAACATATATAACCAGGACAATATGCCTCCTCCAGAAATCAGCACCTCCTGTTGTAATGTTTCCTGAGAAAGGCAACCTCACTGGTGCACAAGACAATAATTTCAAAATAGCAAGCATAAATATGTTCCTTAAATTTCCTGACTTGAACTCACTTCTTTACAAGTGTTTACATTATTCTTTATTCATATTAAGACAAATTAATTGTTTCTATTTGAATTTCCTTTTTCTTCAGGCTAACACCAGTTTTCTCCCAATTTCATAGACTTGGACTTCATATACACTGTTGTCTGAAAAAAAAAAAACAGTCAACGAGAAGAAATATGAATATCTTTAACTTGTTCACTGGATTGCCAACATTCAGATTTACAGTACTGCAGGTTTCTCTCTCCCCTTAGCATTGAAGTTTCAACAATTCAATAAAATAATGCAAATAATATATTTAAGACAGCTGAGCAATATTCAGTTACAGTTCTTGTATTAAAACAGCTATAGATATAAGCACTTAAATGCCTTAGATAACAAAGATACATCACCGTACAACAATTTTTACTAGGCCTGCATTGAACTGTTGAATCGGTTCTCTAGCAAATAAAGTGCTGGCTTCCCTTAAAAAAATGAGGGGCTGGAGAGATGGCTCAGCAGTTAAGGGCACCGGCAGTTCTTACAGAAGACCTGAGTTTGATCCCAGCACCCACATGGCAGCTAACAACTGTCAGTAACTCCAGTTCTAAGGAATCTGAGGCCATCTTCTGACCTCTGCAGATACTGTATGACACAAGTACACTTACATGCATGTAGGTAAAACACTCATATGCACAAAATAAAAATAAATAAATTTTAAAAGAAAAAAATAAAAACACAACATACCAAAATCTATGGGACACAATGAAGACAGCACAAAGAAGAAAGTGTATAGCATTAATGCCTACATCAAAAGACTTGAGAGGTCTCACATAAGCAGCTTAATAATGCAAATGAAAGCCTTGGAAAGCCAGAAATAAACAACACCAAAAATAGTAGACAAGAAAAGAAAAACAAAATCAGGGCTGAAATTAGTAAAATAGAAATTTTTTAAAGCTACAAAGAATTGATGGAATTAACAGTTTTCTCTTTGAAAAGATTTACAGAACTTTAGCCAAATTAACCAAAAGAGAGTACCCAAATTAATAAAATCAGAAGTAAGAAGGGAAACACTATAACCAATACTGATGAAATTCAGAGACTCATGTAAGCATCCTTTAAAATTGTGTGTTCTAGGGGATAGAGAGAGCTTAACAGTTAGGAGCCCTGACTGCTCCTGCAGATGATGCAGGTTCAATTCCAAGCATGCACATGGTAGCTAGAAACCATCTATAACTTCCATTCCAGGGAAATCCAACACTTTTTCTGACCTCCATGGGCATTGCACAGCATGGGTGCACTTACATATATGCTAGCAATTTACTCAGGCACATAAGGTAAAAAATAACAAATAAAATACATAAAACAAAAATAAATAAAACGTTTTTAAATTCTCAATGAAATGTTTACAAACTGAAAGCAAGTGCACATCAGAGGAGGCTCCGTCATGATTGAGTTGGCTTCATTTCAGAGTGACCAGTGCTGGCGACGGTGTGGGAAATGGGAAGATTTATTCACTGCTGTTAAGAGTGCAAATTTGTGAAGCCTTTATGGAAATCAGTGTGGAGCTTCCTCACAAAATCTGAAAATAGATGTACCACATGGTCCGTCCATGCCACTCTAAGTCATATACAGAGATACCTGTTCATCCATGTTCATTGCTGCTCTATTCACAGTAGGCAGGAAATAGAAACAACCTAAATCTCCATCCAGTGATGAATGGATAATCAAACTATGGTACATTTATAAAAGTGAATATTAGTCAACTATTATGTAAAAGGAAATTATGATTTTTTAATTAATTTTTATAAATGCATAGGACTGGAAACAATCATCCTCAATGAGGTGACCCAGACCTGGAATTACAAATGTCACATGTTCTCTCTCACAAGTAGATGCTAGCTTTGAATTTTTAGGTACGTGTGTTTCAGTTGAAAATTCATAGAGGTCTGGAAACTAATGGGCCATGGGGGTGGGGTTGATGGGAAACTAATGGACCATAGTGGAGTGATGGGAGAGGAGATAGAATTCAGTGATATGAAAGGGGAACCTATTACTATAGAAGCTTCATATGTATATATATTTAGAAAGAGTTTAGATGTAGTTACCCTATAATATCCTCTAATAGTTACCCTATAATGCCCCTACCAGACACCACAGACTAGCAATACACAGCCCAATGCCAGGAGTTGACATGCTCTTTTGGAGTAGTTGAGCACAGCAGGTGTCATAGAACCTCAAACAACACTGGCTGCTGCCATTGCTCTTTGTTATCTGCCAAAACTTTACAGTAAATCCCTGTTGCTGAATACATTACATATGTGAGTCATAGAACAAAGAAAGAGAAATCAGGCTGGTACTGATCTTGAGGCTTCATCTCTACGGGCTAGCTTTCACAGTGCTAGAAGGTGCTATGCACAGTACTGGAAGAGAAAAGTAATCATCAGTCCTACCCAGCTGCAAACGTTTTAAGCTACAATAATGACTGAC
Source organism: Eospalax fontanierii (assembly GCA_035773235.1). Taxonomy (NCBI): domain Eukaryota; kingdom Metazoa; phylum Chordata; class Mammalia; order Rodentia; family Spalacidae; genus Eospalax; species Eospalax fontanierii. The sequence continues at coordinate 39,925,222 of CM069546.1, forward strand.
CTGGCAAGATATGGCCACTGGCGCAAGAGAGGCATGAATATTATGCGAGTAACCAACTACTCTCTGACTGAATTTATGCCTTGCATCATAAATGGAGCCCATACCTGATCCTGTTAGCAGAACCAAGAACCTATGTCAAGACAGGTCAAGGTCATAGAGGGGATCCTATTACTGCTATCCTACTAAGCAGGCATACTATTAAACTGACTCCTGATGATTTACTGTTGTACTGATAAATTAGCATCTCTCACCTTTTACCAGAGAAGCTTCTTACAGCATGTGGCAATTAACACAGAAACCCACAACTGGCCATCATGCAGAATATAATAGACTGCGGATTGCTTAGCCCTAAATAGGATCCTGAATCACACCCTCTCCTCCCAAGTTCACTGTGAAAGAAGGGGAGAAAAGACCTTAAGAGTCAGAGGTGACTGATGAATAGAAGAAAAATGTGTTGCCTGGACCCAATTTGGCAGTTGCACGTATGAATGCATAGTGCTTGTGACAGCATGCACACAACCTGTAAAAGCCCAAGTCACACAAAAAGCCAGCATAGATTGGAAAGGTGAGACGATGCCTCAGCCCTTGCTCAGGATCTTCTAGCCATTGATACTTGCTGGGAAAGGAAGAATCTGTTTTCTTTAACGGTATGATGCCTGATAGGTTGACCAGACTTCAAGTGATGGATCCACACCCAAAAGCATTTGGGGAATATAAATTAGACTCAATAGACCTTTAATAGAAGAAATAAAAATAATCAAAGACATGAAATCAGGGAAGTGGGCAGTAGACTAGGGGTAGATATATGGGAAGAGATTCTGAATATGATCAAAATGCACTGTATGAACTCAAAGAATCAACAAAAGGATTTTTAGAAAAGAATATCCGTTAGTCAAGATAAGTTAGGTTCTTCTGTAGAAACAGGCATCTCCCCAATGTTAGAAGTCTATTTCTTTCTCATGCGGCAGTACCATGCATTCAGCTGGAGACTGACTCTAAGAGCAGTCTTTAATTTTATAGACTACTATATTTTTAATACGCCTGGTTGATATTTGAAATGCTGGCGTGCACTACATGAGGAAAAGAGAGCACTGAAGTATCTCATTTCAATTAAATGTTCAAGCCAAGAAATGTCACGTGTTGACTTGGTACAAACTTATCAGCTAGAGTCACACACTAACGCAAAAGGAATGAAATATTTGCTTGGAGGCAAATGTTGTTATTATCCTTTCTCTTACAAAAAAGAGAGAAGAGACTCTAAGGAGATTACCCAGGGCTATACGGCTAGATAAATGACTGAGCCAAGATTTGACTTTCCGATAGACATCTAAGCAGGTTACTATTATACAAACTAGATTAAGATGCAATAGCGGCTTAACAACAAAAACTGGAAAGCATTGTACAGGATGAGTCATTCTAATTGGAAGTTGGAACATCTTAAAAATGAAAAGAAGAAAAAAAGCACTGAGGAGTGGCGGCTTGAACTGAACTTGAAAGCTGGGAAAGGTATTCCAAGTAAAAGGCAGAGGGGACGGTGGAGATACGGGAGGGATGATGTCTGTAAGGTGGTGTGGATAGAGTGGAGGAGAACTTGAAGAAAGCAGATGTCGGGGAGGCAACAGGAGACAAAGTAAGTATCAGACTGGCGACGGACTGCTTTTTTCTCCTAGACAGAGGGGCATGCAAACAGGGCATCATTCATCCCCAAACTAGAAAAGTCATAGAGAGCACAAACCCACTTAATAACCAGTTGGAAGCCTCATCTTTTACAGAACTGCAGCATTTCTGGAGTTTTGTAGCATACTTAGCACATTGTAGGTGTTTAATAAATATTTATTGCACATTGAAGGGTTTCCAGGAGAAGTGTATGGGAGGGTTAGCATTCACCCTGAGGATAAAACACGAAGGATTTGAAATCATAAGGCTAGGGGAGCACTGCAAACAGTTTTCAAGACTGAATCTGTCATTGAGGGTGCAGAACACCAATGTGCTAGGAAATAGTCAAGGAAATAAAGAAGATTAGATGCTAGTGCGAAATGTGTGGTTGGGGTTTAACTTGCCTGGTGGTGAATGGAGCGCCTTATGGAAATGTTTTAATTTGATGTGAATAATTTCCAGTGCAAGAGTATGCTCCCAAACCAGCCGAATAAAGCTTAAAGCTGACAAGTCTTGCCTAGATGAGAGGGATTTTTAAGTACTTGAGCTAAGTTACAGCCCTGGTTTGATTTTATTAGCATAGACTTTCTTCCTGGACATCACCAGAGAAGGGGCCAAGGCTGGGTTATCCAGCAGAATGACCAGGAGGTCACGATATTGAGTTACCACAAAATATACAAGCATTAAATAGAAAATTCTCCTTTGGGGAGTCTGGTGCTCTCCCACCTACAACACAGACTAGAGTCCCTTGGTGGATATCTTCCAGGGCATGGATTCTTCTTTCTATTGCATGCCCAAATGAATTCTAACCCCCACAAAGAAAATAGAAAAATCTAAAAGTTAGAAGGCCTAGCAATTAAAAACATTTGATGATCAGATAAGAAAAGTGATTTTATGAATAAAAGGGTGTATGCTTTTATGTCAGAACACAACCTGAGGCTAACAATGAACAATGATTGCAAGGGACTCTTGAATTTTATAAGTAGACCTAGCAGAGACTGGGAACATGGCTCAGTCAGTAAAGTGCGTGTTACAAGTGTGAAGGCCTGAGTTTACTCCCTAGAACCTACATAAAAGAGCTGGGCATGGTGATGTGTGCCTGTTATCCCATAATGGCAAGATGAGAGACTGAGACAGGTGGACCCATGGATGCTCACTGGCAGTTAGTCTAGGCCACTTGGTGAGGTTACAAGCCAGTGAGAGATTCTGATTCAGACAAAAAGTGGAAGGTTCCTAAGGAATGACACTCGGGGTTTTCTCCTGACATCTACACATATGTAAACATACAAATACACACGTACACTCCTGAAAACATACACATTTAGAAATCTAAAATATACTAAGCAGTTCAGTGGAGGAAGGATGGAAGAAGAAAGCATTATAATAGCAATGGTCCCTGAAATGATTGCTAAAGACCAGGTAATAAATAAGGAAGACCTCAGTTTTGTCTGTGGCCACAGAAATGTAGGGGAAGAGACCTGTATTAGTTTTTTAGAGCTACAGTGGCAAATATCCACACAGTATGTGGCTTCAAAAGCAAGAATTTATCACCATATATTTCTGGAAGCACTCAAGAGATTGAGATGGGAAGATTACAAATCTGAAAACAACCAGAGCTACATACACAGACTTTGTCTCCCCAAAATTGATGTTATGTAACACTAGCATATAATAAAAATCAACAATTTAGCAAAAGATAAAGAACATCTGCAATTGCTTGTTGTGGACTAAATTCACTGTCCACTGCCTAAATCCATATGTTAGTCCTAACCCACCAGCAACTCAGAATAGAACTATATTTGGAGACACTATCTTTAAAGATGCAAAAAAGGCTTTTAAAAATAAATTGTCATGGATCCTAATGCAACATGACTTGTGTCTTTATAAGTAGAGATTAGAATAAAACCCCTATACAGTAGAAAAGACGTTCAAGAGAGAACACGGAGAACTACAAGTCAGCAAGAGCAGTCTCAGAATAAACAAGCCTGTTGACACCTTGATTGAATACACCCATCCATCCTCTATGACAATAAGAAAATACATTAATTTTGCTTAAGTCACTCATTCTGTGGTATATTTTTGGCAGCCTGCGCAAACTATTATAGTCTTTAGTGATCGAGTGATGGCTGTCTGAAGTATGCTAGACCACTTTTGGAATGTGCAACATTGAGTCTTTCATGTAAATGGATCTTTATCTCTCTAGGAGCAAGCATGGTGTTGTCTTTCAGTGATGTATAATGTCTTTCTATGATGTAGCTTATAAGCTCCAGCAGGCCTAAACTGCAGAAGAAAAAGCATTCACAGGATACCCAACTCCAGCAACTCCTGAAATCTTAAAAAACGCCATATTGTTGGGCTCTGTAATGTTACCATTCACATTTTAAGATGTGATGCTGATTCATTTCAGAAAAGCCATCTTTTTCTTTCATTTGTTACCAAGAGAAGACAGAAGTTAGACTGGGGAAAGTGGTCGTGGTAGGGAGAACTGAGATGCTGGGAAAAGGAAAGAGCAGTGTGGAAGAGAGACCTGTCAGGTCACCGGTCTGATCCGGGAATCCTCGGCTACAGTGCTGATGACACTCCAGTCTGAATGATTCTGTGTGGTGGAGTTGTGCTTTGGACAGCACGGTGTTCAGCTGCATCCCTGACCTCTGCCTACTCAGCGCCCGCAGCATCCTCCCCTAACAGAGATAACCAAAATGTCTCTAAGCATTGAAAACTGTTCTCTGGTGGACAAAACCATCTATACTCTATGATATGAATTTTCCTTAAAATATGCAAATTGTCCTTTTAATCATAGCATATAAAGATAGGAAGATAGAGGTATAGGCATGGACTTTTCAGGGTCCCACTACCTGGGAGCTTGGATTGCATGAACATGGTTGAGGGCTCAGCACCCAGTGCTGTGCTTATCAGGCACAGATACAATTGAGGCTCATGCTTCACAGCTGCTTGACTCTACATACTTGTGACAGTTACATTGCCTTGCTTTTAACAATTTTCCTCCCTCTTCAGAATATTGGGCATCAAGACAGATACAATTACAACTAAGAGTTCTACTTTCTTCTTTTTTTTCTAATTGGTTCCAGTGAATATTTTTTATATAATGCTTTTCTTCAGCTAAAAGATGGTGAAAGGTATTTCAAGTTTTGTCTCTGACCATTTTAACAAAATATGTGGGTATTTAGGAAGCAGCATTACTTTTTTGATTGCTTGCTTTGAAACAGAGTCTCATGTAGCCCAGGCTGGTTTCCACTTGCTAAGTATTTAGGGATGACTTTGAACACCTGATTATCCTGTTTCTACTTCTCAAGTACTGGGTTTATATGGTGTTAGAGATGAAAACCAGGGCTTCATGCCTGATAGGCAAGCACTCTACAAACTGCACAACATTCACAGTCCAGGACAATATGATTAAATATTTAAAAAATATCTAGAGTTCTATAATAAGCCTGGATACCTCCAGTGGTAACATTACTCGACCCACATTCAGCTGTTCCTTACTCAAAGCCAGTATTTAGAAGATAAGAGTTGATGGGACTGTTATGTGTATGTGTGTATGTGTGTATGTGTGCATGTGTGTGTGAGCGCACGCGCGTGCGTACATGCAAGTGTCTGTGCTATGTAACAATAAAAATTAAAGAAGAGGTCAGGATACTGAGATGGAGTAGGGAGAATGTGGAAGGATTTGGAGGGAGAGGAGTGGCAGAAATGATATAAATGCAGAACTCATGTATGAAAATTCTCCAAAAAATAATTCAAATTCAAAGACAAAGAGAGAGCTGGTGGGGAGGAAATCAGTATTGCCTGAGGGCTAGCATCTCGAGCAGACCGGGAACAGGACTAATTATTTCAGAGCCATGTCTTAAGCATCTCAGATGTACAAAGAACTTCTGTAGGATGAGAGAAGAAAAGAAGGAGGCTCCAATAGGAAAGCGATATGCTGTCAGATCTTCATCATCCGTGGTCTGCGGTTTCTCTTCCCTGCTCCTTCAGTAGAGTTTGACCTTGTGGGCCTAGTTATAAACATATTACTTTTCTTCAAGTGAAACAGTAAATCAATTAGCATGCTTTGGGTTAGATGATATACGGAAGTAAAGGATAAAGACGGATGCTGCAACATTCTGATATGAGCTGAAGGTCACCAGATGTTATGGGTTCTGTAACCATAAAGAAATATTTAGCTATAGACATCATCATTACTTAGGTGCAGCTTTTTTGCACAACTTAGAAAGCATGCAAAAGAAAGGGAGGAACAAGCACACGAGGTGATCAGACACTATTACAGTCATACTTGGGGAAAATAAGAATTTTAGTTTTTTATTCTCTCATCTGTAAAATGGGCTAAAACCAGTTATCTTCTAAGGTAATCTAATAACTAAAAATCACTTAAGATAATAGAGGCTCTTAAAAGGATGAGGTAAATATTTAACTTTTTCTTTACCAGGTAAAAGTAATCAGAAAGATGATGTAGTAAATAAGTAGTAAATAATAAAAGAAGTAATTAAAGATTATTATTTGAGAGAGAGAGAGAGAGAAACTTGCAGAGGACATGAAAGTTATTGTCAGGTATGTGATGGGACTCTGTAAAAAGAAAGTATAGAGGTTTTTCCTAAACACAGAATTGGGGGCAACAGAAATACCACATGAAAAATATTTAGGTTCAACTTTTCCAATAACTGTCCCAAGATAATTAACTATTGGTCAAGGAACAAGAGTCCTCCTTGTGGAAATGGTTGAGAATATCTTCTTCTAAATGAGAAGGAACTTGTATACATCCTTCAGTAGTCATCTCAGTTTTCCCTCAGAAACCTTCCTGTGTCACCTCAAGGTCTTTGGTCATCTCTACAGCTATAGTGTCTGCCACTGCCAGGAACTGAGCAAATACTCAGAGATCAAATTGAGAGGATGATTGAGTGGCCAAAAGAGCCTTCTGATTTGGGAAGATAGTTGAAGTTAGCAACCTGTACGTTTCTACCCATCTCAAATATAAAATTTCATAGTGAATTTTCCAGTGTCCAACGTGTTTTTATCCAGGTCTCAACAAACTAATTAACCAGTTTCAAAGCAATGCCTTTGGGACTGGAGTGATAGCTCTCTAGTTAAGAGCACTACCCATGTTCTGTTCCCAGTACACATGTCCTATGGCTCACAACTGCCCTTCACTCAGATCCATGGCATCCAATGTCCTCCTTCTCTGACTTCTGTGGTCACCTGTAATCATGTGCCCCAAACATATGAATAAAAACACAAATTAAATCTTTTAAAAGAAGAAAAAACCCACATTGAATCAAGAAAAGGACCAACATTTGGTCCACATCTTTCTTTGTTTGTTTACCTGTTTTCTAGTATGGTGTTCAATAGTTCATTTTACAGTAGACAGGATTTTTTCCACTAGTTGGTTATTTGAAAAGTCACTTGGCTTAAGCCATGGTGTATTAGTCAGAGTTCTCTAGAACAACAGACTAGATTAAGTGTACATGAAGAAGAGATTTATTAGAGTGGCTTACTTGATACCGTTGGAGTGGTTCAGCAATGACTGTCTCATACCAGAAAGCATACTTGGTAACTTCTCAGTCCATGAGACTGGGTGCTTCAGCAGCCCTAATCTGGGCCCCAATACATGTTGGAAGCCCAGATAAGTTGGTTTTAGTATCAGGAAAGGATCCAAAAGTGACAGCAGCAGAGTGGATCAGTTTGCCAGATAGAGTGAAGACAGGCAGGCAGAGTAAGCTTTCCTTCCTCCATGTCCTTTCTTCTAGGCCATATTTTTATAGCAAGTTCATAGACAATGACTCTGAATTACTAAGACTCATAGGAAATAAGTACTTAACTCAAAAATAAAAACAACTTGTCTTCCTATCATACCTGTTCTTGTAAATTCTCATGTTATGGGTTTCTATTCTATAGCCTCTGAAAGATGGAAACTTGAATAAGCGGTTAAAATAACCCTGGTCAGTGCCCCTTCATTCCTCTTTGTTGTACACATCCAAGTTCAGAAGATATAGGACATCTGGATTCTCAGTGAACCTTTTAGCATAGATGCTGTTCTCCTGGGCCAGCGGACAGGTGACTATTTGTGAGGTTGTAAATAAATGCAAGTTGCAAATCTGGGATGGAAGATGAGAATTATTTTCTAAGAATGGCTTATGGGGAAGGGTTAAGGGAGAAAGAAGGAAATTGGAGGCTCATGAGCTGTGAAATGTTAGAATCAGGCTGACATTCTAAAGCATTCAAGAACTTGCAGTATTGCACAAGAATCTAGAATCAGGGAAAAGACACACAAAATGAACAGAAATGAAAATCGATTGTGTTAGTTTTATCTTCCTTTGGTTTGTTTTTGGCTTTACAAAAGGTATTCCAATTCCAACCATTCAGTTCAATTCAAATACCCAAAACCAGTTGGATGTGAAGTCCGGTATTAGGAAGGTGTGCACAACAAGGATTTAGTACCAGGTGCTATTAGCATACATTTACAAGATGTATATTGATCGTATCCTTTCACAATTACCCCCACCTCATTCCCCTCCCAATTTCATGTCCTCTTTTTATTTTAATTTTTTGGTTATGGAATACTCACTGAGTCCATGTGCGAATGGGTGTGTGACCATCCACTGGGGCATGAGCAATACATCAGCAACCGTGTTTGCAAAGGCAGTCAACTGCCAGTAATGCTTCCAGAAGGGGTGGGCTTCAGGGACTCCTCTCCAGTTCATGCTGGGATCTTGACTGGCTTGATCTTGTCCAAGTAAACGTATCTTCTGTGAGCTGATGAATGTCACAACCATGTCATGTCTAGAAGTCGTCGTTTCACAGCTCTCCTCCCCATCTGCCAGCTCTTACATTCTTTCTGTCCCCTCTTCCATGAAGTTCCCTGAGCCTTGGATGGTGGGAGGTTGATATAAATGAGCTCTCCACAGCTAAGCATTCAGAGTTATTTATACTTGGCACTCTGACTAGTTATGAGTCTCTGCATAAACCATTACCCACTGCAAAAAGAAGCTCCTCTGACTAAAGTTGAGAGCCACACAAACTGTGGGTATAAAAGCACAAATTTAGAATACAATTTGACAGCATGACCATTAGCAAAATGACAGCAATGGGTTGCCTCTTGGGGCCTATGATCTCCCCAGTCATGGGTTTGGGGACAGGTTTACAGTACCAAGCATGAAATCTCTCCTGCGCAGCAGGCCTCACATCTGATCAGAAAGTCCTTAGTTACCCTATAACTATCATGCCACAGTGGGGGCATCTCGCCAGCAGATCAGGATTGCTGGCTACCACTTAATAACGCCTACCATGTTCTTCCAGAAAAATCAATATGGGCCATTGGCAAGATCATGAACACAAGAGGCAATTGACTTTGCTTTCAAATCCAGATCAGTGGCTCGTTTGGGGTAGCCTGGGCTGCAGTTCAGTGGCTGAGCACTTATCCAACATGCCCAAGGCCTTGGGATTCATCCTCAGTATCCCAAAGAGAGGGCAAATAAAATCATCTGATCATCTGGAAATCTGAATAAGTAGGCAACGTGTCCACTATTTTACTGTGAACGTGAAAGGGGGAATCTATCTGAAGTACGTAAAGAAATATTGTTGGCGTTATAGTTCTCTCATCTCTGTGTTGAGGAAATACATTGCATAAGTTGTATCTCATGGTGTGTTACATTAGTGTACTTCACATGTGAATACACTTGGAACTAGAGTGCTTAATTAATGTATGTGAAGACAGAGCAACGGTAGAGCATTCTAGGTTGGATCACCAGCACTGAAGGGAAGGAAAGGAAAGGAGAGGAGAGGAGGAAGGAAGGGAGGGAGGAAGGAAGGGAGGACATATGGAAAGAAGGGGTTGTTAAGGGACAAAAATGATACTTTAGGTTTAATTGGCCTGGCTGGGGCTAGGTTTAGGGTGTAATTTGAGTACTTTCCTAGCACGTACATGGCCCTGAGTTCTATTCCCAGAACCGTACACACACACAGCATAAAAATCTTCAATGACTTTATTTATAACTCCAAAACAAGTAACACTTATTTTCATAAAATAGAATAATTGATCCAATGTGTTAAATAAATCAGGAGATTTCAAAGAATGAAAGAGCTAGCTGATTATTTCTCTCCCCCCACCAACCTCTTATTTTTCCTGGTCCTAGGGGTTATAAGGGTTAAACCTAGCACTCTACCACTGAGTTGTATTCCAAGCCCTCTGACTAAGTTCCCCAGGTTAGCCTTGAACATGTGATTCTCTTGCCTCCACCTCTGAAGTAACAGTGACTACAGGTTTGAACCACCAGGCTAGAATTCAAAGTCACTTTCCTTGTAAGATAAGGAGGCTAGGAATGTTAATGTATGCCTTTAATCCCAGCATTCAGGAGGCAGAATCAGGAGGATCTCTGTGAGTACAGGGTCAGCATGATTTACACAGCAAGCAGCCTGGAGAGAGAGAGAGAGAGAGAGAGAGAGAGAGAGAGAGAGAGAGAGAGAGAGAGAGAGAGAGAGAGAGAGAGAGAGAGAGAAACAGAGAGAGAGAGAATTAATAGAATAATAGAATAGAAAAATAGAAGAAATAGCAGATAGATTAGTAGTATCAGGTAAATTTTCCTTTTTCCATATGAGGATGAAGGCAGAGGACTTCATCATCATGCCACTGAAACTGGTCTGCTTACAAACTTGGCCGCTGCTCATCCTCTCTGCCCCACCCCTCTCAGTTTTCTGAAGGTCGGTTAAGAACGCAGTTCCAGTTGGGTGATGAGGAACTTTAGCATGAATGACTCCATTTTTTGTTGTTGTTGATTTGAGACAGGATCTCATATAGCTTAGGCCAACCTCAAAATTGCTATGTAGCTGAATATGACCTTGATCTACTGATTTTCCTTTATCCAGGTCCCAAGTGCTGCGACTACAAGCGTGAACCACCGTGCAGTGCTGAGATTAAACCCAAGGCATCCTATATACTAAGAAAGCACTTTGCCAGATGAACTACATCCCTAGCCTCATTTTAATTTTTAATCTAGTTTTGGGGGGCTCAAGAACATGAGCCTAGCCCCAAACACTGGCTTCCTGTGATATTATTGTATATTATATTGGCAAATTGTCATGTGTTGTTTGAACTCACTGAGAAGTTGGCTCTGGAAGCATGGTTATCCTTGGGGCATTTCAGACCCAAAAATATTTGTCTCAAAGAGTCCTCCAAGGCCCCTTGTCTGGGGATGGTCTGCCCCCTTAATTCTGTGACAGGGAGGGCAGAGAACCATAAAATAGCCTGAGTAAAAATATGGAGTCCTTGAGAACTGCTACGAGGTAAACCATTTCCGACAGAGGGTGCGGTGCTTAGCCCGTGATGTAAATAAAGTACCTGCAGTGGGAGAGAGAGGCTGAAAGTTCAGCTGCTGGGATGCTCAACCACGGAGGGAAAGTCCAACCAGGAGCTCCAACTGACTGCCTCAACCTCCCTAATCAATTACTACTTTATTTTCACACTATCGAATGTTTTCTATCAGCTGCTATTTTTTCTTTTACTTAGAAGTCTTATCCAAAGGGACTCTGTTCTTTCTAGAATTTTCTCTCAGTTAGGAACCCCTAAATCAGGCCTCCCTGTCAATTTCTGATGGATGTTTATAAGTCCCCAGCTCAATGATATTTTGTCATAGGTTGCTCCCTCTCACTATTTGATTTTTCTTGCCATATCGTTAATAAATCACTCACTCAAAACCGAAAGGACAGCTATGGTAGATTGTTCTCTGAGCCGAACAGAGCATCTCAGTCTGTGTCTAAGATCCATGTTCCTTTTGCTGCACTCCACGGCATCTGGGGAAACAGTGCAACACAGAAGGGAATGAGTAAACAGAGAAGGGACCAGTTCACCACTTTGGAAGGACATGAAGAAGGCAGCTGGTGTCTGAGCTGAGCTTAGAGGAAGAATTTGCTCAACTAACTTCCTTTCCTGTTTCCAGAGGAGAGAGCCTGGTATTCCCTGATTCTTGCTGGCTAGTTGATATTCCTGATTAAGCAAGCCGTTCCTGATACACAAGACACACCCAGTAGCATTTCAGTTGAATGAGAAATGAATGAGCGAATGAAAAAAATGAATGAATGAACAGAGATCGGCAAATCAAGAATGTTGATGGCATAGCCGTCATCCTAGCACTCAACAGGCTAACACAGGAGGATCAAGAGTTCCAGGCCAGCCTGAGCTACATGGAGGAGACCTGGTCTCAAATATTTCAAACAAAAAGGGGAGGGTGACTTGGTAGGGGAGCATTCTGAGTTCTTAGAGCAGTTCTTAAGTACCTCTTAGGAAAATTCAGCGAACCCATTAGTCAGTCTTCTGACTGCAAAGCAGTTGGTCTCACCTTTATTTGGATAGAGCTTGGTGCATTTCAGAACATAATGTAAGTGTGTGCATGTGGAACGCCTTTGGGGCTTAATTAATAATCTCCTTTAAAATGAATACACTAAGACAGAAAATATGTTGTGTGACAGGATTCATCCCTGTAGGTATCCTGTTCTTTTTCAAACATATTTTCCCTACGTACTGGATCCATTATGCTAATTAATGAAAACACCAGCTTCCAGGAATATACTAAGGTTCTGTTTTTGTATTTGTAGTAAAACTTCTATTATTCTGACAGTATTTATTGCCCAAGAAGAGAAATGTACCCATTCTTTGAATACTTAATTGAGAGAATTCTATGTATCATGAACACAGAAACTTCAAAGAGGTAAGGCAAGAACTCTCCACTCCTGGAATCCAAATGTGGTTATAAAGATAAGATAGACTCAAACTGTAAAGTTAAATGACAAAACATCAGGCAAATGACAGCAAAGAAGACAGAAAGATGCTTGTGATTGAGTCTGACCTGTGAGAAGATGATGTCTATTCCAGCAAGATTTTTTTTTTCTTTTTAAAGTCAAAACAACAAAAAACAACTCGGCATTTATTGAAATGTCTCTGCAGGATGTAATTTTTCAGTGAGGCAGCTAGTACACAAGCTATATGAAGGCTTTTAAAGGTATTTCTGGTGGGCTCAATTTTGGCCAAAAATCTAAAAGAGATGAAGACAGAATAAATTTTCTAGCTTCTGAGAGTTCAAAGCAAAAAGAAATTGTTCTTGTGTTGCTTTCTTGAGAAAGGACATTGTGAAACACTGTCCCCTGGGCATTGCAAAGCCACTGTCATCTCGAAGTCAGAACAGCCATGATTACTCTCACAAGATGGAACCTGCTGACTTTTCCTCATGCGAGGGGGTATAGAGGGTCCTTAGACCCTCACATAAGAGTTCAGTCACTCTCTCTCGCCCACACCTTCCCCATCTGCAATTCTGTCTCAGCTACATGTGAACTCAGGAGTATATAAAAGGAATCTATGTACAATTTGAGAGACTATCATCAAGGCTGGGCTGGGATCTTTTATTGGGCATCTGTTTGGGGCTCACTTATGTTCCTGTAAGTCTTGCTTCACCTGTGTTTCTCTAAGCAAGCTCGGTAAACTCACTGGTTCACCAAGCAAGGCTAGAGTGAAATCATTTCTTTGGTCCATTATTAGTACCTTCTGGGATAAATAGAAGTTTATTCACATCTCTCCTGGAAAAGTTACACAAGCCTGGGTTTCACAGCATAGCCCAGCCTGGCTTCAACTAGATGTCCTCAAACTACCACAAATCCTCTTGTCCTTAACTTTCTAAGTGGACCAGTGCCCCAAGCAAAATGGCTTATATTTCAAACATCCAGACATTGTCAGTCTTCGTTAGCGCTGGGAGATAGGAAGGAAAATGGGAAATAGATCCAATTGGGAAAGGCTCTGGAGCACCTGTGCATTTTTGAGCAAAATTTCATTTAAGATTGTATCCTTTGCCGTATTATGTTTTATAAATTTTACATGGAAAGAGCCAGAAAAGTAGCAAGCTAGTCAGATGGAGCAGAAGCACTTTAGAATTCTCTCCTATTTCCAATTTCTGCTTCCACTTCACAGTCACCTTAAAACACAATGACCTTGCATTTTGTGAAGCTCTGAGCTTTGTCACATCCATTTGTGTAGTTAATTGCTTCAGGGCATCCTGTCTAATCTTCCATTCCCATACTTAGAGCCATTTCTGGCTCTGAGAGAAAACGCAGTGTATGTGTGGGAGGGGGCGGGGGGTAGAATTAGATATCTTTGGTTCACAAAAGAGATTTTCAAGTTTTTGTTCAAGAAAAATATGTCATGACAACATCTGGATAGGGCTGTTTGCCATGGTTACCATAAGAACGATGGGGCTACAGAGAAGATGGACAGTAAAAGGCTTCCTCCTGTTGAACCTGGAGAGAAGGGATTTCTGTGATAATGATATGTACTAATTACTCCATGTCTGGCTAGCTCAGGTTCAGTGCTAAGCACTTCAAGTATTTCAGTGCACCCAACAACACAACGAGGTAAGTACTATCAATATTTCTGGTTTGCAGAGGAGCAATTGAAAGCAGAGAGAGGCTGCACAGTGGAGAAGCTGGGTTGAAAAGCAGCTTGGCCCTATGGCCCAGTGGCTTACTCATTACATATTGCCTCCAGTGCCATGGCAAACGGGGTTGCAGTGATTATGCCAAGATCCTATTAGCTGTTAATGCCCTTTCCTGTGAGAGCCCATGGACTAGTAGGTCACAGCATTTCTGAGGTAACTCCCAGTATCAGCTTTGTCTTCCCCCACGCAACTCTTGACTTGTAGGGGAAGAGATTCAAGTCAGGTCAATGAGCAACAATAAGGCCCTCCAGATTCCAATTACAAGGGGCTGGGGAGATAACTCAGTTGGTAGTGGTTGTCATGCAAACATGACACAATGTAGCGTTACAACTGTCGGCATAACATTTGATTGCATCAGGTATTAAAAGTAACCTTGAGACTATCTGATGTATGTAGGGGATATCTGGAGATTTATGAAAAGGTATGAAGATAATAATTCTCTACTATTTTATAAGGGGCTTGAACATCTATAGAATTTTGCTATGTAGGGGATGTCCTGGAACTCAGCCCCAGTGGAAACTAAGGGAAGACTATACAAACTTTAAGGCAGGACAGATGTGGGCTACTAGCACATTCTCTATCACTAACTGTAAGAACTTCAAGACATTCACTTTCCCTGGTCCATGTGTTTTCATCTGGAAGATAAGAATGGTGGCATCCATTTTGCAAGAGTTCTGGGGGAATTCAAAGAGACTAAGTATGCACTGAGCACAAACTGGGGGATCTTAGGATTTCAGCCAGTCCACCTTGCCCAGCGTTATGATGCTCATATTACAAGGATATGATAGATCTACCTATTTTTGATCACTTACAGAACCTAGCAAGTTCCTACATATCCAGCAGAATCACCATAGCAATCTGAACTAATCTTAAATATTCATTTTATTCTGGAGATGGCACATTAAGCTGCTAAAGTAGAGAACATAACGAATGCTTTGGGTGAGATTGTCATTGGAGAAATGTAGCTGAAAATTAGGTGTATCACTGACTGTTATTAGATATTTCTAAAAAATGTATGGGAGGGCTTGGGTGATATCTCAGTCAATAAAGTACTGCCTTGCAAATATAAGGACCTGAGTTTGACCAGAATCAACATAAAAAAATGTGGGCATGTGTGCTGGATAGCTTTAGTTGTAAACTTGACATACCGGGGTTCAGAGAGCCTTAACTGGAGAATTCCTTCCATTATTCTGACCTATGACCTTGTCTGTGGTGTATTTTCTTGATGGTTGGGTGATGTGGGAGGGTCCATCCCACTGTGGGTGCTGCCATTCCTGGGCAGGTCGTTCTGTATTGTATAAGAAAGCCTGAGAATGGGCCAGAAAGCAAGCCAGTAAGCAGCATTCCTCCATGGCCTGTGCTTATGCCTCCAGGTCCCTGCCTTGAGTTCCTTCCCTGGGTGCCCTCAGTGATGAATTGTGACCCGGGAGATGTAAGCCAAATAAACCTTTTCCTGCCCAAGTTGGTATTGGTCAGAGAGCTTTATAAAAGCAATTGAAGGCAAACTAGAACAGCCTGGTACTGTTGGGGGCGGGGGGAGATGTGTTAAAGAGCAAATAGCCCAAGAAAATGAACTGCGATAGACTAAACAATCTCCAGTGTATCTGGTGACAAAACTCACCTTTCTAATTTCACTAGTCAATAATTTGCTCCTACGATCACCCCTAGGGAAACAGGTCCACCTTAAGTTCTTCTAAATAGATGGGTAGAATGCTTAGTATCTTAATGAACTAGTAAGTTTCTCTTGCCTGCAATCTCATTTTCTGTGCTGTACTATCTAATTTTGGGCCTAGAGAGTGCAGTCACTGGCCCAGTTAAATAAATTTGGCTGATTTGGAACATCTGGAGTCTGAGTGGTCCTTCCCAGAGGCCTTAATGCCATAACAAGCAGAGATGAACAGATCCCTAAGGCTTGCTGGCCAGCTAGCCTAGGCTACTTGGCCAGTTCCAGGTCAGTGAGAGACCATTAGTTAAATGAAATAAATAAATACTGTCTGAGAAATGAAGTCAAAAGTTCACCTCTGACCTCTACATATACCCACATACACATGAGCATGTGCCCATATGCATGTATACACAATGTATAGAAGTCTGATGTTGCCACCAAGGGAGAAGCAGTCATTTCACTCTTACTAGAGAAGTTTCTGCGAGGGTGTAAGTTCTTAAAAAGGACTAGACAATAAAAGTAAAAAGTTCATTTTAAGTACATGAATTGAGGGCCCCGTGTGGCAAAGGTTAAAAATAATTGGGGTTCGTTAGCCCAGAAAAGAATAAATGACCACTTAATTACTGTCTTCATTCCTTCACTGAACGAATGAGGTGTGCTCCACCTTTTCATTGTTTCAAAATGCTAATGAGAACACTAGAGGTGCCGACCTTGAAATAAAACACAGAAAATGTAGGCCATTCTTGGGATATTTTTTCTTGAGGAAGCTAACACCTTAGAGTCCTGTGATTGTGACAGCCGGGCCACACCTGGAGGCCATTCTGCTAAGTGAAATCAGCCAGGTACAGAAAGACAAATATTGCAAGGTCTCACTTAGTTGTGGAATCTTGCAAAGTTCACAGAAACAGTTCATAGGTATAAAGTAAAATCATTGGCTGTGGCCTGAGGCAGAGACGTAAGGAACCAGGAGATGCTTGTCCAGGGTGTATAAAATGAAGCTGTAGGGCTCGAACACTAGTATGGTGAGCATAGTTAATGATATCACACTATACATCCTCAGCAAGCCTCCGGGAACCCTGTCTTCCTGGTATTCATTAATAAGCTGACGACAGAGACAAATTCCTCACTCCGAAGACAGACTCTCCTCTGTTCCAAAGGGTGACATCAGTAAGATACTTTGGAACTTGGCTTTAATTTGAGGAGAAAACCAAGACATAAGACTCATATGTAACCCACAAATTCATTACAAACTCCCTAAAGAACCATCAATGCAAGACTTAGTTTATGGCAGAATACACTCTAAAACAAGAGCCATCCACATTCCCTGTGCAAAGATATTCACCCCCAGGTGTTGGGGAAATGGTTCAGCAGTTAAGAGCACTGACTGTTCTTGCAGAGGACCTGGATTCAGTTCCCAGCACACACATAGCAGCTAACAACTGTAGGGTTTGGTTGGGTGTGAGACCCAGCAGAAAAAACGAGAGACTCCGGCATGGGTGCGGTGGGACCAGTTTATTAAGGGGCACAGGGCGAGCCTCCAAACTTGGAAGTGGAGCAACTAGCAGCAAGATGGAGGCTGGGTGGGGTTTTTAAAGGGAGACCGGGGACGTGCAGGACAGTTTGATGGTGTGAACCGGTGATTGGTGTCAGGAAGCAGTTAAAATACTAGGTGGTTGTTAGTAACAGGAAGAAACAGAAGGTTATCAGTGTCAGACAGTGGCAGTAAGAAGTGGCTATTGGTCCCCTCTGCAGATGGCGACTGCCAGTCCTGGAGTGTTTAACTGCTGGGGGTTTCTCTTCAGTGACAGCTTACAACAACTATTCGTAACTCCAGTTCCAGAGGGATTCAGTGCCCTCTTCTGACTTCCATGAGCATTATGCAACACAGGTACACTTACATACATGGAGGGAATACATTCATACACATAAGATAAAAATAATAAATTATTTTTTTTAAATATTCAGTCCCCTAACTGAAATATTCATTTGGTCAGATCAGTTCTTCCTGAGGAATAGTAAAAAGATAGGAATTTGTATTTTCAACTATAGACAAAACCAAAACTAAATTTCAGAACAGCTTCATCAAGCCAAGTAGTCCATCACTTAAAAACCACAACTGTTTAAGTATACAGGGTGGGAAGGAATAGCTGTCCTCAGACCATTAAAAAATTTGAGTTAGAGTCTTGTTATGTTGTTCGGGCTCCTCTTAAACTCTTAGACTCAAACGAGCATGCTATCCCAGCCTCTCAAGTCAAAGATCTTAAGAGTTCTCACCACACACACACAGACACACACACACACACACACACACACACACACACAACTATGTGAAGTGATAAATATTTTCCCTGGATGATTCTAGAATTATCTATTCAGGAAAACTTGTCTCAGACCTGACATGGTTGGAATGTCAGGGGTTAGGAGGAAGACATTATTCATTCAGCTTAATTTCAAAAATTGGCAGAAAGGGAGAAAAGGACACAGGGCTTTTGATGGTGTCTGGGTCCAAAAAACTTTAATTCCTTGAATTTGAGGCTGAGTTTCCACCTTGCTAAGGTTTCTGCTGCTGCCATTGTGTTAAACCCAATTACAAGGACCTTCCTGGAAAATAAGGACTTGCTTTTGCCACAGAACCTCAGAGGAAATAAAAGGTCAGCTATCAAAAGCCCAGTTGGGAGCCAGCTCTGCTTCTTTTGACCTTCCAAAGTCCCCATTAGAAGGGCAGTGATCTCAGAGATTTACCAGCATGGGCGGCTGGGGCTACAATGAGCTGAAATGCTACTAAGGACTGAGTTAACACTTAGGCAAGCATATCACATCCAAGTCACAGGAGTGTAGGTGTTCTGGTAAGGTCAGGTTTCCTGCACTGATGGAGAAAGGGAGGCCTGGTAAGTTATTGGTCAAATGTCCCCACAGAATGGATGAATCTGCTTATGGCTGTTTTGTTTTGAGACAGCATCTCACATATTCCAGGCTAGCCCAAACTTACTATGCAGCTCAGATAGTCTTGAATTTCTCATCTTCCTGCTTCTACTCCCAAGTGCTGAGATTACAGGTGTGTATCAGTATGTTCCATTCATGCTGGGAATTGAATTCAGAGCTTCATGCTTGCTAAGAAAACACTCTATCAACAAAATATATCCTCAACCCTGACGTATATGGGAGGGTCATTTTCAAAACATGTTCTTTCCTTAGGAAAGCGCCTCCCTCTGCCAGCTTTCTAATTTGCATTCCTAAGTCTTGGAAACCTAATCCTTCCATGCCCTTGCTTTTGCCGTGGTATGGTTCTTCTTTTGGCTTAGGGAAGAGTTATTGATTCCATCCATCCTGTCTCCTGCCGGGTTAGGGGTCAGGGATAGAGTTTAAGCTTCTTTATTAAGGGAGAAGAAGGGCAAAAGAAGCCTTTCTCAGTTGTTTGACTTTAAAATGGAGAGAATACAAGCATTCTGATTTAAAAATGTGAAGGTTGACTGTTCCCTACTTAGCAGTCGTTCTCTTTCTGCTGGGAGTTTTCTCCTCAACGCCTTTTCTATTAGACTATAAATCCTGTCAGTGTTTTAAGAAAGGGGTTTGGGCATGTTCCAAGCACCTGCAGTGAAAGTCAGGGAGCAGAGGGAATGAACCCAGCTCACAAGAGCAATAGAAGGGAATGGGGCAGGAGTGGGAAGGAACAGTAGATGGCAGAGAAGGAATGCTTTTTATTTTACAGGGACCGAAGGAAAGATGAAAGTAGTTGAAGAAAAATGCATGTGAGTTATATTGTGTGGTGTGGGGGACAGAGGCAGAAGGCACCTTTCTACCGGGTCCCCTGAAGCAGCATGAGCTCTCTTCATCGTTTAGGGACCTCGATTCAGGCCAAACAGGAATTCGTGGCTTCAGTGAATAAAAGAATTCCAGGATAAGCCAGTATAAAGCAAGGCTGAGGTTAAATAAAGATGCTTTAACATAGGTTTCAGTGCAGGGTGGGGTTAAGAGACAGAGACACTGAGAGAGACACACCCCAGGGCATGGGTGCAGGCTACACTGAGAGCCTCGAGGCCATTGTCTTTATGATAGTCATATGGATGATCTGGGTGAAGTCTGAAACTGCTATCTTCAAAGAGTTGCTAAGGAACCTAAATGAAATGAGACCATAGAGTGGCCCTGAGGGACACCTGACAGATTAAGATTGAGTAGGTCCAGATCAAAAGGAAGGAGGAAGGGAGAATATTTTCATTGTAAACAAAGATTTGGTGTTGTTTGTGATTCCCAGAAAATGGGCAAAGATGAGGCTCCACTCAAGCTCATTCACATGTAGGCCTGAAAGGGGCCATTATTCTTTTAAAATAAAATATATATGAAAGGAATATTATCTCTTTGTCTGAAACCTTTAAGGCAAATGTTAATTGTGCTCAGTTCCTGTTCTCAGCTGGTGAGAGGCTTCAAGGAGGTTCCAGGGTGAGGAGCACCTGCCCTTTCCCCGACCCCCAGTTTGATCACTTTCTATTCTGCCTCCATTTCTGTTTATAGGAAAGGTGTGGGCTAAATCAAAGAAGAGAAATAAACGTAGTGATTAAAAACATTAAAACGTGAGGCTGGAGAGATGGCTCAGTGGTTAAGAACACTTACCCTTCTTACAGAGGACCAAAAGTTCAGTTCCCAGTGCTCACAATGGCTTAAAACCGCAGTTCCAGGGGATCTGACACCTTTTTCTGGCCTTTGAGAGCACTTGGGCATACACACACACACACACACACACACACACACACACACACGCACATGCACATGCACACAAATAAATAAATAAAAATAGATCCTTAAAAAAAAGAAAAAAGGTGAGGGGAAGCTAGAGAGATGGCTCAGTGGTTAAAAGCCTATACTGTCTTGCAGAAGATCTGAGTTTGGTTCCCACCACCCACATCAGATGGCTCACAACTGCCTGTAACTCCAGCTCCAGGGAATCTGATGCTTCTAGATTTTATGGACACCAGAATTCATATGCACATACCACCACATATACACACATATACATAATTAAAATCAAATACATTTTTAAAAAGTATTACCAAAAAAAGGCTTAAGTCTTCTGGTGTCAGAGAGACACAGAATTTCCTCACACATTCAGGAGGCTGCTGGAAACACCAAATCCCAACAATAGTGTAAAACTTGAAACTTGGTTTATGACAAGGAATTTTAATCTTTTAATCATATCACACCCTGTAACACTTTTAAGAAAAGGACCTGATGCATTCCGGAGCCTGATGGCCTGGAGAAATGGAGCTCTTCTCCTTTTGCAGTGATTCTTTAAACTAGTCAACCAGCTGGGACAGACTGTGAGGTTGGACCCCAGCCACTAACAGTTCCAAGTTTCTAGGGAAGGCCAGAAGTGTAGCCTATTATGCTAAACCTCCTAGAGTTGTCAGTGATAGATATTGGCTTGTTTAATTTTAGTTTGAGAAGTTCACTTGGAAAAAAAATGTCTGCAATGAAATTGTAGTGCAGCTTTGTAGAGATTATCGGAGTGAACGGTGGGTGGTGAGGGTCCATCCGACTTTCCTATACTTCTCCCACTACTTTCAGTTAAATATAGGTGGATATATGGTTCAGAGTTAAAGTTTGGAAAAAGTAGAAACTGCTCAAAACAAAACACTCTGCAGACCAAGTAGAACTAGGTTGGTGGCTGAATAGATGGTACTTTCCTTCAGCATGACAGGCTTCTCTGGGGTCATAAGATCAGTACCAGCGAGAGCGGTCGACTAGAGGACTTTCCGTGACACTTATCTGAGGGAACAATCTCTTTTTATACTGGAAAAATTCACTGGAGAAAATTGGAAAATAATGTTTCTGGAATTCCAGTTGTCCTGGCTCTATTGAATTCAATTTTTATTGAAGAAAATTCATAAAAGTTGACAACTGGATGTGATGTTGGTAGTAAATGGACATGGGACTTCTGACTAATCTTCTTGGCTAGAAGATGATTTAGTAGTTATGAAGCCCAAACAAATTCATTTTAGAATGTCCTTGAATTTGAATTCCAGTTTGCCTCCTTTCTGGCTGGAAGACCTTGGGTAGTACTCATTTATCTCTTTATTATCTGTAGAATGGAGATCATGTGATTTCTACTTCTAAGAATTGAGATAATATTGCACGAAATGATCAAACACAAAAGCACTTGCTATTCAAAACAACAAGCAAACATAAATAACAATGATGGTGATACTACATATTGGAGCATGACCCCATGATCAATTGCCTG
Source organism: Eospalax fontanierii (assembly GCA_035773235.1). Taxonomy (NCBI): domain Eukaryota; kingdom Metazoa; phylum Chordata; class Mammalia; order Rodentia; family Spalacidae; genus Eospalax; species Eospalax fontanierii. The sequence continues at coordinate 39,947,267 of CM069546.1, forward strand.
CCTTTGTTATCAACTTGAAATGTCCCCAAGTCCCTATATTTTTATGAAGTTTATAGGCGCTGGTTGTTTTAAAGAGAAAAATAAAATTTTCATCTATTGCTTTGTTCTATAGTTTATATGACACACCTGAGACATCTTAACATTAACAAAATACCACGTATCATAAACCACACATCATAAACCATCCACTAATGCCCCTTCATTATTCTTCTTAGGCCTGTCTCTATTCATTTTTCTTCTACCATGACATTATTTCCTCTTCATTATGGAATAATATGTACATCGATCAAGTCTAAGTGTAGTTTCCTTCTAGTTCCAAGTAGGAGCTCGCCCCAGAAGTCCAGCAGCTTATTTGAAAAGCATCTATTGACCTGGTGGGGCAATAACCACCACACAGAAGCCGTCTCCCAAGCTGAAAGCCTCCCAGAACCATGTTGGGAGGAAATTCAGCCCTTTTCTTCCTAAAGATCAAGTTTTATTCTTTTCCTTTTTAATCAGTTATTATGTAGAAATTTGGAGGTTCCATAGGTCTCGGGCTTTTCTGGCATGTTCTATTGTCCCTTTTTTATGTTCTCCAATTTCACTTTCTGTCATTGATTGAATCTCAGTACATTCCCATAGCACTAACACGCTCATAGATAACTTACAAAACATTTTTTGTTACAGTTGCCCCGATGTTCTTCACTTGGTTAATATCTGTGCCTCCCTCAAGACACAAGTACCTCCATATCTCAAAGAAGTCTTCTGTATGTTGCCAACATTCCCCAGTTATTTACAAATCCACCAAGAAACTCAGACACTTCTCATTCATCTTTTTGCCTCCACTTCGTAGTACAATCTTGGCGCAAACAAATTTCTCAGGAGATGTTTGCTGAAAGGGATTATATTGGCCTGAATTTAGATGTTAAGCTTGTGCAGATAAAGAATGTGTTCTCTGCTCATTATTATTGGAAGCCAATTCTTAGCATAGTCCCTGGAATATGGTCAATAAATATTTGCAGGAAGAATAAAGGAGGAAGAGAATGCACATTTATTCATGTAAATATTGTGGTCAAAGGGACAGTTGTTCTTAGGTCTGCTCACCACCCTTACTGAGCTGTTTAGTCATTGTTTGTAGGACTACCATGTTATTTAAGGAATATTGTATGATAGCAGGGTGTTCAACTCAAGGATTCTACATAAAACCAGACTACCTGGTGCGAGAGAAATGGCTCAGCAGTTAAGAGCACTGGCTACTCTTGAAGAGGCACCTGGTTCAATTCCCAGCACCCACATAGTGACTAATAACCACCTGTAATTCCAGTTCCAGGCAAATCTGACACTCCCTTCTGACCTCCACTGACATTTCATGACACAAGTACATTTACATACAAGCATAAGCGATCAATATACACTCGTACACAAAAATAAAAATAATAAAATTAAAAAAAAAAATCAGACTACCTGAACTCAAATTCTGACTTTAGCCCTTCTCAGGCATGTAGTTTGGGACCAATTATCAGGTCTTTCTTGGCTTCTGTTTCTGTAATAGATAATTGCAGGATAGTTATTAGGTATATAGCTATCACTCTCAGACTAGTAAAGAGTGATATTTTAAAAATGTCTCTAGAATAGGGCTTAGCAAATAGCAAGTCCTCAGTGTATTATTATTGACATAAATTAGGACATAGATTTCAGGGAGTAGGTTTTACGCTGGATTATATTATAGGCAGGTAAGTATGGTAGAAAATTTCTCCTTGTCTCTAAGATGTTCATGTTCCAAAAAAATCAAATGCTTAATGTGGGAGGAGGATGGTTTCAATGAGACAAACCAAACAAGGTCAGTGGAAGTGGAAGGTGAATTAATTAGTTGAGTAATACAAACATGTGATGCAGAGGTTGGAATTGAGTTGGGGGTTGGAAGGTCGAGTAGGTGTTAAGCAGATAGTATGTGGCAGAGAAATTGGCTGGGAGCACATGGTATGCGTGTGTGTGTGTGTGTGTGTGTGTGTGTGTGTGTGTGTGTGTGTGCACGTGCGCGCGTCAGCATTTTGATTTCTGTGTTGACTCCCTGCCCCTGTTTAAGAAGGGCACATGACACTCGTGAGCTTCTGGATTGAGTGTATTCAGTTGAAACTGCTGAAACCACCATGTCCTTCCCAGATACTGATTCTCCAAACATTCTCTAAAGGATCTAGAATGTAGTTCAGCTAGTAGAGTACTTGCCTAACATACATGGGTTCCTAGGTTTGAGTCCTAGTTCCACATAAACATGCTACTTCACAACTAGAATCCCAATACTCAGGAGGTAGGGGCAGAGAGATCAGAAGTTGAAGACTGTCTCTGGTTACATAGCAAGTTCCAGGCCAGCTTCGGTTATGTTAGACCTCTGACTCTAAACAAATCAAAAGTCCATGAAAGAGATTAGGTGACTATGAGGAAGGATAGGTGGCTCAGTGGTTAAGAGCACTGGCTGCTCTTGAGAGGACCTGGGTTCAATTCCCAGCACCCATATGGCAGCTAACAACTCTCTGTAACTCCAGTTCCTGGGGATCTGATGCCCTCTTCTGACCTGCATGGGAATTGTATGACATAGATGCACTTGTATACAAGCAAGCAATACACTCATGCACACAAAAATAAAATAACAAAAACATTTTTTAAAGAGAGAAATTCTGTGACTGTACGTCTGGAAAGCTCTGATTTGGGTTTCTTATGTATTGGGGGTTTGTCTCCTACAAGCTTTGAGTGTCCCGATGTGGCAGGAACATAGAGGAATCACTGACAGATATGCACAAAGGTCATTTGTTCTCCAGTTTCTAGTCTAACATTGGATGGAAGGTGGAACAGTTATTCTAGAAATGTGATCAAGTGGAGGAAGAAAGAACACTTGCCAGACCCATCACAAATGCTGTATAGAAGGGTGGATCTCGGTTGCCTGGGAGGCCTGGCATCCAGACATTTGCCTGTTTAGTCCTAGTCTGACCTGCAAGGAAATTGAAATCACTTTCTTTATGGAATGGAGATGCAATACAAATTGAGGATCATAGAATAAATGTTAAGGAACTAAGAATGTCAGGATTGTCAAAAGTCAGCCAGCAGACTCAGTAGAAGCGTTGCATTTGGCTTATAAGCAATAATCTCTCTCTCTTTCTTTCTGTCTCTCTCTTCCTCTTGCCTTCCTCCTTTCCTTTCATTGTTATTCTCTCCTTTCATACAAAGACAGGACTGAGTATTGCTAATAATGTTGCATGAAATAACATATATTAAGTTAAATATTTCTCTGCTGTCTAATAGAAATAGAACATTGAAGCAGCATTGTTCAGAGTGGATTCAAAAGAAGGCTTTTAGTTCAAAAGTTTTTCTCAACCTTTCTGGATTCTCTCTCTCTCTCTCTCTCTCTCTCTCTCTCTCTCTCTCTCAGATATTGAGAGATGGACACAGAAATGTGATTGTTGTTATAGTAAACATTACACTATCTAAAAATGTCTCCTGGAAAAAAAGTCATAAGCACATTTACAGCAAAAATCATTATGTGTCTACCACTCTGTTGTATAATGGATTTGAGAATGTGGACAGAAGCCATCAGGTGATGGTGATGATGCTGGGATCTAAAGTCATGGAGGGAGGACCCTGTACAGGAAAACTGTGTTCAGTAAACCCAGGTCCAGGGGTGCCTACGGAAGCAGTACTTCCAAGTTGGGTTCAGTGCTAGGCCACCTGTTAACATGATCACCACCCCCCACTGAACTCACTCCTTCCAAGATTTGGAAATTGTATGATAAATAGGTTTTTCTTCCTCATTGGAAGGGGACTTTTCACTGAAGTGCTTTTCCTAGAAGCATGTTTAGAAGTGTTCCATCGAGAACATGCACACACCCTGGCCTTTTTGTCCCAATGAAAAAGGCTAGATTTCCTGGAGATGGGAGAGTAATTTTAATAGCAGAGCACACCTTCAAAAGTCACTGTGAAGTCTGACCTGAATATTAGGTGGGCCCTGATCATTACACCGCTCCACTGTGACTTATGTTGTAATCATCAGCTCTCCTCGTTTTCTGGTCAACACAAAAGCACCCTTAGAAACTGCTCAAGTCACAGACTGGTCTGTCAACTCCTTCCTTCTTGATGCCTGCAGTGGGATGAGAGGTGGACAGAACACACTCCTCTGAAGGGAGTTACGTAACAGGAAGCCATCTGTGACCTTGCTCTGAGGCAGGCCATGGATGCCTGTCCTCTTTCTTTATTTCTCTCTGATGGTTCCAGATGTTGAACCAAAGTGATTTCTGAGGTCACCTCCTCACATTCTGTAAGCATTAAGAAAGGAAATGTGAAGTGTCATTGTTCGTCTGGGAGATTCTAAATAGATTTTAGCTCAAGAGCTCTTCTCAACTTTCTTGAATAGTCCTTCAGGGTTAAAAATAAAAGTGTGTGTGTGTGTATGTGTGTATGTGTGTGTTGTGTGTGTAATTATGTGGATGTGTATGTCTGTGGATGTGTGTCTGTATGTATGTGTATGTGTGTGTGAGAGTATGTATAAGTGTGTGAGAGAGTGTATGTATCTATGCATTTGTGAGTGTATATGTGTATGTACGGCATGTGTATGATTGTATATGTATGTATGTGTGAGTCTGTGTATTTGTGTGTATTTGTGAATGTGTGTGGTGTATGTGTGAGTGTATTGTATATGTGACTATCTGTGTTTGTGAGTGTATGTGTGTGTGAGTGTGAGATTGTGTGACTGAGTGTATGTGTGTGACAATGTGTATTTTTGTGAGTGTATGTATGTGTGTGTATGTGTGTGACTATGTGCTGTGTTTGTGAGTGTGTGTGTGTGTGTGTGTGCACTGACTTGCTTATGGAGGCTATGGTTTAGATGCCATCTACATTGTCTTGCACTTTACCTGGAATTCACTCATTAGGCCAGGCTGGCTGATCAATGAGCCCCAGGCATTGTCCTGTCTCCACTGCTCCAGAGCTTAGATTACAAACACATACGTTCATGCCCAGATTTTTTACATGGGTACTAGGTCCTCATGCTCGCATGGCTAGCACTTTACCAACTGAGCTATTTCTACATCCCTAGATTGAAAACAATTTAAGAAACAGTGGTATCTAGGGCTGGTGAGTCTGCCGCATTTTGAGGTCTTTTGTGAATATATGTGATGAGACTGTAAATCACCTCCCTATGGAAAGCCTTTCAGCACCAGCTACTATGAGTTTGAAGAATGCGCATCTGTTTGACCCAGACCTTCCATGCTCTTCATAATAAAATAAGAAATTCAGACAGAGTTCTATGCAAAAAGACATTTATGCCTCTGAAACTATGAAAACAAACTAAAAGCGCTAACATGTAGGTGTTGCTAAACAATGAGATCTTTGAAGTCATGTGAAATGAATGTTACAAAGAATGTGTGCTGGGGAAATGTGTATGTCCCAATGATGCACTTAAAATACAGAACACGCAGTGAGTTTACACTATGATCTTGTAGTGGTTTGAACGAGTATGTCCCTCCTAGGCTCCAAGTATTCCGACATTGTGTCCCCAGTTGGTGGTACAGTTTTGGGAGGTCTTAAAAAGTGTGGGCCTGCCGGAGGAAGCACATTGCTAGAGGTGGGTTTAGAGAGTTCTTAAGCCTGGCAGGATCTCCAGTCCCTCTCTGCTTCCTGTGCCTGCTTCAAGGTGTGAGTACTTAGCTGCTGTGTCTGCTCTAGTCACCTCTGCCGCCATGCCTCCCCACCATGATGGACTCTTACCCCTTTGCAAAGGTAAACTAAATAAACCGCTTCCTTTTATAAGTTCCCTTGGTCAGTGTTTCTATCACAACAACAGAAAAGTGACTAATATAGATCTCAAGAGAAAAAATTTCAATGTAAAATCAAAACATCCAGAAATAGATCAAAATATTCATAATATTCATGGAAGCTTCTTCTGGACTTGTGGGATTATAGGTGATTTAACCTACTTGCTTCAGGTTTTTGCTTATTGTCTAAACTTTTATAGAATGCATGTATTACCCTCATTCACTGGAAAGGTGTTACCTTAAAAATCTAATTTGGGGAGAGAAAATGAAAGTTAGCAAAGTGAGTTCCTTTCTGGAAGGCGGGACAAGGCTATTTTCTAGAATGATGGAAAGATTCCATATCTTGATTTATGTGGTGATTATATTGTTGCATACAGAGAGAAATTTTTTATTGGATTGTGCCTCAGTTGTGCTGATCGATCCATTCTTCTCTTTGTATAGTACCCCCTATTTGCCTTTCTTCTGTGACATTCTTCTCCATCCCTGAACTGCCACGTGGCCCCCAGGACCCCTGTTAATTGGTGCAACCTACATGGTCCCAGCCCCACTCTTAGATGGTGGACAACTGTTGGGGAGGGGATGACTTTGTCTCTTTTCTACGTAGGTGTGGGAAGGCAAGTCCTACTCAGAGCTTATATTTTATTACTCACCTTGCAATGTGACCTCAGGGATTCAACTGTCCTTTACCTTTTTTAATTTTCAAAGTTGAGGGTAGGACACAAGTAGCACCTACCTCACGGAGTTGTGTGGTAGAGATTAGCATAAGCATAGGAGAACCTTCCAGCAGGTCCAGAATCAGGACAAGCATCTGGGAAGTAGAAATGATTATTAATCTTAGCCATATTCTCCAGCTGCCCACTGATCCACGACACTCTGGCCTTCAAAGTGTATCTAAGTCCTCTACCGATCATTCCTTTCTGCTCCCATTCTCATGTGTCTTCTAGATTCTGTTGTCCAATTTAGCCCTTAGCCACACACTGTCATCCAGTATTTACTGCTTTTTATGGCAAGTAGAAATAATATTTATTGGTCACTTGGCATAAGCCAAAACAATCATTAAGGCTACATACCATAGTGGGAGGGCATAGTGGAACAGAGTTATCAGCCTTATGGTAGCCATGAAGCAAAACAAAACAGAAAGGAAGGGGCAGAGGCAAGAAACAGTCCCTAAACACCATCCCCTACTCCCCAGTGATGGCATACTTCCGCTATCTAGGCACAATGTCTTAAAGTTTCCAGAATTTTCCAAAATAGGGTCACCAGCTAGGGACTGAGCCTCTACACATGAGCATATAAGAAGCATTTTATAATCAAACAGCACTGCCAATTTTGAAAATGTTTTTCATGAGCTTGAGCTCACAGGAAGACTGTGTGTCAGTAGCAGAATGACTGAGGGATCTGGAGGCACAGGCAGGTGACCGACCTTTCAAGAATTGCAGGCATGCCATGAAACTTCAGGATGTGGGCACATGGCTCAGAGGTTAAAGCACTTGACCCACAAGCATGGGAACTGGAATTCAGATCCTCATAAACTCATGTACTTGCAATGTGGCATGCAATTCCAGCCTCAGAAGCCAGAGACATGGGAACTCCAGAGCAAGCTGGCTAGCAAGACTAATCACATCAGTGAAATATGGGTTTGACTGAGAGAATCTGTCTCAGTAAATAGAGCACAAGAGCATCTGCACTGTATTAGTTACTTTTCTGCTGCTTTAATAAAACACCATGATCGAGGCAACTTACAGCAGGAAGAGTTTATCTGGCTTACAGTTCCAGAAGGATAAAATCCCACTGTAGTAGATGGGCATGACATGCTTAGCAGCTGCAGCAGAAAGCTGAAAGATCACATCTGCAAGCATTCATGGAAGCAGAGACTGAAACTGGATGTGGGAGGAGGCTATGAGTTCCCAAAACCCAGTGATGTGCTTTCTCTAGTACACTTCCTGCAAAGTCATCCCTCCAAAGGTTCCATGACCTTCCCCAAACTGTCCCACCAAGTGACCAAATATTCAGATACTTGAGTCTAGGGGCCTACTTTTCATTCAAACCACCACATGCACCCACACATATGAGCCCACACACTAACAAAGTATACATACACACATATGCATACCAAATATGCACACATACACAACACATGAAAAATAGAATTGAAGATTGGAAGTCCAGGAAGCTCCTGACTTGACTTAAGGGAGGCCTTTGCTGGAAACCTGAATTTAAGCCACATGTGGCTTTCATTCTTTTAAAGTCTTGGTATTGGATCCATTCGCATGGCTTCAGGGAGGAGGGAGAAAGGAGAAGGAGCACAGGAAGGCTGCTTCTGCAAAGGAGAGGCTGAAGGAATCCTTTGTTTCACCAAGTTAGTTTTCCCTTTGATTTCCCAATACCTCTAATTCTGCATGTCACCAGGAAATAGGTGTGCTGAGACTCTGTGACAGCTTTCTCCAGTGTCTATGGCAACCTGGGGCCAGAGCCATTTTTCTTTCATGGAAAGAATGGACTGGCTTCCTGAAGATAAGCAAAGCCTCATTGTTGCTCTCAACTCTTAGAGAGGGAGCCTTCACCAGGGCAATAGAGATACGACTGAATACTGCTAATGATACTGCATGAAATAACATGAATTAAGCAAACCATTTTTCTGTAGCCTAATTATAGATGCTTCAGGACGAAAATGCAAGAATCAGTCTTGAGCTTATTCCAGCCATTATTTCTGGTGATGGTGGAGGTGGGGTGTGTGTGTGTGTGTGTGTGTGTGTGTGTGTGTGTGTGTCCAGAAACCAGATACATTATTGCCTGACAACTTGGAAAAAAATTGACTTCCAGGTTTATGAATTACAACCACTTAGCTGTGTTTTTGAGCGGAATAATAGATCGAGAGAAAGCAGAGTGGGTGGAGGAGCACTATTTGACAACAATTCTCCTGACTTGCAGATCTAGTAGTTGTAAAACTCTTTCTTTTCCTACTCCTTGGACAGAGAGAGGTTATCTTTCCAAAGGAAGACTGATCACACTACTCAATAGCATGAACACCTTCAGCTGTTTCCTCTAGACAGCAAGATAAAACATAAGCTGTTTAGCACAAGTCCTCAGCCTCAGGTCCTAGGATGCATCTTTATATCTTATTCTCTTTCTCATTCCTTTGATACACCGTGCTGTGTGGGGTCTCTGAGCTTATGTTTGATCTATGCTACACTCTATGCTATGCTCTTGTCTTGTCCTGCCTCCTCTTTTAAATGCATGCACGTCTTGCAAAATTTGGCTCAGTAATCCCTTCAAGTATATAAAGCATTCCTAGCCTCCCTAGATAGATCTGTTCTCACTCTTGCAATATGATAATTTCAGTAGTTTGAATAGAATTGTTCATGAATTGGCTTATGTGCTGCCTGCTTGGTCTCCAGCAGGTGGCGCTATTTTGGGCGGTTCTAAAAGGTGGGACCTAGCTGGAGGAAGTAGGTCACTGGGTTAAGTTGTTAAGCAGAATCTTGTTCTTGTCTCCTTTCTATCTTACACTCTGAAATCCTTCCTTCCTTAAGCTATTCTCTCCAGTATTTTGTCACAATGGAAGAATTAACACCAGGGCAAATACATTCAACTGCACATGGAAAACTTGGTGACAGAGATAGGTTGACTGTGTTCGCATACCTATTTAATGATATGCTTCGAATGGACACATGATTTGTTTTGTAGAACAAAATGACAGCAAACTTCATGTAAATATAGGCTGAACCATGAATGGCATGGGTCTCTTGCCCTTTTACAGGGTCAGGTTTGCTTTTTCCCAGATTCTGTTGCAGCTAGGCGAGCAAGCCTGGGCTAGCCTACTGGAGTATGACAGACAAATCTAAGAACTGTCCCAGTCTAGGTCATTCTAGACCAACCAGCTCCTAGACAACTTCTAGCTGACTAAAGATGCACAGCTGAGTTCTACAACTCGAAAGGCTTATCCAAATTGTCCACAAATTGATCAAGTATAGTAAATGGCTATTGTTGCTTTAAACCACGACAGTTTAAAGTACCTTGTTATATGTTAATTCTTAGTGATGTGGGGCACACATAGAGGAAGGTTTAGGTCTGGTTGGCTATTGTTCAACCAGATGCAGGACCAACCTTAGTTCACCTCACTCCCGGGGAAGAGTAGAGGTACGAGGAAAAGATGGGGCCTGTCACTGCCTCTAACACATTGCTTCTCTCCAGTAAAGAGGACTGGTCTGGTTTATGTTATACGCCTACATCCTACAGGCAGAATAATGAACTCCTCCTTGTTCAGGCAGTGGCAGTGAGAGGCAAGGAGACGTCAGTCACAGCTATTCCATCCTTTTGCGAAGACAAGAGTTCTTTTTCACAGGCTGGTTGTAATGAAATGAGAGTGAAGGGGGATGGCTCCCCCTTCAGGACATATCTGACCTACCGTGCACAGTTTTTAAAATGTGGGCATTTGCCAAACCACTGTATACAGTTTCCCTGCAGGAGTGTGTTTGTTTGGGAATATATGAAAGAGCTATTTTAATGTAAATCACAGAGGGGTATGGGATTGGGATGGATACAGGCAGAGGAGAAAGAACTAAAGTATTAACTAATGAAATAATAGGAAAATGCCATAAATAAACCTGCTGTGTTATAAGCTAATTAATAAGAATAAAGAAAGACACTACCTAGGTCATATTATGTCAGGTGTTGGGAATACTTTGTGCATGTCATGACACAAATTCATTGATCCCTCACAATCACTCTGCTGCTGTCCACTTCTTTGTATCGTGAATCAGAAAGGAATTTCCTCAAAGTTGCACAGATAGAAAACGATGATGAATTAGGGTTATTAGGATTCAAACAAGGTCATACACTGACACCCGTGTTTTACCTGGCCTCAAAAGAAGCCATGGGGAGTCTGCATCGCAATATTTGGCACTGGGCATTGAATATCTATCCATAGGAATGGGCAGAAGGACAGATAGTGTCCTCTTTTTAATTTTTATTTTTTATGTGTATGAGAGTTATGTCTGTATGTGTGTAAATGCAACTGTGTCATACAATGCCCGAGGAGGTCAAAAGAAGGCGTCTAATCTCCTGGATCTGTAGCTATAGGCAGTTGTTAGCCACCATGTGGGTGCTGGGATTTGAACTCCTGTCTTTTACAAGAATAGTCAGTGTTCTTAAACTCTGAATCATCTATCCAGCCCCAGGGTAGTGTTCTTTTATGTAATCCACCTGGATTTCCAGAGTTGGAACTTCAAGACCTGTGCTGTTCTGCCTATGAGTATTTGGACATCTAAACATGCATGTGTCTTCATTATATTAGCCTGAGGAAGTGTTGCAGCCAGTTTGGGGATTTTTCTTACCCGTTCACCCTTAGCAGAACATTTCACACTACTTAGTAGATTCTTCCTATGCTTTTGGTTCTTCTGACCACTACCATATCAGAAACATAATCATCTCCCTCCTTTTAATTTCTCATTTATTATCATCATCACCACCAACATCATCATTATTGTGTGTGCATGACATATGTGTCAATGTACGTGTGAGCATGCTGCAAAACTTGTAAGGGATGATCGAATAGCTTGAGGGAGTTGGCTGTCCCTTCCACCGCACAGAGGGAGGCGCTCTCCCTCTGTTTGTGTCGCACTGAGTACCCCAGGCCCTGGAGCTTCTGGACAATTCTTGTGTCTCTACCTCTCATCTCACATTAGGAGTGCTGGGATTACAGATGTAAACCGTCGCCTCTGACCTGTTTACCAGGATTCCAAGAATTGATCGTAGATCATCAAGCTTGTGGGGCAAGTGCTTTAGTCCACTGAACCAATATCTTGCTGGCACCAGCTCCTTCCCTTTTCACCCTGTCCAAGTCATGTTCTTATTCTCCTATTTGAACCCATTCAGCTTCTACAGCCGAATATTTCCAACTGTAATATACCTACATAATTCTACTTATAATCCATTTATACACACACACAGAGAGAGAGAGAGAGAGAGAGAGAGAGAGAGAGAGAGAGAGAGAAACTCAATATAGATGCCTTCTTTGGAACAAGACATTCTTTTTCTATTCACTACTATACATCAGCTCCCATCCCAGCCTTTGTCTGAATTTGCGTTCTAATACGTGAAAGAAACTCACCTCATTGTCTCAAGTCATTCTCTGACAATGCAGCACTCTAAAAAATCTCTATTTCCCCTACAGTAAGCAAAGTCAGATTCCTCACCCGCACCAGATTGACCTCAAGTGTAGCTTTAGTGTTGGCATTCACCAGGATTTACAGAGACATCAGCAAAATGGAATCCACAAACGGCACAAATTAGTTTAGGTTAGACAAGAGAAGTGAGTAGAACTATTCACTGCAACAGTCAACAGCATGTGCTTAGGAAGCATCTGCCTGACCCCAGCTGAATCATAACATGGATGTGAAAATTGATAATTATGTTCACTCAACCCTTTACAAAGTGCCTTCATGTGTAAAGATGCAAATCCGTGAAGCTAAGTACTCGATGCTTTATTAAGTCCATACGGAGTTTTGCTATTAAAGTAATAGGTTTGCATCCACAATTACCCTTCAACTTTTAAGTAAATAAAAAAAGGCAAATGTACTACACTTGCAGCATCCTCCTCTTTTCTGAGGTTGTGAATCATTCCCTGCTAGAAGAAATAAATGGAGTGGACAAGGAGCTAGACTCTGCCCAGAGCTCTGAGTTTTCCTGATCTAGCCAGTGAAACCTATACCATGTGTGTAGCAACTGAAACTTCTTGCTGCAAGGGGTTGAAATTGGATTCATTTAACAAATGAATAATACATGTCTACCTCAAGCAAGAGACTCTCCCAAGAACTGGGATTATAGTGGTGAGAATTACAAGCAGATACCCTTCCCTGTTCTACTGGGAGAGACAAACATGAAGCATTCGAGAAAGCAAGATCATTCCAGATATTAAGTGCTAAAAAAAAATAAAATGGAATAAAGATCTGCCTAGTAAATGCTTCTTGCATACTTCCCGTGGATTGGAAGAAAGATCGCAGTCTCCCGGCCACATGACCACTCATTCCACTTTGAAATAAGAAGTAGGAGTCCTACACCACTGTGTACCATACACTTTAGCTTTCTGGCTTCTGACTCTAGTGCCATCCTCTCTGCCTAGTGGGTCACTTTCTCATACCCTGTCTTCTCTGCGCGCCCCACAGTTGCTCGTATCTGAGTCAGTTCAGTAACCATGTCTTTTTCACAGTGATTTCTCCCATAGTGCCATACACAGTATTTTACAAAGAGAAATGAATGGATGGATGGAGAGGCGCTAAGCAATCCAAGATGCTAATGTCTAGTCCTTAATGCCACTGAGCACAGATGCTCCTTGATTTATCACGATATATATCTTGATAACCCTATTGTAAAAGGTAAAGATGTAATTCAGTTGGTAGAGAACTTGCCTATAAATCCCAAAGCCCTGAATTCAGTCCTCAGTACCACATAAACTGAGCATGGTAGCACAAACCTGTAATCCCAGAGTGGAAGCAGGAGAATTAGAAGTTCAAGGTCACCCTCGGCTACATAGTGAGTTTGAAGCCAGCCTAAACTACATGAGATCCAATCTAAAAATATCTGCTGTAAATTGAGCATATATTAAGTCTAAAATGCATGTGATACACATAACTACTGAGCATCCTAGCTTGCCCTCACAGTCTACTGTAGAACACTGGCTATTTTTTATCCTTGTGACTATGACATGTGGTGATGCATGGTTGCTGCTCTATATTATGGAAGATAACTGTATTGCATATTACTATCCAGGGAGAAGGGAAAAAATCAAATTAAGAAAGTATTATTCCATACCACGGTTGCACCACTGTGAAATGACAATTGTAAATCAAATTGTAAGTTGGGGACCATCTGTAGTGGAGAATTAATCTTACCCAAAGAGAGCCTCTGCCCTTGGCTACTGGGATATATTTCCTGGACTCCTAGAAATGTCATGTGTGATAGAGTGTCTTTGTTTGCCTAGGGATTTTGGTCATTGGACAGTTTAACAATGTGATTGATGGTGACAGCTTTGGGCTATACTGTCTCAATTCTACTTCCAGAGAAGCTGTAAGCTTATGGCAAGCTCCATGTTAACAGTTCTAACAATGGAAACTGTTAAGTGTCATTTAGGATCCATCTGAAACTCTAGACCCCCAGGCTCAGGTAGGCATCCCTGGTTGGCAATGTTCCATGTATATTGTCAAGAGAGATGTCAGACCCTGTGGAAAGAGAGTAGAGGCTCCATATTTGGGAGTTTTCCTGGCTCTGGGCTCTCCCTTCAATTGATTCTTCTCTTATAATAACAAATTATAGCCACAAGTATAGCAGCTTTCAGTTAGTTCTGTGAGTCTTTCTAGTTGACTGTCAAAATTCAAGGTGATTCTGTGCCACCATGCTGAAACTTGACAGAAGTGGAAGCAGGCCTGTGAGGACTGGGTTCCCCTCTCTACAGCTGCACCTGCTAGGCATCACACGATGAAGATCAGCATACACGTTGTGTCCACAGTCTACGTTCTTAAAGGCTCCCCTCAGTTGATGCTCTAGACAGATGCAAGTTCTGTGGAGGCTTCGGTTACTTCGGATTAGACTTGTTCCCTGTCTTTCTTATTGATTGAGAACCATTTTCAGCATTGTTACTATTTATCCTTCAACCAATTTTCTGTGTACTGACCATTCAACCACCCATAAACACAGTCCCCCAAATTTTCTGCTGCCACCATTTATAACTGGACAGTCCTCAAACATTTATTGAGGACCTGGGTAATTTGCTAGAAAAACAAAAAGAAAAGCAAATGAGTGGCTTGATGGTCTCATGAGAGGAAACAAGAACTATGAACAGGAGCTTTCTAGAAGGGCCCTTAGGGAAAATTACTCCCTCCCTCCCTCCGTCCTCCACTTCCTTCCTTACTCCTTTGCATCTATATTTCAAGAGCACTGTCGCTTTTCACCTGCCAATGTTGGTGAAGTCTACATTATGAGCATAAACTACCTTGCTCACTTCTTATCAGTCAACCTCTTATCAGTAGGTTGACTGCAGCTGCTCTGCAGTTTTAATGATGTAGAAGATCATGGGACTGTTTTGAGGCAGATTTCACTCTACACTTGGTGCTTTCTTTGGCATGTTTATGCATGTTTATTCTGAGAAACTGCATTATCCTTCCAGAGTCATCGCCTTCTAAATTAGCTGTTCCGTGTGGCACGGGGACACCCATCTTTATCCTTCACTACTCCTTTTACTGACTTTATTTTGCTGTTTTTGTTATTCTTTGAGACAGCATCTCCATGTAGCCCCCACTGGCCTGGAACTCCCTATATAGATCAGGCTAGCCTTGATCTCCAGAAATCCACCTGTCTTTGCCTCTGAAGTACTGAGGTTAAAGGTGTGCACCCCAGAGTTCATCTTACTTCATTATTTTTAGTTGTTTGATTTTTTGAGATGAGATCTCATGTAGTCCAGGCTGGCCTCTAATTCGCTATGTTGCTGAGGATGACCTTGAGTTCCTGATCTAGTTGTATCTACCTCTTGAGTGCTAGGATGATAGGTGTGTGCCTCCACACCTGGCTATATTTGTCATTCAGTTTCCTCTTGCATCTTTTGTTCTTTCTATCAGTAATCCATTTTGAAGGGACAGAATCCACAGACATAATGTTAAGCCATCATCAGAGATAAGAACAAGAGGTCACATAAACCTAGAGGAACAATAACTTCATTCCATTTGAGAACTTTTAAACCCTGACTTGACTCTTTAAATAAAACAAGTAGTTTGATTCTACTAAACTTGGATATTGAATAAGACATAATTTGGGTTAATGCAGCAGCATGCATGAAAGTAATCTGAGGAACTGAACATCATTCACTATGTTGAGTCTGAAGCAAATGTGGATGAGAGCTGAGGGGGGAGAACATGTGGATGGGGCTTAGATTTCAGTAGATTGTAGAGGTTATGTCAGGTCACGTTAGTGAGCTTAGTTTTATCCTATTGTATTGGGACCGTCTAATGCAAGGCGGTAGCACAGTCGAACCCGCAGTGCAGAAAGTGCACCATAGCTCTCTCCCCACGAAGGGCGAGTGTGGCATCTGGGCACCACTTAGGAAACTATTGTACCAGCCCCAAGAAACTGAGCCTGGGAGTTAATACTTGGTATTTGGAGAGGTTGTGGGGAAGTGGTGTCCACAGAACTTGGGGACAGATTCCTTAAATATCACAGCGTGGAGAGGCACCTGGGAAGAATTCTGTGCCTATTCTGGGTGGAGAGCTTAACTCAGAAGGGCTGTCTGTGAGCTGTGTCACCTTTGCTAGTTGCAGAATGAAGGAAGTGCATAACAATTGTTGATGTAATGTGCTTAGCTTGGTGCTGTGGCCAGTCAAGATTGAGAAGGAAGAGAAAACACCTTCTGTACATCATGTTCAGGTACAGATATGAGATATGGGAACTTTTAGTCCTTAAAGAAAAAGCTACTCCAGCAGATTCTTGATTTAACCAGTTACAGTTGATCAGCTCTGTGGTAATGGCTAGGATAGGACTGTTGGCTGCTCAGGAAATATCGAACAACTAATCAGCTGGTGAAGAATCGATTTCTCTGTCACATCTCTTGCCCTTAGGCCACAAGTCTACAAAACTGCTAAGCGGTGGAGGCTTCTGAATCTTTGCCTTTGGCTCCCTGGAATTGCAAAAGCTTGTTAATATTGACTTCCATCTAATTACTTCACTATTTAGTTGGCAAGGATGTTCTTTGAAATTTTTTACCTCGTTACCTATGCCTGAAGGGAATACTTAATTAATAGAAAGGCGGAGACTGTTTGAGAATCAATGCATATTCCATTTGGCTCACCCCACTGCCTATGTGTTGTGAGAATCACCTACAAGGCTTGCAAGTTAATTTTTCTGTGCCTCAGTTATTTTTGCTTTAAAATGGCCATAGATGGTTTAGCACTTGCCTCTGAGCTTGATGACCTGAGTTTGATACCTGGGCTCCACATTGTAAAAGGTAAAGAACTGATTCCTGAAAGTTGCCCTCGACCTTCACAGGTATACCTACACACACACAAACACACACATACACAAACACACACAAATACATAAATAAATGTAATAATTTTAAAATTATTAAAATAGGATAATTCCATTAACCCTGTTGCTTGTACTATAGAGTAATGATTAGTTATAGATGAAGTTTCCCAGGTTAGTGTCCTGCTTATTAAAGGCTTAATAAAGGGTATCAATGAATAACAGTTATCCCATTTTCAAGTACAGACTATCAAGATATTACCAACTGAAGAGGTTCAAAGTATGAGGATTGAACTTGATAGCTTTGGTCATTTCAAGGCCTGGTCCATACCCAGGGCTTTCTCATGGGTAGCTGCTAAGTAGAATCCAAACACGGTCCTAAATTCAGACCTTAACCCCAGTGCTGGTGTCTGCATCTCAACCTAAATGCTCACATAGTTGCATTAGTAGCTTGAACCTGAGCTAAATGCACTTAACTAAAGCTAAAGTCCTCTTTCTTGTCATTTCATGTCCAGTTTGCTCTGCCTCAAGTTGGAATCACCTCTCTCATTTCCAAACCATTGATCAAATTTCCCTGAATAGAGAAACTAGAAATTTTGCCCATTGACTACCACTGCTACTAATATATAATCGAGTAATAATTACGGCTGAAGTTGAATGCTTCCGGGCAGTCGACATTCTGTTAGGGGTTCATGAGCATAGATAGCATCCTTCCAGCCTTCATTTCTTGTTTCCTCCTTCCCTCTCTTTCCCTCCTTCCCTCCCTCCTTCTGTCCCTCCTATTCTCCTTTTTTTCCTTCCTCCCATCCTTTGTTATTTCTTCTTTTCATTTTTTTCTTGATTTCTTACAGTGGTGCCAGGGATTTACTAAATATGTAAATATATGCTTTACTTCTGAGCTATACTCCTCACCCTGTGTATAATATTAAATTTTCTAAGGTGAATTATACATCTATCTTCCCCATACAGTTGAGAAAAATGAGGACATGAGTAATCTGCTAACTCCTACATCAAGATTAAGACTTCCTTAAACTCTCAAGGATGTGGGTAATTTCTTACTAATGTTAATATCTAGGGATCTAAGGTGATCAAATTTTATTAAAAAGAATAATGGAGATCCCATTCTAGAACATATATTTTATCAAGGGGAAGGCTATGATTAGCATTTAACTTTATAACAGGATTCTAAGCTTCAGTATTATTAATATTTGGGGACAGATGATTAATGAGACTCTTGTTTTGTAGAGTGCCTTGCATCGTCCTTGTTCCTTATGCAGTGGATGTTAATAGCAATGTCTGCAAACAGGAGAATGCTGTGAACTGGCTGTTATAGTCCAGATCACATAATCTGTTCTCACATGCAGTGATTGAGAACTCTTCTTTAGGATATTTGGGATGAGAATGGGGAAGAGGTAGATCACCATTAAACAAACCAAAGAAACCTGTTATTTGTTTTATTACTTATTAATTGCTGCTTTCATGCTACAGATGCAGATCTGGCTTGTTACAGCAGAGACAACATGGCCCAAATGGTCCAGTTGATTTGGCCATTACATAATTCAGAAAACAGATCCCTGCTGGCAATTCTCCAACAGTTGACTGCCAGGTGGCACCAAGATGAAACAAAATGGTGGCGGTCTTTTCCATTTGGAAAACCATCCATATATCTTCTTTTCTTATTCACCTAGTACCAGGTTCATTTGTCCCCATTTGAAGAATCCTGTGACTGAAAAGTGAAAATGATTCAAGAACAGAGACTTGAGGCACAAATTGCATGATTTGAATGTTCCTGAAATTTGCCTGTTGTATGTATCATATAGTTGAGGGTATTTTATCTCCTCTGAAAAGAACTGAGAAACCTAACAGCATCTAGTACCACAACAAAACCCATCTCCATCCTGCCATGATACAGAGAGGGTTTTAGCCTCCCAGTGCAGACCCTAAATGGATGTGGTTTTATGTGCCCCTCTTGTCTAATAATGAACTATATCAACCTATGATGAGATTGCATTTTTAAAAGATGTTCTTATATTTCAGAGGTACTTTAATGTGGCGGGGAAATAGCTCCAAGCTAGTCAATGCTCATGGCTGGAAACCATGTATAATTATCTCCAGAGATTCAACAAATGTTTACTGAGTTCTAAGCACAGACTCTTGATGCCCAGGGGAGGAGATGATGTTTGAAGAAAGGTGAACTGCTCAGTCACACAGCCAAGAATGCATCATAATACCTAGTCTTTCCTTCTTTCTCATGGTTGTTAGATACATAACATTCCCTTGAGGTAAGTCACAGACTAGCTGGAACAAGAATTCCTGCCCTATGCCACACTGAAATGTAGCACCCTTGAGAATTAAGCCTCCAGCTCCTACTGTTCTCTGGTTTAAATCTCTCAGGACACACACACTTCTCTTGGAAGAGAGTTTTCAGTTCACCATGATTGCACACTTCCATGCAGCCCAGGATTTCTGATCTGTTTGGTCTATTCTCTCAAGGAATACCTCCTTCATGGTGACGTGTGTTCTCTTTCAGTTGCTTGTACCATCCCAGAACACATACATTTACATATAACCTGCATATGATCATTCAAACCCACCCAGCAACCTCTTTTCCCACCTAATCCTCCTTCACTCTGTAGAATTCAACTTGAGTTCTTGTCTTCAAGTGCCATACCACCACTGGCTCATCAAGCCAAGTGGCCTTCTAGTGACATTCTTATGGCTTCCTTTACAAAGATTTACATGAACAATTACTTACCTTCCGAGTCTGTATCATTTATCTGTAAATGGCATGATGGCAGGAACTGGCTAGTCATTCTCCTAGCTGCCATATAACAAGTGGCACATGGTGCTCAGGACTTGGGCATTGGTTAACTGAGTGATATGGCCTTTGGTTTTGGGGGTGGAGAAGTAAAAGCAGATGTATTCACTATATGGGAAAGTGGGACTGGCAGGGATTTGTTTTTCTAACCTTTTTTATGATGTGATGTTCAAAAGCCTTGTTTCATCCTGAGGACCTCTTTGAAGACCCTGATTTTGCAGCTTACATCGAATGAAACAGGTTTCCTGTACCCTCACTTTAATCACAGAGTTATTTCCAAGCCACCCCTTCTAGAACTTCTTTGTATTCCAAACATATTTTCAGCCTCTTAATGAGCTCCTTCCATATAATTCCTCTAACATGAACACCTGCCTTGAAATACTTTTGTCCTCACCCATCCCTATCCCATGATTAGAACCCCGCCATCCTCCTTAGATAAAGATACAGTTTGAACAGCTACTCTGACTGTATTCTTTCTAGGGACTGGGTCTGTGAAGATACTCCAGCCTAATTCACATCCTTCATTTTCTCAAGCTCTGTATTCTCACTCCTGACACTCTACTCCAGATTTTGTGCATAATTTCTCAACTTCTTGGTATTAATATCCTCCTTCTCCATTCACTTGGTTAGCTTCCATTTTTACTTGGATACAAATTCAATAAGCAAATCTCTGACTAGGTTTCCAAGGCCGGGTTAAGTCTCCTCATTGTAACTTTTCTCTGTTTTAAGCAAGACCTCAGTATAAAGCTCAGCTTGGACTTGAACACCCAGTCTTCTAGCCTCAGCTTTGTGAGGTGCTGAGATTACAAGATGTGCCAGCATGCTTGGATACAACTTTCTTAGCACAATATTGTTTTTAGTTTAGAGCTGGTTATAAAGCTATAGTTTTAGAATATTTTCATTAATATTTATTCTGTTACTGTGAATTTTATAAAGGAACAAAAACATAATGGTTGTATTCATTATTATAATGTTTGACACAGAATAAGTGCTTATAGTATTGGTTAAAGTTACAGGTGGATTACCATGCCCACCTCACACTTACATGGGTGCTGGGGATCTGAACTCGAATTCTCATGCCTATGCTTAGAAAGTGGAGAAAAGGAATCTCCAGAACAATAAAGCTAGCCAAACCAGGCATGTCGTGAGTTCTGGGTTCAATTGAGAAACCCTGCCTCAATGAATACGGTAGAGAGCAATCAAAGAAGACTCTTGAGGTCAGCCTTGAGATTCTACAAGCATGCCCACACATATGCACATACACATTTACACACATGTGTCCCACACACTTGCATGCATACCACATATACAGACACATGCAAAAATACTGGTAGAATGAAGCAACAATTGGGTAATTCAATGGGGACATCTTCCCTGATCTCTGCTTGCCTTTTCACTCTAAGAACACAGGCTAAAGAGCATAGGTTTTCTTACATGGCTTTTCCTTATGGTCTTCGGCACCAGGGATGGTAAACACATAGTAGAGAGACTTTCACTTATAACCAAAGTTTCCACAAGATACCCAATTGTTCTGTTCCTCAATGCACACATTTATAAAAATTATCATTAGAACAACTGAATGCTTCAAAAACTTCAATCAATCATTCATTCTATAGAGAGATAACTTTTCAAAGTGACATATTGGGACTCAGGCGTAGGAAAAATGGAGGTTGTTTTTTGTTTTGTTTTGTTTTGTTTTGAGACAGGGTTTCACTATGCATCCCTGGCTGCCTGGACCTCTCTATGTAGACCAGGTTGCCTTCAAATTCAAATTCCTTTCTCTCCCCCAGTGCTGGGATTAAAGTTGTGAAACACCATAGCTAGCTTGGGGTAGACTCGGGGAGGGTCACTTATTAACAATGCATATTTTAGCTCCTTTTTTAAGACTGTGGAACTGAAATATCTTGATGTGAAACTCATCCTGCCTTTTAGCAATCATTCGTAGCAATTGTTATGTGATAACATGGTTTTATGGTTTTAATGAATTTCGTGATGATTAAGCAAGATGCTATAGAAGAAGAAACAGAAAGCACAGAGCCCGCTACACGGTGAGGCTGGGTCATCACTTTATCTTCTCGCCTGTTCACCCATCCATCTGCCCGACACATTTATCTACCTCTTTATCAGAATACTTTTAAGTTCTTGCTGCTTCCGTCTTATTTTTCTCTTCTATTCAATTTTTCCATTATATTCTAAATAGCTTGCTCTTCCCTAAAGTAATAGGAGGCCCGTCCTTGAACCAAGGGATAGGAAATTCTATGACACAAATGTACAACATCTGGTCCTCAAAGAGCTCCTGTCCAAGAGGAAAGCTCACATCCTGAAGCTATGTAGAATTGGTACATGCCACCTTTGAGCTGCAGTCTATGAAAACATCTTCTCTCATCCTTGTTCCTATCCCATGAGGCTCAGTTCCATACTCACTACGATGACTCTGTGCCTTGTCTTCAAACCTTCCCCAGCCCATGATCCTTTGTCACTTTGAAACCGACATAGTCACTCATTCACCCCATTCCACCTGTGCAGTTCAGAACAGCTTCTTCCTCAGGGTAATCACAGGGTAAGATTAATTATGTTAACCATCCTCTGCAGGCTGATGCGATTAACCAGAGCACGAGATAGCTCCAGAAACCTGTACAGGAGGTGCCCACCTGCTGAGTTTAATTTCACTACTCAGCACAGTAATTAAAGGCGGGGGGCGGGTTAGGAACTTGCTCTTTTGAACTGAAGTGTACATGGTATCATTTTACAGTGGAAGTTGCATGAAACTTTAGAGGGAATGTTTTGGCATTCTAGCACTTCTTAGGAACCACCACTGTCTGTCTGAGGACTAGGCACCCATATTACAGCACATTCATTGTGTGGAGGTGCTTCAAATGTGACACACTTTCAAAGTCTTTTTCCTAACCCCACTTGCACTTCTGTATCTTTAAGAAATGTTAATATTTTACTTTATTCAAAAATTAGAAGTTTGGGGGGACTGGAGAGACAGCTCAGCAGTTAAGAGCACTGACTGCTCTTGCAGTTCAAAACAAGCAAACAAACACCCTAACTCTTCTTTTTATGAGTCTCCTTGGTCAGAGTGTTTTATTACAACAACAGAAAAGTAACTATATCCTTATCACATGTTGTATGCGCCATTCATTCTAAAATAAATAAATAAGTAAAAGAGTAAAAGTTGTCAGTAAACGTTTATAAGCAAAGATTAGATCTCCAATTTCTATATTCCTTTTAGAAATGTCTGTGTGTACATGAATATGTCTCTGTGTTGTGTATATGTATGTGTGGGTGCACATGTCATAGCATGCATGCATGTGGGAGGTCAGAGGACAAGTTTGTGTGGATTCCAGGGATCAAACTCAGGTCCTCAGGATGGTAAAGCAAGATTCTTTACCTGCTGAGCCATCACACTGGCCCCTACAGTCTTTTTGTGGAGTCAAAATGAACTTAGCATTTTCATATTAAAGACTCACAGAATTCTATAATGACGAAGATAATTAAACTGATACTTTCCAAATTTACTATATCATAGATATAGAGCAGTGAATGGACATAGTATAGTCCTCTCAAGCTGTTACAACACCACATAACCCTTCTAAAACTTTACAGTGCTAATTTGTTAACATTCAAAAATGTGCATTTTATACACAAAGCTCACGAAACGCTGTCCTCTTTGAAATTATCAGTGTTTGTCTGTATTGAAGTCTATCTCTTTTCTGCTTGGGAACATAAAGGACTACACCTTCAAATTTCCTTGCACTTAGGCAGCAACTAACGTGGGTCAATACATTAAAATTAGAGTGATGTGATCCTTCCAAGTTAAGAAGGTAAAAATCTCTATCCAATTCCCCATTGTCTGTTTCTCCTGCAGTGACAGTCCTGGAATGCATCTATCAAGATGATTATAAGAAGGAAGCAAGATAAGTTTGCTGAGATGAATCACCAGGTAAAGAAGCTTGCCACCAAACCTGATGACCCAAGTTCAAGCCTTGGAACCCACATAGTGTAATGAGAGAACTGACTCCCATTAGTTGTCTCCTTATGTCCACATCCACAGGTGCACCTTGACACACATGCACCCAACACACACACATACACACACACATACACACACATATGCACACACACACTCTCTCTCTCTCTCTCTTTCTCTCTCTCTCTCTCAAATAAATAATTAAATAAATGTAAGCCACATTATAAAACAAAAGAAGCTGACTGATTCTGGTTCTCCGGGTGAACTGGGTACAGATTTCCTGGTGTGCTACACAGCCTGCAATAGACTTCGAATGATGAAGGAATTATCATACATGTGTCAACCCACTGGAATTGAAGAATTTGTTTTGAGCATGGTAAAGCCTAACCTACACTGAATAGCATAACAGGCTTAGAGAATACAGTCATAGACAAGCAAAAGTCACAGAAAGCTGTTACACAGAGTACCTGACATGGGTCAACTGGTGCTCCAAAAAAAAAATTCAAGGAAAGGGCCAAAATAGACTGAACCACACTGCCTGTGCTTCCCGATGTAATGAACAGAGACACACAAAGACAAGTAAAGAAAGGGTCAAGTCAGTGATCCAAGTATTATATGAAAATGTTCTGTATATGAGGAGTGAGATAGCCATGAAGAGGCTGTTCAATTTTGTGGGAGGAGATATGAATCACACTCCCTGGATAGGAGATGGGATGTGAGTGCTGTGCTTCTAAGTCCGGCTCCTGTCGAGCACTGTGAAATTCTCCACAATGCTGCTCCCATACAGTGCAAGGTGAATGGTAACCACAGAGGCTATGGTACAGACCCTAGAACAGATCTTATTAATGTTCTTTTTCAAAATGGTTATGTGGTCAAACTGCCTGATACATCTTTATGTTTATATCCAAAGACTTCTGGTGTACCCAACCTTGGTCAGAGACACTTATTACCGCAGTGTGTGGCAGTTAATGCAGAGATTCATTACTGTGCAAAGTAGTATTATTGGTGACTGTGAGAACTACTCAACCATAGATGGGGCACCTACGTCAACCCTCCTCCTCAAGGTTCTGGGTACCTTGCAGAAGAGGGGGACACAAAGAATATAAGAACCAGAGGATGGGGAGGAGCGATGTGAAATGCTGTCCTTCTAGGCGCTACATGACTGTTGGACACATGAACCCATAGCTGCTCTGGTTACCTACACAATAATCAGTTAGCTTATGGAAAGGAAACCACTGCTGAGGAGCTGTTGGCAGATGATGGCTACTGAGAGAAGGGACACTCACTTTCTTTTGACAGTATGGCCACTGACAGATTGCCCATGCTCCAGTAGATGACACCATACCATGTACATAGGTCAGCATTGATTGGACTTGGTCAATTAAAAAAAATAAATAAATAGGTCAGGTGTGGTAGAGCATGTCTTTAATCCCAGCACTTAGGAGGCTATGAAAAAATCCCCACTAGAGAAAACTGATTCTCCTAGAAGCTCTTAATTGCCAGTAGATCTTCAGCTAGGACTAGGGATTCTGCCCACCTCCCTCATCCATGCTGGACCTCTGTCTGGCTTAAATTTGTATGTATCTTGCCCATGGTGTCATATGCCGTGGGTTCATATGTGCAAATCCACTGCACATATATTCTTTATATTCATCTGCCACCTCTGGCTTTTAACAGTTTTTCTGGTCCCTCTTCTGTAATGATCTCTGGGCCTTGGGAGGAGAAGGTGCAATCTAAGTGTCCCATTTAGGGCTGGAGCACACTGTAGTTTCCCTTATTCTCTACAGGTTGACCATTTGTGAATCTCTGTATTATTTCCATCTGCTATGAGAAGAATCTTTCTTGGTGAGTCGAGAGATGCCCTAATCTATGAGTGTAACAGTAAGTTATTATGAGTCAGTTTAATACTATGTCTCCTTAGCAGAACGAGAGTAGTAGGTTCTTCCTTAACACTTGTGACCTGACTAGCCACAGGTTCTTGGCCCTAATAACAATGGGAGGCATGAGCTCCCTATTGTGAAGCAGTCCTTAAATCTACTTAGAATGTGGTGGGTTACTCCTATAATATCTGTGCCACTATTGTACCAGACTAGTTATTGTAACTTGCAGGGTTCACAGCTGGGTAAGGTTGATGATTATCTTTCTCTGCCAGGAACATGGCTAGCACCTTGTCATACTATGAAAGCTAGCTAGAAGATTTGTGACTTCAAGGTTAGTACCAGCTTGATTTCTTCTTGTTTGTTCTGAAAAGACAAATGTCACATGTTCTTCTCATAAGCAGATGTTAGCTTTCAATCTTTAGATAGATGTGTTTCAAGTGGAAAATCTTTAAAGATCAGGAAATTAATAAAGGGCCATGGGGGAGGGGATTTTAGAATGCAATGATACAAATGGGCAAAAGAGAATAACGGATAGGATGGGTTTAATGGGGTGCAGAAATGGGGATAGGGCAGAAATAAGAGAAGGGATAACTAGTACCAAAGCCCTTTTGAAAGGGTTATATGGAAGCCCACTATAGAAGTTTCTTTCAATATACACATATACATGACTAGTTCAAATACAATTACTCTATAACAGGGGTTCAGTGACCTTAATAAACAGCACAGGCTAGCAAATGAAAATTTCAGTACCAGGAATGAACTTCCTGTTTTGGAGTTATTGACCAAAGAGATCCTATAGATTCTCCAACAGTGCTGCTGCCATTTGCACTTGACTAACCACCATCACATGGCAGTAAGACGCCATACCTGAAGACACTGCACACCTAAATCACATTTGTCTCTAAAAGTTGTTTTATGTCTTATGAAATCAACCTGGTTGATCTTTAGTACAAAGATTTTGGAGGGTGCAAGAATGGAATAAAGCAAGAAAATAAATCAGGAAGATTTGTAGTAATCCAGAGGAAGGAGAGTTTGGGTTTAGATGTGATGATAAGAAAGACAGGAAAATTGAGATAAATTTGGACTGTTTTGGATGGAGAGTTTTCGGAGCTTTCTTTGGGATTTAAGAGGGTAAACAAAAATTACTCTTAGAGTTGAAGTAAAGAATTATCAGTCTCACTTTTTACATGACGAAATTCATGTATCTATGAGGAGCGATTATATATCAATAGACCATGTAGGTGAGAGAGACTGTGTAATTTACCAAAGGTCACATAGATGGCCCATGGTGTTTCATTTGTCTTGTGTTTATTCACTCAATAATTGTTGGTCAGGTAGAAGAGAAATAAAAGTGATCTAGACAGTTCAAGTCCCTCATAGAATTACAGTTTAGAAGAGAAATACTTCACACTCCCATGCTCAGACAGTAAGAGAAATCATTTCTGTGTTATTAAAGTTCTTAAAACTCAAAAGCTGAAATTCTACCTATCTTTGCACACTCAAATACCCATGTAATGGTTGAATGAATTTCACAAGGTTTGCGAAGACAGACTCAGGAGTCAAACCTATACAGAACCTTTTTCTCATCCCACTTAGTACCTTTGTTTAGTTTCTGGTCACTTGGTCACATGATCCTCTAGATTTTTCTTTTCATCTTTTTGTTCATATGATCCATTTGTGGCCACTGCTGGATTCTCAGCCAACGTGTACTGAATTCTTGCTACACATCAAGTACAGTACTGGGATGGTCAATGAGAAGGCAAAGGTGATACATCGCTTGAATTATCTGAATGTCAAGTCCTTCTCAGGTTCACATGGACCTCAGCTGGTCTTGTTGCACTGGGACATTGTGGACCGTCAGGGGCTATGGGATAGCTCATGGGGGGCGGCTATTGAAGATAATTCCTGTTTTGGTCCTGTTCTCTATTTTCTGATCTTCCAAGATGTGAACAAGACTTGCTTCATGTTCCTGCTGTCATTAACTGTAGCATACTTTCTTTCCATGATGGACTTCTCTTTCTGAAACCTGACACCAAGATCAAAGATAAACCTTTCTTCCCTTAAATTCTTTCTTAAAAGCATTTTTTTTTCACAGTAATGAGAAAACTAACACAATCTCCTTTTTTTTTTTTTTCCAGGAGCCAACAGTATAGTTGGAAGACAGAATCATAAACAGCTATTTTAACGCAGCTTAATTGGTGTTGTGACAGAGAAAAAGCACATGGAACTTTGGGTCACAGGAGAAGACAGCTTTAGATGTGAGGGAATCTTTCAGTAAGATTCTCTAAGAGTATTAGGCAAAAGGAGAAAGTATTCTTACTATTAATTTTTAAAGATAGGGTCTCATGTGTCTCAAGCTGGTCTCAAAACCGCTATGTAGCTGAAGATGACTTTGAACTTCTGATCCTCCTGCCTCTATCTCCCACGTTCTGCGATTCAAGGCATATGCCACTATGCTCAGTCTATGCAGTTCTGGGAATGGAATCAAAGGCCTAGTGCATGAGAGGCAAGCACTCTACCAACTATACTGCATCCGCAGCCGCACATGAGAGAATTCTAAGGCAGGCAGAACCGAGAAAACTAAAAATTGGGTCAATTTCATGAACATACACACACACACACACACACACACACACACACACACACACACAACCTACTGCGTCCTTTTAGTGGTGCTTATATGTACATGTGTTTAGGGCTGGTCACTTGGAATTGGATAATCTACCAGGGAGTTTGTCCCTAGGGAAAAATGACTCTACCTTTCTTGGTACCTGCTGGCTTTTGTTAGCTCTTCATCTAGAGGTGGGAACTTATGAAATTTACCACATCAACATTTGGCGTGTGGACTTGTTGTCATTACATGGGTGTTGTTTAGTTAACCATATGGTTGAGATTTCATGCGTGTAGCTTCCCTGACACGATCAAATAGCACGTATCCTGGTCCTCTGGGCTTACAATTTTTCTGCTCCTTTTCTCTGAAATTAGGTATGGAGATGGCATTATAGATGTATCAGTTGGAGCTGGACACCACATGGTCACTCTTTATCTTCATTTTGACTAGTTGTAGATCTCTGTAATAATCCCCCATCTGTTGCGAAATGAACCTTCCTTGAAGGGGGTGAAAGCTACACTCACCTTTGGGTATAAGGATCAGTAAGTATTTAGATTATAGTAAAAATTAATATTGGTTTAGGAAAGTGACAGTAATAGGTTCTTCTCTAAGGTCTATGACCTCTCCAGTCAAGAGCATTTGGCTAGGTTTACAGTATCGGGCATAAAATCCTTCCTACTGAGTGGAATCTAAGCACAATTACATACTGTTGGCTATTCCCAAGATAAAAGTATCACTACTGTGCCATTAAGGGTATTTTACTGGACCAGCCATTGTTGTACTTCAGAGGTTTACAGGGCAGGACTATTGACTCCTTGGCGGCCTTCATCGTACCTTCTGACACTACAAGAGCTCATCCTCAGGACACCTTCCAAGTCAGTTCTAACTTGATTCCTCCTCCTCCTCCTCCTGTGTCCAGTGTGTATGGTGTCTTCAGCAATAGGGTCTTACCTTCAAATTCTAGGAGACAACCAAGGGCAACAGCAATAGTCTATATTGTTGGAGAGTCTCTTGGAGTGCTCCGGCCAATAATATGAAGGGAGATTCCCTGTGTCTGGCACTGAGGTTTTTGTTAGACAGCCAATGGTTACAGTCACGGACATAGACAGTCTATATATGTAATTTGTGTGTGTGTGTGTGTGTGTGTGTGTGTGTGTGTGTGTCTGTGTCTGGGTGTCTGGGTGTGTGTCTGTGTATGTGTGTGTATGTGTGTCTGTGTCTGTGTGTGTATGTGTCTGAGTGTGTATGTGTCTGTGTCTGTTTCTGTGTGTCTTTGTGTGTGTCTGTGTGTGTGTCTGTGTGTGTGTGTTTCTGTGTATGTGTGTCTGTGTGCGTGTGTTTCTGTGTGTGTCTGTGTCTGTGTGTCTGTGTGTATCTGTGTATTTTTAGGCAAGCTTACAGAAGAATGTGTATATAAAACTACGGCTTTCCCTACCATTTTTTGCTATTTTTGAGCTGTGCACTTTCTACCACATTGCAATCTGCACCCTCTAGCGGAAACCATGCCTGACTCTCATTCCAGCTGCTATGGAATGTTCCTTTGTATGCAGACAGACATAGAAGGGAAAGAATGGAGCAAGGGATCCATGAAGACTAGAGTTCTGACATCACAGCGCTTCCTTTGCTAGAATAGGAGCAACATGTGTGACCAAGCACTGCACATTCTTTCTTGGCAGCAGAAACTCAGAAGGCGGTGAAAGGGTTGTAGACAAGATAAAACACTTATGTTTAATTGCTTAGTGAGGGTCAGAAACAATTCTCTATTCAGCTTTGTCAAGCTAATTAGTTGAAAAAGGATATGCTCAGCTCATAAACAAGAGACCTTTTTTCTATAAGCAATTAGAAAGGACCCTAATCTTATTCATTGAAACACACACCCTACCACAAAGCTGCAAAGATACTAAAGAATTGGAAACACACCAAAGTCTAGGCTGAGCAACTATCTTTGCGAATTTTCAGACCTTTGCAGTGAAAGGCTGATCTGCCTTTCTGAAATGCTCCTCTTCGCTTATCCCTGAGCTCTCATTCTCAATTGTCCACTAATGACAATATCAGGCTACAGAACCAAGGATGCTGGGGAAGGTGCATCTGCTAAGCTAATACTTCACATGCTGTCTTGATTAATGGTGCCCTGTGCCAGCTTGCAACACTGTGAGACCCAGCATGCATCCCACCACATCCTCATGTCTTGGCCCATGTGTTGAACATTGATGGTGTTGTGCAAAGGGTCACTGAATAAATCAATGATAAATGAGCACTTTTCCAAAGAGCAAAGAAAGAAAGGGTTAGAGGTTATTGCTGGGATGGTAATGATCTACAAATTTGCAGAGTAAACAATACTGAGAATGGGGACTTTGTTCAGTTTTTCTATAAAATTGAACATTAAGTTCGAAACGGAAATGAATCCCAGACTGTAAGATCTCTAATACTTTCCATGTTGATTAAATAACCAGGCCCAATATTTATTAAGCATAAAGCACCTGCCAAGCATTGTGATGCAGCAGTCCACTCTCCCATTCTATATGCAGCTTGGTCTGTATTTCTTCTCTGGCCTCGCCAATCTATTTTCTACTTCTGACCATGCAGTCTGGTGTTAGGACGCTGGCCTGTATAGATTGCATGGATCACCTTAGAAGGATTTTACTGATAGAAGGCACCGCTGGAAATCAGATGGAAAGAGGAGAGTGAGGTGTCCTCTCGGGTCTGTCTCCTGGTTCCTTCCTTGTCAAGTCACTATGGGTAACTTTCTTTCTTTCTTTCTTTCTTTCTTTCTTTCTTTCTTTCTTTCTTTCTTTCTTTCTTTCTTTCTTTCTTTCTTTCTTTCTTTCTTCCTTTCGACTGGGTTTCATGTATTCCAGGCTGTCCTTGAACTTGCTCTGTTTCTAAAAATGACATTGAAATCCTGATCCTCCTGCCTGCATTCCTCCAGAGTTCCTGGACTATAGGAGTGTACCACCGTGCACAATTTATGCAGTGCTAGAGGTGGAACCCAAGGCTTCATGAATGCCGGGCAATCACTTTGCCAACTGGGTCACATTCCCAGACTGTGAGTTTCTTTAAGTCTTGCCCATGTTTTTTAATGACAAAAGTTCCATGGCACAGATCGCTCATAGCTCCATTTTAAAGGAAAAACACTAAGTCTTACAGAAGAAGAAACATTGCAAGGTCACATCATCAGTAGAAGGTCCTCAAACTTAAATCTGTCTAATATTAATGCCAACACACACCTTCTTTTATGTCCAAAGGAATATATATATGTGTATATATATATATGTACATATATATATCCCAAAGTTTATATATATGAGACTACTGTCATAAACTTGAGGCATAACTCACAGGAAAATCAACCCAAACCATGTCTAGTGGAGACAAGAGCAGAATTCTCATTGTGGAACTCTTGCTTGTGCAGATGGGCACTTAAAATTTGGCTCTGTGGGATGGTGGTGGTTCACTGAAAGTTCAAACCCCATTATTGACACGTGTGGGTGAAAGAGTGGCATAGTCTTTGGTTCCTCCAAGTGCCTGATACAAGCTCGCAGATGCATGGGGGCGTGAACAAGAGAGCCTGGAGTGGATTTCACTCTTGGATAGAGCCTATAAATATGTTGGGTACCATGACTCACTTAGGGTTGGTGTGGTTGCATTTTTTAAATTTTTTAAGGGATGGTTTTACTGACTCAGAGTTGTTGGCAAGTACCCTAAGATCAGAGCAGAATCAAACAATTTACAGAAATTGGAATAAGCAATATATTTGCTACCTAACTTTATTCTGAAAACTTTACCTAAGTTTAAAAAGATACCAGAAAGGAGAGAAAACCAGTCATAAATGAGCTTGCTTCAGACTGATAAAGAATTTGGATGCTGGGGCTGGAGAGATGGCTCAGCAATTAAGAGCACTGGCTGTTCTTGCGGAGGACCTGGGTTCAGTTCCCAGTGCCCACATGGCAGCTAAGAGCCATTGAAAACTCCAGCTCCAGGTGACCCTCTTATAATCTCTTCAGTCACTGCATGACACAGGGGCACTTACATACATGCAGGTAATACCCTGGTGCACATAAAATGATAAATACAATATTTTTTGTGTTGTACAGATTTAAATTTTTTCTTTTACCACTGGGGCTTTGAACAAGTCACTTAACTTCCTTACGCCTCAGTTTCCACGTCAGCAAAATAGAGATCATAGCTCAAGGAGTCATGTGTACATAAAGCACCTCATAGGATGTACACTGCAAGTGTACAACTGTTGACCTTTCTGTTTTTCCCGCTTGTGTTCCTCTAGTCCACAGGCAAAGCTAAGTGCCCAACACACTTATAGGCGAGCCTCATAGATTAGCAGTTGTTAATTGGTAAATGTTGCCTCTTTGATTATATAGGAAGTCCTTCCCACCACACTGTCAGTTAAGTTATGCTGCAGTACCCATACAGATCCTTCTGCTATTATGTCACATAGCTTTTATTTATTTATTTATTTATTTTTACTCCATGTCAAGTGCCTGCCTAGATACCCCTTGTCAATCCTTTCTGCTCCCCTAGTGGGTTATCTAAGAAGCTGCCTTGGTAGAAAAATGTTAACCCTCTGCAGAGGGATGGACAACCATCCAAGGACAGTGTGGATTGAAAGAAAAAGATTATCAGGAGCATTGAAAAGTCCCTGGTTTGAGTTAGATGTAAGCCCAGGTATGTTACAGTTTGGATTGCCACAAGTCACCTAAGTACTCCAATTTTCTGAAACTCAATGCCTCATATGCAACCAGGAGTCAACACCCAGGCAACAAATTACCATCTATCCACTTGAAAAACATGTTTACAAATATATTATATTTTATTTTTTAAGTGTATGAGTGTATTGCGTACATGTATGTAGGTGCACCCGTGTGGTGCAGTGCCCACAGACATCAGAAGACTTCATATCCCCTGGAATTGGAGTTACAGATGATTGCTAGCTGCCACATGGGTGCTGGAAACCAACCAGGGTCCTCTGTAAGAGCAGCTAGTGCTTTTAACCTCTGAGCCATCTCTCCAGCCACCACACCCCTCCCACCACACCACTTTTAAGCAAAGTATATGTAAATTGTCTTGTCCAGAGCCCGGCACATAAAGATGCTCAAATCTGGACTTTCAGTGATTCCACAATCTGCACCAGGCTATGTGGGTGTTGCCCATCCTTCTGGCCCCTCTCTTGAATGAGCAGTTTCTGTCTCCTTCCTCATAATTGTGTGTGAACTTGGGCTGATTCAGTTTAGATGGGCATGGGGTAATTTGGAATCTTGAAGGAGAATCCCTTTTAAAGCAACTGATCTCATTGAATGAGAACAAAGAAAGCTGGTCAGAACTTGGACTTGATTCACAACCCAAGTTACAAACTACAATATCCATTTAGACCAATTCCATCTGACATTTTACAATGCTTGGCCACCAGGGTGGCTTGTTATCCAGTGAACTGGGCCTCTGATCTGATCATCATCTTTCCCTTCTCTTCCTGTTAAATCTCTTATGGTTTTATCACCCTACCCTTCCCTTTCTGTATTAAATCCATGGTCTAATGATATCACACTCAGCCAAACTGTCAGAAAACTAATTCTAATTTCATGTCAATGGACGCATGTCATATATATATAAGGACAGAATTTTTAAATTTTAGTTATGATTGTTATTGACTGTCTGATCTCAAGTCTCAGAATTGGTATAAATGCATCATTTTCTCTATCATCTGGGAAACTTTTATATCAAGACTTCTTTATTCCCACAGCCAATACTGATTCTTTCTGTGAGTGACCCCTTCCTTACAGAGGAGGAGAATCAGTCAGCTGGAAAGGCCCTGAACTTCCATAATGGCCCAATGACCAAGTAGTGTGCATACTCCCCAGACATACATAGTAGGCACTGATAATACTTCTAGAATGAATTAATGGTAGGCTATATGGGAGCTACAAGGTTAGATAACAATTTTAGGAGACAGAGCTTTCATTTTTTTAATTATCATTTGCATTGCACAGGTGAAAGAGAGGTTCAAAGAGACTGAATGACTTACCCAAGATCACACAGTTAGTGCCTGGCAGAACTGGCTCTCATACCTGGGTCTTGACTTACTCGGTGACCTCTACTGGCAACTCATCATGAATATTTTGTTTGGCTTTGGATTAATAAGGTCAAATAATATTCGATAATGATCTCAATGATCTTATAAGAAAAGAGGCCAAGAAAAAAGAGCAGTGATTATAACATAATAGTTAGCACACATTTACAATTATTTATCATCAATTATATGCCTGGAATAGTGCTAAATTTGTTTATAATTATGTATTACTATGTGCGTGTATATTAATATTCTTAATCCTTCATGAATGTTATGAGACAGTTTGTACTTTAATAATGAGGAAACTGAGACTAGCTTGGTCATTTACCCAAAGTTATAATTCAGATACCTGGCCAAAACAGGGCTAGACAGAGTCCAACTCAGAGCCTAGGTGTTTACACTATCAGCTCTAAGATATTCAGAGTCATCTGGAGCAGGCTAGAGGATTTGGCTAAACCAAATTAACTTCAAAATATTCAAATACTTTGATCTATAAAATGACGGTTTTATATTAGAAATATGGCAGACATATTGACAGGAGGTAAATGAACAGTCCTGCGGGATATTGGGCTTCAGTTAAGTTTGTAAAGGTAAAGAAGCATTAAACATTTGAGGAAGGGTTATCTGAGAAGCCATAGCATGAAAAAAGCTATTCGACATGGAAAGGCATCATACATCCATACTTATTGGGGCTTTGTGTGTTTGTCAAGCCATGATAGGGAATGATGGTGAGCCAGAGAAATCAGAACCCGAAGGCTTTTGGAGCAAATTGAACATGAATCTTTCATCTGGAAACTACAGGTTCTTTGGACTCCCTGTTCAGTTCTCTTCCTGGTGCACTATGCATAATGATTTAATCAAGATCTTTAGGACTTCCTGTGTCTTCACCCTTCTATGGAGTACTAGGCAAAATTCTTAAAACAAAAAAGTGCTTTTGACCAACCAATTGACTGCCCCACTTTATATTGCGGGAATAAGCAAATTAGACTTCCAGAGAAATTTAAAGAGGGTGACTTTATTTTTTAAAGATTGCAAAACAATATGTTTTGAAATTATTTGTGAAAATGGGTTTTTTAATTTTATTTAAATTGTGGTCTCTTTGAAAGTTTTAGTAATAGACACCACCTTAAGATATCAAAGGTTATATTCCTGCCAGGTCTCTATCCAAATTCACGTTCAATTAACTTGTGTTAAGCCCTGATTATTTGCAAAAAGTTTCAATTGACAGGCTTCCTAAATCTTAAGAACAATCCCCAAAGTGGATTTAATCTCTTCCACTATAATATAAATAAGGAAATTGAGGCACTGCATTGGTAACCTTGCTCATAAATGTGGAGTCAATGTTGATCTTTGTTCTAACTGTCCTTTCCTTGGCTCTGTCCTTGACAAAGAAGCAAGAGGGCCACTATTGGCTATGATGATGGTGGGGGTGGTGGGAATGATGTTTATGTGAATAGTAGCCATAAAATAATACTAATTGCTTTCTTATATACCAGATACTTCTCTAATCACCTAACGGAATAACTTTAGGTTATTTTGTAAAGACCTTCCTAAAACAAGAGTGTTTACTGTCCCCGCTTTTCTAATGAATACTAATGAGGCTAAGAAGGGCCCATTGGAATTATATAGTTTTATTATGATAAATAAGTTTAAGGCATGGCTAGAGGCTTCTGGAATAAAGCTATCCACCTAGTCTGAATTCCAGACTTACATTTGGCCTACTCATCTCATCTCCTTCTTCACCCAGAAGAAAGAACAAAGAAAAATCTTCCCGTGGAACATAAGGTAAAGCGCTCAGCATCCTGCATCACCATGGCAACTAGCCCTCATCAATCTACTCACAAGGAGGGGAAAAGCAAAAGTCAAACAAAGATTCCCCTGGAACATTCTGTGGGCAAACACTGGGACCAGTGTGTTTGAGCTTTGTGTCCTCAGTTAAGCAGGGTGAATTACTCCTGGAATTGGAACTGGGAAATGGGCCAGGCTCCTAAATAGGTAAGGTTAATGGGGCTTTTGGAGAACCTTTGGGTCACTTTGAAGATTAATCCTTTTTCCTCCAGAATTTGAGTTCATAAATGAGCAGATTAGAAATCAGAGGAGAAGCAAATAGGAGTTCCTGGCAAAGGATTTAAGAGCATTACAGCCTTGCTTTTAGGCTGACATCATCCTGTGCCATTTAGACTGCCAAGGTCTTATCTGTTTGAACACTTTCAGGTTAAACAAGCGTGTACACTTCAAGAAGTCAGAGGCATGCAAGCCACTTGCACCATACCCATGGTGCCCTAACACTGGACCCAAACACTAGTGGAGAGTTTGCTAATGATCCATCAAATAACTGATTGCAACTAAAACAAGGCATGATTTGGTGAGGGTGGACTTCTCTTCCTTCTGATATTTGCTCATTTGCCCTGTGTTTTGAGCTCTCTAGTAGGGAATGGTCAAGCTACAATTTTGAACAACAGGCAGCAACAAGTTCTGTGACAATAAAGAA
Source organism: Eospalax fontanierii (assembly GCA_035773235.1). Lineage (NCBI taxonomy): Eukaryota > Metazoa > Chordata > Mammalia > Rodentia > Spalacidae > Eospalax > Eospalax fontanierii. Next base: position 39,983,909 of record CM069546.1, read on the forward strand.
CATCCCAGGCAAACTGCCTAGCAGGGTCTGAGGTAAGATGCTCACCACACGTGAGGGACAGTTGACGGCCTCTGTAGCTAAAGAGAAGTGGAGAATGGATAGAATCCGGAGAGATGAGAAGAAGACCCAGCTCCAAGCAGGAAGGGATGGAATTGAGTTTTCATTCTAAGTGTAGTATGGAGCCATTGGAGAATACGAAGCGGAAATTTGAGAGAAAATTTGTCATTTGTTTTGCCTCTCAGTGCCTGGTATGTAGCAGGAGCCCGAAACTGAATGGATGAATGAATGAATGAATGAAGATAAAGCACATAAGGTACCTTTTAAACAGTGAGTTCTAGAAACGACAGTCATCATCACTTAGAGGACAGTAAGACACTGCCCCCAATACCATTCTTCTAGATCTCAAAGTTATTGTAGACTTCTGGGAAACAAGGGCTGGAAATCTAGCCACATCTGATTTATACAGGACCTTATTTCTGTTCAAGGAGTTTCAAACCACACCAAGACGTCTGGAGGCAAAAGCACTGGCCAGGAAGACTGCAGGAGAAATTTCCAAGAAGAATTCTCTCTTATTCTCTTGAGGTAGAACAGCAAAATCAAGAAGGGGGAAAGAATGAGTTGTTTTTTTTTTTTTTTTCATGACCTCTGAGGTCTGAGGCACATGGGGCTCCGGTGTGTAGGAGGTACATTCTGATGAGGTCACAGCTTCTGCACTGACCTGATCCCCACACACTGCCTTTCTTATTATAGCCACTGGGCGCTGTGACTGCCAAGGTTGATATGCAGGGGAGGACGCAAAGAAACGGCACAAACAGAGGAAGCTTACTTCCAACCAGGGATCGGGACACAAGAACTGAAGAGAAAGGAGAGGCTGAGAATGTGGCTCAGTACTGGAGTGCATGGTTAGCACGAAGGAGGCCCTGGGTTCTATGCTGGCACCTCAAGTAGAAATGAAAGCAGAAAATAAAGAGGGAAGGAACAGTAAAAAGGAATAAACCCTAGACAGTGTTTACTGCGCTACTTCTGACAACAGAACAAGGCACAGTATTAAAGAAACAAATGGATAAATGGTCCATCAGCAAGACAAAGATCTCTCCTTTGTCCACACTCAGTGTAAACTTACCAGACTTCAGAATTCTATCCAGCAGCAGGATTGGCCTTCCATGAAAAGTTCTGAGAGGGATGATCCAACAAGACCCAATAGACAGTTACAGACAAGAAGAAAATTCACTCAACCTGGGGGCTGAGGAGATGGCTCTGAGGATAAGGGGACCTGCTGCACAAGCGCGAGAACCTGAGTTCAGATCCCCAGCGCTCTCATAAAAAGCCAGTCATGCCCACTAGTGCGTGTAATCCCAGCATTGTGGAGGGTGGAAACATGAGACTCACTGGGGCTTGTGGCCCATCAGCCCAGCTCCAGTAAAAGACCCTATCTCAAGGGAATAAGTCAGAGAGTGACAGAGCAGGACATTTGTCCTCCCCCTTGTCTCTGTGTGCAAACATGAGCACATGCCTGCACACACATGTGTATGCCCACTGTACACATGTACACTTCACACAGTCATACACACACACGTAATTTTTTAACTCACCCAATCTGTCTATTAGCAAATGCCAAGCCTACCTATACCTTGCTTCATGTTGGAGAAAATGAAAAGGAATAAATAAACCAATGACATTTTATATGGGAAACAACTTCTAATCATCATGAAAGGGAACATTTCACTCAAAATGCAAAGTGCCTACAATTTGTAAAAGATTTACTATAAAGAGAAGAAAATTCTAAAAATCATCTGTCATGCTACTGATAAAATTCCAAGAAACACTAACTTACTGGGAAATAGTTACATAAATAGTTACACACATGCGGTTGAATATTATGTAACCATTAAAATCTTTCCTTTCAAGAACTAAATCTTGACATGGAGAAATGCTTATGACAGGATGTTATGTTCTAAAACAGGATTTAAAAACAAGATACGCAGCATACCTTGGAATAGACTACTTCAGACTCTCAGTCTGTGCATGAATGTACATAGTTGCTTTATTGTTAATGACGAAAAACCTGGACATAACGCACTTTCTTCATGGATGAATAGTTATATGCACTTTAAAACAGGTCTACATTTACACATAAAATGTCCTCATGAAGCACAAGGGCATTATCTTTAACAAGTCAGCCTCATAAGGTTACCCACTGTGTGGTTCCAGTATGTGCTATTCTTAAAAAATGACACATTGACAAATTACAGTTATATATATTTATAGGGGTGCAGAGTGATGTTGTGAATTTTGAATACACTGTTGGATGATTGAATCAAGGTAATTAACATATCCATGACCTCAAATATTTAAAGCTTTTTGTGGTAAGAACATTTGAAATTTACTCTTAGTGATTTTGAAGTGTATTCTACTCAGGATCAGTTATTTCACCACATTTTGTGACAGAAAATCAAATTATTTCCTCTCTCTAGGCCTTTTACCTTCTAACCATCAAATGACAAAGCCACGAAGACAAAGCAGGTTATCTGTCATCAGCGTGCGGTGATGTCACAGTTTTGTGTTTATGGTGGTTCTGTGAATGTGTATGTGGGATAAGACTGAATCATCAAGTACACACACACACACACACACACACACACACACAAACACACACTCACACGTTAAATAATGGTGAAAACTCAGTGAGCTCTTTAGTCCACAGAGCAGCACTTTACCAGCATCAGTTTGATAGTGTGCTAAGGTTACAGAAGGTGGCACCTTAGTGGAGCTGCAGCTGAGTGTGCAAGGGCCACTCTAATCTGAACTTTATGTCAGAATATGTTGGTTATACACAATAAGGGGCTTCGTTATTTTTGTCACACATGCATATAACATAATTTACGTGTACCTCATTACCCTCTCATGTCCCTTCTCACTCCTGCTGGTCCTCTTCCCTTTCCCAGGTAGTTCCCTGATGCATTCATGCCATCTTTTATGGAGAAACAATGAGTTTAATTAGGGTTCTTTTATAGAAGCATATTTACACGGGCAACTTTAACGAAGGCTAAAGAAAGAAAATGTCTCTCCTCCCCCAGTGATCGGTAATGGCCTATAGACCCTGAGTAGTGGGCCCTCATGAGCCTCTCCCACTTCATGATGGAGCATTGATGGGTCCAAAATTGCACATGTAATCACAGCTGCCAAGAGTTCAAAAGTGTAGCAGCCATGTCACGGTGTCCAAAACACCCCTCTCCTTCCTCCACCTCTTACATTCTTTCCACAGATTGGTCCTCAATTGATCCCTGAGCTTTGGGTGGGGGAGAGGATGATATAGACGCCCCAATTAGGGCTCATGATCAACGGTTACTTATTCTCAGCACCTCAACCAATTATGAGTTTCTGCAGTAACTATCACCCAACATAAAAAGAAACTTTTTTTTCTTTTTTGCCTGCTGTGGTGGTGCATGACTTTAGTCTCAGCACTTGGGAGGCAGAGGCAGGAGGAGATGGAGGCCAGCTTGGTCTACATAGTGAGTTCCAGGCTAGCTGGGGCTACAGGGAGACTTTTACAAAAATACTCCTCCCCAAAAAGAAGCTTCTGTGACCAAAGCTGACAGACTTTTCGGTATTTTGCAACTGTCTATGAATACATAACTATTTCAAGATAGAAATGAAAACAAACATTATATTTTTTTAAATCCCAATTTTTGTTTTAAAGATACAAATTTTTACTAAGAGAAAATATTCCATTATATTATCTGATTTTTTTGGTTAATGAAACAATTGTCATTTTTATATTCTGCTATATTCTGTTTTATTTCCTAGTTGTTCTGCACTAAATACATGCTAATTTTAAAACATGAAAGGAATTTATGCACATAATTGAAAGAAAATATTTGAGTGAATTTAAATAATATGCAAGAATAAAAGAATATAATAGCAAGATAAAGAGGGATTGGATAAAAATTTAAAGGCAGAGAAGAAAATGCTCTTAGGAGCCACGGAAGAGACAGAAAAACACAAAAGGTATGAAGAAGATGAAATCATATATTGAAAATAGGCAGAATACATTATGGACACTAAACCAGCGGAGTATGGCAGAAACACCCAGACCTTGCCCAGAATACAGAGTCCAAGAACAAAGACAGGAAATAAAAAGATGTAGAGAACCAAATATAGAGGTTCAGCATACCACCAACTGGTGTTTCTAAAAGGCAATCCTAAAAAATAGGACAAAAACAATCATCAGAGTGACACAATGGCAAAGTACTTTCCAGATTTCTAGAGGACACGCATTGGTAATTCGAATAGGTACAGTGGCTGACACTCCTTAGATATGGTCTCCCACCGTTTTAGAAGTTCAAAGATAAATTCCAAAATTTCCTGTGTGCATTCAGGTATAAAATAGGACAAAAGAAAACACCTAAAATGGTTTGCCTGGAGAGACTGAAACATCAAAATGACCTCAAACTTTTCTTCTCTAACATTAAATTTGGAAGAAAAAAGATTATGACTCAATAAGGTGCATCAAATTTCCAAGCTGCTATTAATGTGCAAAGCAAAGACATCTCAACCAATAATAAGGTTTTTAATAAAATCAACACTCACTATTAATTGAAACCTAGTGCAATTAGAATAGATGTGCCCTGATAAAATTTTGTAATTGTCTGTAGCCAATGGCTAAACTCTTTTTTCATTAATATTAATAAGATAAAGAAGGCCAGTATTACTTTTTAATATTATGAATGTTCTTGTCAAGCTAACAAATCCTAAGAAATAAGGAAAGCCATGATTGCTTTTCTATGATATGATTTTATGCTTGAGGAAGAAATAGAAATATGAAGTATATTCTGAGGGTGATGAGTTACAAAATCAATGTATATACATTCTCTGTATTTGAAATAAATCAATTAGAAGATATTCCTAAAATTCCACTCACAGCAGTGGCAATAAAAGTGGAAATTAAACATCTAATCCCAGTGGCAAAACACACAGACACACAGAGACAATCCTGGTCAAGGGTCTCCCCTGAAGGCCGGAAGAGCATATGCCATTCTCATGACAGGGGAAACAGGATTGGTAAAATATCGATTCCAGGGTGGGAATGTAGACTGGAGAGAAAGTATTTGCCTCTCATGTGTGAGACCTTGGTGTTGAGCACCCAGCGCCATTAAAAAGAAAGTCACTTTTTCCAAATTATTAATGCATTTAATTCAGTGGCAATCAGAATTCTGAAAGGGGGTGTATAAGAATGTAAACAAATTAGTCAGGCGTGGTGGTGCACGCCTTTAATCCCAGCACTGCTTGGGAGACAGAGGCAGGTGAATCAATGTGAGATCATAGTCATCCTGGAGAGGTCTACATAGCCAGCTCTAGGTCAGCTGGGGCTACAGGGAGACCCTATCTCAAGAAAACAAAAACCAACCAAACAAATAAAATAATGTAGAAATATTATCATAAAGATTATTTCGAAATAAAGACAGAGAAAGAGATTCAAGGGAAACAGAAACGAGGGGCTTTTTGTCTTGCTAGACATTAAAATTTTAATAATATATCACCTAAAATAGAATCCTAGCAGACAAGTGGGTACAGATAAATGAGACAAAAAGATGAAAATATTAACAGTAAAAGAAAAGGGACTTTTTGCTTCTGGATCAATGAATAACAGAACCATGTGAAAGAGGAAAACAAACCTCCACCTTACAACAGACACCAAAACATATTCAGCCAGATCAAAATATTGAACGCAAATATCCAAGTCAAATCACAAAACTGTGCATGTAAATATTTTGTATATGAAGTGCAAGGAATTCCTAAACAATGGAAGAAACCACAAAATAAACACTCGACAAGTTTGATACCACATCATCTATACAAGCTGCAACAAAAAAGCCAACCAGCTAATTAAAAATGTATCAGATGATAGTTTAATATACTTAGCATATGAATCCATGCAGAAAATATTAAAATTTAGTAGGAACAAGTAGTCCTTCCTGAAGCAGCGACTCAAGGGAAGAGAACATAAAGGACAAGTTGATACCCATAAATGACACGTTTCATTACGACTCCGATAAACAAAATGGAATAAAAGCACTTTTTTCCCTCTCTGTCAAATAAAGAGAAGCAAAACATTTAAAGTGATGCTACCTGATGCTGGTGTAGATAAAGTAGCAGGGTTGATGGACACGCTGAGGTTAGTAAGGGAAATTGGAGCAAACTTTGCTTTCTAGATACAAATTTCAAATGCCTTGAATATACTCCTTTACCACTTATTCTAGAAATTTATGTTTTAAAAGTAGTCCATCTTCTATGTCATCCCCTCTGGAGCTCAGGGAACATCATAGAAAAGAGAATGGAAAGACTGTGGAGGCTGAAGAACAGGAAGGAGGGCAGTGGTCTGACATGACTGTTACACTCGGGAACGCACAGCAATGGTATGACATAACTGTTACACTCAGGAACATACAGAAGCTAGGATTGCTTGCGTGGAGTCTGGAAAAAGGGAGGATATGGGAATGAGAGGGGGACTAGATGAGAAGGTGCCCAGTGGCAGTGGGGTTCAATGAGAGAGGGTGATAGGGGCTTATACTGGGTACCTTTAATTGTCAACTTGATCCAATCTAGAATTATTAGGAAGAGAGTTTCAATGAAGGAAGATCTTCACTGAGCTAACCAGTAGGTATGACTGTGAGGGACTGTCTTAATTTAAATTATATGTGAAGATTCAGCCTATCATAGGCAGTGTTGTGCCCTAGGCAGGGGGTTTTGAACTGTGTAAGAGTTGACAAATCAAACTGAGCAAGCAAGCAAGCATACATGTAACTGTTGCTCTCTGTTCTTGACTGCTTTAAGTTCTTCTACCTTGACTTCCTTGAAAACATGAACTGTGGTCTCAAATTGTAAGCTGAAGTAAACTGTTTTCTCCCTAGGTTGCCTTGTATCAGGGTATTTTATTACAAAACAGAAAATAATCTAGAAAATTGGTGAATGTGAGCATGGCACATTGTATGCAATCATGCTACTACTGAAACAAAAGAATGGAATCCCATGTCTAAAGTCTGACTCCATTTTCACAAATATAAGTTTTGCTATAGTTTTTTTTTCCTTCAGTTATACCAATTCCAGTGAATTCCAACCCTGAGAAAGAGACAAAAATACGTGAGGAGAAAAAAAAAAAATTAGCCCTGGATTTGTGCTGAAAGAAGTCTGCCAGGTGGAGTATATCCTCTAGTGCTCTGTCCTCTCTTACTGCACAGGAAGAGGAGGTCTGTCTGGGTGGCATATGTAGAAGACACTGAGTGTGTAGAGTTCTGACTTCTCTTCCCCTCATTCTTTGAGGAAAGACTTGCCTTCCTAGAGGAAGGGCATTTGGATTAGTTAATTTTCTTGTTGCTGTGACCGAATACCTGATGAGAAGCAACTTAAGGGTGGAAGGGAGTTGGCTCACAGTTTGAGGGGACACAGTCCATCGGGGTAGGGAAAGCACTGTGGAAAGAACACGAAGCAGCTGAGCACATTCAGTCAGGAAGTGGAGAGAGAGATGAATGTTGGTGCCCAACTCATTTCATCCCTTTTATTTCGTCTAGGATCACAGCCCACAAGATAGTGCTAACCACATCCAAGGTGAGTCTGCTCTGCTCAGTTAAACAGGCAAATCTTTTCCCAACAGACCTCTGGTCTGTTCTCTAGAAATAAGGGAGAAGATCTGGCCCCAAGGACAACCAATGCCATTGCAGACAAGCCTATCAACTTTTAGGTTCTGGTATAAGGAAATCCATTCCCTATAATTAGCCACCTCTCCCAAACGAGTGACCAAGCAGTAGCTATGCTAACAGTTGTGTTCCCACCATTCCTAACTCCCTTTCCTCTCTCAGTCTGTCTGCAGCTGAGTGTTGTTTATTAGCCATACTCAGGCTCTCTTTGCCATTAACCACCATCTACTCCAAATAGGAAAACAGCATCACTGTAGCAAGTGAAAGGACTAAATTAATATTAGTTCAGCCACATAATGGAATATCATATAAGCTCTAAAAGCAGTGCTCTCTAAAGACACATAAACTGAGCGTTCTTTAGGATCAAATGGGAGAAAATAAGCAATAAAATAGTATGTAAGTAAGTATAGATTAAGTACCTGCAGGTGGGCAAGATGAGAAGGCAATGCTTCAGCAGGCTAGCCTTCTTCTCTGGCTAAGGTAATGAAGGATTCATCTTTTCTTTTCTCTGCCTTGTTATATTATATAAATTCTCTACAATATGTTGGTACTGCTTTTATAATCAGACAAAAAAAATCCATGTTATTTTTGAAGGAAGCAGAATCTAAGAGGTCACAGTGACTTTGTGTTGTTTGTCCTCTGTTCATCTGGAGAAATAAGCTCTTTGATTTTGGCCCAGGGCACTTTGACCATACGAGTGTAAATCTAGGAAAGGTTTATTCTGAGCAATTCAACACGATTACGCTCAGTCTGGTGATTCTAGGACCTTTTGTCCTTGCACAAGGTCAGATCATCCATCCATCTACCCACCCATATAAGAGCAGTAATTCTGAGCATGGTATCCACAGGAAGCTGGGAGAGAGCTGGATCTCCACCCCAAAGTAATGTTCTATATCAGGAAGGCAGATATGAAAAGAAGTAAAACCGTGGGGTGCAGTAGGTGGCCAGTTGAGGCATGCACACACTCCTGGGGTGTACACAGAGGACTCAATGTAAAGTCTCTCTGTGATGTCCTTGGAGGGAGATAACATTTAATCTTGGTCTTGAAGCATGGAGATCTGCTGAATAGAACATGTAGATAGGATATTCCAGAAGAGGTGGAGGAAGGGGAGTGAAGGGGAGGAGAAGAGGCCGGAGGATACCTTACCTTTGGAATCCTAAGACTTTAACAGTGCATACAAGGATGTACCAGTTAGCATTCTTTGGTCATAATTGACAGAAATTGACTAAGGGATAAAGTGTGCCTACTAGAAGAATATCAGAAAGCAGAAGAATTAAAGACCTGGGCACAGAAAGCAGAGCTTCAGGAAGCTTTAGGAAGCTGAGTGGACCCCGTCTGGGATCTGCCATCTCAGTCTAATGTTTCACTCAAGCATAGATTCCAATGAGGGAGGCCTTTTGAAGTCGAAGATGTGTGAAGTAGGCAATTCTTAGCTGGAGGAAGAGGTGTGCTTTGACAGTGGAGGCTGTTCAACTGGGTTGAAAAAAATCATCCAATACTAAAGCAAACAGGACTCTCTGAGCTCAAAACAGGGTTCTCAACGAGAGAGATTTTTTTTTTCAGTTTCCACAAATTAAAGCAGAGAGAGGCACTACTATGAACTGGTAGGGTAGGCTAGGATACTCCGATGCACCCTACAACTGCTCAGAGTACCTCCCACAGTAGAGTTGTCCAGCCCTGAGATTAAGAAACTCTGACCTGAAGTGGGGAAAGCACACTAAAAAGAAATCTAAATACATCAGGAAAGAGGCAGGAGAGTAAGAGGACAGAACGATGACATGACCCGTAAGGAAGCAAATTTTATGTTGAAAGCTATGAAGATGTTGAAGAAAAGAAGGATCATTGGAAGAGGACTAAACCAGTAAAAGTGCCATATGCATGGCTGTCAGGGGTCCCCGTGCTCAGCCCGAGCAGGAGGAAGGGTCTCTGCTATGGGGGCGGGGGGCAGTGAGAAAGGCACAGAGCTAAGACACAAACTCTGGGAGCTGAGTGAGAAGCATGGGGACGGCGCTGCACTGCAAGCTCGTTTGTTCAAGGAAGTGCAAAAGGTCTTATAGGTCTGGTTAGCCAATGGCCTTATGGGATAAGGTCCCAATGCAGCCTGGTCTGTCCCCAGGTAGACAGGTTCTTTCTAGATGTTGGGCAGAAGCTGGTCTCATTACTAGCCAGAGCAGAGCACCACGTCCACAGAAGCCATTCCTCATTTCCTCCTGGCAGGTGGCCTGGCTAGGCCCATTCTGCATTGTGCCCTACACATGGCAGACATAAGCAGGTCAAGATCTAGACTAATACCCTCTTCAACAAGGTCTTGGGCATTTCCTCCCTCTGTTATTATATACCATTAAACTCTTAGTTCATTGCTTTCCACTAATCAGTCATCTTTATTAGGGACAGGATAATGCTTATTTCATATAGTACAGAATTCAAATGCCTGGAGTGGTACCTGCCACATAATAGAGGTTCAATGAATATTTGTGGAAAGAATAAGCAATAAATACATATTGATGAATGAATAAAATTGATAGCTAGGTGAATGAGTGAATGAATGAATGAATTGGTGGATGAACCACAAGGATCTATTTAGAACTCATTTGTATAGAAGAGAGTAATATTTTTAGATTAAAACCGACAGATTCCTCCCTACAAAATAGCTTGAAGCAAGCTAGTAGTTGAACAAAGAAGAATCCACATGACATAAGATCTGACTGAGAACCTGCAGCGTGTGATCTCAGGCCACAAATATATTCATTGTGTACCAACACTGCACCCATCACAGTGATCAATGCAGACTGGCCATTGGTTTAAGAGACACAACTGGTCTTAACTCTGCAGTGTTGGCAATCTACTGGAACAGGAAGGTAACAGGTATATAAGTATGAATTCTGACAAGCAGTTTTAATAAAACAGTCAGAGTACAGATAAGCTTTTTAAAAATTAGGGTGAATGACCAACTTAATAGGGATGATCTAGAGTTCTCTAAGGGAGATGACATTTAAGCTAGGTCTGAAGGAAAAATGAAGGCCTGCCATGCTATGAATGGATAGGCAGAGAGATAGGTGAAGAGGAGTTAGTCAAGTCAGGGAAGAGCTTACTGTGTGTAGGAATCTTAAGGAAGGATGACTGGAGCGTGATGAACACAATGTGAGGTACAAATCCCAAAGGAGACAGCTGAGGTCATGCAACGTCTTGTAGGCCATGGCAAGCATTTGGCTTTTGTTTTGATTTATCTATTGCTGAATAACAGATTTCATCAAACCTTAATGGTTTGATTTAATCAAACATCTTATTATTCCTTGGGTCTTTAAACTGGGTAGGTTTGTCACTGCTAGTACTTCCTCAGCTCTGTTGTGCAGATGCATTCGCCTGGATGTTGCATTGTTTAAGACACAGCTGACTCTGGCTTCCTTGCAGCACGGCTATGGGACTCTAAGAAAGAGCATCCCAATTAGGGGCTGCAGATCTTCTAAGACCCAGTTTTGGATGTTATTTTTTAAATATTCTTTTATTGTATTGCCTGCCTATATGTAAGTGCACCTGTGCATGCAATGCCCCTGGAGATCAGAAGAAGGTGTCAGATCGCCCTGGAACTGGAGTTACAAAATTGTTGTTAGTAACCATGTGGGTGCTGGAAACTAAACCTGCACGTCCTCTGCAAAAGCAGCCAGAGCTCTTAACTGCTGACTCATTGCTCCAGCTCTGGACATTGGATGGCACCATTTTTGTCTCATTCACTGATCGAAGAGCACTGAAAGAGCCAGCCTTCTGGATGTGAAGAGTGACCAGGAATTGCACCCGTATTTAATCCACCACCAGTTTGTGTCTATCCTAATTGCGATGGAAAGCCACTGAAGTTTAAATAATGAATGGAGATTAATATAATGAGATTTAAGTTTTTCAGACAATTGTAATAAATCCGCTAAGGAAGAATGAATTGCAGAGAGGCAAGAAAGAGATTAGGGAAATATCACTATATTGCAGAAAGAACCCACAATAACGTTAGCCTTGAAAACCAAGGACAGTATAAATGGGCCAAAAAGAGGTACGATGGATGATTTGAGTTGTCAGCTTGAAACCAACTATAATATAAATGATCTGAAAGGTGTGGTGGTTGGTTTTGCTTGCCAATTTGACTGGATCAAGAGATCTAGGACTGGTGAGACACACTTTTGTGGGTTTGTGTGGGCATTTCCAGAGAGGATTGACATGGGGATTATTAGCTGGAAAGTAAAGACACCCTCAACGTAGGTGACACTTCTAACATGTGGTCCTGATGAAAAGAAAGAAAAGCCACGTATGAATCCCTTCCTTCCCTTCTTCTTTCTAAGCAAATATATCTACCTCTGCCTTGGGTTCCTCCCTGACATCAGGCTCAATTCTCTTTGATCTTCCAGCGTGGACTTCAGTATTTGTACCAAGTCTGCAGGTTTTCAGTGCCTGACTAGAACTCCTGAGGCAGCCAGCTACTTGGTCTGAGCATTTACTGGATTCTCTACTTCTGCAACATGCAGATAGCAAAGTTGGACTACCTAGCCCCTATCAGTGTAAGGCAATATAATAGTTACCTTTTGTATATATAAAAATATGCTTAGATATGTTCATTATATTAGTATGTAATGCATATGCTTATTACGTTAATTTATAGCATATATGTTCTGTTCTTCTAGAGAAATACACCTAACACAGAAAGGAACTTCCCATAACTGTAAACAAATACCCTAAATTAAGTGTTCAGAGTCCTCAAAGTGAGTTTATAGAGACAGCCTAGTTTATCACAATGAGCATTGCCTTTAGAATTCAATATATTCAGATTAGAGTCCTGGCTTTGCCACTTACCAGTTAGTTTCCTGATTTGATTTGTAAGATGGATGTCTTTATATTTAGCTCAGGAAGTTTTGATGCGTAGTTGCATAATTCACATGAAGCCATTTAATGCCTAGATACTGAACAAATTTTATTTGCTTCCCTTCCTTATCGTAGTCAAGTCCCAGTAGGAACAAAGAGTAAGATTTCTTTGAAATGTAAAAGAGTGATTTTATGGGCTGAAATGACCACAACCAAATGATTTTCTTCCCTGAGATTTCCAATGCCTATGGATGTCTCTGGACAGAAAGTGGCCCCCACATAGAGAACTCAAGCCAGCACTGCTCAAGCTCACAAGAATACTGCTCCAAACCAAAGCCAAAAATAATCCCATTAGTCACATTCCAAGTGCTAAGCAGAAACAAAAAGAAATCAAAATTAATTTCGATGCTTACAGTGACAGCAGCAATTAAGGTGACAAGATTATGGAAATCATTGCTATCACTTGAGATCTTTGCCTAAGGGAAGAAAATAACCGGTGACACAATAGCTAAGAAACAGAGGGGCTCATGTTGTAGCATGATGAAGACCCCATCACATGTGGGTCACCAGCCCTCAAGGAACTAGAAATAGGCATTTCTCCACGCAATGATAGTATATTCTATAGTGTCTATATACCAAGAACTGTAATTACCTTTAATTCCTCAAGTCAACTCTGCAAAAGGTATTGTCATTCTGTCTACAATCTAAGGAACTTGGTCCCAGAAAGGTAAACAAACTGCCAAGTCCACCCTGGTGGAAAACATCATTACTAAGATTTGAATCAAGATCTTCTTCAACTGAGACTGTGACTTTGCAGAATGGCCACAGTTGCAGAAGACATATTCCCCCAACTCTTTCTCAATCATGGCTATGTGCTAAGACTGTTCTGTGTGGTCTGAATGTTCTATGATTTGCTCTTTTTTTGTTTTCTTTTTCTGCTTTCTGGCTTCCTGTGAGTGATTACTCAGGAACTCCACCGTTGTTGTTGGAAAAAGACCCAGGCACAAGAAAGGAGCGTCCTGTCCTGAGATCTCAGAAAAGATAAATTGCATCTCGTTGTGCAGAATGACAAAAACAATCATTAAAGTCAAGTGTGTCTGGCATCAGAAAGTCCAAGTACTGCTAAGAAGCTTTTTAAGCGGTTCTGTCATATGGTCCCCTCTGCTGGGAATAGTGCCCTTTGGGGCACTTGATATGTTCTCAGTGATCACATCCATGGAGACCTGGGGTAACTGAGGAAGCAAGCTGGTATGGAGAAAACTGTTTTATCAGGATGACATGGAATGGCTTGTTTGGAGCTAATCTTACCATTCCGTATAATTTGGGGCAAAGTTTCTACAGCAAGGAAGTAGCACAAACTTCTATGTACGTGGTTGAGGGCAAATAAAGAAAAAACATCTTCAGTAATCGTAATAATAACCATGACCACAGCACCCACTGCTAAGGTACAGAGTGTTTCACAGCCTGGAATACATACTTCCTAACCACATTTCTATCTCTGGGCCAATATCCTTCATGATGATTTATCTCAATCATAAACTTGATGGAATTTAGACTCATCATGGAAACCAATCCCTGGACCAGCCTGTGAGGGGTTTCTTAGATTATGTTAATACAATGGGAGCACTCACCCTAAATGTGGGTACCCCATTCTATAGGCTAAGGTTCTAGACTGCTTAAAATGGAGAAAGCAAGCTGAGTGAGGCTCTCTCTCTCTCTCTCTCTCTCTCTCTCTCTCTCTCTCTCTCGTGTGTGTGTTTGTTTGTGTGTGTGTGTGTGTGTGTGTGTGTGTGTGTGTGTCCTGGCTGTGAATGCAGTGTGGCCAAGTACTTAAACTCTTGCTGTGATGGATGGTCTCCGTTTGGTCTAAAATAACCCTTCAAGTCCTTACATTGCTTTGATCAGGTAGTCTATGTGAGCAATGAAGAAAGTAATCAACACAGTCCAGTCTCCTAAGGCTGGGAAAAGGCTCCTAGACAATACATAGAATATGAAGTGTTTTTAATGACCTGAGACATTATATTTCATTTATGAGGTCATGAGACTCCTTGGGTAAGATGAATGTGATAGCTTCAGTTTGTCACAACAGAACACACCATTGCCCATTCTGTCCTTTGCAGAAAGCTGTGTTTCTTATGTCTTTGGAAAGGGAGGGATTTTTTCCAGACATATGCAGTTTTGTTTAAATATACTCACATCAAACAGTATCTCCAAGTGCTTGGCCACTAGTTAACTGTCAAATAGTCAAGTTATTGATATATCTCTATATATTTACACTTGCAAAGACTTTGAGCAAGAAGGGTGTAAGAAGTAAACAGTGATTTCTAAAGGATTAGCTAAACACCAGATCAAGTAAGAGGCAAATAAGTGATACCTGAACATTCACGCCATGGCACCATAAGTAACCATTAATACCCTTGAAAAATTCATGAATTATTTGTGTGGTTCTTTTTGCATTATCCATCTACCCACCTATGCTTTCATTTGACATCTATATAATGAACATCTGTTAGGTGCCAGACACACTTTAAGATGCTCAGGGAGAACTTGGTGAACAATAACAAAAAGACAAAAGGATTTTGTGTAGACAAACAAGGACAGTGAAAAGGTGAATTACACATTATGTTTAAAGTGGCTTTAACTTTGGAATATGAAATATACAAAGAACAGGGCAAAGAGGCAGACTGCAATGATGATGAAGGAGGGTTGAAATTTGGTCTTAGGGAGAAGAACTTGGTAGAATTTGACATAAGGATATGCAAATGGATCCTTATACTGCATGTCTGAGAAAGAAAGATAATGGTGGACTCAAATGAAGTGAAGGAAGAATCGTAAACGGAATCAGAGAGCATCTGAGGATGGACGTCAAACACACCGGATCTGTCCACATTATAATCAGAAGAATCTCTGCAATTACACTTCAGCCAAAGAAGTGCTGACTGTTCTAGAAGGTAGTCCAAGCCACATTAATCATTTTTGTTATTATTACTATTAGGGGTCTCACTTCAGTGAGAAACAATCAGGCTCAGAGAAAGGAAGTAATCTCCCAAGGTCTAGGTCACCCAAACAAGAAGGGAAAGAGCCAGGCTGCTGGTCTGATATGATTAGAGGGATTTCCTGCCTCCAGATACATCTGCCCTGTGCAGCCTCTCACTGAGTTAAGCATTGCCCTCTATTTTATTTCTTTTTACAGAAATTTCTCACAGCGTAGTGGCCATCTGGCATCAGTGTGTAAGAATCACAGAGAACTTTTGTCACAGACGCAGAGCCCACAGCTATAGTTGTTTAAAGAAGGTGCACATATTTGAGCACTTGGTTGCCAGTTGATGGGACTGTTTGAGGAAAGTCATTGAATCTTTAAGAAGTGTGGCTTTGCTGGAGGAAGTAGGTCATTGAGGCTGTCCTGCTTCTGGTCTTTCTCTGCTTGGTTAAGCTTGGCCTGCTGCTTGCTGTCATGACTCGCAGCCATGACTGACTCTTTTCCCTCTGGAACCATAAGCCAGTATAAACTCTTTCTTCCCGAAGTTACTTTTCTACAGCAACAGAAAAGTGACTAATACACTATCCTTGTGCTGACTCAGGAGAGCCAAAAGCCCATTATGTGGTGTCTTTAATGAAGAGCCAGGTGACTCCTGTACTAGTAATCCCCAGATCATGCTTTGAAGAAACGCTGCTATTAGAACTAAAGCCCTAAGTGTGGCTGAGCTGGCTGGATGCTTTACTCTGAGATGAGCCTCTCACAAACTGGAAGGAGACAGCTAAAGGGAGATGTCCAGCCCTGACTTAGAGCAGGCCTAGTCCTGCGCCTGCATCAGCCCTCACAAGACCTGCATAGCTACATAGGTGCACAGGATTGTCTTTAAGTTAAGCATTTGAAGCCTTGCACTGAGGTAGTAATACATCCTGCTGAAAGTAGTCCAGCTCAGGAAAATCTTTCTGCCTGGAAAATCTGACAGGAAAATCCAGACTGCCTGGAACTTACTATATAGACCAGGCTGCCCTCCATTTCACAGAGATCCAGCTGCTTCTGCAGTGCTGTCATTAAAGGAGTGCACCATCATGCCTAGCATGAAAATCTTCTTTTCTAAAGCTATGTGTTCCTCAGGTGTCCAGAACTCTTTAATGGTGTCTATTCTCTTGTTCTAATTGTAAATTTAATGCATGCTATGAAAATTACCATGCAGGAGGAAAATATTTTTTTTTTATTATTTTATCTGTTCTAGCATTTTGCCTACCTGTGTCTAAGTGCATCCATTTCATGCAGTGCTCACAGAAGTCAAAAAAGGGTATCAGACCTCCTGGAAATAGAGTTATGGATGGTTGTTAGCTGGTGTTTGAATCTGGGGCCTCTGGAAGAATAGTCAGTGCTCTTAACCTTTGAGCCATCTCTCCAGCCACCCCCCCAAAAAATTATTTTTGATTCCTGTTCTTCCATGGTAATTACCAACAAATTTTGTGTCTTTCCATCTAACATTTTCCTAGTCTCTCTCTCTCCCTCTCTCTCTCTCTCTGCCTTTGCTTCCTTTTCTGAAATACGAAGATCAAACTACACACCTCTCAGCATTACAGAATGAATGCTTAATAAATTATACTACACCTACTATCGCTCAACTTTGATTGTGTTTATTTTTTCCACTTGACATTCTGTAATGAACATTTTCCGTGTGTCATTAAGTACTCTTCAAAAACATGACTTTTAATGGCTGCATAATATGCCATCACTTAATGAAGCATGATTTATTTAACTATTCTGCTGTTACCAAGTTGTGAAGTGTTTTCTAATATTTTGCTATTAGAAGTAACCCTGAGCACTTCAGTCTTTGTCTATGTTTTTCTTCTTTAGGATATACTTCCTAAGCTCGATGACAAGGACAAAACGGATAAAATACTATTTATTCATGTTGTCAAATTATTTTTCTGACTCTGAAGAAAGTATATCCTTCTAATACTAGCAACAGCATATGTTATCTAGAATTGAACTCATCAGTGATGTACATGTGTCAGAATAGTAATAGACAGTGTCATAGTTAGCTTCAGCTGTCAACTTGACACAAACCTAGAATCACCTGAGAAGAAGGAACCTCAACTGAAGAATTTCCTCAACTAGCCCAGCCCAGGCCCTGTCTGTGAGGCATTCCTTTAATTGCCAATTGATGTGGGAAGGCCCAGCCTATAATGGGTGGTACCATGGCTAGGCAGATGGGCCCGGGCTGTACAAGAAAACTAGCTGAGCAGATCAGGGAAAGCAAGCCAGTAAGTATTGTTCCTTCATGTCTCTGCTTCAGTTCCTATTCCAGGTTCTGGCTAATATAAATAAAACCCTTTCCTCCCAAGTTGTTTTTCATCCTGGTGTTTATCACAGCAACAGAAAAGCAAACTACAATAAATGGGGATGGCAAAGAAGAAAGATACAATTTGGCATACACTGAAAATCCCATCAAATTGGGCCAGCATGATTGCTCATATGATAAGGGCACCTCCCGACAAGTCTGACAATCTGAGGTTGATCATCAGGATCCACATAGTAGAAGAAAAGAACTGACTTCAACCACAATGCTTACTCATTGTGGCATGTGTAAGCATGCGTGTAAACACACACACACACACACACACACACAGAGAGAGAGAGACAGAGAGAGAGACAGAGAGAGAGAAAGAGAGGATAAATATAAAACAAACCAAGTCTTTTGGTATATGAAGTACATTAAATTCTTTAAGGGAAGAGACTCAGGGAACTAGAGAGATGGCTCAGCTGTTAAGAGCACTGGCTGCTCTTGCAAAGGACCTGGGTTTGGTTCCAAGTACCCACAAGGCAGCTAACAATTGGCAACTCCAGTTCCAGAAGATCCCATGCCCCTCTTCTGACCTCTATAGTCATTGCATGACATAGGTTCACTTACACATAATATACTCGTACACATAAAATAAAAATTAATAAAGATAAAATGTTTTTAAAAAGGGAAGAGATTCAGAAACATTTCTACCCATTGCTTACATGTCAAGAAACCCGCATGGGAGTTGAGACATAATTTCCTTTTTGGCAAGTTTCTAATATTAGTCCATATCTTCAAAAACCTTCCACTCTCTGGTCCCTATTGCTACATCCCAATCATCCTGAAGGGGACTGATGATTGTGGCAATTGCACAAAAATGATTGCTACCTGCAGAGGCAATCACTTCCATCTCCTGCAGAACTGATGAGCAATTCATTATCGAGGATGTAATTGCTGTAAACCTGGGAGGAAAGGGGATTTCTCATACGATTTCTAGGATTCTGTGCCTTTCATCCTTTATACCTCCAAATTAGCTTTCATGAACAGGAATCTGAAATCAGGCTGGGGCAGGAGGGTGAGTATACACTAGGAAATGCAGAAGAAATATTTGCGTAACCTACCCTGAACTTGTGACGTTACCTTTCAAAGGGAACTGTGTCCAGGAATGGGGAAGAATCTTCTTGGATGATTATAATCATCCCAGTGGGAATTCACAGCTGGATTCAATCAAAGATGAAAAAAAAATGTGTAACTTAGAGGTACTATGGTTGTGCAAGTTCCTGATTTCAATTCCCAGCTCTGTCCACCTCAAAAAGTAAAATGCAAAAGAAAATAAAAGAAAAAGAAAGAAAACACAAAGCTATTTGAAAATAAGATATATTAAGAGCTATGATGAGACTCTATGACTTAGGGGACAGAGTTCAGAACACTGGGGTCAGACTCCTTGGATTCAGTCCCCATCCTAAGTAGGTGAATCTATATAAGTCAGTCACGTGCTGAATATTTCTCCACAGGAATGATGATAATACTAGTACCCACTTCACATGATTATACCAAAGATTATCTCAGTTAGTCTAAATCCTCAAGCACAGAGCCCACAAAGAGGAGAGTAATAACGTTTCTAAAATATCTTAAAAGTTTCATTTTCTGAATTTAAATTTTCCCATTGTGATTTCAAAGAAAATGTTTTTGTGGGCTCCTGCAGTAGGGGTTAGGTGCAATGATTGGATCTTAAGGGCTCTCCCCTAATCAATGGCTTAATCCCTTGATGGATGCACGACATGATGGCATTATTTGGAGGTGATTAAAAAGTAGAGCCTACGACACAGGGGCTTGTTGGTGGGGGCTAACCCTTACCTTGCCCCGTTCTGTAATCTCCCTTTTCTTGATTCCTACCCACCTGCAGGGACCAGCTTGCTCCCCTGCACACTTTCATCACTACGATGTTCTGCCTCACAACAGACTCAGAATTAACAAAGCTGAGGACCACAGAATGAAAACGTGAGTGGATATTTTCCTCAGTTAAGTTGCTTTGTGGGTATTTTGTCAGAGCAACGAAAAACTGATTCATATATCACTGACTCAGGTATTTTCACCACTAGACATCATTGTTGTTTTAAGTAATTATATCTCCCTTTAGGGACCCCTTATTTAAAGAGAAAAGGGTGGGCAACATAGATTGACAGTGTCTGGACTATGTTATGATGTTTAAGCCCTACAGACTACTACTTATAATGAGTGCCATTTTGCATGTTTGTCTATGAAATTCTAGCAAACCAAGGTTCAAATCCTGTTAATCCATTTGCTATTCATATGATTTAGAACAAATGACCCTTCTAAGCTTCATTTTCTTGGAAATAGGGATAACAATCATCTTACTATAATTGCTGGCACCTAGTGAGTAGTCAGATAAGACTGATTTTTATTATTATGTATTAATAAAATAATCTGAGGCTCTTTCAGATAAGTAATTTTCCTAAAATCATAAAAGCACTGAGTGTATGAGATCTGAATTCACCATATCTGTCTGATTCAAAAATGTCATAGTATTCTACTATATCCTGTTGACAAAATGCACCGCTCTAGTAATAATTCATTCTCATAATCCCATCAAATAAAACTATCGCTGTGGAACAAACAGACTTTCTTCCCAGTTCATAATAAGCTCTTTTTCTACGTTGTATTAAAAACATTAAAAGGACTGGAGAATAGTGACTTCTTTGTACAGTTGTTTTGAGGATTAGAAATGATTATCAGAATATATTTTCTCATTAAGGAGTAGCCATTTTTGATTCTGTAACTCAATGCTAAAGAAATGATAAATGGTTCATTAGTTACTTTCTATATTAGTCAGGGTTCCCTAGCAGAACAGGAAAGTAGAAAGAATATATATGAAAAGGGGATTTACTTATTGATTGGTTTACAGGCTTCAGTCTAGGTAGTCCCATAATGACTGACTCACCCAGATTAGCTGAGAATCTACTAGAAGTCAGCCCACAGAGACATCTCAGCAGTCCGGATCTGGCACTGTAGGCCTAGAGGGTTCTGGGAAAACTGTTGGACTTCCGTCTCTTTTGGAAGGCAGAGACGGCGCTGCGGCAGTAGGAGGGACAAGAGAGATAAACTTGCCACCGAGAGTGAAGGCACGTGGACAAAGCTCAAGGCTTTGCTTCTTCCGAGTCGCGGCATAGATGCCTCCAGAAGGTGCCGCCCACATTAGAGTGGGTCCTCCCACTTCAAAAACCTGATCAAGGAAGTCCCTCCCAAGAATGCACATCGTCTGCCTGCCGTTTACTTGATTCCACATCTCGTCAAGTTGGCAACCAAGATTACTGATCACACTCCTTATATAATTATTGTTGAAATATGTAAAATTTGAGTTCTGTAATAAAAATTATGTAGAGGTTACTAGCTCTGTAATCAAGAACCTTGCCATCTACATACTTTATCCTTGGTCCAAGTGCCAGCATTATGTGCCTATTAACACATATTAGCAGTATACTTGCAATTTGTACATGAGTTACTAGGTAGCATCTATCTGTCACTGCTTGCATTTTATCCTAGGGAATATAAAATTTTGCACACCGTCTGGTTTTCAAGTACATCACTAAATTAGCTTTATATTTTAATGAAAGACTAAAGTGTGGCTAATATTTTTAAATAAGAGTAACATTAATAAATCAATTAATGAACTCCAGAGTGTAGCTGTACTAAAAAACTCATTTGTGAACTAAAATCAGACCTTTGTGCATCTCTATCTACAAGTCATTTGAGTGAAATTAATCACTGAGATAAATTTCCTTGCCAGACAGGGAAATTTACAGATTGGTGTGATTTTTAAACATTGTTCTTAACAGAAAAGTAGAAATGTCTAAAAGAAACAGGAAACTCAGTTAAAGATCACAAAATATAATACAAGTAGAAACAAAGGAAAGGTTTTTTATGTCTATTTACTACATGTACTAGGCATCACACATACACATACACACACACATCATATCAGAAACTTTTGCTTACAAACAAGATTAAATAATAAGATTGAGATTTATCCTCTCGTGTGAAATTGAAAACCTGGGCATAATAAAGGAAATGTGTATTTTCAGTTAATGAATATCAGGAAGTACAAACCAGTGTCCCTGAACAAAGAGAAACATTTCCAATAAGCTTCACAGACAACCTACTGATTTCCTGATTTCTACAAAGGATTTTGAAGCCATGGCAAGGGGAAGGGAAACCCTGAATTAAGGCAGAGTTGGAAGTTCAGAGCAAGCAAGGTTATCAGTGTTAAAGAGAACACCACTGAGAAAGGGTAAGAGATTCACACAAATCTTGTGGCTGAGTACCATCGACATATTAATGTGAGAAAAAAATTACCCAAGTTCAGGGAAAGACCTGCTTGCTAGTCATAGAGGAAATAATCACCAGAGCTCACAAAGAGAACCAGGAAAAGTTCCAGTTTGTGCCAGTTAGAGTAGAGAACTTCCTGAAATTTGGGACAATGGATAGAGTACTTGTGAAGAATGATGATCTTCATTTCATAGTAAGTACTGGAGACAGAGCAGAAAAGGCAAAGCAATTGATCCTATGAATGCAGAGTCTGGCATCAGCAGAGGACAGTTTATAAACCGTAATGCAAGGCCCTTCCTCCAGTTTTTGGATAGTCAGAAAGGTGCAATCTTACATGCCCTGTGGCTCTTCTCTTTTCCTCTTTGTATATTTATCTTCTTCTCAAGAGAAACAATGTGTGGATCCATCCCTGTGTTTTACACCCTGTTTACTTTGAAGCGTATCAGATACATGATCTTACAGGCAAATTCGTTGGTAGTTTTCTACTCTGAATTTCTAGTTTGGATGGGAAGGAGGCTTAGTAGCGTTTGGGGGAGAAAATAACTGCAGTAGCCAGCATCGGCAGGGGGCTAATGTGCTCTGTTCTTCTGAGGCTGCACTCAAGCTGACTCCAGGCACCTTAGAGAATGATCCGTCAGATTGTATTTCTAGCAATTTCCTCTTCTTTTGCTCTTTGTTTTCATTTTCATGTTTATTTTAAATTTTTCAATTGCTCTAAAATGCATTGGTTCTACAGGGCTTGAGAGACGGCTCAACAGTTAAGAGCACATGATGCTCTTACAGAGGACCAGAGTATGGTTCCCAGTTCATATCCAGTGACTCACACTGCCTGTGAGTTCAACTGCAGGGGATCTGACACCTCTTCTCAGCGTCAAAGTTACCTGACTCAACATTCTTCCTAATGGGCCGTCCCAGAGGGATGAGCCTCCTTTCTCCCTTTCCCAGTGCCAGGGTTACTCAATCCTTTACACATGAGGTTTGACATACATCCCCTGGACCCTTCATTTCCAACTCTTAGAATAATCTCACACTGATGTCTCAGTCACACTCTCATGCTCAGAAATGCCCAACTACCCAAGAGTACTAGGGCCCTCTGTTAACTTATCCTACCTTGGTTTATGCATGAGGCTTGTCTGATTACTGAGATTATGTCCCCTTTTTCCAAAAATCCCCAATCACCAAGGCAATATTTATAGTCCAATTTTACAACCTCTGTTTATGTATGTGGTTGCCTGCTTGTTACTTTAGATCTCTTCCCACTCCTCACATTTTTTCCCAGAGAGCTCTCCAAGTCTCCTGCATCAGATTCACCCCTCTCTAAAATTTCAGGTCTTATCTGAATGCTGAGGTGTGACCAATGCCTGGCATAGCAGGCTGCCCAAAGGTGAAGAAGGACAAAGGATCCTCTTCCCAAATACACAAATCCTGGAGAACCCTCAGATTGTGAGAAACAATGATCATCACTTCATAAGAGTCCTGGAGACTTAGAATAGCAAAGTGAAGTCGTTTATTTTATGACCTTGCAAGCCAGGCATCAGCCTAGAGTGAGTGCAGAGAACAGTTTATAAATCCTGTGCCATGCATGGCCCTTTTCTAAATATCAGGAGGGTATAATCTGACACAACATCTAGGCCTTATCTTTTCCTATGTTTGTATTTGATTTTTCTCAACAAAACCATGTTTGGGTTCATCTCCATGTTTTATATTCTGTTTATTTTAAAGCTTCTCAGATGCATGACCTCGCTGAGTGAGACTGGCTATTAGTAAATTTATACTCTAAACTTCTAGTTTGAGTGAGGGAAGGTAGCAGCTTAATAGAGTTTTAGGAAGAGATAATGAGACTGGCAGGCATTAGCGAGGGTCCAGTGTTTTCTGTTCATTTACAGCTGGACCTAACCTGGCTTGAGGTACTTTTGAAGATAAGCCATTGTATTTATTTCTAACTGTACTCAACACAGTCTTGCCTTGATAACAAGGCAAAACTCAGCCCTAGATTAAAGCTTGTTCTGGTCCCCCATAACAGTGCTGAAAACCAAGTTTCAAAAATATTAAAATGCTCCCAATAAAATAACTGCACCTTAGGGCAATCCTCAAGAATATTTATAGAAATATAGTATAAGCTCACATCCAGCAAGCCAAAACCACAGTGTCTGGTAGTCAAACAGAAATTACCAGGGAAGTGAAAAGCAGGATAACACAATCCGCAAGGAGCAGACCAAGTCAATCACAACAGAAATAAAAAACAGAAAAGAACCAATCAGACAAGGATTCTAAACAATAATGTAAGTATAGCTCAAGTGTTCAAGAATAGAGAAGAAAAATACAGACAGTAATAGAGACATGGGAGAAGTACAAAAGATGAATATTTCATTGGAAAAAGATCAACAGATTAGACAACAAAATAAATGTTCTGAAAATAAATGTAATAAAAAGAAAAGAATCAAACCAAAATAAACAAGTGAGCAGTGACCACCTCTAAGTGCAATTTGAGACTTCACATGGAGGGCAGAAAAAGTATTTAAAGACATAATGATTAAAATTTATGTCATGCAAACTACGGTATTATAACCCAATTGATCCAAGAAACACAAGAAAAACTGCATCACAACAAACCATAATCAAATTGCTATAAAATCAGTGACAAAGAGAAACTTACAGAATCATATAAATGAAGGAGACTTGTTACATAAAGAAAAAACAACAATAAAGTGACAGTAATCTCATGAGAAATAACCCAAGTAAGATTTAGTGGAGCAACATTTTAAACTTAAGAAGTTATTGATCTACCATTAGATTCCAGCCAAACTAAGCCTTAAATAGTGAAAGTAATAGTGCAAGACATATATTGGAAACCTCTAAGCCCTCTGTTCAGTGCTGTGGGCTTACAACTGCCCTCATCAAAAAAGTCTTTTTGATTGTTGGGGGGAGTGATGCATAAGGATATATGTGCATTCACATATGTGTAGGCATATGTGTGTGCACACAACTGTCTATGTTTAAATAGTACTTTTAATTGTTTGAGAATATAATGCAATATTTTAATCATATTCAACCTCTCGTCATCTCCTCTTAGATGCCCCTTGCTTACCTATCCCCCCCCCCAATTTTATGTTCTCTTTTTTAATGTCCATGAAGTCCAATTTTTATTCCTCTATTTCTCAAATACTAGTGACCATGAGTCCTTCTCCTGGAATATAATCAACCCAACAGAGGTCATAACCTTAAAGAAAACTGACTCCCTCTCCTTGAGTTAGTGATTGCCAATGGGTCCTCAGGTAGGAGTGGGGCTGCATGCCCACCTCTCCCTCCCATGCTGGGGTTTTTGTCTGGCCGGAGCTTGCACAAGTCTTGAGCATGCTGTCATAACCACTGTGAGTTCACATGTACGGCTGCCCCGCTGTTTTCCGAAATCACCGTTTCACTGTGGCCATCCACTCCCTCTGCTTCTTGCAGTCTTTCTGCCCCCTCTTCTGAGAGGAGCCCTGAGCCTTGAGGAAAGAAGTGCAATACAGACGAACACTACAGTCTCTTATTTCTACACATTGACCAGTTGTGGGCCTCTGCACTAACCACCATCTTCTATACAAAGAAGCTTCTTAGATGAGAGTTGAGAGATGCGCTAGCTGTGGATATAATGGTAAGTCATTAGGAGTCAGTTTAATACTACATCCATTTAGCAGAATAACTGTAGTAGGATCTTCTGCAGGATCTACGACCTATCTAGCCACAGGTTCATGGCTCCAATAACAGTGCCAGGTATGAGTTCCATCAGTCTGGACTCCATGGAGCAATGCTCATTCCAGCTGTGACTCTAGCCTCATCCACCCAATGACCACCTGTAGAATAAAGCCTTAAAGACCATTTTAAACATACAGAATCCACATCATTCATCAGAAGTAGATTGGCAATAGTTCCTTGGCTAATATTGGGGCCTCCTCTCCATTCCCTAGTTCTACTCTGGTTTTTGGCTGCTTGAGTTTGCATGGGTTTTGCGCATGCTGTCACCATTACTGTAAGTTCATATGAGCAAGTCTCAGGAGGCTCTAAGATTCTGTTTCCTTATAGATATGCATCAATCCTGACTCTTTCAGTCTTTCTGCCCCCTCTTCCGCAATGGTCTCTGAGCCCTGGGTAGCTAAGGTTTAATATAGGAGACCTGTCATGGGACTTGCACTCTGCAGTCTCTTATTCTCTAGCCTTTAGCCAGTAGTGATCTTCTGTGTTCATTCCCCTCTGTTGCATGATGAAGCTTTGCTGGTGAGAGTTGAGAGATACATTAGTATTCTCTCTGCACCTTGTTCCACTATGTTCCATGAGCCTCAGTTGTAGCGGTCCCATTGTAGATGTGACACTTAGTGTTGGGCCTCTATTCCCCATGAGACCAGTTGTGGAACTCTGTAATAGTCTCTGCCTGTTGGAAAGAAGCTTCTTTGATGAGTGGTGACTGTTATACATGTCTTTAAATATAAGGCTTCATCTTTAGCATACAGTAAGAAATTATGTTTGTCTAGGAATGTGATGGACATAAGGATGGGGAGATGACTCAATGGATAAAGCTGGGATCCTCGGAGCACACATAAAAGCCAAGCACATGTGGCAGCCCCCGTGTAATCACAGCACTTGGGAGAAGGAAATAGGGGATCCTAGGGGCAAGCTGGCTAACTGAACAAGCCAAAATCAGTGAGCTCTGGGTTCACCAAGAGAATCTGCCTTCATATATAAGGTAGAGGGCAATGTACGAAGACGTCTGACTTCTGGGCTTCATGTGCACACATATTCATGCATACCAGCACACATGTGTATCCATGTACACGAAAGCATATATACACAACACACACACATTTGTGAGATTTCAAGGACTGAGGAGGTGGCTAAATGGGTAATGTGCTCGATGCACAAGCATGAGGACCTGAGTTTGAATCCTCATCACCCGTGTAAAAAGCTAGGTGGGCTGGAACGTACCATAATTCGAGGGCTGAGGCAGAGACAGGAGGGTTCCTGGGGCTTGTTGGCCAGCTCATCTTGCCTAATCATGAACACCAAATCCACTGAGAGACCCTGTCTCAAAAAACAGGGTGGAAAGCAATTGATGAAGACTCACATACACCATCTGATCTATGCACACACACACGTACACCCTGCACATGCACATGTGCACACATGTACACAAGCATAGACACACACAAGTGGAGTTTCGGGAGAAGTTGATATTACTACAAGAACAATCCTGGAAACGAAGTATTTTTAAATTGGGGGTAAAGGCTGTACTTGTCGACTCATTTTTGTTGTCCCTCTTGTTAACATTCTCATTGGTTATTATATCAGATACAAGTTGTCATGGTGATGAGAAAAGGGCTCAACTGGATGGAAACTCAGAAACATGTTGCAAGTAGAAGCATCTAAACTGGTTAGTGTGCATATGAATCACCAGGGATCTTGTTAAAATTCACATTTAGATTTAATAAGTCTAGGATGGGAGCTAAGAAAGTGTGTTCCTAACAACATTTACGTAAGGCAGTGCTGGGGATGTGTTGTGGTTGGCACATTATTAGTCTAGGAGTAAGGTTGGTTTGTTTTCTAAGCCAATTAAGGACTAAAAGACAGAAAAGAAATCTTAAACCAGCAGAGAGCAAGAAATAAGTTTTTATTGAAAGATTTAAAAAGTTACATCTTATATTAAACTTTACGCACCCAGGGCTCAGGGACCATTGATTGAAAGAAGTCAGATGTCTTCCTCAATTGCTCTCCATCTTATGAATGCAGATTCCCTTGGAAGAGAGGGAAGATTGTAAGAGACGGGGGAGGAGGTGATTGATCATATAGAAAAACAGAGTCTCAGGTGACTGATCATATAGAAAAACAGAGTCTCAATAGACTCCTGGGACAGTGTTCATATGAACTTAGAGCAACAGTGACAGCATGCACAAGACTCACACAAATGCAAGCAGAGAAAAAACTCAGCACACAACCGTGAAAATGGGCAGTGGGCCCCAATCTTAGCTTAAGAATTGCCGGGTAACTGATTACTGCTGGGTGAAGAACTGAACTTCTTTAAAAAGATCTAGGTAGACTGACCAGACCCATCGATGAACCTGCACTGAGGGATGTCTGGAAACAGGCACG
Organism: Eospalax fontanierii; assembly: GCA_035773235.1. Classification (NCBI taxonomy): domain Eukaryota; kingdom Metazoa; phylum Chordata; class Mammalia; order Rodentia; family Spalacidae; genus Eospalax; species Eospalax fontanierii. The sequence continues at coordinate 40,012,189 of CM069546.1, forward strand.
TGACATAGATTTTAACATAAATGACAGAATGTGCATGAGATTCAGTGGGGCATTATGGGAGGGAGCCAGTGAGGAGGGGGCGTAAAGATGATTAAGATGCTGTATATGAAATACACAAAAATCCAATAACATATACAAAAGAATCACACATATGGGATGGAGGGAAGACTCAGAGGGTAAAAACACTCTGACTGCCCTTGCAGAGGACTTAGGTTCAAGTCCCAGCACCCACAGTGGAGCTAACAACCACCCATAACTCCAGTTCCAGAGGATTCGACTCCCTCCTCTGACTTCCAAGGTCATTGCACAGCACAGATACACTTATACACATGCAGGCAATATACCCATACACATAAAAAATAAAATAAAATATTTAAAACAAACAAACAAAAACAATCACACATACATACACATATTCATACAGAAAGATGAAGCTCTCCTTAAGTGGAGAGGTGACCAAGAAACCTAGAAACCAACGTGCCCGGAAGGAAGATCTGGGTTTTAAGGGTTTTAGTGATTTCCTCTCCTCTAATTGTGGATTAGTTCATTTAACCAAAGAAGAAAAAACTGATAGGTCTCATCTCCAAGCTGAGAAATCCAGGGCTACATGACCCAAAGCAGGACAGCTGAAGGGGCCCTGTCAGAGATAAAGAGAAGACCTTCCTGAGAGAGACCGAGAAGAAGCAGGAGTGTATATTCTTCATTACGTTCAGGGACTTTGTTTGCTCATTAGGAACTTAGTCCTTTACAGTCCCCACTCTGGAGATGTAGCCGTAAATCATATTAGAGATGGGCTCAGATCGGGAATAGATGTAGCCCATTTTTACCATGAAAACCAAGAGAGTCAAGTCTAAAGTTTCTTTTCCAGAAGGGACTAATGTCCAGACTGAAGTTTCAGTTTCCATTCTCCTGTGTAGCCTCTAGAGAGAGGAGTTAATTTAGTAGGTGATGAGAAATCAAGAGTTCGCTTTTAGCATTTTTGGTTACAAGGCCATTTTTTGGAATTGTTGTATTTGGGCTGTTGCTTTGGTTTTGGACTGTTTAGGGGTGTTTTGGTGGTTTTGGTTTTGGTTTTTGGTGTGTGTGTGTGTGTGTGTGTGCGTGTGTGTCCTGCCCTGAACAGTTATTACAGTTTCTATCTTTTGTTCTCATCAAACCCCTCTCTGAACAGGTTACACCAACTTCCAGTATGAGCCTGGTGATGGTCCACTCTGGCTTCTTCTGACTGAGGAGAGCATCAGGTGTGACAGTCAGGGTACTCTCCTCAGGGGGCTTGTTTAAGAGACACCCGCATTATATATAACTGTTGGTTATAAGGAGGAAAGGAAGTCTTTGACTGGTGTTTAGAAAGAGACATAAGGGATAAGTAAAGGCAACTTATTAGCATTACAAGTTCTTGACAGGGAACCAGAAGAAGTCAGAATGGAGGACTTATTTTTAAATCTCCAAATTAAAGTACTTTAAAATCTCTTGATGATCTCTTAGAGCATCCATTTGGCTCCTCATCATTGTTCTTTTTGTCTCCAAGGCTAGACTCAAGGGTGATGAACCCTGGATGTGCTTTCAGGCACGTAGATTGATGTCAAGAGTGGCTATTATCACAGTGTGAGGTCCCTCCCAGATGCCTTCAAGAAAGGGAGAAAGAGAAGATATTTAACCATCATTTAACTCTCATGTTAAAACAATAGAAGGCCTGTCCCTCTCAGCTGCAGGCACGTGTTGGCTGAGGGTAGGTATTATAGTGTTGAACTGAGCCAATGTCTATATCTGGCATCATTTCTTTACCAAGAAGAAATCATGCTAGGCATGGTGGTGCACACCTTTAGTCTCAGCACTCAGAAGGCAGAGGCAGGTGGATCTCTGTGAGATTGAGGCTATCTTGGTCTACATAGTGAGTTCCAGGTCATCTGGGACTACAGGAAGACCCTGTTTAAAGACCAAGAAAAGGAAGAATAAGAAATCATATGTGAGCAATAAAAAATAATTATCTAAAACAATTTTTAAAAATCACCTAATGTTCAGAATCCCTTGGACTGTCAAAGAAACCTATCAATCATTTTCATTTGTGGTTATATGTTCTTATAGGATGTTTAAGACCATTCAAGTGGCCAAAATTCACCATTTTCTCTTTACTGTCAAGATCAGTTGAGGATCTAGTCTTCAGGGGGTCACTTGGGCTTAGGAGGAACCTTTGTCTGTTTTAGTCTTCCTTCAACCAGTTGTACATTTCCATACTTAGATCTTTTTAACAACCTTTTTCTTATACCTACATACTGTTCCTTTCTAAGTATCAAAAGATATAATAACATTAACAAATTTTGCAACAAGGTGCAAATGCAGACACTCAGTTGTTTTGGCATAGAAGACAGAGGTGTGCAATATCATCTTAGTAAAAGGAAGTTGAATCCAAAGTGTGTACATGGTATATCGTAGTAAGCTGAGAATACTCATACATATATTTTGAATTACCAAGCTTTTTTGTAGGTCACAAGCAACTCCCTACACTTGAACTTTTATATTTTCTTCTTTTTCTTGTGGTCTCATAATATCTGAGTTATAAAAAAAGTTTACAATCTTAGTATGTGCCTTAGCAAACTTTCATTGAAATGACCTTGGAATGAAAGAATACTCCTTGATAATAAGAAAAGGCAGGGAAAATGCACATAGGCAAAGATGTTCATATATTAACCTTGTAATGACAGTTTTAGATGACAGGAGGAATTAAAAGAACTGTTGTTATTTCATTGGGGGAGTCTAGTTTTGCCCAATGTTTGAGGAAACAACAGCAGTGACTTGGTGAGGACCCTTATTTTATCTTCACTTATAAAGTGAGAACAGATCCTAATTGCTCCACAGGGATCGGTTCACGGAGTAGAACTGACTCATGCTTACCCATGTCTGAAGGTCCCAGTCCATGACTGCTTCACTTATATCCCAGATGTTTTTGATGTTTCCATTCCTGACAATACATTAATACCCCTTTAGCCTTATTTGTAAACTGACAGATCAGGGTGAAAAGTTAAAAAAATAAAAGCTTTTTTTTTTTCCCCCAAAAGCTACATAATGGCTCACAAGATTCTGCTGTTCTGAGGGCTATAAACTAAACAGATCATGTAGACAGGGTTACCCCACCATATCTCAAACAACATCCTGAACAAGGGATTAGTTAACAAGAAGGTGCTTGCATCCTGGTCAGACATGAGTTTTGAAAGTTCCTGATTAGCCAAGGGAGGTAGAGGAGGTTCATGGTGCCCAAGGTGAAACAAAATGGATGATTTTGAGTCTTCTAGTTCTTTGTTTATTTTCTTAATCTGTTAGTCCATATTGCATATCTACTCTTGATAGAAAGCAACCATGAAAAGAGGGAGGGTATTTTTCTTTTGAAAGAGGGCTATCAGTTAAGCTGCCTGCATTAGAAACTATGTCCCGTTACACTTTAACATATGTAATCTTGGATTAAGTACTTGTGAACTAGAGAGTTACAGAACACAGAAAACAAAAACACCTAAGAGGACATGAAAAGAGAGAACATCAGACCAGACTGCTCAGGAGAACCTCAAGGGTGCACATGGCATCTGTCCATTTGGCAGCTAGTAATCTATCTTTTGAGTCAGGGTTAGGATGCTTGTTCATATCTCTCCAAGAAAACCATGCAAAACAGTCACCATATTGCATTCAGTCTGCAGGTCCTAAATATGTAATGAAGTTTGCCTAAACAGTCTCTTGTTGCAAAACAACAGCAAAATAAGCCCTGAAAAGTAGTCATAATACCATAGACACACTCCCTTTAACAGAGAGAATAAACTGGTTTTTTGTATTTTTAATCAGTTGCCTATGGCCTATTTTGTCTCCTAATTATATGGCAAGCTGATCATACAGCCTTTTGGAGTTCCTCATGGAGTCATTCCTCGGGGTAGAGGATGTGTCTAGCTTAAGCTAATCCTCATTCCAGATAAGCAATAGAGAAAGGGGAGAGTCAGTAGGGATAGGAAGGCCTTAGCTCTCTCACCCATCCAAGATGGGTATGCTGGATAGTTTCAGTTGTCACCTTCACACACCTGGGAAGAGAGAACGTCAGCTGAGGCATTTCCTCTAATGGGTTGGCCTGTGGCATTTTCTTACTGGCTAATCAATGCGGAAATGCTCAGAACCTTGTGAGCAGTGCCACAGATGGGCAAATGGTCCTAGTTTGCATAAAAAAGAAGACTGCGCACAGGTCAGAGGAAAAAGCTGGTAAGCAGCATTCCTCCATGGTCTCTGCTTCAGCTCACACCTCCAGGCTCCTGCCTTGACCACCTGCTTTTGGATTCCTCAATGGATGATGCACTGTGACATGGACATTTAAGCCAACTAAACCCTCTCCTCTCCAAGCTGGCTTTTTGTAAGAGTGCTTTATCTTAGTAATAGAAAGAAAATGAAGACAGTGAGGAATAAATGCCTTCTGCGCTTGCAAAGTGGCAGGAACATGCTGAGGGAGATTGAATGAAGGTTCACCAATCACCTTGCGCCTACAAGCAGAAGGGAGTACAGTTTTGGAATATTCTTATATGCTAGCCTAGAAGTCACATATCTGGAGAAACCTCCTACAAAGAAGATGTCTTAGTTGCTTTCTATCACTGTGATTAAAACACAGACCAAAGCCAACTTGGGGAGGAAAGGGTTTATTTAGCTTATAGCAGTCCATCATAAAGGAAAGCAGGAACCTAGAGGTAGGAGATGAAGCTTGCTCTCCAGGCCTGTGCTTAGCCTGCTTCTTACACAATACAGGACTACCAGGCCAGGGATCATACCACCCACAGTGGGCTGGGCCCTCCCACATCACACAACAATCAAGAAAATGCCCTACAGACATGGCTACAAGCCAGTCCAATGGAGGAAATTCCTCATTTGAGGTTCCCTCTACTCAAGTGTGTCAAGCTGACAAGTAAAGCTATCTAGCACAGAGAGAAAAAAAATTTGAGGATACAGACCCTGCGTAAGAGAGAAAAGTGATCAGTCTGGCTCAAGATGCATTGAGGAGGTACTTCTGGGATGGGTAGGAAGGGATAAGTCACAACTTCCTTTGAATTTGTTAATAAATATACAGTGGAACATATATATATGTGAGGTATAAATATAATCAATAAAACTGACCCACTCAATCTCCTCCCAACACAGGAGAAACAAAACACATATCTATCGTTGTTCCAATGTGTACCTAAATAGTCATGTCTACCCACAGCTTCAGAATGCTTGGTAATAGTCTTTGGAATGTGATTAATTGAGATGAAGGAATACTGGGTTAAGGTTGGTCCTAAATAAAAACTGGTATCTATTCAAGAAAAGGAGGACACACAGAGATATACCTAGAAAAGAATGTTGTGATAGATGGAGGCAGAGATTGGAGGGATGTGTCTACAAGGCAAGGAATTCCTTGGGTTTCTGGTCAGTGGCAATATCAAGGAGAGAGACATAGAACAGCTTCACCCTCAGTCTCCAGAAGGAATGAACCCTAATACCACTTTTATATCCGAGTTTCTGACTTCTGACTCCTGATCAGGAACAAACATACTTCTCTTACACTGAGCCATCCAGTTTGTGGTGATTAGTTGTGGGAATTCTAATATGACTGGGTCACAGATCTATACATTACATCTATATTTCAAATAAAAGGAACTAGTTAAATTTTCTGAACTAGCCTGATAATCCTCACAGAACTTCATCCCAAAGAGGTAGTGGCAAGAATTCAAAATTAGTTAAACTAAGTTACTTAGTCTGATGCAATCGTTCATACCACCTCTTAAGAGAGATCAGCTTCTTCCCACGGTTTCCGCCTTCCTCCCCGTCTCCTCACACTTCCTCCTCATTGGGTATTTGGGTAGGAATACGGAGGCAGAAACGCATGGTGCAAGGGAGACATTGAAGGCAGGGACATCCTCAGATCCACCTGGACAGCCCCATCTCTGAATCCTGGCTCTAGTCTCCACGGAGATGCCACCTAACTGCCTGGTTGCTGGGCGTTCAGCTGATGGTCAGGTAGAAAGCCAGTCGGGTGGGCTCTGTGTTCCCTCAGGTCAGGCAGGCCTGGCCACAGGTTACCTTCTGCTCCTCCTCATGCTCTCTCTCTCTGGATTGGATCACTGTTCTTGCAGCTCCCAGTCCAGGTGGCCCAACTGCCGCACTGGACTGTGGACCACTTGGCCTCTCCTGTACCAACAATGCTTTTGTCATTTGTAGATAGCATCCAAATCCCCTGCATGACTCAAAAGAATCCCAGATCTTTCCATTTCCCATAAAAGCTAGGGAAGACTCGAGGTGCCTACCTGCATGCCTGTGGCAACAGATTCCTGAGCTGATACTGGGGGTATCTTGTAAATCCCTCTCCTCTCGGACCTAACTTAGGAAAAACACACACATGCATACACACACACACACACACACACACACACATGCACACACACAAATAACCTTTGGCTTTCATCTTTCTTCCTTCTCATTCACTTAGCTGGTTTCTGTCCCTGTTCCTCTAACTCACACCTCCCCAACCCACCTGAAACAGCAAAAGTGGGACTTCTGCTGTTCCTTCCTCTCTTGCCATGACATTCCCTGTGCTCCACCCTTCTCTGTCTAACAGCAGTATCTTTCTCTCTCTTCTTTGAAAGCTGTATTAAATAACATTGATTCAATTCTTTTCTAAGACTCTAGAAGATTTTTGATCTAACAGATTTTTTTGTCTTTTTTGAGACAGGGTCTCCCTGTAGCCACTGCTGGACTCACTATTTAGACCAGGCTAACCTCAATCTCACAGAGATTCATCTTCCTCTGCCTCCCAAGTGCTGGGATTAAAAACATACAACCATCATGTCCTGCTCTAACAGATTTTTTTTAAAAAAAAAACTTTTTTATTATATCTATTTGTGTGTGTGTGTGTGTGTGTGTGTGTGTGTGTGTGTGTGCTCCCAGTCATAATCCACAGCACAAATATGGAGGTCAAAGGACAGCTTGGAGGAATCAATTCTTTCCTACCGTCTGGGTCATAGGAGTCAAATTCGCTTCTCAGGTTTGGTGGCAGCTGAGTTATCTTCCTGGCCCCTTGTAACAGAATGTTAGAGCCTGGGTAATTCAGAGTGAACATACATTTACCTCTTATATTCTGGAGATGAGAAGTCAAAGACAGAGGGCCCAGAATCTAGTGAGAGGTTTGCATCATCTTATAGCAGAAGGTGAAAGGACAAGAGAGGGCAAGAGGATGAAGCCATTAACATCCTTTTCACGGGCACCCATTCTTGAGCTGGTGAACCCAGTCTGATGATCACCATTTTATGGGGTCAGAGTCCTAATGATCTAATCACCTGTCTCAGGATCCACCCTCCTCCTCCCAACACTGTTACAATGGAGATTGTTTCTAAAATATACTTCGGGGAGATACTTGTAAATCAATAAATATTATTTGCCACAAAAGAGAGAAAATATCCCTTTAAATATTTCAAAGTCTTTCTCACATAATATGGGTGATCAAATATATAAGTAAAACATTTGGAAAGTATTAAGGATATAGCACCCAGGATGCTAAGGAAGAAAGACTTTGACTTCAAGGACAGAATGGAGTGTATGGCAATGCTCTGTCTCAAGACAAGAACAAGAGCAAGAATAACAAATCGTTGCCATTGTGCCATTAGTGGTAATGTCATTATGGGTAATTCTGTTGTAAGCTCTAGTGGATGACAGGATTTCAGATGGTGGATGAGCCTTTTCACAATTGTGCTGAACACTGTTGGTGGTTTGATTGGTGTTGACCTCAAACAACGTTTCCAAACATGAATGCTATTGCCCAAATTCCCATCACACCTTCAAACTTTACATCAAGGACGAGGTCTCCATCAGTTCCTTTCCTGCAGCCCCAATTGTCTTTGTCTGCATTGGCTAAAACGCTCCTGAAAATGCAACTTAAAAGAGAAACAGCACTGTTCCTTTTGTCTCACTCAACCATCTAAACTGCTACCTAAAAGAAGGCTGGATCAGTCCCAGCACTGAAGAGGCGTGGTTGGGTTGTTAGTTGTTTTTGTGTAGATATAACCAAAATGCCTGGCAGAATGACTTAAGGGACTGTTTTGGTAGCTTTTCCTAGGAAAATGTGAGCAAATATCTGCTTACCCCAGATAGATCACTGATGACCAAAGTAATGATTTTACCTAAGTCTTGCTTGATGAAGCAAGGATATATTGGGTGTTTGAGTTTGCTTTCTAATGCTGTGGCAAAAACATTAGCCAAAAAATAAATTGAGGCAGAAAGGGTTTATTTGACTTACAACGCCCAGGTTACAACCCAACATGAAGGGAAGTCAGGGCCTGAATTCATGGAAGGAACCTGTAGGCAGGAACTAAAACAGAGGCCACAGAGGAACACTGCTTACTGGCTTGTTCCCCTGCTCTGTGCTCAGCCTGCTTTCTTATATAACCTAAGACCACCTGTCCAGGGGTGGCACTCCCCAAAATGCACTGTGCCTTCCTGCATTAATACGCCTCACAGATATGGCCACAAGGCAATTGGATGAAGGAATTGACTCAAATGAGGTTCTCTCTTCCCAAATGTGTCAAGTTGAGTGAAGCTCTCTAGCACAATGAGCTTATGAGACACTACTTACAGAAACATAGGTTATCCCCAAATAGCTATGTCTCTGAAAAGTCTCACCCAAGCATGGATAGTTGCATAAATAGAGCCCCCCCAATTATATAGAGATTCAATCCTCTATATATCTTAGCACCTCCTGTGACCACATACAGCCACCACAGAATTGTATATAATTGGGAGGAGGTGCAGGAGAGAGTGATAGCGCCTCAAGTCAGGGTCTAATGGTCCTCACACCACTCCTATGAATGAAGGTCAATTAGGCCTAACCTTGTGAGGACCTCTTGAAAGCAATCATAGCTGCCCTGGTTAAAAGGTAATGGTTATTATGATGAAATCAGCACTCCATAACAAGGAGAAAAGGATTATTTTGGTTCACAGTTTCAGAAATGTCAATCTGTCATGTCAGAGAAAGCACATCGGAGCAGAAGCATCCATGTCATGATTATTCAGGCAGTAGATAAAGAGAGAAATACCAGAAGGGGGCCGGGCAAGATATACTCACCAAGGACATGCTCCCAGTGACCTACTTCCTCCAGCTAACCTTCCACAGTTCCTCTACTTCCTGTGGTCTGTTTGAACCTTGAATCTATCCAAAGATTTATCCATCTATTAGGTCAGAGATCTGAACTAATTTTATCCGGAAAGGTCCTCAGAGATACTCTTCACTGATCCCTTAAGACATTTCCCAATCCAGTCAAGCAGATAACTGAGATTAACCATCATATTGGGCCACTAACGATTATGGAGAAGGGAAACTTAAAACCGTCCATCATACCATCATGATGTTCTAATTCTTCAGCAGGAGAGCCAGGGAAAAGATTGAGAGAGAGAATGAATATGTATGAATGTGTGTGTGTGTGTGCGTGTGTGTGTGTGTGTGTGTGCATTCATGTGCATGTGCTTGGGGTGTATACATGGTGTCCCGGTGTTTGAAATGCTAACAAAAGCTTTAAAAATACGAACAGCACAAGTGGGAAACAGTCCCTCACTCCACCCTTCTGCCACCTCTCAGACATAGAAGGCCGTTGCTGTACACATGCTGACTGCTGGCTTTTCTTTTCAGCTCCACTGAAGGGATGGGGGAATTTTCTAGCCACTGATTTCTCATCAGCCAAAAGCAGCTCCAGGTTAGGCTGACCATTCCGCATAAGTCACTCTGAGTCTAACAGTTCTGGGTAGGAAATTTCCAGCACTTTCTTCACCTTTCTCTAACTGGGCACACAACATGACAGCCTCCTTCCCCCTCATTTCTTTGTTCCTATTTCCCATATTAGTGAAGCTTTGCCTCTTCCTCAAAATGACTCTTCTATGTTGTCCATGAAGTATTCCTTCACTCTCACAAAGATTAGTTGTTGTGTTCTCACTGGAACCCCTGGACCTCGTACAGTCCTCATCGCCCGTGTCCTATGTGCTTAGTTAGACCATAATCTCTGTTTACTCTGAGTATCCATACCCAACTAGGTCAGTTTAGATCGGTTCTCCACTCTGACTTCCCAGTGTGGGGTTTAAAAAAGTGTCAGATACCTGGGGGACCCCTAAAGTGTTCTGGTTTTGTTAGTCATACCGTTCATAATAGCTTGGGTGTTTCAAATTGTTTGTTTGTTTTTAAGACAAGATATCACCCTATTGCCCAACCTGGCCTTGAACCCAAGATTGTCTGCTTCTGTCACTTGAGTACTGGGATTAGAAGTATTCCCATCATCTTTTCAAACTGGATGTGTGTGTGTAAGAGATATGTGTGTGTGTGTGTGTGTTCATGTATGTGCGTGGAAGGCAGATGTCAACCTTGGATATCTTCCTCAGTCACTTTCCACATAATTTTTTGATCCAGGGTTTTCACTGAACCTGGAGCTCCAAGATTCAATCAGTCCAGCTGACCAGCAAGCCCAAGGGCTGTACCCATTGCCACACCAATCCCCACTTCCCAATGCTAGCCTTTTTATGTTGGTTCTAAGGACCTGAATTCAGTTCATCATGCTTGCACAACAAGCATTTTTGCCAACTAAGCTAGCTCCCCATTCCCCTAAACTGGATTTGTTTAATGTCACAGATCATTCTAAAGTATAGCCAGCCTGAGAGCTCCTGTCTTCTGATTGGTTGAGGGCTGGGTGTCACACAAGCTGTCATTTAATTGTTTTATGCTTTTTAGAGGTAAAAGCTCTTAACCTTTAGTCAATTCCCCCCAACAACTGTTGTTAGAGTCACCAAAATATCACTTGTCCCTGAAAAACTAAGCAAATCTTTGAAGTGGAAGTCTTCTTCCATCAACACTGTCCTCCTAGGATTTTTCAGAAAATCATTCAAGAAAAAAAATCCCTCTTCTGAAGTCAGAGTCTGGCTATTAACTTTACATGAAGCCCACACATAGCCTAAACAATATTCTGTGGGCCAGAAACAGAACTCTGAAGTAACATCCACAACAGCGCTGGCAAGGGCTGCTTCTGAGACTGAAGCCCCCACATTCTGTCCTCCCCCAGCCTTGGGATCCAAAGACTGTTGGAAGTGCTTTTACAATTCCATATGCTATGCAAAGAGCACTGTTAGCAAGGGGGTGCAGAGGCATTGCTCTATTTGTACTTGGAGATTTCTAGCTTCATATGCAGGCATAAAAGCGGAAAGCATCTTTGGAATTAGGTACATGATAGGCAGGGAGCTTCTTGGGAGAGTGTCAAATCTCTGAGGTTACATAGGAGAAAAGAGTCTTGAAAGTGATCATCCCAGTGACACGTTCTGAGGTCCCTTTTCACCTTTGCCCTCACCGGCTTCATCATCTCTAGTCAAGGTGGAGATGCTCTTCTATAATGATGTGGACCCACTTGTTTTCTAGACCAACCGTGAGAGATGTTCACCTCTGTTCCCAGTATGACCTATGACCTGGAGAGAGGTTGTGATTTCTACATATCCTAATAGGCAGGTGAAGTTTGGACTTAACAAGAGCAGACAGACTCTGAGTGCTTCCTTTCATTATTTTGAAAGCCGCAGCACTCTGGTCTAGGCTGGACTTCTAAAAGCTACAAGGCCAGCCTATGTAGAACAGAGTCATTCCTCGCTTGAGAATATCTTTTCAGGTGCTCATCACCCATCATTTAAAGTTAATTCTCAATGTTTACGTTTAGGGCAATGGTTGTCATGCTAGACTCTGTCCTAGCTCCATGGGTAATGGCACTAACCTCTGGAGATAGGATGAAATATTAGAAGAGGAAGAATACAATGTTATTTATCACCTGGCATATGAAAGTTGAGGAAAGGAAAGGTTTATTCTGGATGCAAAGCAGTGGGCATCAGGAGACTTTTTCCACTGAAAAGACAGAAGACCTAAAGAGAGAGTGCAGAGAATTAATAACTATGATTAGCAGGCAGCAAACATTTTCTATGCATCTGACTCTGTTTGAGAGATTTGCAAGTGTTGTTCCAGTTCACCCTCATAATGATGCTAAGAAAGGACCACACTTGCTATCTCCCTGACTCTGAAGATGGATAGACAAAGAATCTGCCTAGAAACACAAAGCTAAGAATCGAGGAGGTTGGGGTTTCACTTCAAAGAATGATGATGATGGTCTGGTTGAATTGGCTCGGTGAGAAGAGCACTTACTGTGCTGTACAAGCAAGAAGACCTGAATTCAGTTCCCCAGCACACACATAAGAAGCCAGACATGCAAATGGACATGTAGTTAAACTGTCTTCTAAGCGCCTGTGCTTATCTCCATAGACCAGTTCTCTGCCCTGGTCAGAGAAGACTCAGCATTACAGAAGGATCAAAGTGAGGACTCATAACTCAGTCAAAGGACTGAGAATAAATGATTACCGGGTGCTTGGTTACTGATGGGACATCTGTGTCCTCACACTCTCTTCAGGGTTCAGGGAATAAGGAAGAAAAGGGAATGGAAGAGCTGTGGGAGCAGAAGGATCTGGAGAATTCCTCCAGACAGAGTGGTCTTCTGATCATGACACAGCGGTTGTAATCATGAGCGCACAGTAACTGTGACTGCCTGTGTGGCCAAAGAAAAAGAAAGGAAAGGAAAGGAGGCACATGAGGTAAGAGGGGACTAGTTAGGAGAAGGAAGGGGTTGGTGGGAGGAGAGGAGACAGGAAGCGTACTGGGAGGTGAATCTAATCACAGTATATTATACACTGTCAAAAACGTTTTCTTTAAGGCTGCGCATGGATGCACGTGTCTGATACACCAGTGTCATAGAGAATGAAGAGAGGAGGTCACTTGGCTTGCTAGCCAGTCAGTAGGGCCAAAGCTGTGAGCTCCATGTTCACCAAGAGACCTTGTCTCAAGTGAATAAAGAATGATAGAACAAGACACCAGATATCTATACACGCTCGAGAGCACAGCACACACACCACCACACCATATACACCTCTGCAAACACACACACACACACACACACACACACCACATGCCCCTACACATATACACACATCACACCTACCACAAACATCATTATATACACACACCACACATACCCCTACATATACACCACATGCTTCTAAATACACACACACACACACACACACACACACATACACACACACACTGACATATCCAGAGGAGAATAGTGATGTCAATCATTGTGCTACATGCTTCCTTTTAGAGGTAAAAAGAAATATCCAAGAAGCAAGTTGAGGTTCAAAGGTGATAAAGAGGGCCTGGAGAGATGGCTCAGTTGTTAAGAGCACTGGTTGTTCTTGCAGAGGACCCAGGTTCAAATCCCAGCACCCACATGGCAGCTAACAACTGTCTGTCACTCCAGTTCCAAGGGATCCTACATCCTCTTCTGCATGACATGAATGCACTTTCACACATGCAGAAAAGTGTAAAGCGCTCAAAGACTGCATGAATACTGCAAAAAGCAACATGAAAGCATTCCTGCCTCCAGCAATCCATATCTGAGAACTGGCTACCAGTGCCGCGCTCCTCCCACTCAGCACTGTTTGCATCTTGCATTGGAGAATTATTTGTGGTAGGGTGCTGCCCTGGATACTGGAGGATGCTTAGCAGCATCAGTAGCCTCTAGTCACTAGGATCCTGCAGCACCCTCCACCTCAGCTGCTGTGATAAGAAAGATAATTGTTTCCTAGGGGAATGCTCATTCTGAGTGAAGAACTGAAGCACAGTTCTTGGTGTCCAGTACACATCGAAGTCAGATTATGGGCTTGATAGAACAGTGTTTCGATAGGCAGTAGTTCTAGACTAGAATCAGCATTTTTAGTAAGTTTTGGCAAGGCTAACTCTTCTGGCCTGGGAACCATTGAATCAGTCCATTCTGTTACTTATTCAGAGTCATACACGTAATTAATCCTGAAAAGCTACAGTAGAGAGAGTGGGATGTTGCTGGGACTCCCCTCCTCACCTGTTAGGAAAACTGGGTCTGGCCTACACGACGACTCTGTAAAAAGTGACGGAAAGTCGGACTGGGGAGATGGATCAGCAGTTAAGAGCACTGGCTGCTCTTGCAGAGCACCCGGGTTCAGTTCCCAGCATTCACACAGCAGCTAACAACCATCCGTAACTCCATTTGCAGGGGATCTGATGCCCTCTTCTGACCTTCCTGGACATTGCACAACATGGGTACACTTACATATATGCAAACTATACACTTGTACACATAAAATAAACAAGATATTTTTAATTGACAAAAAGTAACCTGGACTTTCATTCAGAACTATTTAAAAAAAAAATCAGGAGAAGTCATTTAACACCCAAATCCTCAGTTGGATAATTTACTTAATGTAGCTAAGAATAAGTGACAATTTACTTACTCTGCATTGGGGTTTGTTTGCTTGTTTATGGTTTTTTGTTCTGTTCTAAACAATAATCTTACTGATTCTTGAGAATTTCATACAACGTGTCTTTATTAAATTTAGATCCCTCCCCCGTCTCCTCTCAGATACACCCCCACCTCCCTGACCGTGTCACTTCATGTCCTCTGTTTTTTAAGGCCTATCAAGTCTAATCTGTGTTCCCCAAATGCTCATGCATGAGTCCATCCCCTGGAGCCTGGTCAGCCTAACAGGCATCACACTCTTAAAGAAAACTGACTCTTCCTTTCCCAGAAGCTGTTGATTGCCCTTAGATCCTCAACTATGGCTGGGGCTTTGTGCCCACCTCCCAACTCCTTACTGGGCTTCTTTCTAGCTTGAGCTTGTACAGGTCTTGTGCATGCTGTCATAAGCACTGTGGATTCATATAGGCAACCGCCCTGCTGTGTCCAGAAAACAGTTTCCTCATATTCATCTACCACCTCTGGCTCTTATAATCCTCCTGCTCCCTCCCCTATAATGGTCTTGTCCGTCTATAGTCAAAACTCTATTTCTTAGCATATATCTACCACCTGAAATGAGTCCTCTCTTTATATAAACTTGCAAAATGGGGAGCGAATCTCAATCATAAGAAATAATACCTGTGAGATCATGATTTTTTTTTCACTTGTTAATTATGTTTTTCCTAAAATGCATTAAGGTAGCTACTAAAAAATTTCCATATGCCACCTAAACACATCATTCTATTCTTCCTGTGCTTTATGTTATCACACTTTAGTGAAGACTGAGATATTTGTCACAGAATTTTATACATTGCTAAGTGTTAAACAAATTCAAGATGCTGTCATCACCTAGACCTGGGCAGGGCACAGCCCTCTAGAAAGTAAATGGGAGGTGGAACTGAAGTGTCCCTTGCTGGTACAGATTACTGCAGCAAAGCAGAGATTCTCCTGCTCTTGAATCTTGATTGTACACCAGGAAACGCCGCTTGAACCCTGCTATCTCACCTCCTTAAGACTTCCAGAGCCATTGCTAATATGAAGGAGTACCATATCCGATGGGACATGATACGTTAAAAGGACAGAGCAAATTGGAGCCAGGAGGAGCGTGCTTAACAGTGACAGGATCCGCCCGAGGTGTTATTTCTCTCATAATCATCAAAAGCAGGTCTTACTTCAGAAGAGACCCATTAGCAGCTTCTACAAGGCACTTCCCAAAGAGGACATCATTTCAGAGCTTTGCCAACATCAATCAGTGGCAAACCATGCCTTCCACGCCTCCTGGGATGACAAGGCTATCTGGCTCAGGTCCCCAAGAAAGTGCTTCTCACTTTGAATCAGTTCATCTGTCCTATGTGCATATTAGACTTGCCTCAAAGGCTTTTTGAAAAACTGATACATGAGCCCCCACCCCAGACCAAGGCAATCAGAATCCATCAATGTGGGGCACAGGAATGAGAAGTTTTCAAGGACCTCAACACATTTTTGTTGTTAAAAATACTGTTTTAATGAAGGAGAAAAGAGCCCTCTAGTATCAGAGTGTTCCTGTAATCAAAACACCTCTTCTTTAGGAAAAAAATGCACTTCCTTCTGTTCTAAGAATTTCACAGCTTTTAATTCATCATTCCCAGCTCATCTCCTGGCCTTTTCTACTTACCACTTTGTGACTCAATTGTTTGTCCACCTCAGGTTTCTAAGTGGACAAATGTACAAAGTCAAATACCTGGCCCTATGACTCTGCTTTTACTGAATATTCCTGTAGACAAACACTGTTCTGTTTACATGCAATTCGCCAGACCCTTGTAATGAGTAGTTATTATATTGTAATCTGATTTGGAATGGAGAACTGTGGGTTCCCTTCTAGAATCTTCATTATTTGAGAACACTGCCTACTTTCCATCTACAAGGTTCTACTGGAGCCAATATTTGGTACAATCTTACTCCCAACCGACAGAGCTAGTTGATCGGGCTAAGGCTGGATACAGAACACTTGTCAGGGTGTTTATTCTCTTCCGTGATAACTCAGAATTGACAGGGCAGGGAAAAGAGGAGAAAGAGAAAGGAGGGGACAGGAGAGAGGGAAAAGAAAAATGTCTATATAGTCATGTGACTAGACTCCTTTAATGGAAAGCAGAGGTAGCCACTGTTGGTAATTCTCTTGTGTGTGTTGGGGAGGGGAGAAGGAGCGACAGTGAAATGTGTGAGAATAGAAGCAATCACATGGCTCATCAGACAGGTGGACAGAGAATCCCTGTGGAATTCAAGGTTCTGCTTATTACTATTTCCTTCTGACATTTAAATCTGCTCTTGGACTCAGGGAGAAACTGCGGTAACTTAAAACACATTTCTCCTGTTTCCTTATGCTAATGCAGCAGGTTTCCGTTACAGGTAACCAAAAGGACTTAAATCAATAGGAATATATGTACAATATGGGGAAGGTGTTCGAAGAAGTATAAAACTCTGGCAAGTACCAGCTAGAAATTTCTAGTTTGTTTTCTGTTGCTGTGATAAAACATTACCCGAAATTAACTTGGAGAAAAAAGGGTTAATGTCAAACTTACACTTCAAGGACACAGTGAATCCCCCAAGGGAACATGCTCAAAGCAGAAACCCAGAGGCAGGAACTGAAGCAGTAACCATGGAGGAAAGCTGCTTGCTGGCTTGCTTCCCCTCATACCCTCACTTGCTCCGCCAGCTTTCTTATACAGCCGGGGCCCATCTGCCTAGGGGTGGCACAGCCAACAGTGGGCTGGGCCCTCCTACATCAATCAACAATCAAAAAAATGCCCCACGACATGCCCGCAGGCCAGTCTTGAAGGGAGGACTTCCTTAGATGAGAATTCCTCTTCCCGAGTGACTCTAGGTTGTGTCAAATTGGCAGCAGGAGCTAACTAGGACACCAGGAAACACAGTAACAATTTCCAAGACTCAGAGGGAGATGCAAGCCAACCCCAATCTCACTGTCAATAACTGTGTTATCCTGAAAGCTATTTTACTTCTGTGGATCATAGGGTTTTGATCTCTGAAAGTTAAACACTTGCATAGCACTTGACACTTGGTTGGGGCCACCACTAATCATGATCCACTTCCCCTTGCAGTTAGAGGAGATCTTACAAAACATAGAGGTGACTTCTGAGGGCATGCTACCCAAGATCTGGGCATGACCTGGGTTTCCTGTGATCAAACCTATCTTACATCCCTCCTTGCTTGTGGCTATGAGAGAAGAGAAGACATGTCATCCTGTCACCCAAAGAGTCCATCTCTACACTCCTGACTCCATGAAGCCCAGGGGGGCATCAGAGCAGCCAATTAAGATGCTTTATCCTCAAAGTTCTCTGTGGAGGCAGGCGGGAAAAACAGGTCACAGAACTCTAGGTGCAAAAAAGGAAAAGGTTCACTGGGGCATGTGCTTTGAAAGCGCCTCTTTCTAAAATAAACCAAGTTTTAGAAACTGGGTCATTGACTTGAAATGTATCAGAATCCTCATTAAAAGTTTTAGTTTTCTTTATATGAATCCCCCAAAATAGAGGATTGTGAGAAGAATATTCTATTGGGGGCGGGAACTAGAGAAAAAGTTGGGACTTTGAAACAAGACGGACCTGGGTTCAAATTTTGGTTTTGCCATTTGTATAGTCAGTGGTCTCCAACTAATCATATTCTCTACATGAATCTCAATTGGTCTCCTCACAGATTAAAGTTTCTGAAAAGGTTTAATTCATTGAGGCGATTAGAGGAGTTAAATAGGTGCGGGGGAGATGGCTCCATTTGTGCAATGCTTGCTATGCAGGCATGAGGATCTGAGTTCTAGCCCCAAATCCCACATCAGAATGCCAGGCATGGTAGCATGCACTTACAATGCCAGCTCTGTGAAGGTGGGGGGAGGAGGATCCCTGGGGCTCAGTGGCCAGCCAGTAGCTAGACTACTCAGCTAGTGCTAAGTCAGTGAAAACCTCTGTCCTAAAAACAAAAAAGGTGGGCGGCACCTGGGACACAAAACCAGAGTCCTATGGCCTCCACACATGTGTGCATGTGCACTTGCACACACATCAAAAAGAGTTAAATAAAATTCTTGGCATAAGTCTACATTGTGCATAGCCCACAGCTTCGGTGTGGCCTTGAACATGTTGTATTTTGTAATCAGGCGAGGTTGGGTTTCGGTTCCACTGTTACATTGGTGATGCTATGAAACAGCTTCACTTGCAGACTTTTGTTTTCTTCTCTGTTAAAAAAGGAATGACAGCACCTGCATGAAGTGAACCCGACTTCTGCTCGCCCAGGCCCAGTTCCCTGCCTTCTCCACAGAGGCCTGATTCCTTTCTCAGGCCACTTAGTCTGATCCCACCCTTGGCTCTGAGGATGCTGAGGATGATCCACTTGGCATGGAGGAATTCCCACTCCATCCATTGGCTCGGGAATAGCTATAGGACACTGATTTGGTGAATGAAACGAGCAGAAGTATGCTGGAGACTTCTGGGGAATGCTCTTTTCTCCTTCCAGGCACTTCTTTCCCATTTCTGCTTGATGTCTGGTCTGCCTGTGGTGCCTGAGACTACTCCACCCATCTTACGAGCTGCTCATAGGTGAAGATAACAGAGAAGAGTGCAGAGAAGATCCATTAAAAGAGCTGGGACCTTGTATCACCATTGACTGCCTTACTCAGTCTACATCAAAATCTGCCTTAGTTTGAGTTTCCTGTTCCAGCAGTAACAAATGACCTGTCATTTAAACCAGCTGGAATTGCAATTTCTGTCATTACATCCAAAAGTATCCTAGCTGATGAGGGTTAATTATAATACTACGTGTTAAAAAGCTTATCCCAGTCACCTGGCACCCCAGTAAAGGCACAACAAATGATTAGCTCTTATCATTGATGCCTTCATCATCATAATTATCATTACTACCCAGATAGCTCCTCACAATGAAAATAACTGCAGCAGCTACGAGAATAACAGCAAACACTTCCTATGTACCAGGCACAGTTGTAAGCACTGACCATAGTTAAATCATTTAATCTTCACAACGGTCCCATAAGATAAAAGTTATAATCATTCCAGTCTTCCAGATGGAGAAAATGAGGTTCAGAGGGACTGAGTGATTTCCCTAAGGGCACACAGCTGGCAGGTGATATTTAAACCCAGCAGCCAAGCACCAGCATCTGTGATACAGAGGGGAGAAGACCACAAGGACATTTGATTGGCTTCCTGGTTTGGCCTTTCTTGTCATTCCAGCTGCTAACTAAAGTCAAGGCAAGCTACTACCAAAAAAAAAAAAAAAAAAAATGAGAGGGAGATGATTTCAGAGTTGGGTATGCATGTGTGACCTCTAGTGAGAGGCATAATCACACCAGCACTCAGTTGCCCATTGACCAATTAGAGGCCAGGGAGGGAGATGGCTCAGGCAATAAAGTGCTTTCTACACAAAAATAAGGACCAGAGTTTGATCCCTATAACCTATACTTAAAAACCAGTGATGGTGGTATGTGCCAGTAATCCCAATGCTGGGAAAGTGGAAACAGGCAGATCCTGGGGACTCCCTAGCCCACTGGCCAAGCTGTATCGTTGAGTTCCAGACTCTGTCCCCAACACAAGTTGTTTCGCATCTGAGGAAGGCTACCCTGAAGTTGACCTCTGCTCTTCACACACATGTGCACACAAGTGCACCTGCACACAAATGAACACACACACAAATTAGAGAGAGGAAGAAGGTTAGCCCTGCTCTGCGGGAGTATTTTGAAGTCTGAGTTGAGCATTGCACACGCAGCAGTGGCACGGAGCCACTATTTAAACTACTTAAGACGAATGGTCACAGCCCCGAACATCGCTTTACCTTTCTCCATTTACCATGTGCCTGCTTTGTCTCATTTAGGGATGACACGAAAAAGAAGAAAAATTTCAGGATATTGTCTGAATACCAACCAAATCTGCAGTTATCACTTTAATTTAAATCTCCTTCTCTGCTCTCCTCACTGAGGAGTCTGATGATAATTCCCTTCCAGGGTTTCATTTCATAAACAGGACCAATTTGACTCATTATCTCCCTGTCAGCACCAAGAGAATAAAAGCCAGCTGTCATTACTGACTTATCACTGCTTTGAATATAATCTGGATGGGGGAGAAGTCAAGGGTGAATTCCCTGGTATATAGGTTATTAACCTTGAAGACAGAATTCAAGGATTCTGGGATGCACGCATTGCCAGACAGATGAAAATCCCCAGTTCCATACCTCAGACCCTTGAAGGAGGAAGCTAGATGCCTGGAACAGAGGAAACCCTGGTTCAGAGAGTTAACCCACTGCAGAACTGAACAGAGCATGGCCCTTAAGATTCAGGAGTGAGCCAGACAGGTTCCAGAATCAGGCGGACCTGTGGCCATGGGTAGGTTGCCTAACCTACCAAAGTGGAACAATTATATATAGATATAAATATAGAAATAGATATATGTATATATATATATATACAGATGCAGATAAACATGTTTGACACTTATGTATGAATATATATGTATACATATGCCATCAGACATGACTCAACCTTAGAATAATCTCTGAGCTTTGTGTTTATAGGTTTCATTATTGTGTGATCATCACAGGGCATCCTTATGCAAACAGACAACCATGACATCACTAAATGCATTATCTTACAGGACCTCCATCATATATGTGACTTGTTGTTGACCAAAATGTCATTATTCAGGAATGGATCTATGCTTATTTATATGTGTGTGCCTATGTATGTGTATGCATCTGTGTATGTGTACATATGCTAATCAGATTATGACTATTTGTGAGGAATTGTTTTTTCTCATGTGTCAAAATGTGGGAAAATGTCCTCCATGCTTCCAGGGGCTGCTTCCTAGCCATATTTTCTCCTTCCTAAATCCAACATTTCAGGTCCTTTCCCGTCCGTGCCAAATCTATATGTGCATGTATGTGTACACATTGAACGTGTGTTCTCATGCTTGCACAGCAAGCATTTTACCAACTGAACCACCTCCCCAAGTCCCTTGCCAAATCCTAACCAATCAAAGCCTTTTCTTTGCAGTCATCTGTTGATTTTGCAACCATGCACTCCCATTTACCAACTATGACCTGAGCCCTGTGCTGCTGTCCGCCATTGTCCCTGAACCCTTTCTTACCTCCGTGTCTGCATATATTACCCTTCTCATCCGGCAGCACCTCAGTACCACCCTACATCCACAAATCTGTTCTGCGCCACCCCAGCTCAGTTTACATCGTTTCTCTCAAGAACTCTGCACCAGATGCAAGATCTCAACCTTAATCATTTCATTCTCTCAGACCCATACCCTTTTGTCTGTATAACTCACATTCAGTAGTTCTCCACCACTGAAACATCTCGTGAGTGTTCCTTATCACCACTCCACTACTGGTCATCTCTTCTTTTATTGTCTTCTTCATGCAGCCAAGATTCATGGTCAATCATGTATCATTTTGAAAATGCCCTGAATTTCCTTATCTCTTCTCCTAATTTTCTTCTCTAAATAAGGCAAACCCAGGCTAATTCCAGAACTTTACCTATTCTGGTCCAATATCCTAACAGATTAGCACAGTTAAAGAAAACATATTCCAAGATGACTGACCTTGATTTACTCTATGAGCACAGTCTTGCTGAAAGATCCCGTGTTTCCCTGGAAAGTTTGCCTTTTGTAGCCTTCCGAGAAAACTATTAAGAATCTTCACTCCTGGTCTCTTATGTTCCTTCTTTTATCCTTAGAAAACTGATGAACTGCCTCTCTTGTATCACTAAGAAAATGGAAGCATTCGTAAGAACTTTCTCACTATCCCACCTCAACCACCAAAATCATGAACATTTGCACTAAGTCTGCTTCACAGGATAGACTATCAGAGGGCAAGTCCTCCACTTCTGTGAGAGCATTGCTGTTTCAGTTGGCTCCAGTATCCTATCAATGCGCTG
This sequence comes from Eospalax fontanierii, assembly GCA_035773235.1. Lineage (NCBI taxonomy): Eukaryota > Metazoa > Chordata > Mammalia > Rodentia > Spalacidae > Eospalax > Eospalax fontanierii. The sequence continues at coordinate 40,034,497 of CM069546.1, forward strand.
CTCTTTGTTGTAAATTTCCATTACTATACAGTTATGCTGTAGTAGCTCTTGTGTATGTGTGTGTGTACATATATTTTGGGGAGGGTGCATTGCCTAGGTGTCTGCTTGCAGAAGCCAGAAGAGGATGTCGTGTATCCTGCTATATCACTTTTCACCTTATGCTCTTGAGACTGTCCCTTACTGAACCTGGAACTAGGCTGGCTGTCAGTAAGTCCCAACAATCCTCCTGTCTCTGTCCAAACAGTGCAAGTGTTATAGGCATACACACCCATAGCTAACTTTTCATGGAGTGCTGGGACTTGAACTCAGGCCCTCAAGCTTTCATGATATGCTCTCTTACTGAGTCATCTCTTTAGCCACTAATGCTCATTTTTTAAAAAATATGAACGATATTACATCTCCTTCCAGCCATTATCCCATCTCTCTTTTCAGTTTACAGTAAAGCACTCTAATATTCTATTTCCATATGTCTTATCTGTACAATTCACAGAATCTATGATTACTAATCGTTTCCATGCTATTGAAATGCTCAGTCCTCCTATAAAGTTCCTCAGCAGTATCTGATGCATTTACTGTTCTAGCTTTTGTTAGAACACAGTCTTCCCCTGCTTTGAAGATTCCAGCTTCACATCTGGAAGCTCATCTTCAGCTTCTTTTGTTGAGTATGCTTTACATATCAATCTTTAGATGCTGAAATGCTTCAAGGCTCCTGCACTAGTTGGAGACCTCTTCACCTCTCTTTTTTCTTCTTCTTCAACTGCAATGGTTAGAATTTTCATTGCAGTTGAACAGACACATGAAAAAAAAAGTATTTAAAATGGAGGAAATTTATTCTAGATCATGGTTTCAGAGGTTTCAGTCCATAGTAGGCTGGTTTCATAATTACTAAACCAACGGTGAGCTACTACATCATTACAGAAGAGCAGGTGACCACAAGAGGAAAACTCTTCACTTCATGTCAGCCAGGAAGCAGAGAGCACTAAGAAGATGCTAGGACTAAGATTCGAACCTCGAAGGCACATCCCCAAGCAACCCACTACCTCCAACTACACACTGTCTTCCACAGTCCCACCACCTCTTAACAGTATGTTCAAACTTTGAACCCATCAATGGATTAAACCTCTTCGTCATCTCTGGAAACTCCTTTGCAGACACATCCAGAGGCAGGCTTTGCTAATCTAGATGCTCTCAATTCAATCAGGCTAATAATCAAGATTAACTAGTATATCCTCTAAGGTCTCTCTGTAGATGGATATATTCATATCTATCTGTCTGTCCATTCATCCATGTATCCAACTATCCATCTATCCATTCATCTGCCTCCTATCTTTCTATCTATCTACCTACCTACCTATCTGTACATATATACCTGTATCGTGAAAGTAAAAAGCAGACTACTATTTGGAAAGGGAACCAATGGGAGATGGAGAGAAGGAAGGACAGAAGGCACTAGGGTGGAAATGAGATCAAAGCACATGATATCCCCCATGAAAATGTTATAGTGAAATCCATCACTTTGTATAATGAATATACCCAATGAGTATAAAAATATGTTAGAATATAGAAGCTGCTCTAAAAATTATTTCATTCGTCTTTGCGTTTGGGATCCTCGAAATGCTCTATGCTATTTTACTTTGTTTGTTGTTTATCTGTCAATCAGGGTCTCACTCTGTACCCGAGCTTTACTGAGAACTCACTATGTAACCCAAATTGGCCTCAGTGTTGCAACCATTCTACTGCCTCAGCCTCCAGAGTGCTGGGATTAAGATGGGCATTACCTATCTCCTAACATGGCTTTTACCCATCAGAGAACAAACAGTTGTAAGAATAGACATCACATGGTTTCCTGGGTGTGGCTTACCCTTGCATTTGAATTAGACCCTGAAAAAGCTGCCCTCTCTTTGGGAAATTCCTCAGGTCAAAAGGCACATCTTTTCTCTCAGATTGCTCTGTGATAGACTGCTCTCTGCAGCAAAATATACATTCATCCCTTACCTCTGCCAGACTTTTATAAACGTTAGACACACTTACAATACTTGTTGACCATAAGAGAAAAATGGTGTTATTATCCAGATGCTTGAAGTAGACAGTCTCTTCACAACCATTTCATAAATCACATCTTACAGAAAATACATATCACAACAATAACAATTGTTGTCCTTTGGCCAAAAAAATGGATTTGAAACATCTGTCTATATCCTTAGAAACGTCCTTCCCAAGTACACTGTGTGTTTTCGTCTCCTAGTCTAAATGGCGATGGCGGACTGAAGTGGTGGTGGGGGAGACATTCTAATGAGGACAAGCAGCAGCACCAAGAAACAAAATGGAAACACTATAATAAATTATAGATTTTGATAAATTATCCCCACACCGTGGAGTTTCAATTACAGAAACACACAGTTTACACAAGTAATTACTGAAGAAATTACCACAGAAGCACATCCATTCATGGAATTATGAGACATCAATTCTCTTCCCTGATTGCATCTTCAGCTCCAAGTATGGCAATCACAGCTCCACACAAAGACCTTAATAGCACAATCTTTTTTGGAATAATAATAATAAAATACCAGTGGATGTGAACTGTGTAAAAGGAAGAAAAGAAAACATTGTTGATTTGTGGTGAGAAAGAACACGACTTTAATGAATTTATGGTGAAGACCAAACTTTGACCGAACATTGGAAGTTGATCACTCAAGGGTCCTGCCCTAAATGTTGTCAAGAGTCACTGGAACATGACAACAGGCCTGAATGGTAGTTTAGAAGCTTTTAGCATAGGTCCTCTGTTCAACTCAGTATCTAGTACAGATGTACACAGTGTGTTTATATATTCATATATGTATATGTAATATACATATATTCAAATTTTGTGGTTAGAATGTGAAATGTCCCTTATAACATGTATTTGAACTGTTGGTGGTGCTGTTTTGGGAGGCTGTAGAGCCTTTAGGAGGAGAAGCTTCTATGGGGGAAGTGGGTTATGAGGGGTGAGCCTTCAGGATTTAGCATTGTACCTCACTTCCTAGTCACACTCTGCTAACTGCTGATTCACTATGAACAGAGCCTCATGGCTCCTGTTGCCATGCCTTCCCTGCCTTGATGAATGGAGCGTATCCCCTTAAACTGTAAACTGAAAATAAACCCTTTCCTTAATCATGATGCTTAATGCAAGGTATTCTGGTCACAGCAATGAGAAAAGGAACTGTTGCATGGACTGGCAAGCCAGACTGCATTTGGTTACAACCACCTGCTTGAATCAGCACAAATGAACTTGACTGTTGGTGCTTTGTAGGAAGGGCAGGGCAGAGAGAGAAGGAGTCAGTCATGTCTTCCAACCAACCAGTAGCCTTAGTTGTATGTAGGGGAGGGATAAGAACATGAGCAAAGAAAGCTGGAGAGAGGCTGCCCCCTTTGCCATCTCGAGCAGCTGGCAACAGCTCATGGGGTTCCAGCTGAAACGTAGAATTTGCTGTTCGGCCTCAGTAGGGGAGCCCACCCTCCCTTGCCCATTACTCTGTAAGTAAGCCCAAATAAGCTCTGGCTTCCCGGAGCAGTCTGGAGAAATTATACCTTGCTTTGTCATCAGGGAGCCAGCGAGGATGGGGCTGGACGCCACTAGCACCTCCTAGGAAGAACTTTAGCAACAGGAGCGGACACAACAAATGTTCCATGTGCAAACATGCACACACACACGCAAACCTCTTACATTAGACCATGAGGGCCCTTCCACAGCCCCTGACTCTTACCACCTGGATCCATTCTGACGTGAACTGTATCTTCAATTTCAAGGTCTGGGGACATCTTTGTTACCTGACACACTTTGTTCTCCCACTTGGCATATGAGAAATGTCAAATAATCTTTGTCCCTGAAAACAGCCTTCAGCCAAGGTCTACTGGGAATGGGTGTGTAAATTCCCTGGCTCCCTGGCTTGTCTTATGATACCCTGAGGTACGGAGCCTTCACTTCTGAGACTTTCCAATGGAGTCAATATTATCTGCAATCACTTGTTAAAACATATATTTTATTTGTTTCCTCTTTGCCATCTCACTCCCCAAACCTCTACTGACTTCTCTTAGACATCTCGAAAGTACTGGACCTGAAACCTTGTCTCAGGATTTTCTTCTCAGAAAATATTTCATCTTTAAAATGAGAGTCCTGGGCATCTGATAGTGACCACCAAGTGAAAAAGTGCCTGTTAAATGTCATTCACAGTTTTTGGTCTGAGTCAATGATGGGTTCATATGTGTTGTTATGACTGCTCTTGATACTCTTCTTAAAATTTGTTTTCTCTCTGTCTCCCACATTTTCTCTTTACCTCAGTCTCATTTGCTATCTCTTTGTAGTGCTGTAACTTTCAACTCTGTTGTTCGAATGTGAAATGTCTTCTAAAGGCACGCTTTAGAAGAGTAGGAATTCTATGTTAGAGTACATTACATCAAAAAGTATTGTAAAAATTCATATTTACCCATAACCTCACAACGTACCTTTATTTGGATATACGATCTCTGCAGATATGATTAAGATGATATCATATTGGATTAGAGTTGACTCTAAATCTAATGAATAACTTTATAAGCAACAGAAAAAGACACACAGAAGTAGATGTTGGAGTGATACTCCCACAAGCCAAGGACTATCAAGAGTCATCCACTTCTATTTCTAAAGAGGCAAGGAGTTTTCTCTAGAGCTTTCAGAGGGAGTGTGACCCTGCTGATACTTTGATACCCAAAATTCTAGCTTCCAGAAATAAAAAGAATAGATCTTTGTTATTTTAAGTCACCAAGTTTATGTTACTTTTCCATAATAGTCCTGGAAACTGAGGCACTGTGTAGAACAAAGGGACCAGCAGCCATAAATTCTGTAACACTGCTCTTCAAGGAGACTGGACGATGAGGCCCTGACAAAACCTGGAATAATAAATGTGTACCCTGGCTTAGATTTCCTTCACCAATCACAGAGCAAAAGGTACTAATTAAGGGTAACCATATTTTGTGTTTGTTTGTTTATTTTGAGACAGGGTTTTGCTAAATAGCCTTGGCTGATCTTTAACTCTCAATGAACCTCTTGCCTCAGCCTCTCTAGTTCTGGAATTATAAGTGTGCACTACCCCACCTAGCTGCCATATTTTAGATATCACTTTGGTGTCCTTCAGATTCAAAGAATGATACCAAAGACAAATTAGCACTTTCTGTTAAAGTGATTACTATCACCACCATCATCAGCATTTTCCACATCATCACAGCAGCGGTAGGGCCATTGTTTGCTAAATACCTATCCAATGCCAGACCCTAAACCATGTATTATATGTTTGTACTCTACTTTCATCTTCACAGTAATACTATATTATAAATGATATCTACCCAGTTTTTACCATTAAGAGAATAGAGTCAGAGAAGGTAAATAATTTGTCTAAGACTACACACATGAAGAATGATTCAACTAGAACTGTAAAACCTTCCAATGAATTCAAAAGACTGGTGATAGCTGTGGTCAAACAATTCAAACATGACAAAGACAAAGAGATGAATTGAATGAGGAAGTCATGAGTAATGCAGAGGTCGAAGTGTTGAAGAAAAAACAAAATGAAATGATGATGGGAAGGAAAACCTCAGTAAGTCAATTAAAACCCTCAGTGGAAAGCCTCACTAGTAGAATGGGTCATGTTGAAAACAGAGAATCAGGAATGGAAGACAAAGTGGAGGAACCAGATCATTCAGTAAAGATAAATGAGGAATTAAAAAAAAATATGAAGGGAACATGGGATTTGGGGACACCATGAAAAGCTCCTGTCATTGAAATATACACTTAGAAGTAGGAAATTAATATCATAGTGAAGACATAGAAAATATCTTCAGTAAAATCATGGAAGAAAACGTCCCAAACGTAGAGAAAGAGATGCCCATCCAAGTACAAGAGGTCTAGAGAACACCAAGCAGACAAGACCAGAAAAGAAATTCTCCACATTTATAGTTAAAACACTAAAACCACAGAATAAAGAAAGAGTACTGAAAGTTGTAAGAGAGAAACATCAAGTCATTTGTAAAGTAGATCCATTATTATGATACCTAATAATTTGACAAGAACATTTAAAGTCTGAAAAAATTTGGTCCAAACCCTGAAAGACCACAACTGACAACCCAGCCTAATAACCTCAACAACACTATCTATTAAAATTGAAGGAGAAATAAAAAATTTTCATGTTAAAACAAATTTTAAAAATTTATTACTACTAGGTAGAAGAAATATTTTAGTCTGAACAGAAAGATAACACTACTTAAGAGATCACAGGGAGTAAATGAACAATGAGACGGTGACTCAAAAGAGATTTGAGAAAACACAAAATCAACAAAATAATAGGACATAATATACATCTCTCAACATCTCTATATATTAATGGCTTCATTTCTCTAATAAAGAGACACAGAATAACAGACCAGATGAGAAAACAGGAATCATCTTTCTACTGCCTCCAAAAAGTACACTTCACCATCAATGATCAATACCACCAGAGAGTAAAATGATGGAAAAAGGTATTCCAAGAAAATGGAACAGAGAAACAAGTAGGCGTAGCTAATATCTGACAATATAGACTTCAAAGCAAAAAGTAGTCAGAAGAGATCAAAAGGTACACTTCACACTCATTAAAGAACAAGTCCACCAATAGGATATTACAGTCAACATATAGGCAGCAAACAGAGGCATCAAATTTCATTTAAAAATAAGATAAGAGCTAAAAAATGCATATTAATCTCAACACAGTGATAGGAATGACTTTAATACTCCACTGTCATCCATAGACAGGTCATCAGGAAAAAATTAAACAAAGGAACTCAGAAGTTAAATGACATCATATATTAAAAGGACATAACATATCTATAGAATATTGTACCTAAACACTAAAGAATACAGATTCTTCTCAGCAGCTCAGGGAACCCTCTCCAACATCGACCTCATACTGAAACACAAAGCAAGTCCCAAAGAATATGGGAAAACTGAAATAGCAAATTGCACTCTAAACATAGATGCTTACCAACAGCAACCAAAAGTACGCAAACACATGAAAATTAGACAACACATTGTTAAATGAATATTGGTCAAGGGATAAATCACATGAGAAATTTCAAAAATTCCTAGCACTGAGTGAAACTGAAAACACAACATACAAAAATACTATTGGTAAGACACAGTAAAGGCTGTCCTCAGAGGAAAGTTGGTAGCAGACTAATCAGAAAATTAGAAACACCTCATATTAATAACTTACTGATGTACCCAAAAGCCTGAAAAAAACAAAAAGAAACAGCAGCTAAAAAGATTAAACAGAAAAACATTAAATCAAGACTGAAATTAATGAAAACGTGAAGGAAAAAAAACAATATGAAGAATCAAGGAAATGAAGATTTGATTCTTTGAAACATTAACAAGATTTGACAAACCTAAACCAAATTAATCAAAGAAAAGAGAGGATCCAAACTGATAAACTCAGTGATGAAAAGCAAAACATTAGAGTAGATTCTGATGAAATTCAGGAAACCATAAGGATACACTTCATATATATATATATATATATTTCACTAAACAGGAAATTTTTAAAGAAATAAATTTCAAGATATGTATGACTTGCCAAAGTTAAATCAAAAGGAAATAAATAATTTTAAAAGACCCAAAACAACAAACAAGATAAGGTAGAAATTAAATCACCCAACTACAAACATTAACTGGGACCAAATGAATTCATGACAAAATTCTACCAGTCCTTCAAAGAGGTAAGACCAACACTCAAATTTTCTATAAAATAGAAAATAAAGGTACACTTCTAAATTTATTTTATGAAGCCAGTATTACTCTGATAGCAAAATCATGCAAAAACCCCAGAGAAAATAAAATTATAGGTCAGTCTTCCTAGTGAACACATATGTGAAAATTCTCAGTAAAGTACTTAAAACTGAATTCAAGTGCATATTAAAAATATCATTGGCTTCATCTCAGAGATGAAAGGATGGTTGAGCATACCTAAATACAGAAATGTAATCCAACACATTAGCAATTATCTCACTAGATACAGAAAAGACCTTTGACAAAATCCAAGATCCCTTCATGATAAAAGTCATGGAGAATCTGGGGACACAGGGAACATACCTCAGCATAATAAAGACAACATATAACAAGCCAACAGCCAATATCCTATTAAATGGAGAAAATACTCACAGGATTTTCACTAAAATTGGGAACAAGACAAGGATATCCACTCTCTTCACTCCTGTTCAACTTAGGGCTTGAAGTTTTAGCTAGAACAATAACACAGTGAAAGAGATAAGGGGGACACAGTTCAGAAAGAAAGAAATTCAAGTATCCTTATTTGCAGATGATATGATTCTATATATAAAATACCCTGAAGACTACACCAGAAAACTCCTAGAGCTGATAAACACAGTCAGCAAATTAGCAGAATACAAAATTAACAGACAAGAAAATCAGTAGCCTTCATATACACCAACAACAAATATAGTGAGAATGGAACCAGGGAAACAATCCCATTTGTGATAGCCTCAAAAAAGTATATTGGAATAAATCTAATCAAGAACATGAAAGATTTGTCTCAATAAATTTAAGACTTTTTCCCATTCTGGTAGGAATTTTGCTCCATTTGTCAGTTGTTGGTCTTACTGCCTGTGCTCTCAGGGTCCTCTTCAAAAGTTCTTCTCAAAAAATTTGAAGAAGATACCAGAAAATGGAATGACCTCTCATGCTTATGGATAGGTAGAATTAACATTGTGGAACTGGCCAGTCTATGAAAATCAATGAACAAATTCAGCACAATTCCCATTACACTTCCAACATAGCTCTTCGGAGCTTGAAAAAAGAATCTCAGATTTCATATGGAAACACAGAGAGAGAGGAAGAGAGAAAGAGAGAGAGAAAAAAAACCAAAGCAATCATGAACAACAAAAGAAGAGTTAGAGGCATCACTATCTCTGAATACAAATTATTCTACAGAGCTATATTCATAAAAGCAATATGCTATTGGCATAAAAGCAAATTCATTGATCAATGGAATAAAACTAAGGACCCAGATTTAAAAACATACACTTTTAACCACCTGATATTTGACAGATGGGCCCAAAACCTTGGAAAACAACATCTTCAACAAGTGATGCTGGTCAAACTGGATAATGACATGTAGAACTATGAAACTAAACCCCTATGTCTCACATTGCACAAATCTCAAATCCAGTTGATCAAGGATGTCAACACAACACCTGATACCCTGAATCTGATGGGAGATAAAGTAAGGAATATACTGGAACTTATGAGCACTGGAAAGAACTTTTTTGAACAGGACCTTGATAGCACAGGCAATAAGACCGACAACTGAGGAACTGGAGCTTTTGTGGAACAAAGGACACCATCAGTGGAGTAAAGAGGCAGACTACGGAATGGGAAAAACGACACCAGCTGCACTCTGACAGAGGCTTGATATCTAAACATCAAGAAAACAAACGACCTAATCAAATATTGGGGCGAGGAACAAAAGAGAATTCTCAAAAGATAAAACACGAGTAGCTGAGCAATTTTTTCTTTAATTTCAAAATCTCTTGCCTTCAGAGGAAATGTAAATTAAAACTGCTCTGAGATTTCATCTTACCTTACTCGAAATAGCTAAGTTTCAAAAAACAAATGATGACAAATGCTGGTGAGTATGCAGGGGGGAAGGGAACATTTATTCACTGTTAGTGGGAGTCCAAAAGTGCAGTCACTCTGGAAACCAGTGTGGAGGTTTATCACAAAGCTAGAAATTCATCTACTATATGATCCAGCACTCCTGGGCATGAATGCAAAGGACTCTATATCCTACTACAAGAAAGTCCTGCTCATCTGTGTTCATTGCTGCTCTATTTACAATATCCAGGAAATGGAAAAAACTTAGATGTTCAGCAACTGACGACTGGATAATGAAAATATGGCACATTACACAATGGAGTATTCATTTGTTAAGAAAAACAAAATTATGAAATTGGCAGGTAAATGGATGTACTGGGAAACAATCATCCTGAGTGAGCTAACCCAGACCCAGAAAGACAAACATCACATATCCTCTCATAAGTAGAAACTAGCTTTGAATCTTTAGATAGGTGTATTTCAACTGGAAAATCCATGAAGGTGAGGACACCAGTAAGGGGCCATGAGGCTGAAGCTTCCTGGTACAGGAGATGAAATTCAGTGATAATAAGGAAGAAAGGGGACTAATGGACTAGCAAGAGTTAAATCGGATGTGGAATGGGACGGCAAACAGGAGGAAATGGGGAGGGAGACTCTACACCAAAGGCCTTTTGAAAAAGTTAAATGGAAAATTACTACTACAGAAGCTTCTCAAAATGTTTATATATAAAATACACGAAGAGTTTAAATATAGTTTTCCTGTAACACTGGTTCAATGACCCCTATCAGACACCAAAGGCAAGGAAATAAACAAGCCCAATGTCAGAAATGGACTTCTTTTAGAGTTGTTGACCAGGAGTCCCCAAACCCTCAAACAATACTAGTTATTGCCATTGTCATTGGTTACCTGCCAAAACTTGATGGTAAGATCCTATTGCGGAAGACATTACAAATGTGAGTCACAGACCAAACAAGGAAAAATCAAGCTGGTACCAACCTCAAAGCATCATCTCGACTGGCTAGCTTTTGTAGTGCTAGAACGAATGTGACTAGAAGAGAAAAGCAATCACCAGTCTTACTCTGTTGTAAACCCTAAACGCTACAATAAATCTGGGCTGGCGAGATATGTCCACTGGTGTAATAGTATCCTGAATGTTATGAAAGTACAAACCATCTTCGGTTTGGATTTAAGATCTACTTCACAAGATGGAGCTCATACCTGTAACTGTTTTCAGGGCCATGAACCTATTGCTAGAGAGGTCACAGGCCGTAGAAGAGTACTGTTCTGTTAAATAGACCTAGTATTAAACTGACTCATAATGACTTAACGTTATATCCATAATATTAGTGCATCTTTTTCTCTAAATAAAGAAGCTTCTTCTTGCTGAAAACAATCAATATGTGAGTTATATAACAAACATGGAGAAATCAAGCTGGTACTGACCCCAGATCTTCAGCTCTACTGCCTAATTTCCACAGTATGGAAGGTGTTATGAATGCTCCTAGAAGTTACTAGTTACTCTGCTGTGAACCCTGAGAGCTACAAAAGATTAGCCTGGCAAGATATGCCCACTGATGCACTAGTAGCATGAATGTTATAGAGTAGCCAATGATCTTCTGATTGGATTTAAGGCCCACTTCACAAGATGGGGCTCATAATTGGCTCTGTTAACTGGGCCAAAAACCCTTGAGTAAACTGGTCACAGTCCATTGTGGAGAACTCAATACTATTAACCTGCTAAATGGACATATTATTAAGCCAAGTCCTAATAGCTTATTGTTATACCCATAGATTAATATGTCTCTCAAATCTCACCTGCCAAAACCCACCGGCAGAAATGGAACCGTACCCAAAGCAGGGAGTGAGGATGGAGAAATGTAGAGATAGAAGTAGAGATGAGAGAGAGAGAGAGAGAGACAAACAGAGAGAGAGAGAGAAAAAAATAGGACAGACTCTGGAGGGCTGTCAGTCAATACTGAAGCAGCTTGCCTTTATTAAGTGCCCCCTATTTATACTCTGTGAAATGAACAAAACAACGGGTCAAAAGGTCATCACAAAACAATACTAACACAGGCAAAATAACTTAAGATATGATTGGCTTCCTTGAAGGGTCTTCAGGTGTCCTCAGCCTTGGGCGTAAGATAGACTTCCCCTCAGGTGTAAATTATTTGCATAGCAAAACCTCCTGCTCCCAACAGCACTTCTGTGCACAAGATTGACTTCTGCCTAACCCTAAACTAGGGCATAGTTCAAGGCAGGCAAATGGCTCCCGACACTCACCAAAGAAGCTTCTTCATGCAGCATATGATGATTAACACAGAGAACAACAGCTAGTCAATATGCAGAAAATAAGAGAATCAGAAGTGCTCACCCCTAAATCATATATCTAGATCATACTGTCTCTCCCAAGGCTTGAGGATCACGGTAGAGGAGGTAGTGGAAAGACTGTAAGAGCTAGAGGTGGTATCTGAATATAAGGAAAATTTATGTTCTTGACATAGCAATGCAGATGCACACAGTGTCTATAATCACATGTAGAAGATCTGCACAAGCCCAAGCTAGACAGAAGCACAGCATGGAGAGGAGATGTGGTTAAGAATTCCCAGGGCTACTTGAGGAGCCATTTGCAATTGATACCTGCTAGAGAGGGAGACAATTTTCTTTAAAATGTGATATCAGGAAGGTTGACCTGGCTCCAGGGTTTGGACCCACATCCAAGAGCATTTAGGGAACACATATCAGAGACAGTTGACCTTAAAAATGATAGGCATGAATTATGTCTGAGGTAGTAAGGTGTGGATGTATCTGAGAGGAGATTGGGGAGAAGCTCTGAATATGATCAAAATACATTGCATTAAATTCTCAAAGAATCGATAAAAGTATTGTGGTTTTTTTTCTAAATTAATCAATAACAGTGGTAACAGCATGCACAAGACCCATGAAACTCAAGCAGTAAAGTCAACATGAAACTATGGAACTGGGCACAAGCCCCAATCTTAGCCAAAGAACTTGTGAGCAGCTGATTACTACTTGGTGAGGAAGAGCTGATCTTCTTTAAGGGAGTGACTCTAAATAGACTGAGTAGACCCCAGTGGATGAACTTGCAATGAGGGACATCAGGGTACACTAATTTTATTCAATAGTTCTGAAGATAAATGGCAGAACTTGTGAAATCCAACGAGTGGGGTATGGGAGGGTGCTGATGGGGAAGTGGATGATTAAGATGTTATATATGAAATACATAAAAATTGACCAACAATTAAAGGGAAATAAAATGGGCTGGTATGCTAGGAAAAAAATGGTTGGAATAAGAAGTGGTTTTGATGGTGTATAAGGATGGTGTTCAAATAATTCTGGAAGGGTTAATATTAGATCTTGGAGTGATAAGAAAGAAGGAATCATGGGAAGGTCTAGAATATTCCAGGAGGAGAGAACAGCAAGTTCAAAGCCCTAAAGCAGGAAACAGCTTGGAGAAACAAAAAGAAATCAGTGTGGCTGAAGCAGTGAGGAGAGGCATCACATCTCCCTCCACACCCTTTAAACCCCATGGCCACTTGGCCCATCTTGGTCACTGTTATATCTCCAGCCATTAGAACCTCTCCTACCCTGGGGTTCAGTTTCCTCATCTGTGCAACATGAATTTTATACTATGTGACACAGGTCTTTGCTAGCTCCAACCGTTTATGACTTGAACTGTCTGAAAACAGTTAAAATTCACTGAATTCCTTGCACCAGTAAAATACCCACCTCATCATTTTTAAAATCAGCCAAGTGGCAACTTTTATATATGGATCAGCAAGCACATAGCTAAGCTGGGGATTTCCTACATATTATTTTGGGTATGTGGTTCACTTGAATGTAAACAAAGAAGGATTCTGTGGGTGAGTCTCTGGATTCTGTGAGTCCAGGCCTTTCTGAGAATGTCACGTACACAACGAAACTTTTAAAAATAGTTTTCTTCCTATTTTAAAAAAGCACTCTTATTTTAAAATACCAATAAGCATTCACTGTGAAACAGTAAAGAGAAACTAATTAACTAATAAGTGGTTTTCTCTCTGAGTGTACCTGGTCTTCTTCCTTCCTTCTTTCCCAATCTGACTTCTGTGGAGAGTAAATTTGTTCCTTTGACAACATACACATATGCAGGATCACAAATGCCACACATACACCTCAATAAATGTACAGAAATATATTAGATGCACAGCCATTGATAATAGTCACTCAAACACCGAAGCACCATATGAATTTACAATCCACAATCCACATTCTCTTTTTCTAATATTTTTAATGAATCATTGTGCGTTTCATACAGAACATCTCAATCCATCCTAACCACCTTTACATCCCTCTCCCTACCTGAGCTCCCCTCTATAGCCCCCCAATTGGAATCCACACATTCTTTCATCTCTATTAAAGTCTATTGTGTCAAGTTCGTGTCCCCAAATGATCTCAGTACAGATTCATCCACTAAGGTCTAGTCAGCCTACCCAAAGTCCCTCACTTTAGGAAGACTAGCTCATCCTCACCCAACAGTAATCAGTTGCTAATATTTCCTAGGCAAAGGTTGGGGTCTGCCACCCATTTCCCCAGTTGTACAATGGGTTTTTGTCTGCTTGAGTTTGCATAGGTCTTGAGCATGCCAAAGCCATTGCTGTAGGACATATAAGCAGGGTCCCAGTAGCTTGTAGGATTCTATTTCCATATGGTCACACCCCTCCTTACTGGCTCTTACAATCTTTCTGCTCCCTCTTCTGCAACGGTCCCTGAGAACTGGAAAGTGAGACTTAATGTAAGAGTCCTGTCGAAGGAACCACACTCTGCAGATTCCTAATCTCCATGATTTAACCACTTGTGGCCTTTTGTGTGTTGCTGACCCTTTGTTGCATGCGAGAGCTTGAATCTGTTAACAGTCTTTAGTGTCTTCTTTACTCCTTGTTCTATATTGCGTGAGCCTTGGGTTTGGAGGCTACATTGTAGATGTGCCACTTAGGCATGGGTAATTCACAATGTTTGTGTGTGACCAGCTGTTATTAGTCTCTGTCTGGTGCAAAAGAAGCTTCTTTGATGGGTGGTGATTGGGATACTTGACTGTAAATAGAAGAATACATATTTTGCATTTAGTAAGAATTTACATTAGCCTAGGGATGTGACAGCCATGGATATTTCTCTAAGATCTATGACTTACTTCTTCAGCCATGTATTTGCCCATGATTACAGTACCACACATGAGTTTCCTCCCACTGAGTGGGCTCTAAGACCTATTAGGTAACCTTTAATTGGCCCCAAGATAAAAGTGCCACTACTGCACAGTGTTGAATGGTGTGCCAGTCACAGATACGGTTATTGAGTCATGAAACTGATGTTGAGCCATTGATTGATGGTTTCCCTTGGCTACCTGCATAGTGCTCTCCAGAGCTATGAGAGCCATGTTTCAGGGAAAGTGACTTCTAGGTCACTTCTAGTTCCATTGCTCCAAATCCAGTCTCCAAAGTATATCCTGTCTTCAGCAATAGGGTCTTACCTTCAGGTTCAAGGAAGCAATCAAAGGCTGTAGCAATAGCCTGTGTAATTTGGGGAGTCTTTTGGACCACTCTGGCCAACAACTCAAAGGAAGAATTCTCCTGTCTGGTACTATTTCTTGCCTTCATTGATGTACATGGTCTCATGTAGAGTTACTGTATTTGGAATTTGTCATTAGGTTATTAGACTAATATGATTTCCTCTGGTATTTTATTCTCTCTCTCCCTCTTTCTCTTCCTCCCTCTCTCTCTCTTTCTTCTCTCTCCATTTTTCTGTCTTTCCCTGTCTAACCATTCCTCCATGCCTTCCCTATTTAAAGTGGCCCCATTTTCTGATTCTGTGTTACTTCACTTAGCATAACAGTTTCTAGTTCCACCCATTTACCCACAAATGTCATGATTCTGTCTTTCTTTGCCACTGAGTAGAACCCCATTGTGTAAATGTACCACATTTGCATTATCCACTCATCAGTTGAGGGACACTTAGGTTGCTTCCATCCCTTAGCTATTGTGATAAGAGCAGCAACTTACATGGATGTACAAGTATCTCTGCAATAGGATGAGTCTTTTGGGTATATGCCAAGGGGTTGTATAACCAGGTCAAATGATAGGTTCATTTTTGTTTTTTTTAGGAGTTCCCCACACTGCTTTCCATGAGTTTACAATTCCACCAACAATGAATGAGCATTCCCCTTTCTTCACATCCTCCCCAGCATTTAGTATCATTTGTTCTCTTGATCTTAGTCAGTTGCACTGGGGTAAGATGAAATCTTAAAGTGGTTTTAGTTTGCACTTCCCTAGTTATTAATGATCTTGGGCACTTTTTAAGATCTTTCTCAGCCATCTTTATTTCTTCTTTTGAGAACTCTCTGATCAGATCCTTAACCCATCTTATAATTAGGTCACTTGTTTTCTTGACTATTTGTTTTTTGAGTTCTTTATACATTCTGGATGTTAAACCTCTGTCAGATGTGTCACTAGTTTTTTCCTATTCTGTGGTGGTTTTTCTCTTCACATCCTTGGTTGCTTCTTTTGTTGTAGAGAAGATTTTTAGTTTAATGAGGTCCCACTTGTTGGTTACTGGCTTTAATTCCTGAGCAATTGCTGTTTGATTTAGAAAGTCCTTTCCTACACTTATATCTTGGGGTTACTGCCAACATTTTCTTCTAACAGTTTCAGAATTTCAGGTTTCATATTGAGGTCTTTGAGCCATTTGGAGCTGACTTCTGTATAAGGTGAAAGATAAGTGTATCATTCTTCTACAGGTGGAGATCCAGTTTTGCCAGCACGATTTACTGAAGATGCTGTCTTTCATTCAGTGAATGTTCTTGGCACCTTTATCAAATACCAGGTGGCTGAAATTGCATGTGCTCATGTTTGAGTCTTCACTATATTCTCTTGGTCTCCAGATCTGTGTTGTGCCAGTACCATGCTGCTTTATGACTACAGCTCTGTGATATAGTTTGAAATCCGGTATAGTAGTCCCCCCACTGCATTTCTATTTGTGCTCAGGGGTACTTTGGTTATCTGGGGGCTTTTTGTGCTTTGGTGATTTCCATGACTTTAGATATGTGTCCATTTCTTTACTTTTTACTTTCCAAATTTAATAGCATATAGGTTTTTAAAGTATTCCTTTATAATGTTCTAGATCTTTTTGTTGCTTCTTGTAATGTTTCCCCTTTCATCTCTTATTTTGTTGATTTGAAGTTGCTCTTTCTTTCTTTTAGTTAACTGGATCTGTCTATCTTGTTTATCTTTTCAAAGAACAGGCTCTTGGTCATATTGATTCTTTATATTATTTTGTTTCTATTTCATTAATGTCTGTTCTGATTTTTGTTATTTCTTCTTGTCTACTGGTGGGATTCATTTGTTGTTGACTTTCAAGATTCTTGAGTCACAACGTTAAATCATTTATTTGTGCTCTTTCTGATTTTTTAATGTGGACAGTTAGAGCTATATACTTCCCTTTTAGGACTGCTTTCAATGTGCCCCAGAGGTTTTGGGGGGGGGGGTTGCATTTCCCTTTTCATTTATTTCCAGGAATTTCCTTCTTAATTTCTCCCTTGACTCATCCATCATTCAGGAGTGTGTTGTTTAGTCTCCATCATAAGTTTGTGAAGTTATTAGGACTTCTTCTGGTGTTGATTTTAAGCTTTATTGCATTGGAGTCAGTAGGATATTGACTATGAATGAGTACTGTTAATGAGTTTGGATTAATCTGTGTCTTAAAGTCTTGTAGTATTGTTTTTATAAAGTTGAATGCACCAGAGTTTGGTACATATGTGTTCGTGGTTGTAATATCTTCTTGGTTAATTGTTCCTTTGGTCAGAATGAAGTGACCCTCTTTGTCTCTTCTGATTAGTTTTAGTTTGAAGTCTATTTTGTCAGATGCTAAAATGGAAACTCCTGCTTGTTTCTTGGTGTCATTTGCTTGGAATATTTTGTTCCATCTTTTCACCTAAGGTAGTGCCTATCGTTGAAGGTATATTTCTTGCAGACAACAAAAGGATGGATTTTGTTTCTTGATCCATTCAATTAGCTTGTGGTTTTTGACTGGGGAGTTCAGTTCATTGATATTTAAAATTATTATTGAAATATGTATATTGATTCCCATCATGTTAAATTGTGTTTGCATCTTTGGTCTAACTTTGTGGTTCCTCATTCTTCATTTATTTTCTTTCTGTTACCCCTTGGATGTAGTCATTCCTTTCTTCAGTTCTTGGTATTGTTTCAAGTATTCTCTGAAGACCTGGTTTTCTGGACATGAATTCTTTCAACCTGTTCATGTCCTGGAAGATTTTTCTTTCCCTATCAACTATAACAGAAATTTTTCTGGGTAAAGTGTTCTAGGTTGGCATCTATGGTCATTTTAGACTAGAAATACTTTGGTCCAGGTTCTTCTGGCTTTCATAGTTTTCAGTGAAAAGTCAGTTGTAATTCTGATGGGCTCATTTTTATATGTGACTTTTTTTTTTACAGCTTTCAGAATTCTTTGTTCTGTATGCTTAGGGTGTTTACTATGATATACCGTGGGGAGTTTCTTTCTTGGCCCTGTATATTTGGTGTTCTATGTACTTCTTATATTTGTATGGAAATGTCTTTAATTTGGGGAAATTTTCTTATACAATTTGATTGAAGATCTGGTCAATACCATTATCCTGTGATTCTTCTCTTTCCTCAATACCTGTGATGAATAAAATTTTTTATTGTGTTCCACACTTCCTATATATTCCATTGCTGTATTTTAATTTTTTTTCATAATCTTTGCTTGAGTGCACTGATTCTTCAACTTTATCATATAGTCTTGATACTGTGTTTTCCATTTCATTCAGTTTGTGAGACTTTCTCCCATCATTTCAAATTGGCTCACTGAGTTTTTCACTTCCTTATTCATGTCAGCCTGAGTTTTCTTTACTGTTTCTATTTCTTTTGTGAATTCAGTCAGAAGTTTATCCCTATCTTGTTTTAGTTCTTCGATTTGTTTGTTTTAAATTCATTGAGTTCTTTGATCATGCTTATGATTGCTTTGTCTTGGGTTATCTCTATGGGGTTCTTATTATAGAGCTTTTCTACAGAACTGGTGATGTTTGATGGGGACATAATATTTGGGTTTTTCATATTATTTTTTCATTGTGTTCTTGACATGTGGATTCCTTTTGTTATTTGTGACTCTGATATGAGACTTGGGCCTTCCTTTTTCAGCTGAAATCTGATTCTGTTTGTATACTTGATATGACTTGGTTATTTTCTTATTGGCTATGCAATAGCAATAAGCTGTTGGTCAAGGTTTCTTATTGAGTATGGAAAACTGGTTGGTCAAGGCTTCAGGTTCTCTCTTTTGATTTTGTATTGGAGGGACCAGATGATTCTAGTTCAGCTGCTCCAAAGTTCCCTCAGAGGCACAGGTTAGACAAGATCTGTTGCTCTCAGGCTCCATCTTAAGGTCTGCATCCCTCTAGCCATCAGGCATGGCACAATTTGGGTAAATTGCTAGGCAGAGGCTAAATTTAGGCTTTCTTAGGTAGTCTTCAGAGGTCTAGGACCCAGTGAAGAAGGCTGCTCACAAAAATCCAAGGCAGGTTGGGTGAGGAGACAGCCAAGGAAGCAGTGAAGAAGGCTGCTCCCAGAAGATCACATTCCACTCTTTAGGACAAATATTCATATTCATGTGTACTGATAAACACATGCATGGATTTTCCTGTGCTCTGTGAACATGTGTAATACATTAGCAAATCAGCTCATGAACTTATATAATTAAAAGTACAAACAGAAAACTTATATATGCTTTGAACTGATTAAGGTTTTGTTGTTGGTGGTGCTTTCTTTATTTTTGAGTTTTTTTTTTTGTCAACTTGACACAAATTAATATCAACTGAGAAGAGGGAGCCTTAACTGAGAAATTCTGCCCATCAGACTTGCCTGTGGGCATGTCTGTGGGGTCTGGGTCTATTGCAAAAGGTATTGAGCAAGCCAAGCAATCCCAGATACCCTGAAGGGACGGTGAGAGTCTGGCCTGCTCTGCCTGAAGCGGTAACCCAGGTCCCAGGAAGCCACTCTAGGTACAACATCCTCGTTCCTCAGCAGTTGCTTCATCTTTTGCCCCACAAAGATCAACCCAGACCAGCCTCATGCCTAATTTCCATGTCAGTCCTAAAACCTTCCTGCCTTTGCCTATAGACCCCACCTTTAACTTTCTTGCCTTCTGTAATGACCAGAAAGGCCTCCCTATATAAACCCCTACCTTGGTTTCAATAACTGAACTGCCCACCAATGCAGTCTCCTGGGAATTCCTCCTGCCACACTCTGAGCCACCTGAGGACCAGTTTGATCGTTCTCCATTCTCTGGGATGGCTAGAGGCACAACAGCTGTGCTAGAGATGGAGACTCACCCACACATGTCTGTGTGGCATTTTATTGCTTACTGATTTTTATAGGAGAGTCCAGCCCACTGTGGGTGGTGCTGCCATGCCTGGGCAAGTTGGACCTGGACTATACAGGAAAAATCTATGTGTGAGCCAAGGAAAGCAAGTCAGTGAGTGGTGTTCCCTATGGTTTCTGCTTCAAGCCCTGAGTTCCTGCCTTGACTTCTCTGTATGATGAACTGTAAGCTACAAGATGAAATAAACCCTTCTTTCCCTAAGTTGATTTTTGTCAGTATTTTACCACTGAAACAGAGAAAACAAACTAAAACCTGCCTGTACTAATAAGTACACATACCCGCAAATTCATACACATATTCAAATATGAAAGTACACATGTACACATAACCCATGCATACATTACAAATCACATATACAAAAGTTTACGCAAAAATTCTGAGATACACGTACATATAATAACATAGGGCAAAGGGTCACACACAGTGATACAAATAAAACTATGGGTGCATGTATGAACATGCATTCATGTAGATAATTAGAAACACTCACATAATACATGCAATCCACACTTTGCAAAGAAAACACTTACTCTTGTATTACTTATGTAAACACACACTTCAAAGAGCTTCACACTGTTCCCTGAAAGAGCATGTCAAAAGAAACACAGTGGAGAATAGGGGATTCGCTCTGCTTCTGCTTTGTGTTTTTCTGCTATGAAATACAAGATCAATTGTAGTAGAATAAGTGAAGTAGTCAGAAAAACAATATGCAACTCAGTGGGAGGAGAGGCCTTGTATTCATCTCGGCAAAGAAACAGAGTGAGTGTCTAGGCTCCACAGGAAGCTGGTTCTGTGCTCTTGAAATTCATGAACTCCTCACCAGAAAGAGTCTCCCAGGCTTCTCCTCAGCATCCCCAAATTAGTATTAACAGCATCCTTAGAGTTCTTATTCCTTTTGACTTTTGTCAGGAATGGAGGACATCTTCCCATCTGTGTTGCCTTACATTCTTAAGTCTCTATGCAGGTAGGAAGGGCAAGCAACAACCACTAAGACAGAGTCAGTCACGGTGCCCAGCCTTGGGCTAAGTGCTTTGGCTGCCTTCACTCATTTTATCTCTTGCAAAAACTTAAAAGGAGTAAATGTTTTATCATCCCCACTTTGCTGACAAATAATGTGAGAATAAGAGCTCAAAGTCATGACTGCTGAGGCTGGTATGTGAACCTAGCTGAGTTTTGGAAAGACAGGCTCAAAGGATGGTAGAGCCTGCAATGTTTTATAATAACAAGTTTTTTTAAAGCCTCGTTTTTAACGGTATTTTTTATTGGGTATAACCAAACCGACTTCACAAGGCCAGCCTGGCTCTCTTCTTTTCTGTTAGTTGGCCTCCATCCCATGGGGATAACTCACCATAGGCAGTAGACATCCACAAAGCACCAAAAGACAGCAATGCTGAGTTGTTAAGTAGAGCGTTTCTCAACCATAGTACTATTGATATTTTGGTTCATAGACTACTTTGCTGGGGGAAGACTGAACTTTGTGAGATATTAAGCTGCACCTAGCTTCTACACACCAGATGACCTATAGCCGCCCTCCTCCCTCAGTTGTGTCAATCAACAAATTCTCCAGCTATTGTTAAATTGCCTTTGGAGAACAAAAACCATCATTGATTATAAATCATTAGATTATATCACATTTTAACCTATTCTGGGTCAAGCATCCAATGATATATTTTAATTTACTCTTCACAATAATTCTATGAAATACATCCTATTAATACTTTTTCTCCAATAGGGGAAACTGAGACATTATATTAGTTACTTTGCTCATGGTGGTTACAAAACACCTGATAGTTAACAACTAAAGAGAAGAAGAATTTATTCTGGCTAAGAGTTTGATAGTCCATCATAGTAGGGAAGACACGGCCAGAGGAACCAGAGGCCCTCTGGTCATACTGCACCAGCAGTCAGGAAGCAATGAGAGAACAGGAAGTGGGATCAGACTATACCATCTCAAAGCACACCCCCCTGTAACACATCTCCTTCAGTAAAACCACTCCACCCCCTAAAGGTTTCCTAAGATTTCTAAACAGCACCATGAGCTGGGGACTAAGAGTTCAAACACCTGGGCCTGTGGAGAGTTCATATTCAAACAAGTATCAATAAAGCATATGACCTGGCTTTCAGGTTCCAGTTATTCTTCTACCATCTTCTGCTATTTCTAACAATTGTAGCCATGACTGGATCCTCCATCTTTGACAGGCATTGGACTTCACATTATCTATTTTAAGTTTTTCCATAATGCTCTGAAGTTAACCACTAACATCTCTATTTTACAGGTGGGAGAACAGAGTTCCATGAAGCATATGGTAAAACAGGGTTGTGAACTCGTGTCCCTATGGCTTGCAACCTCAGTGCTCTCACCAGGTCTAAAATGCTGCTGCCACAGACAAGAGAATAATGTAGATCAAAACTCCCAGATCAGAACAATGATATTTCTTGCCTTGTAACCTGGAACAGTGATTTTGAATATCTGAGCCTGTGTATAGATGAAAATTCATGTGTGTGCATGACTGTACATATGTACAGACATGAATTTCATATATATATATATATATATATATATATATATATATGAAATTGTACAACTAGATTTGAAAGAAAATTTCCTGTAACATTATGGTTGAGAATTAACCATAATTTCCCTGTGAATTAGTCATCACCTCATTCTTCTATTAGTGCCATTTAATTCTTTTACTGCTGAGCATATTTTCCATCATTATAGGGATCACCTGAAATCTTTCCAGGGGAAGCACCAAGATCTCAGAATCCAACCCAGATATTGATCTGCATGTCCTTGTGACCCAAAAGTAAATAAGCCTGGTCTGTTAAGGATTTTTTAAAAAATTGATTTAAAATGCAGCATGTAC
This sequence comes from Eospalax fontanierii, assembly GCA_035773235.1. Classification (NCBI taxonomy): domain Eukaryota; kingdom Metazoa; phylum Chordata; class Mammalia; order Rodentia; family Spalacidae; genus Eospalax; species Eospalax fontanierii. The sequence continues at coordinate 40,057,481 of CM069546.1, forward strand.
TAGATCCTCTGAAATTACTCAAGATCATACCTTAGGGTATTCTAAGGGAGTACATTCTATTCTAGAAAGAAAGAAAGAAAGAAAGAAAGAAAGAAAGAAAGAAAAGCAAATGACCTTTCCCCCTTCTGTGTAATGAGACTCAGAGTTTGCGCTGAACGTTGTCTTCTCTCACATACACTGTCCCACCCACATCTCCAGTGCGGGCCCCAAATCAAACAAATCTGCACACTCCTAGAAGTCACTGTGATTTGTGTAGTCAGTTAATATAATCTGAGCCAATGAGATAAGACATTTGTTAAAGGGGGAAAAAACTTACCTGATAGATAGCTATATGCAAAGGTATTCTTGGCTCCCATTATCTGAGGACAAGGAAGAATGGGGCTCTATAACACTTGGCAGACATTTTGAATCTTGAGGACAGAGGGAAAACATGTAAACCTTCATGCACCCTGCATCAGCTCCAATTGAAGCCAGAACTCCTTGTAGGAGAAGGTGCAGCTTTATTCAGTGTGGATGATCTCCAACTAAAAGTGGTTTGGCTCTTTTTTTTAACTCTTCAAAGGTGTAAAATTGAAACAAATTCAGTAGAAACGGTTCTTCTAATTTTGAATTTGGCTAGCTGAAGATGTTATATAAGCTGCTGAGAGGAAAAGTCATCAACATTCTTACCCAATTATGAACCCTGTGAGCCATAATAACAATCTACATGACAAGATATACCTATGGGTGCAATTGTGATGTGAATGCTATGGGGGTGCTTTAGTATGCTTTTCTGTTGCTGTGACAGAAACACTGATCAAGGGAACTTGTAAAGGAGTTTATTACAGTTCCAAAAGGGCAAGAGGCCATCATCGTGGGAGGCATGGCGGCAGAGTTGGCCAGAGTAGACACAGGAGCTCAGTGTTCACATCCTCAAGCAGGTCCAGGAAGTACAGTGACCGGAGACCCAGCAAGGCTTAAGAACTCCCTAACCCTGTCCCCAGTGACGTGCTTCCTCCAACATGGGTACACATTCTAAGACCTCCCAAAACAGTCACCAACTGGGGAAAAAATGTCCAAATACTTAGAGTCTATGGGGGACATTCTCGTTCAAACCATCGCAGGAGGTAACCAACTGCTTTCTGATTAGATTTAAGGCCTGTTTCACAGGAAGAGGCTCATGCCTGTTATTGCAAATCTGACCAAGAAGCCTTGGTTGGCAAGCTCACAGACCCCAGGGGCAAACCTACTACTATCATTTTGCTAAATGGACATGGTATCAAATTGTTCCCTAAGTTCATATCTCTCTACCCATAGATTAGTGAACCTTTCGCACTTAATCACAGTTTCTTTGTGCATTGGGTGGTGATTAATGCAGTAGCTTACAGCTGGTCAAAGTGTGGAGAATAAGTGTCCATGGAGTGTTTAGCCACAATGGGCCATCTTCCTCTGAGGCTCAGGGACCATTGAAGAAGAGGAGGCAGACAGAGTTTAAGAGTCAGAGGTCAGAAAACACTGGAGCAAAATGATGTCTTTTGGGACATGATAGGACCACTCTATTCATGAACCCGTAGCAGCTGTGGCTGCCTCCACCAGACCTGCACAATATTGTTAGTCAGCATTCCATCGTGGAGGCAGAAGGAGCTCATGAGCTCCCCACTCCTGAGGAGCTATTGACAGTTGATGGCTTCTGAGGGAAGGAGAGATAATTTTCTTCAACAATGTGACCCCAGGTAGGTCAACCAAGCTCCAGTGGATGGACTCAGACCCAGTAGTATACGGGCAGCACAAACTGGACTCCGTGGATTCTTTTTTTAAAGAGTAGAGGAGACATGAAGTAAGGAAGACATTGGAGGTGGGGATGAGTCTGGGAGAACTTAAGAAAAGGAAAACAGGGTGAATATCATCCAAATAAAGTAAACGCATGTAGGTGATTCTCAAAGAATTAAAATATGTGTGTGTATGTGCACGTGTGTGTGTGTGTGTGTGTGTGTGTGTGTGTGTAGCAGAGTCCTGGTAGAGCCAGGTTTTGAACCTCTAATTCTAAACAAGAAAGAAAGGCTGTTCACTTAATTAAACCACCTTCCCTATCCAGAGTCTATGGATAGATTTCAACATACTCACTGAGGACACATTGAAACAGTGCAGTGAGTAGGTCAACTAGAGGGCAAAGATGCTCTAACTTTGAGACACTACATCCTCCTGCTTCTGGAACTTTGGAGAGGGAGAATTCAGCTCAAATATACTCAGACGGCATTGGTAAGTTGTGAATGGAGCTGTCTAAGAACCCTGAGCTCCTGTCCTCATTTGAACACCATCCCTGTGATCCCTGGAGATATGTAAACACAAGTTGTCCTAGACTACTGGCTTAAAATTCCAGATGCACCTTACCCCAGATCTCCCACCTTGGATTCACCAGGTCCTACAGGACACACTGGACAGTAACAAAGTGTGACATGAATCTCCAGTTGCTATTAGCATAATTAATACCCCTTCATTCCACAGAAGGGTCAGTTAATAAATGAATGGGATCTATGAATATGCAAATGATCTAAGTTTACTGGTTCCCACAAATACCTTATTTGCAATAAATTCATGGAAAATTTAATAGCAATAAAGTCTCTTTGACATTAGTACTCTCAAATCTATTTATTTGTTCATTCATTTAAATCTCAGTTTGAAACTGAGAGCTCTGGAATTACTAATGTACGCAGGGAAGAAGTGTCTCTAGAGGTTTCTGGAGTCCAAGCCAAGGCTATTATTAGCAAGGATGCTCAAAACTTCATTTCCAATAAGTTAGGAATTTTTACCTTCAACATTATCTTTGAGATTCAGTGAAGTAATTGACTAAGGCAAACATTAGATTACCAAGAAGCTGTAGAAATTCTACACCTGCAGTCATTCATTCATTTATATTAACTGCTTGCTATATGCCAAATATGATACTAAGCATAAACAAAAACTTAGCCTTGCATCCATGTAGAAGATTTAGAGTATACACAGCAGTGTTTTAAGACAATTTGCTACAAAGCCCAGGCTGACCTTGAACTTGCTATTCTCCTGCCTTAGACTTCCAATGTGGGAAATATATGTGGACCACCATTCCTAGTTCTATGATGTTCTAAAATGATATCGTTATGGATTTTATGAATCAGGGAAGCTACTGTTCAATGGCTTTAAAAGTATGTGATGGATGGGGCTTGGAGAGATGGCTCAGCATTTAAGAGCACTGGCTACTCTTGCAGAGGACCGGGATTTGGTTCCCAGCACCCACCTAAAGGCTAACAACCATCAGTAACTCCGATTCTAGGAGCTCTGATGCCATCTTCTGACCTTTGTGGGCATTGCAGGACACAGGTGCACTTTCATACATACTGGCAACAAATTATTACACCCTAAATTTGCATTGTTTATCTTTGTGACGGTGCAGAGATTTTAGAAATCTCTTTGAACCTATAGTAATTCCTCTACTAAGAGGCAATCCATCAGTCTGAATTTGTATTTTATGAAAGAGCAAGTATTCTTGGTATTCATGAATTAAATAAAAATAAAATAATAAATAATATTTATATTTTTAAAAGTAGGTGATGGAGTCAGATACCACAAATTCAAAAAATTATTTCACCACTTATTTAGTGTTAAGAGACAATTAACTTTAATCTGCAATCTAACCAGAACAAATAAAAAACTTCTTAGTTTGTTATAAAGATTAAATGAGCAAATAATACATTTTCAATGTTATATTACTTAGCACTTGATGAATTTTAGTTACTATTATCCCTAGAAGATTCTACCTGCATGAAACTTCTATCATGGAGCCTAAAGAAATGACTCAGTGGTTAAGAGCACTGACTGCTCTTGCAGAAGACCTGGGTTCAATTCTCAAAACCCACATGATGGCTAACAACCATCCGTAATTCCTGCTCCACGAGTTTGAACACCCTTTTCTGCACCTCCCTCTGGGGGCATTGCACCACACAAGTACCCTTACATACCTGCATGAAAAACACTCACACACATAAAATAAAAATAAATAATTTTATTTAAAGTTGTATCATAGGAGTTGGAAAGATGGCTCAGTGGTTAAGAACACTGGTCGCTCTTGCAGAGAGACTGGGTTCAAGTCTCAGAACCACCACATGGTGGCCAAAAACCATCGGTAACTCCAGTTCCAGGGGATCTGAAACTCTTCTGACCTCTGTGGGCATTGCACAACATGGGTGCACTTACACATGTACAGGCAATACACTCATACACATAAAAAATTATTTTAAAAAATTGTATCAAGAACTTAACACTTGGTGGGTTTTTAGGAATGTTAGTACTAACATTCCAGTAGAGACTTTCTTTGATGATAATGATATAATATCCCTAAGAACTTTCATTAAAATATTGAGTCACAAAAGAGCTAGTTTTAATTTCCAAGTTTTACTCTGTCATGGACTTTCCTTTTTGATAATTGCTAATGAAAGCTAAGTCAAACTCTGCAATTAGAATAGAATTAACTATTCTATATACCTCAGTGTATATGGGTACATATTTATTTGATTGACTAAATTAATCTAGTTGCAAATTTTCTTATTTGTGAGTTCATTACAAAAAGTGATTTTTACATTAAAAATATTTATAAAGCCAGGCATGGTGGTTCACATCTTTAATCCCAGCACTGGGGAGGCAGAGGCAGGGGGATCTCTGTGATATCGAGTCCATGTGCCTTCCATAGCAGGTTCCAGGGTACCTGGGGCTATAGGGAGACCTGGGTGTCAAAAGAAAACTTCAAAAAATAGTGATGAAAGAAAAAGAGAAAATTCTTTACCTAAATCCAGAAAAAATATGGTAGCTCTAATAAGCAAACAGAGGATCATGAGAATTGTAATGGTAATATTAATTACCAATTTGAGAGGCTCTAGAAATACCTGGGAGACAATCCTCTGGATACATGTATAAGGGAATTTCTAGGCTGAGTTAATTGAGATAAGAAGATCTACCCTTTGTGTAAACAGCACTACTCCATGGGCTGGAGTCCCAACTGGACTGAATAGAAAGGAACATGAGAGTCAAGCACCAGCGTTCATCTCTCCCTGTGTCCTGACTGAGGATGTAGTGTGACCAGTTGCCTCCTGCTCCCAGGTCTTCCCCATCCTGGTGGACGGTACTATTAAACTGTGAGCCAGAATAAAACTTCCCTTCCTTAGGTGGCTTTTATCAAGTATTTTGTCCCAGCAACAACAACAACAAAATAACAAGAGGAGGATTGAATGAGAAGAAACAATTCTGAATAATCAAAAAGTTTCATTTAAAATGAGCAAGAGAAGTACGGCCTGGGATAATGAGCTATTCAGAAAGCTGAAGCAAGAAGACTGCAAGACCTGCCTCAGTCTTGCAGAGACCAACTCTACAGAGTTGTCAGCTCAAGACCAGCCTGGGCTACAGAGAGTTTGAAGCCAGTCTATGCAACTTAATAAAACCTTTTCTCAAAATAAAAAGTGAAAATCTAGAAAAGATTGGGTATGTAGCTCATACGGCTCAGGAGTAGTGCATTTGCATTTTCCAAGCCTGTGAATGGCCCTAAATTCAATCCATAGAGTTATAAAACCAAAAGAGATCCAGCGAGGCAACAGAGGAAGTTCATTACCTTGTACAACAGGTGTCTTGGACAAACCAAAAGTTTTATGCATAAGATGGTGTGATGGTTAGTTCTAACTGTCAGCTTGACACCATTTAGGCTCATCTGGGAGGAGAGTTTCAATGGGGGCTGTGCAGATCGGATTGGACTGCGGGTGTCTGTGGGGGAGGTGCCTTGATTCTCTTAATTGAGATGGGAAGCCAGCCACTGTGAGTGGCGCTGTTCCCTGGCTAGGGGATCCTGGATTGCCTAAGAGTGGAGATGCAAGCTGAGCACTCTAGTGTGCATTTATTCATTTGCTGCTCTCTGCTCTTACTGTGAATGTAATGTGACTAGCTGCTTCAAGGTCCTGCTGCCTTGGTTTCCCCACAAGGAAGACTGTGATCTAGAATTGTGAGACAACAAATAAACCCTTTCTTCCCCGAGTTGCTTTTATCTGGATATTCCTTCCTAGCAAGAAAAGAAATGTGGACAGATGACCTTCTTGAGGAGGTAATGAGACCAGGAAAAGGCTCAAGAAAACACGTTTCACCACTTGTAGTGAGACTGCCAGCTCCAGTGACGGTTCATTATTCTCTTTCTATAGATTTTGTCCTTTATGTTCCTTAGGCACAGGGCACCCCAGGGATTTAGAGGAAAAATAACATTAACCCCTAAGCCCCACAGTGGCCCTCAGCCTGGGGCAGTAGGGTTTTTCAATTAAATTTACCTAGGTTAGCTTCTCCTTCTGGATGCAGACTTCTCTATGAGTTCAATGGCAAACAACCCAAACTCCTGGTTCTCAGAGTCTTGATTTGTTTCAAAAAAAATAGAAGAAAATATAATCAGTTCTTGAGATTGGGCAGCAATCTAGACAAAGTGAGTTAAGCAGTTCTCTAAACCTAGCTGTACTGAGCCAGCCCCTCTTTGGAGATTCAAGTTCTCCTAAGTGCCTGCTTGGGACACTTGTTTATTCATTGTATTTACCAGGTGCTTCAATTAGACCCAAACCATATACATAAAATGGAAACATTTAGTTAGACCAATTATAACCCAGGTGTTTGCATTGTCTCATCTTACAAGTCAGGATGCCCAGAGATAAGGAAGTTAAATGACTTGTCCAGAATCACAGGACTTCCAGGCACCAGGGTAGCTACTGAGCACAATCATCTTCTAGAGTTATGTTCCATTATCATCCCACTTGCCATTTAAGTGATGAATGTGTCTGTCTTGAGAGTGTATTACTCAGCATTCTGCTTCTTCCTACGAGCAGGAAACAATGCCTGGCACATAGGAGATGTTCACTAAATAGTGAATGAATGAATGAACAGAGTAGGTGCCTAACAAACCACTCTTCCTTCCTCCCTCCCACTGACCAGAAGGTGCTAGTGGACTCTAAATACAAATTTCTTACCATCTCCTTGAATCAGAGTTTTTATAATTTGTCCCAATTAAACACATCCAGTCCATGAAGACAAATTAAGATAATTAGATCAAAAATACATCTCCATATGTTAGTGCAAGAGATTTTTCTGGAAAGGTATTTGGCTAGACTTTCATCTGAACTCAGTGCTCCTTTGAGACCACTAAGGAGGGTTCAACCTGGTGATTAACAGGACATGTGAGTGCTGGGATTAAATGATGATTAGAAGATACCCCTGGCAAAGCTGCCTCATAACAAGATTAATTTGGGGGTGAAGAGAGGCTGGCTATGAATGTGTCCAGAGGAGACTCCAGGCGCTGTTTCCCTGATGAGAGCAGAATCTTGGGTTATTTATAGCCATTTCTCAGAAAGAGCGGGGCACAGGGCATCAGGGGAGAGAACCATGCAAGGTGCGCTAATGGAACTTTGAGGATAATTTATTGCTCAAGTTCAAGGACTTTGCAGCAATAAAAAGCCTTTCAAACTCCCAGAAACCTTTGCTCATAGAGGAGGCTAACTGAGCTGTGCAGGTCTATCTCTCAAGACTCACCATCAACTCACTCCTGTGTTATGGCAACAGCCTCTTCACTGATCCCCTTTCATTTCCTAATGGTCATTTGGCTCTTTTTCCTCCAGATACAACCAGAGGGACCCCACTAAGACTGACTCAGAGGGCTAGGGAGACAGATCGGGTGGCATTATGTTTGCAGAATGTCGTGGTTTGAATGAGAATACCCCTTCTCCCCTTTGGCTCCAAGTATTTGAACACTTGGTTCCCATTTCATGCACTGTTTGGGGAGAGTCATAGAACCTTTGCAGATGCTGCTGCTACAGTGCATGACAGTGGCCAGGGTCCATTCCCAAACTGGCAGCTGATCTTGGATGTGTTGTCCCTGTGGTGCTGGCTTTAAAGGCATGAAAGATGCAAGAGTTGGTTATCAGTTCTTCCTCCGTGGTTTTAGAGAGCTTCTGAGGCCAGGCAGCATGCAGCAGCAGAGTTCCTGCATAAAGAAGGCCCTGAAAGGCCAGGAGGCCCTGAGACGTCATTGTGTTAAGATGCGAAGGTGAAGCCTTATCGGCAGTAGAGACCCCAAAATGTGGAAGGTGGCAGCATCTTGAGACATTGGCCAAGGAGTACTGCACATGGGGAGTGGGACCAGCCCAAAAAAGAGATGTATGTTGCATGAGGCAAAGCTGGAAAGGCTGAGCCATCTAAGTTCTTTGAAAGTAAAGTCCCAGAAATTGGACACGGAGCATTCGCCACACTGGTTTTCAGTCTTGTTCTGGTCTAGGATTTCCTCAGTATGTCTCCATTGCCCTATTTTAGAATTAGAATGTGTGTGCGATTACAGTACCATTGTGTGTGGGAAGTATGTAATTTGTCTTTTCATTTTACAGGGTTTTATAGTTAAGAGAGTGCCTTAAGTCTCAGAAGAGACTGGATTTTTGGATAATATTGAGGCTGTTAAAGACTACAGGGCCTTTTAAGGTTCATGGTGATATTTGGGGAGGTTCATGGAGACTTTAGGAGGCGTAGCCATGCTGGAGGAAGTACTTTAGGGGTGGGCTTTGAAAGTTCTTAGGCCTTGTGGATTTCCAATTTCTCTCTGCTTCCTGTGCCTGCTTGGTGTGATCACTCAACTTTCTGCTCTGGCCACCTCCTGCCGCCAGGCCTCCATCACCATTATCAACTCTTACCCCTCTGGAACACGAGCCAAATAAATTCTTCCTTCTATGAGTTGCATTGGTCATGGTGCATTATTACAGCTATGGAAAAGAAACATACACTGCACAGTCCTAAGGATCTGAGTCAACCCATGAACCCACATTTTTAAAAAGTCACCTGTGGCAGCACACACTTGTAATCCTAGAACTAGGGAGGTAGAGACAGAGGATCCCTGGCTGCCGTTCAGCTGAATCAGTGAGCCGCAGGTTTCAGTGAAAGACCAAAGTGGACTGTGCCTGAGGAACAATATCAGAAGTTGATTTCTGGCCTCCACATGCATGTACACACTCATGGACATTCATCTGCACCTGCAAATGTACCTGTACGAGAGAGAGAGAGAGAGAGACAGAGACAGAGACAGAGACAGAGACAGAGAGACAGAGACAGAGGGAGAGAGAGAAAGAACTGACTCAGGCCATGTTCTTTCTCCACCGAAACCCTCCACCAGCTCTCATTTCACTCTAGTGAAGAAAGACTTTTCCAGAACTGTCAAAGTCCTTCAGGATATGGCCCCACCATCTCTTCCCACTGTGTCCCTGCTCATTCCTATGACCACACCAACTCTGGAAGTTCCTCAAATGCAAACACTGCAGTCTTCCTGAAGATCCTCAACCCTTCCTATCCCTAGAGTTAGCCCCTTTCTATCCCTAGAGTTAGGGCCTTCATTCTTTTAGAGTCCTTTTGCTGGCTTTCTTGCTTTGCCTTTTGGTAGTTCTTGTCATGATCTTATGTATGGTCACTTCCTGGTGTCCTCAGTAAAGTTACCACATGGCGTTTGTAAATCCTGAACTGCAGCTTTTAGGCAAATATAAGGGCTAGGTTCTCTCTTGCCTCTGGCAATAAAATTTTTGCCAACCAACCAACTCCAACCTTGTTTTTTGTGTTTTTCTGTTTAAGAATTTTGTAATATACAGTGGTTCCCAGGCATTGAACTGTGGTCAGTAGCACTAGAACTCACATCTGAGCAGAGCTTTTTTTTTTCTTGTTTTTGACACACAAATCCTCCTTAGGGTAAATGATGGCTTTCTTGTGCTTAGAAACACTAGGTACTGTTCAGCACTGTGACTGGGCATAATTTTAAAGAGAAACAAAAACCACAAACAAAAAGCACACACTTGAAAAACACGACACTACATAGACCACAAGAAAAGAGTCAGCCTGGATTCAGAAAACTGAAGACAGACAGTGGGGACAGGATTATCACCTTGCTCAACCCAAGTCAGAACCTGTGCTTTAAATGATGCAAAATTCCCCCCGCTCTGCAGGAATCTGTAAAAGACCGTAACTGCACCAGTGTTACTGAGTGTTGATCTGGGGGATACAAATAACTCAGCAAGTAATTTCTAATGTAGAATCCACAAGCAGCGAGAATGGGCTGTATATCTTACTAAGACATTATTGATTATCTGCCTCGCCCCAAAAGTAAGCTCTGAAAGAGCAAGTGCTTCTGTCTAGGTTATGTCTGTAACAACTAGGGCATAGTAGGTGCTTAGCAAATATTGGAGGCCAAAGCAAGCCTGAAGCTGTGTAGTCTGAATAGACATGACTTCAGCTATTTGTATGCCAAGATGTTTTGTTAGTGCTTGGAAGGCTTATAGAGAGTTGTTTACCAATGCCCTCTAACTACAGACGGGAGGCAAAAGCCCAGAGACGGATATTGATTAGCTGAGAATACACAGTACATCTGGGGGCAGAGAAAGCATGAATTTCTAAAGCCAGGACTCGGGGTTCCTTCCATTTCACTCTACTGCCAGCACCTTGCCGATGCAATCTCTGCCGTTATTGGGATGTCTTGAAGCATCTGGCTCAGTGCTTAGAACAAAGTGAGTGTTCAATAAATGCTGACAGCTAGATCACAGAGAAGGTAGGAGGTATTCCCAGAAGAGCAAAGGTAGCCTGCACCTTCAGGTGAAGTCAATCACACGAACTGAAATGACTGACTTGACTTTAAGCAGTAGTTCTCACTGAAAAAAAAAAAAGTTCATGGAGGACGAAAGTAGGACTCTGTGTATCAGCCAAGCTGCAATATGAGCCAAGAAGTGAAAAGGTAAACTCTGATTGGCTTTAAAATGAACATGAGAGAATTTATCAGCTTGTGCAACAGAAAAGTCCAAATTGGGGGTAGGTATCATGTGTGGATTCCTCAACCAAAATCCTCATTGAGTTTGCAGATTTGCAGCTCCATTTCTTCACAGTTGCAGTAAATGTGCCTGCAGGTTGGTGTCCCTCAGGGCAGCAGACTGTCGGCAGAGGGAGAACAGTGAACAGTTACACACGCAGCACCCAGAAGAAACGAGCCCTGTGGTTCCGGGGTTCCACCAAAAGACCCAAGAACCACTGTGATTGCTAAGCCTCCATGCTACAGCCATCTCTGAACCCATCACCATGGGCAAGAGGCTGCACGCTGCTAACTGGAGGGTTGGGTCACATGTTCTAATTGTGCCAGCTCTAATTAAGAGCTCTCTTAAGAGCTGAAATTTTTGTTAAAATTCAGGGCTGGGAGAAAGAGGAGAAAGGAAATGGATTTTAGGGTTTTCTACTCTACCACACAAACAGGGGCGGCCAAACACCTCCTAGGGAGTCCACTGTAGGAGCAGAGTTTGAGAAACTGCTGTCTAAAGCAAAATCCATTTCTCCACAGATATTATTGTTCCAGGTTTTGTGGTAGTAAAAAAACCCCGATCTATACCCACATCAAAGGTCAGCAGTAACTCACAATAGCTGGATCATATGACACACAGAGACAGGGGAGAGGAGGCTGAAGAAACAGCAGCCATCTCAGTGAAGCATGAAGCATTGTTCCATGCTATTTCTTTCTCTTCACTACATCTTTTGAATACCACATGTGCACATGGATGTGAAACAGACACACATACACACACGCACGCGTGCGCCAGAAAAATATCTGCAATGATATTTGTTCTTATGTGAGCTACCAGTTCCAGAGTATTAAAAGCATTTTACCCCAGCCATCGAAAATCTTTCTGCGTGCATATGAATGTTTAGTGTGCACAGGTGCATGTGTTTGTGCAGATAGATTTGCACATATGTTCCTGTGCATGTGGAAGCCTGAAGACAACCTCAGATTCCATTATTCATGGCAATCCACCTTGTTGATTGAGACAGAGCCTCTCCCTGACCTGGAACCTGCCAGGTAGGCTAAGCTGGCTGGTCAGAATACCCCGAGCGTCTACTTCTCTCCGCCTCCCCGGCACTGAGATTCCAGGTATGCCCCACCACACCCTGCTTTTTCTTGGGTTCTTTGGAATCAAACTCAGATCTTCAGGCCTTTGAAGCAAGGGCTGTAGTGCCTGAGCTGTCACCATGGCCCACAGTGACTTTGTTTTAAGAGAATCAGTGGCTCTCTCCGTCAGCCACCGTGCATTGCTTATACAGTGTGTGGTTCTTGAACTAGCAAGTCTGGACCTCATATCCAAAATAATACAAGAGATAAAATCCCATGACTTGGCTCTCACGCTGTGGTCAGACAGTTACTCCACTGCTAGACACTCCAAGGGAGAAAGTACAGTATTCAGGAGCCTCCCTTGCTCCACTGACAGATACTGGGAGGAAAGAGTTTGCAGTAAAATCCCTTCTGACACATTTGCCTGGGATTTGTGCTAACAGTCTTCAAGAATGTTCAAACTCAGACTCCAGCAACCCAGCAGCACAGCATTGATGACGTATGAGGAGCTTGGGGCTTGGAGGAAGGGGCCCCAAATGAAGCACTGACCCCAGGAATCCATTGTGTAATGAGGATCAAAGCAATGACTGAAAGAGCCTTAGAGGCCAGGCATGAGCTAATGGAATGTGGCCAGCACAAGTCTTGGAATAGAATAGATGGTAAGTGTTAAATTATACAGAAATGGGACCACAGCAAATAAGTGCCAGATATGCTTATTTATTGGTTGCAACTCAAATTAGCTCAAGAAAAAAATGCAGAAGACAGATGCACTGGCTGCTGGCTGCTGGCTCTGGCAAGTTAAAGCTAGAGCTAGTTTTATGCAGGAGTGGATCCAGGGACAACATCGAGGCTGTAGTGTTCTGTCTCTCCCTCTCTTTGCTTTTCTGTAGAAGCGGCCTTATCTTCACCTCCCATGGCCTTTCTTCAGGTGAAGTTCTCTGTCACTACCATCCTTTCAGCTTTGTGACATGAAAGAAATTCCCTCCTCCCAACACACACTGAATAGGGAGTTGCAAGGAGAGTTCTCTGACTGGCCTGACTTGGATAGGTTTCCAATTTCTGGAACTTTCAGTATGACTCAGAGGAATGAGTTCCTGACTGACTGACACCTTAGGATGCACATCCACCTTAGTGTCAGGGTTGTCCAAGACCAAATAGAAATAATAAAAATACAGTGAAGTGTGAGCTCAAAACATATTCACCCTTTACTGAGTCGGTTGCCTTGCATCCCATTTTGTACCCTATAAAGGAGGCATGGTGAGGATTCTGGGACTGGAAATTTGTCAAGTTCACCTTCTGAAGAAGAAAAAGGATAAACTCATTAGACTGTTGTATGAACAAAAACAAATCTTCCTTTTGGCTCAACTTCTCATTAACACACTTATAGACCTAGAAGTACTCAAAACTTGATGGAGAGACTGCTATAAACCACTGCTTTCTAAAACAAGCCCCAGGGATCTGGGAGCTGGCTCAGTCAGCAAACTGCTTGCCGTGAATGCAGAAGGACTTGAATTTGAATACACAGCACCCAGGTAAAAAGTCAGGTGCCATAGTGCATGTCTGTTATCAGAGAGAAGAGACAGGTGGATCCCTGAACTTCACTGGGTCAGTTGAACCAACTCAATGAGCTCCAGGTTCAGTGAAAGGCTCTGTTCCAAAAATTAAGGGGGAGAACAATTGAGTAAGACACCTAGCATTTACCCGTGGTCTCCACAAACATGTTCACAAACAAGCACATACATGTGCACACACACAAACATGTCCACACGCATATACTTTACATATAAAATAATAAATACCTAAATAAAATATGCCCAGAGAATACTGGTTTTAATATATAAAAACAAAACAATAGTTTTTATATATTAAAAACTCATGTGGCCAAATGGGTTTAGGAAAGACTGGATGAACCAGCCAGTTGGGTTCCTTTGTTGCAGGCCTTTCATCCCATCAACATGTCCATTTCCATAGTCATTTTCCCAGGAGAAAGAAAGAAGAGAGTGTGTGATTTTCCTTAATGCCTTAGACTGTGGAAACCTTTTAAACAAAAGAGATTCTTGACTTGTATTCTATCACATCACAGAATCTGGTGAGCCTTCTATATCTGCATTAATGAATGGAGGTCATCTCTAAAAAACATTATAGAGGAAATATTAATTCCACCTCACTTTCTCTAAAAGTAAGATGCAGGTAACCCAGTGGGCCCCAAAGAATTATGCCCATCCCCTCAACACCTAGGCACCATGCCCTAAGCCAACCAAGTTAGGACACTTCTGAAGTTCCCATGTCACCCTCTTACTTTATGTGTTGGCTCCTGTGGCACCTCCCAACATGCACTGAGGCATGAATCATAGGGAGAGGGATCAGAAGTCTCATTTCGGAAGTGCTTAGATAACTTGAAACATTATTGCAAGTTCCCAGAAAGTAAGAGCTCAAGGAAATCGTGAACTAAATAGGACACTTTTATCAACAAACATGTATTGTAAAAAAATGATTTTGACCAAACAGAAGAGGGACTCACCATCTTGACATTTAGGCTCCTGCCAAGTGCTGCTGACTCCATTTATTCAGCTACCTCCCAACAACAACCCTGTATCTTATATATAGAAGTTCCATACATAGCAACCTGAAGTTCTCTCGTGGCTACTCAGCAGATAGGTAAACTGAGCTTGGAAGCCGTGGCTTCACTGAGTAAATTTCACTCCATGAAAGGAGATTTGAGTACGTTTTTGCCCCTCCATGCTGTCGCTCAGCTGTGCAGTAGTCTGTGTTTGTTCCTAAGGAGCTCTCTGCTTCTTATCTGAATGCTGATCAACCTCTGCTCCTCTGCCAAATTTCTTCCACCCAGCAGCATCCAGGAAGCTCCTCTTCCCTCTGTGTCCGCCTCACCATCCTCCGCATTATATTTGATCTCAACATCCCACTGAAAATTGGACATTGGTAGTGCCTGTGAGGATAATGAACCATTCATGTGTCAATTTGAAAAGGTATTTAAGACACCTGTTTTCATTAGTAATTACAGATAATTACTATGGTGGAGGGTGTTTTTTTTCCTTTCATTATTGCACAGAAAAGGTCTCTAAGAAATGGAACAATTAATTTCCCGAAACCTCACTGAGAGAGAATTATGACGTTGGCCCTCACTTTGAGAAGCATTCATAGACAATTGAGTCTGATATCTGCAAGGGAAAGAAGTAAATAATAGCTTAGAATCAGCCTCCTGACATATCCGGGTCAGGGATGCATCTCAAGCAGGTGTTAATGTAGTCTTCAAAGTCCATTCATTCACTCAACACTTGCTGAGTGTCTTCTATAGATCAGTTGCCCTGTTAAATGCTAGAATTGTAATGACTCATGTTATCCATTCACACATTTATTCAACAATTACAAGGTTACCATGTCCAAAGCACTGGGTGTTTTTAAATGCATTATAGTTATGAAACCTAGAAATGAAAGCATGAATCTCTCCTAAAGAAATGTTCCCACTGTCTAGCTTGTTTTCCATCGGGCCTCCTCTCTACTCTCATGACTTTGCTGCCTCCTTGACTTATCATAGGTTATTTACTTCCCACGGGTAGAAAATTCTCAGACTGCGAGCAGGTATGGTGAGGTGATCCCCAAACCCCTTAAGGGCGGTATAGATAGAAGCCTGTGAAGGAGCACAGCCAACTGGTAACTCCTTCTTCAGGATGCCCCATTTCCTGTGGGCTCTGACTAGGTCTAAAGAAAATAGGTTTTAAGGAAATTATTTTGATACACTGAAAATAAGGAAACTCTGTTAAACAACTTCAAATTTGTAAAAAAAATGTTTAAAGGACAGAAGAAAGGTTAGGGAGATGTTTCAGTGAGCAGAAGAGAATGCCATGAGGCCTGAGTTCAGCTCCCCAAAACCTGCATAAAAATCTGCGTGTGGCTGTGCATGGCTTTAATTAACATTTGGGATCAGAGACAGAGGGTACCAAGAACTCACTGTCTGGCCAGCTTAGGGAGAAGGTGAGCTTCCAGCTCAGGGAGAGACCCTGTCTCAAGGCAGTAAGGTGGGCACACACACAAGACCAGAAGAATGTAAGCCCACCCTCCCCCAAAAACATATAACTACCATGTGATTCAGCAATCCTAACCCTGGATATTTTCCACAATTGAAATTAAGATTTCGATGGAAGTCTTTAATCCTAGGACTTGGGAGGCTGAAACAGAAGGATCTCAAGGCAAGTCTGGGTTACATAATGAAACCCTGTCTCAAAGAAATAATAAAATATTTGAAGACATGTCAGCACTCCGTGTTCATTGCAGGACTATGTAGAAAGTGAAAACAAATGTCTATTAATGGATAAAGGAAATGTGGTATATACACATACTAGAATGCTATTCAGTCTGAAAAAGCATACAGAAAAGTCTGCTGTGTGTGATCATGTGCATTGCTGGTGAAGACATCATTCTCTGTGGAATATGCCCATCCCTGGACAGATGCAGCACATATATAAACTAGTCAGATTCACAGATTCAAAGATTCTGTGTTAAGTGTGATTGGTGGTTGCCAAGGGATAAGGGGAAGGAGAAATATTTAGTAATTAACAAATATACATTTTCAGTTAAGTAAAATGAAAAAAAAACTCCACTAGAGATGTATTTAATTGTACCATGATCAAAACTAATGGACTATACCCCTAAGCATTTGTTAAGAGGCTAGGTATCCTATTAAGTATTCTTACTTCAATGAAATAAAACAGAAAAAATGAAAGCACTGGAGGCATCCCACTATCACTACTGGAGCAACAGTCACACTGGGGTATATCTGAATTGGTGCACCTTTCTGTACTTCTGAATTTCCAACAATAAACTTGCATTGCTTTTGCACCTGGAGAGATCCTGGAACAGGTGGGTCCTGGAATTTCACTGGCCAGGCAGACTAGCAAAACAGCGAGCTTCAGGTTTAGTGAGAGACCCTGTCTCAAGAGAATAAGGTTGAGAGTGATAGAAGATACCAGGGTGCTCTGGCCTCCACATGCATCTGTATGATCACATGGATCTGTACACACACATGCATGCACACACAACTTACACTATATATGCCATATGCCACACACATGTGAATGCATACACATATAATATACACACATATTCACATACACATGCATGCACACACATATACGTGCATTTATGCACATATATCACACACATAACATACTTATATACACACACACTCTTTATACACATGATACATGTACATACACTAATAAGTGCATATATGCTTGCATACACATATACCATACACATAACACACATACTTATACACACACACATAGGCATTAGGGTTCCCAGGCAGCTAAGCTCCAAAGTGATAATACCCTATGTATTACAATAGTAACAGTTCCCAAGATCTCAGGATTGGAGAGACCAACCAATATTTTGATTTCCTCAATGCCCCTGATCACCCTGGCTGCAGATAATTAGCTTGAAAATTTTTATCATACAGAATTTGGGGGCTGAAGATATGGCTCAGGAGTCAAAGCACTGGCTACTCTTGCAGAGGACCTGGGTTCAGTTCCTAGCACCTACATGGTGGCTAACAACCATCCAGAACTCCAGTTTCAGAGGAGTTCTTTTCTAGCCTCCATGGGCATTACATGTACAGGTGCACTTACATACATGTGGGCAAAATATACACATAAAGTTAAAATAATTTTTAAAAAATAAAAATAAGCTGAACCTAGTCAAACACACCTTTAATCCCAGCAATCAGGAGGCAGAGGCAGGAGCATCTCTGTGATATCAAGGCCAGCCCAGTCTACATAGTGAGTTCCAGTCAGACTGGGGCTGCAGGAGACCCTATCTTTAATAAATAAAAATAAATAAAACACAGGATTTCTCAGTACCACACCAAGTAGCACACATATCTTAAGAGATTCATCCTGGGTAGGGCAAGGTGTTGGACTTTTTAGATTCCCTGAATGACTATAAGAAGCAGTCACCAGAGCTGATTTTTCAAACCTGGCTGTATATCAGAATTACCTGGGAGATCTTCCAATAATGCTAATTTCTCGGTGCCACCTATAGGTTCTGCTTTGACTAGTCTGGGTGTAGTCTGGCTTACTGATTTTTTTAAGTTTTCATTTATTTATTTATTTATTTATTTATTTTTGTGCATGAGTATTTTGCCTATATATAAGTAGGTGAACCCACATTGTACAAAGTCCACAAAGGCCAGAAGAGGGCATCAAATCCCCTGAAACTGGAGTTATGTTAGACACCATGTGAGTGCTGGTAACTGAATCCAGGTCCTCTAGAAGAGCAGTTAGTGCTCTTAATTTAACCTCTGAGCCATCTCTCTAGCTCCTTGTTTCCTGACTTTTAAAAAGGTTCCCCAGATGATTCTAGTATGCAGCCAGTTTAGGGGATTATCTCTCTACAGGCTTGTGAAGGTGAGCTAGGACCATCAGTATTGGTACCACCTTGAGCCTGCAGGCCGTGCAAACTCGGGCCCCCATTTTTTCACACTAACCCATAATTTCTGAGAGAACAAGACACTCAGGCAGCTTTTATGTGCATTGAAGTCTGAGAGGCAATAATGTATACTACCCGAGACAATAAACTGGGTCTCCAGCACACTTTCAAGTCAAATCTCCACAAACCTTTAGCTCTACCCCACGTTCATTCCCTTCTCCTTGAAAATAAAAGGAAAATCTGAGAAGAGTTTCAAGGGAGATAAAATAAGACTCTGCCCTTGCCAAGCAATATCCAGACTTTCAGCCACACACTGCCCAGCCAGAGGGTATGCATCTGCTCCTGAAAGCTGTAGAAGCACATTGGGAAGGACGGAACAGCCTTGAAGCTGGTCAGTGGTGAAAAGAGGACTTTTCACCACTGATCAGTTTCAAGAAGCCTCCCCAGAGTCCCCAGATTCCTGCACAACAAAGTGAGAGGATTTTAATCAGCAGCTGCTAACTCATCTGCATTCAAGATGCAAGAATTTGCAAGTCAGCCTGGGAGGATGGAGTCGCAAGGAACTGGACTAATTTACCCCTTACACTGGGTATTCTGGGCTGCTAATCTCTCTGACGGTGCAATTCTCCCATAACCTGGTGAGGGATTTAGGTTACAGCAAATACCCTGGGCATCCTGCACTAGAACAAGATCAAAGGGGAAAAGGAGTGCATTTTAAAGAGTCCAGTGTACACTGTGATTACTTGATGATAAGATTACATTTTCTTCTGTGTTTTGCAACCTCTCTGGAGAGGGACGTACAAATTCTCTGGGCCTCATTTGGCCTTGGGCCAAGCAGCCCTTAGCTTGCCATATGGTAGGAGGTGGGCAGCTGGTGCCTGCTGGTCTGAGCCATCTCCATCTTCAGCACTAGTAAGAGGCACTGTACAGGCAAGGCTTCCTGTGGCTGTATATAACCCATGTGGCCTCCAGAGCAAGACACTCTTGTCACCAGCATTTATGTTCTCTTCTCTCTTTAGGGAATCATTCCCTCTCCAGTTCTAAATTTGTATGGTTTTGGAGGAATTGATTGGACCAGAGATGGGTCTGTGACTCAGTTTCAGCCAATCGGAACACCTTATTCTTTCAGTAACTAAGAGATACAACACACAGTCAGAGCCAATGAGATTAAAACTGAACAGGTTGTGGGTAGAGACAGGCTCTTTATATCTGAGAACATTTAAAAGCAACCTGGCATCATCTTGCCTCCACATAGGAAGATCCTGTCTTACCAAAATCCACAGAAAGGCAAGGAGAGTTAAAAGGTAAAGAGCCTGGAGTCACACATATCTTGACTCACGTGGAGCCAGTGAATTACGTTCTTTCTTTAAACCATGTGAGTTTGGCCTATTACTTGTCAGTGAATACATCCTAATTAGTTAAGGGGCATTTTTGTTCAGTTAATGTCTGTGACCCCACCTGGGTTTTGCTGATGACATCCCCTGCACTGGGGACAGGATATCATAACAATTCACTGTTTCCAGCAATATCATGGGGCCCTATTTTGTAGTAGGTGTTCTTCCAGGCAATAAAGATGGAACAGAAAAGATAAAGGCTAAACTGCTGGTATAAGTGAACTTATATATGTTTAAATTAAGGATCAGGGTTGTCAGGTTCAGAGTTCGAGAGACGCAGCAGATTTCATCCACTTTACGGATGAAATCAGTGTTCAAAGATGTTTAGCAACTTGCCCAAGGTCACTCAGGAAACATATGATGGGACAAGAATTCCCCTTTAAATCAGTCTGACTTCTTTGGACTGTGTTAAAGATCTAACCTGCAAGTTGAAAACTGGCACACACACACAAAAAAGAAGAAAACAAAGAAAAGAAAAATAGAACTGGCCAGATCATGTGGTGGTTTTAATTTGCACCACGATGTCTTCTAAGATCTAGAACTTTAAACATCATTGTCTGAAGAAGCTGAAATTCTGCCACAGGTAGACTAGGATATGACAGTAACCATCTGAGGTAAGAAGATGCTGTGACCCTAAAGCACGGCTGCCTTCTCCATCTTTCCAGTCCCTGCCTGGATCATCTTTCCCTCTTTTATCTCCTTTTGGGGGGCTTTGGGATCTTTGCGCTCACAGGTTCTGCTGTATATGCCGAGGTAGCCCTTATCACTGACACACCCCAGTGCTCAGCACACAATCGATTGTCAATCACTCTCCTTTTGACACGAGAAGGAAGATGAGAAGGAACCCTGCCCAAGATGGATTGGATCTGAATGAAGCCACCTATTCTCTAGAAATCTGAATATGGTTGAGCCTTTTGGAAGAAGGAGGATTAGATAAAATCTAATGTCCTGCTGGTCTCCTTAATTTCTAGAGCAGAAACGCAGAAGCTGAGAATGTAGCTCTGCGGTAGATCGCTTGCTTATGAGGCATAGTGCCCTGTGTTTTATACTTAGTACCTCAAAAAGAAAAAAAATACAGAAAACAGAAAAAATTGTAGCTCCTATCATAAATAACCCAGTGTCTAAGAGCAACATTATCAGGGGCAGTTTGGTAAGGTGACAGAAACAGATCAGATGTGCCTCTCCTACTGAAGAGGAATGGAATGATACCATGAGAAGGATTTATTTTCATGGTAAGGAGGGAGAGAAATCTGTGTGGAGAGCCTGTCACTGAACAACCATTGTGTACCAGGCTCTGTACTAGATACTCAGGACACAAAAGTGAGATATTGTTCCTGTCCTCTGAGGGTTCATTCCGTAATGGACTTTGGGTAGGAAGATAGACTAGATGCTTTGGAGGGGTAAACAGCTAAACATATCAGGGAGACATGAGGAATGGCTGGGCACAGGTCACAAGGGGACCTGTGAGGTCTAGATGGCCATTGTGTCTATCCTGTATCCTGTGTTGAATTGGGCTCTCATAGTGGGTTAAGGACATGAGCTCTGGTACCATGCAGTCTTAGAATCAAGTCCTGACCCTTTTGTGACTGACTGGCTGACCATAACTTTCGTGAGCCTTGATCCTTTCATCTGTAGAAGGGAAAAGTGGCAGGACTTACCACAAACGGCTGTGTTCAGTTCAGCATGGGCATGTTGAAGACTTGATCCTCAATGTAAGTTTTGGAGGAAGTGATTGATCCACAAGGATTCTGACCTAATCAATGGATTAACCCACCCATGGATTCATAACCTGATGAATTGCTGAGAGGCTGGGGAACCCAGGAGACTGGGTCTAGGTGGAGGAAGTAGGCCATAGAGGCATGCCTTTGAAGCATATACCTTAGCCTGGGTCCCTCCATTCCTCCCTCTCTGCTTTCCCGTGACTATGAAGTAAGTAACTTTGCTCTACTGTGCACTTTCTATGGGGAAGCTCGGTCCATTCCCAGACCCAAAGTCATGGGACAAAGCAACTACAGACTACAACCTCTGAAACCATGAGCCAAATGAAGCTTCCCCCCCTATAAGCTGTTTTCCCAGTTATTCTGTCCTGTGGGGGACTGACATGGATGCTTCCTAGGCCTGGCAGTGAGTGTTTAATAAACCTCACCATCAGGAACTCCTGAAAGTCAAAGCAAGAAGTCAGTCACACATCCAAATGCTTAATTGGCTGCCAAGGACATGATTTTTAAAGAACAGGTCCTGCAAGAAATCCAGTCCTTCAGCTCCCCAGTGGAGATCTCTTCTGCCTCCCTCTTCCCACGCCTAGACGTAAGATACCTACGGGAAGACACAATTTTGAGAGTTCTGGGCATAGAAATGAAATTTTCGATTTACTTTTCAATTTTCACTTTTGTGAATGTGTCTGGGCCACGGGTCACTCTGAGCTATTCAGGCTCTCTCTGAAAGATGCCAGTGGAGTGGGTGCTTTGGAGTTGTCTGTGACATCATTCGGAAGTTATCAGCAGCACTTCCTGGGAGATATCAGAAGAAGACACATTGTTTAGACAAGTGCTAATAATTTAAGCCTCCTGCAAATGAGGAGGGAAGGAGTGATAAATTAAGAAGGAACTGCTTTTGCATTTGCAATTCCAATCTGCAGTTAGAAGAGGCAGACTGGCAGCTACAGAAGCAGGAATCTAGACGGTGGGTTCCAGTGGGAGGGGTTGGTCAGGATGAAGAGGGTAGGGAGCATAGGGAGGGGTTAGTCTTCCCGTGCCCGTCATGCTGTCACTGCTTGACACTCCATCACAAGTCCTTTCATTTGAAACTTGAAGATTTTGTGGTCTTTTGGGATTTTTCAAGATACAGTTTTGTTTTGCTTTGGTTTGGGGTCTGAACACATGTATGCATGTGCAGTGTGCATGCATGTGTGTATGCATATTCACATGTGTGTGCACTGTCACGTGTGAATGTGCATGTAGAGGCCAGAGGTTGAGATGGGGTGTCTTATTCTGTGACTCTCCACTTTATCTGCCGAGGCAGGGTCTCTCACTGAACCCAGAGCTCTGTTCTGGTCTAGCCAGCTTACCTGGGGATTCCCCTGCCTCCAGAGGCACCTCCACATCTGCCTGGCTTTTATGTGACTACTGCAAATCTAAACTCCCATCCTCAGGCTTGCACAGAAGGCGCTTCATCCACTGAGCCAACAACTCAGCTTCTCTTTTTGGCTTAAAAAAATGCTAATACTCCCCAGAAAAGACTAAGACTCTCAGATCAAAACTATCTAAAAATTACAACTTGATGTTGTTTGTACAAACAAGTAACCACAAAAATTATGAATAAGCAATCAGGTAAAGACATGCTTGGCAAATACAAACTCATGCAAATACAGTCATGCAAAATATAAGAAGCAATAAGGCCATCCTATAAAATGCAATTAAGGCTAAAAGCAGGCATTCTTCAGAGAGATGGTAAATGATAATACTATGTAAAAACAAAAAACAAAAAAAAAAACTCTGGATCAAAAAAGAGCACAAAGGAATCAGGCACAATCCAAATGAAGATGAATACAGACAGCGAGTAAACTTT
Organism: Eospalax fontanierii; assembly: GCA_035773235.1. Classification (NCBI taxonomy): domain Eukaryota; kingdom Metazoa; phylum Chordata; class Mammalia; order Rodentia; family Spalacidae; genus Eospalax; species Eospalax fontanierii. The sequence continues at coordinate 40,080,803 of CM069546.1, forward strand.
GGATCCTTGCTATGAAACATTATGCAGGTGTTAAAATGAACAGTTTACACCTGATGACATTGGACTGGAAGAGAGGCCCTCAGTCCTGACTATATATCAGAATCACCTAAAGAGCTTTAGAAAAGACCAGAGCCCCATGTAATTCAAGTCATTCTCCATGGAATTATTGGAAGACCCCCCCCCCATGGCTCTGAGGTACCGTCAAGGAGGAGACTAAGTAGCTTCTAAAGAATCCTAGATGGGTGGCCTAACAAAGTAAGAAAGGAAGGGGAAGGAAGGAAATAAGAGAGGAAGAGGGAGAAGATGGTAATAACAAAGGTAAGCATTGTCTGTCTCATTTCCAGCCAGTGGAATCTTGAGTTCAAGGAGGCTATTTGAATTTGTTTGCATGTCATTTCTCTATTTCTTTATATAAAGGCTCCCTACAGAACATCACTAGATACACTCAAATAGGATAAAATTAAAAGGATAAAAGGTGTCAATGAATCTGTTATCTTCTCATCACTGTGGGAAATAACTGAGTACTTGGGCTCAGCTTCTAGTCTGTGACAGAGACAGAGTAGTGGAATTCACTGGTATGTGTGTTGGAGCCCCTTCAGGCCTTAGAGATCCAGAAGCAGAGTGCGGGTGGGAAGCAGAGGTAGATAGAACCTTCAAGGCCCACCTCCAGGAACTCACTTCCACTAGCTAAGCTCCACATATCCAAGGTCTTCATAACAGGGCCACCAGCTGGGGGCACATGAGCCTGAAAAGGGGGAGGGGGAGACTCAGTTTTAACCATAAAAGCAAGGTTACTACTGTTCTAGTCTACTTTCTATTGCTGTGATAAAACACTGACCAAACCAACCTGCAATTAAGAAAATGCTTTACAGAAGTTGCCACAGGTCAATCTGATGGACGCAATGCCTCAATTGAGGTTTCCTTTCCCAAGATGTATCAAGCTGACAACTGAAGATGTCTAGCACAAATACTAACTAAAAGAAACCCCGAGTGGTGTAGAAACATTCAAAATAGAACACTATTGGGATAAAGGAACCCATCTCATTTGGCCTGCCATGACTAGCATAGATATTGTGTCCCTTGGAAAGTCTAATCAGTCTAATTCAGCATGAATTAAAGAAGTGCCTACTGTGTGCCAGGCACCGCTCTGACTTTAAGAATCTAGCTGCAGGGAAAAGAGAAAAATCCTTACATTCGTGAAGCTTATGTTCTACTATAAGGAAAAGGAGTTTTAAAATATTCATTTCAGTGGTTAAGTGCAGTGATTGCTCTTGCAGAGGACCTGGGTTCAGTTCCCAGCACCCACATGGTAGCTAACAACTGTCCATAACTCCAGTTCCAGGGGCATTCAATGCTCTCTTCTGACTTCCACAGGCATTACATGACATGTGTGCATTTATATACATGCAGGCAATGCTTGTACACATAAGATTAAAAATAATAAATGTTTTTACAAGATGTATTGATTTTTAATTATGTGTATGTACATGTGCCTGCATGAGTTTATATCATATCTCCTAGACCTAGAGTTGCAGGCATTTGTGAGAAGCCTGATGTGGATTCTGGGACCTGAACCAGGATCCTCTACAAAAGCTATAGGTGTTCTTAAACACTTAGCTATCTCTGGAGGCCTCAAATGAATTTATTAATAAATTGAAAACAAAAGTACATACAGATTTAATGCTAATGCATTGGGATAAGAGCTGATATCTTCCCAGCTATTGTTTTACGTGACTAAGTTTATTCAGAAAGAGTGAGGTCATAGGGAGGAGGTCTATGCTAAGAACCTGAGTCTGCTGTCTGTCTCAGTGTAGGACTAAAAGTGATCAGATGGTCTAGATGTTATATGTTTCAATTGTAACTTGTGTGTGTATGTGTGTGTGTGTGTCTGTGTACAGATCTATGTATGTCACAGCATATGTCAGAAGTCAGAAGGCAGTCTCAGGTGCCTGTCCTCACTGTCCATCTCATTTACACAGAGTCTAATCGCTACTACATATGATGGGCTAGTTAGCCCATGACCTTCCAGGGACTCTCCCGTCTCTACTTCCTATCCATCTACAGGACCACTGAGATTACAGACATGTACTCCACTGAGTCCAACATTTAGGTGGGTCCCAGGGATGTGAACTCAGATCCTCCCACTTGCACAGAAAGCACTTTACCCACTGAGCCAATCCTCCAGTCTTCAATTGTAACTTAAGTGGGTCTAAGTCATTCCCAAGGGTATCCATAGAAGGAACCAGAACCCAGAAATATACCTGTAGAGATATGGATGATTGATTTTTGACAAAGATGCCAAAGAAAGTTAATGGTGGTTAGGAAGCAGAGACCAGCACACGTGACCAGGGACAAGTACACCATTCAAGGGTACTCTTCCAGAGACCTACTTCCTCCAACTAGGCCCCACTCCCTTAGAGTCCCTTCATTTATGAATTCATCGATAGATGGATCTCCTGAGGAAACTAGCATCCTCATGCTCTGATCACCTTTAAATAGCACAACCACCTGGGAACAAGCCTTTGAAGATATTTAATTCACAAACCACAATATAGGTCATACCAAGGCTTTTTTTCCCCTAATTTTTATTAATTAAATCTATTCTTCAACAATTTCATACTCGTGTATAATGCTCATCCCACAGCACCCCAAATCCTTCCCATCCCTGCCAACCTCCCTTACTCCCTACAAATCCCTTTCCCACATACATATGTTTTCCATTTTGTGACCCACAGAATTTAACCAGAGCTGTCTGTGTGAACATGAGTTTGGAACTATCCATCGGAGCTGGATGAACTCAGTGCACATACAACTGAGAACAGTAACACTTCTCCCAGAGTCTACCAGTAGATAATAGTTCAGTAGGGGGAGGTAGGGTTCCATGAGCTCTTCCTCCTTCATCAATGACTGACTGTTGACAGTCCCATGTACAGGTCCAAGGCAGGCAACCAGAGCTGAGATTATGATTGCAATGTCTATGTCATGTCTAGTTTATGGCATTTCACAGCCTTTCTCCCTATCTTCCATTCTTCCATTCTTTCCTTCCCCTCTTTCCACAATGTTCTTTGAGCCTAGAGGAGGTAGCATAGGTGTCTTGTTTAAATGCATGCAGTATACTGATAGAGAAGAACTGGAATTCTCATGTAGGAGTGGTGAGCGTTCATCAAGGTACAACCACTTCAGAATTTAGTAAGGCTCTTTTATTAACAATTTAAACATTACACTTAAAATTGTATTTATTATTGTGTGTATTACGTATGTATGTGAGTGAGTGTGTGTGCGTGTGTGTGCAGGAGTATATCATAGTGCATGTGTGGCAGTCAGGACAACTTTTGACAGTCAGTTCTCTCCTTCCATTGTGGCTTCTTGGGCTTGAATTCAAGTCATCAGGCTTGAGCAGTAAGAACTCTTAGCTGTTGAGTCTTCTTACCAGCTTTCTTAGTCTGTTTTCTGCTGCTATGATAACTTGACTGAAGAGCAAGCACACATAAGACAAAGAGAAGAATCAGTTCACATTCACCCCGTGCATCTCAAACCTGCTCTTTAGATAATTATGCACTCCTCAAAATTAATCTGTTGATAAGGGCAGAGTCCTTATAACCTAATCAATTTTCAGTTTTCCCAGCTCTTGATACTGTTATAATGGCAGTCAAATTTCAATATGATTTTGTAGTGGGCATTCGAGCCATAACATAGAAAAAGAACAGAAATACCCAGAAAGTCTATCACAAGATGATAAAGAGATTGTAGTGTAGCCATCCATCAGGAAAATAAATTATCAGCTATTGTTACCTCTAACAATGTAAGTGAATCTCAACTGTGTTAATCACCATTTGCTAATGAAAGAAACCAGATAAAGGGTATGAACGGTGGGAATCTAGTCATGCACAACTCTAAACAACTGTAATTTAGGCCCATGAGACACTAGGGCCATGCTTGTTTAGCAAGGGAGGAAGAAGGGTGAGGACTGTATTGCAAAGGGGCGTGAGGAAACTTGGATGCGTTCGTGGGCTTCATTGTGACTTATGGTTTCAGGGATGCAAAATCATGTTCAAATCATAAAATTACATATTTTAACTTTCTGAGATTTTTGTATATAACTTATGCTTCAATAAAGTTATGCAAAATAAAATTCAAATCCCATTCTCATGTTCAGGACTGCTGATCAGGAAGCAATAGAGGAAGATCAAGGATCAGTTTGTGTGCATGTATGCATGCATGAAGGCCATAGGTCAACCTCAAGTAGCTGCTGGACACCGAACTCTGATCCTCTGGAAAAGCAGCAGCTCCTCTTCACCACTGAGCCACCTCTCTAGCCCTGGCTTTAAAAAAAAATGTGGACGCTGGTGATTGCCGGCATACCTGCACAGCAGACACTTTACCAACTAAGCCATCTCCCTGGTCCCATAGGATCAGTTTTGTTTTGCAAAAGTTTCGGTAGGTGTCTTTTTCTGAATGCATGGAGAGCCTTGAAATTTTGGGGCCAGGAGGTGATGCAGAATGAACTGTATGAACATAGGAAGCAACAAAGTTCAGCTGAGCATGGCAGTGCAGAGCTTTAACCCTAGCACTGGGGAGGCAGAGGCAGGTAGCTCTCTGTCAGATGGAAGCCAGCCTGGTCTACATAGTGAGTTCCAGTGTCCCGTCCAGCGGGCAGCGTGGACATGAGACTCTGGAAACCTGGAATGAGTGGGGGCAGACAGACACACAAGACCAAGACACACACAAGACAGAGACATAGAACAGACACAGACAGACAAAGATGACCCGTGCTCTTCAGACAGGCCACTCAGACACACAGACATACAACAGACACATGAGGATTGACGACCTAGGCTCCTCAGGCCGCTGCAGGCCACAGGCCGCTCAGACACAGGACAGAGACGAACAAACACACAAGGACGACCTGAGCTCTTCAAACAGGCCGCTCAGACACACAGACATACAACAGACACATGACGACCAGTGCTCTTCAGACAGGCTGCATGCTTTATTGTTTCAGGGGGTACTTATAGTTTTTGGGGAATCAGGAATGCAGATACATCCTTGCAGAAATGTGGTAATTAACAAAGACAAAAGCCCATCATAAGGTTATGTGAATATCAGGAAGACACTAAGAGGTGAGGCAGGGGCTAGGTGGGGCGTGGACTAAGGTTGCTAGGAAACAAATCACTGGAAGAACCAGCAGTCAAGGGTATGTGTAGCCAAGGATGGCTACAGGTGGGGGAACTTATTTGCTAAAACAATAAGAAACTCTAAGAGGCACTTAAGAGACTGATTTACATAATTGGTATCAACAAGTATCAGGATATTACATTTGCAGAAGGGCAAGACAGAGGTCACCTGGTCTCCAACATTCCAGGTCAGCTGGGGCCTCAGGGAGACCGTGTCTCAATAATAATAATTATTATTATAAAGTTTGAAAGAAAGAACAGAAAATGCAACTGCAAATGAAATAACATCTTTAACTGCTAATAACTAGTCAGTGCAGTTTACCTTAACAGTCAACATGTTTGTGCAAATTAAAAGATTTGGGAGGTTTTGAAAGGAAATTGGAGGGACATAGGAAGAGACAGAGGTGGAAGAGAGAGGGATGTAAATGCTGTAAACACAGTTCTCATGTGTGAGAGTCTCAAAAAATTTTTAAAATATATAAAATGAAGCAAAAATTAAGTAGGCATTTGCTGATATTTAATAATTCTTAATATAATTTATGAATTATATTATGGAGGTGGTTTGAATGAGAATGTCCCCCACAATATCTAAGTATTTGAAGAGTTTTGTCCCCAGTTGGTGGGCTGTTTTGGGAGGTCTTAGAAGGTGCAGCCACACTGGAGGAAGCACGTCACTGGGGGCGGGCTTAGAGAGTGCCTAAGATTCCTAGTGGGATCTCCATGCTCTGCTTCCTGGGACTGCTGGAAGATGTGAGCGCTTAGCTTCTACTCTAGATGCCTGAGCTAAATAAACTCTTTCCTTCATAAGTCCCCTTGGTCATGGTGTTTCTACCACAGCAACAAAAAAAACAAAAAACAAAAACAAACTAATACAATTATTAAGGTATGACTTTTTAGTGGTTTATATATTATTTCTAGTTCCCTGCTTAATTTCAATTTGATACTTCCATTTAGCTAAAATTGAGAATTTGAGCATTATTCTCTTTCATTTTTCTGAAATAAAAATAAAGACACACTAGGTACTTTAGAAACTTGACCTTTGTGGACTTGGTTTGTTTTTAATATGTGTGTCTGAGAAATAAAATAAAGTTTAAAATACTGTGAAAATGTACTGTGTGTCCCCTTAAGGAAGTGAAACTGTTTGAGACATAAAACTGCCTAAAACAATGGGAAACTTCTGAAACTGCCTAAGACAATGAGAAACTTCTAAAACCATAAAATGTATAAGAGCACGCTTGAAAAATTTTGTGATAAGATCACCTGGAGCACCTGTAACCTATTGCTGTAAGCTGCAAACTGTTTCCACCCCACCCGCTTTGCTTTGTTCCCCCTGAAACTGTAAGTTCTCAGAAACTAACAATGGCTCTGGAATTCTCCGCCTGCAGTTTTCAGCTTTAAAAGTAGACAGGCCACTGTAAGCAGGCGCGCTTCTGTATCCCGAGGCAGGGCGCCCGCTTGTACAAGTGCTTTAATAAAAACCTCTTGCTTTTGCATCTGGCGTTGGTCTTCTTGGCCCTGCCTATGGGCTTGTGTCCCGGAGCAGGTGGCCATTAAGGGTTCGAGTCCCGAAGCCCTGGTGCCATTGGGTTCAAGTCCCAGGGCAAGGCGTCGGGTTGAAGTGACGGGGGTTCAAGTCCCACGGAACTCAACATGTCAAGTGGCATGTCTGCCACAGGAAACATGAAGGTCCGAGAACAACTTTGAAGGGTCCCTTTTGCCTTCTGCCTTGTCAAGGCAGGGTTTTTCTTATTCTTGCTCAGCTGTGTACTCCACCCACGGAGTTTCCTAGAGACTCTCCTGTCTCTGCCTTCCATATTGCATTGGGATTACAGATTGAGAGTACTACCACATCTGGCTTCTTTTCTAAAATAAAGATCCCAGGTATTGAACTCCTTAGGCCATCATACTCGTACAGAAAGTGTTTTTACACACTGAGCTATCTCTCTAACCCCCAAAGATTGATAGGCTGATTTTGTTTTGTTACTGACCCATTTTGGTCCATTCCAAGACACTGTTGATTTGGTGGCTGCATTCTACCCCTGCTTGCCTTTCCCTTTGAGATGATTTTGCCTCTTGTCATGTTTGCTTTGAGCTCCCAGTCTGCAGTGGCCACTTCGTTTGAAGGTCTGTTTGCTAGCCCCTAGCTCTGTGCTGACAGGGAAAGCTGGCTGGAAAATCTCTTTGTCAGAGGTGGGGCAGTGTTAGGGCCTTCAGAACTTCCTAATGTTCCTCTTCTTCATCTCAGATAATGAAAACCTAATTTGGAAATCTGCCCCAGCAGATTTCTGTCCATTCAGTTAAAAGAAAATTTTATTGATATACCAACAATAATCCTTTACATGATTGACTGCTTTAATTTGCACAGTGCTTCTAGATCCATGATAGCCTTGATATCAGTTGGACTCTGTGTTATAAGTACCCAGAATTCTCAACCCAAAAAACCAAGCAAAAGAAAATCTGTTTAAATGGGGCTACGGAAGTATCTCTGTTAGTAAAATGCTTGCCTAGCAAGCCTGAAACCCTGAGACTGAGCCCCAGCACCAAATAAAACTGCGTATGTTGGCACATACCTATAATTCTAGCCCTGAAGAGGACAAGGCAGGGGGGTCAGAAGTTCAAGGTCATCCTTGGCTAAAAAGTTGAGTTTGAGACCAGCTTGAACTACACAAGGCCCTGTTGTCACCTAAATTAAAAAAAAAAAAAAATGCAAGAGCAGTATCATCCTCAGGCACATCTTTATCCAGAGACTTAATTGAGGACTTCCTTGTTTTTGTTTCTTGACTTTGCCAGGGCCTGTGTTTGGTTCTGGCTGATCTAGTTGATAATCCCTTTAAGTACAGAAAAGATCTTGTAGTTGTTTTCTGTTCCTCCTATTAAAGTTCCCTGGTGTCTCATTGTTTCTCTGATGTATGATAATGATCTTTGAATCTGTGACTATGGTCAGCAAAATCTGACACTCTTGGGGCTGGGTCCTAATCCAAAACTTATCCTGAGAATTGAGGGTTCGACAAGAGTACAGAAATAGGCTTCCAAAAGCAAATCAGTGTGCATTAGAAGGGTAGAGTAGATGCTGTTGGTCCCCTGCCTGTGTGTCCATCTCCAAATTGCAGATACTTAGTTCATGCCACATTTTCCTCTGAAGAATTAGCCCCTTCTCCAGTCAAGCTTGGGGAAATATGGACCTTCTGATGGAGAAACCATCAAGCAATGTCTGGCTAACATGAGGATACAGAGCCTAAGATTTTTGACCCCTCTAACTAGGACACAGTCTGTACCATGATTCATCCCCATGGGATCTGACTTGGACTAGACCACTCTTCACATTCCTCCCTATTCTACCCTCTCCTGCTGCTCTTCCTGCATTCCAATACATCCAGAGAGCAGCTCCCTCAGTAAGCCATTAGTACACACATCTCTGTTGCAAGCTCTGCTTCTAGGCAACACAATTCAAGGCAGGGATCATAAAAGCATGCTAAGAGCAAAATAGTTGACCCCAATAACGATGACATTAAGGACTGTAGTTTGGCCAAGGTTAAAACTGTTCTCACAATGGCCTGAGAAGAGAGTCATCATTGATCCCTATTTTGAAAGGAGAAAAATGCGCTTGGAGGAGTGATCTGAACAGACCAAGCTGATATTCCTAGGAGATAGCAAAGCTGCCTAACAAGCACCTCGCTATTCATCCAAGATGCTACTGCTCAGAGACCTGCCCAGTGATCTCCATACCCTGGCAATAGAGCACACCTATTTGATCTGCAATATTATGTCTTAACTATATAATAAATATATCAGATGTTGCTAAGCCTTTAGACACATCACTCCCTCCAACTCTCACAACAAGAATAGATACTGTCATCTCATTTTAGAAACCGAGACATGAAAAGTTTAAAGAGCCTTCCAGAATTCATACAACCAGTGCTATGAGGATCTGGAACTGAAAAATCTAACTAGAGGGCTACATTCCTTCCTTGCACTTCAGAACTTCCAAAATGTCCTAAGAAGCCAAACACGGCCACAGAAAAGTTCGAACAAAGATTTCTCCTTTTCTTTTCCAGAACTCTGACTTCCTAGATAACTAGGAAAGCAGTCAGAAACCTGGATTGTCAGCCATGGCTCTTAATTAATTTCATGTTCTAGTTACTTTTCTGTTGCTATGTTAAAACACTGTGACCAAGGGAACTTATAAAAGGAAGGGTTTACTTAGCGTACAGTTCCAAAGGGGCAAAAGTTCATCATGGCATGGTTGCGTGGTAGCAGGAGGCAACTGGAGCAGTGGCAGAAAGCAGAGGCTCACATCTTCAATCAGGGACAGGAAGCAGAGAATGACTGAAGATCCAGCAAGGCTTAAGAACTCTCTAAGCCCGCCGCCCCCAGTGATGCACTTAGTCCAGCAATTGTCACACCTTCTATGACCTCCCAAAACAGCACCACCAACAGGGGGACTAAACTTTCAAATACTTGAAGCCTATAGGGGACATTCCCATTCAAACTACCACAAGTCAATTCCAATTTGCCAGAGGTAGGTAGACATGAAATTGTCTGTCTGCTTCACAATTATGAACTCAGAAAAGACCTTGACGATCATGTTTTAAATGGAATCTACTTACTTAACTAGGTTAAGAAGTTAGTTCTTTTATTTAGTTGCCTCAATTCTTCTTGTTGTTTCTTTCTTTGTAATCTAGATCTCCCTATTGTCTTGGCTATGTGGAAACAGGGGTTCCGTCTGTCTGGTTTATCACTGCACCCCCAATTCCTCTCACTAACATGGTCAATAACTTGTGCTTTTAAAAAAATCTTTGAATGAGTAAGGTTTTTTCTAATAGAAGGACAGGCACTTACATCAAGCTGAGTGTCCTTGATGTGGAAACTTCCTTTTAAAAGAGAAAATTAAATGATAAGGTTAGAGGTCTACCAGCTGCGCATGATTCTACCAGTGATTAAAAGCCAATAGTTCCATTATTTTGTCCTGTTCTGGGGGTTTCTAGAGCTTAATTCTGTCTTGTAAATTGAGGTCAGAAAGCTGGTAGAGAATTGAAATCCTCTGGGCTGTTTCTCAGTTCCAGAGACCACAGTAGCCATCAGCACTGTCTTAATGAATCTCCACTCTATTAAATTGCTATTTGGTTCTGCAGCCCCTCTTGCTCAGCATAGAAGGCAGGCTGAGGGAAGGGAGAGGAAAACAGAAGGCAGAATGAAATTGAGATGCACTCTCCAACCTAGGCTTCTCATATAATTGATTCTTTCTGAACAGGATACTCTCAGAGGGTGGGGCCATATTGTTAAGGAGGTGGTAGGTGAGGGAAACTTCCTACAATGGGGTTGTCCAGTGATGGATGTGATAGGAAACTCAGGGGTGATATGTCCTTTGGAGCGCTGAGTTTCTTGGAGCCTAGAGAATTTAAACTCAAATCAACTTAATCCAGGTGAAAATTCACTCATCAGTCATCTCTCCAACTTCCTATCGGTGCTCAAGCTCCCATCTCCACTGCTTCATTATCTCTGGAAAACTGAGGTTTTTTATCTTCAATACCAATCGAAGGACACAGGCCACATGTGTCCCAGGATAACTATGAATGAGGTACAATACATCTGTAGATGACATCATGTCACGGTGTCAAAAGGCTGGACATACCACACTAGCCAATGTCTGCGTGGTCTCTTTAAGACCCAGATCTGGCCATATCCTTCATATTACTTTTCTATGATTCTCTGCCACTCAGCTAATGAAATCTAGCTTTGTACTGTAGCAAGTCTCCAAATTCAGCTTCAGTCTTGGTTCCCAACTTACATACATGACTCCCGGACGCTCAACTCAAGGTACCCCTCACTTGATTCTCTCCGAGCTTAAGATCTTCTATCACGTTTCAGTACCTGTTCATGTGCTCTTTCCTTCGCCTCGAATGTCCTTCCCCTCATTCCCTCCCAGAAATACGGAATGGTCATCAGTACCAAGGCCACACTCTCTAAAAGGCCTTATTTAACTATTGAGGAGGAAGCATGCCCCTCTTCTTTGGCTCCCAGAGCATTTTTCAGACACTTCCAATGGCAGTTCAAGTTTTCCACAATAATTGATTGTCAATGTGTCCCCTGTGTAACTTGTTTAAGGACAGAAAAAGTTGTTTGTCTTGATATACAGATGATCTTTTCTAATAATTCTTAACCAACAATCTTTAGAAATTTTGCCCTCCCTTGGAGATTATTGGGCAATGTCAGAACTATTTTGGAAAAGAGGGAATACTATTATTGTCTAGTGGGTATAATTCAAAGATGCTACTGAGTACCCAACAGTGCATAGGATGGGTTTACAACAAAGCATTATCTAGTGATGGCACTCCCAGAGGCTAAGGAGGATCATCAAAAGTTCAAAGGGATCCCAGAGTTCAAGGGGATCCCAGTATCAAACAAAACAAAACAAGCCAAAGCTAGTAGGTCAGTCCTATAATTCAATTTACTTAGGAGGCTGAGGCAGGAGAATCATAGGAGCTCAAGGCTGATTTGGGCTACAGAATGAGTTCTAGTTTCCCTATAAGGGAAACTTAGTAAGAGCCTTTCCTCAATAATAGCAAGAAGAGTTTCGGATAGCTCCAAGGCAGAGCATGTGCAGAAGCTCTAAGGAAAAAAAAAAAAGTAGGTAAAGAATAAATCAATCAGAATTCACAATACTTTAGAGGAAGCTGAAAATCTCAAGTTTATCCCAGAGCCTGGTCATATCACACAAGTTGAGGGCATGGCTGTCAGATCATATGCAACTAGAATCATAGGTTGTGAGACCCTAGGCTCCACCCTCCAGATGGAAACCCAGACAGAATCAAAGGTGTCACAATCCCAAAAGCTTGCTGCGGGACAGGAATCTGAGCAGCTGCATCCTTCTGTCAGTTGTAAGAACACTTATTGACAAAGACAGGATCCTTTGTGTGGTAGAATCCCATTTGGAAAAGAAGTTAGCCTTCTTTTTCCATTGAAAGAGCTCTTGTACACGCTATGTGTTATGGAGAAAAAGAAATGAAGAATCCTCAGAGATGTTGGTATGGCTGAGGGCTGTGATCTCATGGAGATAGTCCAAAACTTTCAGAGAGGGATTTAGATAGGATGTTGGACTCATGCATGACCCTCAGGAAAAAAAGGACATACTATATTATGTGTTGTGTTTGAAGTAGAACAGAGAGAACACCCAGGCCCAGGGGGAGGAAGACTATGTTGAATAATAAGTATTCGACAGTAGTGATTTGGGAACATTTAGGAAGAAACAAACGGACTAATGATAGTAACACAAGAAACTTCTCTGGGTAGCTATATAATATGTATTACCCAAGATGGGACTCTCAAAACTAAAGAGGAGTACTGTGTATAGTTTGAAAGAATTAATTGTTCTATAACAGGTATCAGCTGAGACTGTCCCAGGCAAACTGACAAAAACTCACTGGAAAATATTCACCGTTGCTTATTCTACTTGAGAGCCCAAATAGCATCTGCAGGGTGTGCACATAGCCTTTTCCTATTCCTAGGTCTGTAGCAGATATTATTGATTGATTACAGATCTTTCCTTCCCCCAAACTAATGTATGGAATTAAGACTCATTCTCAAGAGAGCATCCTGACTACTGTCCACAAATTGTTAAGCACTGACAGGAGATCAGGCTCAATGAGCAAATGTTCCACATCTGTTCTTCTGTTCAGTTCATCTCTGTCCTTGTCTGTCCTCCCCTTTGCTCACTCAGGCTCTCTTGGGAACTAAGACTCCTATGATTCTCACTTTCAGATTCCTATTGGGAGGCAAGATCCCGTTCAGTGGTTGCTAGACAGTTTTCAGAGTTATTTTAACATCTTGTGCTTTTTTTTAATGCTTTATAATGTTTTATCAATTTAGTGTCTGGGGTCAATTAGGCACAAGTATTAAACTTGTTTTTCAATTAATAGTTAATAAAATAAAGCCCTAAAATGAATTTCTGCTTGTTGGAAGTTGTAGGGTTTGATTAACATAGTGATTTTTTTTTCCCAAGGAGAGATTCTAGTTTCTATCTTGGGAAATGCATTCAAGAATTACAACATGGTTGAGTAGCAGTTACTAAACTGAGTGGGGTGCGTTAAGAACGATGATCGATGGGCTTAAAGTTATAAACAATTATGAGGGCCATCCCTCTATGAATATTAATATCTATCCTTTCTGCACCTCAGTAGCACAAGGTCGGGAGTGTGGCCAGGATTTTTTCAAGGGCAGTAGTTCAATTTAGTTATTTCTACCATAAAAGACATCAGTTACTTGCAAGTGAGGTTTCTATTTTGTATGAAAAAAATACCATTTTAATTTGTCAAAGACTAATCTAATTCCAGATCACTATCCAGGGAACACTGTGATGTATTTTTTACCTCAAGTCCATTTTGGACCTTAACTGAATTCCCATTAATGTTACACATTTGGAATTGCTCACTAAGAAGTGTAGCATTTTGTATAATCAATTTCCATTCATCATAAATCAAATGTTTGTTTCAAATTAAAATACTATTTCAGGTGTAAAATACTTAGTTCTTTTTCTGAGACTGACAACTTATAAGAAGTAACTAGTCTGCAAATGCATTTTATTTGGTCAATATAATACATTCGAAATTACGTTTTCCAATCTTTTTTAAAGTCTGAAAATTATGAATGCTTACATTTTAAAGCACATTTAAAAATAATAATCGCTTTTTTAAACTCTCAAAGAGCAGGCCTGGCATCACCGACCACCCATTCTCCTGGAGATACTGGGATATTCTCCAGTTACACCTAACTGTGCTTGCTTGTTGCGTGTCCTTCCTAGGCCTCAGAGGTATTTTAGTCTGCAATTCCTGCTTTAGCTTAATAAGTCAATCACAAAGGAATCAACCATGAAATTGAAGATGCAGTCACCCAAGAGTGTATTTTAATTTAAATTTAACATTAGCCAATGCTTCAGGCTAATGATGAACATTATCCAGCTGTATATACAGAAAGAGAGAGAGAGAGAGAGAGCGCATTTTGTTCATTCATCCAAAGAAATAGGTATTGAGTGCCTACTATGCGCCAGAAATGTCAGATGTCTTAATAACAACAGAGACTTAATTCTTTCTCTAAAAAGAATCCAGAGACATGCATGGCAAAATATAACTAAATAGATAGAATGGTGCACTGCAGGGAGATGATTACTGGATGAATGGTCAAATCATGAGAATTCTGGTGGGAAATATTTCTCCCAGATCTTTTAAAGGGAACTCGTACAGACCTAGCCTAGGGAGTAGAACCGGGATGAACAAGAGTTAAAACTTTCTCTTTTAAATTTGAAAACATTTTCAGAGATAATGACAGAATCAGAAGAAGCAGTGAACTACTTATGGTCACATGGCTTGCACACATGCAGATACTCATACAGACACCCATGCACATAAAGATATACACATACACAGTTACAAAATGCCGTTATACACACAGATACATACACACACAGGTATAGATACGTACACAGATTCATATAACCTCACACACTCATGCACACATGCATGCATGCATGCTCACAATCAGAAGTTCACATGTCTTTCAGGAAAGTTACAAATTTCCACACATTAGCTTTAAAAAGTGGGCTACTCAGATGTCAATAGATTTAGAAACTATTATTAGGAAAGGTCGAAAGAGGTGGCTCAGTCAGTAAAGTACTTGCTGTGCAAGCAGGAGAACTTGGGTTTCATCTCTGGAACACATATCAAAAACTTGGTATTGTGGTATGCAAGCTTATAATCCCAGCATCAGAACAGTGGAAATACTTTCATCCTCTAGGCTCACTGACCGTCCAGCCTGGCCTACTTGGCAAGTTCCAGGTCAGTAAGAGACCCTGTCTCAAAGACAGTAAGTGAATGGCACCTGAGGAATGGTGGCTAAGGTTATCATCTGGGCCTCCACACTCATTTGAACACAGTTGCACTTGCACTGCACACACTTGCACACACATGAACACACATACACACAAAGTGCATTATAGGGAATGCTTTGCTCCGGGTCACTGAGATGTAGTATCTCCTGATTTCAATACTCTTTTGAGAAACAGGTACCTAAAGTTATTTTCATCCTGTGGGTATTCGCTTAGAACATTTGCCCTTAATAATGATAATTTGTGCTTTGGGGGAGTGTCAGCCTAGAGGTGAATCTTCAGTGACACTACAAGATCATTCCACTGACAACAAGGGCTCAGAAGGGGTATCACATTCATGCTGATCTAATTTGTGCCTGACAAGACTCTGAATGAACAACTAATCCTCAGAATGAATGAATCAAATTGAAAAAGATCTCACTAAACTAGAACAGGAGGCACAAGCCAAAAGATGAGCATTAGCAGGCCTGACTATTGCTTTATGAAAAAGTCCATAGGGCTGGGGAAATGGTCCAGACACTAACTGCTTGTACACAAACACGAAGACCTGAGTTCATATCCAGCACCCGTGTCCAAAGCCAGGTACTATGGTGCACATCTGTAACCCCGGCCCTGGGGAAGTAGGGAGAGAGACAAGAAGATTCTGCAGGTTCACTGCCCAACCAGCCTAGCCAAAGTAGTGAGCTCCAGGTTCAGTGAGAGACTGACCCTGTCTCAAAACATAAGCTAGAGAGCAATAGAGGACATGTCGCATTGACCCCCTGTCTCCACACGTGCACATGGGAAAACATAGAAATAACACACACACACACACACACACACACACACACACACACACACCAATGCTCAAGTATGGATTGGTGAAGGACTAGCTTGGCTGGGGTTCTCATGAGAAAGACCTGGGACATGTACGAAGTTCATGGGAGCAAGAAGTGACACAAACAGAAAGATAGTAATAGAGAAATTGCTGCTGGCTTATAAGTAATAAAAATCCAACTGACATTCACAACACTAGGCTCACAGGTACAGGTCACCACTGCGTCTGGCTTAACCCAGCATGCTTTGATAGTTTATTTTTTCAAAATGACTATATAGTCCCAGTTCTTCAATATTCCATGTTCAATATTTTCTTTGAACATTTTTTAACAATCCTTTTATTTATTTTTGATATTTTATTTATGATTTTATTTGTATATGAGTGTTTTGCCTGCATGTATGTAAGTGTACCCACTTCATGAAATGTCCATGGAGGTCAAAAGAGGGCATTGGATCCCCTGGAACTGGAGTTACAGACAGTTGTTAGCTGCTTTGTGGATGATGGGAACTGAACCCAGGTCCTCTGCAAGAGCAGTCAGTTCTCTTAACCACTCAGCCATCTCTCCATCCCTAATTATTTTATTTAAATGTGAAATAAAATCTTGACATGTGTTCAATTTATATTTGCATGGAAGTCATTCTTATGACTGTATGTAGTTTGAGGGCTCACCCAGGACTTTGTTTATTAAAATTCAATCCTTATTGTGAGGTATTAAAAGATTAAGAAGATACATATTCAGCCTAACTATGTTTACAAGTAGGGTGTGGGATGTTTAGGATTAAATGAAGTCATTGGGGTAGAACCTGAAGTCTGATGTCTTGATAAGAAGAGAGAGAGAGGGAGAGGACAGAGAGAAAGAGAAAGAAACTAGACATACATATGGACACACACACACACACACACACACACACACACACACACAAATGTACACTCCTTATCTCCTGTCATCTGATGTCTTTAGCTACCTTGGGACCATGCTGGCAAAAAGGTCATTACCAGATCCCCAAACAATGGGGCCCCAAATTCAGTCTTGCACTTTGAATGTCCAGAACAGTGAGCCAGCACATAACTCTCTTCATTATTAAGTAGGCTGAGTCTGCCATCACACTGTAACAAAGAACAACTAACAAAACAATACTTTTAATTTTCAGAAAATTATTCTTTGATAGAGCTTTCTAGACTCTAGGAAAGACACATTTAGCAATTTATGATTAAGGATAACTTTAAAATGGAAGAGGATAGTCCAAAAAAATGTAAAGTAACAAACAGTTAAGGAAAAAACAAGTTCAAAGATCCAGTGTGTTGCCTGAGGACGGCAGTTAATGACACATATAGCATTCAGGACTTTTACTAAAGTTGATCATACCTGTTCTTTCCGTGGAGAAGAATGGGATACTAATGTGATATTAGTTCATTTGTTCTAGTGTAGGTACTATATGCATCTTACAACATGATGTGAATATAAACTCAATAAAATGTATTGCTTAAAAATAAAGGAAAACTGGAGGCCCGACTTGTTGGGTAAAACCTTTGCCACACAAGTGTGAGGCCCAGAGTTCAGATCCCCAACACCCATGTAAATGCCCAGTAGGCATGGTGTCCTGCATGTTTAAGGTGGAGACAGAGCATCCTGAGAGCAAGCTGGCTAGTTAGGCTACTCAAATCAGTGAGCTCTGGGTTGCGATGACAGATCTGCTTCAATAAAAAGGTCAAGGAAGACACCCAGCACCAGCCTCTGACTTCCACATGCATGTGCACCACATGCATGTGCACCACATGCAAACATGTATATTCATGTATCAAACACATATGTACATCTGCAAAGAGAGAGAGAGAGAGAGAAGAAGGAAGAAGAAAGAGAGAGGAGGGGCAGGAAGGAAAAGCAAGCAGGTTTCTCTAGCAAAAGGGATTAACCCAGTGCACAAGTCTGGGGAGAACTTCCCCGGAAATACAAAGCATTCATGGGAATCAAGGGAAGGCTAGAAGGGCTGGGGTAGTGGAGGAGCTGTTGCAAAAGCCTAAAGTTCCAGGCCAAAAAGAGCAGGCGGCCTGAGTGCCATCAGTATATAGAAAGCACCAGGGGCTTGCAGGAAGACCCGTGTTCTCCATAGAGAGAATGGAGAAGAGAAGCTTAAATCAACACTTGGCTTTAACTTCTGACTAAGTTGTCAAATGACTCCCACAAAAGGAAGAGCTAAAAGGCTCATTCCGGGGATCTCTCCCACCCCTCATCTATGCCGCTTTGCAACTCTAAGAGAACAGGAAACAGTTTCCTTCTCCAGAATTTTGGGACCACAGAATTAGGGAAGTACTTTATAAGCCTGACAGAAAAATACAGGTCTCCTGAAGCTTGTGTTACACATGGGCCTAATTAAATCTGCATCCATTAAAGAGATTGGATACCTTGTGGGCTCCCTCTGACTCTAGCCTCAGCTTTGCAGACGAGGGGGATTTAGATAATGAGCCCAAACTGCTTCTCATTTGGTTGCAAATTTCTGAAGGCAAGGGGGAAATTTAAAAGAGAAAAAAAAAAAATATCCAGGCTGATGTTGCCTGGATTTTAAGCCACTCCTCATAAAACTAGATAAATAAAATGTAGAAGCCTTAAAAGGAGCAGGCTTCTCCGGCACAGGGATGTCTCTGTGAATGAGGAACTTTAAACTGGGAGATTTTCTGGCAAAGCCTGCTTTCTCCATACCCAAGGTGATAGCTTTAGGAGGTGGGGCCTATGAGAAGTGGTTAGGATTAGTACATGACCTCTTGAGGGTGAGGCCCCTGTGAATGGGATTAGCACCCTGTGAGACAAAACTGTTTCAGAAAGAACTGTTCCAGGGTGGGAGAGATGGCTCAGCCATTAAAGTACCTGCTGCTCTTCCAAAGGACCCTAGTTTCCTCCCAGTATTCACAACCAAATATAACTCCAGGTCCAGTAATCAGACACTCTCTTCTGGCCTCTGCAGGCATCTGCATACACATGATATTTGCTCATAGAGACACACACATACAGATAAATAAAAGGGTTTTTTAAATTTTTCTTTTATTATTTGTTTTTCTGTGTACGAGTGTATTGTCTATGTGTATGTAAATGCACCCGTGTTGTGCAGTGCCCGAGGAGGTCAGAAGAGGGCATCAGATCCTGTGGAACTGGAGTTGCAGATGGTTGTTAGTTGCCATGTGGCTGCTGGGAACTGAACCCAGGTCCTCTGCAAGAGCAGCCAGTGCTCTTAATGGTTGAGCCATCTCTCCAGACCCAATAAATTTTTTTTAATCTTTTTTTTTTTTTAAAGGAGAAAGTGCAAGAGCAAACTTGAGAGGAGGAAAGAAAGAGAAAGTGCTGTTCTCGCCTCTGCTTTCTGCCCAGTGTGTAGTCTATAGACTGCAATCCAGCGAGCCTTCTCCAGGGCTCAGCCACACTGGTACATTGCTCTCAAACTCCGATTCTCCATAACTGGGAGAAATGAAACTCTCTTGCTTATTACACACTGGCAGCATTATTTTGTTATAGCAGCCTGAGTTCACTCTATGCTGTCTCACAGTGCCACTGAGAATATCAAATGAGCTGCATCCCTGTGATTAGTTTAAGATCTGAAGGATAGTGAGAGTTCGGTCAATGTTATCCAGTGTTAGAGTTACAGTAATGACAGTGGGATCATAAAGACTTACCTATAATTTCTTGCTATTGCCAAGGTTTAATTTCAAATTGTAATGGATTCTTCCCCACCCCCCCATGGCAATTTTATGTTCAACCAGTTTTAAAGAACATGTGAGTACTTTAGGGGAAAACACAAGTCTTGATATCTTTCGTTCAACTTTGGAAATCTAAACATGGGGTGGATTTAAAGCCATGAGACAACAAGTTAGTGACTACCTCATTTGTTTGCTGAAGTCCTTCCCAGTTTCAGTGCATCAAATCCCACATCCTTCAAAACCCTGCAATCCTGGACCAAACAATCAGTCACTGAATTCTAGGACTGCTCTTGTAGAGGACCAGAGTTCTGCTCCCAGCACCCTCACGGCAGCTAACAACTGCCTGTAATTACAGTTTCATAGGATCTAGCACCCTCTTCTGGCCACCATGGATGCGGTGCAACATAGATGTACTTATGCAGGCAAAACACTCATATACATAAAATAAAAATAAATGAATAACAAAATTAAAAAGAAACTACCATGGAGATTTGATTCTATCAGAATAAGTGAAATGCCACCCTGCCAAAATAAAGCCAAAGGAAAATTATGTAAGCTGAGAAAAATATGTCTGCAGTACCACAAATGAAAAAATACATGAAACAGATTTTCACTGAATAATTGCTGTTTTGAAAGCAAAAGAAAATGGCCAATATCACGGCAGAAAAGTTGGTGAGGGACACAAAAAAGTAGTTCACAGGGTGTGGCCAAGGCCAGCAACAAATCATTAACGAGAAGCTAATTTAGAGAAGTAGACATTCATTTTCACCCAACAAGCTGGGTAATACCAAGAAATATATAATAAATTATGTTAGCAATGCCACTGGGAAAAGGCAGGCAAACCAGGGCATCCCTGGGAAGGCAAAGAATGGAATACATAGCCTCTGATCAAGTAGGAATTTATTCTAAGTTTTCTCTAGTAGAAACACAACAAAATAACATGTGTATAAGGAAGTTTCTAGCAGCATTGCCTGTAAAAGCAAAAGACTGTTGACAGCCTAAGTATCCTTCAATGGCCAACAACCTAAGTATCCTTCAATGGAAGGTTATTCTATTTTTTAAGCAGGTCACGGCGGTTCCACTCTAAAGTTGACAGTATGTACCTGGTTGTACAGCAAAGCAGATTAAAGTAGATCTGAATTATTTATATGAAAATGGTAGGTGAAAAATATAAGCCACAGAATATGTGCTTCCTTTAACACTTCTGGGTAAAAAAAAAAGATGTATTCACACACATATGTTTGTACATGCATAAAATTTTTGTTTTGAAAAACACTCAAGAAACAAATGGTCGTCTCTCCTGAGGAAGGGAAATCTAAGGTGGAAGGGAGGCTTTGGTTTCACTATGTTTTCAGACTATTTGAATGTTGTTTGTACTTTTAAAAATTTGCAGTGAAGGTACTCGTTTTTAAGATCATCACCTCCTCCCACAGATAAACATTGGGTACTGTAAGTAAGACACCTTTGGCCAGGCTTTCCAAGTTTTCCTCTCAAGTGGGCATTTGTGTTCCTTCTTACTGTCCTAATCTTATTGCTATTGATGTGAGCAGGAAGGGTCCCTCCTCCATCACTCAGGCCCCAAGCAGCCCTTCCCATCTGCCAACTATAATGATATTTGCATTATATTGGCATTTTTTCCCCCTTCTCTCCAGGCTTGATCCTCAGCACAAGCTTCGGGGAAAGAATTCATGGAGGACTTTTACCCTGTTTTAAAATGCAGTATTAAAGCGCTGTAAGGACCTGGAAAAGTGAAGAGAAAACTAAGTCCAAACCTTTAGATACACGGTGTGTGATAGGGGAAAGCTCTAGACATTAACAGAGGAGTAACCATTTTTCTCATTTCAGGATGGAAAAAAAATCCAAGATCATATGCTAAAATCATGCTTTTATTGAACTGATTGGTGTCTGGGCTCATGATTAGCAACTTGAAAACACTTCATGTTTCTTTCTAGACTTTTCTTGGGGAAGTCAGGTTTACATCTGTGGTCAGTGACAAAGTTCAGCCCTTGTAGGTACTAGAGAAAAGTAAGAACAAGAAGCCGGGGAAAAAGTAGGAGTGATGGTTATAGAAATTTGGTTAACACTGATTTTGATTTGATTCAAAGGTGCTTAAGGTGGGTCAGGCATGGTGTCGCAAGCTGTTAGTCCCAGCACCCAGGAGCCAGAGGTAGACAGATCTCTGTGAGATTGAGGCCAGTATGGTCTATACAGTAAATTCCAGGACAGCTGGGACAACAGGGAGACTTGTCTTATTCAAAAAAGAGTGCTTAGGAGATCAATAAAGCACATTTTTGAGATGATGGTGAGGGCATTTTCAGAGATGATTAGATCATAAAGGCTATGACCTAATGAATGAATTCACCTTAACGGAGTCATAAGACAGCTGAATTACTAGGAAGTGGCAAAAGGTTGGAAGAAGCAGGTCATTATGGGGAGAAGGCATGTCACTGGGGCTATACCTTGCCCTGGGCACTTCCTATATCCTTTTTGTCTGCTTCCTGTCTACCTTGCTGTGAGCAGCTACGTTCCATCAAGCCTTCTCCATCGTGATAGACTGCTATCTCTAAAACCAGAAGCCAGAACGGTGTCCCGCCCTCCCCCCTCCAAGCTGTTAGGTATTTGGTTGCCGTGACACAATAGCAACTAGTACAAGAAATAACAGCAACAATGGTGAGAGATGAGGGAGGTGGTGTGAAGGTAGATGAAGAGCTAGAGATCTAGAATCACATAAACACCAAGGCAAAACCCCCAAACTCTCAGTCCAGCTCAGGTCCTCTGGCACTGGCCTGCGCTTGCCTGCTGCGGAAGCCACGCCCAGCCTGCCCTTCTGCTCCCCACCCAGCGTCCAGGTAGCTGTCTTTGCTTTCTCAAATACACCAAGCTCTTGCTGGGCATTAGACCCTCTGTGTGGGAGGCATCTCACACGTTCCTTTAGCCAAATTGTCCTCTGACCTGGGGATAAATGCCTTCTCTTTAAATACCCTTTTTGTACGCTTTTATTATTACACTGTCTGCTGCCCTGGTTGCACTTATAATGAGTAGGCTTAATTATTCGATTACTAATTAATATCTTCGTGTTCCCTTAAAGCCTCCCTGCTCTCTACCCGCCTTCAAGCCCTGCTTTTGACCTTTCACTCACTCACCAAATATTCTCTTTTGGGCCTTGTTATCCCTTGAAACAATTGCACGTATGGAAGTTTAAATTAATTAAATTTCAATTCTCAGAGCTGCCGAGATGACTCAGAGGCTAACGCGCTTGCCGTGCACAGAGCAAGTAGAAAGACCAGATTCTGGATGCCCAGAACCTACATTAATGCTAAGTGGGTATGGTGACCCACCTTCGATTGCAGTAGCCAGAAGGTGGAGACATGGGCTCCCCAGAGCAAGCCAGATTGCTCAGCTACCTACATTGCTGAGCTCTGAGTTCAATTGTGAGGCTCTACCTCAATGAATAAAGTGAAAAATGACCAAAAAAGACTCCTGACATCAACCACAGAGCATGTACGCACACACACACACAAACATACACACAAGCATGCAGACCACACATAAAATACAGATGAAAAAGAAAGAGAAAGTTTAGGTCCATGGACATAAGTCAAATCTCAAGGGTTCAGTGGTCATATGTGGCTAAGGGAAAGCGACAGTGAGCACAATGCTTGTATGCTCACAGTGATTTCTATGGAGCAGGTTCGAATAGATGACTCCAGTGCATTGCAGCTTTTCTGAGAGTAGAGATCTCATTTGGGACATTGTCAACACCAGTGTCAAGATGTGCCTGGGTGTATTGCTTCACTCAAAGCTCCAAATCATTGTGAGGCCCATTTAAACCAAAGAAAAGCCCTGATGACAGTCCATGAGGACCCCCAGTCTTATTTCTTATTTGGATATTTTAAGGTGTCACACAGTATAACCTGTCCTATACAAGGCATATGCTCGTCCAGTTTCTGAAATGGCATGTCTCATCCTTCAGTAAGGGGAAATAAAATCAAGATAAGAATCTTCAAAAAGGGTAGCTATGTGCTTGAAATTATCTCTTTGTAATTTTTCCCACAAGTGAAACAATAACAAAAAGTTCTAAGAGCAGAGTCGGGACTTACCAGGGGTGTGAGAATGAGAACATGCTGAATCAGAGAATTACAATTCATTACCCACAGCACGGGGAGGCAGTCACATCAGCTTCTCTCCTGATGCATGGATCTTTTCTCAGACCTTTCTGAAAGGTGGTAATTCACTGAGAAGGGACAGTAATTGAGCTGCCAACAGGGCTACTATTTATTTAGCAACTACTATTTGTACATACCGGGTTATAATCCACCCCCTGGAGAGCATCCAGGGTGTATTATAGCTGAAATCAGGTGACACCCAGTGGCTTCCCATCACATCTGGAATGCAATCTAGATGCTTTTTTCAAGCTGACTGAAAAGGCACTTCCATCCCTTCTCTGACACTGTCTCTTTTCATTCTATTGTCACCTAATATGCCCTATACCTTGACTTCAAACATGCCCAATTCATTTCCTCTTGAAACCCTCTATCAACTCTTCCCTCTGCCGAAAGGCTTCTTCACTAGTCAGTGCATGGGCAGCTCCTCCCTGTCAATCAGGTGTTAGCTCAGTTGCTCCCTCCTATAAGGGATGATTCTTGAACTGATTTAAAATGAGACCTTCTTCCCAAACCATTCTTCATCTTCCCCTTCTCTCCTGTGCTATTTCCTCCCAGGTCTCATTACTCTAGAATTTTCTTCTATCTCAGGTCAGGTTCCCTAGAAGGAAAGCCTCAGGATTCTTGTGCACAGTGATTGACTTCCTAAGGGACTTGTCTCAAACAAAGCTTGTAGGAACCTGAGAGACATATAAAAAGATGAGCAGAAATGTATTTGGATGGTATCTGGTCCTCTTTTTCCCTTTGGGAACCCTAGAGCAGAAAGTGCTTCTCTGAATCAGAGTTGCCTTGTGCAAGGAAGCTGGTCTTTTGTCCCCCACAGTCATCCATCACTAACTGATGGCTGCCCTGGGGAGAGGGACAAAAACTTTGAGACAAGCCAAATTACACAACAAGTTTTTGACCAGGATGTAGGTGTGAGCACCAGTTAGAAGAGGGAGACACTGATCAAGAGGCTGCAAGAATGTGCCCAGAATCCTCAATAGCTGCCTTCGGGCTGCATTCGTGGTTTCTTGAGGGCGAGGATATGACCTGCTTCATTCACTGTGTTTTGCTCCTTAGCACATAATAAGAACTCAATACTGTTTGAATGAGCAATGTTCATAAGCTAAGCTATTTATTTATTCTTTGTAGATCGTCTTTACAGCCACCCTGGGAGATAGGACCTTCAAGTCTGGGTTCTTTCCAGGCTCAGATCCAAACATGTCTGAGAGCCAATTAGCCTGATAACATAAAAATAAATCACAAAAGCAAACTTTTCTGCAGCCTTTACTTTGTGCCTTTCTCCCGGTTCCCCATGACTTCTGCCACAAACATAAAGATTCTCTTCTTTATTTCAAAATATTTATTCTCAGAATCTAAGAGCAGGAGACAAAAAAGCCATAAAGAATCGGTGCAGGGATTTTCTTTGGTGCTTCATTTGCTTCCATGCATATTAAGAACACATTTTTAACAGACAAGTTGGCTTATTCAAGCTGTATGTATAGTTGCTTACATGAAACATTAGAGAACATTGACGTTATGTGGTATTTTAATATTAAAAGCTATTGGGGGAGATAGATGACTGAATCAATAACATGCTTGCTGTGTAAACACTTGGATCTGAGTTCAGGTCCTCAGCACCCACATACACAAAAAAATCCAAGGACAATGGTGCATTACTGTAATCCTTCTCTGGGGAAGAGGGGACAGGAGGATTCCTGGTGCTTGCTCGCCAGTATAGCTGAACTGGTGAGCTCCAGGTTCAATGAAAGATCCTATCTAGAAACAAAGGATAGTGATTAAGGAAGACATCCAGTGTCAACCTCTGGCCTCCACACATGTATATGCACACACACACGCACACACACACACACACACACACACACACACACAAATAATTGCTTAACTATGTGGAGAAAATTATCTGACCATAGGAATATGTGAGAATGCTTCATTCCCTGTTCATTGCTAGGGACTCATCAGTCTTCTTAAAGAAAAATGCTCTAAAACCTCTAACTCATAAAAAGTGATTTTGTACCTGTAACATCAGCACCATCTTAGAAATACACTAGGCCAACCCCACCTCCAAACTGATGGACAGAATCTGCATTTTAAGCTTATTCCCAGGATGTTCCTGCACACCTGTTGGTCACAGAAGCATTGCCTGACAGTGCCTGCATCCAGTCCTTGCCATGGCCCTTCCCTTGGGAAGGTAATCTCTGCATCATACCCCTGTTAAGTTCCTAGCTTCCTCCCACCTGGAGTCACGGCCATAAAAGGGACCTGTGTCCCTCCTCAGGTTTGTAATAGTCATCTTGAGACATCTAGCATTGTGGTTCACACCTGTAATCCCAGTACTCTAGAGGCTGAGTTCAAGGCTAGCCTGAGCCACAGAGTTAGTTCTAGGACAGCATTCACTGTATAGTGAGACCCTGTCTTGGAAGAAAAGAGACATCAACTTAGCATCTTTGAAATCAGGTACGTTTTGCAATTTTTGATCCTGCAAACATTCACATGTTAGGAACTTGGTCCTCGGTGTAATAGTATTGGGAAGTGGACCCTCGTGGGAAGTAACTGGATCATTGGGTGTATTACCCTTGAAAGGAGTTACTGTAGTTCTCAGGAGACCGGATTAATTCCAGCAGAGGAACCTATAGAAAAGGACTAACCTGGCTTCTTCCTATGTCCTGTCTCTGTCTTCCCATGTAATCTCTCTCTCCCACGTGTACATTCTTTCCACTGTAATGTCATTTGCTATGAGGTCCTCACCAGAGTCAAGTTGATGCAGGAACTGTGCCCTTGAACTTCAGGAGTTATGAGCTCAACAAATCTCTTTTCCCTCTACGGTACCCACCTTCAGAAATTTCATTATAGCGATAGGAAATAGACTAATATCCTTGTCTTGGTTCCATATTTTTCAAAAGTGGTGGCAGGTGTATATCTGATTCTAGAAAGATGGACTTCAATAAATGCCACAACCCCCATCTTCTCTCTTCTCTTGAACTTCAGGAAGGCAATCTTTACATGTCTGTAGTTTGAGTCTATGTTATCCTTTTCAGGTAAACCCAGTGAAATC
Organism: Eospalax fontanierii; assembly: GCA_035773235.1. Taxonomy (NCBI): domain Eukaryota; kingdom Metazoa; phylum Chordata; class Mammalia; order Rodentia; family Spalacidae; genus Eospalax; species Eospalax fontanierii. The sequence goes on from CM069546.1 coordinate 40,107,579, forward strand.
CTTAACCCTGACCCAGCAGACCAGGAGCAAATTGTACATCTTCATAATCAGAAGTAAACAGCCAGGGTAACTGGCTGTCTTTGAACCTATGAAGAGACAGTGCCCAAATCAACCATCAAACTTAGGAAGAGAATTCAAAGGACCTGTGCAAAGGTTTTTTATTCCATTCTTTGGTAATGGTTATTAGAAGTCTTGAGCCAGAGCCATGGGCTCTGAAGCTAGAAAGGCCGCTACTCCTCCTGGGTCTGATGCCTGCTGGATCACTGCTTTTACACTGAGCTACATTCCCCAGGACAGGTTTTATACTATATAGCTCAGATTGGCCTTGAATTTCATTCTGTACCTCAGGCTGATCTCAATCTCATGCTCTTCCTGCCTCTACCTCCCAACCATACCTAGATTTTCCAAACAAATTCCACAACCAGATTAGGAAACATGAGTTTCATAATTACTATACACAGGGATTTTTCCATACTTGTTTGATTATTTTTTAATTACATGGAACATGTAAGTAAAGTGCTCATTCTCAGACTCATCTCCTGAAAAGTCAAGCACAAAATTCTGTAAGCCATTGAACCAACTACTCCTTGCTAAAGGACCTAGACTCTAAGCTTCCCCATTATCTTGTTTTGTGATGCCTGAATGTGTTGCTCAAGTACTCTCAAGCTTAATTTTTTCCATCTGAACAGTAGGTATAAAAATACTCGATTCACAAGACTAATGTAACAAAAAGCTGGCAAGTTAGTCTGTGGGGTCATGCTTGGTAGTTCCACCAAGTGCTGTACACAGGGAGAAAAAATTCCAGTTTTCAGCTGGCTTCGTTGTAATATCTTTTAACTCATATGCAGGACAACTTAAATTATATGCAGAGTGAAGTATACAATAGAAATGTGGGAATCTTTTTAAAATCTGATTAAGAATTGAGAAAGGAGGACAACGGAGTATTGCCTCCTTCTAAGCTTGGGGTTCTGGGCACGTTCAGTTGGCTCTGGAACTTGACCTTGCCGTGTGTCCTAGCTTCATTACTGTTCTTAGATAAAACACCCTAACAAAGAGCAACTTAGGAGAGAAAGGGTTTATTTTAGCTCACAATTCCAGGTCACAGTCCATGACTACAGGGAAGTCAAGACTGCAGGAACTTGAAAGTCTAGTCACATTATATCCATATCCAGCAGCAGAGAGAAAATGAACACACACATGCTCACCTGCCTGTACCCAGCTTGACTTCTCTGCTCTTATACAGTTTGAGATCCCCTGCCTAAGAATTGGTGCCTCCAACATCAATTAACTTAAGACAGTCTCCCTCCGATAAGCCCACAGGCCAAGCCAGTATAGACAATCCCTCATTGAGTTGCCCTTCCATGGTGACTATAGGATGGACCAAGTTGAGAAAGCTCATCCTCACACTGTGTACTCAAGATTATCAAAGACGACAATGACTTGAGGTTAGCATTTGAGCCCTTTGCACTTTACAGAGCTCTTCCATATAGGATAGTCAGCACAAATCGAACTGGCTTTGCAACTGACATTTAAGGAGCTTGTTATGAATCCTGATTCCTACCTCATCATGATGATGCATGTCTAGAATCCCAGGAGACGGGAGTAAAAACAGGAAGATGTGAGTTGAAGGCCAGGCAGGGCTACAGGGTGAGACCCTTGTCTCAAAAAACCAAAGAAGCAAAAATAATTCAGACCTTTGAGCTCACCTTCAAACTTGGGATGAAGTCATGAATCCGGACTGGCTATAAATCAAGGGCAGGAAGCTTGTCCAAGCAGGCATGCCCCATGTTAATCGGCAGCACTGCGAAAGCTAAATCTTGAAGGTTTCCTTCACAAATCTTTAGAATCAAGAAAGTTCTGGGGGCTGGAGAGATGGCTCCTGGGTTAAGAGCATGGGCCACTCTTACCAGTTCAGTTCCCAGCGCCCACATGGTGGTGAGAAGCCACAACTGTCAGTAACCCCAGGTCCAGGGGATCTGAGACACCCTATGCTTGCTTCCTTGAGCATTGCACACATATGAGGGGTTTACATACATGCACGCAAAACACTTATACACATATAATGAAAATTTAAAGCAAGCTCTGGAACTCTTTTGTAAATGATGAAACAGACACCCAGACAGCTTTGTTCAAAGTTGAGAAGGACCGAAGCTATGACTGAAACTCAGGCATCTAAGAGAAAGCTCTATTACAGTTCCATCACACCATGGTGTGTGTGTGTGTGTGTGTGTGTGTGTGTGTGTGTGTGTGTGTGTAAGACAGAGAGAGAGAGAGAGAAGGAGAGAACAAAAGAAACACTAAGAGGAAAAATTCCCACATGTCATCTAGGCTTGGATGTAAAATTATGAGTGGCAGGTGGGGAGCCTTTTAATTTGCACCTAAAAGTGGTGGCATTTATCAGAAGGCAGCCTAACCTTCAGAAAAGACTTCCTTGGTGGCCTCTAGTCATGACTGTTTTTTAAATCCTGCCTCTTTATGTCAAAAGGGAAAGAATATCAACCTGACCCCACCTCCCTGAAGGTACTGATTTATGATTGGTTCTTTTGATCGTCCGTTAGTTGCCCTCTTTGGAAATTCTTTCTGCACATAGGAGCCAATGTGATCCTGAGAAAATAAAGGCTCAGCAGTGTGCCCTGCTTGTCCTCAAAAGTCCCCAGGGCCTCCCCAATTTGTTCAGCATAGCGGTCTAGACTCACACAATAGCCTACAAGAGTTTATATAACCGGAGTCTCTGTCCACATTCTTGTCCTTTTCCTGCCCAGGCCTCTCAGACCCCCTCAGCTAGACATGCCCCACCTTTATTCACTCAGTCACAGCTGCACCTGCTGGCCCTGTGCTTTCTCTAAGATATATCAGGCCTGTTCCTATCTCAGGGCCTTTGCACAGTTGTTCCTTCTGCCTACACTGTTGTTCCCCACATTCCACTTGGCTCCCTTTGTTCAAATTGGCATCTTTCTAGTGAGGCCTTCCATGACCGTCCTTCTTCGAGTTGGGCCCACACCCATGGCTCTTTCTTCCTGTCTTATTCCCACCTGTGGTTTCTCTTATACTGTTGACTATTTTCAAAGATGCTGAGCTACTTCAATATACAATGTGCATCCCACACTTGACACTCAAAAATAAACTCTATTTGGGCAAAGACTTCAGTTCCTTCCTATTCCACATGAAGAACATGGATGCAGGGGCAGATGGGGAAGGTAGATGGAACCTAAGAGCCAGAGAGTGGCTAGCATTTGAGGTGGACTTGAAGAGGCCTGAAAGCTCGACAGAGAAAACGTGGCAGGAAGAAAGGAGTCCTCCTTGATGGCCGTCAGCATGCAAAACCACACAGAATTCAAACTGTGCTCAGGAAAACTATGAGGAGTACAATGGGGAAGCAAGACGGTGTGAGTGTTTGCATGTCCGTGTCTATGTATGTGTCATTCGTGTGTTTGTCTGTGTCTGTGTCTATGTGTTTGTGTGTATGCAAATGTGTGTTGTTTATGTGTCTATGTCTGCATGTATGTCTATCTGTGTGACTGGCATATGTGTGTGCATATGCATATGTCCACTGTATCTGTGTGTCTGTATGTGGCTTAAGGTTGCTGTAGAAAGAAAAATATATGGAGGTCAGTTGGACTGGAGTTAAAACCCCAACTCAACTCAACTTGGACTGGGCTCCAGACCGAGATTCTGAGAATCTCAGCAAATTAGACTAGGCATCTGGTCCCAATATGCCAATCAAAGAAATGTGTAATGATAAAAGGCAAAGAAAAGAAATTTAATCAATATGCACATTTCTGCTGGTAAGAGGGACTAATAAAGGGATCTGATGAGCCCAAATTCTCTTTTGAGTAAAGGCATGCGCTTTAGATTTAAACTGAGTAAGAACTGGGACAAGAGACAAGACATATATTTCATGAAGTAGCCTTAGTCTGGTTGGTTATTGTCTCAGTTCTGGTTCTTCAAAGAGGTCCAAATAAGTTCCTACCTTTTGATAAGAGCAGTCTGGTTTATAACATGATGGCTACTCTAGGGTGCAGCCTTGCCACCATAGATAATGACTCTCATTTGAGGGGTGGTCTGTCCTATAAAGATTTGCTTTTCCACTCCTAGAATCAAAGATGACTAGAGGATTGAAACAATGACTGGGGGATTCTTAGTAATATTTAAAGGGTCTGAAATAAGACATTGGAATAACTGATCATAAGATGCTATGACGGGTGACAGGAAGCTTTATCAGCTTCACACAACCTAGAATCACCTGGAGAGAGAGCTTCGATGAGGGATGTCCACATTGGGCTGTCCTTCAGACATGTCTGTGGAGGATGGCTGTTATTAAGTTAATCAACGTGAGAAGACCCAACCAAGAATGGGCAGCACCATTCCCTAGGCACAGGTCCTGAACTATATGAGTGGAGAAATCAAACTGAGCACGAGCGAGCAAGTATGTGATCACATCTGCATTCAATTCTCTCTCTGCTTCTGACTGTGGATATGTATTTGGCTATTTGAGGTCCTTCTCTTGGCTTCCCCACAAGGATAGACTCTAACCTGTAATTGTAAGTTGAAATAACCCTTTCTCCCCTACATAGTCTTTTGGTGGGGCATGAGCACAGCAACAGGAATGAAACTAGAATAGATGCCTCCATTGCTCTGTGTACCTTTAATCTTGAAAGGGTTCCAGACAGACACTCCTGGAGTGATACACATGCCTATGGATGGTGTTAGGCAGGTGACTAAACCAAAGTAAAGGGGACAGAGAAAAGGAAAGCAGAGATTCCAGGTGCTCGTTCAGGTTTTAGCTACCTTGTTGGGCCGAGTGATATAAGTCAATGCTTTTAAAGCCATAAAGAGCTTCTAAAAGCCAGCGTCACTCCCTGTAGGACTATCGTCTCTGCTCTCATTTCTTCAGTTTTTTCACCTCAGAACCTCCCATCTTCTGTGGAACAATTTGGCCTTGTAGCCTTCACATTCAGCTGTACAATACATTCCCTATTAAAACCAAGTGTCTAATATTTTAAGATTCTGCCTCTATGCAGCACAAAAGATAGGAGAGAAGCTGTAAAATTTCAGACTCCTTTTGTCTTCCACACCAGTCTGTCTAAATGAAGCATATTTCTCTTGCTTTTCTTACACCACATGCAGCTGCACGACCCCTATCTCCCAGGAAGCAACTTGGAATAGTTCATTTGAGTGCATGGGGTCCATGATATTTCTTTCACCTGATATCCTGAGATGATTTTATTGACTCCTCAGTGCAATCATATGGGTTAGGTATTATTATCCCATTTTTCATAAGAAGACTGAAACCCTTGTCACATAGTACATCAGCCAGAGAGCTGGAGCTCAGATCTGTCTGAGTCCAAGGATCAAACCATTCTTGCCCATTGTCAGTGAGAAATAGAGTATGACCTGTCCTCAGAGGAAGGAAGTTAAAGGCTGATATTTTAAGATAACTGAAAATACAAGAACACAATGTGAGTGGATTCTCCCCCTTCTTCTCCTTCAATACCCAGATTAAATATTAACTTCCTTTATCTTTGCAAATTCAGAAGCTGTCTAAGACACACATCATAAAAAATGCAAGGTAAATGCTGTTTCATCCTCATTTCACTTTTTGTACTGAAAATGCATGTGAATGACTTTCTTCCCTGATGCTAGGCCTATCCTTAGTCAGTGTCCTAGAAGATCAAGGTAGTGTCTGTGGAGTAGCAAGAAATCATGAACAAATTCCCACCAGTAGCCTGACAATCTCAGTGCCAGGCATCAACAAACACTGGGCTTTAAATACTTTTAAGAAACAAGAGGACATGAAAGGGTTTCCTAGAAGACTGATCCAGATGGGGAGAGCAATTGGGAGGGATAGATGGGAAGCTGATGTCAAAGGATCTACAGGGACAAAAGAAAGAAATTGCTTGTTAAATTCCTGAAGGAACCAACCTGATTTCCATCATTTCTGATGGGTTTTTAAAAAATAATCACATTTTATCCTTTTTTTTTTCTTGGAAAGAATGTACGGTTATGGCAGAATAGTTCAAAGGTCCATGTGCAAAATAGAGAAAAATAAGCTGCAATCCCCTCAAAAGAATGCTGGTCATGCAAATTAAAGTAGTATTAATCCCCAGGCACAGGGGACGAGGCATAATGAGGAAGGGACACACTAGGATCTTCCGTTGTTTTAATGGTGATTTATTTCTTTGGCTCAGTGTTGGGTACCTGTATACCTAGTATATTGTTTCTCCAATATTTTAATATGTCTGAAGTAATTCAACATAAATGTTTGGAAGGCCGGCTACCTTATCCTCCTGCTTCCCCATCTTCCCACCATGATGGACTCCCCCAGAAGCCTGCATTTTCTTTAGCCGCTTTTTGGCAGGTGTTTTGTTGCAACAACAACAAAAAATAACTAATAAAAAGTTCTTGGGCAGGAGAGATGCCTCAGTCAGTAAAGTCTTTACTGCACAAACATGACTACCTGAGTTCGTATCCCTAACAGCTGCACAGCAGCAGGGCATGTTAGCACATGCTTGTAATCTTGACCCTGGGGAAGCAGAGACAGGAGGATCCTGGGGGACTTGCTCGCCTACTAGTCTAGTTGAGTCTGTGGGCTCCAGGTTCAGTGACAGACCTTGTCTCAAAAACAAAAACAAAAAATTGTGGAGAGCATTCAGAGACACCCAACCTGATGTCAATCTATAACCTCCACATTTGTACATGAGCCCCCCAAGAAACACACCTAAAAGAAGATTCAGAATAGTTCTTCAGTGAATGAATGACTCGACTCTCCTTGAACTTTAATTGGCCCTCAAAGGGAAGGCAGAGCTGGCCATGTCTTCCCTCTCAATAATCATAAGAGTGAAATGCACTGGTTTCCGTAGAATGTCTCTCCAGCTCCCTATCTCCGCATAGCTGACAGGTGAGAAATGGCCCTCTCTATGGTTATTTTGTTCTTACAACACTCCCAGCCTTGGTTCATAAAGAGAACCCAACACCCTACTTTACTGAAAGCTTTTTCTTTTTCTTTGCTCTTTGGAAGGCAAATACAATGGAGAGCACTGGGGTATTCATTTTAATATAATCCCTTCGAACCTCAAAACACTTTTGACAGAAAACAGGATGACACATGCAATTTTACCTTTTCTTTCAGCTAACTACTGTTTACAAATGTTGCTTGCTCTGGTTTAGCTCAGAAAAGCTTTTCAAGGCTCCAGCGGTTAATTATAGCTGCTTCTGGGACTGTGGAACCTGAGCCACACTGAGATCAATAGCTTTGACTAGACTGGGAGGGAAGAAGTGTCACTCAGCCAAGAAGAGCTGAATGCTTGCAACCCCAGGAACCAAAGCCTCTGTGAGTTAGTGGTCTCACTCCCACAGTCTATTTGCAGTAGTTCTACAAACAATAGCTAGTGCAAAATCAGCCTGTATTTCTCAAAGAGAACCTGATGTGTTAGTAAGAATGTGTGTATATGTATATATATTATATAACCTAGTATGTGTAATATATAATGTATAATCATATATAGCAAACATAACATAAAATACATGTAATAGATATAATATGCAAATATATGCTATATAAATATATAGTATATATTATGTGTGTAATTTATAGCTATAAAGAAGTTTATTAGAAGGTATTATCTCAGGAGATTATGGAGGCTGAGAAATCCTATAATCTGCCCTCTGCAAGTTGGAGACCCAAGAAGATTGGTGATAGAGTTCCAAGACCTGAGTTCTAGAGAGTCAGTGATATAAATTCTAGGCTGAGTATGATGGTTTGAGGACCAGAAAAGGCAAGGTCAGAAGATCAAAGGACCAATTCAAATAGTGAGGCTTCTTCTTCCCACCTTTTGTCTATTAAAGCACATCAGTGGCTGCACAAATTGTATGTTAAATCTCTCCCAATAGAATCACAGACACACCCAGAACTAATGTTTTACCAGGTATCTGGGCATGGCATGATCCTACCCTTGTCGGCACACAAAATTAACCAGCACGCTTGGCTTTTCTTCTATGGCAGGAGGGATGTGACACAATTCATCTATTTGACTCACATACATTTAATGATGGCCTACTATGTGCCAAACTCTCTACTAGGCACATAGGAAAGCTATTCAGTGATCTATTCATGAAAGACCTCATATTTTCATGGAGGGAAACAGAAGATACCTGAATGAAAAAGAGAAAGAAAAGAGAATATAGGGGATAAGCACCTTTTCAAATGAATTAAAATGCAATGAGGTAATAAAGAATGAAAGGAGGACTACTGAATATTGAAAAAGTAAGTGTAATAAGGAGAAGAAATGAACTATGCAAAACCATGAATGCCTCTCAGGAAGAAAGAACGCCTAATACAAAGCCTTGGCTGGTGAATTAGTTACTTTTCTCATCACTGTGATAGCATAACTGATAGAAACAGATTAAGGGCTGGAGAGGTTTACTTTGGCTCACAGTTTAGAAGGTACAGCCCATCAGAGTGGGGAAAGTATCCTGGCCAGAAGGCTGCAGCTACAGCCAGCTTTAACTATCAACTTCATACAGGTGAGAATCGCCTGAGAAGGGAGCCTCAGTTGAGGGATTGTCCAGATCAGGTTGGCCTGTAGGCATGTCTTGGGGGGATTGTCTCATCTTGATTGCTTTAAACAGCCCACTATAGGTGACACCATCGCTCGGGGCAGGTGGTCCTGGACCTGCCCCAGCTAGCTGTGCATAGATCTGTGAGTGAGCCAGCAGGCAGTGTTCATCCATGGTGTCTGCCCTGACTTCGCTCAATGGTGGACTGTAATCTTTAAGTTAAGTAAACTCTTTTCTTCCCAAGTTACCTTCTGTCAGTGTTTCATCACAACTACAAAAGGAAATTGCAACAAGTGCTAGGCAAGGGTGGAAGCCAGAGGCAGCTGCTTGTTACATGGCACCAACCAGAAAGCAGAGAGAACTCAGGCACAAAATAGATCTAGGCTATAACCTCAAGGTTTGTCCCTCCCCTGCATCAACTCACTTCCTCCAGGGTAGGCCCCACCTGTTAAAGGTTCCACAACTTCCTAAAACAGCCCTGTCAGGTGGGGACCAGGTGTTCAACACTCGACACTTTACATTCAAATCGTAACAGCTAGAAACCAGATTTTGGAAACTCACTAAATGAAGGCAGATGTCCCAATAAAAATAGTCAGGCGGTAGAGATCAGTCTTGAAAGCCATGGCACAGAGTTTTCATTTGATTTTAAGAAGTATGGAGATCCTTAGAGGGCTTTAAGCAGGGAAATGGTACGACGCAATTTATGCTTTTATAAAATCACTCTGGCTGTCGTGTGAAGGATACGCTATACAGGATGTTTGGAAATCGTGAAATCATCCTGAAGGACGGATCAAAGGGCCCTTGATGAGACTGAACGTTGAGAACGTTTTTTTGGTTTGCTATCCTACAAGAAAAAAAAAATGACTCTGTTTTCCTGGGGAAAGATGAAGCTCCTCTGGGAAGTGGCCACCTTCAATTTCACGTGCCTATTTACAGTGCTGTAGGGAAGAGAAGGAAGAGGCACTGAGAGAGGTGACCAATTCAGGCTCCCAGATCCACAGTGATGCTAGGGGTTATTACCTGTTATCAAACAGTACAGAACTTAACTAAGCTTGCAGATCACACACACACACACACACACACACACACACACACATTATAATTATACACTGTAAAACTTTGTATGCTCTCTGGGGCTGGATTTTGTCATTTGTGTCATTTTCCTCTCTTCCCACCAATTAAAAATGTCAGTCCTAGACCAAGAGGACTTGCCTGCCTGCTCTTTCTTGCTGTGGCTACAGTACTGGGCATTTGGAAATATGGTTAATTCTTCATAGATGCTAAGAACAGGCCAGAAGGATATCAACCTACTATTAGGAGAGAAATTATGGGATGGCTTTTTATGGAGTCTTTTCATACATTTGCATTTTTGCCAATTTTTTATAAGCAATATGTTGCTAAGTGGAATGGCTATAACTTGGGTAAAATCCAAGTTGTCAATACCATTGACATTATCTGAAAAGTAGCAGTCACGTTCAAGCTTGTTAACAATGCACACAAGCTCACTGTGTGTTTGTGGTACTGAGAAACAGAGTCCAGTGCTTTCCCATTTCATTCATTCATCCTCCCATCCACTCCACAACATTTATTGCAAGCCACCATGCACCAGTCCTTGTCCTAGGCAACAGAGAACCACTAAAGCGTAATTTTCAGAAAGAGTAAACTTGTGCAGAAGTAAAATGGAAACAGGCTAGAAAACTCATTTGCTCATTAATGAGTACCCTAGTTACCTTTGCCAAGTTGACACAGCCTAGAGAATCATTCGAGAGAAAAGCTTCAGTGGAGGATTGCCTACTTCAGATTACCCTGTGGTCATGTCTTTGGGGGTGAATCATGTTGGTTAATTGGTGCAGGAGGACTCAGCTGACTGTAGACAGCACCATTCCCTAGGCAGGAGGCCCTAGACTGTATAAGCTAGGTAAGCAGAAGCTGTGAGTAAGTGAACCAGCCAGCAGCATTCCTCCAAGTTTTAGCCTCAGGTTCCTGCCTTGAGGTCCTGCCCTGACTTCTCTCAGTGATAGACTGTGACCTGGAAGTGTAAGAGGAAATAAAGTTGCTTGGTCTCCTAAAGCTGCTTTTGGTCATAGTGTTTTAACTTAATGAAATGAGAATAATGAGTGGGCCAGCACTTTACTAACGGCTCAAAGGAGAATGAGAAGGAAGACTGGGTAAGTATAGTGCGAAGACTGAGGTAAATTTTCAAATGGAGGGAAGATACTGCTTCCATGTCGAGGGACCACCACTGTACAGAACTGGACCTCCAGACCAAGGAATTTTGGCATGTGCACGATCAGGAATTATTTTGCCTTACTGCTAGTTATCTACAATAATGCAGTCTAATAAGAAGCTGGAGGCTCACATCTAATAAAATGGAAGAGCAGATGAGTCATTTTCTATTGATCCACAATTTTCCCTTACACTGGGAAGATAGTTAAGAAACGGCCTCTGACTTTACATGTAGCGACTGGAAAACCTGGATCAACAATGAGCCTGCTTTGCTCTGGATCCAAGCAGCATTAAATCCTTATGTCATTTTCTGTTTCTGAAGCCAGTGTGGACAAAAACTCCCATATGAAAATTGATCTTGTCCAAAAAAAGCTATAGTCCATGTTCAAAGGGCACCTTGAACTTGGCTTTCATAATTTTATTACAAACTAATCAACAAATGCAAAAAGACCAATGAAAACCATAAAGAAATCTATGGGAAAAAAGAAAAATATGTCTTTGGTTGCCACCCCCTTCGCTTCTAAAGTCTGATTTCTTACCCAGTGAGAATGTGATTAGTAAAAATCAATAGTGTCCACAAGCCAGACGAATGGGTAAAGTAGACTAGAGATTAATTTGGGAACAACACCAGGAGAGAGGTAGTATGCTAAGTCTAAAGGCGTTGGAGCTGGCAAAGGAAAGAAAGGTGTCCAGAGAAAACCACAGAAAGCTATGTCCTAACAAAGTTATGCAGTGGGAAGTTCCCAGTGCAGGGAGCTGTTTGCTGAAGGTTTGGGATCATGACATCCCACTCTACATCTCAGGCTACTATTCGTTTTGGTTCCTGCTACAACTTCCCAGGATTAGCAAAAACACTTCAGTTAAAGAAATACCCTGCTATGGAGTGAGAAAGCTGGCTCAGAGGTTAAGAGCACTTGCTGTTCCTTCAGATGACTCAAATTACTTCCCAGCCCCTATGTCAGATGACTCACAACTGCCCTCTCCAGTTCCAGAGGATCCAGCGTCTTCTTTGAGCCTCTGCCAATACCTGTACACATGAACAAACAATAAACATTAATGTAAATGCCTGCTAAACAGGACAGCCTACATCCGTGGTGCTACTGAGACCGACTGGACGTGCCCGGGAGAACAAAGGAGCGTCTATGGGAGTAAAGAAGCAGAAAATGCGGGATTCACCAGGCAGAGACTCAAAGCAAGAGTGGACTGGGAGTGTCATTCCCTGGACTGGATTCCACCAAGAATCCCTGGAGGTAGAAAGTGAGGATATTAGACTTCCTTGCCTTGTGCTGCATTTGAGCATCATGCACACTTTATTTATTGTTTTGCTATATGTATGAGTGCATTGCCTGAATGTATATAAGGGCACCTGTGCCGTGCAATGCTCGAGGAGATCAGAAAAAAGCTGGAACTGGAGTTACGGATGATTGTCAGACACCATACAGGTGCTGGGAATAGAGCTCCGGTCCTCCATAACCGCAGCCGGGACTCTTAACTGCTGAGCCATCTCTCCAGCCCCCACCATGCACACTTTTTAGTTGTTTGCATTTTTAATTTTTTACTGAATTTTGGAAAACTTCATACAATATATTTTAATCAGATTTAGACCCTTCCCCTATCTGCAACCCCCTTAATTTTTACACACATTTGTTCTAGACCCCCTCTCCTATGTGACCCCTCCTTAGTACCCAGACCTGATTTCATGTACTGCATTTTATATATATATAAAGGCACATCAGGTCAAATTTGTGTCCCCAAATGTCCTTTGCTAGGGGTCCATCCACTGGAAACTGGTTTAACTTCTCCCACATCACAGCCTTAAAAAAACTGATTTGCAGCAGCTACCAGTTGCCAGTAGTTTCTCAGCAGGATTGGGATTTCTTACCTACCTTCCCACTTCTGTGCTGGGGTTCTGTCTGACTTGAGCTTAGACGGGTCTTGTGCGTGCTGCCACCAATGCTTTGAGTTCATATGAGTGACGGCCCAACGGTCTGGAGAATTCTCTTTCCAGTATATGACAACTTATTAACTTTTAAAAATAAATATTTATTCTTTAAAATTTTCAGACACGTATACAATGTGTTTTGATTTTTAGCGTCTAATTTTATTGTATGTTGAAGATTTGCAACACAATGTTCTGATATGCATATACATGGTGAAATGGTTACCACAGTCCAGCCAGAAAATATCCATCCTCTCATGGAGTTGCTTTCTTGTGCATATAAACACTAGAATTCTTTGTTAGAAAATCTGTACATCATATTACTATGGAAGGAAGGAAGTAGCTCAAAAGTAGGATAACGGGCTGGAGAGATGGCTCAGTAGTTAAGAGCACTGGTTGCTCTTACAGAGGATCCATGTTCCATGTTCAATTCCCAAAACCCACGTGATGGTTAATATCAGTCTTTAACTCCCATTCTAAGGGATCTGATGCGCTCTCCTGGCTTCCACAGGCTTTGCACAACTTGAGTACACTTACATACATACATGCAGACAAAATATTCGTACACATAAAATAAAAATAAATAAATCAAAAGTTAGAGGGCTTCCCAGAGAAAATGGCATTTGTAGGAGAAAGAAGATTGTGCCACAGCGGGGGAACCCAGTGAGAAGGGAGGAGGGAATTAACTACCTACCCCAATGTCACGAGAGAGAGATTTTTTTCTCAGTACTGAGGACTGAACCGTGGGCCCACATGCTCGGCAATACTGACATTCATCTTAAAAGCTCTGTCTAAAGGAGAGAAGGAAAGCTTCGTGGAGGAAAGCCAGTGATTACCCAAGGATTTGAAGAACCATATTCTAATGGTCGTTCATTCATTCACTAACTTAACTGTTTTTCTGGGTCATCAGTACATCTGTAGAGACAGTGAACACAACTATGTACCTTCAGAGCACTGTACAGATACAACATGCTAGACACAGAGGAGATATTCTCTGAGCAAAAGGGTAGATCAGGTCTGGAAAACTGGTGAATCCATTGGTGATCCAGTGCAGCATGGATTTCCCAGATCAGGAAATGAATCAGGAACAAAAGTCACCCTCCAAAAAGAAGATAAAAGGACTATCAAGTATATGAACACAATTTTAATAAATTTGGTCCAAGTGAGTGTCTCATTTCTTCAGCTTTATGTGGGTGGAGGGAACTGTAATGTGTGTGTTCATGTTTGTATGCACATGTGCCTTTCTGTATATGGGGAGACCAGAGGTGGTTGCCAGTGTCTTCCTCAAACACTCTCATCTTATTTTCTATAAAGATTTTATTTTTATTTTTAATTACGTGTCTGTGTGTGGGTTTGTGTGTCTGAGAGCAGTGCCCAGGGAATGAATACAGAAGAGGGTATCAGATCCTGTGGAGCTGGAAGTTCCAAGTGGTTGTGAGCTTCCAAATGTAGGTGCTGAGAACTTAACTCTGGTCCTCTGCAAGAGCAGAACATGTCCTTAACAGCTGGGCCATCTCCCCAGACCCATCCATCTTATTTTTTCAGACATAGCTTCTCACTGAACCAGGAACTCATCAATTCAGCTAGGCTGGCTGGCCAGTGAGCTCCAGGGACCCACCTCTTGACCAGCATGGGGGTTACATATAACACCTCTTCACTCAGCTTTGACGTGGGTACTAGGGATCCGAACCCAGGTCCTCATGCTTGTAAGCTACCTCCTCAGCCCCTTTCATGTTTTATTATTTCTAGTTATTTCCAGTTGCTACTATTATTTGAAGTGGGAGAATAAAAATACAGCACCTGTTTTGCAGCTGGTGATGAAAAGGGGAAACTGGTCTCCCAGGTTTCAAGTTCTTCAGTTTTACAATGCTGCTAAAGCACTCTGAATTCAGGAGAAACTGCACTTGGACTCTGAATCCCCTTCCCCTTCCCCAAAGCTAGTAGCATGATCCTCTCTCAGCAGGCAGAACTGCAGCAGTGAGCTATGGTTCCAAGTCAGATAGAGCGAGTGTAGCTGCAATACTAAATTAGTAAATGTACTTTCAGAACGTCAGACATAGCTCACCTGGTACAGCAGTGGCCTAGCATGCATCAGCCAACTGGGTCCCATCCCCTGCAACACAAAACGGGGCATGGTGGCACAGGCCTGGAATCTCAACACTCAGGAGGTGAAGGTCAGAGGATCAGAAGCTCAAGGTCATCCTCAGCTACCTAGGGAGTTCAAGGCCAATATAAGATAAATGATACCATCTCAGAAAACAAAAAGCTGGAGGGTTGAGGAGATGGCTCAGTGGATAAAGTGACTGCTGCCCAAGTGTACTGAGCTGAGTTCAAATCCCCAGAATCTAGGAATCTTGGTACTCCTATGAGAAGATGGGCAGTGGAGCAAAAGGAAAACAAGAGACCCAATCTTAAACAAGATGGAAGGTGAGAACTGACACCTGAGGCTGTCCTCCAAAGGCCTACAGAGACTTTTTAATTCTGCACCTTCATCTCATATTTTTGACTTACAATGTGTTTATTGGGCTATAAGCCACCATAAATCAAGGAGCATTTGTATTTAATTTACTTCTCCATCGTGGAGGGTGGAATGGTGTTGTTAATCTATAAACCTTAATCATGGGAGGGTGTTAATCTATGAAACCATCTTACATAAGGTATAGTGGGCAGACAGGGCACACAGCCACTCTGATGAACACGGCATGTCATTGGAGGAGGAAAAGATCAAAAGGACACCTGGTCACATCATTCGGTGTGACATGCTGGTCTGGGAGCTGGATTTGACCCTGAACACATTTGTCCGTCAGCACTTCTCTGAATACCCATGCTCCCTGAAGCCACATCAACTCAGTCCCCAAGATGGCTGAGGTAAGATCCTTCAGAGACACTGAAGGCCTACTTTTAAGTGTGTGTCAACAGTGTGTCAGGTGGAACACTCCCTGTACAAGCATATTAACAAGTATCTACGTTTTCCCGGCATCCGTAGATTGACAATCTGCTCAGCCAATGGCTGTTAAGCATCAAAATTAAATGCAAATTGGATAACTATTATGGGCTGAGGGTTGGGAAAGATAGCTCAAGGACCATTTTATTAGAATTTGAAAGAAAAATGGGCAGACAAGCTAAAACAATCTCAGCACTGCAGGTGGGAGGGAAATGGATGATTGTCATGTCCTTGAGTTAGGGTCCCACAGAGGAATTAGCAGCAATGGGAGTCAGTGGGAGGTGTCTTCCCAGAGAATGTCAGTGTGTCAGGGCTTCAGGGATTGTGACAGCTTTCCTCAGGTATGTTTAGGACATCACGCCTCCCCACCCAGGGTCAGAGTTAACACTCTAGTAGCAAGCGGCTTCCCCTTGTACCCTGCTTCCTCTACCTTGTCCTGGGAGTATTTTAAATCTTAAATGACAATTTTGCTTGAAAGACCATTGCTCAGTGACCTTTAAGCCTGCTAAAGCCTGTCTAGCTTAGCTACCTAATTTGTTTTATAGATATGCAGATGAAGAGGGACACTATCCACATTGAATGGAGACGCCCGCTTTGTTGGTTGGCAAAAGTCTAGAGAACAAATTTATCCTCTCAGGGTTTTGGATCAAGGCACAAAGACCATGCCTTCCTTAATCGCTCTAAGGAGGAGCCTTAGATTTTTCCCCAGGTTCTAGAGGTTGTCAGCAATTCTTATGATAGTCTCCTTTTGAGTTACCATCTCCAAAATTCCCTTTACTAAAATCTTTTATCACTTGATTTTATTCTAAGATTAGTGAGAAAAGATAGGAAACAAATCTTCATTATCGATTTTATTGTAAAGTTAGTAATAGGGATGTGGGAAGGAATCACCATGTCTCCCACCCCAAGTCATTAAATCATGGAGGGCAGGGTAGGGGAAGTGTCCCAGGAGGAAGGAACAGTCTAGCAGGACCCTAGGAAGGCAGAAGGGCTTCTGGCTTCCAGCACACTCAGTTCTTGCCTTCAGGATCCATCTGAAGCAGCCTGGACCATTTGCTGCCTCCCTCCCAGCTGGACCCAGGCCTGGGCGATCTGTGTTGCTGTCTCCCGGCAGATGTTCATGTCCACTCCAGCACCATGACCTCATAATTCACAAGACCTCAAACATCCTCTGGCTGACCTCTGGTTTCATGTCTTTTCTGCATCTCTCCTTTCATTCAGGCACCACTCTGTTATTAAATCGCTTATGTATCATCTTCCTGACTGGGAAGCAGCAACAGAGATTTAGTAGACTGGCCCCAATCCTTCTCCACCACCTCTTCCATCTCCCACGTGGACTCTGGACTGCATCTGGAGTATCACGCTGCTGATCAGTCAGGACCTGGACTGGGTCAAGACTGGGTGTCCTTTCCTGCAAAGAGGCGGACATGTCAGGCACAGTGGCATTTCTGAATCTTTGCTCTGTCTGCTGGCTATCATTAGGAGTCTCCATGTTTAAAGATAATGAGCGAAAGATTCGAGGGGCAGGCACATGCCCTCTTCTCTTTGGGCACTGAGGGTAATTACCAGGACCTTCTAGGGAGGGGAGTGGAGTCATTCTAGGATGCAATGGCTTAAAGTTGCTGCTGGAGTCACCCTGCTGGCGTGCCTGACATTGCAGTAGACTGTAGGTTGCCATGGGCTCATTGTACAACTTGTTTCGTAAAGATTCCCGGATGTCACGTGGGTTAAACCCTACACTTGCCATAGCTGTCAGGATTTTCTTGTTCAGACAGCTAGGAACCCTCTTATCACACTGGCTTTTCGTAAAGTCCTCACCATGCTGAAGCCAAGGGTGTTCCATAATGTTCTTCAGTGCTGGCCTCTCCATGGGATTGACTGTTAGTAAACAGCGGATAATGTCCTTCAGCTCTGGAGAAAGGTGAGCTGGAACATGATACTTTCCAAGCAGAGCCTTGTGCCCAACCTCCTGAGGCGTGGTCCCTTCAAATGGCAGGGTTCCTGTTGTCATAAAATACAGAACAATACCTAAGCTCCAAGTATCCACTTTGGGGCCATCATAGGGTTTACTTAGGAAGAATTCTGGGGCTCCAAACCGTAAAGCACCACAGAATCGGGAAAGCTTCTCCCCAGGCCTGCATACGGCCCCGAGGCCGAAGTCGATGATCTTCACTCTGCCAGCGGTGTCTACCATTATGTTATCCGGCTTGAGGTCTCTGTGGATTATGCCTCGGTCATGGCAGTAGCACATGGCCTGTAATAGCTGCTTGAATATTTTACGGGATAGGTTCTCTTTCATGAAGCCCAACTGATGGATCCAATCCCACAGCTCTCTACCCTCAGCCAGCTCCTGAATCATATAGATACTCTCTTTAGTTTCAATGACTTGGATCAAGGAGATGATGTTGGGATGGTCTATCATCTTCAGTATCTCCACCTCAGACTGAATTGGATAAGCCCATTGCTTCTTCTTCAGGAGGACTTTTATGGCCACGGGAATGCCTGTGAGGCGGTGACGGGCCAACTTCACTTCGGCACTGGAACCCTGGCCCAACGTCCTCACGATGGCATACTGTGCCTTGAGGTGCTCATCCGAGAGGGCAGCCTCACAGCTGGGCTCCACTGTCAGCTCACTCTCTGGGCCGCACATCACAAGGCAGCAAGGCCACAAAGAAAAAAGAAAAGGAAAAAGAAAAAAAAAAAAAAAAAAACGGAAAGTAAAGGAAAAAGGAAAAAAAAGAAATTAAAGAAAATTAAAAAAACAAACTAAAGTAAATCAAACCCAAAACAAAAAACAAAAAACAAACCAAAAAATATAAATATACACACGCACACTCACACACTCAAAATCAGAAAAAAAAAGGGGGGGGGTAAAAATAAAAAAACACAAACACACAAAACCACTCAGAACTCGCAAATACCACCAACCGCCAAAAACCACCAACCACCAAACCACCGAGAACACCTCTCAAGAAACCAAGCCTCTCTGCACTCCCTTATATACACTGGCTGCAGCTCACCTCATTCTGATGTCATAGAAGGCTTGAATCAATCACAATTGGGCTTAGCTCACAGTTAAGGGAAGGACCCAGAATGTCTGGCTGAGGTGGGCTGTGGAGGATGACATTTAGGCTTTTAGAAATGAAAGCTTCAGCATCCTTTTAGTTTCTGATTTGAAAGTCTGTAATACCTTCTTTTTAAAGACATCTTGCCATCTTCACTCACCACGTGTAGAGTGGATTGCTTCTCCGAGGGAAAAGGTGGACAAACACCCCTCTCAGAGTGGTATCACCCAAGACCACCTTGAGCAGAAAGATGAGGAGCTGGGAAAATCCTATGCCCCACCCACCCAGTGTGTTGGCCTTGGATGTGAGAAGGGGAGGGGCTAAAGATATTTAAACTGGGGGCACCAGGAGGCCGGCCCTTTTCTCCCCTCCCCCATGGGCCATATCTGTTCACCGGGAAGTCGCAAGATCCCAGCCACGTGGATTTACTAATGGAACTTGTGGAGGGGAGGGTGGGCGCCTGTGTTCTCTAAGTAACCCCTTACCCATTGCTCTGTTAGTAAGCCCAAATAAACTAGCTAGAATCTGTTTAACTGTGAGTGGAAAAATTTGTGTGTTTGTTTTGAGGCCTGTGGGGGGACCCTTTGGGTTGTAAGCAGGGAGAAAGAGGCAGGTTAAGTTAGTCTGCTTCTCCCAAAGAGAAATTTTAATAACACCATGTTAAAGTTTCTTTCAGTTCTGACTGGTTTCAAACCAACACTACCAATTAACTGATATTGTAAGGCAATATTCTGTCTAAAAACGGGACATTTATCAGCATCTAAAAGGCTGACAAGTAGATGCCTTTCAGATTTAAAATACATTTAACAATATACCATAATGCTTTCCATTCAGTGCACTACCTTGACATTTCAAGTGCCTGTAGCTTAGCATGACCGCAGGTATCTTAATCAAAACCATGAGGTTACCTGCCTGGTGATCCTGGCATGCATCCCAAGCACTGTAGGACAGAGATGTTAGGGTAAATGAACATGGGGCCTTGATTGATAATACAGAGACTGCTTCTTAAACATTTTTATATTTTTTAAATACTATTTTCGTGTCTGAGTGTATTGCCTGCATGTATGTAAGTGTACACATGTCGTGAAATACCCATGGAGGTCAGAAGAGAGTGTCGGATGCCCCTGGAACTGGAGTTACAGACAGTTGTTAGCCTCCATGTAGGTGCTGGGATTTGAACCTGAGTCATCTGCAAGACAAGCCAGTGTTCTTAACCGCTGAGCAGTCTCTCCAGCCTCTACAGACTGCTGCTTAACTGATGTTTGACCATGTTAACAGTTTTTGAGAAAGGCCAGGTATGTTCCAGTTGACTGAAGCCCATCTACTTTTCTGGCCTGGAATGCAATGATCTGGCTTGAGACCAACACATGTTTCTGGGAACCCCCCAGTAAAACACATTTTGTACAGTATTAGAGTTGTTCACCTTTTTGGTTTCATGGCCCCTTCTGTTTTGGTGGCTGAATTTTATACATTGGAGCTGGGTTGTTTATAAAGTTTTTGTTCTTTGTTTGTTATGTTGCTTTTATTCAGCCCCGAAATCATTATATGCCTCAAAAGCTACCATTTTTAAGCATTTTCTGTTTTTATAGTTTTGTTTCTTTTTAAATGTGTTTTCTATGTGCGGCATATTTCTTCTCCTACCGCATTCCTCCTGCTCTCCTTTTTCTCACCTTCCCAATTAATCTCTCTTGCTCCCCTAGACAATTTCACTGTCCTTCCACTTAATCTACCCATACAGGATTTTATGTGACTGTATAAAATCTAGGAACCACACATGAGAGAAAACATATAACATTTATCTTTCGGAGACTGACTTAATTTAATTAATTAGATCGTCTCCAGTTGCATTTATTTTCCTGAAAATGACAACTTTGTTCTTTATGGCTGAAATTTCCACTGTGTACCTAGAACACATTTTCCCTATCCTCTGTTATTAGACACGGATAGTGGTGACCCCAAAGCTTAGCTATTGTGAACAGTGCTGTGGTGAACACTGATGAGCTGGTGTCTCTGCACTGTGCTGACTTGGGAGTCTTTTAGGTAAATATCCAGGCGTGGTATAACTGGGTCGTGTGGAAGATCTTATTGTGGCTTTTGAGAAAATGCCATACTATTCCCACAAGCAGTGGTGTACAAAGGGTTCCCTTTTTGTCCACATCTAGACAAGCATTTGATCTTAATCTTATTTAATGACTGATAACTCTGAAGGGGCTCAGATGGAATCTCAGTATAGTTTTAGTTTGCGTTTTTCTGATGGCTAATGTGATTGAACATTTTTTCATGTTTATTGGCCATTTTTCTTTCCTGTTCTCGTGAACTGTCTCTTCATTACATTAGACCATTTATTGATTGATTGATTTGCTTTCTTGTTGCTCAGCTTTTGAGCTCTTTTTATATTCTAGATACCAGTCCTCTGTGGAATGTATACCGAGCAAAGATTTTTTTTCTCATTCTCTAGGCTGCCATTTCACTGGATTAGCTCTTGCCCTTGCTGCACGGAAGCAAAATTCCCTCTTTTTCTAAGGACATTAGATTTGCAGAGACCTTATCTAAAAAGGTAGCATTCACAAGCTCCAAGTAGAAATGAATCTTGAAGGGCACATTATGCTGCCTGATAGATATTTGCTTTGTGCCCATATGGGGGTCTTGTATTTTTAACCTTTGCTAGACATTTTTATGACAGTGATGCTAATAAAAGCAGAGTTAAAAGGAAGTAAAGGGTTAATGTGGAAGCAGCAAAGAGATGAAGTCTGTGATGCTTAATCTTGATCAACTCGGTTATAGTGAGAGATGCCTAGGGGCACATTTCTGGGGGGTATCTGTGAGGTATTTCTAGAGTTGACTATCACGTGGGGCAGCAGATAAGTGAGGAAGACCTGAACATGTACTGCACCATCCAATAGACAAGGAGTCTGTATAGAACCGAAAAGGGAAGGAGGAGGAGGCTAAGTAGCATAGGCTCCCTGTAACCCCACCCCCACCATTATGAGCCACACTCTTCTACTGTGAGCTATGATGCTCTGTCCCACTGCCTGGCAGACCCCCGAGCCAGTGATGGAGAGGTCTCTGAATCTTTAAGCCAAAATAAATCCTTCCTCTTCTTAAGTTGCTTTGTGCATGTATTTTGTTCTGGCAATGAGAACTGGCCTTGAAAGGGAACATATGGAATTTCTTGAACTCAACTAGGTCAGAAGCAAAGCAGGGAGAAGTAGGCAAGTTGGCAGTGAAGACTGTTTCACTCAGCACACACCCTTTATAGTAGGGAAAAGTAAGGCAGCTAAAGAGCCAGGGATTAGAAGACAGAGGTCCTGTCTTCCACCCTGCAATCCACATACTGGTTGGAAACGTTTCAATTCTTTTCAGTGTTTTGCTAGAGATTTTCTAGCACAGCTTTTCACATATGACAGCCTTCCTACTTTCATGTGCATACACATGTACAAATAGGCATAAAGGAAATCCCCCCACACGGTGTTACAAAACCCAATTGTAAAAGCTCTTATTACAAAGTTGAATGTGAATCAAAACTCAACCATAGATGATTAGCTTTTACATGCCTCCCTCCCTGATTACACCATTGTGGAGTCTTTGGACTGTGAAGAAGTGTCTGAATGGTAAACGACGCTATAGCTATTCGTACAATGAAACAGATTCAGAGACGAGGATTTCGCTGCTTTATAATGGTACAGGTACAGCAGATCCCTAACTTCTTAGAATTTACAGAAGCAGGAGCAATTGGGAAAATGGAAAGTGTCACAGCCTCAACTTGATTTTTCCCTTAATTATTGTACTGACACCATAGCCTAAGATATCAAATCAAGTATCATTTTCTTTCCTAACCCTACAGTGATATTCAAGCTCCCAGGTTAGCATATTCACATCATAAAAATGTATTTCTTTTCTTTTCTTTCATTTCATTTCACATCTCGGCATGGATTAGTCCCATAATAATATTTTTTCTTCATCCAAAATATCTTGCCTTTGTTTCACAAGCTTTCTTAAAACTTTCGTCTTCAAATAGTTATTTCTCCTATTCTTCACATAAATTTGTGCCCTATAATGTTTGTGCTCAAATGCTGCTGAAATTTTTGAAAATACATATAGAAATAATTTCCAGATAATGTTTCTCTGAGATTTCTTTGAGACAGGACTTTATAAATCCCAAGTTGGACGCTAGGAGTTCTCAAGAAAGGTAACAGGCTGGTTTGAAAAAAATTTTAAGTCTATTTAAGAGAAAAGATGACAAGGGCAACATTACAGGCATACAGTAAAAAGAAAAATCTACCAAATGTATACTATAAAAAATCCATTGACCATATTATGGTTTAAATCTTAAATGTCCCCTAACACTTATGTGTGAAAGGTCCCCAACTCAGAAGTGTTCAGTGGGGCTTTTAGAAGGTGACTGGATCTCAAAGACTCTGACCTAATCAGTGGACAGATAATACACTGATGGGTTGGTGGAGTAACTGGGAGGTGGAAGACACATTAGGAGGCTGGGCCTGCAAAATGGATGTAGGTTACCTGGGGTGTACCCTAGAAGGGCATGTCCACGCTCCTTCCTCGGTCTCTCTGCCTCGTCTGCCATTAAGCCACGTTGCACCTCCACGTATATTCTCCTCACCATGGACCCAGACACAATGGAGCCAAGGGACCATGGGGTGTTACTTCTGAAACTATGAGTCAAAACTAAACCTCCTCTCTTTTGAGATATTTTTTAGGTATTTTGTCACGGGGATGGAAAGCTGATGAACACAGTTGCTCCCATTTAAAAAGCACAAAAATAATGTCTAGAATATCATGAAGTAATAAGATGTGGGAATCAATGGTTCTCCACTCACTCAGGGTGATGGCTGACATAATGGAGAAAGACACTGATACCCATGGAGAGAGGTTCAGGTTATTACTTGAACATCCAATAACACACAGGTCAGACTCCAATAAGAAAGACTCATAAAACTCCAAATGTCAATGTCTATAAGCCTGAGGAACTCTGATGTACATCAGAGGTTTGCAAAAGTTCTCTGGAAGAAGCCAGATAGCAAATATTTTAGACTTTGGTGTTTTCAGCATAAACAACCAATTATAAACAATGCGTAAATGAACAGGTTTTCGGTTTCAGTGAAATTGTATTTTCAAAACAGGAAGCCCCATTTAGCCTGTAGATTATAGAGGGTTTTTTTTTTTTTTGAACCTCATCTAGAAATGACTTTCTAGTTTCCTAAAACTGTTGAAAGCTTCATTCATTCAAGTACAGTGTTCAGTGGAATCTGAGATGTAAGGGGACCTGGAGGATAAGGCCAAGATGGAACTGAAGTGATCCTCACATGCTTGTCCTGGTCTGCACCAACCCATGGGGGGCACAGTTCAGAACCCTGTACTCTTAACCAACTGCCTTTCTGAAATGATCAAGCCATCCTCTGCTCAAAATCCTCCCTCAGGCTCCCATTGTTCTGTCATAAAGCCCTTTTCCCAGGCTACATGACATCACATGCAGTGTAGTGCAGAGGCTCTAGACCCAAGAGGCTTCTAGGTTTGACTATACCATGTCTGGCTGTGTGACTGTTGGAGAACTAAGGCTCCTCCAGCCTCAGTTTCCTGAACTGTGCTCCTCAGAACTTGCTAACAAAATTTATTTGACATGATTGCACTGAGCATTGGACATAAAAAAAATCCATTGACCATCTTATGGTTTAAATCTGAAATGTCCTCTAAGGCCTATGTGTGGAATGTCCCCAACTCAGTATTGTTCAGGGGTGGGGCTTTTGGAAGGTGACTGGATCTCACAGACTCTTACCTCATCAGTGGACCGATAAACTGATGGATTCCTGGCTTGGGGGAATAACTGGGATGTGGCAGACACATTAGGAGGTAAAGCCTGCCTAATGGAAGCAGTATTCTAGGGGCGTAGCCCAGAAGGGTATGCCCCCGATCTTCCTCCAACCTTCTGCTTCCTGTCAGCCATGGGAGCCACGCTGCCCCTCCACATACATTCTCCTCACCTGATGTTCTGCCTCATCATGGACTCAGACGCAGTGGTACCAAGTGACCATGGGAGTGTCACTTCTCAAACTGTGAGCCAAAACTAAACCTTCTGTGCTTCGTATTATTTTTTTCTTAAGTATTTTATTACAGGGATGGGAAAGCTGGCAAACTATTTTCATGGAAGAAAAGCACCAACAATGATAATTTTCTGGGGTATCATACGTAGTAGTAAGACAACTGTTTAGATCAATGACTCTGCACTCATTGTGTTGGCTAACAACAATGCTGAGTAGAATGTGACTGATAATCAGGGATAGAGGTGAGATATCCAACTAAACAACCCACAGTGAACACAAGGTCTTTGCCCAACACCTACTAAATAACCAGCCTCAGTACGTTAGCATGATCAGTCCAAGAATAGTTCTACCAAAACCAAAGCAAGCTGGTTGAGACTCCAGGTCTCTCAACGACTGGTTGCTGGTAGATGGAACAAGGGGGTCCCCAAGGGAAACCTCTGTTGGGTTCCCAATCTATGAAATATTAGCTTTATTTTGTTCAAACACCAATCATGGGTGAATGTTCAATCAAGTTATTCTTTCAAAGCATCTTGGATCCCAGCTGAAGAACAGCACTGGCAAGCTTTCCAGTCATGTTCTCTGAGATAAAAACTGCCCTGTCTCCCATGAAAATCATTGATGGTCCAAAAGCATGGCGATGGAAGAAGCAAATCCCCTTTGCAGATCTGTACTTATTTCTACTAGGAAGGGAGAAAACACCACAATTACTTAAGGTGACACTGATGTTTGCTTCCTCAACTTCTGGGACAGTCCTCTTTTTTCCTATAGATGTAAGGATAATGGTGGTCCATGTGTTCCCTAGCCTAGACGTTACCTTATCAGCTCAACGTACCCATACTGGTCCCCTTATCTGTGATTGGCTGAAGAAATGAGTATCTTTGGGAGAAAGATACTGCAGATTTCAGGAATCTACAAGATCATTCTTACTCCTGACACCAACTGCAAGTCCAAGGGTATCTGAGACATCCTTGGCTTCACTACTTTCCCAGCACACAGAATTCAGCCAAGTTGTTAATGGTTATGGCTTACGACAAAGGGCAGGGAAAAGTCAGCCAAGGGAAGAGGTATCCACCAAACATGGCAGTTTTAACGTCTTTCCCCATGTGGAGTCCCAAGGATCATGCTGACCTCCCCCAGCAGGGCATATAAAAGTCTGTGTGGAGGAGTTCTAACTAGGAACACTCATCTTAATCTTGGTGTCCAAAGTTTTACTGAGGCTCAGTCACATGGACAGGGTGACCACATTCCATGCTTGACCTGTCTCCAGTCTACCCAAAGGCTGAGATAAGACCATAGAGCATAAGGCCTATGGCAAAAGATTGTTTGGTGTGGCCCAAGGTCTCCATGTAAACAAAGACTCCATCAAAAGAGACATTGGAGAGCTTAGATGTCACCCCAGAGGACCTGGGGACAAAAGTCAAACCTTGTGTCAACTTTAGTCCTTTACCATTTCTCTCCCTCTTCCATCCCTATGCTGAACCTTTCTCTCACCTCAACAAATGGGATATTTTTGTGTAAAGGCATGAGAGCTAGAAACCACCTATAAGCATGAGATGACCTGAAACATGTGGAATTGGGCAAAGAGGAAAAATGAGAAGCCCTCGGTTCTGTCTTGAGGCAAACTTTCATTTTTATGAGCTATGTATATCTTTAGTAAAGTATTCTAAGTTAGATTTTCTGGTTAACAGTAGGTAAAATGTTCCCTCTCAACCACATGGTTGTTTCAATATTATAGTCTAGTGGAGACAGTCAGCCATTGGGTCAACACAGCAAGAGGAACTGTCTGAGACAGCCTGGGCTAGAATATGAGGCAGAAGACAGTGACAGAAGCATTCTTAAATTCACCAGGAGTCTACACATTTCTCCCACTCACAACGCAAGAGGAACTGTCTGAGACAGCCTGGGCTAGAATATGAGGCAGAAGACAGTGACAGAAGCATTCTTAAATTCACCAGGAGTCTACACATTTCTCCCACTCACAACGAAGTCCTACCCCAATCTTGAGGAAGGTGATACCCCTGTTAAATCTTAGAAACCAAGGATTAATCACATGGCCAAGGTGAGGAGAACGTGTTGGGACGAAGGGGTGAGTAGCATGTGTGTTTGTACAGAGGGAGAGACTGCATGGCAAGCAGCTGAGCATTATCCAGGAGTCAAGATCAATAAGAGAGGACAGTTTTCAGGGACCACATCCTGCAAGATCAACACCACATTAAGTCACATGCATTTACTTTGTGCATTCATTCTCACTGTGCAAGCAAAGCAAGTCCCCCGGTATTGGATCTCAAGCCAACCCAGCATATATGTACACATACACAAAGAGAGTGAGAGAGAGAGAGAGAGAGAGACAGAGAGACAGAGACAGAGAGACAGGAGAGAGACAGCAGGAGGAGACAGGAGGATGTGTACACACTGCTGTCTTTCTTATTCCCATGCTTCAAGCTCCCATAATCCTCCCCAGGCTCGCCCTGACTGTCTTTTACTATATCCTCATTCAAGAGGTAGGAACTTTTGTAACAGTCTTTACTGGATTTTTCCTTTCAAGTTACAAAGTGCGTGCTCAGTGCAACAAGTCAAAGCAGAGGTTTACAAGAAAAGGGCAACTACTTCTCCCTTCTTGCTCAGTCCCTGTCTCTCTCTCACACAAGGGAACAAACCTCTGCACCTTCTCTATGTTTATGTAGCTGTGTGAAAAGCATTATGTGAATATGTTTCTCTACTTTTCAAAAAAGTCAATCATACTGGTCTCATAACAGCATGCAACTTTCTTGGGTTAATACACAGTGCATGTGATTTCCTTGTCCATAGGGTATAATTCCTTTGAAAGCTGTGTGGTGTGCTATAGAATGGGCACCAGTGGGCAACGTTAACTTTCCTCTTGTTTTTAGCCAGTATTAATAATGCTATAATGAGCATGCTAGTGCACTTGTCATGATGCACTAGTGTTTTTATTTTTATAAAGTGTATTCCTAGAGGCTGGAATAATAAAGATACTTCTATATCTAATTTTTAAAAGATTTACTTTATGATTTTTCATTGTGTACCTGTGGGGGTGAGTATGTGCACCTGAGTACAGGTGCCAATGGAAGCCAGAAAAGGGCATCAGATACCCTGGAACGGAAGATACAGGTGGTTGTGAGCCACCCAATGTGGGTGTTGGGAACTGAACTTGGGTTCTCTGAAAGAGCAATACATGATTTGAACTGCTGAGCCATCTATCCAGCCCTTTCTATATTTAATTTCAGGATATAAAGTCGGCACATGTGTCCTAAATTGGTATAAAGTTTTCATGAACTGGTTCTGGCTCACCTGCCCCATCTCATATCTTACATGATTCCAGATTAGTATAAAAAAAAATAGCATTGTATTTGGTAGTGCGTTGTTTGCTTTTGAAACAGTAGAGATGAATCCTGGGCCTTGCACATGCCAGTCTTTCTGACTTCAAGTCTCAGATTCCAGTAACCAGTTTTTAAATGTTACATTTCAAAAGCAAGTAGGCTTCCACTTGCGGTTCCTAGATTTTATATAGACACATAAAATCATCCATACACAATATGCAGTTATACAAAAACTTACAAAAATAAAATAACTCCATTGAGGGTATTCTTCCTTGAATTGGACCATTGCTTTGCAAACACTGCCTACTGTGAGTGAATCACACTGTACATTTTCCAAACAACCTTACCCAGACTTGAATTTACGAATGGAACCACGTTGTCAAGTTCTACAGTAAGTGGCACGCGATGTGATGTTATCAGAAATCAAGCTTTCTGTGGCTAATTGTTCACTAGGTTGCAGGCTTTAATTTAGCTGTCAGACCCTGGATCTTTTGCCAGCAATAATGGGCAACTGTGACAGGGATGATAATCATTTCTAGAATCTGGTACCTCCTCCTTTTACCTTCCGGTTGCAAATACTCAGCAGCTTCAAGTTAATTTTCTCTCTTAGTTTCTTCATTAGTTTGCAAACTCCCACTGCCAACAAAACAACCCATCTGCTAAAAATGCCAGCACAGGGTGTTCAAAAGATTAAAACTGTCAAATAAAAATTGCATTTTTACAAGACAGTTCAAATAGGTCACATGTGAAAACTACTTTCTAAAAATAGATGCTGTAGGTCAGGAAGTTATTGGGATTTTTTAAAACCCTTAAAAATAAAGCCCACAGAAGGTCTCCTGTCCATATTGGTTTGATGTCTTCAAAGTCACATACCAATCCACTCTTGGACAAGACTGATGTAAAGAAAATGTTAGTGTCAAATGTCTTTCACTTAAATGAAGGCTTATGAGTCTTTTGCTCTCAACAAAATGAATAGAATAACCTGAAAGAAGACCCTGGGATTTGGTTTGCTGTTTGTATTTCATTCTTCCCATCATTAAATGATGCGGACAGAAAACGGAGCCTGTCAACCAATACTTATTATCCTGGGCACTAGTCCCTCAAAAACCTCCTAGACTGAACACCTGATTCAAATTGCTAGGTAGCAACTAAAATTGCAGATGGGAACAAAAGCAACAAAGATAATTGAAAACCAGAGAAAAAAGGTGACTGCTTTGGGTAGGGCTGAGTTGCAGGAAGAGACAAAAGAGTGAAATAGAAATGGATAATTTTAAATGAGATTTCAAGGGGGTGGGGAAAATTTTCTCCCAAACAAAACACTTTTCCAAATAAACACTGCCGTGTTTGCAACACAGAGTTATAGAAAAGGAGTGCTTTGGAGAAGCCTTCGTCTTCCACTTGACCGAATTCAAAGTGGCTTGGGAGAGAGGGACTGTGCATATGTGTGTACTGTTGAAGCCCACCATCTTGTGATGAAGGGTATATGGCAAAGAAGCCGCGTGTCTATCATGTGTGTCTGTGTGGGCATAACACACTGTGTATTGTTCCTGAGTGTGCTCAAGAGACGGAAAGACAGAAAACAGACAAATGTAGAGACCAAGATAAAGACAGAGAGATAAACTGACAGGAAACAACTTCATGAGAGGCAGAACAGGAGAGAAACACAACCTGTTCGTGAATGAAAGACAACTGCATAGCTACATAGCCAAGGCTTACTTATTATCTTTTCAAGACTTTTAAAAGCTTAAGTATGACTTATCAGGGAGAAGAAGAGAAACCAAGTATCTGCTAGGATAAAAATGTTCTCTGAAATTAACAAGTGGAATTGCCACACTGTGTCTAGGAACATTTTTCAGAAAGGAAATCAGAACTTCTTGTTCACTGCAATGAGGTTCCAACTTCATTTATTTTTTAAAGCTTTTATTTTAATGTATATGCCTGTGTCTGTGTCTCTGTATGTGCATGCATGTGTGCATATGGGTGCCTGCACAGGCCAGGAGAAGGTATAAGATCCCCTGGATCTAGAATAACAGGTGGTTACTCTGGAGGAGCCCAACATGAGGACTGAGAGTCAAACTTGGGTCCTTTGCAAGAGTAGTAAGTGCTCTTAATCACTGAGCCATCTCTCCAGCTCCTTTACTGCATTCTAAAGCTGTCAAAGTCTACAGAGATTGAGCACCAGCATTCTATTCTGCCACTTATTTTTCACTGGAAAACTGATGTAATAAGCGCTAATAGTGGGCAGTTTCTAGGGGTTAGGCATTTCATTGTGTACTTACATAGAGACTAACCCATTTACTCTCCTTGCACAACTGTACAAGCTAAGCCCTATGATTATCATCCTCACTTTGCACAAAATGGGTCGAGTCACAGAAGGGTCAGATAACTTCCCCAAAGTTACATAGCTAGAAGACAAAGAACAGGCATATAATCCAGGCACACGTGGTCTCAGTGCTTATGCTCTCAAAACCGCAGCCTCTTGAGCCCCCATTACACTGCCTAGTACACTACAAGAAATAACAAGATATGAGAATGTCCAAAGATATAAAATGACATAATCAGGGAATATCTTTAAGCTAATTCACCATGTGATGGTAAATATTGCCAAGCTGACAAGAGCTAGGGTCTCTGAGGAGACAATCCTCCGGGTCTGTCTGTGAGGAGGTTTCTGGATCGGATTAACTGAAGTGGGAAAGCCCACTCTGAGTGCCAGCAGCACCTTTCCTTGGACCGGGGTCTCAGACGGAATAGAAAGAAGAAAGCAAGCTGAGCACCAGCGTCCATTGCTCTCCACTTCCTGACTGCAGATGCCATGCCACGTGACCACTGCTGTCATGACATCTCAAGATGGACCGTGCCCTCAAACTGTGAGCCAAAATAAACGTTTCCTTCCTTGAGAAAAGTCAGTAACATACCCAGCTACTGCGAGGTGAAACTGAACGATGTTGTTTGCTTTATAGTACTGCTTCTGGCCTGCCCTGTGTCAGTGGGCATTATAATCTCCAGGGGGGGAAAAAATCCTCTTCCAGACCCTTCCCTTTATTCCCGTGCTCAATTCCTAATAAATCCAAAAAATCTCATAGCTGCACCTGACCACACCATCTGTTATGTCTGTCTGCTTGCTGTCTGAGAAGAATATGAATGTTTGTGGTCTTCAGAGGCACCAGTGGCAAGGAAAATGCCAAGAACAACAAGCCAGATTTAACCACTGTGCTGCTTATCTCAGTGAGACCGTAAATAAATATCTCAATTTGTATCGACCAACTGCTTGCAAGGAGGTGGCAAACGGGCAGCTGGACTAAAAAATAAAAGAGGTATCACTGGCTACGGGCTCCAGAGCACTCAGAATTACTAATGATTCCTCATGTGGCCTCGGTGCTGCCAAGAAGAAAACACCAACATAATTTTCATTCAAAACATCATTAATTAGGGCCAACCTTTAATAAGACACAACCTCACTGGCCTTGGCTTTATACCATACCTGCAATTCAAGATAATGGGAATGTAATAAACCCACGGCTTCAGTACCACTCAAAAATAATAGTTTTTTTTTTTTCTTAAATTATTGCTGGTTAAAGCTCCTTTCATTTGTATGCATTATTTGAGAATTATTTCTGGAACACATGAATATCAAAGGCCTCTGAGCTTTTCCAAACTCATTTCTCTTTCCACTGTTAATAACTACAAGTTCCTTACAGGAAATTTCCTATCTTTGTTTTGTTGGTCAAGTTTTAGGGAACTTGAACTTTTTCATTTAAATACGAAAGATATTAAATAGTTAAATGATAGCCTGATATATATAGAGAGAATGCTGCATAGAAAGAGATACAAACATCTGTGTCCACGCACAAGAGGGAAAACACAATAAAAGCATCTCTTCATTTAATCCTCTCAAAAACACTGCATAGAACTTAAGCTTTGAGCCCCATTTTACATGACTAAATTGAACCCGAGAGAAGTTAACTTTTCTCATATTAGTTTGAAGACAGTGGAAATGTTGAAAAAAAGATGGTGGCGTTGGTGGTAACACTGGTGATGATAATGACAGTGATGGTAATATTGATGACGATGATAAATCACAGTAACAATCATCTTTTCATCTTTTAAAAAATATCTGTGTGGCCAGGTATGGTGGCACACACCTTTATCTCAGCACTGGAAAAACAGAAGCAGGTCAATCTCTGTGAGATGGAGGCCAGTATGGTCCATATAGTTAGTCCCAGATCAGCTTGGGGCTACAGGGAGACCCTGTCTCAAAAAGACTATATATATATAGTCTATATATAGTCACTTAGGCACAATAATACATCTTTAATAGATGCTTTTCAAAGTAAGGAAATGGGAGGCCAGTACAGTTAAACAGCCTAAACCACAAAGGGAAAAACACTAACATCATAACCAGATCTTGGGTCCGTCTGATACCAAACACCAATCGTTCTTTTGTCCCATACCTTGTCTCTACTTATGCGGTCTTTTGAAAACTTAAATCAAATATTGACCCCAAAGCCCAAAAGCTTTGTCTATGCTTATTTCAGAAGTCTGTTGGGAAGTCTGTGGAACTTTTAGTGTTGTTCTTTTTCTGTGCTTGCCCATAGAAGTCACAACTTCAGAGCATCACAAAAGCTCTGCTCAGTAGTGTCTGCTGGGTATTATATTTTGATATTTGAATAAATAAGAGCCTGTTTTAAAATGTAAATTCCCCTGGAAATTTTAATCCTATTAGAAAGTCACACCCTAGTCTTAGCAGCTAGATAATTCGGTTCCTACCTAAGTAGCATGCTGAAAGGAATTGTGCCTTGCCAAATGAATCACTTCCTTTTTTCTTACTTGACTGAGGCATTGTGAAGGGAAAAAAGGAAAATTTTTTAAAGTTTTTTTCTATCTAAAATATCTTCGAATCTACAGAAAAATCATGAAAATAAAGCAGAATCCCTGTATATTCCATACTCTTAAGGCTAATTCTTATATTAATACTGCATATCTTACACAATTAATGAACCAATATTGACACATTGTTATAAACAACAATCTGTAGTAAATTCAGGTTAACTCAGTGTTCACCTGATGTCTTTTCTCTGCCCCAGGATCTCATTTGGGCACTGCAATACATGCTAATCATAGTCAATCGTGATTATAGTGTCTCTAGCATCCTTTTGGCTGTGGTAATATTGCAGATTAACTTGTTTATGATCATCTTGAGAGTGTGAGAAGTATTTCTAAATGTCTTTTAGGTACATAGGAGGAAGAACGGTAAAGAGCTATGATATTGAGGGCACATGTTATCAAAGTGGTCAATCTCTGTTGACATTAACCTTGGTCATGAGAGAGTACTGTTTGTTAAGTTTCTCCATTTGCAGTGTGTGCTAAATTCTTTCTCATTGCTCTGACAAAATACCTAATAAAAAGCAACTTAAAAGAGGAAGGGTTTATTTTGGCTTAGACTTCAAAGGGATACAATCCAGGATGGTGGAAAGGTACAGCAGCAGACACAGGAGAGAGGCTACTGGTAACATTGCATTGTCAGTCAGAATTCAGACAGCGGACAGGAAGCATAGCCAGCCTGTAGGAGTTCAAGGCCCACCCCTAGTGACTGAATTCCTCCAGCAAAGCTCTACTTCCTAAGGGTCCTACCATCTTTCAAACAGTGGGAGCTGGGGATCAAGTGTTCAAACACATAAGCCTATGGGGGAAACAGTTCACATTTAAACCCCAACACAAGGTTACTATTTTTTCTTCTATTTCATCTTCTTTAGGAGTTCACACTTAAGGAATGAGGATTCATGCTCCCTTCCATAGAGAAGTAGAAAGTATGTTCTTTGTTTGGGTTTCTTCTGTATAGGATATATGTTTGTTCTTCCACATGTATTTATTTATTTATTTATTCGGTCTATTTACACAAGCATAGACGTGTGGCATTTATGTTATGCTGTGGTCTGTCATCTAATTCCTTTACTCTTTGCTTCTCTGACTGTTCCAGCTCTGGCTGTCAGTGAGCTCTTTAAATTGACTTCTGCTCCATCATTGTAGACTTCTGTCTTCAACAGCCTCATACTTCCTGACAGTATAAGATGCTTTACCCTGTGTAGTAGTGTGTGTGTGTGTGTGTGTGTGTGTGTGTGTGTGTTCTAGTTTTATAACCAAATCTCTTCAAAAAGTCCTAGTTTCTTTTATTACAGAAGGGCATTATTAGAAAGCATTATTGAAACTAGGATATCCTGTTTTTTTGAAATGTTTGCTGCTACTGGAGTGTCATTGCTTCTAGGTCACTCAGCCGGCAGAAGAGGAGGCACACATATGTACACTATAGATAGATAACTAGATAGATGATTGACAGACAACCAGATAGATTCATTCATAGCACATCCATATGTAAACATTGCATCTTTAATAAACATGAATTCATGCAAAGAGCTAAAATCATTTGAATTAGAATCAATTACATTTAAATCTAGGTAGGAGGAAGAGCTGTACAATCATGTACATGTTTTGAAAGCTACCCAAGAAACTGAAATGTGCCATTATCTTTGAGCATCATAAATAGAAACAAAATAGCAGGTGCAAAGGCAATATAAGACATTTCTGGAAGATCACTTACTTCAATTACTAACAGATGAAAGAATTAGCAAGACTATTTTCCTAATCTCTCAACCTTCATAATGTCAGAGTTTTCCTAAATGTTTCAGCTTGATCTGCTAACCATTACTGAACCCAGCTCCAGCAGCATTGATATATTATAAATAAGGAGAAATGGAGCCATCCAAAAAAAAATGCAGGTGAGAAGAAAAGTCCAGGTGTATAGAACCTGCAAAGAAATACAGTTGAGGAGGCAGCTTCAAGTTACCTGTCAACCCCCAAAGAGAGTGAAAAGTACAAATAGGGAGTGAAACACATATCATGTGCAAAGTACCAGGCGAGGCTTGTATATTAGAATGCCATATTCTAATATAGCAATATTCTAATAGCAATATTCACCATTGAAATAACATTCAATTAAGAATGAAATGATATAAAAATAGGTATAGGTCAGGTTTTTGTTCTTTTAACTACTTTTAGCACAGAGCTTCAAAGCCCCTTAAATTTTCTTGAGTGACAGGGTTGTCTTTCTTTTGTCTATGGGTAAGACCTCTGGACCCCTTCAAGAAAAACCAGAAAAACCAACCAGAGAAGTAAATGCCTGGGTCTTCCCACCACCAGGCTACCTGGGATGGCAAAGGGGCCTGCA
Source organism: Eospalax fontanierii (assembly GCA_035773235.1). Taxonomy (NCBI): domain Eukaryota; kingdom Metazoa; phylum Chordata; class Mammalia; order Rodentia; family Spalacidae; genus Eospalax; species Eospalax fontanierii. The sequence continues at coordinate 40,142,928 of CM069546.1, forward strand.
GATTCAACTCAGTGAGTTGCCAATGATCATCAATCAGTTAATAATGATACCTCTGTAAAACCTCTAACCACCAAGACTCAGGGAGCACCGTATGATATTTCAGAACATTGATATTCCATGACTGCGTCAAAACAGAGACTCCCGGGACCATTCTAAATCTTGCCAGTCTCACAGACCTTCATCTGGATATTGAGGTTTATACTAAAGTGGCAACATTAACTATAGTATCTTATTGAGTTCTATGGAATCATTCTAGCAAACTGTTAAAAACAGAAAGATGTGGGAAACCCCAGAAGTGTAGTCAGCTGGGCAAAGGGCGGGTGGTCCGGGGAGCCCACTGGTAAAGGGGATCTGAGGGCAGGGCAGTCTTCACAGGAAAACTGCCATGGGTCAGTTCTTGGTTCCAGCACTGAATGGGATCAAAGGATAGCTCCTTCAGATCAAAGAACTGAGGGCAAAATGCTAACGGAAGTTAAGAACCTCCCTGTATGCCAAGTTGCTGGCACAGTCATGCGGAGACTTACTTTAAATTACTTTGATTCAATATTTTGACCTTCCATTTCAAATAACACATATCTTTAAAAATAAAACAGAAATCCAACTGTTTCCATTGCGCTTAATTTTAATAGTAATTTTAAATTGTTTATATGCATACATAAACATGTTATCATACACAAGATTAATGTCACTCTGTATCTAGATTTTTAAGGTAAGAGAAAACTGATACAAACACAAAATCAGAGCAATTAGAGGGGAAACCCTTCATTTTATATGTACTGAGAAAATTAACATGAACTCAGAATTTTTTTCTTCCCTACAAGCTTTGAATAGCAGCCATGTATTGATGGTCTATTAACGCAATTAGCACCATAGGTCCAGATCATGGTCTGTAAATGCCATTTCCTATGGAAAGGAATTAGGGCTAACTAGGACGTGGTTAACTTTTAGACTAAGTAGCAAATAAAGGGGAAGAGCATCAGACACTATGGGAATATAAAAGCAATGAAGTTATCAAAAGAATAAATGTTTATGACTTGGTGATATAGCTCATTAGTAAAGCATCTGTCTAGCAACAATGACCTGGGTTCCATTCTCAGCACTGAAAAAAGAAAAGTCAAAATAAAGCAAAAATTAATCCCAAGGGGCTCCACTGCCAGCGGTAAAGCATAAAATGGAATTACAGAAGTTTGAAATGCATCAACTACATTTGTAATTTCTTACATTAAATCTAAGAGTATCTGCTAGTCACCTTTGACGGTTGGTAAGACAATAGATCATTATTTAAAATTTATAATTTAGGGAAAAGAGATCAGATATCTTTCCTGTGTTTTGTAAATAGATATTTCAGAGCCACAAAATAAGATTTTATAAGAGAACTCCCATTTATAAATACAGCAAAATTATGTCGTTTGATAATCACCTCCTTCAACTATGAAAAGTTCAATAAAACAACCTATGCCTCCAAATACATCAAAGGAAACACATAGTTTCATCCAACTGCTTTTTCCAACTGGAAAATAAAGCTTCTAGTTCTGATTACCAGATAATATGAAGTAAAGAGAATACAAGGAGATATTTAAAAAGCAGTAAGGTTATGATCGACCAAATCCAGAATAAAAGAAGCACTGTAAGCCCAGTGACTCAGTTTTCCCCAAGTAGATGGCTTGAACACAGAGAGAGAATTAATCATTATAAACATATTACTAAAAACTTATAAACTTCTACCATAGCTAAAACATATGATTTTATATTATTTTATTTTATTTTTGGTCTTGTTGAGACAGGGTCTCCCTGTAGCCCCAGGTGGCCTGGAACTTACTATGTAGACCAGACTGGACTTGAACTCACAGAGATCCAACTGTCTCTGCCTCCCCAGTGATGGAATCAAAGGTATGTGCTACCAGGACAGACATACTTTTACATATTTTATAAATTTACATATTTTACAATGATTGGTTGAATCTTGATCTGAAAAAAGTAATTGTGAAATATCTACATGAATCTATATTTCAGGATCAGATTACCTATTTCAGGACCAGATTACCTATTTCAAGAGTGACACTGATCTCTCTTTTTGTCTGCTCAGAATACTATAATAAAGCACCATAAATTCGGTGACTTAAACAAGAGAAATGTATTGCTTAAAATTGGAGGTCGTGTTTGAGACCAGGGCCAACATGGGTGAATTCTAGTGGTGAGGGCTCTCTTTCTGGTTTATAGACTGCCTTCTTCCCGTATCCTCACATGTCAGAGGAATGAGGCCCACGGCTCGCTGGTCTCTCTTCTTGTAAGGAGACCTACCAATCCTATCAGACCAGACCCCACTCTTCTGCCTCATTTAACTTTAACTACTTTCATCTCCGAACACCATCACATTATGAGTTGAGGCTTCAATACATGAATGGAGGGGGCAAGCAAATACTTAATCTATCCTCTACTCATACATACATCGTCTGCAGATGTGAATTGTCACAGCAGAGACTGGCAGGTGCGGAAGCCCAGTGAAATGAATGCAAAATGTGATGAGCTAAATGTCCATACCTGAGCAAATTCTCCACCTGGATGCAGGTGTGGAAACAGAGAAATCACGTCATCCCCATCTGTCTGAGACCCAGAAAGTTAATCAAACATTTGATGCTGAGACAAAAAGCTCAACTCTTCTATTTGCCTGTGAAAACTGCTTCCCATGAATAAGAGATCAAACTTGAAAAACCTACCAAGCTGGGATGTAGCCTGAGCTGGGACAGTCAGGAAAGGAACAAGGTGAACTATAAAATCTCCAAGAGGAGAGAAGGATGTCCAATTTCCTGAGATAAACCTACCAACAAAGAAAGAAGCTGAACCATCCAAAAGTGCAAGAAATGCACCACCCTACAGGCTATCAGGAATGGATCATCCAATTAAGGTCAACAGCCACTTGAACACAGAGACTTCTGAGTGGACCTGTTATGAGTCTCAACCACCTAAGTGGCTCCTTTTGAACTCAACTGTGACAGGCAACATAAGGTAGAGACAGAGGAACAAAAGTTTTAGGATCAATGGAGACCAGGGATTGAATTCCATTTTTATCTTTTACAAACTGCCTATAAAACGTAAGTTCTTGGCAATGAACTTGACCCACACAAATCTTTACAGACCTGTGAAGTTGATAATAGTGTGCTTCTCCTGAGATTCAATGGAAACAACCCGTGTTCAGCATTCACCACGTGGAAAGCACTATGTCAATAGCCAGTGAAGCTAGTACTGTTTTATATTACAGACTACCAAGTTGAGTCTGAGAAAAGTGAGGTGGCTTGTCTACTCATGTTCATACTCCTAATGAGAAGAGGAGGAACAGATCACGTGGTCAGAGGGAGACTCTCACCAAGTCCCTCCTCTTTGCTCTGTTATTCTCTCTATTGCTGATGAACTAGGTCTAGTTCAGTTGATTCCCTTTAAAATGTAAATATCTTAAGTAGGACAAATAATAACATCAAAACACACCAGCCATGAAATCCAATTAACTTAGTGTCTTCTTTTCTAAATTTCCCTGAAGATAAAAATCACCTGGGGCATTTGATGTATCCCACACATACACCCCTCCCAGGACTCTCTGCTCTGGAGATTGAGCTGGTGGGTTGGGATGGAGCTAGAGATTTGTGTCACTGAAGAACACTGCAAGCATATCATCTGATTCTGTGGCTTGGGGGAGTTAGGGAAAGAAGCATCTTCATCACAACCAATAGGGAGAAGATACCTATGAGTATTATATGTCTAGTTAAATCTCACCAACAGTAAGAAAAGACAGTAGACTTGGCTTGATCATATCTCTTTATTTTACTAATGGAGAAACTGAGTCCCAGGGAAAGTAAGTGACTTGCTTACTCACACAGCGTAGGCACCACAAGCTTGGGAGTTAAATGAACACTTCCTGACTCCCAAATCACCTTCCTGTAGTCGAACATATTCTGGATAAGCGAATGTTGATTTGAACAATAGGGTACAAAGATAAAAGTCACGGAAAACCCAGAAAGATATCCAAGTAGAAAGAGTATGGGGTGGTGCAACATGGTGACTTAGTTCATAAGGAAGCACACAGGCTTCACTGTTGTTAAGACAACAGGATAATGTCCTCACCAGAGAATAAGCATATCTTGATGGTCAACTTGACATCAAACTTAGTTGAGGAATTTCCTTCATCAAATTGGCCTGTGGGTACATCTGTGAGACATTTTCTTGATTGCTAATTGATGTGGGATGGACCAGCCCACTGGGGGCAGTGTCACTCCTAGGCAAGTGGGCCTGGCCTATACAAGAAAGCTAGCTGAGTAAGCCAGGGGGAGAAAGCCAGTAAGCAGCGTGCCTCTGTGGCCTCCGCTTCAGCTCCTGCCCTCAGCTCCTGTCCTGACTCCCCTCAGTGATGGACTGGGATCTGGGAGCTGCAAGATGAAATAAACCCTTTACTCCCCAAGCTGCTTTTGGTATTTATTATAGAAGCATAAAGTAAACTAGGACAGTATGTAAGCTAAATATCTTGTCGTAGACCATATGTCCACGTAATTGTGTAACTTGCAGCTGTTGGGTGTAAACTAAAAAATTTTAAATAAATGTGGAGCAGACACCTGTGTGGATGTTCCTCATGTCTCAGGAGCCAGCATGAGAAATAGAACTGCCTCCAGTATGCTTGGTCAGAAGGCATTCCTTGTCTTCATTCATAGTTAGAGTCTCTTGCTGTCCTCCCCTCTTGTTTCTTTCATCCTTTCTACTCTCCCGTTTTCTTTGCTCTGCACCATTTTACAGACACATTCCCAGAAGACTGTAAAGATGCTTGACTTTTAAAAACAATTTGTTGTTGTTGATACAAAGTGCAGAATTCTTATCCAGTGCCTAAAATCAGTCAAAGTGTTCGTTCCCTCAGTGACAACTCTTTTCAGCAGAAGAATATAAAATCAAAACAGCAACAGACAGACAGCTTCCCAGAGATGGCTCCCTTATGTCTAGCAAAAGCAGCCAAGTCCTGTATGAAGCAGATGTGAACTGCACAGGCCTGCTAGGATGTGAGGTTTGGAAGCCCTGTTTCTCGTCTATGGGACAGGGTTTCAATACCATCTTCTTCCTCTACCAGGGCTTCCTTGCTGGAGGGCATGTCTTGACCTCAACAAGAAAGGACGTGCAGGAAAACTCAAGCAGAAGTGAGGTGCTTAGCTTTGCTAGGACTTCCCAGGGATTATGGGGAAGGGCCTGCCTGGTCTTTGGAAGCAGGATCAAGAAAAGCAGTGGACTCTTCCAGGCTGGGAGGGAGAAGGCAGCTGGGCTCCTCCCTAGAACTGAATTCAGATGGAAGTCTGGAGTGCAAGACAGACCCAAAGAGTCTCTACCAGAAAGCCACTGCTGCCCCTGGGAAAAGTGGCTGTCAACTGGTTCCTCCCAGGGACTCTCCTAATTCCCTGGACTGGAAGTTTCCAAAGCTGATCCCACCACCAAGGTGCTAAAATCTGAAGGAAGATGTGAATTGTGGACCAAAGAACTGACCTTTCACTTCGATTCTTCTCTCCAGAATCTCCTGAGTAGACTTTTAAACTCCCAGTAAGTGTGATCTAGCTCAAGGTGGAGGGCATTCTCTTTCTATGGGAAGAAGGTGAAAGAGCATTCACTAAGCTCTCAAACTTACTTAGCTTCAAACTCTGGCTCTATCATTTTTGGGCCACATGATCACAATTTCCTTTAGCCAGAATTTCTTCATCTGTCAAATGGGAATGATACTGATCAGAAGGACTTCTGGGGGGTATTGTGAGTATTAAGTGAAAGAACATATGTAAATCACTTAAAGAGCTTAATGTACCACCTTTATCTATTATTATAGATAAAATATCGGTCTGATTTGATTGAATTATTCAAATATGTTCTATGACTTTTCAATTAGCAAAAAAAAAAAAAAAAAAAATCCAAAAATCCCAAACAATAAGCTGCAAGTAATAAAGATTTTTGCAGCCATTTTTTTGACTCCAAAGCAAAAGTCAGGGACATCAAATGCCTTCTAATTTCGTTACCAAGACTATCATCCAACTATTTCTAATGCCATTTCAATATGACTTTATGTGACAGATTTACCCTGTTCATTACATTGCGCTGTAGTTAATGTTAAAATGAGTCTTTATTCCCAAGAATGCTTGAGTGCCTTATATTTAAGGCGGGTTTCAGGGGTATGGTAAACTAAGAAATGGATACCGGTCTTTCATCTACCCATCAAGGACTCTAGTAATGGAGTTAGACCAACAGAGATGAGAATTCTGTGTCTGATGTTTTGGATACTTTGTAAATCATTTGCAGCAATAAGCTACATTTTCTAAGCCCTTGTCTCTTGCCCTGAAATGGAAACAATGATATTCATCATATCTTCCACAGAGCTTTTGCCGGGATCAAATAAAAGGAGTTACAGATATTAAAAAAACTGCTCTCTTCCTGCTTCCTTTTGGGCTCTCCCTTACCCCAGACTCTCCAGACTCTCACATTCTACCTCAGAGGGTCAAAGAACAAGTCTAGCTTTCTTAGCATTGTATATCTAGTGCCTGGCACAGTGAGTGACTCATAACAAGGGTTCAATAAATATCTGAAGAATGGAGGACTGATGGAGAACCATGAACTTCCTAAAGAATTTAGGAGCCCTGAGTTTTTTTATCATCCTTTCCCACTTCCCTCCAGATTCTATTTCTTTCTCTCTCTGAGGTTGTAACCATTTGAACAATACTCTGACAGTAGATATTTTTGGATGAAGATGCTGGGCATTGAGCTCTTTCTCTCCATCTGTCTTTATTCCTGTGCTACTAATAGCTTTGTGGATTTTTTGTCCAATAAAATGAATGGCAGCTCTGAGTGAAGAGCACCTTTGGCAGTGACCCTGGTGATATAAAGTTATTTTAAACCTGTAATGTCTCATCTACTGGGCAGTCCAAGATGAGCTCTATGTGCCTTACCAGAAATACATCAACAGGCCAGCTGTTTGAAGAGCACTAAATAATGAGCTTTCTCATCCTTTCTCAAATACTATACAATGTCAAAGAGAAGTCATACGCCTAGATGGAAGGGGAAAGCTTAGTTCATGGATACCTTGGACATTCACATCTGTGGACCCAAAGACAGAGGCAAAATTAGAGGCAATCTGTCTTGATCAAGCACCCTCTTCTACCTTGCCTTCTAACTTCAGTCTTCACTGACTTCCCTCAAAAGTCTGTGGCTCCCAAGCATTTAAATTTTGTTTAACTACCATAATTTCACTCCCACAGAGTCTCCAGCTTTCCTTTTGTTAGTCTGCTCTTGTAGTTCGAATTTATTTGTTGCTTAATGAGCTAGTGTTCCAACTTACTTAAAAAACAAATTGAACCTCCTTTGCTAGCTCCCAATGGGCTTTCCACAAAATGTGTGCCTATTATCCCTCAGCATCCCATCTCCAGAAACTGGTACAAGAAGAAGCATCTAGTAGCTTCCTAATAAATATCTGTGGACAGAATAAAATAATGAAACGTTCCATGAAGGACTTAAAATTAGTTTTTATCATGACAGAAACCCAAAACATCACCTTAAATTATTTTCTCCTCTCTTACATAAATGTTTAGAGGTTGGCAGTTCAGGATTAATGTGGAGTTCCATTTCATAAGAAAGCTGAGACAATGGAAAAGAAACTCCCCATAGGGAGCTCAGTGCCTTGGTAAGTTGTATATTAGCAATCATCAAGTAACAAAGTAACCTGAAGTAATTCAGACACAAAATGCTAAATATCATGTTGCCCTCTCTCATATATAAGATGTAGATTTAAGCATACATACATATATGTACATATGTGTATGTAAATTATAATGTATCTATATATTAAAGTAGAAGCAGGATCATTGGCAGGGGAAAGTGGGGCCAGCAAGAAAGGAAGAGAGAATCAAGAAGAGAAAGGGTAATGACTGAGCAAAGTGTATGATGCACACGCATGAAAACACCAGAGAGAATCCCTCATTTGGCACAATGGATATATGCTAATAAATGAAACATAAATATTGTATATAGTATTTTGTGTCAGGTGCTGGGGACTGAATCCAGGGTCTCTTGTGTGCTAGGTGAGTGCTGCACCACTGAGTTATAGTTTCAGGCTACATTGCAGGTCCTTTAATGAGATCAAATTATATTTATAGGCTCAGCAGCACAAAAATGAACTTGGTAAGTGACTTATCTTCTTTATCTCAGTTGTGCAAAGGAAGAAAATTAAAAATTGGTGAGGAGAAGTGGAGAAGGAAGAAGAGGGTGAGCAGGAGGAGGAGGGAAATCCATGAATACATGAGCAAAGCTTTGCCCACAATGCACAACTTCCTAGAGAAAATTAGTCTTTCTGGCCCTCTCTCTGATTTGCCTCTTCCCCTTCTTTTTTTTTTTTTTTTTACAGTTGTCCATTTCCTACCAGCATTTGGAATTCCTAGAAAAGGGACTGGAGAGACAGCCTGAGTTCGATTCCCAGTGCCCACATGGCAGCTAACAACTATCCTAACTCCAGTTTCAGGGGATCTGATGCCCTTTTCCGACCTCTGTGGGCATTGCATAACACAGTTGCACTTACATGCAGGCAATACACTCAAACATATAAAATGAAAATAATAAAATATTTTACAAAAAGAATTCCTAGAAAAGAGTAAATCGGAATCCCTGGAGTTGAGCAACAAAATCAGAGCGTGGAATTTCAGGAAGGATTCCTCCAAATCCTTCTACTGTTCCTATAAGAACACAATCATGAGGTTGTACAGAGTTTATGTACTGTGCTACTTTTCCTGTTGCTGTGATAAAACACCCAACCAAAGCAACTTAAGCAAGGAACGGTTTGTTTCAGCTCACAGTCTGAGGGTACAATCTATCATGATGGGAAAATCAAGGCAGCAGGAGCAAAAGACAGCTGGTCACATTACATCTGCATTCAGGAAACAGAGAGACAAATGCTGGTAGTCAGCCAACTTTCTCTTTTTTATTTAGCCCCAGACATCAACCCCTGGGGTGGCACAGCCGTCATTCACAGTGAATCTTCCCTCCTCAGTTAAACCTTTTTGGAAATATTTTCTTGAAGTGTTTCAGTGATGATTCTAAATGCAATCGAGCTGATAATCAATATTAACCATCATATGTGCCAAGCACATGACTTAGCCTATTCTACAAAATGCACAACCACACAAGTTATGCTTAAGGTTTCTTCTCTTCCATCTCTCAAAATTAGTGGTGTTCATTAGATTTTTAACCATTATATTATAGACTCACATCTTCAGATTCATTATAATCCAAAATTCACTTGTTTTATCCTCAAGTATGACTTCTTGATCTTTTGTAATAGTTTTAAATGACTATCAGATGGTTCTAATTTGCATGCATTTAGCAGTGAACAGTTATTTTAGTATCATGCTTTAATTATAGATTTCTAGATTGGAAGGTTCACCTGGAGTGCATGGATCCAGATGTCTGCAATAATAGGAACATTTTTAATTCCTATGCCTTCGATTCCTAATCAATAACGTAGGGGGGAAATATGCCAGTCAGGCTCCGGAATTCCTGATCTACACCAACTCTTCCATCTCCAGCAAGAAGGAAGAAAGTAGGCAATGACGTAAGTCAGAAGCATTTAGAGACATTTTCATCTTATTATCTCCATAAAAGGCAAGCCTCTGTTGATCCTTCTTTCTCAAGCTTTAATACTTCTGACTAAGATCTGATCTTCATTTCTAATGACCCACTGGGCTTTTCTTGTGTCCCTCAGAATTCTAAAATTCAACCTGTTCAAATGTAACTCATCTTTCTCAACTAAAGCCATATCCCTGCCGTTGCTCTCGATTATACTGCATGGCACTATCATTAAGACCAAAAACAAATCCTTTCATCCCCTCATACCCTTCTCCAAATATTTTGTATTATAAATGATCTTTCCCTTTAAGACTGTGAAGATACACCATACTGTCTTCTAGATTCTAGTGTTTGCATTGAAGGCTTCCTCTCAAACACCCAATATCATTCCAATCCTACATTCCTTGGAATAAATTCATGGCCTTGTCTTTATCCCTGCTGTTATCAAACAGGTGGTACATGAGTGGAATCCAAGCAATTGAAAGGCTAATTAAAGAGGATTTCAGGCTCTAGGCCAGCCCTATCTCAAAAAAAGTCCCAATAGGTAGCTCATAGTATAGACTTTTTTCTTTATCATTGTGTGGGTACTCAGTGGGCTCTTTTGTTTTGAAATTTTACAACATGCAGGTTTGATAGATTACAACTTTTCTCCCCAATTCCTCTTTTTCTCTTCTCTAATCTTCAATATTATTTCATATTCTTCCATCTTTATAAAAATAATTTTTCATATTTTTGAGCTATTGTTCTAACTATCTTTAAACTTCTATCCCAAAATTTGGTATGTATTTTCCATATTTACTTTCTAAAAGTTCTTTCTTATTTGTTGTGCCTTCTCTAAAGCATCCTGTTCTTGTTTCTGAAGTGTAATAGTTTAACTTTATTATCTCTCTAAGAATGTGAATTTTGGCTTTTGGGATCCAGGCATTATCAGTTTCTTCCACATCCTATTGGGTCTGTTTATGTCACTTGATTCTTTAAAAAGATTTATTTTAAAATTGTGGGGGGCGGGGATCAGCACAGGTATGTATGTGCCCATGGAGGCCAGAAGAGGATACTGGATTCCATAGATCTGGATTACGGGCAATTGTAAGCCACCTGATGTGGGTGCTGGGAATAGAATCTGGGAAGAATAGTACATGCTCTTAACCACTGAGCTATCTCTCCAGGCCCTCATTGACTTTCATATGAGATTATTTCCTTAAATGGTTAGCTATCTGAGGGTTTCGTTCCTAAATAGTAGTGAGGAACCAAAATGATAATTTAGTGATGAGTTTTAAAATTGTATATAGGGGCTGGAGAGATGGCTCAGTGGTTAAGAGTATGGACTGCTATTCTAGGGGACAGGAGTTCAGTTCCTAGCACCTCTTCTAGTCTCTGTGGCACCTGCAGAGTCATCGTCTCAGTAACAATATACATTTACACAACACACACACACACACACACACACACACATACATACACACACAAACACACACATAAATAAAGACAGAAATAATCTTTAAAAAAAAAGAAACAAATGCCACGGCATACAATGATATTGTGCAACATGACATTTTGACAAAGGGATGCACCGTGTAATGACTGTATCAAGCTAATTAATACATTCATTGAGATGATTGCTGATATTCATGGAAAGGTCTACATTTCTAGACAGGAACTGACAGTTGATGACCTGAAGGATTGAGGACCCTAAATACCAGTGTATCTGGAGCATTATCTCCTAAAGCAATCAGTCTGCACAGGATGGCTTCACTCTCCTCTCTAAGCGGTCAGGAGGATGTCACTATCCTCTCCAGGTGGTCAGGATGACTTCTTTCTAATCTCTAGGTGGTCAGGATGACATCACTCTCCTCTCTAGGTGGTCAGGATGATGTCACTCTCTTCTCTAGGTAGTCAGAGATGACATCATTCTCCTCTCTATGTGGTCAGGATGACTTCACTCTCCTCTCTAGGTGGTCAGGATGACTTCACTCTCCTCTCCAGGTGGTCAGGATGACTTCACTCTCCTCTCCAGGTGGTCAGGATGTTGTCATTCTAATCTCTAGGTGGACAGGATGATGCACTCTCCTCTCTAGATGGTCAGAGATGACTTCACTCTCCTCTCTAGGGGGTCAGGATGACTTCACTCTCCTCTATAGGTGATCAAAGATGACATCAGTCTCCTTTCTAGGTGGTCAGGATGACTTCACTCTCCTCTCTGGGTGGTCAGGATGATGTCATTCTAATCTCTAGTTGGCCAGGATGACATCACTGTCCTCTCTAGGTGGTCAGGAACTGGCTCACAATGTCTCAGAATTCAGCATGGAGATACTTTCTCAAAGCTTTTTTGCAGTGCATCACTTTATTCCAGCCCCTCCTGGGAACCAGATACCCTAACTTGAGAATTCTAAAATTCAGCCCTTCCTACACAGAGGCTGCTATCATAAGATGGTCTTGAATTTTGTAGGTGGGAGATCAGGTGATTTCCAGTCTTATGAGAACATTCTGATCAATCCTCCACTTTCAGCCCATTCCCTTTTTCTGGCCGTCTACAAATAAACTCACTTCTTATTAGCTTCTCTTTCTCTCTTCTTGCAAGTATCTACTTTTTAGCTTTCTCAATATTCTAGGCCAGTTATTTCTACTCCATCTTTTTCTAGAAATCCAAATTATCTTGATAGACCTTGTCTATTGGCATGTCTCCTCAAGCTGTTTGTCTTTGAGTGTTTTTTTCTTTCACTTTTTATCATTTTAATAGATTTACGTGGGCAGTGTAAAGGCACATATAACGAGTTCTACTCACCACATCGAGTTCAAGTGGCTTACTTAAAAAAATAATAGGCATCACTGTTGTCTATTGGGTATTCAGAACCAAAGGCTAAGGTTAAGAAGACTAGATATTAGGTACCAAGATGCCCTGAATAAAGCAAACCAGAAAGTGTACATGTAACAACAGATTGTACAATTGCTTTACAGAATATATATTTCTCAAGTAAATTATCTCATTTTCTATTTACAGCTAGTAGAGATAATATTTTTTCATTTTGCTGGGGGCTGGAGAGATGGTTCAGCAATTAAGAGCACTGGCTGGTCTTGCAGAGGACCCGGGTTCAATTCCCAGCACCCACATGGCAACTAACAACTGTCTGTAACTCCAGTTCCAGGGAAATTTGATGCCTCTTCAGATCTCTGTGGGCACTGAATGACATGGATGCACTTACAAACATGTAGGCAATACACTCACACACATAAAATGATAATAATAAAAATAAAATTTAAAAATTTATATGTTGAACTCCCTCAGCGTGGGAGTGTACTAATCTGCCTAACCTAGATTCTGCTTTTCCTGGTCTCACCTACAGTAAACTTTGGCTCAAAAATATTAAACAAAAAATTCCAGGAATAGACAACTTGTGAGCTTTAAATCGTGTGCCTTTCTGAACAGAGTAAGGAAATCTTGCACTGTCCTCTCAATTCTCCCTGGGACATGACATGAATCCTTAGGTTCAGTGTATCCACAGTGTAGACTCTACCCACTCTGTTAGTCACTGCAGTGAGTCAGCTCTCTGTGAGTCAACTCTCACAGTATTATGCTACTATGTTCAAGTAACCAAGTAACTGTTATTTTGCTTACTAATGGGTCCAAAGCACAGGATTCCTGATGATGGTGATTCAGATATGCCAAAGAGAAGGCACAAAACACTTATTTTAAATGCTAAAGCATATGACTAGAGAGATGGCTCAGCGGCTGAGCACTGGCTGCTCTTGCAGAAGACCTGGGTTTGATTCCCAGCACCCACACGGTGGTTGACAATCATCTGTAACTCCAGTTCTAGAAGAATCCAAAGCCTTCTCCTGACCTCCACAGGCATTCCCTGAGATGAGTGCACTTACACACATGCAGGCAATATACTTAAATACATAAAGTAATAAAACATGTTAAAAGATAAAGTTGAAGTTCTCAAGGAGGAAATAGGTATCAAACACTGTTGCTAAGATTGACAGAACAATTCTTCTAACTATGAAATTGTGAGAGGGGAAAAGAAATGCAGGCTAGCTTTGCTGTCACACCTCATTATGTGGTGGTATGTGCTTGATTAACAGGGCCTGGGGAGGTAGCATGAGGATCTGAGTTCAGATCCTCCACTCCCATGTAAAAATACTGGCACTATCAGGGAAGCAAGCAACTGTAATTCCAGCCCTGGGACTGAGAGCAAAAACAGGAGAATCTCTAGAGCTCTCTGGCCAGTCAGCCTAGCTGAATTAGTGAGCTCCACGTTCATTGAGAGACCATGTTTCAAAAACTAAGATGGAGAGTGATCAAGGATATCCAATGTCAAGCTCTGGTCTACACAGGGACATAACTGCATGTGCATCCACCCACAGCTTGTACATATACCACAGAGAGAAAGAGAGATGAGAGAGAGAGAGAGAGAGAGAGAGAGAGAAATAAAAAGGAAGAGAGAATAAGCCCATGTATATCTGTGTACACAGATAAAGCATAGAATACGCAGGGTTCAGCACTGTCCACAGGTTTAGACATTTGTTGAAAGTCTTGGAACATGCCTTCTGTGACTATGTTTGTAAGACAGGGACTTCAGCAAATTATTCATAAAAGCTGTTTTTTCTTAATGAGATGAGTAATCATATTTTTAAAAGGTTGAGGGAGCCTGCTTTCTCTTTCTTCAATGAAAAGTCAAATAGAAGGACTAGGAATAAGGAATAGGCCTTCAACAGACAGCAAATTTGCTGGTGATATGGGGTTCCCAGCCTCTGGAACCAAATCATGAGTAATATATTTATTCTGTTTATCAACTCTCTAGTCTAAAATATTTATCATAGAGGTCTGAATGAGCTAAGATAACCACTCACAATGAAATTAATCTAAAGTGAAGAACTCAGGCCTTCAGCATGAGAAAGTCATAGTATACATAGCTTTAGGAATTAAATACAGAAACCTCCTCAGCTCCCTCTGCTGATGTTGCTCTCCAAGGTTCTGATCACTATTTCTGATCTAGTTAGTACCTTGTAAATTTCATCCTTGAATTTTTAATATCCAGGTTACTTCAAGGGAGACTCTGTAAAGTCCGGATGCCTTCCAACTATGCATCATCCTTTAAATGCCACAGAGGCAGGTAAGTTGAAAGAGAACCTTATCCCAGATCATTAATCAAGTGAAATTGGAGAGATTGTGGGTTCTCAACCTCCTTATCTAATAATATCCAAAAGACAAGATTTTATTATGAAAATTGAGATAATTCATGTAAAGCAATTAACCTAATGCACAATCCTTGATTAGTCTTTAATAGGTGTTAACTCTGATATCTTGTTGTGATTTTGAACTTTAGCTACTATAGCAGATTTTTCAACCATCCATAGGAAACTGACAGACTTTGAGACACATTTTAACGGCATTCATACTTCACAGTGTTTTCCAGCTTCTGCTCGGAAAAGAGCAACCCTTCTTTTTGTGATCCTCTCTTAGATATATATCTCGTTGTTTCCCATTGGAAACCACGATGCTTTGAACTGATCCTGACATTAAAAATAATAGTAATAACAGCAAAAAACACACTCATGCCTGGGGCATGAGTAATCTTTTACGTTTGTTGGTTTAGCTCCAAGATTTTAAGACCCTTCATTTATCATTTGCCCCATCTGTGTCAATACAACTTACAGCCATTTAAAAAAAAAAGAAATTTATCTCTAGCATGCAGATTAACGGGCACATAATCATGTAGTCTGGTGCTTATGCAGAGGCTTTGTCTGCCCTGGACAACACGGTCAAGAGGGCAGACAATGAAAGAGACCTTGTTTTCAGAATAATCTGAGTGGCTCTGAGGGTCATCTTAGCGCTCAAACCTGGCTTACAAATTGAAAAAGAAAATTCTCAAATTTCCCCAAATCCAGCATAATTGCTCTCTGGCTTAATATCCTGCTCATTATGCAATGGTGTTTTTACAAGACAATTCCCAAATAGTATTCAGAATTTCATGATGCGTTCCCCTTAGGAGTACAGGAAAAACTAGTCTACTCTTTGAAGTTTTGTCATCAGCTGATTGATATTTTCCAATTCCAGTTCTTCTCTGGCATACTCTAGCCCCAAGCATCATCTACTCTCTTGTAAGAAAGATCTGGATGTGTCAGGTTTCTTGAATAACCCTACTACCTCTCCTTCTGTTGTTAAGAGAAAAAACGTTGAACGGCAGGATGTTTCAAGCATTCTCAGTTACTGGTGTTCACTGCCTGCCTGCTCTTCATGGCACATCTGGGGCTGGGTTCTCTATAGATGCTTGATGCCTGCTAACTAGGTGACTGTATTAATTACGCTTCTCATTGCTGAGACCAAATACTAACAGGAAGCAATCTGAAAGAGGTTTAACTTGGCCTGCAGTGTAAAGGGATATTGTCCCAACGGCAATGTCATGAGGAAGGCCCGGCAGTGGGAGCAGAGGGTGACTGGAATCAGTACCAGGCCATAAATCTCAAGGCCCACCTCCAGTGACCCACTTCCTTCAACCCTCTAACAAGACCTCACCTTCTAAATAAAGGTTCACACCCTTCCCAAACAGTTCCACCACCTGGAGACCAAGTGTTCAAACACACGATCCTATGAGGAACCATTCACATTCAAGTCACAAGAGTAATTGTGTGTGTGTGTGTGTGTGTGTGTGTGTGTGTGTGTGTGTTGCTGAAGATCAAACCCAGGGCTTTGCAAATGTCAGGGGAGCACTCTAACACCTACCACCAAGCTACATTCCTAGCCCTTAACTGTGACCTTCAGCAAAGTAAGTTAGTCTCTTAAAATTGAAATGCTTCTGGTAGGTAACTCCTGCCCCGTCTCCTTTCAGTAGAACTCATCTCATCTCTATATCATCTTTCCAGCCCTACCACCACCTTTCCAGTTCAGTTCATCAGCATCTCTTTACTGGACTCTTAGTATTTTCCAATCAGGCATCCTAGTTTCCTTTTCTGATCTTCTACAATCTAATTTCTGTAATGAATAGTCTTGAAATAAATCCGATCCTATGCATTCCCTGATTGACATCACCCTTTCCTCCCAGTTCTCAAAGCTTCTTTAATGACTTCTAGTTCCTTTGTAACCTTGACCCCTGCCTACTTCTCAGAATCCCTTGCCTTCTTTACTCTGTGCTATTGAACGTGCTGGCCAGTGCCATGGCCTTCCTCCAGATTTCCAGGTGATAGGCCGTCTTTCTCCTTCAGATTACTCTCTGCAAATGCTAACCCACCTAAATATCAGTCCTGCTTTAGTGCTTTTCAAACAACTCTGTCTGCATAACACTTATTGCAAATTTAAAGTGTGTATTTAACATGTTCTGACTTTCCTAGCAAATGTGTTAGGACAAAGTTCATGAAGGTTTTGAAACATACAGATTTAATGGGTAGAATTCTAAGATAACCCGAGAGTCCTGCCTCTTTTCCCATGGTAAAAACTGTATTAAACTTCCTTTCCTTGAACAGAGATTGGATTTGTAGATAAGATGGGAATTCACACTTTATGATAAAGTTATAGTATGTGAGAAATATGAAGACATCCGGAAGATATAGCTAAAGGCCCTTTGCATTCATCAAATGGAGGTATTATCCTCACTGCACTGACTTAATCAGATGAGTCCTTAAAGGAAGTCAGAGAGACAATCTTTCACATCATTAAGGCTTCCTCAGACCAGGATCCTCAAATAAGCTGAAGAAAATGGGACTGATAAATATGATCCTTGACCTTGTATTTTCTGTCTTTGGTAGATAATGTGACTGCTCATCCTTCACGGTCATTTGGAAAAATAGAAATCACTATGTCTTTGGGGGTATTGCAAAGAGAAATCCCCAAAGCTCCAAGCCAAAAACTATCGTGGAAGAATAAATTGGGGTTGTAGGGAAAGATGACTATATACAGGAGTTGCCAGTCTTCAAAAGTAGCCAAGTAGTAGTATTTTCAGGGTCAGGGTGAAGGTGCAGTTTGAGTCCTGATACTGCCAAATAGAATTTTAGGAATTTGGATATTGAAAACTGGTCATATTAGCACACAAAGGTGCATGTTTGTGGATGTTCACAGCAATGTTATTTTAGTAAAAACTAATTTTTAATGGTGTTAATTGTCTAACAAAACTTGATCTAATCAAAAATGTTTTTTAAAAAATCTAGGTATAGTGATATCTGCCTTGAATCCCAGTTCTTGGAAGACTGAGAGGGGGTCTTGAGTGTGAGGCAGGCTTGAACTACGTGGTGAATTTGAGGCAAATCTGGACTGAAAAATAAGACCCTGTTTTGAGAAAACAAAACAAGAACAAGAAAAGAAAATTAAAGGAGAAATCTGAGAGTCTAAACAGAGAGGCTAAACTAAGTGAAGACATATACATGTGGAGATTACTGTGCTTTGGGTAGCACAGAGAAGAACTTTAAAGCGTGACTCCAGATTAAAATAAGATGGTCCACATATGGACACAGAAAAATCTGGAAGGCTCTGAACCCACCTCTGAACAATGCTTAGTTATAGACTGTTGAGAGACTGGAAATTTTTACTGCCTATTTCTTTTGTCAGACCTTTGTTACTCTGACCAAATAGCCGAGAGAAACACTTTAAAAGAGGAAGGATTCATTTTGCTTCATGGATTCAGAGTCTTTATCCCGTAGTTTGTGGCTCTGGTGATTTGGGGCCTGTGGTAGGGTAGAACTTAATGGTGGCAGCGATACATGGCAGAGTCTGTTCACTCATGGTAGCTGGGGATCGGCGAGGGAAAGGGACCAGAAAAGGAAGGCAGAGAGGAGGGGGGCAATGAGGACGGGCAGAGGAGGAAAGACGGAGAGGAAGATATGCCCAGGACAGGACAGATACAGTCCCCAAGGACCCCTACCCCAGCCACATGCTTCTAGCCAGGCTCTGTCTCCCAAAGTTCATAGAACCTCTCAAAATCCTGCCACAAACTGGAAACCAAATACCCAGTGCATGAGCCTGTGGTGGTCTTTTTCACATTTAAATTGCAAAACTATATGTTGGTATAGATGCACAGCTTATACACGAAAGTATTTTTTAATGCTTAAAACCACTCTGTTTCTAATTATTCATTCATATAAATCATGGCTAAAGATGGTGCCGATGAATGCTCTCAGGTTACACATGGTCATTGCTTCCCAAGTGAGGACTCTTCCCCTTCATCTCACCTTCAAGAGAATACTCAAAATGACTTGATTAAGCTAATACAACTCTGGGGTGAGATGGGTGGTTTTAATTCTTAACTTGACACAGCCTAGAATCACCTGGAAAATGCATCTTAATGAGAGATTGTCCAGATCAGGCTGGTCTGTGTGTATGTCTGTGGAGTATCGTCTTAACTGATGTGAGAAGAGAGTTCCTGGTGGGTGGCCTCATTGCTTGGGTTTTGGGTCCTGGACTGTATAAGAATGGTGGAAGTGAGTTGAGCAGTAGGCGTGTATACGTGGATTTCTTTCTCTGCTCTTGACTGTGCTATGACTAGCTGCTTCAGGTTCCTGTCTTGACTTTCATGCAATGATGGATTATAAACTGGACTTATAAACCAAATAGATTATTTCTCCCTGAGAGTTGATTCTGTCAAAATATTTTATCACAGAAACAAGAAATGAAGCTAGGAATAAGGAAGGGTGACCTTAAGTAGTCTCCAGTTCACTTTAACAAAGACATTACCAATTTTGTATATTTGTCAAAAGAAAATTACATAAAATTGCATGTAAAACAAGACTGAGACCCATTAATATTGATTAATATTTGACTTTTGCAGAGTAGTTCAAAGTACCCTATTTGCCTTTAAATTTCTTGATGTAGGGGAGAAGATAAACATGTAATACAAGGCAGCTCTCATGAATTCTGTTCCAATGTGACGCTCTAGATTTCTGAAAACAACTGGGAGGCAGAGAGAAGACTTTATGAAGGAACTGTCTCAACAGTGTGATATAATTGAATGACTTGGAAGCATATGTGGGTGGACTGATGCCAGGAAGGTGAATGACAGGCAAAAATTGTCATTAAAGAGCATCACAACCTTCACGAAGGCAAGAGATTTATTTCATTTCCAATTATACACCTAATGTTTACAGACAGACAAAAGGAAAATGCTCAATATATTGGATATTCATCCACTGCATAAATAGCAAGTCGGAGTCTGTGTTAGCAATTTAATGTTAACAGTCTTTGGATCTCATTGCCCAGTTGGTACAATTTCTGATCTCATTTTCCTGATAGTTAGCTCCTGGGACATGCTGATGGAGTGAGTTCTTCAGTAACAGCCTTTGAAGATTGACTATTCCTTGGACTCTTTTGCTGATTGCTTAACAGAAGACAAAGAGAGACGAGATCTTTGTGAGTAAATGGTTTTCCTGACTCTTCCTTGTGACCTGCTTTTAATAAGGTGCTCATTTGCATACCTGCCTCCATCTCCCTCAATATTCATGTGACCTCACGGTCATTCTGAAGCCCTGATGGATAGCTGAATAACTGCTCCCCTTGTTCAGTGACTGGGATCCGGAAGTGAGGGAACTTGTCACTGCTCTCAGGAGTTGCAAAGAAAATCAAGGTGTCTCAACTTTGCTGAACTTCTCTCTCTACTTGTGCTGGTTGGGGTCCTTTGAGACCCCTGTGAGCAGCTTGATAAATTTTTGGAAGTCTCGCTTGCTATGGTAATTAAGGTGTGAACAGCAGGCTTAAGTTCTTATGGGAAAGAAGAACAAAACAAAGCAGAAATAAACAAAAGCCTCTGAGGCTCTTCTTCACGAGTTTACTTCCAGGTTTCAAAGTACCCTGAGCCTGACATGTATGAGAGTCTCTGCTTCATTTGAGTTTCTGAAAATACGGAGAATTAATTTTTCATTTTATCACTTGAGTGGAATTCCTGTTTGTGTCTCTGCTGTGGTTCTTCTGAGCATAATCTTCTATAATCTTCTTTGATTTATGTCCAGTGAAGCCCATTTTTTCAAGTCAACATCTCTGGTAGTCCCTTCTCTAAACAGACCCAGGCATTTAAGAAGTTGGTGAGATGGAAGGGCAGGGTTCACTCTTAAAGCAGCTGTGAAACATCTGTCAATAGTTGCTTTCTCCCTTTGCCTTTTCACTCTCCCAATTAAGTGCTCAATTCCCTCATATCCCTGGCCTTTCCATTCTAAATGTATCCTCTACCTCCAGGAAAGCATGGAAAACCAAACCGGACACCCATATACTTGACAGTACTTACTGTAGGCTTGATATGTGTCAGACACTTTAATGTTTCTCTTGGTTATCTATTGCTATGCTACACATTACCTAAGTGGTTTAAACCACACACATTTGTATCCCATACTTCCTGTGGGTCAAGAGTCCAGGAGAGCTTAAAAGAGTCATCTGCTCAGCATCTCAGCACGGTAAAATATAGGTGTCATATGAGGCTGAAATCTTTCTGATGTTTAGTGCTTTCTTTCAAGCTCTCAACAGATTGCTGGTAGAATTCTTTAATTTTGTTGTCGTAGGATGGATATCGGTGTTGCTTACTAGATGCTAGTTGGAAACTGCTCTTAGCTCCCAGGGACGACGCTCAGAGACACTTCTCCTGTCACAACCTGAGTGATAATTTCTTCATGACACCGGGAAGGCACCTGCTGCCTTAATGATGTGAAAGATTTGAAATCTGTTTACCTCAGATTAGAAAACTGACCTAGAAAAAGTCATTCACATTGCCCTCTTCTGCTGTCCATCATTTTTATCTCAGACTCAGTCAGTTTGGGATCTGTTCCTTAATGTTATTCTCGTCTCCTCAATTATATTCTCTCTACAGCCTCCCAGTAGACAGAAAAATGGGGGGAAAGGATAGACAAATCTTATTATTAATATTCTATGTATTATTTTATTTTATGTGTATGAGTGTATTGCCCGCATGTGTGTAAGTGCACCCATGTTGTACAATATCTGTGGGGGTCAGAAGAGGGCATTGGATCCCCTGGAATTACAAACAGTTGTTAGCTGCCATGTCGGTGCTGGGAATTGAACCCAGGTCCTCTGCAAGAGCAGCCAGTGCTCTTGCTTGTTGAGCCATCTCTGCAGACACACCTTTTCTTCTCTCACAATGCACTAGCCTGTAAGTTGGGCAAAGTGCTCAAAGGTCTTCCTTAGTTACTCAGATCCCATTGCCTATGCGTGCAAGAAATTTATCAAAACAGATCTGTGGGTATTGCCACCAAGCCTGATGACCTGAGTTTCTGAATTCAATCCCAGGGCCCCACATGGCAGAAGGAGAAGGCCCTACATGGTAGACAGAGGACCTAGCACCCATATGGTAGGCTCACCATCATCTATAGCTCCAGTTTTAGGGGATCAAACACACTCTTCTGGCTTCTATGGGTACTAGACAAGCACATGATATATAGACATGCATGCAAACAAAACATTCCTTCATGTAAAATAAAAACAGATGAAGAAAAAAACAAACCTACGTCATTAAACCATACCCTAAGGTGAGCCTCTAGAATGCAATGAAAATCTTCTTTAGAACTTTAGATGTTCTTTCAACACCATATGGCTGAGCCTATAGAAAGGAATCATTAACATCAAAAGGCCAAAAGTTCTCAATATACAGCAGTAGTGAGTTCCTGTTACCTCAGGGGCTTCCGGCCTAACAGGGAAACCAAGGTAGACATCTGCCCTGATGAAATCCTGCTACAGTGTGAAGCCACACATGGAGTCTGTTTCACCGTTCACACAAGTGCTTTAAAATACGCCTGATGCTGAGCTATTTCAAGAAAGACTCTGTAGTTCCCATCCTTGGATCTCCAAATCAAAATAGAGAAGTAACTAAATCCCGTCCCAAGATCCTAACTGCTCCGTGGAGCTATTCCGAGTGAAAGTTTCAGTGAGAACATAACATAATGTAACTCACCAAACTACTATGAACACAAAAAGGCCACAAAACCCATAATATAAAATTCAAAATTGACCCAAAGTACACATAATCACCTTTCCCCATCATGACCGTCAAGGTCATTTTCTATCACGTGAAATAAACACAAAAATTATCATCCATCTACTGCTGCTAAGGGGGATATATAATAATGTTACACAGGAAATGACACAGTGGGGGATCCTTTTCAGCTTGGACATGCTGAAATTTTCCTTTCCTGCCTACAAGGGATAGAAATAAAAAGCCTCCTCCTTTCACCCAAGCTCAAACAGAATACAGAAGCAGCAGTAGGTGAGACACAGAACACTCCATAGAAATAGAGAAGTTATTTCTGGATAATTGGCAGCAGACATGTTGCAGAGCACATGGGAGGAAGGGTCTCCATAGCAACACAGTTGATGATGGCTCCATATTTAAATGAAATGTTGGGCTTTTATACTTCCAGAGACAGAATTTTCTGTAATTTTGATATTAAGTTCTCTAACTTAGGAAAACAAGCATTCTAGCAGAGGTCCACAGAAGGCAAGAAGATGAGGAAATGAAGGGAAAATCCAACCACCTGAGATCAGCCACTGGCTGACATTTTCCACAATTCAGAGCAGCCAGTTGTTAACTGGGAAACCCAATGCACTGCTTGTATAGTTTCTTATACTGTTTTCTGAAGTTTGCAATAAATTATAATATTATATAACATAATTTACCTATTCTCAATAAGTACTTTTGCCCTTCATGGTTCTGAGATATAACTAGATAGAGGCCCGGCTCATAAAAAAGTATGATGATTGTGATAAGTTTGAGTTGACAGATGCTTTTGCAAAATTCTCTTTTCTTTGAATCAAATTAGAGTGGACAACATACTCCTTCCACTGAAAAGCACTTTGGGATGCTCCTGGTTATGGAGTATATTTGATGTGCAATCACCTGTCTGAAAATACAGTAAACTGTGATATAATCATATTGTTGATGCCCACATGCAGCTCATTCCCTACTCATTCCAAGACTAGAAACATTCAGGCTGGAGAGATGGCTCAATCGACAGGCAAGAGAGCTGGCTGCTCTTACAGAGGACCCGGGTTTGATTCCCAGCATCCACATGGGAGCTAGCGACTGTCTGTAACTCCAATTCCAGGAGATTTGAAGCACTCTTCTGAGCTCTGCAGGCAATGCACAACATGGGTGCACTTACATACATGCAGGCAATTACACTCACACACATAAAATAAACATATAAAAAAGAAAAGTACTTTAAAATTTTTTTTAAAAAAAAGACTAGACACATTCAAAATTGTCCATTGGTGGCTCCAGGAACTCAAGTCCCAATTCACACCACATGCCAACTGCCTTACCCACCTTCCTGGCAACCAGTCATAGCACCTTTGACTCACTGCTCATGATACTTTCACTAATCTATTCGTTTTTAAGGATTCAATAAGGCTAAAATTAAATTAGCATGTAGATTTAAACTTTACTATCCACACTGCTAAAGGTCTTTTAGTCTATAACATATATAGATTATAGGCATCCAGACAGTTATACAACAGCATCTTTAAGAATCTGTGCTGAAGAAATGACTCAGTGGATAAAGTTCTTGCTGCATAAGCATTAAGGCCCAAATCTGAATCCCTAGCAGCCAAGTAAAACCCTGGGCATTGCCATGGCCATGCACATTTGTAAAACCCAGGTTGGAGGGAAAGTGAAGACAGGCAGAGTCCAGTGCCTCCCCAGTCAGAGGTCCAGTGAGAGATCATGTCTCAAAAAAATTAGATGGAAAGCAGTAGAGAGAGAACAGCCAACATACACCTCCTCCCCACATGCACGTAAGCAAGCACCCAGGTATAGAACACAAACACACACATACACACACACACACACTCACACTCACACACACAGAGAGACCAACAGAGAACCTAACTTTGTTTTTACACTTAATTCTCTAATCCCTGACAAGCAGTGCAATTTAGACCAAACACAAGAAAGGGAATTTTTACATATAATTTTAATTCTCTTTATTTCTGGAAAAAAATGATTGCAAGGAAGAATTTTTTTAAGTTATCATGTAGGATAATAGTTAAGGAGAAGAGATAAACATACATTCACCATTTAAAACACAAACCCTTAGCCAGGCATGGTGGTACACACTTTTAATCCCAGCACTTTGGAGACAGAGGCAGGCGGATCTCTCTGAGTTTCAGGCCAGTTTGATCTACACAGCACATTTCAGGCCATCTTGGGCTACAGGGAGACCCTGTCCAAAAAGACAAAAAGAAAATAGATAACACACTCCCATGTGCATGTATGTGTGTAACCTTGGTGTGTGTGTATGTGCATGTGTGCGTGTGTATATTCATGTATTTATGTGTTTGTGTGTGTACACATTTCCTTTAAGTATTTTATTGTATATTAGAATGTTTTCTGAACTGCTTTTTCTTGTTTTAAATTTTTATTGAATTTTTGTGTATTTATACATACACACAGAACATCTCAGTCAGTCTTAATCATCTTCATAATCCCTCCCCACTGGCACCCTCCCATAGCCCTCCGCACTGGGATTCATACATTCTGTCATTTGTTGTGGCAAGTTAGTGTCCCCAGACATCCTTCAGTGCAGGTTCATCCACTGAGGTCTAGTGAGCCTATCTAGAGTCCCTCACTTTACAAAGATCAGCTCTTCCTTATCAAGCAGTAATCAGTTGCAAATATTGCTTCACCCTAAGATTGGGATAGGCAGTCCATCTCCCCAGTTCTACGCTGGGTTTCTGTCTGCTTGAGTTTGCCTGGGTCTGGTGCATGCTGTCACCAGTGCTGTAGGTTCAGATGAGCAGGGTCCCAGGAGCTTGCAGGACCCTATTTCTATATGGTCTTTGTTTTCTTCTTTGACAGCAAACATTATAAAAGCTGTTTTTAGTAGACTAAATCTTTAAGTGCTAAGTCTTTAAGGATTAGCTCTTCAATGAAAGGAAAAATGTTAGTTCCTCAATTTAACTTCATACAGAGAAGAAAGGGAATTATTAAAGTATTTTTTTCTGAAATTTATTGTAATATTTGATGCACAATTTCCATTTCTGGTAATTTGTCCTAAATCATCTAAAATATGAAAAGATTTTTTTCATGAATATTAATCACAATGTCATTTTAGTAGCTAAAAACTGCAAATAATCTAAATGTCTAGTGATTAAGTAAATGATGATGCATTCATTTGTGATGAAATAATATCTTGAAATATTAATCTTTTGTGCTTTTTCTTCTCCATTTCATTATGCATGACCCTTCTCCCAGTTACTCAGAGTCATTCAAAAGAAATTGGGATTGTTATGGTAAGAATGGAAAGAAATAGTCAACAGTCAGTCATTCCAAGTTTCTAAATCAGCCTTGATAATCACCAGAGCTCTGGTGGAAGTTGACTGACGATATCTATTGTACAAGAAAAGTCAGTGCCAAGAGAAAGGCCAAGAATCCCCATTCCAGAAGGCCTATTTTAGAGGAGATAATGAGACCTTATGAATAGTTCTCACAGCCTTCAAGAAGGGCCTCTCAGCTACAGTTCCCTACAGATCTCCCAGTCACCTAGTAGGAATGTGACCATCTGTGCCCTGAGCCTGTGAGGACCTCTGAACGACATCATGGGACCTACCTCTCTGGACATTCATGAGCCTTTCAACCCAGACTGTAGTGCCCTTATGCATATATGACAATGAGATGATATCAAGGAACATTCCAGAACCGGCACTTGATTGGGACTGGAGGGGAGTGAAACATACCCTTTATGTACACAGTAAAAATGACCCCTATCATTTACTACTTGACAATCACAATTCTAAACATTTTAGAAGTATCAGATTCCGTCTTCACAGTGGCTCTTCATGATGATAGCTACTGTTATTAGTCTATTTTGCAGACAGGGAAACTGAAGCAAGAGGGGTTCAGTAGCTTGTCCATAACTACCCAGCTAAGAAGTAGTGAATTCAGGTTATAAATCTAGGCAGAATGACTACAGAGGCAACAATCCCAATTGCTATGGTATTCTGTATCCAGTGGGCTATCAAAATGTATACTTCCACGAAACTGAAACAAAGAAAAATATCACATGGTGGGAGCTGATATCATCTCAACTGGACCGACGAGAACTCAATACTTCACCTTCAATGTAATTCACATAAAAAAACCAGGGGTCAGAGAGATGGCTCAGCAGGTAAGGGTGCTTGCCACCAAGCCTGGCAACTACTTCAATTCCCAGAAAGCACTTGGTAGGAGAGAACCAACTCCCACAAGCTGACTTCTGGCCTACACACACACACACACACACACACACACACACACGACACACACACATACACACACACATACACATACACACACACACATACACACACGCACACCTCTTTAATTACAAACTACAATTCTTTAAAGAAATTATATATTTTGGCAACAGCAAAAGCTACCATAAAGTATGTTTCTCACAGGAGCAGTTCGAGAGTAGCTTTAACATCGTGCCTCATATGCAGGGCGTAGCAACATGCCAAATTTACCCCCTAAAGAAGTGACTTGGTAAGAGGAACAGGGCGCAGGTACAGAGATGAGGTCAGCATGAGCTGTGCATCTGAACATCCCTGCCGTCTCCCCATATTCTTATGGGAATTGTCAATGCACAATCAGAGGAAATCAGCTCTGTATTCTTCATTTTGCACTCTGCAAGTCTCTTAGTCTTCATACAGATCATTTTTTTCAATCACATCCTTCATTCATTGTATTTTCTGTGTCTTGTTAAAAAAAAAAAAAAAAAACCTTCCATGTCTTAAATATATGAAAGTTCCACCTACGTTCTCTTCAAAAAATTCTTCATAGTTTTCCTGAGATTTAACACACTTAGAATCCACTCTTGTGCGTAACACAGGAAGGAAATTCGAATCCACCTAACCCACATCAGGCTGACTGAAGCATCCACCTTTTCTTCACCTATCTGTGATGCAACCTACTTCCCAGGGATCTCTTTTTATGTTCCATCGTTCTCTCTGTTTACATCTATGCCCAGTACCATACTGGTTTAATTACTGTTGATTTATAACAAGTCTTGAGATATAATAGCAGCACTAAAATTTGAAACACAGTGCCACGCTGAGAACCAGGTGGAAATTTCACTTTGTGACCTCCGGTATTCAAAAACAAACAAACGAAGTAGAAAAAAAAAAATACCAGGAAGGAAACTGGCAGGTGCCTGTTCCCCATTGTTAGACTCAGTTGGCCTTGCATTTTATTTATGGTTTCTACCTCCTCTTCACCCTGCCATATGAATGTACAGTTGTCAAGAACTCAGATTTCTCATCTACTAGGTTCACCATGGTAAAAAATAGTGACAAGCTAAAAATAAACAGCATCCATGGGCTGAGTAGGAGAGTAACTTAATGGTAAAGGTGTTTGTATAATACTGCCCAAAACAAAAGGGGAGCCATGTCTGGATTTCCTGGCTGCAGCAACATGCAGATGTTCACAAATCTGATAGATTCGATTACTGAAATTAAAGCGTGTTGGGAAATCAGTTTATCTCTCTGAGCTTGGCACTGGAGGAGATGAACTGAAACCCCCACAATCATCCTCCTGATCAGTAGGCAGGCACTTACAAACCTACTCCCGCTGAATGGCCAAGGGAGGTTTGTTTACCCATTTAGAAATTGTCACCCAAGGAAGCTCTTCTTCTTAAACATACATACTCACGCCACCTTGTGTTAAAATTAAACTTGGATGAAGAATGTAGCTCACAGCATCTTGCAGATTCTGCTGTTGATGGTATTTGCTTGTTAGTGTGTTAGACTTCTATCTAGTGGCACTGAGGTCACTCCTAATCCATCTCCAATTAATATGCAAGACATTTTCTCTTATCAAAGTTTCCCCACCATGCCTCAGAGGCACTGCCTCATAATAACAACAGGTAAGCTCAGCTCCTGAGGACTCACTAGGCGGTGACCTAAGAATTAGGTCTTGCTGAACCTCTTTGCTTTGGAATAAATGAGGACTTCCTTCGTTTCAGTCTGGAATATTTTCTGGAAAAAGCTGATTCGGTCTCAAAAATATGTTTTTTTCTAAATTTAATTTAGCAGACAGAATAGGTTATGTATTTGCACAACCAACAGTGCTCAGCACAACTTGCCTTATCCTTAACAACATCTTCACAGGGGTGGAAATTTGGTGTGGAGGAGGGGAAGATGAAGAAGATTGGTTCTTCTGGCCTGGACCTCGCTCTCCAGAAAACTGGCATTCGAAGGTGAAGCTCACTGCTCCCGGGATCATCCATTAGTCTTACTGTTTACCAAGCTAGCCATGTGGTCTCCAGAGAAAAAAGGCAAAAATGTTCTAACAAATGTGTAGAAAAAGTGGTCATTTGGCTACTTGCCATGTATACTTCTATGTTCACTGACCAACTCAGCAAGCATCTAACTTTGATTCAAGTTTTCATTTAGAATAAGAAAGCATATCTTGATGATGATGATGACGATGATGACAGATGCTATACGTTCACATTTTTCCTCCTGGGGTTTATCCATTTCCATGAATTTTTCTATTGACTTACATGTCAATATTTATCACCACTTTCTGCTCCAGACAATGATATAAAGTGCCCTGCAAGACTGTGGCTCATCTGGTCCTTTAGAACAATAAAACTTCAAAACCAAGATCCAAAATGTCTAAGAGTCACTCTATTTGGAAGACAGTCTTTGCTTTTTTTCAATGGATACATAAATACATTTATTCATATGTGCCACATGTATACACTGGGTAATGTTCAAAGCCAGGTTTAGCATAACAATCTCCTCAAGTGCTTATTACTTCTTTGTGGTAAAAGCAACATCCAAATTCTTTTTCTTCTGGTTCTAAAAATAAACACCACATTGCCACTCTCTGTAATAACCCCACAGTGCAAGAAAACCTCATAACATTTCTTCTAAGTATAAATTAGTACCTCCTGACCAACTTTTCTCCGTAGTTCACCTCGCTGTACTCTCCACAGCCTCTGGTGCGTAAGCCTACTCTTAACATCTGTAAAATCAACAGCTTGACATTCCCTGAGTGAGAGCAGGCTGCATTTGTCTTTCCATGTCTGTTTATTTATTTCTCAGGACATAAGTTCATCCATGGTGTCACAAATGACAAGATTTTCTCACTGCATTTACTCACTTGTCTGTATTGAAACGTCCTTGCATTCCTGGGATGAAATCTCACTGGCAAGTGATCTTTTGAATGTGGTGCTGAGTCTAGTTTGTTAATTCTGTGTTGAGGAGATTTGTATCTGTGTCTTTCAAAAGCATTTGTGTTCTCTCTCCCTCTCACACTCCCTCTCACTCAACCCTCTCCCCATCCCATCTGGTTTTGGAATCAAGGTAAATCCTGGCCTCATAGTATGAGTTTGGAAGTATTTCCTCCTCTTGGATTTTTGGGAAGACATTGAAAATATTAGATAGTTTTCTATAAATGTTTGGCGTGATTCAAGAGTGAAACCATCATGGCCCAGAACTTTCTTTGTTGGGGAACTTTTTAAAAATCACAACATCCTTACATATTATCTATTTCTTCATCATTTAACCTTGTCAGATGGTGTGCATCCAGTCAATCATCTTTATCCTAAATTATCTACTCTGTCTCATAATTTTCATAATGTCTTATGATACTTGATATTTCTGCAGTGTAAGTTTTAATGCATCATTTTCACCTCTCGTTTTGTTTACTTGAGTCCTCTTTTTTCTTAATCTGGCTAGAGCTTTGTTAACTTTAACTTTTCATAAAACCATTTGTTTGTTATTCTTTTAGAGGTTTCTGCTTTTATTTATTTATTTATGCTATAATCCTTATTATTTCCTTTTTCTACTGATTAGTTCTTGTTAGTTCTTTTAGATACAGCAGTAGGTGGTTTATTCAACATATTTCTCTGGTTTTGATGTACACATTTATTGCTATAAACTGTTAGTGCTATATCCCATAGACTTTGATATGTATGCTTCTCTTTTTGTTTGCCTCAAGAAAAATTTAAATTTCTCTTTTAATTTCATTGTTGCTCTATTGATCACTCAAGAGAAGGCAGCTTGATTTCAAAGTATTTGTGTGTTTTCCAAAGTTCTTTCTTTCATGTTCTCTAGTTTTACATCATTGTGGTTACAGAAGATATTCAGTATTATTTCAGTCTTCTTAAATTTGCCAGGCTTAGGCTAGGAAATGGCTCCATTGGAGAAGTGTTTACCATCCAGCACTAAGGACCTGAGTTCAGATCCCCAGAACTCATATTAAAAAGCCAGACACTGTAGCACACACATCTGTGATCTCAGCGTTCTGAAAGGGAGATGGGAGACAGGGACAGGTGGGTTTCTCAAAGTCTACAGACCAGCGAGCAATGGGGGGCCAGCAAGAGATCCAGTCTCAAACAAGGGGTAAGGCAAGACTGACACCCAGGGCTGTCCTATGATTTTCACAGGCACACATGCTCACTGTAACATGTGTGCACCCTCCCAACAGAGAGAGAGAGAGACGAAAGATGGAGAGAGAGACAGGGAATAGTTCACCTTGTTTTCTGTCGCTGCATGGGATCTATGTGTGGTGGAGAAGAATGTGTATTCTACAGCTACTGGATGGACTGCTGGAATGCTTGCCGTGTCTGTTTTGGATGCGTTTGATCTTAAGTGCAGTTTAAATCCAATGACTGTAGGTTCCCTGCCCATGTATGGAAATGAGGGGTGGAATTCCCTGCTATTATTGTCTGTCTCCCTTCAGATCTGGCACTTGCCCCAGTATTGGTTGTACGTGTATTTGCAATTACTAGGTCTTGTTAAATTGACCCCTTTAACACGCCAGACATTCTGTGTTGTTTTACAGTTTGACTTAAATTATGTCAGTGTAGCGATCTCTGTTTCCTTTTGCTTCTCATTTACATGAAAGCTCTTTCCCATGTCTTTACTTTCATTCAGCACACCCTCAAAGGTGAGAGGAGTCTTCTGTAGACAGGAAACAAGTGCATCTTGGGGTATTTTATGCATTCCCTGTACCTTTTCATTGAAGAATCGAATTCACTTGAGAGGAAAGGACTTAAAATTGTCATTTTTCGATTATTTTCTCCTTCCTTTTCTCTCTTCCTTCTTCCTTCTTTCCTTCCGTCCTTTCTCCTTTCTATCTTTCTCTGTGGTTGAGTGATTTTTTTTTCTCTAGTGATATGTCTTCATTTTTATCTTCAGTGTATCATAGGTTTTGCTCTGTGGCTACCATAAGGCCTTCAAAAACCGTATCATAGCTATAATAAGATTTTTTGTCCGATAAATATTTAACTTTGTGCAACAGAAAAACTCTAATCTTTGTTACTCCAGACTATTTGGAGCTTCTAATGTGACAATTTACATCCATGAAATAAATTAAAAAGAAGAAATGATGCAGCCACATCCATAAGCCATCCATCTGACACAATGATAACTTATAGTTCGGTTTTGCTGGTGGTGACTGTCTCATTCAACACCTTCATTGACAGTGTGGAATGTTACTGACATTTGCTCACCAGCTCTTCTTTGTCCAAAGAAAAAATGAAAGGAAGGCAGCCTGAGTAACTTTTTATTGCTTTGTACCAAAACCCTGACCTCAGGAAATAAAGGGCTTATGCTAGAACTTTCAATAGTGCCTTCATTTTAAGTTGGACACTAGACAGCATAGAATACTATATCTCATTGCTATTCATCAGCAGGTACTTTATAATGCTAGGCATTGATTGCCTTGGTGAAATAGCCTTATCAGGTAAAAAGCAGATTTCCAAGCTCTATACACATGGCTTCCCACAATCAAACAAGAATTACATAACTGCATTATCCTCTGGAGCAATCATTTTTGTGGTTCAATCTGTCTACGGAGCATCTGTTTTATGAAAAAGGTAGAAGAGGAGCACAGGAAGACTGCTTGGGGAACACCAGCACCCCTCTGCCCCAGCTCCACATTCATGCATACACTCTGTGAAGCGTGGCTACGCAGGCTGCTATGGAGGAGAGGCCAGAATCCTGTCTCTGACTCTTGATGCGCCTCCACCTCCCGCCCCCATCATGTAAACACATCAGCTGTTAGCTCTGCAATACAAGCAAGCTGATACAGTTTCAGATCTCTGCCTGCTTTAAATCATGACTTAAAAAGATAACGAATTCCCCAAAAGGATGCAAAGACACAGACGTGCCATCCCTGCCATCTGAGAGCTCAAACCTAGTTATGGACAGTTTGTTTTAAAGCCATAGCATATTCTTGGGCTTTATGTTAAATCAATAGAGTCTGGACCAAACTTTGGAGAGCTTTTGATGCAGTCATTACAGATCCCTTCATAACCTATGAAGCACTCAGAAATTGTTCTGAAAGTGGCTTGGGAATTCTGCCATATTCACATGAAATGACTACTTTCAGCCAAGTTCCCAGCGATAATGAATTGACTGAATAGCCATCTCTGATTGAGTTTCCCAGGGTCATAGATGACTCCTATTGTGATGTGAAAATTCAAGATACCATGACTGGCTTTCCAGGTGAACTCTAAAGGACACAGGAGCCTGCACAACAGTTATTCATCTTCTATCATATTGCAACTACTGCAAGCTTATATATATACACACAGTACAAACCTGTGAAGAAAATTAAAAGAAACAATCAAGGTGACTATATAGTAGACCATATTTACAGTGCAATCTTCTGCAACCACCAAAAACAATGATACAACTCCCCCTGTTTCAATATAGAATGTTCTCCAAGTTACATTACTGGGTAAAAGAGCATGATATACAGCAACTGGTGTACCAGGTTATGATTTGCTTTACAGAAAGGAAGGGTAGGTAGAGACTACTTTTGGTTCTTAACAGTAGGTTTTTTTTAATGGAATAAGACCGGAGTCTGGCTGTACATTTTTCTAGGTTTATTTTTTTTTTCTTTTTTTAAACCACGTGATCTGATTTCTACTGAAATAAATAAATGTTTAAAAAGTCAATTAGATAATTTAAGGGAAGATAAATAGAACACTTGGGTGACACAAAGAGTGCCCCACTCAGATCTTGAGCAGACCTGTGACCACACCTATAGTGAGTGTTGGCTGTTAGTGCTGGATGGAGTTCTGCCTGTTTCCCTTACCTCGTGGTGAGATTAGCCCCTGCAATGCATCATCCAGAGCTCCAGGGAGATCAAGGTAAAGTCTCCTGCTGGGAGATATCCTTGATGAACCCCTTTCCTCTCACTTTCATACTTCTTCTGAGCTCCCTTTCAATCAATCAGTTGCACAAGAATCACTACACTGTGCTATTTCTAGACAGTACTGCAGAGGTAATGACAAGGCTGTACAAAATATTAAGATGATTAAAACAAATATCTGATCTCTTTACATGATGATCAATGGTGATTTTTTTATTGCATGCGTGTGTGTGTGTGTGTGTGTGCAAATGTGTGTGTGTGCCTATACATAAAGAGACCCAAGTCAATCTCAGGAGCTGTTCCTCTAGTACTATCAACCTTTGTTGAGATAGGGTCTTTCACTGGCCTAAAACTCACTAAGTAGCTTATCCTGCCTGGCCAGAAAGTTCCAGGAATCTATGTGTCTCCTTGTCGTCAGCACTGGGATTGCAAGTGTGCACCACTATGCCCAGTCTTTAAATTCTGAGGATCAAACTCAGGTTCCTATGCTTACAAGACAAGCCCCCAGACCTCCTCTATTTTTCTTCTGAAAATGAAAATGACCCATTTCTTAAAAACCTTCCTTGATTTCCCACTGTGTGGATAGATTCAAATTTTCTTAAACTGCAAGAGATCCTGCACAGTCTGGCCCTGCCTGACCTGCCAAGTTCATCTCCCACACAGTCCTCCTCACCCTCTCCGTGGCATCCACAGGGAACTCATTTTACTGCTATGATCCATCCTGCTAGAGAATGCTTGCTTCTGTTTCTCTCTGCAATGAACTTCTCTCCATCTTTTGCCTGGTTAACCACTACCCCACCGTAGCTACCACCTAGACATCACTTAGATCAGAACTAATCTTCTGGTTCCAACTTCTCATAAACCCATGGCCTTAATCTCTATACCATATACAAAAATCGCAACTGTGACACATTTATGGTTCTTTAATTGACAAAACCTAAAGACTATAAACTTCTCTTGGAAGAAACATAGGTTGAATATTGAAGAGATATTTTCTAGGCAAAAAGAAAAGGGAACCATGGTCCAAGCACAAGATGTAACATGGGTGTCTACCCCACAGAAAGCTACTGTGGCTCAGTTGAAACTGGCCAAAATGGAAAGGCAATAAACTTTACAAAATCTAAAAACTAGATTGATAATTCACAACTGTATGTGATAACGGAACCTCTGATGGGGTCTTGGGTTCAAATTCAAACTATCAGGGATGGACATATTGACAGTCATAGTCTATAGTGGTGGAAAATAAGACTGATGTAGGCAAGAATCTGACTATGCAGACTATTTGTCCCAAGAGCAAAGAGAAGGACTGGAGGGGTTTCAGCAAATAGATCACACAATCAAGTTTTCATTTTGAAAATGTCATCAGACACTGAGGGAGAACGGGCTACAGGAGATGCACAGGGAATATGTAGAGAAGGACAAGTGAGGAAATGAGGAGAGGTTCTGTAAAAGTCACATGATAGATGGCAGCAGCTTTGCTGTGTTAATGACTGAAGGAAGGAAGGAAGCAGGCGTGCCTGAAGTAACTAAGTACCTCAAAGTCAAAGCAATTCTTCCCAAAGAGCAACAGCAGGCGTGTCAGGTACAACGGAAAGAGGGTGAAATGAGAGCGTCCCCTAGAGGGTTCTTAGTCTCATTCATAAAAGAATTTAAGAATGGACCCAGTCTGAAGCTTTAGGACAATTTTATTGGAATTTGAAGAAAAATCCTCAAGACAGGCAAGCTGGGGATCTCAGCAGCTGCCTAGAGGAGGAGAATGGAGGGAGAAGAAAAGAAGCCAAAAAGTCATGCAGGTTTAGAGCCTGCATGGGATCAGACATGTGGCGGACTGGCAGCCACATGGCTGGGAGAAGGAGCTTTAGAGAAAAAGTAGAGAAATACAAGATGCTGGGGCAGCCCAAGGCCTTAGAGAAAGCGTGTTTAGAAAAGGGATGTGAAGAAGAAAAGGTAACATTACGCTTTTCTGAAGAATTCAGGAAAGCGGGCAGACTTACAGAGAGCTACATGTCTGTGGCCGGGTCCAGAACTGCACCGGGAGGTGGATTCCAGGCAGGAAAAGTTCACTGCCTCATTAACACACTCTGTATTCTGCCCACCTATTCAGTATAGCTTAAGTAGAACCCACCTTTCTAAGGGTGGTCCTGTGATCAGGTGATTGACCAGTGAAACTGGAAACGTGGGTCTTTCAACAGATGAACTAGAGAATTTATAGTCTATCCCAGCTAAATAGGTATTTGCTCTCTAACAATCTTTCTAACGAACTGGTTTCTATCAATTGATTGAATTATTTATGATAATTCACAAACCTATCTAAATGAGCTTTTCAGAGGTGTCTTGAGTTCAAGTATAAACTGCCAGGATCTGGATTTTGATAGTCACACAGCCAGTGTGGCATGCGTAGTCACTGTAGAGAAAGAGAAAATTAGAAATTAACATCTTTCTACAACAATCAAAGATTCTGCCCAGCGTGGTGGTGCGTACCTTTAATCTCAGCACTCGGGAGGCAGAGGAAGGCAGATCTCTGTGAGAGTAAGGCCAGCCTGGCCTACATAATGACTTCTAGGCAGAGTTAAGACACTGTCAAAAAAAAAAAAAGAATGAGATTCTGCTCTGTTTAATTGCACATGTTTATATATTATATATGTTTTAATATGTCTAAGCTAATCATAAAGAAATACAGTTATTCTAAAATATGAAAATACATCTTCTCAACCAAACTTGTTATCTTGTGAAGTGCTTAGATTATAAAAATATTTTCAAGTATAACAGAAGGCCGTCTAAGTCAGGTAGAGCCACTGACACTCGTTACCAAATGATCTTTCCAACA
Source organism: Eospalax fontanierii (assembly GCA_035773235.1). Classification (NCBI taxonomy): domain Eukaryota; kingdom Metazoa; phylum Chordata; class Mammalia; order Rodentia; family Spalacidae; genus Eospalax; species Eospalax fontanierii. The sequence goes on from CM069546.1 coordinate 40,179,441, forward strand.
AAATCTCTCTCTTCTGCTGCACTGTTCAAGCGAGTATTCCTGTTCACACATACTTCACTTTATAAATGGGCAGAGAGTTGGACAGCTAGCTTTCAGCATTATATCTATCTAGCTAGCTAGCTAGTTATTTATTTATTTATTCATTCGTTTATTCACTTATTTGATACGTGTGTATATGTTCCAGGGAAGATCCCAAGCCTTTCAGGTCACACACAGTGGCATGCATGTGGAGATCATGGGACAACACAGAGGACTTCGTTATCTCCTTCCACTATGTAGGTTCTGGGACTTGAACTCAAGTAGCAGGTACTCTTACCCACTGAACCACCTCAGTGGCCCCTAGTTTATTTTTTAATTGCCCAGGAACACAGTCTAGGTAGACTACTAGCAAGATTAATTGGTAAGACTATGCTGTCAAAGAGCAAGTTTGTAGATCAAGAACAGCTGGGCCAAATCAGTAGTGCCAAATCAGAATGACTGGATTTTGAGCTTAAGGAATTTCAAATAAAATCTTGTACAAACAAAATTTTATACATAAGACATTAGAGGATATTTTCTCCAAGGTTATCAAGCAGGCTAGTGACAGGATTATTTTTAAAATCTAATAAACACCAGGCAATTGACCCCAGAACATTGCACAACTGTGTTCTTGCTTGAATATTCTGAGTAGTATTCATGTTTGCAGTTTCTAAGAACAGAAACTCAGGCTGGGCTAGATAAAAGAGGGATTTTTACACAAAATACAGTGGGTCTTGGTAGGTGGCAGATTCAAAGGAAGAGAAAAACAATCAATCCAAGGAAGTATCGTAATTAGAGCATCCTAAGAAATCTCAGCAGCTGGGGACTGTAGAAGTGGTCCAGTAGGTAAAGTGTTTGCCATTCAAACATAAAGACCTGAGTTCAATGCCCAGTACTCACATAAAAAGTTAAGCTGGATAAAAACAACAATGAAGTGCCACCCATGATGCTGCACACCTTTAATTCCACCAGGGAGGCAGAGGCAGGTAGATCTCTGTGAGATGGAGGCAACTTTGTCTACATAGAGAGTTCCAGGCCAGCTGAAGCGATAGGGAGACCAGGTCTCAAAAACACAAAAACAAACTAAAAAAAGGGAGGTAGGGGATAGGGCAGACTCGAGAGATGATGATTCGGCAGTTAAGAGCACTGGCTGCTCTTGCAAAAGACCTTGGTTCCATCCCCAGCACCCACATGGAGATTAACAAGCGTCCATAACTCCAGTTCCAGGGCATCAGACAACCCCCTTTTCAGACCTCTTGGGCATTGCATGATACATATTTTATTTATTATTTTTATCTTAGGTCTATAATGCATTACCTGCATGTGTCTAAGTGTACCCATGCCATGCAATGCCCATGGAGATCAGAAGAGGTGTTAGAGCCCTTGGAACTAGACTTACAGATACTTGTTAGCCATCTTGTGGATGCTGGGAATCAAACCCAGGTCCTCTGCAAAAGCAAGTAGGGCTCTTCTGGGCCATCTCTTCAGTCCCAAATAAAACTTTTATTTTTAAAAAACCTACAGAGGAAAGTGTAGGCATGATAATGTACGCCTGTGAAAGGAAAGTGTAGGCGTGATAATGTACGCCTGTGAAAGGAAAGTGTAGGCGTGATAATGTACGCCTGTGAAAGGAAAGTGTAGGCGTGATAATGTACGCCTGTGAAAGGAAAGTGTAGGCGTGATAATGTACGCCTGTGAAAGGAAAGTGTAGGCATGATAATGTACGCCTGTGAAAGGAAAGTGTAGGCGTGATAATGTACGCCTGTGAAAGGAAAGTGTAGGCGTGGTAATGTACACCTGTGTTCCTAGAGCTGAGAAGGCAGAAACAGGAGGATCCCGAGGCTTCAGTCTGAGCTCCAGGTTCAGTGAGAGACCCTGTCTCAAAAAAATAAGGTGGAAAGCAGCTGAAGATGACATCCCACACTGGCCTCTGGTCTCCACATACATGCGCACACACGTGCTCACACATAGACATACATCACACACATGCAATCTTAGCAGCTGGGTTGTTGATGTCGCTCAGTATAGCGTTCACCTAACACGTACAAGACCCCTAGTTCAATCCCCAGCACTGCAATAATGATCATATATTTCAGCAGTTGAGACCCCCAGAATTTGTTTTGAAAATTGCCACTGATCTTTCTACTTCTGGATCTCGGATGGAATTTAAAATTCTCAGGAGAATGTACGGATTTAGCTTATATCAGACCAATAGCCTCAGACAATGTAGACAAAAAATGTGGAATGGGAATATTCTAAAAATCGTTCTTGGAGCCACTGGAAAGCTGTCGGGTAGCCTCCACATGAGGCATCTGCTAATTTGGAAGCAACTGAAAGGTGCAAATCTGTGCAGAAGATGATGCTAAAGGGCTAATGGGTGCTCCTCCCCTCCCAGGAGGTAACAGTGGAAAAACGCCAGAGCTGCTCTGTTGGAAGTCTCAGAGTCCTGGGTGAAAACACTACTGGCTAGAGAAGTAGCTTTGACTCGAGGGACCATACCCCAGGAGAAGTAAGTTTACTTGTGGTTTCTGCCCTTCTCAAGGTATAAATTTGTACCCTACAGCTGAAAGACTTAGAAACCAAACAGGGAAAGCAGAAACTAACATCCTAAAAGCCAAGCAGTTAGTCTCAAAATGATGGAGAGTCAAAAATAGGAGTTCCTAGCAGCCCAAAATGAAGAGACTCTGATAAATACCCCAAGGTTCTCATTAGAATTCTCAAAAGCTTCCCCTTAGGCTCAGGGAACCCTGAGTATCATCCATCCTTTACATAACAAACTAGCTTCCATTCTGATCCATCTCATACTAGGTACTGGAAATCTGCCTTGCCTTTAACTACCTTCCCAAATCACAAGTATGTGTTGTTAAAAGACAGGCTTAAGCACATTAAAATTTTAAAGGCTTTATTTAGGCAGAGGGAAGTTGATGAACTCCTCAGCTGCCAGACCACACACAGCTTTGAGCTCCACTGAAGGAAGCTCAGGGGGAGGTTTTTGTAGATGGAGCATAGAACCAAGACAAAAGAATGCATGATTAGTTAAAGAACTTACTTTATTTAGGTCGTTCCAATTGGCTAAGCTTAAGATTTGTCTTACTGTTCACAGTGAGTGATAGTGCAATTTGCTTGTGTTGGAACCCAGGGTGCTAGAGCCACTTCAGCCCAATAACCTTTAAATGAATTAACACCCCTTAATAGAGCAAGACAATCTCATCATTATATAGGAACTCATCAAGAGTTCCTATAATGGTTTCCACATTTGACACTGAATAAAAAGTTGCCAGGTTCATCAAGAGATGGAGAGAAGGGAAAAAAGAAATAGAGTCTATCTTGTCAAATAAGTAGATAGAGATTTTGACAAGAAGATAGACACCTGGGCATGGTGATGCATACCTGCAATCTCAGCATTGGAGAGGTGAAGATGGGAAAATCGGAAGTTCAAGACCATCCTCTGTTGCAAAGAGAGACTGATGTTAATATGGGCTATAGAAGATCTTCTACTAAGAGAAAATAGAAAGAGAATTTTATCAGACTGTAATCAAAGAATTCAATGGAAATTCTTGGTCTGAACAAAAGTTCAAAAATCAAAGCCAAGAATCAAAGATATATCCCAGAGCTTGAGAGATGACTCAGTGGTTAAGAGCACTGACTGTCCTTTCAGGAGATTGGAGTTCAAATGCCAGTACTCACACAAGGCAGCTAACAACCATCTGGAACTCCAGTTCCAGTTCCAACACCATTTCTGACCTCCATGGGTACTGCACAACACTGGTGCCCTTACATACGAGCAGGCAATACACTCAAACACATGAAATAAAAATAATAAATAAAATATTTTTTAAAAAGCACTGGCTGCTCTTGCAGAGGGCCCAGGTTCAGTTCCCAGTACTCACATGGTGGCTAACAACCATCTGAAATTCTAGTTCCAGGGGATTCCATGCCTTCTTTTGACCTCTGTAGGCATTGTACATATGTGGTACCCTTACATACATGTAGTCATAAACTCATACACAATTTTTAGAAAATATATATCCATATGGCACATCAAGAATGAAAAAGAGAATGATAGGGAACATACCAAATACATAAGATATGCATGAAGCTTCTTGAAAAACTCTAATATTCACATAATTAGGGGCCCACTAGAGAGGAAGAAGAGACTGGTGGGATGTGGAAGAAATTATTTTTGACGATAATTTCTCAAAACCTGACTTAAGACAGAAATCCACAGATTCAGAAACTCTATGACTCCCCAGTAGGGAAAATATAGGAATTAAACAAAGAAACAAAAAAGCTGACACAACATATTAACAACTTCTAAAACCCAATGGCAGTGAGTTTTTTAAAAAGCCTTGATGAAAATTATTAATGACTTTGCAAAAATAACACCGGAAGCCGAAAGACAATGGAATCACATCTTTACCGTACCCAAACAATTTTCCCATCAATAAAATACAATTTGGGCTTTCTTTGATCAAATATCCACTCCTGTGAAAGGTTAAGTAGTCACCTTGGGATGAATAAAGCTGCTGTCAGTGGAAGTGTCAAGAAAGAAAATAACGCAAACAGAAACAAAACTTTATGCAGGGATCTCATGCTCAATTTTTCTATGGAAAGCATTAAAGTACTTTGCCTAAGACTATACAGTGAATTGTCAAGAAGGAACTCAGAGACAGCTCTAAATTCTAACACTCTTCTCTTAACCTGCACTTACCACAGAAAGCTTTGTAGAGAAAGAAGGAAGCTGCCACTCCGATAGCTAAATGAAACCTGGCAGACCTGGCATGTTTGATGTAGTCCCACTGCCCACCTATCCAACACCCATCTTTCATGAAAGAGCAGACAGTGCTCCACCCATGTGTAAAGTACCTAGCTCGTTTATCTGCTAATGTGCAAAATTTTGCTTTTGCAGTAAGACCTAACTCAAGCAAAGGCTATCCTGAATATGACTATTCCATCATAAACAAAACAAGGCAACACTCATTGGCTCGAGAAACCAAGTCAGTTCAATTCTTTCCCACAACTGAAGAGTGAGAAGAAATGGTGTGACCCTAACAAAGCAGTTTATACAACTTGGTGGATGTTACAACCAACATCTAAAAAGATGGAGAGAGCTGTGTGGTTGATGAAGTTGCTTAAATACTTGCTGTTTGGGTGAATTATACTTGTGATAGGATGCAATAAATACCCAGGTAAGGACTCCTGGAACTTTGCCAACTGTTCACTCTTCTTCTTCAATGATTAACAAGTCACAGAGGGGTTATTTTTCTCAACCTTTCAAATCAGATTTAATGAACATACATTAAAAAGAAGACAGCACTTCAAAAAATTGTACAAGCCCTTCAGAATAGACTCCAATCCCACTTGTCTAGCAGAAGTGATTCATTTAGTTTCTGAGTGGTGTTTTCTTATTTTGAGCATCCATTTCACCATCCAAAAACACCCTGTCAAATCAGCCTTAGACATTGCCTATTAAAATGTTAAACTTCACCTGATAAAATATAATTATAGCATTCCTGACATTTTCACATAGCACACACATGGTTCAAGCCAATTTTGCTGGAGTTAAGATATTCCTTTAGATGTGTGAATGCATGATGAAGCTGCAAGGAAATATCAATATGTCAAACTCTAATATAGTTGAGAAACTGGATCCAAAATAAATTTTAAAAAAATCTAAAGGAGAATAGAGATTAAATGAATAAAAGTCGAGATGAAAGCCCACCAAAATATATGGGAGTTCTCTTAATTACGCAAGTAAACAAAGGCTGAAAGAGCATCCAATAGCCAATGGCTTGAAGGTTCATAAACCAATTTTCTTTTACTTTATGGGGGCAACAGTTCATCACCTGGGCAGCTCTCGAGAGTAAAAACATCTTTGTCTCATGTCACACCACCTAAGTCACAATTTCTGGAGGTAGAACCCAAGTATCATATTTTTCCAAGATCTTTCTCTCTCTCTCTCTCTCTCTCTCTCTCTCTCTCTCTCTCTCTCTCTCTCTCTCTCTCTGTGGGGGGGGGTGTTGGATTCCCTGGAGGCCCAGACCGTTGTGAGATGCCTGACATAACCACTGAGATATCACTGAAGCCCCCAGTTTCAAGTTATGCCTCCCCCAGTTATTGTCATATAAACATCGATCAAACTTAGCCGTGGTCAACTATCACTCTGCATGAGACCTTGAGAATGGAAATGACACCCATGCTACCAACTGATTGGCTGTCAAGACTTACTGTTACCTGTCACTATGATCATTTCAGTCTCTGTGTCTCTGACTCCCCTGTGTCCAGGCCAGTGGTTCTCAGTCTTACCTGTACACTGGGGAATTTGAAAAAATAAACCTGGATTCCACTCCAGGGATTCAAATTATTTGACAGGATAAAAACTGTAACATGATTTTTTTCAAAATATTAGACATAATTCTAATGTTCAGCTAAACCAGAGAATGGTTGTTCTAGATCAGGTACCGCAAACTTATCCTATAAAATGTCACACAGTAAACAGTCTAGGTTTGTGGGTCAGCCTAGCTTGAAAATAACTGTATTAGTTACTTTCCTGTAGTTGTACCATGACCAAGGCAAGTCATAGGAGGAAGAGATTATTTGGCCAATGATTCCAGAGGGATAAGAGTTCATCATGGTGGATGGCATGACAACAGAGCTGGCCAGAACAGAAAGGTGAGTGCTCACATCCTCACTTATGCACAGGAAACAGAGAACGAGAAACTAGACATGGGATGGGACCAAAAACTCTCAAAGCCCATCCTCCCACCTGCAGATGTGTTTCCTCCAGCAAGGCTGTATCTCCTAGGGATTCTGTGACCTTCCCAAAACAATGCCACTGTCCAAGTGTTCAAATACTTGAGTTTATGGGGTGACCTTATTCAAAGTGCCACAGAAACCATCAGTGCTACATAAATGGAGGGAAAACAATCTATATAATAATCATTACATAATTGATAAATGAGAGTGGCAGGGGCCACACTATGTGACTTCCAAGCCTAGATCATGAAAAGCATGGCAGCTTTTTTATGCATTTCATGGGACCACTCCCCACCTGGGTAAAAGTTAGCTGCCATATTGTAAAAAAAATTCAAGTTGCCCCAAAGAAGCACCTGTAACAGGGAACTGCCAGCCATCAAAGTGAGCCACCCTAAGAGTGGGCATCTCCAACTCATGTCGATCCTTCAAATGGCCACAGCCCCATCCTTCAGCTCCATGACAATCTCTGGCCCTAACTCTGAATACTACATATGAGATACTTCTGTGTTCCTGACTCAGAGAACCTTTGAAATAAAAAAGCATTCAGTGGTTTGAGCTGAGATTGGGGGAAATGTGTTATATGGAAATAAATAATGGAGAGAGCTAACCAGTCTTTAACAGGGACCAAATAATTAGGATTTTCTATTTGTTTGTCACTAGAGTCTAGAATTATGCCTAACAAATGGCAATGTTCAATAACACAAGAGTGATGAATGCATGAATAATTGGTTCAGTGACCACCCTCTATATATGAAGAATGGAAAAATTCCCTTTCTTTGCACTCAACAGAGTAGTAGAAATCTATATCTATCTCCAAGAACTCTGTCTGCACAAAGCCCAAAGCTAGGAAGAATGAAGCCTCCAAATCTCCAGAAATGTTACTACAAATAACATGTTATCATGTTCTGTTTGGCTCACTAGAAGATGTTTTTTTGCTATTTTTGGTCCTTTGGGAAATCCTCAATGATCTGAATATTGTTTTCTTGGTTTTTCATTTTAAAACCAGGGTCATTTTCATTAACTACAAAAATTCTAGGCCAGCATTTATCAACCTATTCTCCTCTGGTAACTCAAGACTTCCTTACATTTCATTACTAATACAACCTTCCTCATCTTTCCCAAGACACTCAGCTTCTCTCTTCCCACAAAGTCTTTAGTTCATATTATTACTCTCATCCATTACACAGCATGCCTTCCTTTTCACTTATGTCTTGAATCTCTTCCATTTGGAAAGCAGGTGAACCTTTCAAAGCTGGGACTCTAGAACCTGACAGAATCACCTGCCGGGCTGGATAAACACAGACCTGGCAGGGCCTTGCTTCCAGGTTTTCTTATGTCGGGAATGAAAGTGGAACCCCAAATCCATATTCTTTAAGAAATTCAACGTTGAAGAAGTCAGTGCATTTTACCATCACTCTGCTTTTAGCATTTCAAAGCAGTTACTGTTGGCAAAAAGTATATTTCCTACTTTGAGTTAAAGTGAATGCACTTCAGGAATTTTCTTCTCCTTGCCCAATCCTGGAAATTACAAATGGAAATTCCATTTGATAAATGGAAGGACACATTGGATAATATAATTAAACATGGGAAAAACCCAGAATTCTTTGACATAATAATGCCCTATAACCTCAGCAATTTTGGAGGTGAAGACAAGAGGATGCCTGGGGTTTGCTGGCTACCTATCCAGCTTCAGGCTCAGTGACAGACCCTATCAAGGAAATAAAGTAACAGAGCAGGACACCGGACGTCCTCTGGCCTCACATGCTAATGCCAAGCATTTGAGCCAAGAAGAGGACCCGGATGATGACAGACGTGTCTTAACTGTGTGGTGTACAGATGTTCCACCTTCAACCCAGCCATCCCGTCACTGGGGCTGATCCTCAGCACAGGGTGGCTCAGCTCTGTCATCCTTCTCTTTATTTCTTTCCTTCTTTCTCTTTCCTTTAATTAGCTTTTGGTTTTGTTTTCTCCTGCATCATGACATCACATGTTGCCTGGGCTTCCATGATCAATCCTTCTGCCTCAGCTTCTCCAGCACCAGAACTACAGGGGTTCACCCACAGCATGAGAGCCCATCTTTAAACACCAAATTGAAGCTGTGGGATTATGGAAGTGTCAAGGGAGGAGGCGGGAGATTCTGGATGAGAGTCAAAAGTGAGTTTAGCTCTTTAGTAACACAAAGAGGAAAAAAAAGAGAAAGCTCTTGCAATAATCTAATAAAAAAGAAAGAGCCACTGTCTACAGATGCCACTCGTCAATGGTCTTGGTCTTCCTTGAGATTTAAGACTTGAGCTGAAAAAGATGTGCTGTTGTTTTTAACCTCCTGCTGAGCTGAGTGTGTGTGACTGTTTACTATTGAGATTGCTTAATCCTGGACCTATGCATCACTTTCTTTCACTCTTCAGGAGTTCCTTATGAGGTTTTACTAATACCCCACAGTACTAGCAATTATTATTAAAGACAAATAAGTTTTCATGCACCAAAACACAATGAAGAGTTGAGGATATTCATAACTTACTATTTTCAAGCTGATACCTGTTTCCAGGGGCAACCGTTTGCTTCTAAACTGGCCGAGAGACATCAACCCAGCAGTGCATCCCTAAGCTTTCCAGCCCACTCACATGGATTCCCAGCCTGCATGGAGGTATTGATCAAGCCAACAGTGTATCCTTCCAAATGTTCTTCTGCCCCAGGCAAGCAGGCCAGAGAGTATTTACAGGAGGACCCAGGCTATGCGCATTTTGGCAAGATAGCCCATTCCCCTTTGTTGCTTTGGAAGGCAGGACGCCCCTCACCGCCCCCTCGGGTTTCCTTCCCCACGGACTGCTGGAAGAAATCCATGGCTCTAATGTGACTGGCACATGGGCATGCCGCCTCCTCTGCAGGAGGTAGATCAAGTTGACTTTTAAGAAATATGCTTGCTGTCTCTGGCTGCGTTTGTTTGGCTGGCAGGCTCCCGGAATCTCAGGTCTCCCAGGGAGCTGCAGTCTGGAGGGCTGGCCGGCACGGTTCCGCCTGAGGCAAGGTGAACACATTGCCACTTGTAGTGAGCCCCTGCCTCTCTGCCCTCTGTCCAGAACCCTCCATGGTGCTTTCTTGTTTGAGAATCCACTGGGCTCTTTGCCTCACAAATGGAGATGGAAGAAGATCGAGTCTCCTTCAAAATAACAGAAAAACGTATCATTGGTTCCAGAGGTTTCTAAAGTCTATTTTAAGTTGCACAAATATGAAAAAATTCTCTAAGATGATGAAAATGGTCTATATCTAGATCTGTATGTATATGGGTAATAATCATATAGGCAAAGCCACTGTGCCTGGATTGGGGTGATTACACATACATCCCCCCCGCCCCCCCCACACACAGACATTTGGAAATTGGCAAACTATAGCAGTGAAAAATAGTGCTTTTCAGATACAGGAAAGAGGTTCATTAAAATGGAGCAGTATAAAGAAGGTTTCTGGGGTGATGGAGCTATTCCATATACATATTAATTAAGGTGGTGTCCACATGAACCTACTACCCATATGTTAAACTTCATAGAACTGTTCACCAACAAAAAGCTGATAGTGCTGTAAATATTTTTTTTAATAAGGGCAATAAATCAATCAATCTTCATTCAAATAAATATAATATTTAAAAACTCACAAGGGGCTACAGAGTTGGCTCAGCAGTTAAGAGAGCACTGACTGCTCTTGTAGAGAACCCAGGTTCAATTCCCAGCACCCACATGGCAGCTAACAACCACTCATTACTCCAGTTTCAGGGGATCAAACACCTTCTTCTGACCTCCGAGGGCACTGCATGACACTGGGGCACTTACACACAGACCAACTAGATGAGATTATAAATAATGCTGAGAATATTTGATGAAGATGAAAGATTACTGCTGTTACTTTCTTCAGTGATGTGGCCACTGGTAGGCTGTCCATATTGCACTAAATGACACCCCTGTCGTGCTCAGGCAAGCAATCTTAACTAAACTCAGTGAGTAAAAAGGTCAAATTAGGAGGGTGCTTGCCACGAAGAAGAAAGTTTTCAGTGACAGAGAGGGGGCGATGAATGCGGGTGATGTATATACATGTAAACAACTACCAAAGGTTAAAAAAAAAAAAAAAAGAAATTACTGCTCACTGGAGGGTCTTGTGGTTATATTGTCTACAATAGCTCTTTTATAATCTTGTTTTTAAAGCTTATTAACATCTATTAATTATACATAGTAATGAGTTCAGTGTGATATTCCCACATATGCATAGAATGTATATCAGGTCTTGTACATATCTCTCAGAGATTTTTAACATTTTAACAATGAGATAGCATTCTGTCTTGGATTGCTTCAACAGATCCCCAAGGAAAGGGAGAAGAATTGTAGATGGTCTAAGATCAGCCATGAGACAACTGTCAATGAATCTTGGTAGTAGTTAGCAAGGTGCAAGCTTTCTTAAAATTTTATGTTTGAAATTTTCTATGACTAAAAGCTCAAGGAGGAGAAAAGGGTGCCTCAAGTTAAAATAAAGCTGGAAGCCACAGGGACATACATTTCTTCCCTTCCCTCCAACTGCCCCCTTCTGGGTTAAGTCTGGTTAACCCTTAGCTGTCTATGAAGTTCCTCTTAGTTTAATTACTTAAGGGAAAAGTCATCAAAATCTACTTTTCTCAGAATACACAGATTTGATTCAGACAGCAAAACAGGTTTTATTTGCCCACATTCCTTGCCATTGTTTGAGTGTGACCCTCGAAGTTCTGTGTGCTAGAAGCTTGGTACTCAAGGGGAGATGTTGGGAGATAGTGGCACCTTCAAGAGGCAAGGCTAAGAACAAGGTCATTAGGTCATTAATACTAGTGTGACTCTTCTGGAACCCCAGTTAGTTCCTGTGAAAGAGTCATTAGTAAAAACCAAAGCCCGAGTCTGGAGATGCAGCTTGGTTGGTAGACGGTTTGCTAACATACACAGAGGCCTAGTTTCCATCTCCAGAACTACCTAAGTCAAACATGGAAAATGGGGGCAGGAAGATCAGGAGTTCAAGGTCATCCTCAGGTGCCACAGAAAGTTTAAGCCAGCCTGGGCTACATGAGACTTTGTCTTTTTTTAAAAAAAAAAAATTTGAGACTGGATCATCTTGTTTCTCTGGGTTCCTGTTTCGCTAAGTGACCTCTTCTTCCTGTTTTCACCTTGACCTTGACGCCATCCACCACATTGTGATGTATATGGAGGGCCTTTCCAGAATCAAACAGAACTGTGAACTAAATAAACCTCAGATAAACCTCTTTACAAATTATCCAACCTAAGGCATTTTGTTTTAGCAGTACAAGACTAATACGCTACCTCCGTGACAACTGAAAAACTTCACACACACCCATACTGAAGATTTTGGCTCCTTATTCTATAGCCGGAGCATCCATCTAAACACGCATCTGTCATCACTGTTAGTTGATATGTCACTCTGGAGGAAGTAATTTCCCCTTTGGTCTAGTGTCCTTGGGTTTGGGACTATTAATGTCCCTGCTTATTACCCCCTTTTGTCATATGGGTGAATAATCTGACCTTCCCACAGGCCCACAAGTCATGGTGAACCTGGTCATGGTGAACCATCTGCTTGCACAGCTGTTCAGACGAGACATCCCCACCCGTCATGTAAGAACACAGTCAAGAAACTAGTCCTGTTTGCTGCCCAGCCCCACTTCAACCAAGACAGGTTGTGCTGAAATAGCTCAGTTCCATAGAAGAGGCACTGGTAAGAGTATTCAACACTAACTGATTTTCTCCAGCTCCTAATTAAAGCTTCTGGTTTATTAACATCAGGCCCAGCAGCCCTTTTTAACTGCTGACACCCCCACCACTCACCAAGGGAACTCAGAAGTTCCTCCCTGATATTGCCCAACAGTTTTCACTCTGGCACTGAAAGTAGCTTTCTTCTTCAGTTGGTAATGGAGATGAGATTGCCTGAGCTTGCTAATGAGCTGCTCATGGTAACAGAGTGGGGACCAGTCCCTTGGAGGGCAAACCTTCTAACTGCTGGGTTCCAGTCTAGGGCACATGCCGTTTGTTAGAGCGATGTCACTGGGTGGGCTGATAGGGTTTTCCAAAAAGGACTGTTACCCCAAAAATGTGACTAAAGGAGTGAACTGCAGCCCTGGCTTTCTGTGACTGATTGGAAGATTTGTTTACCTACAAGAGAAAAAATGCAGCAATGAACTTTAAACGGTCTTTGCCTAGTCCTCTCTCCTATTGTCAGAAAAGCAAAAGCAAAAACTCATTCTGTTACCTTGGACATACACGGAGTTCTAAGTTGGTGAACTGAGTGAAGACGTACCTTTTAGAAGAAAATATATTTCTAAGATTCTAAGTGAAGGCAAATGCAGGTTATTTACTGGTGTTCAAGTTTCTTGTTTCCTTTGGCTTTTGTTTGGCTCTGTGTTGTCAGCCTCCCTTGTCAAAAGCTACGTTAATTCACTGGCACAGTAGCAGGTGCCTTTCCCACCTCCTCGCCTGCCTCCTGCCCTCCTCTCCTTCAGTGAGCTGTGTTCCAGCTACACCAGGCTTCACTTTGGTCCACCCTCTAGACCTTCCCTTTCTTTGGTTCTGCACCATCTTCCTTGTCTTTTCCCGGTGAGCTTCCTTGACCCTGTAGTCTCTGCGTTCTAGTGTAGGTTCTGGAAGGTCCCAACGTTTTCCCTTCACTAGACAACAGCACAGCAAGAATCGCACAGTCGTGAATGTGATCTCATCTCTTCCTGGCCTCCGTCCCATTAGCTTGCAAGCTCCTTCAGGGCTGAAATCACATCTGTCATGTTCTCTGCCAGACAACCCAGTGCCTCGCACAAGGTAGACATAGACGCTTAGGAAAGAGTTGCTGTGTGAATCTGAAGGAAATAGGGAGAGAATGAAAGGCACAGAGAGGGAGGCAGGAAGTCAACGCATTTTAACACAATATGTGATGAGAAGCATTTCAAACACAGCACGAAATGTGCTTAACACTAAAATAATGTGCTCCTTACTGACTTTGCTCCCTGGAGTCCCTCTCCCTGCCACAAAAAATATATGAACTTTCTCTTGTGTCATTGTGTGGCTTCTCCAGTCCTTTTAAAAACTTTTATTTATCTATTTATCTATTTATTTATCTATATGGGTATGAGTGTTTTAAGTACACCCATGCATGCAGTTACATCGGAGGCCAGAAGAGGGCATCCGATCCTCTAGAACTGGAGTTGGAGACAGTTGTTAACCTGTGGATGTGGGTGCTGGGAATTGAACCTGAGTCCTCTGCAAGGACTGATAGTGCTCTCAACGGCTGAACCATCTCCCCAGTCCCAACAGATTTTATTTTAATTGTGGATGTGTGGATGGGCAGGATGTGTGGATTGTAGCTGCCATCAGAAACAGGAAGAGGGCATCAGATCCCCCGGGACTGGAGTTACAGGTTGTTGTGGGTGCTGGGAACCCAATTCAGGTCCTCTTTGAGGGCAGTAAGTGCTCTTAACCACTGAACCATCTCTCTAGCCCCTTCCTCCAGTCCTTTTGAAATGGTTAATCAAGGATTGCTCTCTTTTCATTAATGATAAGTAAGCAAGGCTCAGCAGATGTTCATGACTTGTTCAAAGTCATGCAGTCCATCAAAAGTAGTGCTCAACTTGAACCTAGAGCACATGGGGTACCTTCTGTCACAGCCCAAACTGCTTCTCCTCTCCTGCCGTGGTCTCCATTCCAACCCCCAAAGAAATGTCCTGCGACCATCCTCCAGTGCTTCCTCACCCCCTCCTTGGGGAAAGAGGTGTTTGCCACTCAAGGAGCTGTTAAAACGAAGAGGAGCTGTGTGATTTGCAGGTCTTGTAAATAAAGATGAGACTGTTCTGCTCCTGAAGCGATTTAACTCTAACTGCAGCCAGAACAGATCAGAGAGTGAGAGGTGACTCAGATGTGATACCCGGGAGGAGAGGAATGGAAGAGTATAAGAAGATTTATTTCTTCCTTCTTTGCAAAGCAGACTGTTAAAAACTGGTTTGCACCCAGTGACATAAAATTATGATGTTTTGAAGTGCAAAGGGGCTTTCACACTGGGCACTCAAAGTGGCCATCAAAGGAAAGTGGAGACATTTGCAGATGTGCCAAAACACACTTTCACCTTCCTTGACTTGCTGCAGCAAGTGTTCTCCAGAAGACAGGAGAGGAGAGGTGCTGGGGGGGGCGGTGGCTCAGCCAGTACCGTGCTTGCTGTGCAAGTGTGAGGACACACATGCACATGCGTGCGCACACACACACACACACAAGATGGAAAGTGGAAGTAGGCATACCATTCACACCTTGGGTTTTTATCGAGCCCCTTCTCTTTGCTAAAAGTTGCCTGCGCACTGGGGCTATGGCTGGTGCAAAGTGAACTCCTGCCTTTTGGGAATCCAGCATTCCTGCAAATGGCCACACATGCTGTGCACTGCAAAGCCCTGGGGTTACCATTTCTATCACAACCATGGGAAATGTCCACTAGATGTGCCATGACCAACCTGCTCAACTGTGGCTTCTCACCTTCAATAAAGCAGCCCTGAGAGGGCTCCAGTACTCCCATCCCGATGTCACACCCTTCCATCCTTCCTTCCATCCCGCCACCCTCTCTGTGCCTCTGCTGTCGTTTCCCAACACAACAGATACACGGTTGAAAACATGCATCAGACTCTGCCACCCTCTCAGACAAATATAAGCCAAGCTCCTATGATCGCTCTGATTTCACTTTCTGTCTTTCCCTGTCCCTCTCTCTCCTTTCATCCTGGCATCCCTACTTCCTGAACACACCAAGCTTTCTTCCACCCTGGCCTCCTTTTCCCTGCCTCTCTTACTTAAGGAGCTCCTTTCCCATATATAAGCACCTTTCCATTCTTACTTCCAAGCCTTGCTTCTTAATTTTTCTTTTCTTTTTACTTATTATAAGGGAGGGGCATACCATGGTATGCATGGGAAGCCCGAGGACAACATCATGGCATCATTCTGCCTTTAAGTGGTTCTGGGAATGGAACTCAGGTCCTCAGACATATGTGGCAAGCACTCTTAACCTCTGAGCCTTCTGGCCAGCCCTACCTTTCAAGTCTGTTTTCACATGCCTTTTCTCAGTGTCACTGCCCCGACCACCCTGGCTAAACAGCATACCCACCCTGCTCATTCTCTTTACCGTCTTCCTTCGTTCAAAGCACATACCAGCTTCCCATGTATTGTACGATTTCTCTGGAAATCTGATTCATTTGCTGTCTATCTCCTGCCCCACGAAGGGGCAAGCTCCACAGAGGTAGAAACTTTTGCCTCTTTTGTGCTCTGATGTCCCAAGAGCTTAACAAAGTACCTGGGATACAGCAGGTGCTCAGCAAAGTTGGACTGAATTATAACTGGAGGGAAGGACAATCATCAAGCAAATAGACATATATAAAAGCACACAGATACATATATGCATATAAGAAAGGCAAATATCATAATACAAATTATACATATCTATGCATTTATTAATACCTAAGGACAGGAATAACTAACAGGCACATATATGCTTATGCATGTGCGTGTGTGTGTGCATGTGTGTTTGTGTGTGTGTTTCTGTTTGCTTGTTTGTCTCTCACCTATAATATGTCATTCATTTAACTAATCTTTCCTTGAGCTGGCCACATACAATCCCATGATCTTCCAGGAGATCCACCTGTAAGCAATGCTAGTATTCAAAACATGTTCAAGGTAGTCCAGACTCAACCATGGTGTTAGGTTAGGTCTTTTAAACATATTTTAGGTTTATAATATTTTAAATCTACTACGGACAGACTGAGACATAACCCAATTATAAGCCAAAGAGCATTTGTACATGTATGCATGCATGCATATGCATGAGTATGTATGTATACATGTAAATGAATTAAGACTATGTGGATATGCACATACATGAGTGTATATGCATGTATATGCATAAACCCGTGTGCATGCATATTTATATGGATACATACATATGTGTGAGCATACATGCATATGCATGAGCATATATATGTATATGCATGAGCCTCTGTGTATACCTATAGACGTGGGTATACATGTGTATGTGTGAGCATACATACATATGCATGAGTGTGTTGGGACATGTGTACGTATATAAATAATGGAGCCAGGAGCCCACCCTCAACAGCCTCCAGGAAAACAGACCTCCGGGAGTGATTCAGCCCAGTAAGGCCCAAAGAGAGATGACAGCCTTCCCTCAGAACCTGGTCACTGTCTGAAATTCTGCCTTGGCATTATCTGCCCTGGCTCCCTTGAGACTCACAACCACCCAGAAGGTAGGGAATGTATCACCTCCAATTCATAGACGGGGAGACCAACTGAAGCCCAGAAAGTTTTGTTATTGCCCTGGGTTGCAGTGCTACAGTGTCAGTGCTGAACCCAAACTCCTTGTGATTCTCCAGGCTCAGACTGTTGGCTCCTTAGTGTGGTTCCTGCAGGAAGAGGTTGAGAATCGCTAGGAAACCCATGAGAAATGCAAGACCTTGGGCTCCACCCAGCTGACTCAGACGCTCCTTCTAACAGGATCCTCAGGTAATCTACCAGCCTAAACCAGTGTCTCAACAGGGCTGAGCATAAGACCCACCAGGGGATATAAAAACCTGCATATCCACCCAGTACCCTAGACATGTTAAATCAGATGTTTTGGGAGTGCTGTGTAGAGACTAGTCATTTTAAAACTCCTTGAATTATTCTAATGTGCAAAAAGTTCTAAACCATTTTTTTAACTTTTCTAAAAAAAAGAATCACATTAGTCTCCTTCCCATGCAACCAGAGCTGTCAGGGGCCTGACAATCTGCATATTTAATTAATAAAAAAGTAGAGGTAGTTTTTAAGATCTTGCAGATTTGGGGGAATGCTCATTTAAATACAGGGATAATCTGCAGTTCAGTATCTATGGTGTCTCTTTATGAAACTGAATTTTCAGTATATAGTTAGTGTAAAAACCACACATAAAGGCACAGTTTAACAAGCATTTCTAAAGAGAATACATGTATAACCATCAGCTAGTGATAGCACGTGGCCAACAGTCCCTAATCACAGCATCCTCTTTTCCCTGAGAAGCAACTTCCATCTTCCTTTTATAGAACTTGGGTTTTTCTTTTAGGATACCTTTCCTAAGCAATCTACTGCATTTTGTCTGTGTTCTGCATTTATATGAGCAGGCCTTACTACATGATCTCTTTTGTATATCATTTCCTTACCCACATTATAGGAGAGTTCTTCATGTTCATTTCCATATAATATTCTAATGTATAAATATTCAGTCTAGTAAACAAAATCATGTTGTTGATGGGAAATTTCGGAGCTATTTCAAACAATCCTCTTCATATCTGTGCATCCTGAGTATATCCTGATGCATAAATGCATGCAATTCCCCAGGGGAAATTCTTAGGGCTCCAATTGCCGGGTTATTGAATATGTATTGCACCAGCTCCCTTAAGCATTACAAATGCTTCCAGTAAGACTATTTAAAGCCTCCTGGAGTTCCAGGTATCTACTGATTTGATGGTGATTCTTCTTCTTATCAACCTAGGAAAAAATCTTCATATGATTTTTGTTTAAAAAATAAAAAAAGGCTGGGCATGGTGGTGCATGCCTTTAATCCCAGCAATCTGGAGGCAGAGCCAGAGCTATGAAATGAGACTCAGCCTCAAAAATCCAAACTAAATTAATTAATTAATTAATTAAATTTAAAAGGGCCAGGAGTAGTGGTCCAAGCCTTTATTTAATTCTAGCATTTGGAAAGCAAAGGCAGGTGGATCTCTGTGAGTTCAAGGCCAGCCTGGTCTCCATATCAAGGTCTAAGCCAGCTGGAGTTGCAGGGAGACCCTGTCTCAAAAAAAAAAAAAAAAAAAGGCTTTCTCTGAATTAATTTTTAAATCTCTGTCTCTCTGTCTCTGCTCTCCCCACAGTGTCCACGTGTGTGTCTGTGTGTGCAGACATATGAATATCAGGTCACACATGTGGGATTCAGAAGACAGCTTCAGGTGTTGGGCTTCCCTTGATTAAGTTAACGTCTCTTGCCACTCACAGGTGCCTAGTGTAAGATGTGAACAAAAGCCCCAACAGTCTCAAACTCAGGAAGATGGAAGGAAACCTGGAGCCAGAGTTTACAAAAGATGCAGAGGAAAGACCGACTTTTACGACTTCTCCAAAATCCAAGCCCTGCAAATAGCTCAGATAAGACTCCAGATCCCAAAATTCACAAAGGACACTGGGCTTCCTTAACACCTAAGGTTCTGGACTCAAGGAATGCACAAACAACTGCAAAAGAGGGGATTCCTTCCTGGCTAAAAGTTTATCTTAGACATCAAACAGATGCCAAGGGGGCACCTTTTCCCTATAAAAAGCCCTCCTGACCAGCTAAGGACAGGCTAGTTCCTTCTCCACTCCCGGGAGAAAACTGTCCCAGCTGATTTCCCTCTCCCAATTGGGAGTCAGTTCAATGCCCAATAAAACTGGTTCAGTCAATTCCCATCTCTGATTGATTTCTGTTGCATCTCACGAACCTGAACCTTACACCTAACCTAGGCTACATGGCTGACAAGTTTTCAGGGATATTCTCCAGCTCCCATCTCTCCATAAAGCACTGACATTACAGACACAAGCTACCACATATGGACTTTCCATCAGTTCTGGAATCTGAACTCGGGTCATCACACTTGTATGGTAAGTGTGTTGCCCATTGAGCTTTCTCTCCAGGCCAGCTTTCTTTGTCCTAAACTAGAAAAATTAAAATTAAAATTAAAAATTAAAAAAGACTCTCTGGACCCCGCGAATAAAAAACAAATGCCACCTAGTAGAAGGAAGTCATGAGAGTTGTGTTTAATGATGAACTTGCACTCTGGGATGAGCAGATAGCAAACGCTTCCTCTCGGTTCCCACTGATGACTCCATAAATGGAGACCATCCATCAGAGACAGAGGCATATGGAGTGACAAGCACTTGCGCCATAATGATTTCCCTTCCTGCTTATCACAAGTATATGATCAATCAAGGCAGGAGGAGTGCTGGAGTGGGGGCTTGTGGCAGAGTGTCTCCCAGAGACAGACAGAAGGAGAGAGAGAGAGAGAGAGAGAGAGAGAGAGAGAGAGAGAGAGAGAGATCACAAGTCTGTCTTCTGTCTCCATGGAGTAGCACCTCCATGTGCGGATCTGATTATGTGTTCATGTGCTCGTCTAATACAATGACCAGCAGGTCCATTCTCCCCCTTCATCTCATTCAGGTGATTCTTACCAGAAGCCTGCCAAGCACTAGGGATTCAATACTGAGCAAGCAAGCACAGTCCTCACTCTGAGGAATTTATATTCTATTTTTAAAATATCAACCCAGCCATAGGGCTTCATTCAGTGTTTATAGATCACCTATATTATCCAGAATGAGAGCTGAGCGTGACACAGCCCCTATACTCAAGCAGTTCACAACATGGCTTAACTGACTTCCACAGGGGTTAAAGTACAAAGGACCCATGGAGATACAAATGACATCTCCCTAATAGGAAAGCAGAGGCCTGGAGAGGATGATAACTAGCACCCACAAATTTTGCTGGGAAATTTTGAAGGAGACTATTAACAACACTAGATGTGAGAGAAGCTCACAGGTATTAGAACCTCCTCAGCCAAGAAGAGGTTTTATGCTAGAGCATAAGTGAGGAGAAAGCAAATGAGCATTCAGTATTCCCTTGAACTTATGGCTGGGTCTCCAGAACAACTGAAGCCGTTTCTAAATGACTGTCTCATTTAATCCCTACAATTCAACAACTGAGCATCTGAGTCTCCATTTTACAAACACAGAAACTAAGGCAGAATGAGATTATCTTCCCAATGTCACAAAGCCAAAATCACAATTTGGATTGCTTAACTCTAAAAGAGTTGGCATGGATTCTGTCATACTTTAGCAAATATGATGCACAGCATGGAAGTTTATTCAAGCATGTCTCAACATTTTTTTGGAAGGTCAAAGTTCAAAGCTGTCTCCACTATGATCTTGCTTGGCTGACCCCAATCCAGTTCATGCAAACTCCACCTCCAGAGATCACAGCCTGTGGCATTATTTGTGGTGTGGTTCTGACCTTAAGTGGGAAGAATGCATGCCTGTTACGCTCACATTGAGGTTGAAAGGCAAGTCAATGTAGGACAGAAGACCTCACTCAAGCCTTGACTATTATTTAGCACCTGTTAGGTTGGTCAGAAGTGTTGTGTAGCAATTTTCTCTGAAATAAAACATTCCACCTTGGAAGGAAGCTCCTTACACTCAGGATCTTCTACATGGAGGTAAAACATTCCATCCTGCAGGGAGGCACCTCAAATTCAGGAACAAAACAATTCAAAAGTGTCAGGAAGTCCTTGAAACTGACCTGATTCACTAGGCTCCTCCCTCCCCAAAGTTATATAGGCAGCCAGGAGTGCTAAGAGATGATCTCAGAGCAGCAGGGCGGTCTAGAGGAGGCTCAGACTAATGGTGCTGCCTGGGAAAGTCTCTCTTGCCTGCAAGTCATGCAGTGAGCTCCAAGGTTCCAGTTTTCATCACCCATACCAGGGTGGGTTTTGGCTGATGCTGCTGTCGAGTCATTTCTGTTCCTGTAAGTAATCCCAGTCCACACTCTTGTAAGCAACCCCAGTAAAGTTCACTAGTTCACCAAGTTGCACTTTAGTGGTGCCTTTACATTGGTCTTTTGTTGGTTCCCGATCTAGAGTAACTGGTCACTTGTCAGGTCACCCCAGGGACAGTGTTCCACAATAAGAACATCTTGTGGCCACACTGAAACTGAGGCTAGCCTCCTGTAGCCAGGTCAGCCAACCCAACCCTGCCTCCTAATCAGGTGCCAGAACTTCCTCCATCCATCCAAGCACTAATTCCATTGGCGTCATAACTCTTCATCTAATCATCATTGACCAGTTTATTAAGTGAGCGCTTCATAGTAATCATTGAGGAGAAAAAGGGAGCAGCATAAACTTGAATCAGTCCAAGTCATTAAGCAGACACATGAAGATCTGAATCAATATCAGCAGCGTTGTCATGGATAGCATCAGCATATAACACTTATTCAGTGCTTCATAGACCAAGCTGCTTGATCCTTACAGAAACCATATGAGACAGATTATTGTATTGGTTCTACTTAACAGATAACGAAACGGAGGTTCAAAGTAATTGAAATGGGTTAACCATGGCTACTGGAAGTCAACAGTGGAACTAAAATTGGACTTAAGAATCATAAGAAATAGAGGTAAAGCTGTATAAAAGCATGATATCCTTTCCAGACTGGAAAGGAAAGAACTTCAGGTTCAACAGTGGAAAATTGCTCAAT
Source organism: Eospalax fontanierii (assembly GCA_035773235.1). Classification (NCBI taxonomy): domain Eukaryota; kingdom Metazoa; phylum Chordata; class Mammalia; order Rodentia; family Spalacidae; genus Eospalax; species Eospalax fontanierii. The sequence goes on from CM069546.1 coordinate 40,201,539, forward strand.
AATTCTACAAAATCATACTTCAGTAAAACCGTGCACAAATAAATGTCAATGTATATAATGTAGACCAGTGCATTGACTCAGAACAATAGTTGTGATATACTAAATATAAAACCATGTAATCCAATGATATTATTATAGTAGTATTTAAACAGATTTCCACGCACACATGTGCATAGGAAAAGCACAAGGTGGAGAGCACCGAAATGACTAGGATGCTTTCTCTGCTTGCATAGCTAGATAACCCCAGCAACTAAAACAGTGCCCGGCACACATCAGACAGTCGACTAATATTCATCAATGAAACGAATGACTTTAGTGAATGCATGAATGAGAAGAATAGGGATTGAACAGATGAATGAGTAAAGCCAAACCCAAGCAAAGGTGACCCCAGCTGATGGGCTCCTCTTCCCTTTTCGTGTTTATCTCCATATTTTAGTTTTTCGTCAATGAACATGGATTACTTGTATAATTAGAGAGGAAAAGACATTTGATCTTCTCTAGAATTAGTTGCAGACTAGAAAGAGCAGAAGTCGACAGTCTTGATAGTATCGCCAAATTCAGATTATACTTTGCGTCACTTACATATTAATTATCAGTGCTTCTTCTCAATCCATTGGTGCTCAATCGCAAGCACCCTGGTTCTGTCATTTCTGAGTGCCACTTACGGTGAGGCTGGCTTTTCCAAACTTCAGGTACAATCGACTCAGGCTTTTTACTCCAATTTTTAGGCATAAATAATTTATTAGAACATGAAACCACAGTCATAAATACTATAACATTACTTGCCATCAATTCTACTAGCAGCAAAAAATTAAAAGCCAGTGAAGGAAAAGGCACTGATTTTTTTTTCTAGATATGTTGTTTGCAAAAGGCTGAGCCTATACCCTGTTCTCTCTTGCTACAGTTCCCTGTGTAAGACCTGCACAAGATTGGCCTGACAATCTTCCGTCCTAGATGTGGAAAGGTCTCATAAAAGTAAGAGGTTAGAAAGAAGAGGGTCAGCGGAAGAGAGAGGAGAAACAAGAGAGAGTAATAGTAGATGAACCTGCTCACGTTTATTGTGTATGCCAATACGATGATTCAGCAGATAAAGGCATTAGCCACCAAACCTGATGACCAGAGTCGAATCCTTGGGACCCTCATGCTTGAAGGAGAAAACCAACTCCTGCATCTTGTCCTCCGACCTCCACAAGCAAGCCATGGGATGCACAAGCAAATAAATAAAGAAATATCCTTATATGCAAGTATGAAATTACCAAAAGATAAAATTTTAGAAATTAAAGATAGGGGGATTTGAAAGTGTTGGGGAGGTGATTTACATACAAACATCAAATTGAGATTGTTTTTTTGATATAATTGGAATTAAAGGAAATGGGAACAGAAGTGATTCAGTATTCTGTACTATTGTGTGTATGGAGACTTAAAGTGCACCTTGCATGCTGCATCTTGTCCTAAGCTATCCAGGTAGAGACTATGATGAGAATAGATAGCCCCCAGCAGTTGGAACAGTAGCTCCCACATACTGCAGCATTCACCATCACAGTCTTACATGCACGGTCTATTAGCTGCTTTTCTCATTGCTTTGACAACATATATTGTAGTCAAAGACTTCCAGACTACACTTAAGATTTTGCTGCCTTACCCTGTCCTCTTAAGCAAGACTACACAAAACTAAAAAGCTTCTGCACAGTGAAGGAAGTAATTAAGAGAGAAAAAAATGTGAGGAAATATTTGCAAAGTAGCTACCCAATGAGGAGTAAATGGCCAGAAAATATAAAGAACTCAAACACTCAATAGCATAAAAAAGCAAAGCATGATTTGAAAGGGGAAATGTTCAATATCAGTAATCATCTGAGTGGCGTAAGTCAAAATCACAGTGACCATGGTGAGATATCACCTCACCCCAAGCAGCATGGCTATCATCAAAAAAGGCAAAAAACAATAAGAGCTGGTGAGATACAGAAAAAAAGGGAACATTAACCACTGCTGGTGACAGTGTAAATGAGTGACTAGAGAAAACAGCGTGGAGGTGGCCCCAAAAATTCAAACTGGAAGCACCATATCATCCAGCAACCCGACTACCATACCTCTATCCAAGGGAAATGAAGCCACGCTGTCAGAGGAATGTCTGCACACCTGTGCTCATTATACTGCTATTCACAGAGCCAAGAAATGGGAACAACCTACATGACATCTACATCAACTGAGTAACACGAAAAGAAAGTGTGGTGTTTATACACACTGGAATACTGTTCAGCCCTTAGAAGCATAAAACTCCAGAAGCCATCATACCAAATAAGCCAAGCTTAGAACGATAAAAGTACTGGTCTTGTAGAAACTGAGCAGAAGACTGGTTACCAGAGGCTGAAAGAATAGAGGGCGGGGGACAGTTGAATCATGGGTAATACTAGATAGGAGGGAGAAGTTTCGTTGTACTGTTGCACAGTAGGATGATTATAATTAAGCATAATATATCAAATGTTCCCCAAAACACTAGAAACATTTTTAATATTTTCCCCGTTAAAGAAGTGGCTGTTGTACTCATGGATTCACTGCAACTGTAGATACCTTCGGAAGACCCTCGCAAGACTGGGCCAATCAGCATTTCATCAAGGATAGGGGAGGAACTCATGAGGCCCAGTCCCTCCCTGGGGAGTAATTGGCAGTTAATGGTTACTGGGATTGAAGTGACTCTTTTTTTTTTTTTCATGGTATAGCTACTGATAAATTGCACATGATCCAGTAAATCACCAAGGCTGATACAAGCAACTGTAATTAAACACAGTGGGTCTCCCCCTTTCCTGTCTCTCTCTGTCTCTGTCTCTCTCTCTCTCTCACACACACACACAGAACATGAAAGTAGTCAGGGAATTTCTTGGAGAGAGTTTTAGGGGAAGAGGAGAGAGGGTAATGTAGGGTTGAATAAAATTCACTACACAAATGTCTGAAACTGTCAGAGATAAATAGTGAAGTAAACAATTCTGTGCATACACATGTTTAACTTGATGACACGGTGTTAGAAACATTAAGACACTGAAGAAAGCAATCAAAGGAGAGATCTGAAAATGGAAGAACCTCCCACGCTCATTGACCAATAGGATTGATATTGTGAAAATGGCCATCCTGCCAAAAGCAATCTATAAATTCAATGCAATATACCCATTCGAATTCCGAAACAGTTCTCCACAGAAATTGAAAAATAATCTCAAATTTCATATGGGAACACAAAAACCCATATAGCCAAAATAATACTGAACTATAAAAGAATTGCTGGAGGAATTAAAATCCTTGATCTCAAATTATACTACAGAGGTATTGTAATAAAAACAGCATGGTACTAGCATAAAGAAAAGACACATGATCAAGGGAACAAAGCAGAGGACCCTGACTTAAATCCAGACATTTATAGTCACCTGATTTTTTGACAAAGGAGCCAAAAATACTCACTGGAGGAAAGACAACACGTACATCAAATGGTGCTGGTCAAACTAGACAAGGGCACATAGAAGAATGAAGCTAGATCCTTCTCTATCACCATGTCCCCAGCTCACCTCCAAATGAATCAAAGACCTCATCATAAGACCTGATACCCTGAATCAAATAGAGAAGAAAGTAAGGAATACTTTGTAACTAATATGCACAGGAAAGGACTTTCTGAACAAGACTCCTACAGTGGAAACATGAGATCCGACGCTTGAGAAGTGGGACCACATGACGCTAAAAACCTTCTGTACATCAAAGAAAACCATTTGGGTGAAAAGGCAACCTAAAGAATGGGAAAAAAATCTTTACCAGCTACACCTCTGACAGAGGGTTAGTATCTAGAATATACAAAAATCTCAGAAAACCAGAGTCACAAGAAAAGTCACAATTTAAAGGTGAAGCAAAGACCTGAGCAGGAATTCTCTAAAGATGGAATGTAAATGGATGAGAAATACTTTTTAAAACTTTTATTGATTTATTTTTTTATTTTTATTTTATGTGTATGAGCGCTATGCTGCATTTATGTAAGTGTACCAGTGTCATGAGGTGCCCATGTCACCAGAGGGCATCAGGTCTCCTGGAACGGGATTTACACATGGTTGTCAGCCGCATGTGGGTGCTAGGAACCACACTCAGGTTTTCTGCAGTAGCAGCTAGTGTTCTTAACCACTGAGTCATGTCTGCAGCCCTGAGAAATACTTTTTAAAATGTTCAAAATCAGCCAGCAATGGTGGCACATGACTTTAATCCCAGCACTCAGGAGGCAGAGGCAGGCACGTCTCTGTGAGATCAAGGCCAGTCTGGTCTATATAGCAAGTTCCAGGCCAGCGGTGGCTACAAGGGAGACCCTGTCTCAAAAAGAGACACGCCCCAAATTATGTTCAAAATTGTTAGTCATCAGGAAAATGCAAATTAAAACACTTTGAGGTTTCATTTTACTGCACTCACAATAGCTATGATCCAAAAACAAATAATAAAACATGCTGTTGAGGATGTGGAGAAAGAAGAACTCTCATTCACTGCTGGTGGCAGTGCAAACTGGTGCAGCGATCATAGAAGTCACTGTGGAGTCCTCAGAAGCTTCAAAATTGATCTACCATGTGATCCAATGATGCCAGTCTTGAGCGTTCAGGAATATTTCAGAGTCAAACTACAACATGGTCAAGTAACTAAAGACAGTGCCCAGTAGTGAGAAAAATGGTTCAATATGGTCCTCATGTACCTCAAATACCACTCAGACAGATCATTACAGTGTCCTGCCCTAGGCCAAGGATGGAGATTGGAGTTGGGAGACAAAGAGAAGCTGCTTTATCTTTCTTTAGAATGCATCTTATTTAGTTCCTAGGCCCAACATGTGTCCATTTTCCTTTTTATAGAGACTGATGTCAGAGTCAAATGAATACTAGTTAACATTTATCAGGTATATACTATGTGCACAGTACTATATTGGGCAATTTACATGGTGTCATATAATCTTTACAACGTTCCTAGAAGAAGGTATCTTTCACATGTAGTAGACAAGGAAACTGAGGCTCAAATACATTTGACCAAGGCTAGTAAGTAATAGAGATGAGACATGAAGCCAATTTGTCTGAATTCAGAGGTCAAGTAATGCAGGAAAGACTGAAATAAAATTTTTTCTCCCCATCCCAAATCCCTCAAGTTACTGGAGAAGCCAACAGGGACTTCCATTATGTAGAAAAACAGAGAGTCTATTAGAGACCAAACTTTGATTCTCCCTTCATCACTAAAAATAACTGATAGCCTTAATTCCTGGGATATGTTAGGATTCAAGTGAATACTATTGTTGGATCATACAGCTGAGGGAGAGCACACATCTTGTTATCATATCAGCTTCCTGTATCCAGCTTCTCAGAATCCACTGGACATCCAAAGTAAGTCAAAGCTCCTGACTCCTTCATAAAGCATCATTCAATTTTCAGAGCATTTATGACAGATCACTATAGCATCTTCCCAGGAAACTACTTAAAGAACAGGAATTGTCTGAATTTCCTGATTTGTATTCTGAGCACTGTCCTATACATAAGGTCAGAAGGAAAACTTCCCAAAGTGAACCTTTATCATCTTCCTTCTCACAGAAATAAATGAAAATCTCTGCTCTCCTCCTGGGGAATTTGATCGTGTATGCTACACTCATTTCATTACCTACCTTGCAAGTGTCTTATAAAGAGAATTCTTTGGAGCATCTCAGGTTAACTCAATGCTGATTTTGTTGTAGTTTTTTTTTTTTTCCCAGGTACCCCTGGCCACCCAAGCTAGGTGATTCTGCCATATCAAGACCTTTCTGTTTGCAACCTTATTTCTCCATGTTGCAATTGACTAAAAAAATTATGTAGTTCTGTCTAGAATGATGTTTCCTAAGAGATGAAGAAACATACATGTCATGTGTGTCTATTATCCACAAAATCAGCATCTGCATTCATTCTTACTATAAACTGCAATAAAGGGGAAAAAATGGAGAACAGAACAAAAAAGCCAACACATATTCAGAAGTGTCTGCTGTAAAACATTAAAACCCAGCGCCACTGGCCAGCTCTTGAATACATACACTTTCCATTCATTCCCCTTTCTTGTGCCTGAATTCCCACTGCTGAGAATGTTATTTGGGGTAAGAGGATCAACAGAAACAAATTATATTTGAAAATGTCATAAAGATTAAATTTCCAGGCAAATGGGTAGAGCTGGACATAATCATTCTGAGGTAACACAGACCCCAAAAGATAAACACCCTACGTTCTGTCTCATATGTGAAGGTTCGCTTTGACTATTTAGGCACGTGTGTGTTTATGTTTAAAATGTAGTCCCCCATAGAAGGCAGGAGACTATCAAGAAGTCATGGAGACATTTCAAGGAAAACAGTTGGTAAGAAGGGGGAAAAGGGAAAATGGAACAGGAAGGATTAAACGGGATGGGAGATGGGTGGACAGGCTAGAAGAAAGAGCATGGGAGAGGATCACTAATAGTGAAGACATTTGAAAATGACATACCTATTACTGTAGAAACTTCCACATATACATATGGTTTAAATGGAGTTACCCTATAATGAGGAGACAATGCCTTCCCTATCAAAAAAAAAAAAGCCCAGTGCCAGGTATGGGTTACTTCTTTTACAGTTGTGGGCCAGTTGGGCTCCCGTAGGCCCCAAAACACAATGGCTATTGCCACTGCTCTTGGTTACCCTCCAGAACTTGATGGTAAGACCCTACCACATACTTGAGCCATGGGACATGAAGAAATCAAGCCACCCAAGAAGCTTCATCCCTATTGCCTAGCTTTCATACTTCTGTAAGGTGCTGTGCATGCTAGTGGAAGAGAAAAGTAATCTACAGTCTTTCCTGGATGTGAACCTCATGAGCTACCACGACACGCTAAATGGTACAATGGTGGAATGACTGTTATGAAACTAACCAGGTGCTTTTTGATTAGATTTAAAACTTGCCCCATGAAACAGAACTCATACTTGAAACTGTTAACTCAGGCAAAAACCTATGGCCAGCCAGGTCATAGGTCCAAAAGGGAGAACCTAGCACTATGATTCTGTTAAATGGACATAGTAATAAGTGGTCATTAGGTTCTTATTGTTTTGCCCAGAGATCAGCACATCTCTCGGGCCTCACCAGCTCAGTACTGTGGGTGGGTCTCCATCTCCAGCATGGCTGTTGTGCTCCAGCCATGCCAGAGAATAGAGGACGATCGAATGGGACCTCAGGTGGCTCAGAGTGCGGTGGGAGGAGTTTCCTCCCGGGAGACTACGTGGTGGGTAGTTCAGTTATTAGAGCCAATGCAGGGGCTTATATAGGGAAGCCTCTCTGACCATTACAGAAGGTAGGAAAGTTAGAGGTGGGGTTTTGGGGTAAAGGGCCGGAAGGCTGTGGAAGTTCAGGAATGAGGAAACGAAACCCAAAATCCTGGTTCTGGTCTGGGGTGGGAGAAAGGAAGATTCATATCTACAGTAGCTTCCTGGGGCCAGGTTTATCACATCAGGCAGAGCAGGTCAGACACCTGCCATCCCTTTAGGGTATCTGGAGTTGCTCGCCTTGCTCAATACCCAGATCCCCACATCTCCCCCATTTTTTATATATACAATGGGGAGGTATATAAGGGCCCAGTAAAGGGAGGAGCCAGGCCATGAGGGGATTGGCAAGCCAGGGGGGATAATGGGTTTTAAAGTTCATTCTTGAGCTTATGAAAGGTATAAGTGAGAGAATTTACAGTCTCTCAGTTAGCTATTTGTTCTCCAACATTCTTCTTTTGAAGAGGTAACCCTAAAATCTTTTAGGAATTAGATAAGAACCCCCAAATACCTTGGACATATTTGGCCTTTGATATAGAGTAGGCTGCTGAAGGGCACAAGGACAGTTTTTGGGGTCTTTTTACCCTAAACTGCCTAGCCAAATTCTACCTCCTATTCTCATCACACCACCCTCTGAAGAGGTCACCCTATTGCCAATAGGGAATTGGGGTGCAGACCGCTCTGGCTTCGTCAAGGCTGAATAGGGTCATAGATTGTGGCAATAGGGGTACCCCTTCAGTGAGTCTATCTAAAAGACCCCTGAATTGCATAACTGTTAACTGTAGGGGGAAAAGAAGGTCCTTGACTGGTGCCTGGAAGATGAAATTAAAATAGTCATAACAGGGAAGAGTTCAAATGTCCAGTTCAAAGTCCATTAGAATTTCTTGCTTAAGGACTTTCAAAGGCTTCCATCTTTTGGGTTCCTCTCTGTTTTTCTTTTTGACTGCCAAGGCTGAACTTGAGAATCTTGAAGTCAGGATTTGTTTTCAGGCACCTTGACAGCTGGAGTGGCTAGAATTAGGGTGAGTTCCCTCCCAAATGGCTTCTAGACAGGGAGAGAAAATAAATCATTTAATTTTGGGGTTAGAACAATGGTGGGCTTGCCTTTCTTGGCCACAGGTATGCACTGCAGTGTTGAGATAGGCCAAGAATTGAAGTCTTACATCTGAGTGGCATTTTCTTATTAAGAACAAAATCATTAGTGGGAAATTGTGTAAATAACATCTTATATAAACTTAAACATAATGTCTGGGAAGTGTAATTTCTGTACTCTTGAAGAAGTATACTAATTACTATATTAATTATTTTAGTTTATCGGCTATACTTTCCTTTTGGGTATTTAAGATCATATAATTTGGCCCAAATAAACCAACTTAATTTGATTCTTAAGGTCAGTAGAGTATCTGTTCCTCAGGGGGATCACATGGGCTTGAGGAGCTCCTGGCTCCATAGGCCTTTGTTTTACCAGTTCCATCTATGTGAAGATAAGTCAGAAGGTCTTGCTAGACCATAGCTTCACTTTGAAGCAAATCATGGAAACGTTTTCCTGTGCTGACTTTCTTCTTTGCAGACTGGACACTGGTTCAAGTCCTTCTAGTGGGGTCTCCATGACCTCCCTGAACAGGAAGACAGGTGACACATTACAGTTATAGGACATTTCAAGAGATGCCCCCTAGTCCCCTGGAACTTAGTTGACCTTGGAGGGCAAGAGACAAAAAATTGTCCCTTTAAGCCCTTCTGACCAGATTAGAGGCCATTAAATATGGTGGTTAGACACCCAAGAAGGTTAGTTCCACCAATACTGAACTATTAATTACTGTATGCTATGTAGGTAAAGCTTGGGCAAAAGCCAAACATTCTTGAATAAACCTTGACTAGACATATATTTTGTTCCTTAAAGTATTTGACTGAACTATTACTTTAGAAACTTTAAGACTATCTATACATTATTTATATAATGCTTTCTACATTATAACATATAAACTCAGACCTTTAATCATGTGTATAGACATTCTTATACAAAAATACTTTTTAATAAAATATACATATTTTTCACCTTTTCATTTTCTTTTCTTAAGATCATGAGACATAATAACATTAAGAAAATTTTCTTCCTGGGTGCATTAAGCAATGTTTATTCCCTTTCTAAGGCTCTAGTATCAAACCAATGTTTGATCATATTAATGGTCACCCTGAGGAATGAATGATTTTACACATACAGATGGGTGAGGTATTAGTAACAGGTATATAGGTGACCTGAGAGCAGATGCACTGTAAAGTCTTTAGCATGGATGTTGATTTTTTTTTTATAACCTCATAGATCAAGTCCTTTTTTTTAGCCTTTCCCAAATTTCCTCCCCAAATGCAGGAGACCATTTGTGATTAGGGCAGAATTACATACTGCTGGCTGGGAAGAGTAGCTGGATACTCAGGTCGGGGTCCAGTTTACTCCCCCTTCAGTGGCAGAATACAACCGCTAGCAAACCCAACTGTGATGAACTTCTCTAAGTAGGCACAGCTGAAGTCATGAGCATGGCAGTTACTCAACTCAGGAGTGCTGTGCAGCATCATCTTAATAAAGAACATGGAATGTAAATTACACACATAAGATAATGTACATAGTACTTTATAAGTTTTTAGTAAAACCTTATAGAAAACATAAAAACCATTGAAATCCTTTTTAATTTACCTATTTTAGTGAGTTGGTCTACCAAAATCTTGCTTTAGGTCTTGAGAATGTAGATACTAGATAGAAAGAAGCAATTGGTACATAGTAATACATTATCAACTTGAGTTTAGAATTTCCAGCATAAATCACTAACAGGAATTTTTGACAGAGGGTGATGTCTATCTATCTGTACATTTGTATTAGTCTGTGTTAGTGACCTTTATTGTGAGAATTTCATGAGTTACTTTTGCTATAAACATTTTAAACCATAAGATGAATAATCATAACCTTTATTGAAGTTAGTTTATCCCTTAGTTAATCTCAATAGCACAATGGCTTTATTCAGAGGCTGTACTGTTCTCCTTTTCTCTTGTCACAGAGTCAGGGGGCAGCCTGAAACTGGACAAAAGTCATTGCACAGGAGAGCTGTTAAGTTTAATCACTACTAGCATAAATGAAAACACCTGTCCTTATAACTTGCATACATATGCCTAGGCAGGAGAGTCTTTTCATTGCCAAACCTAAGATCCTCTCAGGCTGTACTTGATGTGACCAGAGGCATGAAAACTTATACCCATAATTAATTTTTCTATTCATGCTAATCACAACCAGAAAGATTTAATAAGTACTCTTTAAATATTTTTAATACCTTTTTCAAAGTTATGACTTATTTGTACAAACTTTTTTCTTAACTAAACAGAAGGCAAGACTATTAGCTCACATCGTATTTTAGTTTGTCTGTATCAGAAAAACCATATCATAATTTACCATGCAAAATTTGAACTAAATACCCATAATAAAGAACACAGAAAACAATGATACCTAAAGGAACCTGGAAAGAGTTGATAAAAAAAAATGTTTTTCTCTTTTATTCTGTGTAGGAATTGTAACTAGAAAGTGAAAAGCAGTGATGCTCAGGACATGGAAAAGCAAGCTTGAAAAAGTGAAAAGCAGTGATGCTCAGGACATAGAAAAGCAAGCTTGAAGTAACTAAACATCAGAGAGGGAAGTACTCTATTTTAGAAAAAACAGGCTTTGTATCACAATGCAAAAAGGCAGGAATTAAAACCAGTGAAGGCTGCATCTTACACTTTCCACCCAAGCCGTCTATTCCTCTTTACCTCCCATTGCTGTAGCTGTTTCCTGGTAGCAGCTTGTCTCATGTAAAGTTTGGTATTGGAGTACTGCAAATTCACATGAGCTTCCTGGAGTTGCTTGCCTTGCTCAATACCCAGATCCCCACACAGTACAGTCTCCTCCACCTACTGTTGCCTTCCTGCCTGTGCCAACATTTTCTTCTAGGAGTTTTATGACTCCAGATCTTACAATCAATTACTGATTCTGCTTTTGGTTAATTTTTATCTGTGATGTGACATCAGGGTCTGATCTCACACCTTTTTGTGTGACTACCTGATTTCACTACACTGTGGAGGAGGCTGTTCCTTTTCTGTTCTGTATTCTTGGCATGCGTGTTGAACATCAGTTAACCTTATGTTGCATGTGCTATTTCTGGGCCCTCTATTCTGGCCACTGGTCTATATGTGTCTGTTTTTACGATGGTGCCATCTTACTCGTGACTACTGTAGTTTGGGAATCAATTTTGAAGCCAGGAACTGTCGTACTTTCTGCTTTGTTCTCCTTGCTCGAAATAGCTTGGGCTATTAGAGATCTTTTGTTTCCATATACATTTTAGGACTGCTTTTTTTTTAATGCCATTGAAATTTTAATAGTGATGACACTGAATCTGTAGATCACTATTCGTAATATGGACATTGTAAGTAATATTAATTATTCCAACCCTCAGACAAGGGATAGCCTTCCACATGGATTTACTTGAATTTCTTTAACCCACGCTTTACAGGTTTTGGTGTACAAGTCTTCATCTTCTTTGGCTAAATATATTTCTAAGTATTTTATACTTGTTGGAGCTATCTCAATGGATTTCTGGATAAATCTTTCTGGATTGCTTTGGATAATTTGTTAGTGTGTATGACTGCAGTTGATATTGCTATACAGATTTTGTGCCCCGAAACACCACTAAATTCATTTTTCTTCACCTCTTTTCCCCCGGGAGAACCTTCATTTCTTTTTTCAGCTACCACATAAATGCTACCTCCTTCGGGAACCTATCTTACCAAACCTAATCTGTAACCTAGAAATGAACTCTGTAACTTAGAAAACTTATAAAGTATTGTACACAATTCCTCTCATAAACACCTAGTCAGTTGCTAGTATCATTTTGTTTCACAGAGTCATGATTTGTTTACCAGTTTACCTCCACTGCTATCCTGTGAGAAGTTTTTAATTTTTTTTATATTTATATACATGTATGTGTGTTTGGGGAGGTCAGAGGACAACTTGCAGTAGGAGTCACTTCTCACTTGTCCTTTGTGTCCCTGGGATCAAGCTTAACAGCAAGTCTTTACCCACTAATCCGTCTCACCAGTGGCCAGAAGCAGTTTTTAAGTGGGACCTGACTGTTACTTTCATTTGCATGTCCATCGTCTTAGTTCAAGACTCAGGGATGAGAAGAGCCCACTGTTTGGAACAGCTGTGTGTTCAATCCTTCCTTCTGCTCAGTGACAGGAACTAATAATCTTGGAGGAACCTGGTTCCAGGACAATGGTTTAGCTGTGATTACTACTAAATAAGATAACTCCTACCTGCCTGCTTCCTGGAGGAAGCCAAATCCTGCAGAGCAGTGAGTCACGTCATCTAGAGTCCTGCTCTCTTCCCACACATATGCTAGAGCCAGTTCCTCCCTTCTTCTGGTGGTATATGGGGAGGGGTGGGGATTTAAAACTTAGTACATGGCTCAATAAGTTTTTATGTAGGGTCATATATTTAGTTCAGCATTCATTACCAGCAAATCTAAGATCAAAGCTCTCAGCAGAATCTGAGCAAAAATAATTCAATAGGACCTTATTTCCTGTTTGCTAACATTTTTAGAAATTTTAAATTTTGCCTGTCAAAACTGCTTATATCTTTTTTGTTAGAAGTCTCCCTGTAGCCCAGCCCACCTGGAACTCACTGTGTAGATCAGGCTTGCTTCAATCTCACAGAGATCCCTAGTGCTGGGATGGTGTATGCCACCACATCCAGCATATTGCTTGTATTTCTTGTATGTGCATATTTCGTGGGTGTGAGGAGCAGGTGTACATGTGCATGTCAAGACAGGATCTCATTGAGACCTGAGGCTCTATGATTAGGCGAGGCTAGTTGGCTTTTGAACGCCAAGCATTTGCCTATCTCTACCTCACCAGTACTAGAATCACAAGTGCACACCACCATACCTAACTTTTTAAGGCAAATCCTGGCTATTGAACTCAGGTCCTTGAGCTTGCAAGGCAAGTACTTTACCAACTAAGCTACCTCCTCAACCCACAATGCCTTTTATTTTATGCCTAACAGCACCTTGTCCTCATCACTGCTTCTGAGACAAGGTGCTGCTCAAAGTTTGCTTCTTGATTTTCAGGAAGTACGTTTTCAGCAGATGCTGGGCGGTGTCAAACACCTCCATGGGGACAGGATATTCTAAAGGCTCTTCCTGGATGCCCTGGACACAGAGAAAGAATATCCAATTTCTGTCCAAGCTGACTTCACTGTCTCGCTCCACAGCTTCCGACTCGGATTTAAAGGCAATTTCAGAGGGTTTTTTTCTTAAGAAGGATTAATAATACATCACAAACATAAAGACAACAGGAGCATAAACTTGATGGCAAACATATAATCAATGTTTCATAATGTTGCTAGAACAGGGAGATATGTAAGGTCTGTATAATTTCTCTCCCAGCCTCATAAATAAACGATGATTCTTGTTCCCCGTGTTCAACTGATTTATAGGGAGCTCTTTCAGTGAAGTGCTCCCATCCATTACAAGTGCCTGGCATAATACATTGTAATAAGTGAATACAGCTCCAGTATGATCATGTAACGTGTTAAAAAGCATCCATGTAATTTAAAGCAACAACACTTTCACTTTCCACAAACAATTGCTGGATAAGAAACATGGAGAATTAAGAGTAAGAGACTGGCATCAAACGATGGAGAGTCCCAAAATTTCCACTTGTCACAGGGAAGCAGCAGAACCTGATGAGGCATCAGTGACTAGGGGTGAATTCTCAAGGTCATTGCCGCACACTCCAGGAAGCAGATATCAGTTTTGTTTTCCAGATTTGCAAAATCCAGATTCATCGCCACAGCCACGGGACAAAACCTTCCTACTGAAAGCCAGTACAGGCTGTTATTTCAGCCCGACTCATTGACCTGATATGCAGCCTTGGGGGAAATTAGACATGAGTTCTTCACTGAGAATAGAATTAACCCTTGTCATTTAATATTTCATGCCACCCAGTGGCTCCCTAACAAGAACAAATGACTAAGGCTAAAATGAGACTTATTTATCCCGAGTGGGATTTAATGATAAGGACGGCAGGGCAGAGCATTTCGCGAAGCGTATCTTACCTGCCATCATGATACCACGGACATGCTATTCACCGTGCACTGGAAAAACTTCATGTGCCTGATTTCCTGGTTTAGAAACATAAGAAAAGAAGCTATTATCCAAGCTTAAAATGAAATATAATTGGATAGGAAGAAAAATGATTTTCCCTGCTGGAGCACAGGATATCAGAACAGGGCTGTGCGTCTCGATTTAAAGTAGGTGGTTACTTTGCTGGGTTTTCATTTTCTTAAGCCTCGCTTCTCCTTTGCTCTGATCCACTGGAAGAACATCTGTTTTATGAGCTCCACTCTGGCAGCCCTTCCTCCTCATTTTTCAGATGATGAACTGCCTCTGCATTGTGATTGATAAGCCACAGCGCTCCTGTGGTGAGCCTGTCTGGATGGAGAGCTCAACATTTCTGTTTTGGTTGGCGGGACTTCTCCTGGGCATATAAACCATTTCAATAAAGTGCCAAAAAACGAGCCCCAATTAGATGGAAGATGGAAGAGAAAAGGGTGAGCCTCGCTGAGAGATGTGAACTGTTCCATAAATGACTAGCTGGTCATCAAAAGATTGGTTTTTCCTTTACATAATGTGAACTTATTGCTCAGAAGCATCCGTTCACCCAAGGGTTATGTAACTCCAGCATCCTTTGCAACTATGTGGGGCCATGTGACCTATTCTCAACAACTGAATAAGAACAGATATATATGTCTTCATTGCACAGTTTGCAAGGAGCAGGTGTGCATTGTCTTTTCTCTTTTCATCACTGTACAGAAGAAATGGATTGTGATGTCCAAGAGGGAAACAGAACAAGACGGAGGAAGCCTCAGTCACTGAGTTACCTAGAGGAAGGGTGTTCACTGATGAAACTCCTTTTGTGAGCAAAAAATAAATTTCTCCTAGGTGGAGCCAGAGATACCAAGAAATATCAGCTACTGAAGATAAGTTTGAGTCTTATGTTAGTCAATATACTTAGATAGAAAGGACAAAAGAAAGCTGGAAGACTAAATAGTGACCTCATTATTTTGCCCCCAGTGACTTAGAACAGACTCATATGTTGTCCACACTTTTTCAGTGACCGTCTTCTTTACCTTTCTGTTCTTACAGAACAGAAAGAACATCTCTACAGTAATGCCACTGTACCACTTTTGTTTATTTGTTATTTTTAGCTGAGACAAAACTTCACATAGCCCAGGCTAGCCTCACACTTACTCTGTATTTGAAGATGAACCTGGAAATTTGATTCTCTGCCTCCACCTCCCAAATACTGAGATTTGAGAAATGAGCCACCTTGCCTCATTCACATGGTACTGAGAATCAAACCTAAAGCCTTATACAGGCAGGGCAAGCACTCTAACAACTGAGACACATCCCCAAGCACTCACCATTCATAATATACCTGCATATAGCTAACCGTATGTGTCCATTGGCCACTATCTTTGTTAGTGTTTGGGGCTGACTGCCAGATGCTCCTTGCATGCTATGACCCTAATATTATCTAATCATCAGCTCAATAGCAGTTCTCCAGGGAAAGCAGCCTGTTCTAGAACCTCACAGAAGTGGAATCATCTGGTACGTTGTTGTTGCATAAAACAATTTATTTGGTCTTCATGTGGAGTAATATTTCATTGGGTAAATATACTATATTCATTTATCTTTGTACCTGCTGATAAATATTTGTGTGGTTACAAGTTTGGGTTTAGGGTAAACAAAATTTCTATGAGAACACATGTGCACAGTTTGGAGAGAGAGGTTTCCATTTTGCTTAGGTAAAACCTAAAAATGGGATTTTCGGGTCACAGACTTTTAAAGAAAATGCCAAGCTGATTTTTTAAGTGGGTATACATTATTTCAATCACAGCATCAATTTAAGAATTCAATAGCCTCTGTATTCTCACTGACATTATTTCGGATTATTCTAGAAGACACAGGGGTACCTCACTCTTACTGTTATGTACAACTGTTAGGTACCGATGCCCAGAATCTCCCCCATGTTCACTGATCATCTACGTCACTTCCTTTCTGTGCTGTCTGTACAAGTTGATCTATTTTACTGAGTTTCTTTTAGCAAAAGGGAAGGCACGAGAAGGGAAAGGACGGGAGTGGAAGAGAGGGAGGAGGGGGGGAAGAGAGAGGAGGCTAGGAGAGAGTGAGGGTGAAGGATGGAGATGGGAGGACGGGAGGCGGGCAAGTTGACTAGAAAGAGAACAGAAGGAAAATGGGTTCTTTTGTCAAGCAGGTCCACCGTGTCTCCAGTAGTTTCTTTTTGGCTAGACTAATCTAGAACCTGCGTAAATCTACCTGAATGCCAGAAACATTGAAGTGATACATACAAAGAAGTCAGATGAAGAAAGAGACAAGGAAGAGCACAGGCAGAGGAAGGAATTACCATCCCACTCAGGCATAGTGACTCCCACAATAAGCAAACACATAAGCACCTACCAACACAAGTCTTTGTGGTGCACAGAGAACAGGGAAGTCTAACACTGCATAGAGTAAAAATAACCTCCATCCTCACCAAGACTCTAGATCTTACAGCTCCTTGCTATCAGTCTGGCTGAAATGACACCATCATCCATTTAGGAAAGGAATTCTTGGCTGTCAGATGCTTTTAATTCTGACACAAAGCATCAAACTGCCACCTTTCCTAGAAGGAAGCAAACTGGGAGTGCATCGCCATTTGAGGGCTCAATTATCATGTTTGCCCCCACAATTAGGAAATGACTCCCACTAATCGGGTAATTGTGTACCTAAGTGCCCAATTACTGTGAGCAAATTGAAAGCATGATCTCTGAAGTCAACCTGCATGTAAAACATTTGTCCCATTAAATCTGTCACCGAATGTCAATCATGAGAGCAGCCAATCACAGCCACCTCTTTCTGAGTGAAGCCTTTTAGTCAAAGTGGTTTCTTGAGTCTCGCTGATGATATTAAATAGTAATGTATACATTATACAGCACCTCATATTAAAGATGAATCATGTCATCTGCTTAGCAAAGAAGTTGACTGGGCCGTGCATTTTTACAAAGTTGCTGTTTTTGAAGAGTCGGTGTTTATTGTTAGAGAAGAAGGAACCATTCCTAAGAAAAGAATGTTTAGTAAGAGAGGAGAGCATCTAAAATGTTCTAAGATTCTGTCTATGGGTCTTTTTAAAAATATTTCTATTGAATTTTGGAGAATTTCAAAGTTTATTATTGATCATATTCAGACCCCTCCCCAATCTGCACCTCTCCTTGTTACACCCACCCACCCAATTTCATGTCCTCTGTTATTTATTTTTTTCAGGGCCTATGGAGTCTACTTTGTGTCCCAAAGGCCATTCTGCGTGGATTCAAGCCATGGAACCTGGTTAACCTGCCCAGCATTACAGCCTTGAGGAAAACTGACTCTGCTTCTCCCAGCAGCTGTCAGTAGCCAACAATTCCTCACCAAGGATCAAGGATCATTGTGGCAAAGAGGGCAGAAGCCTGTAAGAGCTGGAGGGGATGGATGACCACAAGGCAACAGTTTTCGTGGTACCTGAAGTTTCACGTGGCCGAAAACCAGTGCCCATGCCACTTATCCCCAACTTTACTCTGCTCTTGTTCTCTGAGTCAGTGGCAATGCCACAACTCAAATTCCCTTTCTCTCAAGACCCACATACCATACACCTGCTAGTCCCGCAGAATATGTTTTCCATTGACTCAAAACTGCTCCATAAGCACTACGGTTCGAGAATCATCTCTTCTCACCTTCACTATGGACAGAGCCCTCTCTCTCCCTGATTCCACATTACCACCCACTGCCCATTGCTAATACTGTACAATGACATTTTCAAAGTATGAATCTGGCTGTGGCACTCCCATGCGTGGCACTCTCCTCTTTTAGTCTGGATGGTTTCCTTTCATTCTTCAGAAAAGAATCCTAAGTCCTTCCCAACCAGATTTCTTTCCTTTAACACTTTTCCCCTGAAAGAAAAACTAGGATGGTGTTTTAGCCAGGCTCGTGTGTGTGGTATAAGTGTGTGTCTGTGTGTGTGTGTGTGTGCATGCATGTGTGATCCTTCTTAGTTACCTGCATGTAATTCCAATCCTTGGAGCATCCAGTTTCTCTTCTGATCAACATTTACCATTAAACAATAATGACCACAGTGACCATTTAGCGAGTGCTAACGCTCTAATAATCACTTGTCAAACTGCATTCCAGAACTTAGGAAAACTCATCCATGTCCGGCATGGTTTCATTTTAGCTCAGCTGAACACTAAGGTTTATTTTTCTTCAGCCAAATAGGATGTTTCAGGTAAGAATTTGTCTCATTGTGACAAAAAAAAGCAGATGCAAGCACAGACACCACAGCATTAATTGTGTCCTGCTTGGCACCAATATCTCTGAGAGTCCTGAGGACATGCTGGCTCCCACAGTGTGGCTGTTCATAGGGACCAAAGCCCAATTCCCAGGCGGTGATGATCAGATGTTCTTTTACCAAAGCTCCATGCTGCTGCACATCCTGGCTTCAAGCAAGACATAGAGACTGACATGGGAATCCCTCATTAACTACAATTCACTAAAAAGTACCCGCCAAGTCAGTTCCCTAATAGGGTTCTTGCTCCCTTGGACTGTAACATTAGGGACTTGTGGCAGGCTCTGCTAGCTGCCTAACTAGGCTTCCCCATCTCCTTCTTCCTTAGTAACAGAATCCAGATTCTTTCCCAGTGTACCTGACAAACATCTTTCTCAGACTCCCTTGAAGTTAGCCTTAAGCATGTGACCTAATTCTGACTGATAAGATGTAAGGAGAAGTCTCCTTGGCTGGGAGTTCTGGAAAAGCCTTTGTTTCCCTGATGTAAATGGAATAGATTCAACAATGTTTGCCCTTCTCCTTTCTTCCTACCCAGAAAGTAGACACATGCTTGGTCACAGAGAAGCCCTTGTGGATACATTTTGACAAAGATACATGTAAAAACTAACTGGTGGGAAGCAGGGATAGAAGCCCACAGCCTCGGTGAATCTCTAGCTCATAACACTAGCCCTAGACCTCCTACATAGCTGGAGATTTTCACTGAAAGAGAAAAGTTAGCCTTCTCTTTATTTGAGCCACTGTGTATTAAATATTCTGTTTCCTGAACTGTATAAAAACAATACGTGTTGTTTACTATTCTTTTTAAAAAATATTTTATTATTTTTATTTTATATATATGAGTATATTGCCTGTATGTGTGTATGTATGTGAGTGCACCTGTGTCATGCAGTGCCCATGGAGGTCAGAAGAGGGCATCAAATTCCCTGGAACTGGAGTTATGGACAGTTGTTAGCCTCCATGTGGGTTCTGGGAACTGAACCTGGGTCTCCTACAAGAGCAGCCAGTGCTCAACTACTGAACCATCTCTCTAGTCCTTGTTGTTCACTATTCTTATCTGTCTTAACCGTCTAGTTCTCTTAGCCATCTTATCAAGCCAAGTATGAGAAATGATACCATCTTCCTCAATGAGTACACTAGCCTTCCCCGCCTTCATAAATTACAAATTCACAATCATTTGTATATCAACTTCCTTGAGCCATTAATTTAATAGATATTCTGAGTGCCCCCATGTTCTGGCAGTGAGTAAAAGATGAAGACTACAGTGAACAAAATCCCCTAACACATCATTAGCTCAATTCCTCTAACAAAAATCTGCCAAACACACAGAAAACATACCCTAATAAATCCTCTAGCACACCGTTAGCTCAGTTCTCCTCTAGTGCTAGATGCTAATGTATTAGCTAGATGCTAATACACTCTTTCATTGTATTTTTTTGTTTGTTTACAAAACTGAAATTTATTTTCTTGCATTTCTGGAAGTCCAAGGTCAAGTTCCTGGTAAGAACCCTCTTCCAGGACTATAAACAGCCACCTTCTCACTGAGTCCTAATTGAGCAGGTACTCTAGGGGCTTGCGGCAGGCTCACTCTCTCTCTGTCTCTCTGTCTCTGTTTCTCTCTCCATCTCCTCTTTTCAGTAACTTATTATAGCTTTTACTTTCTAATCTTCATTTGACAAGTAACAATCCATACGACCTTTAGTGACTTGTCCACAGCCTTCTTTCTCGTGTCCTCTGAGTATTCTTGCTCCTCCTTCCTTAGCGAACACCTTTAGCAGGTCTCCTCCAGATCTGGCAAGTTCAGGTGAGTTTCATATTTCCACGAAAATTTTCAGGCAAACTCTTATGCTCTTCCAAAGATGGAGAATAAGAGTATGAGGCTTGGACTCTCCTTACAGCCTAAAGTATGAGGTTATGAAAAGTCAGATTCAATGACTTCTCAGGTTTCTTAAGAATCAATATTCTGAGCACCTCATGATTGCCTCCCTTCCCGGCCTGTTCTCCACTGTCCACACCCCCCTCCCACCCACCCACAGACTTCATGAAGGAATAAATCAGGGGCAACATAGAAATGTCATTTTTGCCTTGGTCTGGTAGGTAAGACGAAGATTCATTTGCCACTTTGTTTTCACACAGGCAATGAGCCTTTTTTAAAAATACAAATGAAGAAAAATGCCATTCATTCCCAAAAGAATAGAAGCTGAAAGCCATTTGTGAGAGCAAGAGAAGATAAAGCTTTGAGGATCTTGAATAATTGAAACTCAATGCCACATTGATGTCTTTGTCTTTATAATTCTCTTCCAAGACAAAGATATCTCCTCTCTCACTCTCTCTTTCTCTCTCTCAAACAACTATATATCTGAGCTATAGATATTCTTCTATGAATTGCATCTCATAGATGCCACTGTGTGAAACATCAGTCAAGAAGAATTGTGTCAATCTACACTCAGATGCTCTTGGGAGACAAGAAGCAGGTTTCTGTTCTCTCCGAGAGAGGTCCTTCAGGAAGGAACAATGAAATCTTGACAAGCAACTTAATTCTGGGCTCTGAGGACTTCTTATCCCTGATGCTGTTGATATTTGGAGCCAGATAATGTCTGTTGTGGAGGCCTGTCTGCGTGCATCGTGGGATGTTTAGCATTGTCCCTGGCTTCTACCCACTACATGCCAGTAGAACCCCCACCTACCCCCTGCCACTCAGTTGTAACAACTGAAAATGTCTCCAGACGTTGCCAAATATCCCCCAGGGGATAAATTTGCCCCAGTGAGAACCACTGCCCTGAAACAAGTAGACTTCAGCCTGTACTGATTTCACTTCATAGTTAAATCAGAGTGTTTGGTCCCACACATTCCTGAATCACATCTTGCTAACACCCACCTCTGCTCATAGGGACAACTAGTTGTCTTGTAGAGAGAAATCTGTTCAATCCTCGCCATGCATAGAAAAATTATGTCGGTGCAATTGTATCACCAGACCCCCCCCAAAAAAGGCAAGTACATGCATTTATGATTCTGAATAAAAACTGCTCCTTAATACATAAACCACCCATGTTCTTTCGCACATGACGACCCCTCTGACACCTTCTCAATCAATTCTTCCCCTTCTCCTTACCTCAACCCATCAAGTGCTTTCACAGAAGCTGCAGCTTCAGAACATAGGAGTGTCTCTGTCTACACCTATGGCTTCAAGCACTGTCATCTGTACCTCATTGACTTCGAGTTTTACATCCGGCCTAAACTCCACACTGAATTCCAGGCTTGTGTGTGCAGCAAGCTATTAGGCATCTTCCCTTGGACACTTCCCAACATCTCAGCATTAACTGATCCAAGAAAAATCTCTTGCTTTTTCTCCACTAAATTACGTCACATCTGGTTTCTCTTAAGAAAACATCAGCATCCCTAAAGTCTCCCAACTTAGCATCCAGGAATCATCCTTCAAAGGCCTCTCCCTTGGGGTCATTTTCTTCAGTGGTGTAGCCATTGATAAGTTCCCCACGATCCAGTAAATAATCCAACACTCGTGCTCACGCAAGCAACCCTAATTAACCTCAGGGCATGACATTTTTGTAGGAAGGAGATTGTTGGGAAGAAGGGTTTTGTGAAAGAAGGGAAATGAGAGAGAGAGAGAGAGAGAGAGAGAGAGAGAGAGAGAGAGAGAGAAATGGAGTGAACATAACTAAAATTCATTTTATACATGTATGAAATTGCCAAGGAATCTTTTTAAATCTATAAAATTTTTAAAGATAAGAGTCTCCTCTCTCTTTTTTGTTTCCCCAATAGAATCCTTCTGCAGATCCTAACTCCAACAGCTGCTGCTGCTGCTGCTCCTGTCTTAGACTTGGGGTCAACAGTGAGTATTGTTTACATACTGTGTAGGGGAATGATGTTCCCTACCACCACCCAGAGCTGTGCAGGGACCACCTGCAGGACTCCATACACAGGAGTTCTCACTCCCTGCCACAGCCTACATCACCTCTCATCAGGATAAACACAGCAACCTCCCAGCTCTCCTCCCTGGTTCCACTCTGTCCCCAAGAGCCCATCCTTCCCCCAACAACCAATGTTGATGTTTTTGAAAATCTGAATCTCAAATCACATCACCCTTAACTGAGATTCCTTCAAGTTTCTCACTGTTCATCACATAAAATCCAAACTGCATTTTTCCATGTCCTCAGGATTTGTCAGATCTTGCCTGAGTCTTCCCAGTTATCTGTTGGTCTTTGTATCCGTTCCTTGTGTGTGTGTGTGTGTGTGTGTGTGTGTGTAGATGCACATGTCTTGGAGAGCGGAGGAGGAGGGCAGAGGTAACGTTGGGTACCATTCCTCGGGCTCCATCCACCTTTTTGTTGTTGTTTTCACCACATGGTCTTCTGCTAGCCTGGCTCTTACTGATCAGGTGAGGCTGGCGGATCACTGAGCCCTAGGAACCCGTCTGTCTCCACCTCTCTAGTGTTGAGACTACAAGTGTATACCACCGTGTCTGGCTATTTTACAAACTGAGACCCTCATGTTCATACAGGAACACTCCGCACGACTGTGACCATATTATATCATCTCTTTTGTTCAGCACTGCACTCCCAGAACTCGTCACAGTACTGAAACCATGGTAGGCACTCAGAACATGCTTCTCAAGCTAAATGAATAGGTGACCAGTCCCACTGGAGATAACCATCCTTAATATTTTAGTCTGTGCTATTTCTAGACCTCAATCATACCGCATTTCAATATTCTCATTTATTAACTCTGGGAATTAAAATACAATATTTAGATGATGCAACATTAAGAAGTATTTATGATCCATTATGTCATCTCCTTAGCAAGCCTTACCCAGCCTCACCCTCGAAGGTGGATCCTACTCAACCACGACTGTATCGCTTTGTCCTAGCCCTTCAGGCATCACTGCCAGCTGAATCATGTTTTTATTGTGTGTTTATCTGTCTCTCATGGCTTCAATGTAATCTCCATGAAGCCAAAGATCAACTTAATTTTGTTTGATGTTAAATGCCCCGTGCCCAATAGTCCCCAGGTAATAGTAAGCACTCAATAAATGTTTGTTGAATGATGAATGAATGTCTGAAAGTTCTCGGCCCGAAAAGTAGTCTTCTGAGCCTGATGCAAACTGGCTGTTGGACTTAAGAAGGAATCCTTTAATTGCAGTTAGCATTTTAAGGCCCTCAACAGCTGTGCAGAGACAGTGACAGGCTAAATATGTGTTCTGTCCAAAGCTGTCACATGCACTTGGTTTCAGTCCCTGCAGAATGAAAAGTGGCATTTGTAAAGATGTGTGCTGAAGGCTTGGCCTTTCCTGTTGGAAAATGGGCCCTGTGACTTGTCTGTCCAGCAGAGCAGTTCTGAGTTCCTCTGTCTGCTAATCAGACTGACAGTGAACTTCAGCCCAAGTCTCTGTCCTAGATACTTTGGTTCCAGAACCAGGTGATTTAAAATGAAGTCTTTGATGAGGGGAGTAGAAGAACAAGAACAAGAGGCCAAGACTGTCTCAAGTCTGAGGCTAGGCAACGTGAGAAGCTGCCACACCCAGATTCCACTAGGTTCCTTTTTCTTATTCTAATCCTTGGCAGAAATAGTTCATGTCTCCAGCCTAACTGGTGGTAAAAATGCTAAATGCTGCTCCATTGTTTTGATACTGCAAGCCAGACATCACAGGCTGGTGATATCCAATCAATATACATGTATGCTCTGTCTGACCTACACATCATGTTTTTTAACTTTACTGACTTATCAAACTATCTAAATTAGAAATTTCCACACTAAAATAAACTCTCTTTAAAAAATAGAACCCATATTTTCATGTGTCAACATGTGCTGGATATGGGCAGGTCATGTGTCAGTTTATTTCCCACATGGCCTCTTTGTGTATTTATAATATTCTCCTGGTCCTGACTCCAGACAGCATTTGAATTTGGGCTCCCTGCATCACAAATAGGAAATAAGCATACTTCCCTGTTCTCAGATTTCCAAAGAAAGTGTTCTTTCCATGACGTTTCCTCTCTGGGGAAGGTCCCCAAAGAGAAGGCTCCAGCCTCCTCCAACTTCACCCTTTTCTTGTTCCCCTCCACAGAAGGAAAGCAATCTGATTGGTGAGATTCCCGAAGACCTGCTTTCCAGGGGCTGGGCTTACTTTGCCTGAAGAGCAAGGACAAAGGCTCCACCCACTCTCCTTTACTGGATCCCATGGATCTCTGCAATAGAAAAGCTAGGCTTCCTCTCTACCTCTCATAAGTCAGAACCTCTAGGTCAGTCCCCAGGGTATTCTCCCAACTCCTCCTATGAAGCCCTTGAGGTACCAGACTAGATAGGGTACTGAGCTAGCTGGGTATGAGATCCTGTCAGCGGTGTTTAAGCCCTAGATATGAAGGAAAGTCATGGGAGACCCCAGATTCAAGCGTCATTCTCCAATCTGCTTCTATCAAGGACTTGCTATTCTTTAAGACTCCATGAGCCCTAGTAATAAATACACTTCATTTCCCCAACTAGGTCCTTGTAGGTGTTTCTCTCTGACCATTATCAACGACAATAGAAGCAGGTGTTACTCGGCATTCTTGGTGAGATTTGGTGTTGGATATGGTTCTTTATTGATGGAAGGGGGCAGGACTTGGGATTGAACCCAGGCCTTTGGGCACGTTAGCCAAGTGCGCTTCCACCCAACCACATCCCTAGACCTCTTTTTTACTCTAAAACACAGGGTCTCCTTAAATTGCCTAGGATGGCCTTGAATTCACTCTGTAGGCCAGACTACCTTTGAACTTGTGATCCTCCAGTCTCAACCTCTCTCCCCAGAAGCTAGGATGACAGGCCTGAGCCACCAAACCTGGCTAGAAATGGTGGGGATTGGGGGTTGGAGCAGATATTAAGGTCAAGATAAATAAGACATATATTCCTTAAAGTATTTCTTTCACTCAAAGATTCTGGAAGCATTTTTTAGAATTTTAGAGCTTTGATGCCTACCCAAGGCCAATTAATGAAAGATTCTTTTTTCAATCTCATGGAGGTTTTCATGTGTGAAATTATGAAGCATATATCTATTATGTGCAAGAAGGTAATTGAATAATAGGTGTTTGAGTTATTAGGATACAACCTGAAGGTGAATAGGGTCTACAGGAAGAAGCAATGAGGGTAACAGGGGTATTGTACTCTCTGGGGGGCTCCAAAGTAGCAGGTGAGCTTGAACAAAGAATTCTCTGAGTGAATTCAAGGATTATTCCTGGACATCTAGACTGTGTGTATGTTCGTGCATGGTATGTGTACATGGAACCCAAGGTCGTTTCTCTCTCTCTCTCTCTCTCTCTCTCTCTCTCTCTGTGTGTGTGTGTGTGTGTGTGTGTGTGTTTGTGTTAAGGCAGTCTCCCACTGACCTGGAACTCAACCAAGTAGGCTAGGCTGGCTGGCTAGCAAGCCCCAGGGATTCACCTATCTCTGCCTCTCCAGCACTGGGATTACAAATGTGTTCACCACACCCAGCTTTTTAAGCAGATTCTGGAGCTTGAACTTGGGTCCTCGGGCAAGCATGTTCCTGACTGAACCATCTCCCTAGCAGCATCTGGATTTTTTAACAAGGTTTCACCTCACGTACCAGCTTCCCACCACTTGATGCTATGGAAGAGCCACAGCTCTTTCACAGTGCAGACCCTGCCACCAATTTGCTTGCTGCCTTATTTCCTCTGCTTATATCCATTTCCCACAATAATGAGATTTCAATGATACAATAAACTGAAATTTATTATTTGTCACTTGGATTAATTTTAGTGTCATTCTTCATGTACCTTTTCGGAGAATAATGACTTATAAATTATATTGTCAACTTGGAATATGCCTTAGAGCTTAAACATCAGAAGCTTGAAGGCTAAGTGTGAAACCAGTGAGAACAAGCTCCAGGATGAGAGAACTTTTAAATAGCCTAGAAGTTTCTCCAGATTGACAGCAAGAACAAAGAGAACACTTCTAGTCAAAACCCCAGAGCTGGTGGCAGATCACATGACGTGGACCATGCAATTCAATGCACACTTAAAATGAAGGAAGACACAGGGGCTGGAGCAATGGCTCAGTAGTTACAAGCATTTTATTTCCTCCTCTTCCAAAGGACCCAAGTTCAGCTCCCAGTGCCCACTTTCAGAGGGTCACAATCACCTGTAATTCCAGCTCCAGGGGATCTGATACCTTCTTCTGGTCTCTTCATGCACGTCACATGCACAGACAGATAAATACAGAGAGAGAGAGAGAGAGAGAGAGAGAGAGAATTTCAAAAACCCATCTTTTTAAAAAAGAATAAAAAATAAATGAAGATTTGCATAAACATCCATAGACCTAGATTTTGGTGACTAAATATCATTTCTTGCTTGAAAGAATTTGGGCTATTTGCACGCAATGGCTGACTTGACAACTATGTATAAAAACAAACAAGATGAGGTTGGAATGTTTTGTGCCAAAAAAGCAAAGAAGCTACCAAAATGTAATGAGGTCGAGTCAGAGGCCAGCTGGAAGGGACTCCAAGTGACCAAAGATGCTTTATATATACATAATGGATATTACTGTCCCAGTCGTCTATCTGTCGCCTCTTACCCCCAAGTCTACTCTTGTACTTTGCAAGTGTTGTTGGTTAAAATTCTGCAACCAAACTTTCCCAGACTCCCTTGCCACCTGGTTTCTTCTTGGGTTATACTAGAAGACGGCAGAAGAGACAGGGCTCCCTATCTCACCCCTACTCCCTGCCTCCTTTCCATGCTCCAACAACAGTCTGTGTCTAAACACCAGCTTCTTCAGTCGTCCCAACAAATCACTGCCCTTCTTTGAGCTCACAGATCCTGAAAGCCCAGCTCTTCCCTTTCCATCCTCTTCTCTGAAACTGAAACCTGATCTCTAACCTATAAGTGAATGGAAAAAAAACCTGATGATGGTTTGCTCTCTCTGAGAAAGATAATTGTCTTATAGACTACATTAACTGTTAGTTTATACTGTTCTTCATTGTAAAGAATTTCTGCAACATTTGTTTATATAGTATTATATATTAGTCATGAGAATAACACATGAGAATCCTTGAAAAACGTACAGACTTAGACTCAAAACTTCATTTTTTTTTAATTACACACTTTGAAGTTCTCAGCACTGTTCACCCATAACATTTTGTTCTAAGCACTTTGCTTCTTGGTTTTCTCACTAGTGAAGGGGATAATTGTTTTAATAGCAAAATTATTTTAGGTGGTTGTAATACTAGCTTTGAAATAAAAGTGGTAGACACCTTGAAAGCTCATTGTGTTCCACAGCCCCCTATAGTGGGAAGTGTGGGTTAGAGTTTTCAAACTCAGAACTCAATTGTTAGATTTCTTCTGGGGGGTTGAAAAGACGTTATGATAAGGCACAATCTGGAAAAGGTGAATTAAGTCCTTACTTGGTGTCAAGGAAGGCTCTCCTGGAGTTTGTTTGCTTGACAATTTCTTTTCAAGTATGAACATTTCCGCTCACAAGTACAAGGTCAAACCAGGGACATTTTCAGCATGTGTAATAAAGCCCTGTGTTGGAAGCGCAGTTAGGGGGAGCTGGAGGACAAGGTTCGTTATGGAGGTTATGGGCTGTCTGCAATTCTTAGTTCAGATATACACGAGAAAAGTTATAGCCTTGCTCCTTTTAAAAATACCACCTCTCTCCTACACGAGTCCTGTGATGAATGTTTCCTCGAACAGTCTAGTGGAGCAAGACTCTCTCAAAAACTAAACAAGTGACCCATCATGCTATGTTCCACGATTACGTGATGTATTTTTCCAGAATGCTAATCACAGATTGCAATGATTTACAAAGTTAGTATGTATCTTTCCTGAAAGATTACAAGTTCTATAAAACTAGAGCCTACCTAGTCCAGAGGTCAGCAAATACTTTTCTGTCTAGGACCAGATAATACATATTTTAGCCTTGAAAACTACTCAAAGCCATAGTGCATTGATATGGAGAAAAGGGTCAGATAATCGGTAAACTAAAGAATGGTCTGTGCTCAAAAAAAGTTTTATGGATAAGATCATGTGGTGGGTCACATTTGGCCCCCTGACTGCTTTGAGATGGAATCTTGCTGTGTGGGCCATACTGGGCTTGAACTCATGGACTCAGCTGATTCTTGCTCCTTGGCCTCCTACGGAGCTGGGGCAACTGGTGTGCAGCACTGCTTTTGATAGGATGCTTGAGGTACTTTTCTGACCTCGGGTCTAGCTCCTCATTGTGACCTCAGTGTGAACTGAAATGATACACAGAGTAAGCTGGACAAATATTTATTGAATAAATGAACCTATGAGTGAAAAATCCCACAATCCTGTGAGACCAATGTTTGACTCAGCTTGAATTTCAGAGTTGGAATTTTTCTCTAGATTGTACTTAAAGATTTTCCTCTGAGTCTAGTCCATTTTCTTTCTTCCTCCAACATTTCCCAACTTGATGTTCATGTACTGTTTGACAAGTGGCTTTCTCTCCTCAAGCCTCACTAAATATAATCTCAGAGCCATCCATTTGCTGTTTAGTAATGTCTGTGATTCACCTCTCAACTTGGACTGAACATGCACATTTTTATTTCATCACATTCAGGGGTTAGCTGTGTGACATTTTTTTTTCAGTGAGAGGACAAAAAAAAAAAGAATTTAAGTTCCATATATGAAAATATGTACATCTTTTTGGGTGGACAGCAAAAATCCAGTACCTATTAAAATTATACATGTTCTTTCCTTCAACTCAGCGGATCTTGGACATTCCCTTTCTTGGGACTATATCACAATTATTAGGATTGATAGAGTATCAAGTTAAGGGATGGACAACCCCTTCTGCAACTGGCCAGCTTATCCACACAGCCTGCCTTTCCAGTGCCTTTGACCCCAGGTTAGCTTCAGTTCTCTGCCATTTGGAAAAGAATTTCCAAATCAGAACAGTGTTGTAAGGATGGCTATGGTGATGGTTTCTGACATGGCCCCCAATGGTGCCCACTTACTGGTCTCATCCCTTTGTATGATCTCCTCCCCATGAGAGCAGACTGAACTTAATGACTTTCTCTTAGACAATGGCAAAAATAATGGAATGTCACTACCAAGACTAGGTTACAAAAGACTATGGTTCCTGTTATGCTGGTTCTCTCTCTCTTTCTCTGCCTCTATTTCTCTCTCTCTCCCCGTTCTTCCCTCCTCCCCCTCCCCTCTCGTTTGCCCATGTGTGCTGATAAAGACAGCTGCCATATTTGAGCTTCCATAGGAAGAGAGAGCCATCTAGCAAAATACTAAGGGTGGCTCAGAGGAGAACTCCGGCCTTCAGGCCAACAGCCTACTAGGACCACAATCCTGCCAACACCCAGGTGAGTGATCTGGAAGCAAACCCTTCTCCACTTGAGCCCCAAGAGACACCAGACAGCCCTGACTGTAGCTCTGTGAGACTTGGAGCTAAAAGGCTCTTCTACACCACGTTCAAAGTCCTGACCGCTGGAAATTGCAATTAAACACATGTTCTTCTGGTTGTTTAAAGATCTTATCCAAGCTGCTCATTTGTACTCCGATTTTTGTGCCAATGCAATACTTTTATCTGTTCTTTCATCATTCAAACAAATGTTTGCTGGATTCATCAGACTCAATGCACAGTTGCCATTGCATCTTGTAAAACTGGATGCTTATTCTCTTGTTGATGTTTATTTAGAGGGGGGGTTCTGAGATTTCCTGTGATAGTCATACAGTACACCAACAACTTGCTGCTTTAAGCCACTGTGTTTGTGGCTATATGTTATGCAGCATTTATAGTTAATATGTTCTCTCTTCAGAGATGCCAGCCAGGCATACTTGTATAGGGTCTTGGTTCCTCACAGTTGTACTGCAAGGGAGTAGAACTGAGCCTTCTTCCAACTATCATCTAAAAGATTCGCTAGTCTGGGTGTGGGGTGAGGCTAAGGTATTTTTCTATTGCTTTAAATCTTCTCACTGCCTTATATCTCTTCCTAAACACCTCTAAATTCCAGTGAGACTTAAACTTCTTTGGAAACAAAAGCCAGAAACACTTGCTAGTGACTTCTATGTCATGCTCTGCCACATCTATCCCATGAGGCATTGGAATGCTGGGATGCTTACCTACCTGGGATGCTTGATTGGATAGGCCCAAGTTCATATGCTCAATGTTACCCAAAGGTGGTAACATTTTTTTGTCTTAGGTATTATTACAATATTACTTGCCAAATAAATACATAATCCGCCCACAGTCATCTCAGTTGAATGCTTCACTCTTAAAATCAGTATTTCATAAAAGTTTCAAACATTGTTTTTTCTCATTAGTATGGGGGTGGCAGAGAATAGAATGCTAAGCCTGCATGATCTTCTACAGAAAGGATTCTGTGCTTAAATAAGTTCCGAAACTACTGCATCCTTCATTTCTCTCTTGGAAATTCATTATACCCATAGGAAGATGTAAGACTCTTGTAAACCCCTTCAATCACAAAACCAGTTTGTTAATTATCCTAATTTTTTTAAATTCATTGGAACATAGAGCCTTATCTTTCCTTTTCATGTATTAACTGCCTGTGAAAAGCACTTTTTAAAACATCAATGTCTAGGTCACAAATCTACCATCCCATTTTATTACTCCATACCTTTCCCTAGAAGGCTCCCTGACCCGGAGATGCTTCTAACATGTGAACTTCTGGTTAAAGGCTTACCTGTGACCCTGACTGTACCCTAACAGAGTTAAATACAGCTTTTCTCCAACCCCTCTCCAAGCCATGGGCAAGACGGCATGGTCTCATTTCTCAGACTTTATTACCTGCCTGCTCCACTGAATAGGCAGCACTGTGTCTTGCTCTGCATCCCAGATTCTATCACAGTCTTACAACATGTGAGAACTTTATTCAGCTGTGTCATTTGGTCCCAGAACCACCTATGGTCATTTCCATCCTGTACAGGAAAGCTAAGGTTGGTTAAGTGGTAAAGCTAAGAATTTTAGCCCAGTCTGTTGATATCTAGGACTTGGAGGTCTATCCACTGAGCTGTTTTCTTCTGGTAAGTGGATTCACAGTAAGGATTTGGGGTAAAATTGAAAAACTAGATGGAAGACCAAGAGAAGAAAATGAGAGAAAAAAATTAAAGACAAATACTGCCTTTTCTCTCTCACATGCAGAACCTAGATTTAAAAACATACATATGGCATATATGGATACATGATATATGATATATATGTGGCATGAAAGCACAAGAGATACTTGCTGTATCTCACTATTCCCTGAGAGCTCTGGACAAATGTCTACTCACCCCAGACAGGGAACCAATGACAGACCAAAGTGAGGATTCTACTAAAGTCCATCTTGATAGCCAATGAGTTTATTGGGGTTACTTATAAGACCATGGACGGCTCAAAGGCAGCCGCATCACCAAAAGCCCACCCTAGTATGGGTGTTGACTCAAAAGCTTGAATCCTGGAGCTGTCTGCTCAACTTACAAGCAGCTCAGGGGGTCAAGAAAAGGCCTCTCCTCAGCAGTCCTTACTGCCTTACTGCATAGTAACTCGGGAATCAAGAGCCTGGTGCATCTAGTCAATTTCAAGGACTTCCTGGGGTTTCTCAGTTGTTTACTTTCAGGGAGGAAATGAGCCTTCCTTTAGAAATTCCTGGGTGCTGAGGAACTTACCTGAAGAATGGAATGTTTCAAATCTGAGGAAATTGCTATACAAGAGGACTGATTAGAGGGAGTTTAGGGACCAGCAGGAGCAGGAAGAGACAAAGGAGCGTGATGGAGAACAGATCTGTGCAAAGTATAATAGTATAAATGCATGAGAGGTCATAAGTAAACCAATTCCTTCATACATGCACTGAAAACTATTTTAAAAAGAGAACACCCCACTCCTTTGCAATTGTAAGTTTAGGAACATAGCAGAACTTCTCAGAGTTTATAGCTACTTGCTAGAATTTTCTATCTGAGAGCTAAAGGCTCTGGTTCTGAATATGCTCTCATTAGTATCCCAGGGTGGTGAAGGTCATGGATCGCAAGGCAAATCCCTGTAATGTTATATGATGCCCGCAGCTGGGGGATTTGTCCCTCAGCCTCTGTGCCCCATTGTCCACCTTCCTCTCCATCGTCAAAGACATTTGACAGCCATAATGACGGAGACATTTTCTTTCTCTTCAGATTTGTCTCCACGCTTCCTACTCCCCGATGAGCCTTCACTGGCTGTCGGTTTCATTTGACCCATCAGTTTTGCTCTGAAACTGGATTTATTTCTTGTATTCGTCTTAGCTCAAGTCCTCATTACTTGAATCTCTCTTGCTTGCACTTAAGAGTTGGTCATATTTCCCACTTGGCTGCCCCTCCCCCACATCATGTCTTCCTTCACATCCTCTGCCTTCCCTGCCCCTGGTCTCTCTCCTAGAGTCTACCCTTCATGGCTGTCTTGCTTGTAATACCTTTACTTTGAATCTTTTTAGCAAAGCACCGTTTTTCTTTTTTTGTGTTTGGGAGTTTTTGTCCTCTCTCCACAATTCATTTCCTTTTCATTCTCCTTATTTTCCCAAAGAAGTCATTCTCAGTGTTTATGGAGACAGGTTTACTAAATGTCTTTTCTACTCCCTACGTCTCGGTAGTTTTCCCTGAATCTTGCTGTGTTTGAATAGTGGGGCTGACTATGCCCATTCAGTGTGGGGGCAATTGTCTCAAAGAGAAGATTGTCTCTTCAGATATGGTCCCAAACCCTGTGAGGTTGCTGCACAAGGGATGACAGTATCCTACAAAATGATCCCCTTGCTAGAGTGGGGTCATCTGCCCCATGATTTCCCCAAACAGGAAAAGCAAATCCCAGGTTGTGGGATTCTCACAGACAAGACAGGGATGCTTAAAAATTATGGGAGACAATGAGATCATTGTAATAAGCAAAGTGCCTGAAGCATCTAAATAAGACATCAGGAAAATGATTTTTCTTCACTAGAAATGGGGAGAGGCAGTGTGTGATCCCTCATCAGCATAATGACTGCTTTGATAATAACATCTTTTCAGCGTCTACAGATAGTGTCAGGGATCTAAACAATTCACACGTGGTGACTCACTTTATCTTCACAAGAACTCCGTGCAGTAGTGTGAGCGTTCACTTGACTGGACTGAGAGACACCCGGGATTTGTAAAACTCACTTCTGAGTGTCTGTGAGGGTGCTTCCAGAGATGTTCGACTAACCAAAAAAACATGCCCAGGATGAAGGTGGCACCATCCAATGACCTGGGGGCTTAGACGGTCTAAAGAAAGATAGCCTACTCAGGCATATGTGCTCTCTCTCCTTCCCCTTCCCCTCCCCGGCTCCTGCCCTTCCCCTCTCCCTCTCCCTTTTTCTCTCCCACTCTCTCCCTCTCCCTCTCTTCCCTTTTCTGTCCTCTACCTGGTTATGATGATGTGTGCAGTTCTTCTCTGCCAAGTCTTCCCTGCCATGATGAACCTCTGAAATCATGAGTCAACATAAATTCCTCCTGTCTTGTTTTCTCCAGTGTTTAGTCACAGCAATGAACAGTCTGAGTAACACAGGTAGAGAGTTTCAACATTTCTACTTCGCAGATGGAGAAACTGAGGCACACGCAAAGTGTGATGGAGTGCCCTAGGTTGGGAGCTGGCAAGTGGCTGCGTGAAGATGTGAGGCGCTGCCTGAGTTGAAAGCTGTCAGTCATCTTAGTCACCCTGCTGATTTGCCCTTCCCTTCGCTCCAGCCAGGAGTGGCCCTGGACTTGGCAAGGCCCTGGCAGACACTGGCAAGCTGAGGCTTCTGTCTGTTCACATTACTGACAGAACATTTCTCCCCCTCATAGGCCTGCTGGAAACAATTATAAGCTTACTATTAATTCTTATTAACTCATTCTGAAATTTAAAGAAAATCCACGCTGACTAAATTAAGCATATCAGCCATTATTCCCTCTCGGTCTCTGTATCCTGTTTCCAAGCTGAAATAGAAAATCATATGACCAGGATGATACATAATCGTACTTTTGGTTGCAATTTCTCTCTGTGTGAGGGGTTAATATAACTCAGTCATACATGGCTGTGAGCCGAAGAAATGAAATCATGCTTTGAGTGGCTAAAACTAATATATGGATTCTTCTGAATAGTACTCATCATAAGTAAATCTTTTTTGGTGTCTGTTTGTTTGTTTGTTTGAGACAGGGTCTCCTTGTAGCCCCAGCTGGTCTGGAACTTGCTATGTAGACCAGGCTAGACTCCATCTCACAGAGGTGCCCTCCCAATGCTAGAATTAAAGGCATGTGCCACCATACCCAATTGTAAATAAATCTTTTTCAATATTCAGATTTACAAGTCCTACAAATAAACTTCTCCAAAACAGTATCTTCTATGTTAATCATGATTCTTTGATGACAAGTTACAGAAACTTCTCTGGAATTGAATTGGGCCAAAAGCTGAGGAGGAAAAGATTGATCACACCATGTTTGCAAAGATATAGAACAATTGCAATAATTACTACACAGGGAGAAGAAATGGTTGGCAATATCTCTCTATCTGTGTGTGTGTGTGTGTGTGTGTGTGTGTGTGTACCACAACACACATGTGAAGGTCAGAGGACAACTTTGGCTCTCAACTCTTCCTCCTTGTTTGAAACCAGGTCTCCAGTGGTTCACCTCTACAAATCCCAGGATAACTGACTTCTGAGATTCCTGGGAATTCTCCTGTTTCTTCCGCCCATTTCTCCATAGGTGTGCTGGGGTAGCAGATGCCTGCACTACAGTGTCCAGATTTTAATGTGAATTCTGGCCACCTGAACTCAGGTTGTGAGGCTCGGGCAGCAAGCACTTTACCCACTGAGCCATCTGCCAAGCCCAGCCTGGCAATTTCCTTAAAAGTTAAGTATACACCTACGACGCTTTTCATTTCTAGATATTTAGCCAACAGAAATGAAAGCTTACCTTCATACAAAGACTTGTCCCCAAATATTCAGTAGTCAAAAGTTAAAAGCAGAAATAAATATCCAACAACAGCTGAGTGGCTAAACAATGGAGTCCTCAGCAAGAGCAAAGAACGCAGCCTTAATGTCTGGAACAGGGTGAATGGGTCTCAGAACTTTGACACTGAGTGAAAGAAGCCAGACAGAAGGAGAGCACATACTGTCTAATTCTATTTACATAAAATTCTAGACAATAAAACTTACTCAATAATGACAAAAGGAAATTAATGGTTGTATGGGTTTGGAGTGCAAAAAGATTAGCAAGGAGATGAGGAAGCCTCGGGGTTTTATATCTTTGTTATCTTGGTTATGATTTGATGAATATATATGCATTGACTAGTATATATAAAATTGGCATATCTTGCTATATGCTAATTATGCCTCATGAAAGTTGCAAAACAGGTGAAAATGTTGAATCATAAAACCAGTATGCTTCCTATCAAAGAATGGATAAAATCCGGGATGAGTAGAAGCAGGCATTTAAAAACTGTCCTGATACCCTGCTCCCCAACTGCCCTGCAGTTCCTGGATGTCCCTGCAAAGTGGGCTTATTTCTAACTGATGTCACACAATATGGAACATGGCTCTGGACAATGTGTCAACAGTTCAGTAATCCAAGGAGAATCTCAGCTCTCCCAGCTCCAGTATGGGAAAGCCCACAGATACACTATTTATGGTCAGCTCTTATCGTGTGCCTCGCC
The DNA here is from genome assembly GCA_035773235.1 of Eospalax fontanierii. Classification (NCBI taxonomy): domain Eukaryota; kingdom Metazoa; phylum Chordata; class Mammalia; order Rodentia; family Spalacidae; genus Eospalax; species Eospalax fontanierii. The sequence goes on from CM069546.1 coordinate 40,237,927, forward strand.
TTGAGCCAATCACTGTGGCCAAAGGCAATAGAGACCCTCTCAGTTTGGGAGGTTGCTCAACCCTGGGGTTGCTGATTGGATCTGTTTCCAGAAGAAACAGAGACCCAAAAACAGTCACAGAAGGGAACTATTGCAAGCCAAGAATATATTCCAAATTTTTCTTCTTCTGCATGCTCTAAATGGGCTGCAAGATATGTATTTAAATACATGCATTTTATTGTTTCTTCTGTGCAAGCTTATCTGAATAAAGAAGAAATGTATCTGTCTGCACTACTTGAGTGGTCAGTCTGGGAGGATGTTTTCATGTTATCATTTAAAAATGATCTAAGGAGTCTCTTCCCCACTACAGGCTCTGAGTCAAGATGACAAATTAATAGCACACACATCTTCACTCCCTCCCACCCATACCCAAGGTCGGCATCTAATAAATCAAAGCATTGCTTCCCACTGAACCTAGACATGGTCTCAAAATCATGTTCAACCTTCAGATATCCCTTTGCTAATTAAAGCTCAGTTTCCACCTTTTTAAATCAGTCTCTCAATTTCTTTGGAAGGAGCGGCCTTGGACTCCATTCTTACTTGGAGAATTTTCCTCAAGATCCCTTTCTATTTCATTTATCCACATTCATTCTTCAATCAGCTGTGTTCTTCTTCTTTTCACTTAAATGTACAGTACCTTCCAGACATTGCAATTTCCCAGCAGCATGACTTTGGTCAAGCTACGTAGACTCCACACTCTTTGAAAACAGAATATTCAATGTACCTACTTCATTGTGTGGTTGTGATGATCAAACTAGATAGACAGTTGTGCATCACTTAACAATGTACACCTAGGAGATTTCACCAGTATATGACCATCATTGTGCTGACACAGACCTAAATGGCACAGCCCACTATACATCCCAACTACACAGTCTGTGCTGTGCAATCATGCATGAAGCCCAGCATTGACTGGAACACCATCATCTGATTCGTGACTGCACATATAATGTAGAAGCATAGCGTCTGACACATAATTAGTGCTCTGTAAATTTCAAACTCTAGGCTGAATCACTCCAGGTTCCTCTCCTACCTCAACTAGAACTTATCCATCAGCTGGGCATCACACCAGTAATCTCAGCACTGGGGGAGTCAAGGTAAGGGAATCACAAGGTCAAGGCCAGCCTGAGCTATCCAGCAAGACTCTGCCTCAAACCACTAAAACATATCCATCAGGTGTACCAGTCCTTATACTACTGAATATTGAATTTATCAGATATTTGAACTAATCTAAGTTTAAAACAAATCATCATTCCATGTTCTTCATTTGCTCATATCCTCGGCAATATTTTTATTTTAAATTGATCTTTGACATCCTTTTTTACAAAAAATCACAAAGAAGGGCATACTTGTGGATACTAACAAGGACACCTCTAATGGGAAATGAAAACTTTAAGAGTCCCAAACCACCCAGTTTAGGTTTCCATCTACACTGCCCACTCTAGAATGTATTTTTATCAGCAACAACTATATACATTTTCAATCACTGTGTAACATGTTACCTCATGTTTAGCACCTCAAAAGTACATGTTTATTATCTCCTAGGTCATGTAGATTAAGTACAGCTCATTTGGGTCTACAGGTCACAGCTGCCCAAGCTGTCAGTAGTCACCTTATCATCTGAAGTTTGAATGGGAAAGGATCTATTTCTAGATTCTTTTATGTTGTCATGCCTATACAATAGAGGACACTGGTTTCCTACTGGCTGTAAGCTGGAGGCTGCCCTCGTATCCTGAAACAACCTTCAGCTCCCTATGCCACAGGCATCTCCTTAGGTGCAACAATGACTGTCTGCATCTTCAGGAATGGCAAGGGAGTTTCTCTAGTAGGCCAAGACTGAGTCTTACAAAACGAAATGTCATCAAAAATACAATATCCTTTCAAAACCTCTGTCATTGTCCATTAGTTGGAAGAAAGTTCAAGATCATAGCTGTATAGAAGACAGAGGATTGCAAGAAGGTGTCACACCAGAAGCAGAGCTTGTGGGAGACAGGAGAACTTTGCCTTCTCACTGAAGAGTGGAAATAAAGAAGCTATGAGACCCTTGAGGCTTTGAAGCTGAGCCATAAAACAACCACCATGTTCCTAAACTCTGTTCAAGCTGTTTTCCAGGAGGCAAACACAAAGCTCTAAGTCCTGACCTAACTTGACCTTGGATGCCTGGTAGAAACAGAAGTCTCTGACTGGTAGAACTTGGGAAGAAAGAATAGGGCCTCTTTGACCTAAATTAGAAGCAATAGGTGTTGTCAGCAGCTGTGAGGCGAACCAGACTCATTAACAAATTCTACATGGACCCCCTGCAAGTATGAACTATTTGACCAGGATTCTCAGTTACCCCCAACCAGTCTTCTTGCTCACTCTATCCTGGGCTCTTTAAATTCTTTCACTGATGGCTCAGGGGAGACTGATTCGAGCATGCTCCTGTCTCCTTGTGATTCAGTCTTCAATAAAGCTCTTTATGCAGAAACCTGTCACCTGTTGCCACAATATTGTCTTCTCTGCCAGGGGGCAATGAGCCCTTGCACATTACACTTTCCAGATTTTTTTCTCTCTTACCCACACAGCACTTTCTCGCTCTCTTTGTGTTTGTCTGTGTGTGTGTGTGTGTGTGTGTGTGTGTGTGTGCATGTGTGTTTGCCTTTCCCCTTTTCTCCATTCCATTCTAGTTTCCCCACACAGGCAACTAACACACACATTCACTTAATTTCCTCTCTGCTAGCAACTTATTTTACAAGCACTAAGGCCAAAACTCCTTGAGATCCATGGGTAACATCAGTGTGACGAAGATGTATGAATTTCCTACAAGTGCTCTGACAAATGACTACATACACTTATCGTCATATAGTTCTGGAATTCAGAAATTCAAATCCATTTCACTAGGACCAGATCTTAGTGTCAGCAGAGCTGTGGTCCCTCCAAAAGTGCTAGCTTCCGGTATTGCCGTTCATGCATTTTTGGCTCATACAGATCCTTCCTTCAACTTCAGTGCTAGCGCCTCAGCATCTTCACATCTTCACATCTCCACTGAGGTTGTCATCTTATCTTCTCTATTCTCTAGTCAAAGTACTCTTGACATCCTTCCACAGTCTTAGAAGGACCATTGTGATTGCATTTAGGGCCTATCCAGTATGACAGCCAGTTTTCTGTTGCTGGGATTGAAAAATCAGCTTAACAGGGCTGGAGAGATGGCTCAGTGGTTAAGGGGCACTGACTGCTCTTGCAGAGGACCCTGGTTTGATTCTCAGCATCCACATCGTGGCTAACAACCATCCATAGCTCCCGTTCAAGAGGAATCTTATGTCTTCTTCTGATCTCCTGGGGCACTGCACGACACAAGTACGCTTACACACATGCAGGCAATGCACTCATATACATACAAAAATAAATAATTTTTTAATTGACTTAAAGGAAGAGAGAATTATTTTGACCCATAGTTTAGGAGAATTTGGTCCATAGTCATTTGATGCCATTACGCTCATCATAGTGAGGAACACACAGAAAAGCAAAGCTACTCACCCGACAGAGACAAGAGGGTGGGTGGTCTGGGGACAAAATACCTAAAGACCTCCTTCTTCCATATAGGCCTCACCTAAAATTTTCACTTCCTCATGATAGTCCACTGAGCTATGAAACCATTAGTAGACTAATGCGTTAATGAGGTTCAAGCCCTCAGGATCTAATCAGCTCCCAAAGGCTCTACATCTGAACACCAATGCTGCACTGGGGCCAAGCCCTTAATACATGAAATTTGGGGAAACATTTTCAATTCAAGCCTAATATTCAGGTAACTTGGACAACCAGGATAATTTCCCTGTCTCCCCACCTCAACTAAATCAAATCTTCAAGATCCCTTTTTCTGTCATATGAAAAGACATTCATAAGTTCCAGGGTCTATGACCAGAGTGTCTCTGGGAATTATTATTCAGCTTACCTCAGATGGATTTATGGACCTTTCTCTGAACCTCTGGAGAAGGAAGAATGGCTGAAATCAGAACTGTATTGATTTGCCATAAAGCCACTGTAATGTGGACAGAGCCTGCCTACAGCTTTGCCAGCTCTGATTTAAAAGATTTCCTGGCCCCAAACCCACAAAACAGATAGACCTGAGTCTATGCCAAACATGAGACCAGAAAATTCTACAGACTAAGAAGTCCTTGGAGATCATCAGTTCTGCCCTTCTACCTCCTACATGAAGAATCTAAAACTCAGATGAGAAAAACTGGTTGTCACATGGAGCTGAGGGAAGAATACTATCTCTGACTCTTTCCACAATACCACACTGCCTTTCTATTGCAATTATCAGGATGCATTTCAAGGATTTACCCCTTCCTAGACTGGGAGTCCCATGAGTACTTAATTCAGAACAGTTGTTCTGCTAAGAGTGCATAAACATCTTGGATTTTGCAAGTCTTTGTCTCAACTACTCGATTCTCCTTACATAGATGACACATAAATAAATGACTAAGCTGTATTCCAATAAAACTTTATTGACAAGAATGGGAACTGGGTCAGATTTGGTCTGTAGGCCATGGCTTGAGGACCCCTAGAATGGAAATAGTCGGTATTCGTAAGCAATTAATATAGGGCTGAAGACTTGGCTAATTAAATCCTCACAACTTTGCTGGCGTATACTATGATCCTCACTTTATGGATGAGGAAACTGAACCTCAGGCAGGTGGCAACTATTTAAAATAACAAAAGGTGCAATTTTTTGGTGTTTTTGAAACAGGGCCTCCCTGCAGACCCAATTGGCCTGGAAGGCATTTATGTAGATCAAGCTGGCCTCAGTCTCACAGTGACCCACCTGCCTCTGACTCCCCAGTGCAAAAGATGCATTTTTAAGCAAAGGCTGACCTCAAATTAACTATGCAGTCAAGGATGACCTTGGACTCCTGACCCTCCTGCCTTCCCCTCCAGGGTGCTGAAATTACAGGTATGCACCACCATGCCAAGTTTGATGTGTGCTAAGGATAAAACTGAGGACTTCTTGAATGCTACACAGGCACCCTGTCAGCCTAGCAACATCTCAGGTCTCTAAAGGATGCATTTTAAGTTACAGGGCTAGAAGGAAAATCCAGACCTCTTCAATTCAAGAACGTTCTCTCCGAGAGGTCCTTAACCCTGGCTACAAGTCCAATCACTTGTGGAACCTGTAAAGAGTATCTATGCTAGCTGATTTTTCTCTCCTTACACCAATTAAGGCAGATTTTCTGGAAATTTTCCCTAAGCCTCCATTCTGTTATCATTACACCCGCAAACTTAAACTGTAATTTGAATCGAGAAATATGCTCTGAGCTAGCATTTTTAATGGTGGGCTTAAAGACCAGATGAACACGAGGAAGAAAGGAAGAGAGAGTGAGACCAAGGCATCAATGGCACACAAGAACATTCTGCCTTAAAAATCAATGCTCAAAATACACAAAACCTATAAAATGGAGAAGATGAATGATTTATATTACAAAAGGAATTTTCACTCATGTGTAAAGATTCTCTAGAGGGCTCTTAACAGATATTTCCTTTGGGGTGATCAAGTGTATACTGAGAGCCCATTAACTGCTGTAGAGGCAGGCTCAGAAACTGCAGTCTTAGGTTTTAAAATGTTTGGTGCCATTGCTAGTTGATGATTAGGAGATATGAAAATAAAAAACACAAAACACAAAGTACAGTGTGAAAATGAGGAAGCATGTCTTAATCACTTGGATTTGGGTCATGTCTCTCCTCAACATTGCTAGCTGCACCAGTAAGCTCCTAACTATTAAAAGAAATAGGATGGGAGTGAAGGGACCTTGGCATTGACACCTGCCCCAAGGCCCTCTGTTCTCTACCTTTAAACCTCAAATCCTAAGAAGAAATTCTCCCACAAACATCCTGAGAATGGAAATAATTGCTTGTTGGCCCTTCCTAGTTGTTTGTGAGGAAAGAAGGTACAGGAAGAAACAGATTAGCTTTGTCGCTGGTCAAGATGAATTCAAGCCTTCAGCCATTAAAATCTTTGTCATGATTGTTGAGCCTTTTGTGACTTCTGATTTCACATTTAAACAGAATGTGGGAGAAAAAGAGGCTGAATCAAAGACAAGTGTAATGAAATAAATAACTCATGTCCTTTTTAGGGTCAAAGGGTTCCGTAAGTAAAACTACAGGATTCCCAGTTAAATTTTGGATAACCAAATTGAGGACAAATTGCTTACAAATGTTACATGAGGCATACTTATATTGAAAAAGATAATAACTCCTTGAAATCTAACCTGGTATCCTCTATCTTACCTAGTAACCTCAGTCCTTGTCTCCCCACAGCTGGCTCTTCCATTCTAGGATAAAGACACATCTTGAGTAAGGGATTCACCACTGTTGTGAAGCCCAATGGCAGCCATTATGACAAAAAGATAAAACTGGACCTCCTATGCGTTAAGGACATTTGAAACCCTTAAAACAGAGAATGAGGGCAGGAGCAAGGTATGAACCTCTTCAGTGGAGAGTTTCCTATAGGTGTGCCATAGGCCTTTCTAGAATCTTCCTGACCTTTACAAACATTGCATGACTTTATTATTGCAGCTCCCACAATCAAACACAATGAGACTTTGAGCCCAATCTCTGTCCAACCTCCAAAGGGCTGATACAACAGAATACCACAAAGTAGGCAGCTAATACACAACAAAATGTATTTCACAGGAGTTTCGGGGCTGGGAAGTTCAAGGTCAAAGCTCCAGCAAATTCAGCATCTGGTGAGGGTTCCTTTCTCAGCTGGCAGATGGAGGCTACTTGCTTTGTCCTCACGTGATGGAAGGAAGCAAGGGAATCATCTGGGATTCTTTCATGGGGGCAAGAATATCATTCTTTTTTAATGATTTATTTATTTTTATTTCATATATATGAGTGTTATGCCTGCATGTATGTAAGTGCAACTGTGTCATGCAATGCCTGTGGAGGATGGAAGAGGGTGTCAGATTCCTTAGAACCGGTGTTAAGGATGGTTGTTAGCCACCATGTGAGTGCTAGGATTCAAACCTGGGTCTTTTGCAAGAACAGCCAGGGCTCTTAACCATTGAGTACCTCTCCAGTCCCACAAATATAATTCTTAAGGCTTTGCTCCAATGACTTAGTCATAGACCCCGAAAAAGTCACACCCCAAGTGACATCACATTAGGCTTTTAGATTTAACATGTGAATTGTCAACAAATACAAACATTTTATATATAGCACAAACTTCCTTGGACACTGAAAAAGATGAGGTTTTTCTCGCACAGATATTTTTCCTTCTTGCTCTCAGAAAAGCCTAACCTGGGTTAGAGTTGAAGAGGATCTCTCACCATGACTTTGAAATAAGTCCTCAAACAACTTGGTGTGGCTCACACAAACCTTGTGCCTTCATTTCTCAACTACAGTTAGGAGGGCAACAATGATGCCTTCTCCCAGGCCTGCAGGGTAGATTAGATCAGACCAGGTGCGGTGTTCAGAGGGCACATGGCATGCTGGCCCTTCAACATGTACTCCGACGGAGTCAATGGAGTCAATGGAGAACTGAATTCTACTCCTACAAAGCTGTCTAGATGCCCCATAAGAAGTAGCATCATTTCTCTAAAGAGATGCTACTTATCCTGGAGACTCCACCCAAGGAAGGAAGGGGCGAGTCTGTCCATGACTCTTAATGGGTTGCAGGCTCCTTGCCCAGGGCCTCTGTGGTTCACTAGCTAGAAGTGTCAACTTTTCCTAGAAGGAAATCTAAAGGAGGGAAAAGTAACCATGCCACATGTTGCTCTGCAGTTGAGTGATCTGTTCACTGACTTGTCTTGCTAAAAACAAGCCAGCTTCCGGAAGCAAGTGCTTACTTTATCAAGAAGGAGAGGCATTTCTGGGCAGTGGCTGGTCATGTTTTGAAGCAGCCCAGCTTCTGAACCATCCTATCATTTCTTTATTCACTCTCCTTACATTTCCTCAGTACCCATCCTGTATCAGATGTTCATCTAAAAGTTGTTATGGATTTAACAAAGAACAAAACACACAAATCCTCACTCTTGGAGAGCTCAGATTCTACTGGGAGAATTCAGATAATAAACACTATAGATATTAAATTATATGCTGGAAAATGCAAGAGTTACAGGAGGGAGAGAAAGAGAGGCAGAGGCAGAGAGACAGTGAAAGACACACACACAGAGGATGGATGGGCACCAGGAATGGCTACCTTTCCAGAGTTTGCCTACAGAGGTCCTTAATGCCTGCAAGCTATAGACAGAAGCTCAGCCAACTGGTACCTCTCTCTAGGATTTGGAATCTGAACAGAGACAGCAAACAACCACCTTCAAAGATGTTTCTAAAGCTAAGGTTGACTTCCCTCTACAGCTGCAGAATGACAAGGATCCAGGGCAATCACACGTGTGGGGATACCTTAGGATGCCCAGTCCGGAGGCCAAGTACTATCCAGACCTTATTTCCTCTGTCTCCTACTTGCTTTTGAAACTACAGATCTATTTCCAACTTAATTCACTGGCATCTCTTCTGTCATTTTGTGTTGACTTCTGCTAGGGAAAAAATTAACTAAATTATATGCATTACACTTTTAGAGGAATCTCTATTCTCACAAGTCCAACTTTATTAAAACAATCCAGAGAAACATTACCAGCCCAGCCCCCTCTTCCCCCAGGATACTTCTCCTGGGAGATGACACAGATAATGAAAGAAATGTCAGTTATTATTTGTTCTGGGAAAGGGGTAGCAAGGCCAAAAGGAAAAGAATGCCCCAGACTGCATTAGTTTGGACACAAATAGACAGAAACGAGGAAGATAGATGGCAGGAGACCTGTTTGGATGCTCGAAGCTTCTCATGTCTGGATAGCAGATTATCTTATGCAGACTGATGATGGAATAATTCCATGAATCCCACCCACACCCTCCAAAAACCATGACTGTGCATGAATGTTTTCCTTCACCAAACACACAAAGAAAGTTAACACCAGAATGGGGTCTGTGCGTTGGGAAAGGGAGTCCGTTTCCTTCCCTCTATGGGACTTCACAGCAGGTGAATACTGATTACATGTTCCTGCTGCCTCCAGCCATTATCTCTGATACTTCTGCCTGCTTCTGGATATGAACCTCCCGCCCCGACCTTGTCTCCCCAGGGATATCAGATCCAGCAATCAGGAAAGTTTTCCTAAAGGAGCTTGGCAGAGAGACATCTTCTGATTATGAGCACTGAATTCACATTCCCAATATTGGTGCCCTTGGGAAATGATAGCAAGCGTCCACCCTGAAGATAACTCTTCACTTGTAGCACGTGCACTCTGGAAAGAGAGAGCATCAGGCCCACCCCCAGAGAGTAGAAGCAAGCTGGAATCTGCACTGTTGTAGAGAGCGCCTGGTGCTTCGGGTTCTTTGGTTAATTATTGCTGTAGCCTCAGAGACCTGAGCACCAGATGCCAGAGGTATCAGGGTGAGAAGACGGCAGGCATGTTATCCTGAAATTGGCAGAGCCTGGTGATTAAGCCTTCAGACACACACAGGGTGTCAACACTAGTGCCAATATGCTGGCAAGTGAGTTCCCACTGTCTAATCCTGCCTTGAGCAGAGATGCCTCACAGGCAAGATTTATTCACAATGTCCATAGTTGAGTGGGAGGGAAGGAAAGAAGTGGCGAGTGTTGGCCACATTCTCATCATCAAAGCCTCAACTGAAGAACCTATCTGTGCAGCACAAATGCTCATAGCAAAATTGCAAAGAAGCGGGAACTGGTGGGGAAATATCCCTGCCTTAGGTCGTGTTCCACTCAGAGTAGTGGAACGCATACCTCAGAACTATCCCACAGACTGAGACTGCAAAGCTGCAGTGTTTATCCATCATCTCCACCTGCTGTTGGGTGACTTCCAGGGACATTAGCTCCTTGGCACTTCCAGCTCACCCTTTGCACTCAGCATCTGCTCCTGTGTCCAGAAAAGTCAAGTCCTCAAAAAGATGGTTGCAAATATTTGAGTTAGCAACTTCACAGCATGCAAAGAAAATACCTGAAGGGCATGGGTAGGGCTCTGAGAGCATCTTCTGCAGCCCCATCATTGTATTTGGGGGACCATTTTGTTAGAGCTCCATACACGTGTTGACCCACAACTAGTAGCATAGGACAGCTATTCTAGCTTCATTTCTGTTGCTGTGTTAAAACAATCTGCCCAAAAGCAGCTTAGGGGAAGAATGGGTTTATTTGTCTTATACTTCCAGAGCACAGTCTGTCACTGAGGGAAGGCAAGAACTCAAGCAGGAACTTGAAGCGGAAACCACAAAGAAGCACTGCTTGTTGGCTTGCTTGTTGACCCCATCGTAATTAGCTCTCTCCTGTAACCCTGGACTGCCTACCCAGGGAATGGCGATACCCATAGTGGGCTGGACTTTTCTACATCAATTAACAATCACGACCATCTACCACAGATGTGACCCACAGATCAATCTGGCCTAGACAATCCCTAAAATGGCAAAAGGCAAAAACCTCCCTTCTCAAGTGATTCTAGACTAGGTCACACTGACAGTTAAAGCTAACTAAGACAGTGTCCAAGTAAAGAGCCTGAGTCAGCTACTAAGATTTCTGGGTCAGTCTTTTCTTCACATGAGAAAGTGGTGCCCTCTTGACCTATATCATAGATGCTAATGAATGTAGTTGTGGTACCCTAGACCCAGCCTCCCCCAAACTAGCCAGTGATAGAAGATGAAAAACGAATTCTTTTGTGTGGTTCACAAAATCTTACATGGTCTGAGTCTTCCCTCATCACACACTTCTTGAACTACTTTCATGTCCTCCCCCACCTCGTTTTATATGCTCCACCTTCAGTGACCTGGTTGGATATCACAAACTGCCATCGGCCCATCCGGTGGTCTTGGCAGGTGTGGGTTTCTTTATCAGGAATGCCCTCATCCGTCTGCAGCACCATTATCACAGTTCCAGTTGCTTGCCTTGTTTAAGCAGCAACATCCTAGAAGCCTGAAGGCAAACATCAGGGAAGCCTGATTGGATGGTACGATTCTGAAGTTTAAATTGCCATATTCTCCACATGCATCAGTAAAATATTCTCAGTGTACAAAGTAGTAGATAGAAATGGGCGTGTTGTTTGACTTGGTGGTTTTGGGTAAGAATTTGGACTAAGCAAATGGTTCAGAATCATGTAAAAAAAAACAGCTATGTACTTAAGAATGGTTAGATATCAGAAAGGAGAGAGTGATAGAGGATGAGGAAAATGAGGAACACTAGGTGGCTAGTTAAACACGTCACAAACATCCACCCACTTCAGCCATGAGAAGTGATGATGTATATGTGCCATTAGCAACATGGTATTTTACTGATTTGTAAAATGAATCACAGAATATTATTACCTACTCAGCACCCTTGTTTTCTGTAGGTGTCTTCAGTGGGGACTCAAATGTTCTGATGTTCTTTAACTTGTTAAATTTACAAAACGGCTTCGGTCCTATAGGGAGAAAACAATAACTTTGGCACACCCAGTCATTCAAACAAATTTCCCAATCATTATCCTTCATTTCCCCTTTGATTGGGAGAAAGAAAATTGCATAACTGGGATCGATCACAGGGAAGTAGAGCTTTCCACATCAAGGGAAAAATCAGTGCGTGGTTTCCTGTGTCCGTGGCTCTCCTTTCCGGGCTGTAGCTTTGCCTGGACAGCTCCTCTGTATTTTTCCTACACACCATTCCATGCCATTCCAAATTTCAGTTAAGTCAGGAAGGAAACATAGAAAATCACACTTCAAACTAAGAGGCGCTCCGTCCTTCACACTCATTGATAATCCTCCAAGGTTACAGTTAATTTGAGATGTCCCACTTGCTTTCATCTGGTCCCCTGTCAGATCTGTCCCCAATAGTTAACACTCTTATGAGAGAGAGAGAGAGAGAGAGAGAGAGAGAGAGAGAGAGAGAGAGAGAGAACCCAGGCTGGCCGGAACCAAAAGGAGATAAGCATATGTTTGTGCAAGCTGAAAAATTGTACTATATGGAACGGAGTCCAAATAAATCAATAAAAGCGGTTTCAGACATGCACTATAGAGAATAACTGTTAATTACTGGTATTACCATTGATATCTATTCATTTGAGACTTTTGTTCGGGAAAAGCAATTGCTTGGTCCTATTATATAACCCAAATCAAGAGAATTTACAAAGAATGGAAGGGAAAAAACATTCTCAGCTGAAACTCAGACAAAAGAACTGAAGGAAAATGAGACAAGTGCTATTTTCTGGGGACTTGGTGAGGCAAAACAGCTCAGCAGAGATATGAACCTACTCAGCTTCATCAAATGCCATTCGTCCAAACCAGTGTATTTTCTGCATATAAATTTTTAAGTCTGAAAGAGACCACATAGGGATCCTTCTAAGAAAAACACTCTACAATCAAAAGGTTTGCCTCCTTCTCTAAGCAGATTTTTGTTCTTAGTTGAATACTTTGGAAAAATTATATAAAATCATGGAGCTTAATCCTTGAAAGCAAGGACTCTATAATCTCAAAGACCTGAAGGAAGAGCCATAGCTGTCATAACATGGTTCAGGGACACCTAGAAGTTTGCTGAAGGCTCCTGAGCAGTATTCCTCAGAGTAAAATGGGCAGAGAGATGCATCAATGGAATCTGTGTGAAGTGCTCAGTCCACATGTGAGCAGGGAAAGAAGCCCACTTGAGCATTTCTATCAGAAGAATTGTAAAGTAGCAAATCGTTACAGGAATGACAAAGGACCAAGGTGCTGATCAGGAGCAGGAAGCTATCCTGATCCCCATGCAGTATATTTAGAAGTCTGGACAGATGCTGAAAGAGATTCCATGATGCTTAAGGAAGAACCAAAATCCTAAATAAAGACAGGATCCTAATATCTATTTGTACATTTCAGTATCAGTTGCTCCATGGTGACCTTGCCAGAGAACAACAATAAACCCAGAACAATCCTGGGGATGAGGGCTTGGGGTCATTTACAGTGTGCTACAGCCACCACCCTGGCTTCAAATATTTTCCTCACAGAGACCCCTGCTTTCTGTCATTGTGGGTTTTCCTATTCTACATATTTAATATAAATGGAATCACACTATATGTGATCTGTCCCTGGCTTAATTAATTTGGCATAACGTTTTCAAGGTCCATACATGTTGCTGCATCTAACAGTATTTTATTCCTATAAAGGGTTATATAATATTCCATACTGTGGATTATACAATTGAGCTGGAACGGACTTGGAAGCGTCTCATAGTACCAGAATATATAATAATAAAGAAGAGGACAAGAAATTGAGAGGGAGTCAGGGGACATGGGAGGAGTTGGTGGGGGATTTGGGAGGGTAGAAATATTGCAAAGACAATACTCAAATGAAATTCTCAAAAATAAATGAATCAATAGAAAGAGAGAAAGAGAGAGAGAGAGAGAGAGAGAGAGAGAGAGAGAGAGAGAGAGAGAGATATACAGGATTTGAAACTATGGATCTTCAGTTGTGACTCCTGTCTTTTCCTCTGTTCAAATCTGGTGCTTTACTGAGTAGCACGCTTGAGGCAGGAAATAATCTAGAGGATTGCTTTAGTGATCATATCAATATTCATTGCGCTGGGTACCAAAGCTCTCATATTCACCTGTTGAGTTGAAAACTCCCAATGGCATAGTTGAATGCACACAGCCTCTATCTCCATCACATGGCACATGAAGCTTTGATTCATCAAAACCAGAAAATGGATCTCCAAAAACAGTCAGGGCTCCAGAAGTCTACCTGAGCACCTTATACACTACACAATGCAATTAGTAGTCTCAAAGGATGTGGTGATTAAATACCATTGCCTAGCCTTCTCAGCTCCCTCACAAGAACTTTAGGTTGTTGATTCACATTACTTCTCCTGAATATCGAAAGTAGTTTTTCCTAAATCATTTGATTTGATTCAATTCAATGCCTCAAGGATCCTTGTAAGGAAATGTCCAGGAGCTGATACTTTCATGCTCTGGGGGAGAGCTCAGCTCTGTTAATATGGTGCCTTGTCTCCCTCCTCTGTCTGAGCTTAGAACAGGAAGAAAGCATTACAGTGGCAATCTCTTAATAGGACTGTGGTTTTTCCCTGCACATTGCATCTCAGGGGATCATTGTCATTTTTTTCTCCTGCAAATGACAATCCAGCTTCTCTGGGCTCCCTGATTGCTGGGGGAGAAATGTTACTGCACAGCTTGTCTCCCATGGTGGTTTATAATTATAACAGAAACCCACTGTTAATAGAGCTGTCTTGCAAAAGATGTATCAGATCCCCAATGCCTAAAAAATATGCCTCATCTTTCCCCGTCCTGATGATGTTGTGCATGCATGCATGAAAGTAACATTCAGAACTGAGGCAATGGCTCAGTCAGTAAAGAGTTTGCCTACAAACTGAGTTCAATCCCCAGTAAAAGTGTCAGACATGGTGGCAGTCACTTTGCAGTCCCAGCACTGGGGAAGGAGAGGGAGGATCCCTGATCCGGTCCAGCCCAACTGGAGAGCTTCAGGCCAATGAGAGACTGTGTCTCAGAGAAGGTGGACAGCATTCCTGAGAATGACACCTGAAGTTGTCCTCTAGCCCTCACATGCACAGGCACACAAATGAATGCAGGCAAATGCAAGCACGTGCACGCGCACACACACACACACACACACACACACACACACTCACGTACATATCCACTACCATAAAAAAAAAACATAAAAATTGAATTTCATCACATACATGAGACGATGATCTTCTCCAGGTCTACTGATTTTCCACTAAATATTTTATAACTCTGCACCTTCATAATTTTATGTGTTCTTCCCTTTTAGCTGAAATAGCCTTCTTCTTATCCCTACATACCCAAACATACCCTTCAATTGCCTTCAGAGATCTCCTCTTCTCACAGTGAACCTCACTCTCCCATGGCATTTGACTGCACCTTCCATTTAGCAATTAATCACGAGCCTCTTTGTGACACTGTCTGCATTCAACTGAACTCTGCACTGTTCACATTGTTCTTGGTCAGGGCCTAGTTTTAACCTTAGCCTAACTTAGAGGAAATGGATTTGTAAGATAAACCTAATGACTGGCAGAGTTCCTTCCTGTCACCCCCTCCCCCCAGCCACCCACCCCTGACCCCTGCCACCTGGCTGCATTTTGAGTATCTCTGTTGGATGCTCCAAACAATGGTTCCCATGGACCACAGAGGCTTTTGAAAGTTATTCCAATTAGATGAGGAGCTCAGCCAAGCAGAATCTACATGGTCATCAATTAATAACAAAGCCACGAGCTTTGTTTCAAGATAACAACTTTATCAAACAATAAAAACAAGTCTTTAGGAAGCATCCATAGGAAAGTTCTGCTTCGAGGGACAACTTAACCACCTATCACTGCGTTGACCCTTATCCGCCCAAGCACAGCTGCCGTTGATTCTATTAGTGTGAACCTCACTCTGATGTGAGTGAGACTTAGGCAGATTTTAACTAAAATGTCTTCTGAACAATCTATTTCCATTGTCAGCAGTCTGGGGGAAGCAACAGTAAATAAAACTGTTCACTCTGGACTTAAGACTACATAGGTTTGAAGCCCAGATCCATGAGACACAAAGCTACTTAGGGACTGATGAGATGAATCAGCAGGTAAAGTGCTTGCTGTGCAGGCCTGGTGACCCAAGAACTCATGGGGAAGGAAAAAGAGAAAACTGACTCCACAGAGTTGTCCTCTGACCTCCACACACTTGATATACACACAATAATGATAACAAATTTTAAGCTACCTAATGTCAGCTGGGCACAGTGGTACTATGTACTAAAGTATAACATAGAATCAAATATATCATAAGTTCTCAACAAATTTAGTTTTTTATTATAATGACATGTCTTGAATCCTTAAGAATTCATAAAACATTTAAAGCAGAGGACTGAATTATCACCCTTAATTATACCCTGTCCTGGCTGTAAAATAAGAGTGCAGACAAAAGCTTTGCACTGATTTATACTGGATTCAAATCCTGTCTCTACAACACACGTGCAGTATGATATTTGGAAACTGATTTAACTCTCCTGATACTTTTTCTCCTAATTTGTAAAATAGATCAACTGTCAGTTTTAAATGTTCCAGCCTAGCAGATGTACATAGATACCTGGATTAAAATAGAGGTACAAGAAGCAGCAATCACTGTGCTCACAGGAGAAGAAGGTATTATTTCTGCTTATGTACCACTGACAATTTGTGAGACTTGAAAGTGCATGTAAACACATACCTCCTCTGTGTGTGTGTGTGTGTGTGTGTGTGTGTGTGATGTATATGGAAAAGGGTGTCTTCATGTGAGTGAGTGCAGGTGTCTAAATGCCAGTGTGTATGTGCATATGCAGAAATCATAGGACAGTCTCATATATCAGTCAGTCCTCACTCTCCAGTTGTTCAGGGCAGGGTCTCTTGCTCACTGCTGGAAACCCCAGGCTAGTTGGCCCACAAACTTCCAGGAATTTCTTCTGCCCCCTATCCTGCATAGGAGTCCCAGGATTACAGGAGCACACTACCACATCAGCTTTGTGTGGATTCTGGGAATTTGAACTCAGGTCATCATGCTTGCATGGTAAGCACTGTACTCACAGAGCCACCAAGCCACCCAAGTGCATTTTAAGACAAAGACAAGTATATTTGGTTCTTCCTTGTCGGGCAGGTGTATTTCTGAAGAAGGATTTGTCAATATTCCTTTGATAAGTTATTTCAGGTGTTTAGATCATCAACTCAACTTATTTAAAAAGGAAGGAATTGTGTGTAGAGAATTCTTTCTACCTACCAAAATTAGTCTGTGCAACCGAGAATACACAAGTCAAAGCAGGACTTAATAAGTTATTCCATCAGTAGAATTCCACTATGGACCCAGTGCTATTTGAATCCCAGTACGCTGAGCTTAAGTACTTGAACCATATTTCTGATCATTCATACACTTTTGGAGAAATTTGGAGACTGTCAAAAATACATTCATAGATTATAATTCTGGGCTTCATTCTCATGCAAATCAACCCCTCCTGAGATGCCTTCTCTGGGACCTAGCCTTTAGAACTTTAAGGAAGACTGTCCTTTGTATGTCATCATTCTAACTGAGCCTTAATTAACACCAGCTGGGATTTGGCAATACAAACAAGGGCAACAGGACATCACTTATGGCAGAAGATACACCAAGTAGAAAACTTCTAAGACTGAGCGTGAAACACCTAAAAGTGTCTGTTTCAAGACTCGGCACTGTTTGTCCATCCAGTGCAAACCCTTCTCTTGTCAAGCATGAGCTAAAGAATGAGTTTCCCACCTGATGTAAGGGGTTAAAGCCTCAGGTCGGGTTCCTGGTAGTCATTCTGCTCCCCTGGAAAAAGTCAGTCTCTGGGAAGCACAGCACTTTTCCATGCCTAGAGTTTGCTCTGCACCTAGAGAACTTACCCAAACGAGAAAGGAACACACAAACTTAAGGCTTCAAATGCCTCAAATACCAGAGAATGCCCCTCCAGACAGCATCCGTATCTACTACCCTGAGAGCAGCAGAAATCTCCAAAACACACTCTAGGGAAAAGATGCTGGGTATGCAATCTGCCAACTAGAAACCCAAACCCAGCTTGCTTCTAAGTGAGAAGAATGAAACAAAGAAAATGGAAAGGAGTCTAGTTAACAGGGTTAAATATCAGACAAACCTGGGTTTGCATCTTGTCACAACCACATCTGGTGATGCCAGGACACATCTCCATAGCTCAGGCTCCTCCTTGTAAGATAAGATTCATCAAAGTAACCCCTACCTGACAGAACTGTGATGATCTCTCAGACCATATAATCTATCAAAGTGTTTATGCCACAGCTAGTAAAAAATGAGTATTTGCTAAGGTTTTGATAAAAATGTTCTGAGGGTATGATATGTACGATATCACTTAATATTATAACTCTAGGAAACAGGAATATTTTCTCCTCTCTTTCTCTCTCTCTCTCTCTCTCATCTATATTTATTGTGAGAAATAAGAGACTTAAAAAATAAAATGAGGCTACAGTATACAGACCTGTAATCCTAGCACTTAGAAAGACGGTGGAAGAAAGCTGAGGCTACACAGTAAGGTCCAGGCTAGCCTGAACTACATAGCAAGATCCTATTTCAAAAAAAAAAAAAAAAAAAAAAAAAAAAAGGAAGGAAGAAAAGAAAGAAAAAGAAAAAAGGAATTTCCTTTTCTTTGACAGTTAAGAAGTAGCACAGGTGTGATTAAAACACAGGTCAGAGGCTGGAGAGATATCTCAGTGGCTAAGAGCATTGACTGCTCTTACAGAAAGCCAGGCTTCAAATCCCAGCACTCACATGGAGACTAACAACCAAGTGAAGTTCCAGTTCCAGGGGCTCTGAAGCCCTCTTCTGTCCCCCACCAGCATCGCATAACACAGGTGCACTTACATCCATGCAGGCAATACACTCACACATAAAATATTAAAATAAATGTTTTAAGTACTTTAAAACACGGGTCAGTCTGTTTCAAACACCCTCAGTTAATTTCATCAAATATCAGTGAAGGAGGATCAAGTCTTTTTTAACCCTTGACCCCAGTTACATAACCCCTCACTGAAGGATAGGTTTGGCCACACCAATGAGCCAAGGGATGAGCTGCTCTGACCTCCAAGCTGCAAAACGCGAAGCAATTATTTAAAAGTTTATAAAGTCTCACCTCATATAACCAAATCACCTGAGGGCACAAGTGCAAAACTCAACCCCCTCAATAAAAATACTTCCATATTCCTGAAACTGCAAGTGGGGAGTTCTATATTTTCATAAAGTTAATACCCTGGGGATAGTGTTTGTAGTCTGCTGACTCAGGATCCCCTTCACTGAACAACTTTGAGGAAGCGGACGAGATGGAGCTCACGTTGACTGAGCACCCACTGTCAACTACTGTGACAGAGGTCTGTCGCTTCATCCACCAATAACACCAAGAGGAAAGAATTTTTAACTTTGCTTCACTGGGAGGACACTGGGGGACAGAGAGGTTAAATGACTTGCCCAATATCATTCAAAAGGAAAAGGAGCCTTTAAACTCAGGTTTGTGTAAACCCAATGCCACCTCAAGGATACCATTCACCTAGTATATGATGGCTTTCACACCTATGTATGTCCCCAAAGTACTTCTCATGTCCACACCAGGCTTTCAGAGACAGTTTTCCTCAAGAGAAGCTAAAATGAATGGTGTTGGGGCCACCATGGAGAGAAGATGAGGCATGATGTCTTAGAAATGAAACACCTTTCCCAGAAGCACTGCCCTCCCTCTGTGTCTCCTGATGAGTGAAGCCTTCTGAACAAAGCAGCAGCTCCGTTTCCACCTTATTAAACTGTGCACTCTTCTCTTTAATTCCCATCTCTTCTCCCTGCCTGAGCTTTGCTGGAGTATAAAGTTCTCTTTCCCTGTGATCTTTATGCCCTTAGAAATTACAGCATGCTGAACATGAGCTTTAATTATGGAAAAAGAGGTGTGCCGTGGAAAAAGTCACACCTAGGATTTTCCAGTGCAGAGGACAGACAGATCCCAGTCGGCACGGCAATATCCTTTGCTAGAGTTGTGGTATTATAGCAAAATTGCAGCTATAGAAATCATACCATGCCACTGAAAATGCTATGTCAGTGCTTTTTGAATAAACCAGCTTTCTTGTGACTTATTAAGTTAGCTCTAGAAATCAGTTCTGAGATAAAACCTGTCTTGCGAAATATCATTTTCACCTTTTGCATCCTGAAAGAGCACTAATCAGTTCGTTCTAACATTCACCAAATTCACTGTCTACATTTAATTAAAATAAATTTTTAAATATGTAATGCTGAAGTGACCCCCTTTATAAATGGGAATTTGCACAGGTGTTTCAGCAGGGGAGAAGATATTAAATGACCAATCATGCAGAGTTCTACACATACCTAGGATACAGTAAGCTATAAAGATCTCCACCCTGTCACATAAGGAAATAAGGGAAGGGACGATACACTTCAAAGTTTTAACGTTTCTTAAATACAGAAAAAAGTTGAGGTCACGGGGAAACCTACTGAAACCATCCAAGATGGTAGTCACTAGGTACACTCAGCTACTGAGGCCTTAAGATGTGGCTAAGGAAGTGAATCTTTCATGCTATATCATAATTTAATCCATTTAGATTACAATTTATATAACACACATGATCAGGGCTTACCACAATGGATAGTTAAATTACTAAACAATGTTCCTAATGAACACAGGTATAAATGTGCCAAAAATCCTAGCAAATGAAATCCAGTAATCTATAAGAAGGATCAAACATCATGACTGAATCAGAATTATCCAAAGAAATTCAAGGTTTTTTCAACAATCAATGTGCCAGGCATAGTGGCACATGCCTATCACCCTAGGAGGTAGAGTCAAGAGATTCCTAGCCTGGGATACACAGTGAGACTCCAAACAAAAAAAAGCCAGTCAGTCCATAAGTTTCGCCATATCAGTAGAATAAGGAGGTAAATCTATAAGATTCTATCAATGGATGCAGAAAAAATGAAACCAAATAACTCAACATCTGTTCATAGCAAGTCAGCAATGAAAGAAAACGTTTGAACTGATAAAAGACATCTAGGGGCAAAAAAAAATACATCTGGGGGTACTATCATGCTTAAGGGAAAAGTCTGAACACTTCACTTATAAGATGAGGATCAAAGAAAGAGACAGTACCCACTTCCATCAATTCTAGTCAATATTTTACTAGAGGTCCTGACCAAAACAATAAAGCAAGAAAAATTATCACATGTCCATAGATTCCTTTTTGTGGTCAATTGTTGTCTTTTTCTAGAGCCTTTACAATGCTATAAACCTGTGACTCAAAACTCCAAATTCACGATCTTCTAATTCAAGATCTAAAAGTCAAACAGAATCTTAACTGCTTCTCTCACTAAGAATTAATGTTGGTTTTAGAGGCAGGCATACCTCTGTGGGTTTGAGACCAATCTGGTCTATATAGTAAGCTCTAGATCAACCAGGTACTACACAGTGAGACCCTGCCTCAAAAATTCATTGTTGGCTTTAATGTCTCATATGTCTTCCACTTAGAGATGCTAGCTATCATATGTCTTTACCCATCTACAAGAGTACTTCAGGGTGATTCTTGCTATTAATGTACTTCCATAGACTCCAAATTCAGTCTAGAGGCAGCCCGGACCGAGGTACCTTTGCCAGAACTGAGGTTTCAATCTCCAGGAACATCTTGCCTCGTGGCCACCTCCCACCAGGCCAAGGAGGCCGCCGTGGATGAGGAGGCCGCCATGGACGAGGAGGCAACCGTGCACAAGGAGGCCTCCCGGGCCAAGGAGGCAGCTGTGGAAGAGGAGGCAGCTGTGGACGAGGAGGCAGCCGTGGACGAGGAGGCAGCCAGTGGACGATGAGGCCACCGTGCATGAGGAGGCAGCCGTGGACGACAAGGCAGCCGGGACCGAGGAGGCAGCCGGTTATGAAGTGGCAGACGTGGACGAGGAGGCAGCTGTGGCCGAGTCTGCAGCCGGGTACGAGGAGGCAGCCGTGGCCGAGCAGGCAGCTGTGGACGAGGAGGCAGCCTTGGCCGAAGACGGAGCCGTGGCCGAGGAGGCAGTTCGGGCAGAGTAGGCAGCGGAGGCAGAGTAGGCAGCCGTGGCCGAGGAGGCAGAGGTGGGTGACCGTCCGGTTGATCGCATTGGTCTTCTGGGTCCTGGGCGCCATGCGCTTCTGGGCAGTGGACAGACGAGACAGCCAGGACCGAGGAGGGAGCCGGTTACGAGGAGGCAGCCGGGTACGAGGAGGCAGCCGGATACAAGTAGGCAGCCGATGCCAAGCAGACAGCCATGGACGAGGAGGCAGCCGTGGACGAGGAGGCAGCCGTGGACGAGGAGGCAGCATTGGCCGAGGAGGCAGCCGGGGCCGAAGACCAAGCTGTGGCTGAGGAGGCAGCCGGGGCAGAGTAGGCAGCGTAGGCAACTGTGGACGACAACCGAGTCGGGGAAGAGGATGCTGCCCGGGCCGATACACGCAACACATACGAGGGTGCTTGTGTCACCTACACCGCATTGTGCAGCTGTGAGGCAGCTGTGGACGAGCAGGCAGCCGTGGCTGAGCAGGCAGCCGTGGACGAGGAGGCAGCCGGGGCTGAATAGACAGCCGGTGCCAAGCAGACAGCCATGGACGAGGAGGCAGCCGTGGACAAGGAGGCAGCCGGGGCCGAAGACCAAGCTGTGGCTGAGGAGGCAGCCAGGGCAGAGTAGGCAGCGTAGGCAACTGTGGACGACAACCGAGTCGGGGACGAGGATGCTGCCCGGGCCGATACACGCAACACATACGAGGGTGCTTGCGTCACCTACACCGCATTGTGCAGCTGTGAGGCAGCTGTGGACGAGCAGGCAGCCGTGGACGAGGAGGCAGCCGGGGCTGAATAGACAGCCGGTGCCAAGCAGACAGCCATGGACGAGGAGGCAGCCGTGGACAAGGAGGCAGCCGGGGCCGAAGACCAAGCCGTGGCCGAGGAGGCAGTTCGGGCAGAGTAGGCAGCGGAGGCAGAGTAGGCAGCCGTGGCCGAGGAGGCAGAGCTGGGTGACCGTCCGGTTGATCGCATTGGTCTTCTGGGTCCTGGGCGCCATGCGCTTCTGGGCCGTGGACAGACGAGACAGCCAGGACCGAGGAGGGAGCCGGTTACGAGGAGGCAGCCGGGGCCGAGGAGGCAGCCGGATACAAGTAGGCAGCCGATGCCAAGCAGACAGCCATGGACGAGGAGGCAGCCGTGGACGAGGAGGCAGCCGT
This sequence comes from Eospalax fontanierii, assembly GCA_035773235.1. Classification (NCBI taxonomy): domain Eukaryota; kingdom Metazoa; phylum Chordata; class Mammalia; order Rodentia; family Spalacidae; genus Eospalax; species Eospalax fontanierii. The sequence goes on from CM069546.1 coordinate 40,260,724, forward strand.
GGACGAGGAGGCAGCCTTGGCCGAGGAGGCAGCCGGGGCCGAAGACCAAGCTGTGGCTGAGGAGGCAGCCGGGGCAGAGTAGGCAGCCTGGGCAAATATTGCTAATTCCATATCGGGGACGAGGATGCTGCCCGGGCCGATACACGCAACACATACGAGGGTGCTTGTGTCACCTACACCGCATTGTGCAGCTGTGAGGCAGCTGTGGACGAGCAGGCAGCCGTGGCTGAGCAGGCAGCCGTGGACGAGGAGGCAGCCGGGGCTGAATAGACAGCCGGTGCCAAGCAGACAGCCATGGACGAGGAGGCAGCCGTGGACAAGTAGGCAGCCGGGGGCGAAGACCAAGCCGTGGCCGAGGAGGCAGTTCGGGCAGAGTAGGCAGCGGAGGCAGAGTAGGCAGCCGTGGCCGAGGAGGCAGAGCTGGGTGACCGTCCGGTTGATCGCATTGGTCTTCTGGGTCCTGGGCGCCATGTGCTTCTGGGCCGTGGACAGACGAGACAGCCAGGACCGAGGAGGGAGCCGGTTACGAGGAGGCAGCCGGGGCCGAGGAGGCAGCCGGATACAAGTAGGCAGCCGATGCCAAGCAGACAGCCATGGACGAGGAGGCAGCCGTGGACGAGGAGGCAGCCTTGGCCGAGGAGGCAGCCGGGGCCGAAGACCAAGCTGTGGCTGAGGAGGCAGCCGGGGAAGAGGAGGCAGCGTAGGCAACTGTGGACGACAACCGAGTCGGGGACGAGGATGCTGCCCGGGCCGATACACGCAACACATACGAGGGTGCTTGTGTCACCTACACCGCATTGTGCAGCTGTGAGGAAGCTGTGGACGAGCAGGCAGCCGTGGCTGAGCAGGCAGTCGTGGACGAGGAGGCAGCCGGGGCTGAATAGACAGCCGGTGCCAAGCAGACAGCCATGGACGAGGAGGCAGCCGTGGACAAGGAGGCAGCCGGGGCCGAAGACCAAGCCGTGGCCGAGGAGGCAGTTCGGGCAGAGTAGGCAGCGGAGGCAGAGTAGGCAGCCGTGGCCGAGGAGGCAGAGCTGGGTGACCGTCCGGTTGATCGCATTGGTCTTCTTGGTCCTGGGCGCCATGCGCTTCTGGGCCGTGGACAGACGAGACAGCCAGGACCGAGGAGGGAGCCGGTTACGAGGAGGCAGCCGGGGCCGAGGAGGCAGCCGGATACAAGTAGGCAGCCGATGCCAAGCAGACAGCCATGGACGAGGAGGCAGCCGTGGACGAGGAGGAAGCCGTGGACGAGGAGGCAGCCTTGGCCGAGGAGGCAGCCGGGGCCGAAGACCAAGCTGTGGCTGAGGAGGCAGCCGGGGCAGAGTAGGCAGCGTAGGCAACTGTGGACGACAACCGAGTCGGGGACGAGGATGCTGCCCGGGCCGATACACGCAACACATACGAGGGTGCTTGCGTCACCTACACCGCATTGTGCAGCTGTGAGGCAGCTGTGGACGAGCAGGCAGCCGTGGACGAGGAGGCAGCCGGGGCTGAATAGACAGCCGGTGCCAAGCAGACAGCCATGGACGAGGAGGCAGCCGTGGACAAGTAGGCAGCCGGGGGCGAAGACCAAGCCGTGGCCGAGGAGGCAGTTCGGGCAGAGTAGGCAGCGGAGGCAGAGTAGGCAGCCGTGGCCGAGGAGGCAGAGCTGGGTGACCGTCCGGTTGATCGCATTGGTCTTCTGGGTCCTGGGCGCCATGCGCTTCTGGGCCGTGGACAGACGAGACAGCCAGGACCGAGGAGGGAGCCGGTTACGAGGAGGCAGCCGGGGCCGAGGAGGCAGCCGGATACAAGTAGGCAGCCGAAGCCAAGCAGACAGCCATGGACGAGGAGGCAGCCGTGGACGAGGAGGCAGCCGTGGACGAGGAGGCAGCCTTGGCCGAGGAGGCAGCCGGGGCCGAAGACCAAGCTGTGGCTGAGGAGGCAGCCGGGGCAGAGTAGGCAGCGTAGGCAACTGTGGACGACAACCGAGTCGGGGAAGAGGATGCTGCCCGGGCCGATACACGCAACACATACGAGGGTGCTTGTGTCACCTACACCGCATTGTGCAGCTGTGAGGCAGCTGTGGACGAGCAGGCAGCCGTGGCTGAGCAGGCAGTCGTGGACGAGGAGGCAGCCGGGGCTGAATAGACAGCCGGTGCCAAGCAGACAGCCATGGACGAGGAGGCAGCCGTGGACAAGGAGGCAGCCGGGGGCGAAGACCAAGCCGTGGCCGAGGAGGCAGTTCGGGCAGAGTAGGCAGCGGAGGCAGAGTAGGCAGCCGTGGCCGAGGAGGCAGAGCTGGGTGACCGTCCGGTTGATCGCATTGGTCTTCTGGGTCCTGGGCGCCATGCGCTTCTGGGCCGTGGACAGACGAGACAGCCAGGACCGAGGAGGGAGCCGGTTACGAGGAGGCAGCCGGGGCCGAGGAGGCAGCCGGATACAAGTAGGCAGCCGATGCCAAGCAGACAGCCATGGACGAGTAGGCAGCCGTGGACGAGGAGGCAGCCGTGGACGAGGAGGCAGCCTTGGCCGAGGAGGCAGCCGGGGCCGAAGACCAAGCTGTGGCTGAGGAGGCAGCCGGGGCAGAGTAGGCAGCCTGGGCAAATATTACTAATTTCGTATCGGGGACGAGGATGCTGCCCGGGCCGATACACGCAACACATACGAGGGTGCTTGTGTCACCTACACCGCATTGTGCAGCTGTGAGGCAGCTGTGGACGAGCAGGCAGCCGTGGCTGAGCAGGCAGCCGTGGACGAGGAGGCAGCCGGGGCTGAATAGACAGCCGGTGTCAAGCAGACAGCCATGGACGAGGAGGCAGCCGTGGACAAGTAGGCAGCCGGGGGCGAAGACCAAGCCGTGGCCGAGGAGGCAGTTCGGGCAGAGTAGGCAGCGGAGGCAGAGTAGGCAGCCGTGGCCGAGGAGGCAGAGCTGGGTGACCGTCCGGTTGATCGCATTGGTCTTCTGGGTCCTGGGCGCCATGCGCTTCTGGGCCGTGGACAGACGAGACAGAAAGGACCGAGGAGGGAGCCGGTTACGAGGAGGCAGCCGGGGCCGAGGAGGCAGCCGGATACAAGTAGGCAGCCGAAGCCAAGCAGACAGCCATGGACGAGGAGGCAGCCGTGGACGAGGAGGCAGCCGTGGACGAGGAGGCAGCCTTGGCCGAGGAGGCAGCCGGGGCCGAAGACCAAGCTGTGGCTGAGGAGGCAGCCGGGGCAGAGTAGGCAGCGTAGGCAACTGTGGACGACAACCGAGTCGGGGAAGAGGATGCTGCCCGGGCCGATACACGCAACACATACGAGGGTGCTTGTGTCACCTACACCGCATTGTGCAGCTGTGAGGCAGCTGTGGACGAGCAGGCAGCCGTGGCTGAGCAGGCAGTCGTGGACGAGGAGGCAGCTGGGGCTGAATAGACAGCCGGTGCCAAGCAGACAGCCATGGACGAGGAGGCAGCCGTGGACAAGGAGGCAGCCGGGGGCGAAGACCAAGCCGTGGCCGAGGAGGCAGTTCGGGCAGAGTAGGCAGCGGAGGCAGAGTAGGCAGCCGTGGCCGAGGAGGCAGAGCTGGGTGACCGTCCGGTTGATCGCATTGGTCTTCTGGGTCCTGGGCGCCATGCGCTTCTGGGCGGTGGACAGACGAGACAGCCAGGACCAAGGAGGGAGCCGGTTACGAGGAGGCAGCCGGGGCCGAGGAGGCAGCCGGATACAAGTAGGCAGCCGATGCCAAGCAGACAGTCATGGACGAGGAGGCAGCCGTGGACGAGGAGGCAGCCGTGGACGAGGAGGCAGCCGTGGACGAGGAGGCAGCCGGGGCCGAAGACCAAGCTGTGGCTGAGGAGGCAGCCGGGGCAGAGTAGGCAGCGTAGGCAACTGTGGACGACAACCGAGTCGGGGACGAGGATGCTGCCCGGGCCGATACACGCAACACATACGAAGGTGTTGTGTCACCTACACCGCATTGTGCAGCTGTGAGTCAGCTGTGGACGAGCAGGCAGCCGTGGCTGAGCAGGCAGCCGTGGACGAGGAGGCAGCCGGGGCTGAATAGAGAGCCGGTGCCAAGCAGACAGCCATGGACGAGGAGGCAGCCGTGGACAAGGAGGCAGCCGGGGCCGAAGACCAAGCCGTGGCCGAGGAGGCAGTTCGGGCAGAGTAGGCAGCGGAGGCAGAGTAGGCAGCCGTGGCCGAGGAGGCAGAGCTGGGTGACCGTCCGGTTGATCGCATTGGTCTTCTGGGTCCTGGGCACCATGCGCTTCTGGGCCGTGGACAAACGAGACAGCCAGGACCGAGGAGGGAGCCGGTTACGAGGAGGCAGCCGGGGCCGAGGAGGCAGCCGGATACAAGTAGGCAGCCGATGCCAAGCAGACAGCCATGGACGAGGAGGCAGCCCTGGACGAGGAGGCAGCCTTGGCCGAGGAGGCAGCTGGGGCCGAAGACCAAGCTGTGGCTGAGGAGGCAGCCGGGGCAGAGTAGGCAGCGTAGGCAACTGTGGACGACAACCGAGTCGGGGAAGAGGATGCTGCCCGGGCCGATACACGCAACACATACGAGGGTGCTTGTGTCACCTACACCGCATTGTGCAGCTGTGAGGCAGCTGTGGACGAGCAGGCAGCCGTGGCTGAGCAGGCAGTCGTGGACGAGGAGGCAGCCGGGGCTGAATAGACAGCCGGTGCCAAGCAGACAGCCATGGACGAGGAGGCAGCCGTGGACAAGGAGGCAGCCGGGGGCGAAGACCAAGCCGTGGCTGAGGAGGCAGTTCGGGCAGAGTAGGCAGCGGAGGCAGAGTAGGCAGCCGTGGCCGAGGAGGCAGAGCTGGGTGACCGTCCGGTTGATCGCATTGGTCTTCTTGGTCCTGGGCGCCATGCGCTTCTGGGCCGTGGACAGACGAGACAGCCAGGACCGAGGAGGGAGCCGGTTACGAGGAGGCAGCCGGGGCCGAGGAGGCAGCCGGATACAAGTAGGCAGCCGATGCCAAGCAGACAGCCATGGACGAGGAGGCAGCCGTGGACGAGGAGGCAGCCTTGGCCGAGGAGGCAGCCGGGGCCGAAGACCAAGCTGTGGCTGAGGAGGCAGCCGGGGCAGAGTAGGCAGCGTAGGCAACTGTGGACGACAACCGAGTCGGGGACGAGGATGCTGCCCGGGCCGATACACGCAACACATACGAGGGTGCTTGCGTCACCTACACCGCATTGTGCAGCTGTGAGGCAGCTGTGGACGAGCAGGCAGCCGTGGACGAGGAGGCAGCCGGGGCTGAATAGACAGCCGGTGCCAAGCAGACAGCCATGGACGAGGAGGCAGCCGTGGACAAGGAGGCAGCCGGGGCCGAAGACCAAGCCGTGGCCGAGGAGGCAGTTCGGGCAGAGTAGGCAGCGGAGGCAGAGTAGGCAGCCGTGGCCGAGGAGGCAGAGCTGGGTGACCGTCCGGTTGATCGCATTGGTCTTCTGGGTCCTGGGCGCCATGCGCTTCTGGGCCGTGGACAGACGAGACAGCCAGGACCGAGGAGGGAGCCGGTTACGAGGAGGCAGCCGGGGCCGAGGAGGCAGCCGGATACAAGTAGGCAGCCGATGCCAAGCAGACAGCCATGGACGAGGAGGCAGCCGTGGACGAGGAGGCAGCCGTGGACGAGGAGGCAGCCTTGGCCGAGGAGGCAGCCGGGGCCGAAGACCAAGCTGTGGCTGAGGAGGCAGCCGGGGCAGAGTAGGCAGCCTGGGCAAATATTGCTAATTCCATATCGGGGACGAGGATGCTGCCCGGGCCGATACACGCAACACATACGAGGGTGCTTGTGTCACCTACACCGCATTGTGCAGCTGTGAGGCAGCTGTGGACGAGCAGGCAGCCGTGGCTGAGCAGGCAGCCGTGGACGAGGAGGCAGCCGGGGCTGAATAGACAGCCGGTGCCAAGCAGACAGCCATGGACGAGGAGGCAGCCGTGGACAAGTAGGCAGCCGGGGGCGAAGACCAAGCCGTGGCCGAGGAGGCAGTTCGGGCAGAGTAGGCAGCGGAGGCAGAGTAGGCAGCCGTGGCCGAGGAGACAGAGCTGGGTGACCGTCCGGTTGATCGCATTGGTCTTCTGGGTCCTGGGCGCCATGTGCTTCTGGGCCGTGGACAGACGAGACAGCCAGGACCGAGGAGGGAGCCGGTTACGAGGAGGCAGCCGGGGCCGAGGAGGCAGCCGGATACAAGTAGGCAGCCGATGCCAAGCAGACAGCCATGGACGAGGAGGCAGCCGTGGACGAGGAGGCAGCCTTGGCCGAGGAGGCAGCCGGGGCCGAAGACCAAGCTGTGGCTGAGGAGGCAGCCGGGGAAGAGGAGGCAGCGTAGGCAACTGTGGACGACAACCGAGTCGGGGACGAGGATGCTGCCCGGGCCGATACACGCAACACATACGAGGGTGCTTGTGTCACCTACACCGCATTGTGCAGCTGTGAGGAAGCTGTGGACGAGCAGGCAGCCGTGGCTGAGCAGGCAGTCGTGGACGAGGAGGCAGCCGGGGCTGAATACACAGCCGGTGCCAAGCAGACAGCCATGGACGAGGAGGCAGCCGTGGACAAGGAGGCAGCCGGGGCCGAAGACCAAGCCGTGGCCGAGGAGGCAGTTCGGGCAGAGTAGGCAGCGGAGGCAGAGTAGGCAGCCGTGGCCGAGGAGGCAGAGCTGGGTGACCGTCCGGTTGATCGCATTGGTCTTCTTGGTCCTGGGCGCCATGCGCTTCTGGGCCGTGGACAGACGAGACAGCCAGGACCGAGGAGGGAGCCGGTTACGAGGAGGCAGCCGGGGCCGAGGAGGCAGCCGGATACAAGTAGGCAGCCGATGCCAAGCAGACAGCCATGGACGAGGAGGCAGCCGTGGACGAGGAGGAGGCCGTGGACGAGGAGGCAGCCTTGGCCGAGGAGGCAGCCGGGGCCGAAGACCAAGCTGTGGCTGAGGAGGCAGCCGGGGCAGAGTAGGCAGCCTGGGCAAATATTACTAATTTCGTATCGGGGACGAGGATGCTGCCCGGGCCGATACACGCAACACATACGAGGGTGCTTGTGTCACCTACACCGCATTGTGCAGCTGTGAGGCAGCTGTGGACGAGCAGGCAGCCGTGGCTGAGCAGGCAGCCGTGGACGAGGAGGCAGCCGGGGCTGAATAGACAGCCGGTGCCAAGCAGACAGCCATGGACGAGGAGGCAGCCGTGGACAAGTAGGCAGCCGGGGGCGAAGACCAAGCCGTGGCCGAGGAGGCAGTTCGGGCAGAGTAGGCAGCGGAGGCAGAGTAGGCAGCCGTGGCCGAGGAGGCAGAGCTGGGTGACCGTCCGGTTGATCGCATTGGTCTTCTGGGTCCTGGGCGCCATGCGCTTCTGGGCCGTGGACAGACGAGACAGCCAGGACCGAGGAGGGAGCCGGTTACGAGGAGGCAGCCGGGGCCGAGGAGGCAGCCGGATACAAGTAGGCAGCCGAAGCCAAGCAGACAGCCATGGACGAGGAGGCAGCCGTGGACGAGGAGGCAGCCTTGGCCGAGGAGGCAGCCGGGGCCGAAGACCAAGCTGTGGCTGAGGAGGCAGCCGGGGAAGAGGAGGCAGCGTAGGCAACTGTGGACGACAACCGAGTCGGGGACGAGGATGCTGCCCGGGCCGATACACGCAACACATACGAGGGTGCTTGTGTCACCTACACCGCATTGTGCAGCTGTGAGGAAGCTGTGGACGAGCAGGCAGCCGTGGCTGAGCAGGCAGTCGTGGACGAGGAGGCAGCCGGGGCTGAATAGACAGCCGGTGCCAAGCAGACAGCCATGGACGAGGAGGCAGCCGTGGACAAGGAGGCAGCCGGGGCCGAAGACCAAGCCGTGGCCGAGGAGGCAGTTCGGGCAGAGTAGGCAGCGGAGGCAGAGTAGGCAGCCGTGGCCGAGGAGGCAGAGCTGGGTGACCGTCCGGTTGATCGCATTGGTCTTCTTGGTCCTGGGCGCCATGCGCTTCTGGGCCGTGGACAGACGAGACAGCCAGGACCGAGGAGGGAGCCGGTTACGAGGAGGCAGCCGGGGCCGAGGAGGCAGCCGGATACAAGTAGGCAGCCGATGCCAAGCAGACAGCCATGGACGAGGAGGCAGCCTTGGACGAGGAGGCAGCCTTGGCCGAGGAGGCAGCCGGGGCCGAAGACCAAGCTGTGGCTGAGGAGGCAGCCGGGGCAGAGTAGGCAGCGTAGGCAACTGTGGACGACAACCGAGTCGGGGACGAGGATGCTGCCCGGGCCGATACACGCAACACATACGAGGGTGCTTGCGTCACCTACACCGCATTGTGCAGCTGTGAGGCAGCTGTGGACGAGCAGGCAGCCGTGGACGAGGAGGCTGCCGGGGCTGAATAGACAGCCGGTGCCAAGCAGACAGCCATGGACGAGGAGGCAGCCGTGGACAAGGAGGCAGCCGGGGGCGAAGAGCAAGCCGTGGCCGAGGAGGCAGCCGGGGCAGAGTAGGCAGCGTAGGCAACTGTGGACGACAACCGAGTCGGGGAAGAGGATGCTGCCCGGGCCGATACACGCAACACATACGAGGGTGCTTGTGTCACCTACACCGCATTGTGCAGCTGTGAGGCAGCTGTGGACGAGCAGGCAGCCGTGGCTGAGCAGGCAGTCGTGGACGAGGAGGCAGCCGGGGCTGAATAGACAGCCGGTGCCAAGCAGACAGCCATGGACGAGGAGGCAGCCGTAGACAAGGAGGCAGCCGGGGGCGAAGAGCAAGCCGTGGCCGAGGAGGCAGTTCGGGCAGAGTAGGCAGCGGAGGCAGAGTAGGCAGCCGTGGCCGAGGAGGCAGAGCTGGGTGACCGTCCGGTTGATCGCATTGGTCTTCTTGGTCCTGGGCGCCATGCGCTTCTGGGCCGTGGACAGACGAGACAGCCAGGACCGAGGAGGGAGCCGGTTACGAGGAGGCAGCCGGGGCCGAGGAGGCAGCCGGATACAAGTAGGCAGCCGATGCCAAGCAGACAGCCATGGACGAGGAGGCAGCCGTGGACGAGGAGGAAGCCGTGGACGAGGAGGCAGCCTTGGCCGAGGAGGCAGCCGGGGCCGAAGACCAAGCTGTGGCTGAGGAGGCAGCCGGGGCAGAGTAGGCAGCGTAGGCAACTGTGGACGACAACCGAGTCGGGGACGAGGATGCTGCCCGGGCCGATACACGCAACACATACGAGGGTGCTTGTGTCACCTACACCGCATTGTGCAGCTGTGAGGCAGCTGTGGACGAGCAGGCAGCCGTGGACGAGGAGGCAGCCGGGGCTGAATAGACAGCCGGTGCCAAGCAGACAGCCATGGACGAGGAGGCAGCCGTGGACAAGGAGGCAGCCGGGGCCGAAGACCAAGCCGTGGCTGAGGAGGCAGTTCGGGCAGAGTAGGCAGCGGAGGCAGAGTAGGCAGCCGTGGCCGAGGAGGCAGAGCTGGGTGACCGTCCGGTTGATCGCATTGGTCTTCTGGGTCCTGGGCGCCATGCGCTTCTGGGCCGTGGACAGACGAGACAGCCAGGACCGAGGAGGGAGCCGGTTACGAGGAGGCAGCCGGGACCGAGGAGGCAGCCGGATACAAGTAGGCAGCCGATGCCAAGCAGACAGCCATGGACGAGGAGGCAGCCGTGGACGAGGAGGCAGCCGTGGACGAGGAGGCAGCCTTGGCCGAGGAGGCAGCCGGGGCCGAAGACCAAGCTGTGGCTGAGGAGGCAGCCGGGGCAGAGTAGGCAGCGTAGGCAACTGTGGACGACAACCGAGTCGGGGAAGAGGATGCTGCCCGGGCCGATACACGCAACACATACGAGGGTGCTTGTGTCACCTACACCGCATTGTGCAGCTGTGAGGCAGCTGTGGACGAGCAGGCAGCCGTGGCTGAGCAGGCAGTCGTGGACGAGGAGGCAGCCGGGGCTGAATAGACAGCCGGTGCCAAGCAGACAGCCATGGACGAGGAGGCAGCCGTGGACAAGGAGGCAGCCGGGGGCGAAGACCAAGCCGTGGCCGAGGAGGCAGTTCGGGCAGAGTAGGCAGCGGAGGCAGAGTAGGCAGCCGTGGCCGAGGAGGCAGAGCTGGGTGACCGTCCGGTTGATCGCATTGGTCTTCTGGGTCCTGGGCGCCATGCGCTTCTGGGCCGTGGACAGACGAGACAGCCAGGACCGAGGAGGGAGCCGGTTACGAGGAGGCAGCCGGGGCCGAGGAGGCAGCCGGATACAAGTAGGCAGCCGATGCCAAGCAGACAGCCATGGACGAGGAGGCAGCCGTGGACGAGGAGGAGGCCGTGGACGAGGAGGCAGCCTTGGCCGAGGAGGCAGCCGGGGCCGAAGACCAAGCTGTGGCTGAGGAGGCAGCCGGGGCAGAGTAGGCAGCGTGGGCAAATGTTGCTAATTCCAAGTCGGGGACAAGGATGCTGCCCGGGCCGATACACGCAACACATACGAGGGTGCTTGTGTCACCTACACCGCATTGTGCAGCTGTGAGGCAGCTGTGGACGAGCAGGCAGCCGTGGCTGAGCAGGCAGCCGTGGACGAGGAGGCAGCCGGGGCTGAATAGACAGCCGGTGCCAAGCAGACAGCCATGGACGAGGAGGCAGCCGTGGACAAGGAGGCAGCCGGGGGCGAAGACCAAGCCGTGGCCGAGGAGGCAGTTCGGGCAGAGTAGGCAGCGGAGGCAGAGTAGGCAGCCGTGGCCGAGGAGGCAGAGCTGGGTGACCGTCCGGTTGATCGCATTGGTCTTCTGGGTCCTGGGCGCCATGCGCTTCTGGGCCGTGGACAGACGAGACAGCCAGGACCGAGGAGGGAGCCGGTTACGAGGAGGCAGCCGGGGCCGAGGAGGCAGCCGGATACAAGTAGGCAGCCGATGCCAAGCAGACAGCCATGGACGAGGAGGCAGCCGTGGACGAGGAGGAAGCCGTGGATGAGGAGGCAGCCTTGGCCGAGGAGGCAGCCGGGGCCGAAGACCAAGCTGTGGCTGAGGAGGCAGCCGGGGCAGAGTAGGCAGCGTAGGCAGCTGTGTACGACGAGCCAGTCGGGGACGAGGATGCTGCCCGGGCCGATACACGCAACACATACGAGGGTGCTTGTGTCACCTACACCACATTGTGCAGCTGTGAGGCAGCTGTGGACGAGCAGGCAGCCTTGGCTGAGCAGGCAGCCGTGGACGAGGAGGCAGCCGGGGCTGAATAGACAGCCGGTGCCAAGCAGACAGCCATGGACGAGGAGGCAGCCGTGGACAAGGAGGCAGCCGGGGCCGAAGACCAAGCCGTGGCCGAGGAGGCAGTTCGGGCAGAGTAGGCAGCGGAGGCAGAGTAGGCAGCCGTGGCCGAGGAGGCAGAGCTGGGTGACCGTCCGGTTGATCGCATTGGTCTTCTGGGTCCTGGGCGCCATGCGCTTCTGGGCCTTGGACAGACGAGACAGCCAGGACCGAGGAGGGAGCCGGTTATGAGGAGGCAGCCGGGGCCGAGGAGGCAGCCGATGCCAAGCAGACAGCCATGGACGAGGAGGCAGCCGTGGACGAGGAGGCAGCCGTGGACGAGGAGGCAGCCTTGGCCGAGGAGGCAGCCGGGGCCGAAGACCAAGCTGTGGCTGAGGAGGCAGCCGATATGAGGAGGCAGCTGGGGCAGAGTAGGCAGCGGAGGCAGAGTAGGCAGCCGTGTACGACGAGCCAGTTGGGGACGAGGATGCTGCCCGGGCCGATACACGCAACACATACGAGGGTGCTTTTTAAAACAAATGAGCAATCATTTCATATACCAACCTACCTGACAAGTAGTACAGAGCAACCAGAATTCATACAGTTGGATATGGTGTTAGAATCTGTAAAACCAAATACTGTAGCATCTAGGTACACAAACATGGTAAAAATATAACCATGTGCACGGAGTTCATAGAGGTCAAACTCAGGGGGAGGGAAAGATAATGAAACAGAAAAGGGAACCAAGAGTTTTCATATTGACTATGTTTTATTTCTTTTTAAATTCTGTATTTATTATTTCTATGTATATGAGTGTATTGCCTACATGTGTGTGAGAGCACCCACTTCATGCAATGCCCAAGGAGTCAGAAGAAGGCACTGGAACCCCTGGTACTGGAGTTATGGATAGTTGTTAATGGCCAGGAGGGTGGTAGGAATCAAACCTGAGTCCTCTGGAAGAGCAGCCAGTGCTCTTAACCACTAAACCATCTCTCTAGCCTGATGTTTTATGTCTTAAGTAGCACGAGGACACCAGCTGCCCCTTACAGTATCATATCTACCATTGTGTCTGAATTGGCTCATAGCAATCTTAATAGAGAAAGGATTACTAAGGAGAAATGACCACACTGAGCAATCACACCGACTTTGATATCGTTTACAGTTTCACTGTGTTTCAGGGTATAAGAAGCAGAAAGGGAACCATTCCTGGGAAGGGACGGAAGAAGGCTTCCAGGCACCAGCAATGTTTTGCTTCATTAGCTGGCATGCTGATCTCACCCACTGTCTTGGTGATGTTTGATGACCTTCCTACAGATGATTCACTTTTCTGAGTATGTGTTATACATCCAAATTATAGATGTATGAAGATGTTATCTTATGAATATTCAAAAGGGGCAGAGTATCTAAGACATTTTTAAAAAAATGTCAGCCTCTTAGCTTCCACATGGTCTCACATTACCTCTGGACCCAGGGCTGGCTCAGATAAGTTTACCTTCCCCTTTAGAAACTGCAGACACCAGGCAAGGTATAGTGCTAAGGTCAAGACCGCAGATCTCTGGGCCATCCTCAATGGAGTCTCTTTTGCCAAACAGCATCACAGAAGCAAAAAAAAAAAAAAACTACTACCATATGGCCAGGCTCTGGAGTGGAGGAGCCTGAAGCACAGAGAAAGAAAAATGAGATTCTAAGTGGCACTTAAGATCACGTCCATTGTGAGTTTTGTTTTTTAGGAAGTCACAGTAAAGTTGCTTGCTGGTAGCCTTAGTGCTCTGTCTATCTACCTCTCCTTAGTAATGGAGATGGTTTCTAAATATGAAGATGGTGCTGTTGTAAGTAGAAAAGAGAGAGAGGGGACCAGAATGTAATGAAAATCTGTGATCTGGAAATCAAGAGGCTTGGTGCATCAGCTAGCTATTATTGCATAACAAATCACCCCAAATCATAGAATCTTACAATAATGAGTATTTATCATTTCCTCTAAGTTGGTTAGGTAGTTGAGCTGACCTTGACTGTCATGTTAGAGTCATCAGTCATGAAAGGCTCACTGGGAACTGCCTGGGACTTCACTTGCATGTCTGTCATCTTCCCACAGGTTAATATAGGTTTTTCTTAGAATACTTGGACAGGACTCCAAGAAAAAAGAAAGAGATCTCTACAGAGCATCTTAAGGCCTTAATTTATAAGAGTTAAGTTAAGTTGTCACCTCTGCCAGACTCTAACGTAATTCACAAAGTGAGCCCGGTCAAGTATTGTCTGCCTCTTGGTAGATGCCATTCCTAGGTCACATGGTGAGATCCTGGGATGCAGGGAGTGAAGACTTGGGGTTGTTTCACAATTAGCACTCCACTCTGTGATCTAATTCAAACTTTGCTACTAATAACATGCTGTATGGTCTGGAGAAAGTTACTTCTTATCTTTAATTCCTGTCCCCATCTATCCCTGTGAAATTAGATCTAAATGAAGATCAGTGCTATGACTTGATTAAGCATTCCCCAAACACTGGCATGTATGGGTTAGACTCCAGGATGGTACTGTGGATCTTTAAGAGCTAGGACTTTACAAAAGGTTCTTAAGTCACTGGAGATGCATTCCCTTGAAAGGGATACTCATATTCTCTCTCTCTCTCTCTCTCTCTCTCTCAATAATTTAAAATATTTTATTTTTAGTTTGCATGTTTGAGTGTACTGTCTTCATGTGTGTAAGCGTACCCGTGTTGTACAATGCCTGAGAAGGTCAAAAAAGAGCATCTAATTCCCTTGGAACTGGAGTTATGGACAGTTGTTAGCTACCATGTGGGTGCTGGGAATGGAACCTGGGTCTTCTGCAAGAGAAGCCAGTGCTCTTACCCACTAAGCCATCTCTCCAGCCCCCACTGTTTATTTTAAAGGGGACTTCATCATTTGCTCTTGGGTAAAATTGACTGAGTTGATCACCATCTTTGGAACTTTTTTTTTCACATTTTAAAAATGGTTTAAAAAAAAAAAAACAGGCATGATGGCATATGTGTGTAATCCCAACAACTGGGAGGCAGAGGCAGAATGATTGCAAATTCTGAGCCTGGAGTACACAGTGAAGGCCTGTCTTTTTTATTTGTTTATTTTTATTTTATGTGTATGAGTGTTTGCTTGCATGTATGTAGATACACCACCTACATGCAATGCCCACAGAGGCCAGAAGAGAGTGAATCCTCTGGACCTGGAATTATGGATGGTTGTTAACCACCATGTGGGTGCAACCAAACCTGGGTCCTCTGCAAGAGCTGCCAGTGGTTTTAACTGCTGAGCTGTCCCTCCAGTCCTCAAAACATTAAATTTTTAAAAATCGTAGGGAGCTTACTCAGTGTCTCAATTACATCTTGGAGGGGCAAGAAGGTCAGATCCACTTACCCCTTCCGCCCACTCCAGATAAAGTCTGCGCTTCCCTGGTGTGACCAAGAGCTGCACATCCAGCTGCAGCTTTACGATCAGCTTCCATGCCATGCCGGGGTCAAAATGCAAGCTATTCCCTGGAGTGGACAGCCTGGTAACTTACCAGTGGCTCTTGTGTCTTCAAAGCGTAGCACACAGGACAGCTGTCAGAAGACTTAGGCAGGGATTGGAGAGGGGACTCCTCCAACAAGGGAAAAGCCCCCTCTGATTGGATGTATCCCAGTTGGAGACTAAGTCAAAGGGTCTGTCCCAAGGTCCTTATTAGCTGCTGATTAAGGTCTTCATCCAGGCCAGGCATTATGCATGCATGTCATATCAACGTCCGGAGGCTGGGCAGAATTGTCAGTTTGAAGCTAGACCTTGTCTCAAAGACGAAACAAAACAAGCAAACAAAACACCCTGAACAACAAAGGAACAGAACATTATCCAGAGCAAAGCAGGTGGGAAAGTGAAGGGAAGACAGAACCTGGGTCCTCTGCAACAGCAGTGGTGCTTTTAACCTCTGAGCCTTCTCTCCAGCCCCCACCTGTGGATAACTTGTACATGTTATGAACTTTGAGTTTCTCCTCTGTACATGGGGATATTATATTGTTGTGTATACATTTGAGTTTTATAAGTAACAGACCGCTGAGTACAGTGGTTTAAAACATTCATGCTAGAGCTGGAGAGATAGCTCAGTCAGTCAAGTGCATGCCTTGTATCAGGACCTGAGTTCAAGCCCCAGAATACATATATAAAAAGCTGGCTGTGGTGGGACCTGATTGTAATCCCCAAGCTGGGGAGAAACAGGCAGTTTCCTGGGGCTTGCTGGCCAGCCAGCCTAGCCTATTTGTCAAACTCCAAGCCAGGGCAGGATCTTGTCTCAAAAAAAAACAAGGGGTGGGCGGGAGAGCAGATATGGTGGCAAATGCCTTTAATCCCAGCACTTGGGAGGCAGAGGCAAACAGATCTCTGTGAGACCAAGGCCAGCCTGGTCTCCATAGTGAGTTCTAGGCTAGCTGAGGTTACAGGGAAACTGTCTCAAAAGAAAAACAAAAGCAAGGGGAATGACTGCTGAAGAACAATTTGACCTCTGACCCCCACTCACACATGTATCCACACACATACATGAATACACATGAACACATGTAAAACTTTCACCTAAGACTCTTGAGACAGACAGGCTATTATGACATCTAGCCAATCTTTTGGCACTAGTGTGCATTGCAGAGGTCACCTCATGGTCAAAGGTGGCTGTGGAGCTCCAGCCGTTATATTCCAGACTCCAAGACACAATCTGTATCTGCACATGGTGCAAACCTATAATCCTAGTGCTCAGAAGACTAAGGCAGAAAGATCATGAGCTCAAGGTCAGCCTGGGCTTCAGAGGGAGGGCGAGAAGGGGGAGAAGGGAGGAAGGCAGAGAAGAGCGGAGAAGGAAGTAGGTGTATTAACATTATTCAGTTATTTTTATGTTATGTGTATGAGTGTTTGCCTGTATGTAAGTGCACTCGTGTGTGCAAAGCCCACAGAGGCCAGACAAGGGAAATGGATCCCCTGGAACTGGAGTCACAGCTGGTTGTTAGGGGCCATGTGAATGCTGGGACTTGAACTCAGATCCTCTGAAAGAAGAGCCAGTGTTGTTCTTAACCACTGAACCGTCTCTCCAGTCCCTCCCCCTAACCCCATCTTTTAAAAGGCCTTCTCAGAAGTCCACCACTGACTTTTTAAAATTCATGTACCCACAGGGAACCTAGACTCCTCCTCCTCCTCCTCCTCTTCCTCTTCTTTCTCCTCCTCTTCCTCCTCCTCCTCTTACTCCTCCTCCTCTTCCTCTTCCTCCTCCTTTCTTTTTCTTATTCTAATTCATCCTCCTCCTCCTCCTCTTCTCTTCTTCTAACTCGAATTCTAATTCTAATTCTTCTTCTCAGTGCTCTTAACCACTGAGCCATGTCTCTAATCCCATAAAGTTCCCTATTTTTAAAAGAACTGCATCCAGGCATGGTGGCACATGGTTGTATTCCCAGGTCTGTGGGGGACTGAGGCAGGAGGATCACTTGGGTCCAGAAGTTTGGGGTCAGTGTAGACAGCATCACAAGGCTTCATTCAGTGAGTGAATGTGGTCATTATTGTGCCGTTTCAACCCGCTTCCCTCTGAGAGGAGTCAGGGTCAAGCAAAGGGCACTTCCTACATGAGTGAGTCCCACGTGCCCTTCTGATTTCCGTTTGCGAATTCAGGAGCTCCTCTGTTGGCACTGAACAAAGCCCCTACAATCATCCCCAGGACCCTGTTCCTGGTGGAGTCACCAGGAGAAAGTACAAAGCATGTGTCCCTGGCCCCAATGTCACACATACTTCTGGAGGATTGAGTCCAGGTTTTCACTTTTCCCCAGGATTCAGGGTTTCTGTCACACAAGAAGAACGTGGGTTCTGTGGTTCCTTCACATATAATGAAATCCCGGATTTTTAAGATAGCTGGAACCCAAGGTCTTTCAGGGAAACAAAAGTTCTGGGGTGAAAAAAATCTTAGGTCCTAAGTTTTGTTTTTTACCCCTGTAATTGCCTTTGACAATGACAGGTATAAGTTGGTGGCATGTACAGAGCATGTGCCTAGCATGCATGAGAGCTGGGGCTCAATCCCAGACACACACACACACACTCACACACACACACTCACAATATAGAAGGTGAGGTCTGGAGACATGGCTCAGTGGTTAAGAACACTTGCTGCTCTTGCAGAGAACCTGGGTTTGGTTCCCAGCACCCACATGGTGGCTCACAACCATCTCTTACCAGTTCCAGGGGAACCCAAGTCCTCCTCTACCTCTGCAGGCACCAGGCGCATACATGGTAGATATACATATAAGTCCTCCTCTACCTCTGCAGGCACCAGGCACACACATGGTAGAAATACATATATGCAGACAAACATTGTACATAAATTTTAAAAATTAATTAAAAAATTAAAAAAAACTAATCTGTAAAAATCTGGAAGATAAAATGGGCTAGTATTCTGAATCAATGAATTAGGGTAGATGGGACCTTAATACAAATCTCAACTACATCATCAAAAGTCTCTGCCAGTTATTTGAATTTTGTAAAAGCATCTATTTCAATAACATCAAGTATGGGTGGGAAAATGGTGCTGAACTTATTTAATGCTGTACTAACATATTTTCATATGCTTTTAAAATTGACATCTGGGACTGGGGATGTGGCTCACTTGGTAGAGTGCTTGCCTAACAAGCCCCGAGTTCAAAACCCAGTAATAGGTACACACAGCCTGGTGGCACCTGAGTGTTATCCCAGTACTCAGGAGGAAGGGACAGGAGAATCAGAAGTTCAGGGTCATTCTTAGCTATGTGATTTGAGGCCAGCCTGGGCTACATGAGACTCTCTCTGTGAATGAATGGGCAGATAGATACATATCTATCTGGATACATAAAAAAATGGCATTTTTGAGCCAGGTGTGGTGGTACATGCCTTTAATCCTAGCACTTGGGAGGCAGAGGCAAGCGAATCTCTGTGAGTTCAAGACCAGCCTGGTCTACAAAGTGAGTTCCAGGCCAGCTAGGCCTGCAGGGAGACCCTGTCTCAAAACCAAAAAAAAAAAGAAAGAAAGAAAAAACAAATTGGCATTTAGAAGAAATTGGCATTCAGAAGAAGTTGTTATTTTGTTTTTTTTTTTCAGACAGGGACTCACAACATAGCCCTGACTGGCCTGGGCTTGCTACATAGACTAGATGGACCTGGAACTCACAGAGATTTGTCTGCCTGTCTCCCAAGTGTGGCATTCAGAAGTTTTTAATATAAAATAACATGGGAAAGCCACATAAAGCCCTCCCTGCTAACTGTCCTTAGGAGTACTGAACTTATAAAGTCCAACATGGGGCTGTCATCCCAGAACCACACGGTTGAAACAGGAAGATCAAGAATTTGAGAGACTAATAGGGGACCAGCATGGGCAAAGGTCCTGGAGTGAGCAGCTCCCTCTGTGAGGCCATGTCTTCAGGCCGTCTGGGTCTCTCTGATGAGTCGTGGTCATAGAGGACTTTAAAAAGCCACAGAAGCAGACAGGTGTCACTGCTGGTGGCAGGAGCAGGCAATTTGGTGCCTGAGGTTTCAGCTCCACCCGTTTTGCGTGTTTATATTCCGAGATTGGCCCTTGAAGGGATTTTGCTTGCCAGGCCCTGACCTGCTGGCTCTCTGCAGCCTTCGCCAGCATCCTCTGACCTCCGCCCCGTCTGGTGGAGCCAGTGCCTGGTTGCTTAGGATGTTTGTGGTGGGGTTCCGACCAAACAAAATCAAGGAGTTACTGCCGCCTTTCATGGCCACAGGAGAGCTTGGCGGCTTGGCTGGTGGTGCGGCCTGTGTGAGCCCCAGATTTGTTCTGGGAGCTCTCCAGGGACCTGGGTTGCAGAGGCGCTGAAGAGCGGGGTTCTGGGGCGGGGCGAGCTGCCTGGGGAGGAGCCTTGGGTTGCTTGGGGTGGAGATTCTGGTTGCTTAGGAGCAGGGGTCTGCTGAGCCTGCTCCAGCCTCCCTGCGCTGAGGCTCCACCTCCTCTGGGCTGAGAGAAGGGCCAGCCTTCTGAGCCTGTGTGGGCGCTGACTCCCGTGGGGACCCAGCTCTGCAGGCCTTGCTACTGTGGGTCCTGGCTGGGCTCCCTGGTGCGAAGGGATGCCTCTGAAAGGCAGATTTAACACTTTAACCTTCTCAGTGGCCAGCACAGGGCCTGGTACACAGAAAATAGGTGCTGGGCCCGTGAATGATGAATCCCGGCACTGAAAGTTCCCAGTGCTGTCAACTGGGAGGTTCATGTTAGAGGTTGTCCCAGGTCCCAGGAAGTGCCGGGCCACCAGGACCTGGGTGTCATGAAAATAGCCTTAGAGTCCTGAAGATGAGGCAGTTTCTAGAGCACCTGCCAGGTATGATGGCATTCAGGCCTGTGCCAAGAGCATGTAGACAAGCCCAAGGGCCAGAGTATAGCTCAGGTGCAGAGTGCTGGCCTCATATCTGTGAAGTCCTGGGTTCAATCCCTAGGACCACAAGAAAAAAACATGTTACTAACATGCAGAGCTGTACCTGGGATGGGATCAGTGGAGTGGAGGACCCTCCCCTGAAGGCAAAGGGTGGCTTCTAAGGCCCGTGGCCCTTCATCTTCCTTGCTGTTGACTCTTCCTCAGTACCACTGAGCACCTTTAGAAGATTTTGTTGTAGAACAATGGGACTGGAGAAACCTGTGGCAGATCTTAAGCGGGTGACAGATAATCAGGCAACCCAGAGCCTTCTGGACACTTCCCATCTCACCCAGTGGTAGGTAACTCGCTTTAGAGTGATCAGCAGTCTTGTCCAGGATTGACTTGTTCTAGCACTGAAATTCTCGCACTCCAGAAAATCCCCTAGTCCTAAACCAATGGGGACAGCCGGTCTGCTTTAGTGACCTCCTGATGCCCTTGAATTTACACCATGGGGTGGAGGGGCAGTGGGAGAAAGGGACCTTCATTCTGCTAATAGAAGAGGAAGTTGAGCCAGGGGTGTCTATGCATGCATTATCAAGTAAAGTTGTTTCCACCCAGGGCTTGGCTCACCCCAGACTGTCTTGTTGAGGCTGGCAACTCGGAGTTCAGGCTCCCCCAACCTACTTGCCTTCTGCCCACTTATGGAACTGCAAAGAGGCAAGTGCCCTGCCCCTGCCCCTGACCACTCTGAGGCCTCCCCACCTGCCCCTTGGACCTTAGGTGCTGCTTCTTCTGAGGCCCCCTCTATGAGCAAGTTAGTACTGCCTAAAGGGACAAAGTTGTGAATTGAGACCAGACTGCCTGAGCACTGGGGGTGATCCAGGCTCCTGCGGCTGGGGTTTCTCACCCACGGGAGGCCATCCCTGACAGAGAAGCAGAATGAGATGAGGTGGGCACTAGGGAGCTCCTGACACGATTCATCCTTCCATCTGTTCCTTAGTCCCAGGGAAGCCTTGTTTCCCAGAATCCACCACGCCTTCTGTCCTTCCTCTGAGCCTCATTCCTGAAGCTAAGGGAGGCCAGGGAAAGCTTTGTATTTTGCTGCAGAGTTCACCTCTGCCTCAAACACACTGGCAGGCTTGGGGGTGGGGCAGGCAGGGGCAGGGCAGCTGGGAAGGTGGAGGATCTGGGGAGCCCGTCTAGCCTTGGTGCTGCGGTTAGTGCAGGTCACTGACTTAGGACAAGGACTGGATCTACCACCTCATTGCTTCGCCCCCCTTGTTTTTCCCAGGGCGTTGGCACATTGTGAGATGAGCAGATTGGTGGCCAGGGCCAAGTCCTCAGGGGTCAGCCACCTTAGGCAACTCCCTTCCCCTCCTCGGCATCAGACAGACCGCCACCTTGGGGAATGCCAGTGATGCCGTGGGTCTGCTGCTCTGGCCCCAGTCCATTCATTCCTAGGCCACTGGACACGCTGAGTGGCTGGTGGCCCCTTTGTGCCCCCCGTTCCCATCCTGGGTTCCTCTCGGCTCCCTTGCCCTCCCCACTTCATGGAGCCCCTTACCCACTCTTCACTTGCCGTCCTGGGACTGTCTGATAATCAGATGTGTGCTCTTTATTCATTTCTTTTCATTTAAAAATGTTTAGATTGATTTATTATTTTTTTTTAGTATTTTGCTTATTTTTATTTGTTGTATGTATGAGTCTTCTGCCTGCATATGTGTTAAGTGTACTTGTGTCATGCAATGCCCACAGAGGTCAGAAGAGGGCGTCAGATCCCCTGAAACTGGACTTATTTGCCATGTGAGTACTGGAAGCTGAACCTAGGTCCTCTGCAAGAGCAGCCAGTGCTCTTAACCTCTGAGCCATGTCTCCAGCCCCTGATTTATTTTTACTTTATGTGTGTAAGTATCTTTTAGGTGCATGTATGCAAAAGCACAGTATATATGCAGTGCCCATGGAGGCCAGAAGAGGACACTCTTCTGACCTCCAGTTCCCTTGGAACGCCCCCCTCACTTGAATGAGAATCCTGTGAACACTGGGGCTGTATCAGCACCTGGCACATAGTAGGCCCTCAGCAGACATCTGTCCAGTGAAAGAAGGAAAGAAACAGGTATCCAGCCTGATCAGAATCAACAGTCACAACCTCTCAAATTCAAGACCATGTGGCTTAAATTTTTGTTTTAGGGCTGGGGAGATGGTTCAGTTCAGTCTCTAGAACCCACAAAAAGAAGCCCAGCATGGTGGCATATCTTTGTAATCCCAGCACTGGGAAGGCAGAGACAGGAGGATACTTAGAGCTTTCTGGCCAGACAGCCTAGCTGGAGCAGTGAGCACTAGGTTCAGTGAGAGACCCTGCCTCAAAGAATAATGTGGAGAATGATTCAGGAAGCCCTGGAATGTCCTGATGTCCACCCCTGGCCTCCACAGGCACACATGGACACATGTGCGTGTGTGCCCCACCCCCAAACTTGTTTTAGAAGCCAGGCATGGTAGTGTAGGCCAGTGACCCAGAGTGTGAAGCAGGAGGATTGCTGTGAGTTCAAGGCCAAACCAGGCTACAAGGTGAAATCCTGTCTCAAAAAACCAAAGCAAAAAACAAACAAGGTCTGGGAGTACATTCCTTTAATCCCAGCACTTAGGAGGCAGATGCAGGTGGATCTCTGTGAGATCCAGGCCAGCCTGGTCTCCACAGTGAGTTCCAGGCCAGCTTCAGCTTGGGCTACAAGAAGGCCACGTCTCAAAAAAAAAAAACAAAAACAAAACAAGCAATAGCCCCCAAAGTTGTTTGGGGGAGTAACCACCAGCTCCTGGCTTCTTCCTTGGGGTTCTCTCTACTGTGTGGGGAGAGAGGGATGTAAAGGGTGTCCCTAGGGCCAGGCCCAATCCTGGCAGGCTGCAGGGTGGGGGCGGGGTGTGCTCTGGCAGCTGGGTTGGCAGCTGTCTGCTGGCCTCTGTACCTGCCCCAGCTGGCCAGCTGGGCCCCTCTGCCACCCCCACCCCATGACACAGCAGAAAGTGTAACCAGAGCCGGCCCCTTGCTGGCTGGAACCAAGGGCCTGCTGTTTCCCTGCAAAACCACAGTCCTAGGGGGTTGGCAGGGAGCTGGCACTGGAGCCCAGCACACTGTGGCCCTTTGAACCGGCGCCCTTTAAGGCTAAGCGCACTGTGGCTCCCGTTCCAAGGCCCCGGTGCCCTGTCCATGAAACACCATTACCTCTGTGCGGTGGCTCCTTAAAAGTGTCTGGTCCTCACACCGGCCTGCCCCAGAGGGTTGATTCCCCCAATTCCCAGAGAAAACTGAGGTTCGGAGAGGTGCATAGGCAAGAAGGAGGAGCTTGGTCACGCCACCCTAGAATGAGACAAACCAGAGCCACAGGCGGGGCAGTGTGGAGCAGCCTCTGGGACTGGTGAGCCTAGAAGGTGGCTCTACCCCACTAATGGGGATGATGTGGGACCCCAGCTTTGTCGCAGCTGGAGGCTTGATGACTTTGAATGATAGCTGGCCTCTGTGCCCTCACCCTTCCCCACACCAACTACACTGGACAGGAAATCCCTAAGAAACAAGAATTCTTTGAAAAGTTGACCCATGACACATTACAAACCACCATGCTCACTTCTGCCTCAGCTGCCTGTATTGCACTCACTTCAGAGTTTAAAGAAACGCACTCTTGTTTTTTACTTACATAAATTCATGTGAAAAAGCCCCACCCTAAATGGAAAACCAACCAGCTGCCATAAATAGAAATTAGCTGTGCAAAGAAATGCCTATTAGCATAATTTATAGCTTCAGCCGGGATCCACTTGAAATCACTGAGTGTTTGTGTTTGAGACTTGGGAAACTTGCACTCTCTGCCCTGGGGTTTCAGGTGCAAGGGACTGGAGGCCCAGAGAGGTTGAGTCACTTCCCTGGGGTGACACGGTGACAGTCTGGGAACTTGGGCTGGAACACAGGTGTGACTGCTTCCAGAAACCAATACTTACAGCTGGAAACTGGCTTCCCCTCCTGTCTGAGTTGTTTGTACTATTAGTAAACATTGGTGTTAATACAAATTAATATTTAATGTACCAACTTTCTTATTCCTTCACATGCCTTCAGAGTTTAAAGCTGAGCTTATTACAACATTGGCTATGTCTAATAAGGTTAGTGTAGGGAATGCAGACCTTCCCATGGTAGATGAGGAAACTGAGGCAGAGAGTGGGGAAAGTGCCCTGTTTCACTGAGCTGGCAAGCAACTGCCCAGGGCCCCCTGCCAAAGAGAAGATCCTAGAGGCCCTGGAAGGACCAGGCCTTGCCAAACAGGTAACACTTGTTTCTCTTCCACATCCCCCACCTCCTATGCCCCTAGGAGCAAAAGCAGTCTTTAGCCACAGCAAGCCTTTTTCCCAGGCCTGATCCCCACCATTCTACCCCAGGAGGGAAAAAGTCGTGATCAGCCTCTGTGCGTGACAGCATCTTTTTATCTGCCATAGGGGAAACTTTCTGAGCTCCGCGGCGAGGGGAGACCTGCCCAGGAACCAGAGGAACTAAGTGAGGCCAGGCTCAGGGAACACCTCTGTCTCTTCTGTAAGCTGCTGTCTTCCTGGCCCGGGGCCCCCGAGGAATACTGTAAGAGCAATAAGGATTTTTAGGGGCATTATGATAGTGGAATGGAAACACATCTGCCCCCAAAAGTCCCTCATTTTCCCTGCGGTAACCAACCAGCTGGCAGGAAGTAGAGACTCTTGGAGGCACCAAGAGCCAAAACTAAAAAGGAAAAAAATGCACAAAATTAAAGCAAACTTTAGACAAGCGAATGCTTTCAGGGTATACGGCGGCTTTGCACGGACTCCTGGAGAGAACCTCAGGGTCTCCGCAGCCACTGGCTACATGTGTCTCTAGGCAGAAGTGTCCACACAGGCACACCTTCGTCTGAGTCTCAGCCCGGGGACTCGAACCCCAATGGGCCACCTGGGAGACTAACATCGGGATTTTCTAATTGGGAGGAGGTAAGCTAACAAAGGGGACCAGGTATTTTTCCATGAAAGCAGGGGTCCTACATTCCTCCCTTTTTCTTTGTACCTGATTATAATCTTATAATCATGGTTAAATACTTGTATCTTTTTGCTTCACCGTATGGTATTGCTGAGTGAGTACTAAGGACTGACAAACGATCTTTCACAAACTGAGTTAGTCTATTATCTATTTGGCCTTTGATAGGCTGGTGAAGGACACAAGGACAGTTTTTGGTCTTTTGGGGTCTTTTTACCCTGAACTGCCTAGCCACATTCTACCTCCTATTCTTATCGCATCACCCTCTGAAGAGGTCACCCTAATTGCCAATAGGGAATTGGGGCGCAGACCGCTCTGGCTTCTTCAAGGCTGAATAGGGTCGTAGACTGTGGCAATATGGGTACCCCTTCAGTCGGTCTATCTATAAGACCCCTGGATTGTATAACTGTTAGTTGTAGGAAAAAGAAAGTCCTTAACTGGTTTCTGGAAGATGAAATTAAAATAATTATAACAGGGAAGAGCTCAAATGTCCAATTTAAAGTCCATTAGAATTTCTTGCTTAAGGACTTTTAAAGACTCTCATCTTTTGGGTTCCTCTGTGTTTTTCTTTCTGACTGCCAAGGCTGAACTTCAGAGTCTTGAAGTCAGGATTTGTTTCCAGGCACCCTGATAGCTGGAGTAGCTAGAATCAGGGGGAATTCCCTCCCAGATGGCTTCTAGACAGGGAGAGAAAAGAAATCACTTAATTTTGGCATTAGAACAATGGTGGGCTTGCCTTTCTTGGCCACAGGTATGTACTGCAGTGTTGAGGTAGGCCAAGAATTGAAGTCTTACATCTGAGTGGCATTTTGTTATTAAGAACAAAATCATTAGTGAATAACATCTTATATAATTTTTTATAGTCTTAAAGAAGCATACTAATTACTTTAATTTTTTGGTTATACTTTCCTTTTGGGTGTTTAAGATCATATAATTTGGCCCAAATAAACCAATTTAGTTTGATTCTTAAGGTCAGTTGAGTATCTGTTCCTCAGGGGGATCACATGGGCTTGAGAGGAGCCCCTGGCTCCATAAGCCTTGTTTTACCAGTTCCATCTATGTGAAGATAAGTCAGAAGGTCTTTCACTTTGAAGCAAACCAAGGAAACGTTTTCCTGTGCTGACCCTCCTCTTTGCAGACTGGACACTGGTTCAAGTCCTTCTGGTGGAGCCTCCACGAACTCCCTGAGCAGGAGGACAGGTGACTCATCACATTTACAGGACATTATGAGAGATGCCCCATAGTCCCCTGGAACTTAGTTGACCTTGGAGGGCAAGAGACAAAAAATTGTCTCTTTAAGTCCCTCAGACCAGATTAGAGGCCTTTAAATATGGTGGTTAGACGCCCAAGAAGGTTAGTTTCACCAATACTGAACTATTAATTACTGTATGTTATGTAGCTAAAGCTCGGACAAAGGTCAAACATATATTTGTTCTTCAGACCATCCGAACCATCACCCCAAGAATTTTAAGACTCAGATACATAAGTCTTTTATCTTTTATATATTACAATACATTGTCTCAGACCTTTAATTGCTTTAGCATTAAACCAACGTTTGATTATATTAAAGTTCACCCTGTGGAATGAATGACTTTACACATACAGATGGGTGAGGTGTTACAAACAGGTATACAGGTAACCTGAGAGCAGTCTTTAGCATGGATTTTTCTATAACTTTATGCATCAAGTTTTTTTTTTTAGCCTTTTTGAAATTTTCTCCCCAAATGTAGGGGACCATTTGTGACTAAGGCAAAATTACATACAGCTGGCTGGGAAGAGTAGCTGGATACTCAAGTGGGAGGTCCAACTTACTCTTCCTTCAGTTGAAGAATACAACCGTTAGCAAACCCAACTGTGATGAATTTCTGTAAGTAGGCACAGCTGAAGTCACAAGCATGGCAGTTATTCAGGAGTGTTGTGCAGCATCTTCTTAACAAAGAACATGGGATGTAAATTACACATAAGATAATGTACATTTTACTTTATAAGTTTCTGGAAAAACCTTATAGAGTGAGTTGGTCTACTAAAACCTTGCTTTAGGTCTTGAGAATGTAGATACTAGATAGAGAGAAGCAATTGGTACTTAGTAATACCTTATCAACTTGAGCTTAGAATTTTCAGCATAAATCATTAACTGAGGAAGAGGTTCCTAACTCAGCAGAAGTATGAATGCCTAAATTCTAGAGCTGATCCACGTAGTTTAAAAAAACAGTGTCACAATCTCTTAATCATCTTGCCTTCCGTGAACATCTAGAGACAGCCAAGTACAATTACTAGGCAAATAAGCCATGGAGGATGGACAAGCCAATTGCGGGCATCTTAGAGCTCCTGTGCAGGGCACAGCTCTTCCAAGAGTCCTCCACTGTGTCTCAACTACTTGCCAAAAGAACAGGCACTCTGTCTCTGGAATCCTCCCCATGCTTTTAGTTATGAAGCAAGGACAAGCTGATACTATTTGAGGTTGGGACACTTCTGTCCATTGAAGCCATAAGGTGTCATTTACTGTATATCTAGACCAGGTCTGAATGCAGAAAGACATCAGGTTTTTTTTTTTTCAAGGTCTGTGGATCAGATCAAGGAGATACTAATGGGAAAGGATACAGCCAATGTGAGCCTTTGCTGAAGACAAGTGGCTACCTATCTGGGAGGCAAAAGAAGACATTTTGGAACGTCTTCCAAACTCTTCTTTGCCTCCTTCTCCAGAGCATCCTCCAGAGATTCTCTGATCCTTTTCTCAAAAGTTATAACTTGTCTGTTTAAATTTTATTTTATTTTATAATTATGAGAGTCAAGACTATAAAAAGGCTCTCAGTCTGTCTGAATTAGAAAACTTATATTATAATTATACATAATTTTTAATTAAGTACCCATAATCAGGACAATAAGGAACACAGCTATCTATGGCCTTATAGCTAGAAAGTGAAAAGCAGAGGTGCTCAGGACTTGAAGGGGCGAGCACAGAAACAAGCTTGGAGCAACTAAGCATCAGAGAGGGAAATACCCTATTTTAGAAAGAAAAACAGACCTTGGATAACAATGTAAAAAGGCAGGAATTAACACCAGTGAAGGCTGCATCTTATACCTTTTATCTAAGCCATCCATTTCTCTTTACCTCCCATTGCTGTAGCTGTTTCCTGGTAGCAGCTTGTCTCATGTAATGTTTGCTTGGCCCTGGAGTTCTGTAATTTACATAAGCTTCCCAGGTGTGGCCATCACAAAGCTCCAGCTCACTTTGTGCCAGCTTTGTACCTAGTTAGTCTTTGAAGTTCATGGCTAGAAAAACTTTAGATTTTCTTTTAAAAACTGATAGATATATTACGTAAAACAATGTAAGATTTTAAAATACATTTAGAAATCAGCAAACATAAAATAATTACCCATAAAACATGTAAATGTCATGTAAACAATATCAGAACCAAAATGATTTTAAAATACCTAACACAAACAATTTTTATTAAAAACAGACGAAAATGATATTAAATTGCTGATATCGTCTCCTAATTTGACATGAAAATGCACTGACATTGTCGTAAAAGACTGTGTTAGACTCTCTTGCTTTTCTATGATCTGATCAAGAATTCAAAATATAAACCAAAAACCCTTTTTAGAAAGCACCCGGTTAAAGTAGTACCCTCAGATACATAGACTCCAGATTAGAGAGCAAAGCAAAAGAATTCATGGTCTCAAACCAAGGATGGGAGTCCATGTACCTTACCACAGCACAAAGGTGAATGTGAAGCAGTGTCCTCTGGATATCTTCATTTCTAGATACTATTTATTGCTGGTGAATAACTCAAAAAAAAGCAGCAGAAGGAATGAGAAGTTATGTCCAGTACAAAGGTACTTGGGCTGTTGCTCTGAGAGCACATGTCTCCCCAGAGCATTGTGTGGGGCTTTTCTTGTTTATTAAGATTTTAAATGCTTAGATCTATTCAAAAAGCAGCTATCTCCGGACCACATTCTCTAAGCACTGTTTGTTTTGTGTTGACCAGTGACTGAGGTCCAAATCCCAGGCCCCTCTGATTGTTCTTCCCATACAAGTGCAGAGAACCAGGGTGGAGAAAAAGCCCAAGTTAAGAAATGGCTTTTAAAACTTTTTTCTAAAAGGCAAGACATTTACAGCTTCCATATGCCCTGAAGCCATAACAAGCTAGATAATGGAACTCACAGGATTACCTGCTTAGCAGTCTAACTCAGTACACATAGAAAAATCGCCACATGGCCACCAAATAAGTTATTAAAATTTTGGGGATCCCTTCATGTTTGCCAAACTGAAACAGGGTGAAATGAGAGCGTCCTCTAGGGGGTTCTTAGTCTTATTCATACAAGAATTTAAGAATGAACCCAATTGGAAGCTTTGCAGAAAAATCCTCAAGACAGGCAGGCTGGGGATCTCAGCAGCTGCCTGGAGGAGGAGAATGAAGGGAGAAGAAAAGAAGCTAGATAAAGGCATTCAGAAAAGTTGGTCATTATACATTTTAAAGTAGAGATATTTTGACACTTTCGGACTCATTCTAGCCCACGAGGAAGCAATCATAACCCTTAAGACAAAACCAAAACAGACACAGACAGTAACACAAGCCAGATTATTGCCAAGCCACAGAAACAGGACCTGACACAGGAACCAAAAATAGACATGAAAACTCTAGGCTGGCCATTTTTACATATGCTTGGTACTTACAGGCGACTGAGGTTTGGTCTCTATCCACTCACATTGGGCGCCATTCGGAGTGGCAGAAAACCTGCCATCTCCCTTTTCTGACTTCCACGAACAGGTTTCCAGCCTGGTGCCGGACTTCTTTCCAGTGATCTAAAGTTAAACTCAAGGGAGTGGTTAGATTCTGTCCCAGGTGGGGGTGTGACTCCAGCCAGGCAAACCACAGACAAACAACACAAAGTAGAAAGACAAACAAAGTAGAAAGAAAGTCGCTGCGCAGGGTTTTTTTAAAAAGGAAAAATACAGGCTCAGATGGGCTCGGGGAAATAAATCCTCGTGCCCCGGGTATGAGGGCGACTACACCCCTCCAGGCAATCCGTGGGGCATGCCCCAGGATTCTCAAGACTGTGTGTGGAACTCGTCAGTCCCCTTCCACAAGTACTCTAACAGATTTCGGCCGATCAAACCTAGAACTCTCTTCCGTACGGTACCAACAGCGGCCGGCAACACCTACCTCCTGGCGGATCTGGGTTGGGGTGGGGCTGATTTCCCGGCCAATACACCAATTGTTAGACCCCACTCTCAGCCCGGGGACTCGAACCCCAATGGGCCACCTGGGCGACTAACATCGGGAGCCCCAGTCCCAAGGATCCAGACCGTCAGATGCAAAAATCAAGAGGAGGTTTATTTCACTTGCGCAAGTGGGGGAACCAAGCACCCCCCCACCTCGGCCGTGCCAGGCTTTTTATAGTAGAAACTCACAGTATTATCATACATTATCATATAGGGCACTTGTTACATTTGGATTGGCTTTTGGCCTACAGGGTCACAGAGAAGACAATTTTTACATAGTCCAACCTTTTTTTCCAGAAATGCAATACACATTATTTTGCAGTTTACAAGATGTTGACTTAACTGAATGTTTAACCCACAATGCTATAGACAGGATATTAGGGGCTCTTCTTGTGGAATGTTTAACCTACAACTAACTCTATAGACAGGATATCAGGGGCTCTTCCTGTGAAATGTTTAACCCACAGACATTATCTCACATACCATGAGATGTTGACATGACCTTTGTGGTCTCTGGGATTTTCTAGTTGGGAGGAGGTAAGCTAACAAAGGGGACCAGGTATTTTTCCATGAAAGCGGGGGTCCTACAAGGGTCTCCGCAGCCACTGGCTACGTGTGTCTCTAGGCAGAAGTGTCCACACAGGCACACCTTCTTCTGAGGGCAGGGATCTGGGACTGCAGAGCAGGCTCCGGAAGTAATCACACAGATGACCACTAAAGCCACGCAACCCACAGGGGCCTCCCAGTTTCTCCTAAACTCCAAATGATCATTACAGACTCCCACCGATGAGTAAAGAGAAATAATCTATCAATACCTCCTTTCCTGCATTATGGGAAAGTCAGTCTCTTTAAAGACCTGGATGGAAATAACTAGATGACAAGAGTGGCTGTTTCCATGGAAGGTGACAGTTTAGGTAGGATGAGCGGATGTTTACAACTGATGGGACAAAGTCACTGTGAAGAACCACATGTGTCCCCCTCGTGAACTGGTCCCAAAGGCCTGATTATGTGAAGGAATCCAGGGCATATGACCTTGGAGATTGCTTCCCACCATCACGCTACCCAGCACCCAAGGCTTTACAGGGTTAACCCATCCAAAGAGGCTGCTCACTCAGCAAGCTGGCATATCACACGGGGCCATCTCAGAGAAGAGACAGCTGAAAACAGTCCCTGGGTTGAATGGAAGTGACCTTATCACCACCAAACAAAAAACAGGGTGAAAAGGTTCCCAGCACATTCCCAAGCAGAGAGACAGCTCCCTGGGCGCTCTCTGGCTCCTTGGCACTGGTTGGTGGCCCCAAAGCTCTGGCAGAGCCTCCAGGCATCTGGGCCAGGCCTGTGAGGGCGCCATTCCACCCCTGCCATGTGACAGCCAGCAACCCAGCTCAGATCTTTCCTTCCAGGCAGCACCTAAAATATTCTCTGGGTGAACCTGAGTCTAAATATGGCCTGGCCAGGAGTGCCTGGTTGAGTCCTTTTAATAAGATAAAATGAGGAGCCCACGAGGCTGTCTGGTGGCCTGAAGTCCAATTACTAGGGCCAAATGGGAGTCCCAGGGATTTGGCTGACTCAAGGCTAGGCCCAACTTCCCAGAGCAGGTATATCTGCCAAGACTTAGCAGTCTGCAAACACCCCTTCCCTGCAGGATTTTGCCCAGAATACCCACTGAGGCCTCAGTCTACCCCAAGTGGCTCAGAAGTTGTTCATTTTCTCTGTCCATCTGGCTCTCCCTTCAGGTCCTCAAATACCCTGCAAACCTTCCTGTGTCCAAGGCTCAGGCCGACAAAAGGAGAGGGTGGCTGCATGAGGCTGGCTGGAGAAGAGACTAACAAACAAGTCCGCAGTAGCTAAGAGGGGTCACAGGGCACTGAGCCTACTTTACTGCCCAGAAGTGGAGAATCGCAGCATTACTAGACAGTAGAGAAAGCTTTACCTGACTCAGAAGCACAACTCTGCACTGGAATGTTCTAGCACCCTGTGTATACTCACATAAACACTAGCTCCAAGTAACAGTAGACCTCAGTAACAAGTTCAACCATTTCCCTCTGAGCACATGGAAGGTGAGGTGCTGAGCTTGTTCCCAGCCCTGAGAACACACAAGGTCACCAGGCTGTTGATCCCAGCAAGATCTCTGGGAAAGAGACTCTGAGGAACCAAATACCTGCTTTCTCACCAAACTGCTTCTATCTGGATCCCAGTGAAGACCACTCTGGGCAGCTATCTGGGGCTTGTTTGAGCTCCAGTCATAGTAGTAAGGCCACATCTAGGCCTCGGCTGGCAGGACTCCAGGCTGTCTTGGGTCTTAGCTCTGGCACCAGGTAATGGAAGGACCCCCCAAAAAACTCAGTCCCAGGCCGCCGCCCGCGGGCTTCACTACGCCCATCCATAAACCATAGGGGTTACAAATTATTAAGACTCTTTCATTTTCCTGTGTGGCACAGATGTGGCAACTGAGGCTCTCACCTCACCCCAGAAGCCAGTCTGTCGTCATGGTGATTGGCGACAAGGAGCATTTTGAGGATTACGGTGAAGGCAGCGAGGCAGAACTGTCCGCAGAGACCCTCTCTAATGGAGATCTGGACTATGGAGACCCTGCTTTTCTCACTCCCAGGTGACGCTCTACACTGTGCATGCTCCCATCTCTCTCTCTGCAGGGTTGTAAGGAAGCTTCTCTGTTGGGGCAGCACGGGGCGGGGGCGGGGCCGCGGGCGGGCCTGGGCGGAGCCTCGCGGCCACTTTGGAATTTTTGGCGCGAGGTGGATCCAGCCATTACCTCTGAGTGACTGCCCAGAGGCGCCTCTGCCGGACCCGGTCCTCCGTGAGGCCGCCCCGGGCCTCCGACGACCTGGAACCTAGGAGTACACGCTTCCACAGCGCCCCGCCCCACCGCCCCAGGTGAGCCCGCAACCGGGTGAGTGAGTGCTCCTGCGCCCCCCACCTTCAGCTTCCGGAGCACTTGCTCCAAGCTCCCGGGCCACACCACGCCGCGCCCCTGACGGCCAAGCCTCCGCCCGCTGCGGCCGACCTCTCCCTGCGGCAGCCTCATCCCTCCCTGCCGTCCCCGGCCACCGGGCCCCTGGGCCCTCGGGGACTCCGGGCCTCCTCTGCCAGCCCCGCCCCACCACCCCCCACTCTGCGCGGCTCCAGGTGGCTGCGGGATCCTCTTTTCCAGCACTGCCCCTCTTTCCTCTCCCCTAGCAGGGAGAAGACCCTCCCGGATAGCCGGTCTGCGCACAGTGAGAGGGTGAGTCGCGCCCCTTGAACCACGGAGGTCACCCCCCACCGGACCCGGCTCAGGGCCACATCTGGACTGTGGGGTATAAGGCCTCCCAGCACAACCCCCTCCTTGACAAACAGTCAAGGTACGCAAAAAACTCTTGCCCCACTAATATGGGGAAAGAGTCCCTTTGCTAATTGCCTCAAGTTAACATCCTGTCAAACATGTTTACGAGGCCCTGCAGACTCCAGCGGAAAGTGTGGTTTCTCCTAATAGCACGTCTCCGTTTCCTGTTCCGGCTGAGTCATGGGACCTGTAACTGACCAAGTTCCTGGTGTATGATGTTCCGGTAAGATAAGACTTGGTATGAACCTTTGACGGAAGAGAGCTGTGTATATATAGGAGTGCTTCACAAGTAAAGGTGTCGTCGCCATTTTGTACCCTATGTGTCTGTGCGTGTGTGTCTACTCTTCAACCTCGTCCCTCGCAGAGACTCGGATCCAGGGCCGTGCAGGCGTGGCACTGGACTGCAATCTTACGAAAGACATGGCCGTGGAACGTTCTGCGCTCTTAGCGGCTGTGAACCAAGCTGTAGAGGCGGCAGTGGCCGCGAAACGTGCCTTGGTTTTGGCGGCGGCCAAGAACGGCGACCACGGCCTTCGTGGCGGCCGAAGAAGAGGCCTCGGCCACGGCCTTCGTGGCGGCCAAAGTGGCCTCCCCCGCGGTCTTCGCAGGGGCGGCGCCTGAAGACCTGGGCCGCGCCGGCGACCGCTCCCTAACAAATTGAGACGCAGGCGGCAGCGGCCAACCTCCCAAAAAACTCAGTCCCGGACCGCCGCCCACCGGCTTCGCTTCCCCCACTGATAAAAATAGGGGTTACAAATTATTAAGATTCTTTCTTTTTTTTTAGTAAATCTTTTCATAGTGCCCATAACTCCCAAATTTTTATCCATTCCCAGGGATCACATTATCCATTACTGGACCCCACCCTTCCAGGACTCTCAGGAATCCAATATGTCTCAAGTTTCAGCTCAGTGGCCCAGGCAGCTCCCAGGGGAGGGGCCCCGCCTGCACAGTTTTCCAGGCAACAGGGGCCTGGCATCCAGCTCAGGTGGCATCACCTAGGCAATGGCCTACAAAACTACTCCCCCATACACACACCTCTCAGCTCAGGTGTGCCTGTTCCACCCCCTGCTCCCAAAACTAGGGGACTGAGCTGAGCTGCTAATATTTTGTTGGGAATAACTCACTCTGTAGTCCAGGCAGACCTTGAACTTCCTCCCACCTTATCTTCTTGAATAGCTTGGATTATAGGCCTACATCACCAGAGCTAGCTTTATTTGTCTGTCTGTCTGACCGCTCTACCACACAGAGTTGGGGCTGAGCCCTGTTAATCACAGACCACACAGGTGAGGAACTGGAGCCCTCGAGCTCCCAGGGGTGAGCCTCACAGGTGGAAGACCTTCTCCTTAGTAGTGAACTTCCTAACCCTCCCCTTACCCAGGTCCTGGGGCCACAGTCCTGACAGAAAGAAGTGCCCAGCCTCTCTGAAGCTGGAGTTGCCCTAGGTGCAGTGGGAAGCGGAACAGAAGCAGGGACGAGGAGAGCACAAAGCTAGGCTGCTGGGTTCAGCTGAGTCTTTCAGACCTATGGGGGGGGGGGGCGCTGATATCTGCTTTGTTTTTCTTTTCCTTTTTCCTTTTCTGTTCTGTGCTAGAGATGGAACTCAGGGCCTTGCTTATGCGAGACAGGCAAGCTACTTCCCCATTCTGAAACTTTCAAAAGATATGTTTTACATTTTTATTTTATGTGTATGAGCAGTATTGCCTGCATGTATGTAAATGCACCCATGTCATGCAATGCCCAAGGAGGTCAAAAGAGGGCATCGGATTCACTGGAACTGGAGTTATGAACGTGGGTACTGGAAATAGAACCCAGGTCCTCTGGAATTGCAGCCAGTGCTCTTAACCACTGAGCCATTGCTCCAGCTCCTGACTCTAATTTTTAAAAAGGAAAAGGGAGTCAAGGGATGTAGTGATACAGTGCTTGTCTAGAATGCGTAAGGCCCTAGGTTCAGTCTTCCAGGCTGCAAAAACTAAAATAAGATAAATACGCTGTGCTAGAGATATGGCTTAGCACTTCACAGCACCTACTGCTCTGCCAGAGGACCAGGGTTTTTGGTTTCCAGTTCAAAATGCCTGTAACTCCAGTTTCAGGGGATCCAGAGCCCCCTTGTGGCCTCTGTGGGCACAGGCACATGTGCATGCATGTGCGCACACACACAAATAAATAGAATCTTAATAAAAGGGGAAATGGGTACAAAGCCCAATGAGCATGCTCTGTATGGTAGTGATAATCCCTTTGACCTGTGTAAGTATGAAACTTACACGAAAGGGAGACAGGAGCCTCCTTTTTTGCCTAAAGGCAATGAAAGTCTACATTATACCCCCAAAACAACTCAGGAACATACTCATCAGTCCCTGCTCAGCAATCCCCCTCCACCCTCATGCCCAAGTTTGCACCCTGCTATTGTTGGTCTAGTGAGGAGTTTGGTGGGGATGGAATATGCTTTCTAGAAACAACATGGATGGAATCAGGAGCCTCATGCAGTTGTGTTTGCATTCCGTTTCCAGCTGTGTGTTCTCGGACATTACTCACCCGCTCTGAGCATCACCCTTCTCTTTCATAAGATCAGGATAATAAACCCATCTCACAGAGTCACTGTGAGCATTAAATATGGAATACCCATCATGCACAGATACACAGTCAATGGTAGAGATATCAGAAGTGATATCATAGATCAGGTCCTTTCTTTCAGCCTTTCCCAAATTTCCTCCCCAAATGCAGGAGACCATTTGTGATTAGGGCAAAATTACATACTGCTGGCTGGGAAGAGTAGCTGGATACCCAGGTGGGGGGTCCAGCTTACTCCTCCTTCAGTTGAAGAATACAACGGTTAGCAAACCCAACTGTGACGAACTTCTGTAAGTAGGCTCAGCTGAAGTCACAAGCCTGGCAGTTACTCAGGAGTGCTGTGCAGCATCATCTTAATAAGGAACATGGGATGTAAATTACACACATAAGATAATGTACATTTTACTTTATAAGTTTCTAGTAAAACCTTATAGAAAACATAAAAACCATTAAAATCCATTTTACTTTATCTATTTTTGAGAGTTGGTCTAGCAAAACCTTGATTTAGGTCTTGAGACTGTAGATACTACATAGAGAAGCAATTGGTACATAGTAATACATTATCAACTTGAGTTTAGAATTTCCAGCGTAAATCACTAACTGAGGAATTTTTGACAGAGGGTGCTGTCTATCTATCTATACATTTGCATTAGTCTGTGTAGGGAATTGTAACTAGAAAGTGAAAAGCAGTGATGCTCAGGACATGGAAAAGCAAGCTTGAAGCAATTAAACATCAGAGAGGCAAGTACTCTTTTTCAGAAAAACGGGCTTTGACTCATAATGCAAAAAGCAGGAATCAAAACCAGTGAAGGCCGAATCTCCTAGATCCCATCCAAGCAGGCTATTCCTCTTTACCTCCCAATTGCTGTAGCTGTTTCCTGGAAGCAGCTTGTCTCGTGTAAAGTCTGGTACCGGAGTACTGCAAATTCACATGAGCTTCCTAGGTTTAGCCATCACAAAACGTCAGCTCACTTTGTACCTAGCTAGTCTTAGAGGTCTATGTCTAGAAAACCCTTTTTAAGTTCCCATTTAGAAACTGACAAATTCATTATGCAAAACAATGTAAGATTATAAATAGTTACATTTAGAAATCAACAAATATACCACATAAACATGTTACAATCCAAAATAATTTCCTTTAAAAACAGATAAAGATGTTATATAAACAAATACCGGAATTTAAAATAGTTCCTTGTGAAAACCAGTAAATGCATAAGACAATGTAAAAATAGTCATTTAAAAACCAGTACATACCATACTAAAAGTTAAAAATTTAAATACTTTTCATTAACAGACCAAAATGATATTAAAATATTGTTATTGTCTCTTTTTAAATTTGAGAACCAGTAAATTCCTGGGTGTGGTCATTTTGGGTTATGCCATGTGGCTGGATTAAGATGGTGACAGGTCAAGCAGGTCAACGCCATTTTGAAAATTTTTGTCCAAGGTGGCAGTCAGGCCATGTGACTGTCACCACATTGATAAAATTACACATGTAAGATATGGAGACCAGACCACATGGTTTCCTCTCTCCTAGTAAGGGCACGAGCCATGATCATGAACAAGCACATGGTGTATAATAGAAACCTCTTTTTCACTTTTAAAAGGCACCCAGTTAAATATTCTATACAGCATAATATATGACTCTCCTGTTCACGAAAACTTAAAATGCGTAGTTCTAGTTAGAAAGGCAACTGTATGGGAACCATGGTGACTGAGCCCAAAGTTCAGGCCCTCTAACAGCTCTTTTTCCCCATCCATGAAGAGAACCATGATGGAGAAATGGTCTAAGGAAAGAAATAACTTTTAAAACCTTTTTTTTTCTCTGTAGAGAGGCAATTACATTTTTAGATAACAAGGTAGATAAAGGCATTTAGAAAAGTTGGTCACTATACATTTAAAAGTAGCGACATTTTGACATTTTTGGACTCACTCCTGCCCATGAGGAAGCAATCACAACACTTAAGACAAAACCGAAATGGACACAGACAATATAGTTTTAACCTGCCCTGAGGCATAACAAGCTCTAACTAATGGAATCTCAGTCCCTCACCTGCAGCTTGATAGAAAAGACAGAAGAAACCGTGCCTGTCCTCAGAGTGGGATGGCGGGGGCCAAAGTCGATGTCCCTCGTGGGGAGCACTCACCTTCTTCAGCGCGTCCTGGAGTGTCCCTTGTTCAATCGCCATTGTTGGTCTCTATCCACTCACGTTGGGCGCCAATTGTCGGTGGGTCTCCATCTCCAGCACTGCTGTTGTGCTCCAGCCATGCCAGAGAACGGAGGACGATCGATCGGGACCTCAGGTGGCTCAGAGTGCGGCGGGAGGAGTTCCCTCCTGGGAGACTATGTCGGTGGGTAGTTCGGTTATTAGTGCCAATGCAGGGCTTTATATACCAAGGCCTTTCTGACCGGTACAGAATGTGGGAAAGTTAAAGGTAGGGTTTTGGGGTAAAGGCGGGAAGGTTGTAGGGCTGATGTGGAAGTTCAGGAACGAGGAAACGAAATCCAAAAACCTTGTTCTGGTCTGGGGTGGGGGAAAGGAAGATTCATATCTACAGGAACTTCCTGGGGCCAGGTTATCACATCAGGCAGAGCAGGTCAGACACCTGCCATCCCTTTAGGGTATCCGGAGTTGCTTGCCTTGCTCAATACCCAGATCCGCACATCTCCCCCCTTTTTTATATATAATGGGGAGGTATATAAGGGCTCAGTAAAGGGAGGAGCCAGGCCATGAGGGGACTGACAAACCAGGGGGGATAATGGGTTTTAAGTTCATTCTTGACTTTATGAAAGGGATAAGTGAGAGAATTTATAGTCTCTCGGTTACCTATTTGTTTTCTCACATTCTTCTTTTGAAGAGGTAACCCTAAAATCTTTTAGGAATTAGAAAAGCGCTCCCAAATACCTTGGACATATTTGGCCTTTGATGTACACTAGGCTGCTGAAGGACTTAAGGACAGTTTTTGGTCTTTGGGGGTCTTTTTACCCTAAACTGCCTAGCCAAATTCTACCTCCTATTCTCATCACACCACCCTCTGAAGAGGTCACCCTAATTGCCAATAGGGAACTGGGGCACCGACCGCTCTGGCTTCCTCAAGGCTGAATAGGGTCATAGACTGTGGCAATAGTGGTACCCCTTCAGTGAGTCTATCTAAAAGACCCCTGACTGGCATAACTCTTAGCTGTAGGGGAAAAGAAAGTCCTTAACTGGTCCCTGGAAGATGAAATTAAAATAGTCATAACAGGGAAGAGTTCAAATGTCCAATTCAAAGTCCATTAGAATATCTTGCTTAAGGACTTTCAAAGGCTTCCATCTTTTGGGTTCCTCTTTGTTTTTCTTTTTGACTGCCAAGGCTGAACTTGAGAGTCTTGAAGTCAAGATTTGTTTTCAGGTACCTCGATAGCTGGAGTGGCTAGAATCAGGGTGAGTTCCCTCCCCAATGGCTTCTAGACAGGGAGAGAATAGAAATCATTTAATTTGGGGGTAAGAACAATGGTGGGCTTGCCTCTCTTGGCCACAGGTATGCACTGCAGTGTTGAGATAGGCCAAGAATTGAAGTCTTACATCCGAGTGGCATTTTCTTATTAAGAACAAAATCGTGAGTGAGAAATTGTGTAAATAACATCTTATATAAACTTAAACCTAATGTCTGGGAAGTGTAATTCCTTAGAATCTTAAAGAAGCATACTAATCACTTTACTTTTTTGGTTATACTTTCCTTTTGGGTGTTTAAGATCATATAATTTGGCCCAAATTAACTAACTTAATCTGATTCTTAAGGTCAGTTGAGTATCTGTTCCTCAGGGCGATCACATGGGCTTGAGGGGCCCCTGGCTCCACAGGCCTTTGTTTTACCAGTTCCATCTATGTGAAGATAAGTCAGAAGGTCTTGCTAGACCATAGCTTCACTTTGAAGCAAATCAAGGAAACGTTTTCCTGTGCTGACCCTCTTCTTTGCAGACTGGATACTGGCTCAAGTCCTTCTAGTGGGGTATCCATGACCTCCCTGAACGGGAAGACAGGCGACACATCACGGTAATAGGACATTTCGAGAGGTGCCCCATAGTCCCCTGGAACTTAGTTGACCTTGGAGGGCAAGAGACAAAAAATTGTCCCTTTAAGTCCCTCTGACCAGATTAGAGGCCTTCTAATATGGTGGTTAGACACCCAAGAAGGTTAGTTCCACCAATACTGAACTATTAATTACTGTATTCTATGTAGCTAAAGCTTGGGCAAAAGCCAAACATTCTTGAATAAACCTTGAATAGACATATATTTGGTTCCTTAAAAGTATTTGACTGAACTATTACTTCAGAAACTTTAAGACTATTTATACATTATTTATCTAATGTTTCCTATATTATAACATATAAATTCAGATCTTTAATCACTTGTATAGACTATCTTATACCAAAAACTCTTTTAATACAAAAATATATATTTTTCATCTTCATTTTCTTTTATTAAGATCATGAGACATACTAACATTAAGAAAATTTTCTTCCTGGGTGCATTAAGCAATGTTTATTCCCTTTCCAGGGCTCTAGTATCAAACCAATGTTTGATCCTATTAAAGTTCACCCTGTGGAATGAATGACTTTACACATACAGATGGGTGAGGTGTTACTAACAGGTATATAGGTAACCTGAGAGCCGATGCTCCGTAGTCTTTAGCATGGATGTTGATTTTTTTTTTTTTTATAACCTCATAGATCAGGTCCTCTCTTTGAGCCTTTCCCAAATTTCCTCCCCAGATGCAGGAGACCATTTGTGATTAGGGCAAAATTACATACTGCTGTCTCTGAAGAGTAGCTGGATACTCAGGTGGGGGTCCAGCTTACTCCTCCTTCAGTTGAAGAATACAACCGTTAGCAAACTCAACTGTGATGAACTTCTGTAACTAGGCACAGCTGAACTCACAAGCCTGGCAGCTACTCAGGACTGCTGTACGGCATCATCTTAATAAAGAACATGGGATGTAAATTACACACATAAGATAATGTACATTTTACTTTATAAGTTTCTAGGAAAACCTTATAGAAAACATAAAAACCATTAAAATCCTTTTTACTTTATCCTGCCATGTTTCAGTTTCTGCTTACTCATAAGTTCTATTTACTTCATCAGTTTATTCAACTTTCCTGCTGCCACAAGCCTTCTGGTGGTTCTTTTCAGCTTATGCTCCTTCCCAAAACCAACTAATTGACTCCTTCCCCAGACGCCCTAGTTCAAATATGGAGTGTGTTGAGAATGGTGGGGGCCTTGGAGATACAGTGCTCTCATTTCACATGCTTGTGGGTACATATCTGCAGGCAGTAGAGGACTCATTAAGCTACAGACAGTTGAGGAGTCAAAAATAAACTCTTCTTCCTGCCACTTCTAGAAAGTGCCTCAGTCTCGGGGAGTAGACCGAAAGACTGGCTGTCCTGTACCTTTCAGGTACAGATGTCTTATCTCATTTCGGTCATGGACATTCATAAAAAGTAGGAAGACATGAAGTCACAGTACCAGTTCTGAGCTTTAGGCCTCAAGCGTCCTTGCAGCAGTCTTATTGATATTTTGGAATCATTTACTGTCATGTAAACAAGCCCAGGCTAGTATAATAGGTGCTGGGAGGCATAGTCATAAACCCTCACTGCCCCTGCAGTAGCAAACCAGGAGCCACTGGGTGATGCCATCCCAGGCAGCCCCACCCAGTCATTAGCTAATTATAAACATATGTGAATCTTACTGGGGCTCAGTCAAGCCAACCAGATACAGAAGAACCTTCCAGCTAAGCCCAGTCCAAATTGCCCATGCCCTAGAATGGCTAGTGAAATGAATGTTTTGAATTAACCACTTTATTTTAGGATTGTTATATGGCAACACATAACTGAAGCACTAGCTATGTGAGCACGGGCTGTCTGTGGCTGCCATATGGCCGGCTGCCTCAAGCTCCTGCCTCAAGCTCCTGCAACCGTGGCTCCCCCACCATAGTGGACTGTAACCTTCAACTGGGAGCCAAAACAAACCCTCTCTCTTTATGTTGCTTTTGTCAGAAAAGTAACTAAAACATTAACCCATTTACTCATTACAATGACTCTATGAGGTAGGCACTGTTTTTATTCTTATTTTGCATATAAGGAAAACGGAGTTCTTAGAGGTCAGTAACTCTGCCAAGTCACACAGTTACTGTGTCAAGTCCACGGTTCAAATCTAGGCATTCTGTCTCCCAAATGTGTACTGTAGCAACTATACTTAATTCTTGTATGAGAAACCAGTTTCTTTGCAAATGCCAATTCCCCAATAATAAAAATTTGAGGAGCAACTTTGGGAAATATTGGGAGGCACAGTCCAGTACCCATGAAGAAAGTACTGCATTTGATTAGCAATGTCTGTTGCGGACAGACGGAAGGCCAGTGAGATGAACCTCTATGTTATCTTCACTATACTGCTTCCGGGCAGTGTTTGACTACAAAGAGCCCTCATCATAGTGCATAAAACAAATATCTGCCCCCCAAATCTCTATCCAAGGTTGACATTGTGGATTTGCACATTAAAGATACTTCCCTGCAGCCTACAACCTCCTGGAACTGCAGTATATGATACTTGTGCCCCCTTCCCCTCTGCCCCACACGCACCTTAATCCGACCTCAAGGTGGATTTATAATCCACAACAACATTAAGGAGAAGGGCATATTCCCAAACGTATTCCAAAAGGCAGAATCATGCAGTGTCCTGACGTCTGCTAACCACAAGGAACAAATGCGTAGAGGTCATAGGGAATGGATTTGGAAACAAGCAAGGAATTTCTCTCACATCTCAATTTTTATCTTAAAAATCCACTTGACTTTTGCATTTGATTTCCTATTACATCTGTACTGGCTGCAATCTAAGTAAAAAACACTATCACTTTTGGACAGGAAAAAGGGATGCTCTAGGAAGACCTGCCACACAGCCTGGTAGCTGACCTCCTTCCTTCCATGGTGAACAAACTTTAGCCTATAAATCAGGCTGTAATGAGAAGATCGCAAGATTCGTGAGCCAGTCAGACCTAGGCTCAAATTCTAGCTTTCCTGTTCACTGGCTATATGTAGGGCCCTGAGCAAATTCCTAGAACCTTTTCATCCTCCTGTGAAACAGAGGGGTCTTGTAAGAATTAAAGAGAGGATCACTGCCAGGTTCCTAATATCCAAAGATTATTTAAGAAATGTTCCTTTCTTTCTCCTTCTTTCACACCCTCCAGGTTATTTTGAGCTCTCTCGGCAAGCATTGTATATGTCATAGTGAACCGCCTCACTGCTGAATTAACGTGCCAAAGGGATCAGAGCCTTCTCTCCGTCCCCCCCTGGACCCTCCTCCTCCCCATTTTAATTCAACTCCAAATAACTGAACTTGGATTGAACCAGTTGGGGTCTTTTTGTATCCAGCAGTTCCACAAAGAAGATTAAAATCTTAAATCCCACAGCTGCAGTTTAGTCTAACCAAATTCCACCTGGTTAATTAACCTCAACCTCCAACCCTAGGCACTGTGTGTCTGGGTGACTGTTTTTTTTTTTTTTTTTACTCTTAAAAACATGTTGTTTAATTAATAATTTCTAATTTAAAATTTAAGTAATACATGTGATTTTTTTAATTAAGTAGAATGAAAGGTGTTCAAATGAATAACTTTATTTCTGACTCCCTAGCTAGCTATTCTCCATGAAACAACAAAGGATGCTCACTAGATTCCTATAAATCCCACTGGACTATTATGTTTATTCAAAATAAGCACAAGAGCTATCAATGTGGTTTTAGTTGAGTATGAATACAAATATAAGTATATGTCCAGATGCAGATTTAAATATCGAGATTTAGACTCCTGCTAAAGGAAACATTATGTTTGGATATAAAATCCCCCCGACAGGTGTCTGCACTAAACACTTGGTCCCCAGGTGGTGGCAGTACTTTGGAAAGTTCTGGAACTTTAGGAAATAGAACCGATTTGGAGAAAGTCAGTCACTGGAGGAGTGCCTCTGAAGGCTCTACCTGGTTGTGAATCACTTCCTGTTCCTGCTACCTGTCCTCCATGAGGTAACAACCTCTTCCTCCACGAGCTCCCACCGCCATGATGTTCTACATGACCGTGGGCTAAGGGTTATACTGTGTGCAATTCTCTTTCTCTTTTCTCTCTCTCTTGCTTCTCTCTCTCTTTCTCTTTCTTTCTTAGAATCTGAGTATCTACAGCATTGCAGATATGTAATGATATGAAGATATATATGTTAAAGAAGAAACTATAGAGCTATGTAGAAAGTATGTTGAGTTTTCAGAGGAGGTTCTAAATCCTCATTTAGTTTGGAATACCATTTGATCACTTCTTCTATTTATTTCCAGGTTGAGGTACAAAATTTCTCGTAAGGACCATCCCCAGTGTATATCCCGCAGCAGCAACATTAGCAATAAACCTGATGCTTCGATTCTCCTAGCTCAAACAGTACAGAACTTCGATGAGGCAAAGCGAGCTGTCATATCTTCATGGTCAAATTCCAGCATCATCTATGCTTTGGAACACATTGGGTTCTCTAGAGAGAACTTCAAAACCTGGTACCTGCTCTCATCCCAGGAAAAGAAAGAAGTCTGGAGCTTGGGGGAGAGAATCTTAGTAGTTGATATGCCTCCAATGTACAGACATTACATGCTCAAAAAATATTTTAATGATCAGCTAGGGATTATTTTCAGCCGATATCCAAACCCATTTTACCAACATGCACAGGGAATTGTGGAGTGCAGTAGGCTTTCCCCTTCTACTCTTAATAATAAGTGGTGGATAATTAACATTAAGAAAAACATAAGTATGTTCATGTACCAACCATGCGACAGAATGCACGAGACCCATACAGACTCAGACAAAGACCCAGCATAGAACTGGGAAAATGCACAGCAGGCCCCCAATCTTGGCCAAGGAACTATTAGCAACTGATTACTGCTGGGTGAGAGAGAGTTGATCTTTAAGGGAGTAACTCTAGATAAGCTGACTAGACTC
The DNA here is from genome assembly GCA_035773235.1 of Eospalax fontanierii. Classification (NCBI taxonomy): domain Eukaryota; kingdom Metazoa; phylum Chordata; class Mammalia; order Rodentia; family Spalacidae; genus Eospalax; species Eospalax fontanierii. The sequence goes on from CM069546.1 coordinate 40,305,398, forward strand.
CAGTGGATGAACTTGTACCATGAGACATCTGGGTACAAAACTTGACTCAATAGGCCTTAATATATAACAGAATGGATGAAATCTGGTGGGAGGGAGGTCTAAATACGATTAAGATTTTTTTGTATGAAATGCACAAAAATTCAATAAAATCTACGTGAAAAAGGAAAAACATAACCAATGCTAGCAAAGATTAAGGAAAAATAAGACTTAAACACTGCTGATGGTAATGAAAATTTAGTCCAGCCACAATGGAAATCAGTAGGGAAATTTCTCCAAAAGCTTCTAGATATACACCCAAAGGAATCGCAGTTGACTTATACAGATGCCTGCATATCCAGTGTAATGGCGCATTATTCACAAGAGCCAAGTTACAGAATCAGCCTAGGTTCCCATCAGCAGATATATAAGAATATGGTATGTCTATACAATGCAGTATTATTCAGCCATAAAGAATGGAATTGCATCGTTTGTAAGAAAATGGATGGAACTGGAAATCAGTATGTTAAATGAAATAAGCCAAACTCAGGAAGACAAATATCACGTTTGCCTCCTATGGGGACTCTAGGTAAGAAAGGAGAGAACATGAAAGTAAGAAGGTGATTACTAGGGGTGTTGGAGAAGGAAGGGAGGATAAGAGAGGGTAATAGATGGGATGAGTATGATCAAAGTATATCATATGAATGTACAGAAATGTCATAATGAAATCCCTTACTTTGTACAATTAACATGTACTAATAAAAACAGCATGAAAAGTTAAATCTTGGGTGGAATTCCTGTGAGAAAGATAAAAATCAGAACATTTCCATTCATTGAAGGGATTTTCCTCAACTAGAGGGAGACGTTCTTCTCTGATGTTTCTAGGGCTCAGAAACTCACTTCTGGAAGCAAGAGGTTGCTCCCTCTTGTTGGAACCAAATCTGGGTGCTGCAAGTTGGACCACACCTACTGACCCCAATTCTCCCTTCTAAACCCGTACAGTGAAGGACCTCTGCTCTCTCACCCCCAGCATCTGAAGATGCAGCCCAGTTCCCCAAAATTCCCATCTGCTCCTCACACATCCCTCCTTCAACCTTCCCTCATGGCCCATGACCCTTAGTGTCTACCCACCACCCTCCGCACCACCACGAAACCATTCCTAGCTGCTAGTACCCCCCTTCAGAAAACACATGGCTCAAACTGAGCATGGTGGTTACTCAGGAGGCTGAGGCGGGAAAAACACTTGAGACCAAGAGTTCCAGGACAGCCTGAGCCACAGAGTTATTTTCAAAATCTTAGCTCTTAGAACCAAACATGGCTCTCCACATGTGCTCTTATTTCCCAAGACACCCCTGGTTGACATGAAGCAGCAGAACTGAGTTGTGTTCATCTAGAGGCCAGTCTCAAACTCTAAACCTACAGGCTGGAGAGATGGCTCAGCAGTTAAGAACACTTGCAGTTCTTCCAGAGGACCTGAAATTAATTCCCCACACCCACAACCATCTGTAAATCCAGTTCCAGGGGATCCAACACCCTCTTCTAGCCTGTGTGGTCATTGCACACATGTGGTGCACTTATATACATGCAGACAAAATACTCATACACATAAAAAAATAATAAAATATTTTTTGAAAAATTATAAGCCCACACAGTTCTCTCTCTTCCACCAAGATACCACAAAAGATATTGTTCAAGGGTGTCCTTGTGCCTCCTCAGTGCCCAATTCTGGTAACCTTATGAAGATCTTAGTAAAGTCCTCAGCACCCACATTGAAAAAAAAAAAAAAACAAGCACATTGGGACATACCTGTAATCCCAGTGCTGGGGAGGTAGAGACGGGAATCCCTGGGACTTGGTCAGCCACTCAAATCAATGAATTCCTGGTTCAGTGAGAGACCCTGTCTCAAAAGCTAAAGTGAGGTGTGATTGAAGAAAACATCCAGTACTGACCTCTGGCTTCCATATGCATATTCATACATATACCAACACACATACACACACAAAATCCAGTTCAATGATTTTATCTCAAAGCATTGCTGAAGGTTTTTTCCTTAAGACTGTATACCTATATCACTCTGCAGGCAAGTTTGTAAACAGGGATAGCCAACTTACCAGGCATCATTCTGAAAAGACTTCCCGGTCTCCAACAGCACCTGTTGGATTTGCTTTGATGACCATGCAACCCAGTTCATCTCCCGACGCTATCCTTACAGAGTGACAGCCTGGAGCCCTGGAAGAACACCACCAGTCACTTGGGAGAGTCCTGTCAACTTGTAGATGGAAAAATCAAGGCGTGGAGCTCAGCAGAATGGACCACACTAAATAACTCGGAACTACTAATCCATGCCCAGTCTCCATAAGGCAAAATGCTCTTGGAGAAAGCTGTCTGGTTGGTCTTTGCACCCCAATTTCCAGGATGATTGCCTGGTTAATACTAGGTACTCAATACATGCTTGCTAAATGAAGGAATGTCTTTCACAGTCTTGTTTCTAGCTAAGTAACCATATCACCTAGTTTTCAGACCCAGAGGTTTGAATTCTCTCCAGGATGTGCTAACAGAGTAATTTTAAAACTGTTTTACCTCACTTACTGAAAGTCACTAGCACCCAGATTTCATTAGCACTCAGACAGATCTAGGAACACTTCTGGGCTAGTGATCAAATTCTATTTTTCTAAAACAGTCTATCAAAGGTTTAGGGCTTTCCTAAACTTAGCATCAGCCCATAGAACATTCACAGAATGTTGGTCATAAAGGTTGTCATTCTGTTTATTCCCAAGTTGGATTTATCTCCAAATAAATTTCTGATCAGACTTGAGGTGGCCCTTAGCCAATAAGGTTCAGAGTGTGGCACTGTTAAGAAACCTGAATTTAACAGGCTGCCTCTCCACAGAGAGGAAAGGCTTGAGTCTGAGTTTAATGCAGACATTACCAGAAGGTCATCTAAGATGCACAGCTGATACTGCCTCTGTCCTCATCGATCACACCTTCCCCTGGCTGACTCTTCATCATTTTCAGCTCTACTACCATTCCTTCTCAAGTCTTTCCTGGTCTCCCTGTTAATGTTGCCCTTACCTGCCTGCCTCCTGTCACATCATCTGCCTTCTTTGTGGGGGGAGGAGGCGGGGAGGTATATGTGTTCAAGTATATACATACTTGTGTATGCAGGTGCACACGCCCATGAATACATGAGAAAGCTAGGGAAAGACGTCAGGGGTCCAGCGCTATCATTCTCCACCTTACTATCTTGAACTGGGGTCTTCCACTGAACCTGGAACTGGACTGGCAGCCAGCAAGCCCCGGGCTTCTCCTGTTTCCAACACTCTTCCTAGTACTGGGGTTATAGATGCATTCACATCCACACCCAGCTTTTTATGTGGATGCTGGGGATTCAAACTCAGGTCCTCATGTTTTCACAGCAAGCAGTCTTACCTACTGAGCCATCTCCTTAGCTCCTTGCCTTATTATCTTGATAATGCTCATTAGACTAAAAGTTGTTCACTTGATCACTTGCCTGTTCTGTATTCCAGTCTCCCTAGCTGGTGTATGCATTCTCACCTGCTTCTCCCATGCCCAGAACACCAGCAGGCACACTACTGAAGCTCTATGAACATTACGGGGAGAACAGTTGACCAGATGTCTTTCACAGTCAGCAGCACTAGCTGCCAAACACTTTCATCAACTGAACAGCCTTCCTCTCAGCACAGGATCTTATAGAATGATCGTCTTATGTGTTCTATACTTCTTCAGTTGCAAGCACATACCAAACAACTCTATGATCACGCTCATTTCTCAGGTAAGGAAACTGATCATCAGAAAATAACCTTCCCGGGAGAGCTTAGCTTCTAAGGGGCAAAACAGATGGAGATGCAGGTCTGTCCCAGACCAAACCTCTTAATCTTTAATCTGCTGCTCCCATAGCCCAGCCCATCAAGATAACAACAGTAACAAGAAGCAGAGCCAACAAGTGTATAGTACTCCCTCTGAACCAGGCTCTGCTTTAAGCACTTGAAGAGGAACAGATACAAGGAGAGGAAATGTTCATTACCAACAAAATGGCTTTGTCTCAGTAACGTAGGGTGGGCAGAATGAGCCAGAGAATAAATGGGCTGCACCAAACACACGGCGGAGACGACTCCCCACGCTCCCACTCTCATTTCCCCATACTCTCCCCTCCTGGCTCGAAAGACAGGCTTACAGAGTGAACTTCTAGCAGCTCAGAGGGGATATGCTATCTGATAAATACCCACCTAGGCCTTCGAGGAGAACAGAGGAGGCATTGAGGGTAGAGGGTGGAATGTTGCATAGTCACCATTGGGAATAGCAAGCGTGCAGACAGGAGCATATCAAATGTGTTTCACACACATGACTTGGCCACCTCCCTTCTCACCAAGCCAAATGTCATCCTTTAAAAGCTGCTAAATATGACTGTCCCTTGTTAGCTTTCCATTCCTAATTGGGGAAGGAAGGGTCATCACCTGCCTGGCAGCCTTGGAAGCCATCTGAATATTGGTGAGCCTTGGGTACGACCTTGGAATGCTTTGGAGTATCCTGAGCTCTCTCTGGCTTCTAAAAAATGTGTGATATAGAGGACCTTTTTACGGAGGGAGCAATTTTAGATACAGAAGTGGAAAAATGAGGAAGAGAAAGGAGGAGGAAGAGGAGGAGGAGGAGATGTATTTTGTTGATCCATACTGGGACAATGGGCCAAGGATATCATTGCCCCCACTTGCTGTAGAATGAAAACAACCTCCTGATCTCTCCTCTCCTCTTCTCTTTCTGACTCAGCTATTCATCACAGCCCTTCTTGGCTCTCTTTAGAGTATTGTACTCTCAAAATGCCCTGGCCTCTACAAACAACATTCTAGGAACTCCTCCTGGCCTCCAGAGCTAGGAAAGAGCAGCCATCCTTTGGGTAAATGAGTGGCCCACACATAAGCAGCTCTCAGTGCTGAAATTCTACTGATCTTTGTAATTAAACCCTCCTTTGGCATCCAAAATGCACTTTAGGATTTTTCAGAGCCTGGATTGTGGACAGAAATCTAATTTTTGTATGTCAAGGGGTAGAAACAGTGGGACAGGAGCCCTTTTTGATAGGAGAACAAAGGAAAGCTGGAGTCTTCAATCATTCTCCATTAAAAAAAAAACTAGAACAAATGCATATTACAATAATTTTAAAATTCTAGTTATTTATTCTCTTAATGAGAAAACAGCATGCATAGGGAAATGACTGAACAAGAATAAATACACCAAAATTTTAACAGGTATATTGGTCAATATTTTCTACGTGTGTGTGTGTGTGTGTGTGTGTGTGTGTGTGTGTATCAATGCATGTGTGTAGAGGCTAGAGGACAACCTAAGTGCTGTTCCTCAGAAGCTGTTCACCTTGTTTTTTGACACAGGCTCTCTCACTGGCCTGGAACTCACCAAGTAGGCTAGCTGGCTGGCCAGCGAGCCCTAGAGATCTGTCAGCGTCCGTCACCTGATATCCCCACTCTAAGATTACAAGCACATTCATGTGCCTAGCTTTGTTTTATGTGGGTTCTGGGAATCTAACTCAGGTGGTCAAGCCTACAAGGCAAGCACTTTACTGACTGAGCTATCTCCCCAGTCCAAACTTTCCTCTTTGAATACTTTTTTTCTATATTTTCCCAAACTTTATACAATAAGCAGATGTTTTGTAAAAACTGTTTTCATCTTAAACTTCAGTGCTTTGAACTTTCTACATTAGATTTAGATATTCAACAATTTTTTATGAAATATCTACTATGAATTGTATCCAAGCTGGCAAACTACAGTTTGAGGTCCATGGACCCATTTTATAAATAAAGTTTATTTGAAACACAGTCAAGTTCTTTTGCCAACAGAGATCAAAAGATGTATAACATTCTTACCAGATGAATTTCCATGGTCTCTGAGCTGGGTGAGAGGCTCTAAATGAAGTGACATTTACAATGGGGAAGAACAAGAATGACTCCTAGAGTCATAGACTGCATGGCTTTTAGCTGCACCTTTGGGGTTCCCATACTCCTAAGACAACTGTTCTGTGGTTGTAGGAAATGATAGCTGGCTTGTGGTCATCACAGTTTAATTTCCTGCCTACAGTTGGTCCTTGTTGTTCTAATCTCCAACACAGTGGCTGCCACATGGTCAGGCACTCAGCAAACTTTAGCATTGAATGTGGCTATGTTCCAATAAAAATTTATTTGTAAAATAAGTCCCTGGCTTTCAGACTGTATCCTCCAGGAGTCTCTAAATCAGTTCACTATCCCTTCCCTGGGCCTCATACTTAACACGGATTTAAGGAACCAGTAACTCGGGGCTGGAGAGATGGTTCAGCGGTTAAGAGCACTAGCTGCTCTTACAGAGGACTTGGGTTCAATTCTCAGCACCCACATGGCAGCTAACAACCATCTCTAACTCCAGTTCCAGGGGATCTGATGCCCTCTTCTGACCTCCTCAGGCATTACACAACAAGGGTGCACTTACATACATGCAGGCAATATACTCATACACATAAAATAAAAATAATAAATAAAATTTTAACAAAGAAACCAGTCACTCTGATATTAAGCCAACAAAACTCATAGGTCTAGAGACTTGAATATACTTCTCTGAATTTACCTGAAATAGCTAATTTTAGATGACTGGAAGCTGAGAGTTTCAGGTATGTGCCACTGAAGGCATATAATTCCTTTCTAAACTCAAAGCATCACCTGGTCTCACAACAAGAATAATAAAGAGTTTGCAGACCAGATTTCGGTAAACAAGACTCCCTGTTTCCAGACAACACACAGAAAACACCCTTCGCCTTCTGCCAAACGCCATCTCCTTGGAAACATCATAATACGCTTAACAAAAGCATGGAAGATCTTAGGGAGATCAGCTATTTGGCTTTGCAATAGGAACGTGTTTAAGAATCCTATTAAAGAGGCCAGCAGTGGATCGGCCTCCAGGTTAACCTGCTAGGCATGAAGACGTGCATCAGAAACAGGTGGGAGAGAGGCAGGGCGCAGAGCCTCCCAGGCAAAGAGAACTCTGTGGGTAAATGTTCTAATTAGGGGCTTGGAGTCTGTTCTGTATTCAACAGGATCCTTCCACATCTGTCTCCCTTTATTCAATTAAGGAAACGGTAGGAACCTTCAATTTTCTTGATTATTTGCAATAATGATAAATGATCAGGTAGAATTTGGGGATTTTTTTTTTAAAGCACATTTCTAAAAGAAACTTCTGCTAAATTTAATCACGAGTTTTCTGGGAAATCGTAGTCAGAGGGGTGATTGGCAATTCAGATCCTCTCTCCCATACATGCTCAGGGTGAGTCATTTCAAATTGGGAGGGATGTTCTGTGTTTCAAAACTAAACAAAACAATAATAACAAGACACCTGATTAAGTCCAAAGAGAGAGCGTAGACATGAAGCAGGCCCATGCTCAAATGCTAAGAACTAATACAAGAGAGCAGCACCCCAGCCACGCGGCAGCCAGGCTCTTCCAGTGGAGCCACTCGGCCGCACCCCGTTCACTCTTCTCTGGGGGTCTCTCTTTCATTCTCTGCTTTTCCGTATCTTCTTAGCTTGCTGCATCGTCCGTGCTTGAATTCATCTTTTCATCTCACATGAGGTGTACTCTACTGCTCAAACGCCAATTCCCCAACATTTTCATTTACTTCTTTTTTTTTTTAGAGATTTGTTTTATTATATGAGATGTGGGCTGACAGACAGGACAGGAGGGAGACTAATTACCAGCCTTTGGGGCTGGATTTCAGTCAAGATTAAACAGTTTAGATGATGAGTTTAGACCCATCCGCTCAGATAAATGACCCAGAGCAAGTACCTACTTCTAGAGTCTCGGCTTCCTCATGTACCCTGTAGTTCTAAGAATAGTGAGCGTAAAGCAGGAGCCGGTGGGGGCGGGGGATGAAGAGAATGCTCAGAGGGCAAAGCACTTGCCACACAAATATGAGGACCTAAGTTTGGATCCCCAGAACCCACATAAAGCCAGGCACGGTAGCGCGTGTCTGTAATCCCAGTGCTCCTGTGCTAAGATGGGGGATAGAGACTGGAGAATCCCGGGAAGCTGGGGGCCACCTATTCTGGCTTATGCAGCAAAGAACAGCAAAGAGATCTTGTCTTAAACAAGGTTAAAGGCAAGGACTGACACTTGAGGTTGTCCTCTGACCTGCACACAGTGCCACAGAGCACGAACACACAAGCATATACATTACGTGCACATATTATACACACACACAAAGATTTACAAAAAAATTGTGTGCCCTCTTGGGATTAATGTGTGACTTAAATCAGATACTGCATGACCAGCACTTATCGGGTGCCCATCAGAGAGTAAAGAAAACTGTCATCTCCTCTCATTTTTATCATTACTATTATTACCAAAACCACTCCATTCCTAGGATTAATGCTCAGAATTCCTCGATAACATCTAAGTGGTTGGTTGAACAGACTTTGTCTAAAATTTTCCAAAAACTAGAAGCTCATGACTCGCACCTACATTTATCTCCATCCCTTAGAAAACCCCTTTATGCATTTGGCTGAAATTCCTCCCACTGGCTCTGCCCTTTGGTCCTAGTTCTTCCCCTTGGGAGTCTCAAAGGAAAAAAGGAAATCCATCTTGTGCTGTGTACTAGTGAATACTTAGTCTTACCACCAAGTAATAAAAAACCACTCTGAGTAGCTTTCACATTAAGGAGAATTAATCAGAAAGATCCAAGGAGGAGGCAGAGGTGGATGAATCAACCTTAGAGCAAGGAGGAACCAAGGCAGATTCAGGACCCATCTCTGCAGAAGGAGTCATGAAAATTTCTGTTGCTAGCACAGCATGTATGTATGTACATTATGTACATTTCCACAAATCTATGGGCTCGCCTGAGTCAAGTGGCTGATCTCAGTCAATCAACCTGAGACAAGAAGCAGAAAGCCTACTGCACATCACAATGCTGGGAGACATCTATGTTCTGGGGAGTCAGAATGCATCCTATAGAAAGGTGCTATAACCTCGGTCTAGGCTATGAGAAAACCCAAGCCTCATGGGTCTATCGTGGCATGATCCTTTCCATAGTCAATGAAACCAATCACCAAGGTAAACAGTCTGTTATTTCAGCCACTGAGATTGGCTTAACTAAACAAAACTGTACATTTTCTCACTAGAAAGCTGAGCTCTAGGAAGACAGAGAACCATGTCTGTCTTTTTCAACAACCAACCCCCAGCCCTCGCCTGGGAGCGTGGCGCACACAGGTTCTCAGATGACTGCTAAATTACTTGATTCATTAACTCTGCACTTCATTGTTTTTGTAGAACTTTTTTTTATATTTCCAAATGTGGCTGTTTCCCTTTCAGTCGATTCCCATTCATGGTAAGAAAGTTCAGAGTCAGCGTCCTCTATTATTCTCATGAAATAGAACAGAAGGTCAAATAGCTCACATATCCTATTTTCAGTTCCCTGAAAGGATCTTATTTGCCCATCTTTTCTGCGTATCTATTCTGCCACACTACACTCCAAACTATGGCGACTTAACCCAACAATAGTAGTGACTTGGCTCATGAATCTATGCGTTGGGTAGGGCATGCTGAGATGGTTCATCTCTGGTCCTCATGGCATCCACTGGCATAGCCCGGCTGGGGACTGGAGGATCCATTTCCAAGTGGATGTTGGCAGTTGGAAGCTCAGCGCAGGATGTGGACTAGGGTCTCAAGTTTCTTTCCATAGATACCTCTCATAGCTACCTGGACATGTTTACAACATGGAGGTGGGGTTCCAGGAGTGAGTGTCCCAAGACAGCAATGTCAAGCAGTGCATGCCACTCATATGATGCAACCTTCAGAGCTGATACAGTATTGCTTCTATCACATGCTGTTGGTCAAAACAGTCAAAAAGGTCTTTGCATTTCAAGAGGAAGGGGCATCAAGCCTCATCATGCTATGGGAGAAGTGGCAAGGTCACACTAAAAGAAAATCACATAGATTAGGTGATACTGCTGTGACCAGGTTTGGAAAAGACAGTCTGTCATACCATCTCTTCTCTGGTGTCACAAATAACCAGATTGTGCCACAGCATTGCATGCCTGCACTGTGCTGACTGGTCTTCTACTCCATCACCCTTTGTGTACGTGTATGCCTATGAACATGTGAGTGTGTGTCTGTGTGTCTCTGTGTGTGCACCAGAGCAGGATTTCTAGCTTCTTTATTCAAGTAAGGTTAAGGCACAAGTTCTCCAATTTGCAGATATGGAAACTGAGATGTAGAAGGGTTTAATGAATTGCTTAAGATCACAGAGTCAATCAAAGGTGGGGCTGGGATGGGAATCCAAACTGGCTTCCTCCAGATCTCCTTCAATTTGAACCTGAGTGTTGAAAGAAATGCAAGTTCATGTGATTCTCCAACCCCACGGGATACAAATGCCAGCTTTGTAAATATGTGTGCATAAGATGGGTATAGTCATAAAAATGGGCTCAAAAGACAACTGAAGGAGTTCTGAGGGCCCGACAGGTTGGCAGCCACCTCTAGCTTCTACCGCTCAACCCACCATCCAATCTGACCAGAAAAAAAAAAACAAAACACCCACATGGCAACTTATGTGCTGCCCCCTCGAGGGAAGTTATGAAAAGACAGGATGAACGTTAATGCTGACATTTCTGAAATCTAGAGGGCGTCTATTTGGGGGCCTGAGTGGGTCTTCTCTAAGCTCCTTAAATTAGATTGCATGAGCTCACCCCACCCATTAAGGAGCAAGCCCTCAGCACAACACACCCCTCCGAAACCTTGGAGCTAAACTCCCTTCATGCTCCCTTCCAACCCTACAAATGCCAAGACAACTTCAAGGGCATCTGCTGAGAATTGCTAATCATTTTACATTTGAGTGTGAAAAGCTCAGAGCAGAAAAAGAAACAGACCCAAAACCCCTCTGAAAGACCCACAGTCCCCTATCCAAAGGCAGCATACTATGTCCCTGTTCAGGGGTGTGCCTAAGACATGGGAAACTCAGGAAGGCTGGCTTCTGCTTCCCCTTCAAGCACAGCCTGAAAATGGAATGTAGATCACTGGCTTCTTTCCCCCAGGTCAGGCACCAAAGGTCTTGCTTCCCCTAAACCGTGCCACACGTTCTCAACTCAACAGTAGCACCTTCCACAATAAGATTCCATTTTAGCAATTCCTCCACAGCTTCCAGGAAGCGGGGGTGGGGGTGGCGGAATATTCTCAGTATGAGGTGAGAGGTGAGGGCAGCTTCTCTTTACTGGCTCTGCTTGGGGAAGATGACAACACCATCCTTTAGATTTCTTAAAGAAATAGAACAGAACCAAAAGAGGCCATGGCACACTACTGGGGTCTAAAATTTTGTTCATAATGCCTGAAGAACTTCAAAGCTCTACAAGGACAATATCTAGTGTTATATGCTCATTGACATCCAGAGAGTCCAAGAAACCTAGGCCATGTATATAGTAAGAGGCAAATACAGTGATGAATGAAAGAGGAGATACACCCTGAGCGCCTTTGCTTCCTACTTCAAACAAAACTGGATGGGAACAGTGGCTTTCAGAGGACGTCAAAACTGCCTTGCAACTCTGGCGGGAGCTGTTTTCTAAATTTAAAGACATTGCAGCTTCTATAATTCCTCTCTGATGAAACGATGCCATCCTTTAAAAAAATATACTGACTTTGTTGCTAACTCACTGTATAGACACAGTTATTCACCCTCTTTGAGAAAATTGAGTTTACTCATCTGTAAAATGGAGACACTGTATATCCTTATAGACATTCTTTTTTTAATAACCGAAAATTTCTTCAATGGGGTTTTGAACGAAGTATATGTAAAAGATGCTCTGAAGGACCCTGAGGAAGATCAGAGGTTTTCCTGTCCTTCTGAAATTTAATAGAGACCAGATAAAGTGACATTTATATGGACACACAGTGGAAAACAGTATAAAATTCACACACAGACATACACACCAAAAGATACAAGCCCCAGGGCTCCTGGCAACTTACCAAGTTCCTATCTCTTCCTGATTGGCATAGATTCAGGAAAAAAGCAGTTCAGTCATTTTAAAGGCAAACTCTGGCTATTTTCATTCAAGAACATCTCTGCTGCCTTAGGTCAAGCCATTGGTCAAAATCCCTGACCTTTCACCAAGTTCTGCTCTGAGAGCGTCCTCCCTTTGGATCACAGTTCATTAATGCGACAGTAAGCAAATGAAGCGGTGGGAAGAGCAGAGAACCAAACCCAAATGAGTTATTTTCTAGTGAAACAGCTATGTTAAAGATCTCATTGGTCATTCATTCATTCAATAAATATTTACTGACCTGTCAGTGTTAAAACATTTACTTGAACTGGTCAGGTACTATTCTTACAGACATTAAGAATGTCAGTTACGGAGATACAGCCTGAAAAGATGGAAGGCCATTATGACACATTATTACAAGCTCTGAGATGGAGGAAGCACAAGCTTCTGTCAGGGCACAGATGGCAGGCACCTCCTCTCCCCCTAAGGACAGGGAAGGCTTTTCATAGGAAGCAACATAAACACTGAGAGCATTGGGACAAGTGAAAAGGAGTTGGCTAGGTGAGCTCATATGATGAGCAGGCTTGGGAAAAAGCAAGCAGGGGGAACGGCAGGCAGATGGGAGCCGGCATACTACATTTTGTGGTGGGAGTTAGCAGAAGAGGAGGACAAGATGGAGTGTGAGATGACAGAACCGCCTGGGGGCCTGGGTATATAGCTCAGCTGGCAGAGCACTTGCCTAGCATGCATGAAACCCTGGCACTGCATAGGTTAGGTGTGGTGATACATGCCCATAATCACAGCACTTGGGAGACAGAAGGACTGTAAATCCAAGGTCATCCTCAGCTACACAGAGAGTGTAAGGCAACCATGGGCCACATGAGACCCTGTCTCAAAAAATAAATAAATAAAAAACCAGTTTGGACATATTATGGAAGCCAAAGGACAACCATAAACAGATGTTAAATAAGAAGCAGCAGGTTTGGATTTTTCCTTCAGGAAGAGCTCTTGACTATGGTACATGACAATGTACCATATGGAAATGACAATGTATGGAAATGACAATGAATTTTGAAGAGGCCCTAGAGACGTAGATTATCAAGAAAGACAGCCATCAATTGGAGAGCCCATTCTTCCATGTAATGGCACCTTTAGGACATCAACCACCAAGTGGAAGAGCTGGTGGAATTGGCCCCATTCTACAAAGAGAGGAGCTGAGGCTCTAAAGCCGGGCTTTCCCCCTTCAACCTTGTTGTCATTTGGTTCTGATCATTCTTTGGTATGTAGGGCTATCCTGGGCAGTATAAGATGCTTGTAGCACCTTTTACCACTATCCACTAGACAACAACAGATTCCTCCCATCAAGTGTCTCCAGATGCTACCAGATATCCCCTGAGAGGTGCTGTCACTCTGATTGAGAATCATTCTATTTTTTTATCTGGGTACATGTATGTTCGTTTATATGCAAGTGTAGAAGCTAGAGGACAGTCTCAGGATCATTCCTTGGGTACCATGAACCTTCTTCTTTTGAGACAGGCTCTCTCACTGATCTAGAACTCATCAAATAGACTAGGCTGGCTGACCAGAAAGCCCTATGAATCCTTCTGTCTCACCACCCCAGTTCTGGGATTACAGACCTGCATTGTCTTTGATATTTTTACAAGGGTTCTGGGGATCAAACTCAGGACCTCATGGTTATAAGACAATCACTTTACCAACTAAGCCATCTCCATAACCCTAAAAGTCATTAGTCTGTTTTAAATTTTTATTTACATTTTTGTTTGTGTCTGTGTGCCTGTGTGAATATATGCCACATATATGTGGGTGCCCATAGAAGTTCCAGAAGCATTCTCCTAGAACTGAAGTTAAAGGTAGTTGTAAGTCACCTGACATGGGTGCTAGGATCTAAACTCGGCCCTCTAGTAGAAGAGGAAGTGCTCTTGACCACTGAGCCATCTCTTCAGCCCCAAGAAACATTATTCTAAAGGGTCAAAACCTCAGAGCACACAGTGAGGATGGTAGCCAGTTCTTTTCCCTCTAGGGTCCTTATTTATTGAACTCTTTCAAATAAATTCCCTGTCCCTTAGCCTCAGGTCCTGAGGCCTTGGCCAAAGCATCACACATTCCATCAGTGAATTTGCCTCAGAACCACTCACATTTTCAGAGAGATAAGTCACAAGAACAGAACATAGGCGCCTTTCTCGGCCCTTTCATTCTATTAATACGTTAAAGAATGACTTACTTTTCATGTTAGCTAAAAATTCTTACTTTACTGGGAACAAAAGCGATTCCTCTCATAATGTGCCAATTCCATACACCATTTCCTTCAAACTAGCAGATCCCTGGTACCCAAAGTGAGTATAATTCCTACGGTATCAGAGTCCATTTCTGCCCAGTTCCAAAGATAGTTTTGCCCTGACTTGGGATCTGTCAAGTCTTCCCCCTAAAATAGACACCCAGAAATAATATAACCAGAAACTGGAGAGATGGAACAGTAATTAATTCAGCTCTTCCAGAGGACCCAAGTTTGTTCCCCAAACCCACAGTGGATAACTCAATAACTCACACTTGCCTGTAACTCCAGCTCCAGGGGATCTGATGCCCTCCTCTGGCCTCCATGGGCACCTGCTCTCTCTCTCTCTCTCTCTCTCTCTCTCTCTCTCTCTCTCACAGATGCACACATATACACATAATTAAAAATAGTAAATTTTTTAATGAAATCATCCCTCTCATGAATCTGTATCCCAAACTTTGTTCTGTGGTTAATCTGCAGATATTTTTATTAAAAAAAAAAAAAAGAGGGGATTTTTCACTGAGTCTCTACATGCAGAGCATGGCAGAGCTAATTTCCTCTGTTCCCTCTCTATGTGAAAGTGTGGTGGCCATGGAGATTGTCTTCCCTCACTCAAATTACCCTGCCAGACAAAGGCAGTTTTGTAGGAGAGTCCTGAGCGTGGAATTCTACTACATGGCACCGACTTTAATATAGTCCATGTCATTTCTTCTGCAGGGGAAAAGCAATTTTCCCAAATACCTGGAAAAATGAGAGCTGATGGATTTTTGACTCCCACCAATTCTCTCTTATAGAATTTTCTACTAAAAGAAGATGCATGGAGAGGTGCTCTGCTCAAATGGCCTCACCAAGAACAGGGAAAGAGCTCGTAGCACCCTGCCAACTTGGTCCGTTCTAGCGCCTGCATGTCAGCATACAACAGATGGATTTCCCAAACACCGTCTTTTGTAAAGACGGGACCAAGACAGAACCTGTGCGGTCTCCCCAGCTCTACATAATAGACATTTGGAGTTGGGTAACCTTTGTTGGGGTTGTTCTGTGTGTTACAGGGTCTTACAGCATCCCTGGTCTCCAGCCGCTCAAGGCCACTTGCAGACCATTTCCACTCATGACAATTAACAAAGTCTCTAAAAAATATTATAGTTATTTATTTATTCCTGTGTATGTATAAAAATGTAGGCATACACATGCCATGCTGCCTGTGTAAAGGCCATTGTAAGAGTCAATTCTCTCCTACAGTGTAGGTCCTTGGAATTGAACTCAGGTCATCAAGCTTAGCAGCAAGAGCCTTTACCCACTGAGCCATCCCACCTGCTTTGCCTCTACTTTGTTTTTAATCAAATGGGATAAATAGTGACTTTAATCTTTTGTTCCAGGATCCATCTTGTATGTTCCTGGGAACACTCTAAATCATGGAGGGCCAAAAGTGGAACACAATTCTCAGCATTAGTTCATGGACAATAAAGAGAAGCAAGCACTTCACATGAGTGGCATGGGAGAATCCGAAAAGCCTACCCAGACGTCTCACAAAGCCACAGCCTGAAATCCGCTTCAGTGCCAGGTCTACCAGGAAACTGGAGTTGAACTTCCTTTCTAACACATATTCAACAAATGTTAATATAGTCTGCAATGGACCCAACCCTGTTCTAAGCCTACAAAGCAGCAATTCTCTTTTTATTTTCATTTTTAATTGAATTTTTGCAGTTTCCATACAGTACAGCTTATCTCCACTCCTATCCAAACTTTCTCTCACTTCCCCCCATTTAATGTACTCCATATATATAACTGTGTGTATATATAATATATCAACCTATGGAGTCTGATTGGTGTCCCCAAATGTCCTTCAGTGTAGGTCCATCTACTGGGCCCACCAAGAGTCCTATCCCTACAAGACACTGTCTTTCCCCCTCCCAGTAGCCATTAATTGCTGAAAGTTCCCTAGGCTGGGTTGGCATTTCTTATCCACTTGCCATGTCTATGCAGGGATTTTGTCTGGCTTGAGCTTGCATAAGACTTTGCATGCCGTTATCGTTGCCGTGAATTGGTACGAGTAACTAACCAGCTGTCTGAAGATTCTATTTCCTTGAGGTCACCCACCTCCTCTGACTCTTAAAATCCCTCTGCCTCTTCTGCAATGCTTCATCCACCTTGGGAGGCAGATGTTGAAATAGGTGTCCTGTTCATGGATAGACACTCTGTGGCCTCTTGTTCTTTGCACATTGGCCACTTGTGGGTTTCAGTGCTAATCACTATCTGCTGCATAACGAGACTTCTGAAGCTTATTTTTCCAACAGATGGAGAGTATCACAGAGTTCTATAACTGGTCAAATGCAAAGAATAGGCATCTGTGAAATGTTTAACCCGAAGTGATACATCTTCAATGCGACCTCTGCACACAGCAGGAATGCATCTCTCAGAGGAGTAATGCAGTGCTGCAGTATTCTCTGCACGCTTGTAACCATCCTATGGGGGAGGTAGGAACTCCATTCCACAGATGAGAAAAATGCATCAGATGGGTGTTGGGTAAGGGATAGTGACAAGAAACCAAAAGTACAGTCTGAGGCATTTGACTCTATAGTCCGGCTCTCAGAAGGCTACGATGGGTAACTGTGTTAGGCTGGAGAAAGGAAACTTAATTTGGACTCATTTTCACTTGGTCTCCTCTCCTGGCTCTGTCACTTACTGACTGGTGAACATGGGAAGGTAATCCAATGTCTGTGAGCCTCACCTAGTTACACACAAAATGGAGACTGTGGTTCCGACATCAAAAGATACAGTAAGGACTAAATTGCACTGAGTTCAATACCAGGGCCATATGATGCTGGTTACCCTCTTGTCTAGTTACTTCCTATTGCTGTGGCAAAATGCTCTGACCAAAACCAACTTCCGGAGGAAAGGGTTTATTTGACTTCTAAGCACAGCCTGTAATCAAGGAAAGCCAAGGCATGAACACGGCAGGAACCTGGAGCAGACGGTGGAGGATAGCTGCTACTGGCTTACTTCTCTGACCTGTGCTCAGGTCAGCCTGCTTTCTTATAAAACACAAGACCAGCTGCCTAGGAGTGGCACCACCCACAGCTGGCCGAGCCCTCCCACACCACTCAGCGATCAAGAAAGTGCCCCCCAGAAACATGACCACATGCCAGTTCCATAGAAGCAGTTTCTCAGTTGAGATTGTCTCTATCCAGGTTTCCAAGTTGATAACTAAGGCTGGGCAGCACACCTGTGTTTCAGAAGTGAGTCACCATGGGATGTAGACAGAAGCACCGGCAGGGTCTAGGCACCTCATTTCTCACCAGGTTGACTACAACAGCCTCTTGAATAGCCTCCCGACTTCTGCTCTGGAAGTAGATGTTTCTCAGTGTCTGTCACGAGTCCCCTTCCTGAATGAATATCTTGCCATGTCATTGGCACCTTTCCTATTGGAAGCTGAGTACATTTACTTATCTACTTAGTCCAGTCTGGACTGCAGGTTGTATTTGCCAAAACTCATGTAGCAAAAATGAGACCATGCCAGGCATGAGCCAGATCTCAAGAGACTTTTCCACATCTATACTCTCTTAAGAGTATTGTGTAGACACTATGTGGCTTGTCCAATCAAAGACAACATGAACCACCAATTAGCCATCCCAGCACAATTCCAGACATATGAGAGAACCCATTCAACATCAGCAAAGCTAATCCACAGTTAGTAGTGAGTCTACCTGGGCCTAGCCTAAATCACAGTTACAGCTTAGATATGAAGTATCTCCAAAAGTTCACGGGTTGAAGGCTTCATTAGCAAGTATCAGGGCTCAGAGGTGCGACTTTGGGGAAGTGATTGGATCAATCCATTGGTGGCACCATCACTGGATGGTTTTATTGGGAGGTGGTGGGAATAAGGAGGTTGATCAGAGCTGGGGGAGGTAGGTCATTGGTAACTTGCTTTTGAGGGGTATCTTGCCCCTTTCTGTCCCCCTCTGCCTCCTGTCTGCTATGTTATGCTTCTGCTAGACTATGCTCCATATACCATGGTGCTCTGCCTCACCTCAAGCTCATAGCAATGGAGTTAAGCAACCAGGACCTGAAATCCATGAAGTCATAACATCTGAAACCGAAATAAATGAATCTTTCCTCCTGTAAACTATTTTTCTCAGGTGCTTGTCCTAGGCACAGAGAGTCTGACTAACGTAATCAATGAACACAGAACAGGAACAAGGGAAAGCATTGTTTGTACACTCAGAGTTCTCATTTGGTTTCCAGCAATGGTTCGTATAACCCTCTCCAAAGTATATAAAAGATCCATCCACAGCACCAAAGGTAAACAAATACAATTTTTAAACTGAGTTGGAGCACATCATTTCCCAAATTACACCTCTCTAGAGAGTTTGTCGCTTAGCACATCCAGAATAGAATTCAAAACCCAAAGCACGATCTGGGAACTATATGGATGAGTCTCTTGTCCTTCTTCCTGACCTGGTAAACCTCACTCTCCCTGTTGTTTGTCGTGCTCTGATCATGCTGGCATTTATTCTGTCCCCAGCACATGCAAACTCTGTTTGTGCCTTGGGCATTTTGTACTTGCTGCTCCCTCTGTCTGGAAAACTTTTTCCCCATTGTGTTGAAACAGCTTCTTGCCATCAAGGTCTCAACTCTCACATTCATTCTACAGAGAGGTCTCCAGGCCACCCATAAGTCCCCCTGGTCAAAGATCCTCTGCGTGCTTGTCCATTTTTTTTTCCTAAAACCATTTCTCAGGCTAAGCTTGGTAGTATACACCAGTAATCCCAACACTCCAGAGGCTGAGGTAGGAGGATTGCTCGTTCAAAGCCGGACTAGGTGTGATAGTTAACCTTGATCATCAGTCTGATGGAATTTAAGGTTACCATGTGTCTTAGTTAGCTTCTCTATCACCATGACAAAACACTCTGACCAAAACCAGGAAAGGAAAGGGTTTATTTGGCTTACAATCTATCATTAAGGGAAGTCAAGGAAGGAACTCAGGGCAGGAACCTGGAGCACAGGCCATGGAGGAACACCACTTACTGGATCGCTCCTCTGACCTGTGCTCAGCCTGCTTTCTTATACAATAAAGGGCCATCTGCCCAGGGGTGGCACCGCCCACAGTGGGCTGGGTACTCCCACATCACTCAGCAATCAGAAAATGCCTCACAGACATGGCCTCAGGCCAGTCCAATGGAGAAAATTCCTCCGTTGAGATTCCCTCTAACCAAGCGTGTCAAGTTGACAACCGAAGCCATCCAGTACACCATGGGAACAAATCTCTGGGCATGTCTGAGAATTATCTAGATTAGGTTAAGTGAGGCAGGAAGACGGACTCTGAATATGGGTAGTACCATTCTGTGGGCTGCGGTCCAAGCCTGAATGAAAAAGAGAAAACCAACAACAAGCACAAGCATTCAGCACTCTCTGCCTCCTGCATGGATGCTGTGCAGCTGGCTGCCTCTGGCTCCTGACACCATGACTTCGCCTTGAATAAACCCTTCCTTCCTTATATTGCTCCCTGCTAGATCTTTGATCACAGCAATGCCAAGCAGACAAACTTTAAAACACTTCCCAGACTCAGAAATGATGACTGTTACTCCAAGTACAGTAGAAATTCTCTGAGGGGCCAGGATAGTTGTATCCACGATCAAATCCCCAGGACCCGTCCTCGTCCCCAGCAGCCCAACATTCAGGAGATGGTTAAGTAACTGCTGAATGAACTGAGAAAGGCAAGGAGGTCCTTTAGTTCAGATACTCCCTTCCAGCTGTCCACAGTGTCTCTTTCATCCCCTGCAAGACCTGATGACTTATGAAAAATGCAGAGAGAAAAACATCCTACAATCATCAGGTGTGAAGCTGAACACCTGTGAAGTGGAATTAGACTTGAAGATGACATCAGAGGCAAACCTGCTGTGAGGCCCAAGTAAAACCAAAGGAGGCTGATTGAGGCTGCTTCCCTGCTCCATTAACAGACCCTGAATGAAAAATCAAACCTTTGTGAGTGTTAACAGGAGAGCAGAAGGGACACTGTCTCCAGAAGCCTCCTGGGTCTTTCAAACTCATTTACTACTTTCCTAAACAAGAAGAAGAAATACACAAAAGAGCAGGGTGTAATAACGAAAAAAAAAAATGTTATGGGGGCAGGGGCAGGTTAGACGGCTTGTCGGGTTAAAGTGCCTGCCACACAAGCCTGAGGACATGAATTTGGTCTCTAGATCCCACTTGGTAGAAGGAGAAAAGTGACTCCTGAGAAGTTGTCTCTGTGTGCCATGGCACCTACACACCTCCACTCACACACAAACAAAATAATATTTTTTTAAGAAAGAATAGGATATGGTGGCACCTTCTGTCATCCCAGCATAAGGGACATGAGGCAGGAAGATCACAAGTTCAAGGCCGGCCTGCATAACTTACCAAGACCCTGTCTCAAAGTGCTAAAAAGAGGAGGGAAGGGCTCTGGCAGAGTACTGTACTCACCTACCATGCACGGGGCTCAGATTTAATCCCTAAGAGAAAGAGAAAGAGACAGAGACAGAGAGAGACGGAGACAGAGAGAGAGAAACAGAAAGAGAGAGACAGAGAGACGGAGACAGAGAGAGAGAAGAGAAGAGGGAACTGCAGTCATGTCCCTTCTAAACACTCTCAGTACGTCTTTCCCGAGCCCTTTATGGTCTGGCTGTCCCGGCAGCGCCGCTGCTGAGCTTCTTATGTAACCAACAGAAATGAATTTCTCTCACCTCCACCTGCCTGTAGCACATGCTATCAGCCTCCCCGACCCCAGCCAGCCTTGCAAATAAGAACAGAATACAGGGAGCTCCCCCGTGCCCATTTATGTACAGTGACTAACAACCAGATCCTGGGTCTACATGAAGCCTACAGATGTGTTTTGCTTGACCTTCAATTTTATTTTTATTTGAATTCACTTCCAACATTTAAAACTGATTTGACATAAAAAGCTCTACATTTGACCTCTCTTGGAAACTTCAACAATTTGACAAGGAGACAGTGTGACATTTCCCCCAATGCCAGACTGCTGGGACTAAGAAATGGTCGCCCTGTCGGAGAGGCAAACAGGAAAGGCAAGCTGCTTACTGCATTACAGTGCACTCAGTCCACCTCACTCCCTGAGCTATCTATCCTAGACTTCATAGGTACTAAGTTTGCAATCTCTCTCTCTCTCTCTCTCTTCCACACACACACTCATTCACTCACAAATTTACACATTCATATACACACAAACAGTAGTGAAATTAATGGACCCCAAAGTCTTTTTTCCTGGTTAATAACATGCATGCCATGAAAAGAGATTGTCTTGGTTGGTTTCGGTTGTCAATTTGATACATCTAGAAAGAGGGAATCTCAATTAAGGAATTTCTCCCGTCACGTTGGCCTGTGGGGATGTCTGTGAAGCATTTGCTTGAATGTGGAATGATACAGGAGGGCCCTGCCCACTGTGAGTGGTGCCACCCCTGGGCACGTAGTCCTATGTTCTATAAGAAAGCAGGCTGAACACAGGATAGAAGAACAAGCCAGGAAGCAGCATTCCTCCAAGGCCTCTGCTTCAGTTCCTGCCTCCAGGCTGCTGCCTTGAGTTCCTGCTGTGACTTCCCACACTGACGGACTGTCACTTGGAAGTGTGAGATGCAACAAACCCTTTCCTCCACCAGTTCTTTTATCAGAGTCTTTTGTCACAGCAATATAAAGCTAACTAGAACAGAGGTGTTCCCTAGACAGCTGTCTGGAATCAAATGAGAAGGGCTCACATCCTAAACGTCCCTCTTTGCTGTATCCCTGCGCGTCCTCTCTGGAATAAAAAGGAAGAGACACGAATCCTAACCCATCTCCTCTCTGCAGAAGCAGCATTTGCTATAAATAAATGTCATCAGGAGAACAGGGACCATGAAGGAAGAAGCAAGAACATGATTGTAAAGACAGCTAATGCAGTCTTGATGTAGCACGGACTGCTAACTTTTCAAAGTCTATTTCATCTTCCTACTACACAGCTAGCCTATACAGCGGCCAACTACAGGACAAGGGTCAGCTCTTCTTTCTAGCCATCTGTCTTTCTCTGAGGTAGAACTTAGGACCTCACATGCTAGACAGTGCTCTCCCACTGAACTATATTCCTAGAACTCTTCCTTTTATCTCTTGTTTTTAGAGAGCAATTTCATCACTCTTTTTCATAGCATTTATTTATTTATTTATTTGTTGAAAATGGCGTGCATGCACGTCCAAGGTGCATGTGCATCCCAGAGGACAACTTGCTAGAGGTGGTTCTCTCCTTCCATTATATAAGACCTGGGGATCAAACTTAGGTCATCAGGCTCGGTGGCAATCACTTTTACCCACTAAGACATCTTATTGACTTTATATTTTGAGACAGAATCCCATTCATTTGCCTGGGTTAGCCTTGAACTCACCATGTATTCCAGGCAGCCCTCAAATTTGCAGTCCTCCTGCCTTAACCTCCTGAGGAGCTGGGATCACATATAGGTGTGGCTTGGTAAGTGTCACTTCTATGTTAAATTGGTGTCTCTTGGGAGTATGGAGTTCCCAGGACCATATTAGACTTTCATCTATAAAACATACAAAAATAACCATCAGATGGCCCCCACTTATACCCTTATTAAATGGTACATATCATCGTGGAATGGACAGACATGCTTCCAAATGCTGACCTCATTCATTCTACCTTTGTATCTTCTTGCAAATCTCTTGGCTTTCCTCTTCTCATCTATAAAATGGGTATAATTGTGTGCTAGCCTGAGACAGTGTCAAGGAATAAACAAGTAACCATGTATAACACACTGGGTAAAATGTCTAGCACACATTAGGGCCCATTCAAATGTCCCATTACTATCCTTTAAGTCTCTTTTCCATGGAAAGCACCACGGTCTCAATGGTGAATAGACAGATACAGAATTCTTACAATACATGTCAAGCAACATCTGGCACAGATGTGTGGAAGAGATGAACTCAAAGGAGGAGAAACAGGAGAGTCCCAGAGGGAAAGTCAGGGAGGCATATTTCAGACACACAGAGGCTGGTATTACCTAATTTCTCCCTGCTCCACCATCCCCTGCCATCACCAGCTGCTGTGATAAGCCACCCGCTAGGAATTGTCAGGAGAGAAATGTCGCATCACAATTCCAGAATTTGAACATAAAATACTGCAGACTCAAAGTAAAAACATATGGTACAACATGAAGAAAAAGTGTTTGTGAATGTTTCTGAGAAGCAGCGCTAATCACATGAGGGCAAGACAGCCACCACTATGGACTAACCTGAGAAAGAGCAACCCTAAGTGAAAAACCACCACAGAAATGGCGGCCAAGGCACCAGGAGCCTTGATCAGCCGACAGTGCCAGGCGTTCACAGAAAGGGGGCTTCGAGGATATTGGAGGTGTGCACTCTAGAAAAAAATCCATTGAAGGTATTTAATCTTCTCATTAGCATACAATGATTATTGATCATACATAATGATGGACCCATTATGACATTTTCGTATGTGTATATAATATGCTCGTACTCATCCTCCTGTCGTAGTCATCCTCCTGTCGCCCTCTTATGTCCCTCTCCCACTCCTGCTGATGCCCTTTCTTTTCCTAACTAGTCCCCGTCTACTTTTATGTCTTTCTTGTAACCTAGGGATTTTAACTATAGTGGCTCTCAGGAGCATGAGTGAGGGGTTATTTACAAGAGCAACCTACCAGGGGTTACAGCACGAAAGAAAATGCCTCTCCTTCCCTAGACAGCGTTAACTGCCTGTAGATCCTTGGAAAGGAGAAGGGACTCGCCAGAACCTCTCACCAGTTTCAGTTTAACTGCCTGCAAGTTCTCATCAAGGGGCGGGGCCTTGTGAATCCCTAAGCCCCTCCGCACTCCACAATGGAATGCCACCAGGCCCAATCTTGTGCAGCACATATTTAAAATCTCTGTATTGGTTCCCTTTCCACGTCTAAACTCACCATCAAGTATCCAAGTGGCCACAAGATATAAACTGTCTGTATTAAGCATGCCTTGCTATTTTCCTGTAGCTGCTGAAACATGACATTGGAGTCAGGGTAACCTGGAGGACAGCCTCTCCCAGAGGTAGCAAACAACTAGCCTTAATGGTACACCATCCATGTTTACCACTCATGTAAACCAATCGATCAGTGCCCAGACCCAGAACCCTCCTTTTTGTTGTTTCTTTGAATTTTACCTTTTTAATTAGCATTCAGAGTAACATAATTTTGTTCAACATGTAGTTTTTTTTAGTTTTTGTGCATATCACACAAAGCATCTTCATCATCTATATACCCCCTCCTATCCGCACCCATAACTCCCCCACTGAGTTTCATGCGTTCGTTCTGTCCTATATGTTAAGGCCTATGGAGTCAAGTTTGTGTACCCAGATGTCCCTCAGTGCAAGTGCGTCCACCGGAGTCCAGTCAGCCTGTCTAGACTCTCTCTCTAAAGATCAACTCTCCCTCCTCTGGCCGCAGAGTAACAGAATTTTCAATAGTATTTTCACACACAGCTTTTGCTGATTCCCACCACCCCTCCTCCTCTCCCTCGTCCCCCCGCTTGAAGGCTGCATCATCACTATCCCTCTTTGCACTTTTATGTCATGTGTGTCTTATCACTCTCCCACCCCATTTCCTGGCAGCCTCTTCTCCCCTCTCGTGGTCCCTTTTCTAGTCTCCTGACCTCTAGATACACTCACACACATAAATATACATATATGAAAACTAGAATTTAGGCTCTACATATAAGAGAAAACATACAGCATTTGTCTGCCTGAACCTGAATTACCTCACTTAAAATAATTTCTCACTTCTACCGATTTTTCCTGCAAATTTGCTAATATCACTTTTTACAGCTGAATAAAATTCCATTGTGTATATTTATCTAATAAGCATTATCCACTCAATTAACGGACTTCTAGGCTGATTCCATTTCCTAGTTATTGTGACAGAACAGCAATGAATTCGGATGTGCAGGTATCTCTGTAGGAGGATACAGGTATGTGCCCAGGAGTACTTCATATGGTAATTCTTCCTTTTGCTTTTGTGAAAAACTCCACACTGGTTCCCACAGCAGCTGCCCCACTTTGCACTCCCTCCAGCAGTGGATAAGGACTCCTCTTCCCCCCACATCCTTGCCAACATTTGTTTCCTTGATAATAGCCATTCTGACTCGAGTCCGATGAAATCTCAAAGCAGAACCCCATTCTTTGTGGAGCCAAAATCTGGACCTTAGACTAGAACAGACTCCTTCCTGCTTCCCATTCCTCCCTGCTTGGATCCTTCATACCTGGATCAGAAGAAGGAAAAAAGAAGAGGAGGAGGGAATGAGGGAGGAGGAGGAGGGTGTATATGTATATGTTTATGCATGCACACCCCACGCACACATTCACTCATGTGTGTTTGTGGGTGTATGGGAGGCATGTGAAGGTCAGAGGTTGAGGTCAGGTGTCTTCCTCAATTGCTCCTCATCTTCATTTTTGAAACAGGTTCTCTTACTGAACCTGGACTTTGCCAATTTGTCTAGACTGACTGACCAGGCAACCCCCAAGATCCTCCTGTCTCTGCTTCCCCCTACATTGGGATGACAGGAGTATAACACCTACCTAGGATTTTTGAGAACGCTGGGGATCAAACTCGGGTCCTCATGCTTGCATGGTAAGTACTCTACACGTTGAGTCATCTCTCCAGACCCTAGAGTTTTTAGCAGGACATGTATTAAGGCAATCCTCTGCTCTCAAACATCAGAGGCTCCTTGCTGCTAATATTACCAAGTTCAGCTCCAACCAAAGATGTTATTGCAAGATGGAGCCAGTCCCACCCTGAAGCTCCAGCCCCATTGGTAGGGGACTGCCTGCTGTTTTCTTTCACACCTTTCTCTCATTGCCTAGCCTGTCAGTGCCAGAGATACCTGTCCAACCTTTCCTTTCTTATCAAATCCATGTCATCCTTTCACACCCATTCCTGTCACCCATTGTACACATCGTCACTGACACTAAAGCTCAGAGTGAACCTCTTTCTTCTCTTTAGTAGCAGAAGTTGCTTGATGTGTTCATGGAAAAGATAAGAACAGCTCAGGAAGTGTCATGGCTTAGATATGGAGAGGGAGAGAGAAGGGGGAGGGGGAGGGAGGGGGAGGGAGAGAGGGGGGGGGAGAGAGAGAGTTGTGTTGGAGGGTTGATTTCCAGCTAGTAGCACTATTGCGGAAGATTCTAGAAACTTTAAGAGGTGGAACATTGCTAGAGGAAGTGGGTCACTGGAAGTGGATTCTTAGGGGTGTCTCTACTTCCTGATGTGAATAGCTCTTCTCTATCACACACATACAGTGTTCTGCTCAGAGGACTATGAACTTAATCCTCTGAAACCATGAGCCAAAATAAGTCCCTCTTCCTTTAGGTTGTTTCTGTCAATGACATAAAGTAACTAATACAGGCAGATATGTTAAGGATGTCTCGATCACAGAGACCTTGCTGTGGGTAGTGCTGTGTCCCTGGCCAACACAATGACCAGCACATCTGCACCAAGACATTGGTTTTTCTAAATAAATTGGATTGAAAGTTCTCAAGGACACCAAAAGGGGTTTTGGCAACGTGTCTTTAACTTCCTGAGCCACATGACTTCCATAAGAATGAACTCCTCAGCAGAGACCTAGGGAACTAATTATTAGGACATTTCTACACTCAGACACAGGCACCCGTGCACATCAGTAACACTCTCACAGAACAGTAACCATCAGTCCATGTTCTCCTCGCTTAATTCATTAATATTTGACTTCTCTGGCTTTCAGATGTCTTGAATATTTTAATTACAGAATCTTATTACATGTTCAGGGATTTTAAGAGAAACAGACATAATTTTCATAAAAGTTTTATGAATCTGACTCAATATGTGAATACATTCCAATCCAATAAGTATTAATAATAATTAAAATTTATGGGACACTTATTGGGTGCCAAGCATTATCTCATTTAATCTTGACTACAGCCTTAATGAGGTTCAGAGCAGTTAAGCACTTGCCCAAGGTCACGTGGAATTTGAGTCAATCAGCACACTCTGCCAGGTTCCTAAATTGACAGCCCTCTTATATTTGTATATCTCTAACACTCACAGAGTCCTTACTACACAGTAGGGAATATGCCTATTCCTAGAAATGTCAGAAATTCAGTGCTGCTCCTTCCCCAGAGCAGCGCTCGCCTGGGATTGCTGAGTCCATGGAGAAGCGCCTGAGCTCCCATGCCCCTGGGAAGCTATGCTCTGCACTCATTACCAGGGCTTCCTGGTGGAATTAAGTCCCAATAACCCACCTGTTTAAAACCCTAAAATAATTGCCATCTTTACCCCAAATTATACTACACTGGTGTTTTACATAATTGCCCCTCCCAAAGAAAGGGCTTAGACCCAAACTTTGTTCTTAAGATTAAAGTCATACTTTACATTAGGATCAATAAACATCCTTAACAGGTCAGCTAGAAAATACCTTTAGCTTACTGGAGTCAGAAGGGATGGCTCAGTGGTTAAATGGCACTTGCTTCTCTTGCGGAGCATCAGAGCTTGGTCCCAGAACCCAGGTGACTCACAACTGCCTGTAACTCCAGCTTCAGGGAGAACCAACACCCACTTCTAGCTTCTGTGGTTCCTGTATTCACATGCACGAGGGGAGAGAGAGAGAGAGAGAGAAGATTAATAGATAAATACAATTTAAAGTACTTTAAGTGGCTGGATAATTGGCTCAGCAGTTAAAAGCACTGGCTACTCTTGCAGAGGACCCAGGTTCAGTTCCTAGCACCCACATAGCATCCAACAACCATCTGTGACTCCAGTTCCAAGAGACCTGACACCCTCTTCTGACCTCTGTGGGTATTGTATGACACAGGTGCACTTACACACATGCATGCAATACAGATAAAATAAAAATAAAGTATTTTTTATTTTAAGTAAAGAAGGTCCAGTGGCTTTAAACTAAAACATGCCCATGTCCCAACAATCAACAGTGGCCCAAGTTATTCCTCGAGAATCCTGTTCAGAAACTTCCAGGATCTAGCTGTTATGGTTTGAATCTGAAATGTGCCCCAAAGACTCATGTGTTAAGGACTTGTTGCCAGCAAATGGGATTCTGAGAAGTGACTGGACCATGAGAGTTTCATTGATGGAGTCATAACTTGATGACATAGAGAGATGGGAGACAGGGCCTAGTTAGAGAAAACAGGTCATAACACTTAGATTTGCCATTGAAGGGTACTTTGTCCCCCAGGCCCTTTCTGTCCCACACAGCATTTTGCCAGTCATGAGGTAAGCCCCTCTGCTCTACTACGCCCTCCCCCTCCCCACCCCATCATTCTACCTCACCACAGACCCACGGTGATGGAGCCAAGGGACTGTATTAGTTCCTTTTCTGTTACTGTGATTAAATACTGTGACCAAAGGAAACATACGGAAGAGTGTATTTTGGCCACAGGTCCAAAAAGATGAAAGTGCATCATGTGGACAAGGTTTGGCTACAAATGGCAGGCATGCAGTCTAGAGCCAAAAGCTCTGAGCTCACTCTTCAATGGCAAACAGAACACGGAGCAAACTGGAAGTGCAGCAAGACTATGAACCCTCAAACCTGCCCCAGTGACACACTTCCTCTAGCAAGACTACACCTCCCAAAGAGTCCAAGACCTCCCAAAAAGTGCCATCAACTGGGAACAGAGTGTTCAGATACTTGAGCCTATCAGAAACCTTTATCATTCCACAGGGACCATAGACAGAGATCTCTAAAATCATGGTCGACAGTAAATCATCCCCCCCTTCTACACTGCTTATCTTGGGTGTTTTTAATCACAGTGATGGAAAAACTAACACTCGACCACACTGAAGAATGATTTTCATTCCTGAGTTGGTGCTTACTTCTCTTCACCCTCAGCTCAGCCTACTGACAGAGCAACCTGGTGACTCAGTATTCAGGAGTGGTGGCCGCTGCACACAGATGCCAGCCAAAAGCGGCTTGCTAGTGCACACCTTGGTAGCAGCTGCTGCCTCTTTCTTTGCTAAGAAACCAAGCAGCCTCCCAGCAGGACGGAGGAGCTTGAGAAGATCACAGGGACAGCCAAGTGGTGCACTGAACCCAAGACAGCTAAATCAGGCTCAACCCACCTGCTGTTTTGCTGGCATGTGGCCAGCTGCATTTCTCCATAGCATCTTTATGCATAGATAGATCCACCTGGGCGTGTGATTAAGAACACAGTACATCGCACGCCTGGGACTAAACAGAACTTAACTTAGAAAAACTTGAAGCTTGAAGTAAGCATGCCACTGCTCATGTTTAGTCAATACAGCACAAAAGGGGCACTACGTCCTGCCGCACCGTCTGCACAGTGAGCGGGAGAGAAGCAACACCACCGGCAGGCCCTTACCACAGGCCAGGCACCGGCCTGAGATGTTACACGCAGCCCGTGCAGCAGGCGCTAGTGAAGACTACACCTGCAGATGAGGGCTCTGAATAGCCAAGTCATTTCCCCAAATCACTGTCAGTGAGTGGCAGGGCTAGACGTCAAACTCAAGCACACTGATACCAACGAATGCTGTAAACCCAGACTGACAAACATTTTCAGTGAAGGACTAGGTAGTAAGTATTTGGGGTTTTATAGACCATAGATCATCACCTTCATAGACTCTTCTTCTGTTTTTTCATTTCTTAACAGTGCTTTTTCAAATGTAGAAACTGGGTTGCAGAGATGACAGTAGGTAAAGGGCTTGTCTTACAAGCACAAGGACCTGGGACGTGCTGATTAGGCTGAGCTAGCTGGCAAATAAGCCCCGAAGATCTGCCTGTCTCCACCGTTCCATACTGATACCACAAGTACATGCTTTAAAAAAATTAACGTGAGTATTGGGGATAAATTTTACCCATATTGGAACCTTGACCTTGGACTTCCCAGTCACCAAAACCATGGGAGACAAATTTCTATATCCATAAGCCACACGGTCTCTGGCATTTTGTTACACTGACTCAAAAGGACTAAGACAGGAGTTTTGAGAAACGTGACTCAATTTTCCACCCTGGCCTGTGTCCACATCCTTTGCCATATGACCAGAAGTATCTATCCACTCTGATCTTGGACTTGAGATTATATTTTAGGATTTAAGCAAGCATAACACACACCAGCTTGAAAGATGTCTTCACTCTCGTACCTTTCCGTCATTGCCGCAGAACAAGCTGGTACTAGTCCACAGGAAGATGGTGACACATGGAGTGGAACATAGCTACCCGTCTACTCAGTTTCCCCAACAGAAGCAACCTAACTCAGCAACCCGCAGTCACCCACAGCAGGCAAGACAGCCCAGCCGGCAGCAGCAGAGCTGGCTACCTGAATCTCAGCCAGTCTGGGAGTGTGAGCCAAGGCAAGCCAACTCCAAATCCTGCAGATCTATGTTCTCAATCAATGTGTGTTATTAAACACTCAGTCTGCTGACTACGCAGTTCTCAGCAGTACAGTGTCGATAAGAAACGAAGCGTACAGCAAGAGCAAAGACTGCGGCTTGCAGGTCACAGAATGCCAAGAGAAATACAAGAAGGCAGAGTGTTGGCACAAGACTGCTAGAAGATTCACAGAAGTCAAGGACAGAAACAGCCAACCCAGAGGAGCTGAAGTGGATATGACCAAGATGCAGGGTATTCATGGACTTCTTTTCCCATCTTTCTTCAGTCAGCACACCCACTAACAGTCCGTCGTCTTGCTTTTTGCATGTGTATATGTGTATAGCCGTGAGCGTGCTGGTACACATGTGTGTGGAGGCCAGAAGTCTACCTTTTGTTTGGTTTTGTTGGTTGGTTTGGTTTGGTTGGCTGGCTGGTATTTTTTCTTTGAGACAAGGTCTCTGGCTGGCCTGTACCTCACTACGTAGGCTAGGTTAGGTGACCTGTACCTCACTACGTAGGCTAGGTTAGGTGACCTGTACCTCACTACGTAGGCTAGGTTAGGTGACCTGTACCTCACCAAGCAGGCTAGGTTAGGTGACCTGTACCTCACTAAGCAGGCTAGGTCAGGTGACCAGTGAGGTCCAGGGACCCCTGTCTCCATCTCTCCAGTACTTGGATTATATGTGTATGCCACAACATCTGGCTTTGTTTTTAACCTCAGTTCCGGGGATCTAACTCAGATCCTCATGCTTGCAAGACAAATATTTTACTTATTCTCCAGACCCCCTGTTCCTGAATTTTGTACTAAGGAATTTTCTTCCTTTTGAATGCAGAAAAAGGCAGCCATTGGTGGGAAAAAATGGCCTGCTACCATTCCTCCGTCTGGAATCAGGAGACACAGGCCACACTGAAACACGGATGCTCCTGCTGTAACTCCTCTTAAAGCAGACATGGTTCATGCAGAGGTGAAGAGTAGTTCCCTGCAGTAGGCATTCCCCATGTGTCCTGAGAAGAAGGGAAAAGTTGCTGAGTCAGAAGCCACAGTGCTTTGACTCAGATCCAGCTCCATCACTGATTGGCCTCCTGCCTACCGGCTCTTTTTACCTCTGTGAGCTTCACCCTCCCCTCTATCCAAAATGGGGCACTAAGGGTGGTGCCCGTCTCATGTGTCCTCTTTGTACCCTTCTGAAGGCCATGTGAGTATTTATAAAATGTTTAGCATGGTCTGCATCACAGAAGAAGATAAAAATGGAGCAAAAATGTACACCAAGAAAAGAGACATAAGAACCCATGAAACAGCTGGAAAGATGGTTCTGTATGTCACGGCACTTGCAGTACAGGCATGAGGACCTGAGTCCAGACCCCCTGAGCCCACATAAAATGGCTGTGCATAGCTGTACATTCCTGTCAGTCAGCACTGTTGGGTGGCAGTGGAGACAGGAGGCTCTCTGGGGACTGCTGGCTGCCAGCCTAGCTCCAAGTTCAGAGAGACCCTAACTCAAGGGAATAAGGCAGAGAGTGACAGAACAGGACACCTCCATCATCCCCTGCACACACACACACACACACACACACACACACACACACACAAAGAAAATAATTATGGAATTATTTATATCTGGGTCAGAAAGAAGAGTCACCATAATGATGAGAAATAAATCAGGTGCATCTGGGCATAGGGGTACACACTTATAATCCCCAGCACATAGGAAGCAGAGGCTTGAGGGTCATGAGTTCTAGGCTAGCTTAAAAAATAAAAATCTGAGATAATGTTGCTGCAAAATTTGATTGGCATTGTGGCATACACCTTTAGTCTCAGCACGTAGGAAACAGAGGTAGGCAGATCACCATGAGATAGTGAAATCAAGGCCAACCTGGGCTACACAGCAAGTTCTAGGCCAGCCAGAGCTACAAGGAGACCCTAATCTCAAAAAAAAAATGATAGGGTCTGGATAAGTTTTAACTTTCTGGGTTAAAAAAAATTATATATATACAGCTAGCAAGACCCTTTCTTCTGTTATCCAGCTACGTATGCAGAAAGGATGGTTGGCTATGCAGTGCTGTTTGAAACCAGTGACCTGAAGCCAGTGATTGCCTATATTCGGAATGCTCACTCCAAGGAAAGATGCATTCTGAAGGGGTCTCCTGAACTCCCATGAGGATGTGGTCTAGACAGACTGAAGATGCTTCTGTACTGCCAGGGAGTTCAAACAACAGCACCTTCTACTCCTACCCTAGAACATAGTGAATATGTATTAAAGGATCTTGAATTTACATATTCTAGGGAGAGACTGACTTTCTTCGCTCTAGGATCTAAGCACTGATTCCAAGAAAAGGAACTCATGTTTATGAGAATGGTATGTTGTACTCGTCCTGAGTTGACTCAGTCTGGTGTCAGGAGAGTAGAATGATTGTTTCACAACTGCTCCTGCTACACCATAGATCTAAAGAACAGAGGTAATTCCCAGAAAAGGATGCTGGGAATCTACACAGTGGTGAACAAAAAACTATGGGACATTTAAAGGCTCTGAAAAGTCCTGCAATACAGGTATTTATACAAACTTGCTTAACGAAATATGTTCCAAACTTGTGAGGTCATGACCGCTTTTATTTTTCTAAGCTTCCCTTTTCTTTAAAAAAAAAATAGCTTTTGTGGGATTACTCATTGACAAAATTCACTTTGAATTTTTGAAAAACATACCTAGAATACATTCAGCTTCCTCACCATCCCAGTGGAGGAACGCTCTCAGGTATTTCCATATAAGAACTAATGCTAGAGCCAGTGGGATGGATATAAGCTATACAGATGTAAAGCAGCTCCTCATCATGTAGTGGACGCCAGTCCTAAGGTGGTACCATGATCTGTCTAGATAGGATTTAGAATCTCCTGGGAGACACACCTCGGGATGTGGCTTACCTGAGGAGGGAAGACCCCCACCCCCCCATGGTAGGTGGCACCATCGCATTAGCTGGGCTCTCAGAATGAATTTTAAAAAGTGAAAGGAGGTGCCTGGAGACAAAGCTCAGCAATTAAGAGTGAATATTGCTCTTGCAGAGGACCCAAGTTAAGTCCTCAACACCATATCAAGTGGCTCACAGTGGCCTGTAACTCCAGCTCTAGGAGATCGCATGTCTTTTCTGAACTCCTTGGGCATCCACATTCACATGTACATAGACAGATAATTACAAATCTTTTTATAAGTAAAAGAAGAGGGGTTGGAGAGATGGCTCAGCAGTTAAGAGTACTGGCTGCTCTTGCAGAAGACCCAGGTTTGTTTCCCAGCACCCACATGGCAACTTATAACTGTCTATAACTACAGTTCCTGAGGATCTGATGCCCTCTTCTGGCCTCTGCAGGTACTGCATGCATGGGTACACTGACAAGCATGCATACAAACTCTCATGTACATAAAATAAGAATTTTTTTTAGTTTAAGAGAAAATATTAACACCGTAGGAGAGAGAGGGGAGGAAAGAATCTTTTCAAGATCATCCAAAAGATGTTATGAATCAAGTATCTGAAAACAGAATTTTCATAGACGCACAGGTAGATTTTACACTTTTAAAAAATAGGTAAAAAGACAAGCCATTAAGAGACCCAATGAAATATTGAAAGACCCAATCAGACAGAAAGCCTCAGCACAGCTTCATACCTGCACAGCTTCCCGAGACATACACACCAGGAGCCATCATGTTTTGCAAAGTGGTAACAGCTTATTGGATGGATTCCATCTCCAGGTAAACCAGAAGCAAGCCGGGTGCTGTCTCCTGGGGCTGTCCATCAACACTCAGCAGTCAGCTCTCCACTGAAAGAACAAAGACAGAAAGGCTGGAATATAGACAGAGCCATCTCAGTTTTCAGGGCTTCGGTTTCTGAGCTTGTTTGACTGAAAGCTCTCAAGCATTTCTCCTAAAGAAACTGCTGGGATGACACGCCTTTGTAACTGCAGTCCTGGCCTCCTTCCAACACATGCCGCTATCTCACCCATATTCCCTGCAGTAGCAAGGAACAGGCAAAACCATCATTAATTCGATTTCATTCTCAGAAAAGAGCAGCTATCTGTTGCTAAAATAATACCACCCTGAAGTTAAATGTCACGAAATAACTGGTTCTACTTTAGCTGAAGGTCTACTTAATGGAGCTGTTCTGGTTTAGCTAGAATCAATGGCCTTCACTGGAATGACTGGGGAACTTGATTTTGTTCCAAATCTGTCTCATCCTTCCCCTAGTACCAGTGGTCTAGCCTTGGAATGGGCTTTTTAATAGCAATGTCAAAGGTCAAGAGCAGACAGGCCCATGTACAAAGAAGATTCATATTTGTCACTATCCCACTGGCCAAACTGAGCTCCATGACAACCTGCAGTCAGGCAGCAGGGAACTTTAGAGTACCATCACTAAGAACATATATGGATCTCAAAGGTGATAAGCTTGTGCTATGTTTGCATATTACAAGAGATAAATATGAAGATGATGAAGGTAATCTTGGGTCTAATTATCTGTCAGTTAGACAATACAGTTTGAATAAAACAATTTGAATAACACAAGGCAGCAGAAATTAATTTTTCCAGTGGGGTATTGCTATTTGTCTAAAGCGTTCTATGTTTAGAAGAGGAGATGAAGATGTGTCCTGTGGACTGGGAGGTCAAATAAGAAAGATCTGGATACCCTAGGAAATGAAGGAAGAAAAGACTTGAGCATCAAGTAAGGAGATGACAGCTAACATCTGGAATCTCCCTGTGTGGGGGAGGGTTCCTAAAAATGGTCCCCTGTAACCCAGACTGGACATAAACTCACTACATGGTAGGTTTGCCAAGGGTGACCTTGAACTTCTGATCCTCCTCCCTCCCCTTCTTCGGTGTCAGGACCACGTGTGCCACTATGCCCAGTTCATAGTTTATGGGGTGCTAGGGAATCAAACCCAGCACTTCACACATGCTAGGCAAGCACTATACTAATTGAGCCAAGTGCCCAAGCCATTGACACCAGCTTTTGCTGAGATATCTTCAAGGTGACTCCTCCCTTAGGACTCTTCAGACTCTGGGAGGGGAGAGGAAGAGTCCCACAGAGAGAAGAGGGAGTCACATTCACGAATAGTTACCAAAAACCTTCAGAGCCAAACCTAAAATTAGGAAATTAAAGCTAAATAAGGGAATGCAAGCAGAACCACTGCCATCAAAAACAGCGAACATATGGGCCATGCTGTCAAGTAAAGACCATCAAACTGAGAAGTGTAAATGAATCTTGGAGATTAGATAGATTACCCGGAAAAGGAAGGAAATGTTTCTTTGGAAAGCCCAGGTCACAAATCTGATTTTCACCCCACTGGCTGCAAGGCTACTCAGCATTCTGTCCAGTCCTTGGAGACAATGCCTGCTTTAGAACATTTGATGTTGTCCCTGGAAAGCTTTCTACAAGGGAAAATCCTCCCCCTCCAGGATATGACTCAGTAGAAAGCACCTTTTGAAAGTGTCTATAACAGCCTGTTGTGTGTTTTAATGAGTTGGAATGTGTGCCTCCATTGGCTGGGATTTTCAAGAGGGCCTTTCTGCCTGGCTCCCTCTGGCTTCTATGAGTTCCTGTTTGATTCTGCATATTCATAACACACTCCGCAGGACAGATCGCGCGGTTCAGACGCTAGCTTTCAGCTTTGACGACTTCAATAAACCGGTTCCTCTCCACTTGGCAGTTAATTCACAGCTCTCATAAGATACTCCTACTGGGCATTTTGAGCTGTGAGTTGGCAGAGCAAGGTGGGGATTTCAAAGGCTGAGAACAACTTTTGTGCAGGACAGGGAGAAAAGGTTTGGCAGACAGGTCTGCCCACTTCTGATTAGCATAAGGATCAGATGCCTTCCCCTAACCCAGTTTGCAAAATAGTTTTTATGCTTTACAGTCTCCCTTCCTCTTCCTTCTCCTTTGGGAAGTTCTATTAAAGAAGGCAGCTATAAAAATAAATAAATAAACAAATAAATAAATAAATGCAGAAAGAAGGAATACCTACCAGTGATGTATTAAGATTAAGCCTTCCTCCTAACTCAGCGACACCCAAGTCTCTCATTGTGTCCATCCTCCTATCCATAATAGGAGGCTCAAGACTGTTCTAGTTTGCTTCTCCATTGCTGTGACAAAATACTCTGAACAATACCAACTTGGGGAGGAAAGGGTTTATTTGGCTTACATCTCCCTGGTCACAGTTCATCACTGAGGGACCCCAAGGTAGGAATTCAGGGCAGGAAGCTGGAGGCAGGAGCTGGAGCACAGGCCATGGAAGAACACAGCTTACTGGCTTGTTCCCTGGCCCCATGCTTAGCCTGTTTTCTTATACAATACAGGACCACCTACCCAGGGGTGACACCACCCACAGTGGACTGGGCCTTCCTACAGCACTCAACAATCAAGATCAAGATGATACCCCACAGACATGGCCACAGACCAGTCCAATGGAGAAAATTCCCCAACTGAGGCTCCCTCAACCCAGGTGTATCAAGTTGACACTAAAGCAATTCAGCACAAAGGCCATGGTAACCTTTCAGAAGGGTTGGCCTTCTCATGTCTCTGAGGCCCCTGTAGGCAGTGTCCTCTCCACCGTATGAACAGAGCAGCATTTCTAGAGCACAACTCTAATTCATGGTCCCCCATTTATTCAGTGCAGAATGAGTTGGGCATCCACAGTGTGTCAGTCAGTTAGGCTCCAGGCAGGAAACAGTAAGAAAAGCAGACAAAGCCTTTCGTCTTCTGGAGCTCCTAGTCCAGCAGAGGAGGCAGGTGGACCATATAATAGCAGAAAGAAGCATAAGCCATCAGAAGGTGTGCTGTGAGGTCGAAGAATGTCACTGTGGACGCAGAACGGCAGGGGTGGGGGGTCAGAGAAGGCTGAGAAAGTGATGGCTGGGGATCCATCTGAAAGGTCTTAGGGGAGTCAGGCATGGTGGGGCGTGACCGCAATGCCAGAACTAAGGAGGCTAAGGCAGGAGGATCTCAAGTTCCGAGCCAACCTGGACTGCACAGTGAGGCAGCATCTCAAAACCAGAAAAGCAGTCAAGTAAACAAGAAGACTTGAGAGTTACCTTAGGGTGTTAGCAAGACGGGTTTGGGAGAGGAGACAGAAAGAAAGCTTTCTAGCAAAAGGGACCCTCTTGAAGGTAGGAGCACGGCAACCTTGGGGATCCGAGCCTGAGCATGGCCTACTCCATTTGTTCTTTAGAAGAGCCCACAATCCCTCCTGTGTCTCTAGACCCTTAACACCTCTTCTAATTTTGTTCTAGTCCTGAACCCCTTCCGTCTAGTCAACATCACACAACCCCCACCCTCTGCAAATCCAAGAACTGGCCCTTGCTTGTGGGACACCTAACCAGACATGATGCTGGAGAAGTTGTATTTACACACACATACACACACACACACACACACGCACGCACGCACACCCCACCACACTATCATCACCATCACCATGATCCTATGAAGCAAATACTGGTGCTGCTCCATTCCATAGGAGGAGAAACTGAGGCTTAGTGTGGCTACAAAACAAGAAAGAAATCACAGCTGGGACTGAAACCTAGAGATCTGGCATGAGAAACTTAACTGGTGTGTTATAGTGCTTCCCTCCAACGTGGCAACAGTCGGGAAGAAGGAATAGGTGAGGTCTTACAAAAGCTGGTCCACTGGTAGAGACTGTCCCATTCAAACTCAAAGGGAAGTTACTGATTAGCTATGTCTGATATGCACACAGGACAGAAAGACACAGCACATGTGCTGTGTATTTTTTAATCCCTGAACCAGCTAAATACATGCGCTAGTTCCCTCCTTCAGGACAGAAGTGTGGAGTCTAGCTCCTTCTCTGTAAGACTTCTAGAGCTTTCCTTGGCTGCTCAGGCCCTTCTGTGTTTACAGTTCTCCTTCCAAAGCTGCCAACCCCATTGCTGATAAAGTCAGAGATTCACTCGCACCCAGGTCAGCTGACTTCCCTGCCACATTTCTTTCCACCAGGCTTTTCCTTCTCATAATTCCTACAGTACCAACCTCTAAGGGAACTAAACCCATCTCTCCCCACCACGAACGAAAACCATTCACAGGTGGACTTCCTCTTCCTTCCTACCAGTAGTACTCAACCTCCAACGCAGGAACTCCCTGCAATCAGACCCCCACAACCAGCTTTCAGCTACAGGGTGGCCTGCACTGTCCAGAGGCCCTTGCTGATTCCCGGAAGCCCCTGCAGAAATTTCATTTGCACGTGGAAAATCAGGGTTGTTTCCCCTATCAACCTATTACAGTAACTCCCACCAGCCGAGGAGGGTCTGACTCAAAGCCCAGATCCACGCCTGAAGTTTCAGCAGTTTTGGCTACACCATCTGTGTCCAAAAAAAAAAAAAAGAAAAAAAGAACAGGTACAGACTGTTCCTCTTCGCCACACTTAGCTCCCTGAGTTTAGAGCTACTGGGTGAGACAGGAATGTGCATGATCCTTTTGTCCTGTCTGCTCTCCTGCTTTGGCACTCTTGTTATGAAGAATGCTTTTGATGAGTGAAAATGCGTTCAGCTATGTCTGCTTTTTTAAAAAGTCAGCCTTTGAAATCATCTCTCTGGGTCTAATTATCTTTTACAGGGAGCCTAATACTTTATTTCTCTCTGTTCTTCCACTTTAGCAGCCATCTTCCCTCCCTGCAATCATCACAAAACACATGAGGGCTGGGGCTTCATGGGACCAGGAGAACTTTCTATTCTGGGTACAGAAGGATTTTCCAGAAGGTTTAACTACGAGCAGACTCAGGTTGTTCTAGCTCTCCGGCATTCTTTCCTCTCCAGTCCATTTTGACGACTCTATATTTGGTAGAAAGCAAGGCTTATAAGGTAGACCATGGAGTCCGCTTTCCTGGAGCTGAATCCTGCCTACATGCTGCGAACTGCAAACACTACACAAGATTCATAACCTTCAGGCTTCAACTGATGCACCTGTAATCAGAGATTAATAATTCTACTGGTAACTTTTCCTGCTGCCACTTAAGGAAAAAAAAAAAAAGATTCATTTTTGGCTCACAGCTCCAGTCTATCACGATGAGAAAGAAGGTGAGGCAACTCTCTGGTGAGACAGCTGGTTGCAGTCACAGGAGCAGACAGGAAACAGTGCAGAGCAGAATGGGAGGTGAATATAAACTTCAAGGCTCACGCCCACTGACCTGTTTCCACCAGCTCTGCCCATATCCAAAAGGTGCCACAACCTCCCAGAACAGCTCCACCACCTGGACCAAGCGTGCAAACCCATGAGCCTGTTGAGGGCATTTCACATTCCAATCAGAACAATAACAGTCCCTCCTTACATGACTAGTATGAGGGTGCAGAGAGCTAGTATGTGTGTAGAACAGGCCTTCACGGAGACAGTGATGAGTAAGTGTTCACTAAAACAAACATTTCGGTTGGAAAAAAATCTCTGCCCTGACTTCTTCCCAACCCTTTCTGTCCTTCCTTCCTGACAGACAGTGAACTGTAACTCAGAACAGCAGAAGAATGAGTGAGGACAGACAGACACTGGAGCAGCAGCTATCACAGGCCCACTGAGCTGGAAATGCTTGCTATCCATGTCACAGCAAATGGGCAAAATCTGAGGAAACTTGGGATTTCTTGTTTTTCTTTTAGGGTATTTTGTTTTGGTTTGTTGTGGTTTGGTTTGGTTTTGATGGTCCTGGTGGGGTCATGCAATGCCTACAGAAGGTTTTAATTTGCTGTCATTATTTTAAAGGGAGTTGTTTTAAATACATATATGAGTTTATC
Source organism: Eospalax fontanierii (assembly GCA_035773235.1). NCBI lineage: Eukaryota > Metazoa > Chordata > Mammalia > Rodentia > Spalacidae > Eospalax > Eospalax fontanierii. The sequence goes on from CM069546.1 coordinate 40,345,835, forward strand.
ATTTCTTCTGGAAAAAAAATGCCATAAAATGTGCCTTTCTGAGGTCACCTCCCCACACAGGATGGAGGGTACCTCTCTAAGGTTTTCAAGGTCCTCTTTTCCCCCAAACTGCTTTGCCCATCTGCCTCACCTGCCTGGCCCCAGTAGGTATTTGAGATAATTATCTGCACTCCATGCTATGACTGAGATAAACATCCCTCAAAGCCCAGTCATTGGCCCTCCAGTCCACTGTGCTACCAGGAGCAGAACCTTTAAGAGACAGAATCATATGCAAGGCCTTCCAGTCAGTGGAGACATGTCCTTGAAGGAGATGTGGAAACCACTCTGGCTCCTTTTAATTCTTTCTTTGCATTTCAGCTATGAGGTGAGCAGACTCTCTCCATTGTGTGTTTCCCCACATAACATGCCACCTCATCAGAGGCCAAAAACACAGGGCCTACTGACCATGAGTCAAAACTCCCAAAACCATCAGCAAGTGTTTTCATTATAAGTTGATTTCCCTCACATATGTGTTCCAGTTCCAGAAATCTGACTAACAATCTATTTCCAAAGTATGATTCTTCAGAAAGAAAGAACCCAAAGATCAAAGCCATGTGATCATTCAGAAGAGGCTCAGAGGTTAAGTGTGCTTGATGCTTTTTCAGAGACCTGAGTTTGGTCTCCTAGCACCTACATCAAACAGTTCATAACCACATATAAGTCCAGCTCCAGGGGATCTGACACCCTCTTCTGACGATCCAAGACAAACCACTTCCTGTTTCTAGCCCAGTTTTTCCATCCACTTAATGAATACTGGACTGAACTTCAGCTCAAGAATATATATATTAAGTTGGAGGTTCCACCCAAGAGTTCATCTGAAAGACAAGGTCTAGGGTCTTGTTTATATTAACCCTTACATTAAACACACAGTTTTCTAAAACTAATCATCCTGAGGGGAAAAAGTCTATTTGGAGACCATTTCAGTTTCTTAGGTTGCCATGGCAATGTGTAACACAGTCAGTGATAAAATAAGAGAAATGTGCCTTCACAGTTCTGCAGCTGAAAGTCCAGAATCAAGGTGGCAACATGTCTGCTCAGTTCTTAGAGTTCCGAGGGTCCGTTCGATGTTTATTGTTTGTTCTAGTACTGTGTGGGTGCTGAGAATCGGTGTCATCCCTTAGCTTGTAGAAGCTTTGCTCTAACGTTTCTCCATCATAGTATGTGAGTCTTCCCTCTGTCTGCTTCTGTGTCTCTTCTTGTAAGGGTATGAATGCTTGGACTAAGGCCCACCTTAGCCATGTTTAAACTCAATTATGTCAGCAAAGACCATTTCCAAATAAAGTCACATTTTCAGGTTGTGAATGGACATTAATTCTGGATAATGCTATTCTATGCAAACAGAGAATATCAGTGGGTCATCCAAATAAAAGATTTTTTTCCCCAGCTGACAGCATCTAACAGTCATGGACTCCAGGAATAATTTGCTGCTCACTTGCTAACATCAGATTACAAGTTTTAGGGAGCTAGGGAGATGGCTTAGTCAATAAAGTACTTGCATACAAGCAGGAGGACCTGAGTTCAATTTCCAGCACCCATGTAAAAAAAAAAGCCAGGCATGGTAGTGCACAGTTGTAGTCTCAAAACTGGAGAAGCAGAAACAGATGGATTCTTGGGATTCAGTGAGAGACCTTCTCTCAAAAATAACCAAAGTAAAGCTGGAGAGATGGCTCAGAGGTTAAGTGTGCTTGATGCTTTTTCAGAGGCCTGAGTTTGGTCACCTAGCACCTACATCAAACAGTTCATAACCACATATAAGTTCAGCTCCAGGGGATCTGACACCCTCTTCTGAATTTCTTGGGTGTCTGTACATAGGTAGCATACACACACAGAAACACACCCATACATATAAATATACATAAATCTTAAAAAATATGACCAAATTAGACAACACCTGAGGAATAACAGCCAAGGGGTCCTCTGGCCTCTATGTACACATGCACACACACACACACACGCACACACACACACATACATACACACATACCTTCCCCCTCAAATTTGGGATATATATAAGGCAAAACTCAGTCTTGCAGGTAAATTATCTATTTGCAGGACAGATTTCAATCTAAATCCACAGATTTCCATATTACATGGAGGCAGTTGGGAGAAATTCAACAAGAATCCACCTTCTTTTGCTTTAGAAACACTCTTAATAGAGCAAATCGATGAGTCTTAATACATTTGTGTGTTGTTTTAGGTAAGGGAGCAATTGATTTCTCACTCAAGATGAACTAATTGGTGAGGACCAGCAAGGATGACTTTCCCTTCCTCTTATTGTCTGAACAAAATCTGCAGAGAGTAAGGTATTCGGCCGCATCTCCACATGCTGCTGGTCTTACCACTCACCTGGGAAGCCAGGAGAGGCCATGGTTTTGCCCATTCAGGAACAAGAATACATGCTGCAAAACAGCTCAAAATAACAGAGTCGTCTTCAGACCCATGGAATGCCCAGGATGGAGCTTCTGCTCTCCTAGGAGGAACATTCTCGAAATCTGTTGAATAGAGCGAATCTGATCTAATTACCTGGCAAAACTGCAATGTATTAATACAAGATTCAATTTTCTTCTGCAAAATGAAGCCCTAAGAAGGCCTCAGACAAGATGTGAATATGTTCTTTGTTCCCTCTGAAATAGTAAAGCCTTGTCAGAAAGAGAAGGGAAAAGGCCTGGGAAGAGCAAGCAGCCTCCCATCAGAGAAGTCATCCAAGCTGCCCTCCTGAAAAACTATTTCAGCCTGGACTGGTAGCAAACCCACCTGAACCAGAGTTCTCTGGGAAAGCATGTGTTGAGGGGCCTATTCAATAGCTCACTGTACAATATTCAAGCCCTCCCTCTTCTGACCCCCACAGTGATAATGCAACCCTAGCCCACACCTTGACCATGGCCTTTCAGACCCAAAGCAGAGGTTCAGCTAATTCCCACCGGACTCCTGACCCACAGTGAGTTGTTAATATGTTTTTCTGGCTCTTTCTGTTATCATCCTCTGTTGTATAGCAATAATATCTCCAATGAGATGAGGCCCTTTGCAAGGGTCCTCACATCTGCAACCAAACAAATTTTAGCAGTCAAGAAAACTCCTTAAAACTCAGCATAAATTTACATATGATCAGAAAAGAAAAAGCTAAACATGGACTCTAGTTGAGATTACTAAACCATTGGTGCTGTCACTACCTTCAGCAGTTAGCAAGTGCAACTCAATGACTAAATAAATAGACCCTGAGATTTATTGGACCTTCATTTCTGCCAGTTTCTACATGAAAGCACTTGGCTGGCGATGTGTTGGAAGCCAGCATGCACATACACAGTCCACAGTCTAAGCCATGAACGATTCCAACACTATAAACTGTGTTGCGATAACAGTCACTGACTCGTGGAGAAGTCAGAGAACACTGTAAAATGAGTGACTTACATGGAAGTCAGCACAAACACCCACCACAGGAAGCTTTCTTCCTTCAAACAATGAAACAATAAAAGTTTCAACTGGAATAAATTTAAATGAGGTGATTTTAAATGTCTACAAACCAAAATGATGATCGGCCTTGGCAAGATATCCCCAATGGAGCAACAGGACACTTTTATCTTCCAGTAACCAACAGCTGTCTATTTGGACTGAAGGCCCACTCCATAGGAAGGAATTCATGCTTGATACTGTAAACCTAGCCAAATACCCATGACTGAGAGATCATGGGTCCTAGAGGACAACCTATCACTGCCATTTTCCTAAACCAATATAATTCCCTGCTGCATTCTAAATGCTTACCCTTATACCCACAAATAAGTGCAGCCCTCACCCTCACTGAAGAAACGTCTTTTTGCACCAGATAGGGACAATTACAGCGGTCCACAAGTGGTCACAATGCAGAGAGTGAATGACTGTGGGGTGCCTATCACCAATGGCTATGTCTACCTCCTATACCTAAGGTTCAGGGATAATCAAGCTGAAGAAGTGGGGAAATACTTTAAGAGTCAGATGATCATGCCACCTGCTGCTAGTTAGTGTCCTTTAGACATGACAGGGAAACTGCACCCATGAAATCTCCACAATGTGGTTGTCAAAACGAGACCTGTACAATGACAACTCCACTTAACATGCCAGTGTAGGTCAGAGAGATTTCTCACCCTAGACGAAGAGCTACCAGCAATCAATGGCTGCTGAGAGAGAGAGAGAGAGATGAGCTTTTTCCACGGATGAGCTCCTTGATAGGTTATCCAGTCCCAAAGGATTCTTCCTAAAAACACAGAGACAAATGAGCAACACTGAACAGACTCGGGAGGTTTTCTATATACTTATTAAAGAGTCAAAAACGTAAGAGGAGACCTTGGAGGAGTCGAAGGGGGACGGGAGGGTTGGAAATGAAGTAAACACACTATCATGTGTGAAATTCTCAAAATAAAAATTTTAATGTCTACCTGAGCTAGAAACAAAGTATTGTACAAAACTTCAACGCCAGAGGCGTGTTGGAGGCCATGGGTTAGAGAATAGCCAGCTTATAGCCTGACTCCATCCTAGAGAAAAACAGCCCTGAGAAAAATCCTCCCTGCAGCCACCTGCATGTATGATAAGCACATTCAGCCTTGGTAGCAGAGACTGAGTTGTGTTGGAATGCCTTGCACCCACCTCCCTATCACTAGAGATGAGCTAGGAAGGCCTGAAAGCCGATACTTTTATTACTCCTGTTTTGTTCAAATGTCCTTGTTTCTCTTCTCTGTGCTTGCTCCCCTGGCATACAAGCAGTTATTCATGGTGGGCTCTGAAGGTCAGAGATAGTGTTTCCTAAGTAACGGTGCTGGCTCTGTTAATTAACACATTCCTGTAAGTGCATGTAATTTTTTTATCCTCACCTCCCCAACCTTGTGTATTTAAACCCTGAAACAACAATAAACCTCGCGGCTTGACGAGAGACTTCCCAAGCCGTTGTTCTGCGTGTTTGTGTGTCTGTTCCTTATCATTCCAGGTGTCTTTTGGGGTCCTTGCTCACGGTTGTTCCCTGCGGGCCAGGGCAGAGGCGCACATATTCACCATAACTTGACATTGTCTTTATCAGGTATACCCAATCTGGAGCCCTTAGGTGTCCCGTCCAGCGGGCAGCAGTGAGCTTGAGACTCTGGAAACCTGGAATGAGCGGGGACAGACAGACACACACACAGAACAGACACACAATGACATACAAAGACACACAAAGACGACCCGGGCAATGTGTCTCTCATCAGGCTGCGCAGACACACAGGACAGAGACATAAAACAGACACATGGGACAGACACACATGACGACCAGTGCTCTTCAGACAGGCCGCGCGCTTTATTGTTTCAGGGGATATTTATAGTTTTGAGGAATCAGGAATGCAGATACATCCATACAGCAATGTGGTAATTAACAGAAAGACACTATCTCTAACCTTCAAAGCCCACCAGAAAGTTGTATGCATACCAGGAAGGTGGCACTAAGAGGGGGAGGCAGGGGCTTTGAACTAGGGGAGTGCTAAAACCCTGGCACCTTCAGAGCTTCCTTTTTAGCTCAGCTCCCGGTGAGAAGAAGGTGAGTCCTTTTGTCAGACCCCAGGACATTTCTGTGAAACTTAGTTACAAAGATCAAAGACTGAGTTTACCTACAGGTGGTCACAGGGGGGCGGAATCTCCCTAAAGCTGATTTCCTCTGAGATGAACTCAAACTACAAGCTGGCTGTTTTCTCTAGCTCAGGCATACAACACTTAGGTGTCCCATCCTGGTTTAGCTATGAATGTGGCCCAACACCTCTGTAAATGACAGCACTGTGTAAACAATAGCAAAGGATGGACACTTTAGATTTGTATGGAGGGAAATAACTTAGTATAAAAATGTATCATTAACTATAAAAAGGTACATTCAGGGGCCAAAGAGATGCTCAGTGGTTGAAAGCTCTGGTTGCCTTGCAGAGGACCCAGCTTCAGTTCCCAGAACCCACACAGTGACTAACAACCGTCGGTAACTCCAGCTGCAGGGGATCCAACACCCTCTTCTGACCTCCGTAGGCATTGCATGACTTGGGTTCACTTACATACATGCAGGCAATACACTCATACACATAAAACATAAAATAAGAATAAGAAATTAAAGTGTTCACATTCTTCTCCCAGAACATTGGCCTGGTGGGGGGAGGATCAATATTTGTAAATGTGCAAAGATATTTACTGTGATGTCCTTTCATGGCAAAAATTTTAAATTGAGAAAACTATGAGGAAGAGCGTGGGAAAGAAGCATCTCCGAGATCCAAGCTAGCAAGTTATTGTGGTGTGAGGAAGCCAGGAGCCACAGACCCAGGGCCAGATGAGAAAATGATCAGAAAAAAACAAAAATTTAAGTCTTCCAGCCAAGTTCATACACAAAAGCTGACTACACTTTGTGAAGTCTAACATTTATAGACCTACCATGATGCTCCACTGGATGCTGAGTTCCACCATAAAAAGCTGGTAGTGCTTGACCCCTCTGTGTCTCACCGGACCTTCTTTCTGCCTCACTGTGGATTTTATGCTTGTTTCTATTTTTCCACCAAAAAGCTCTTTCTCAAGAAATCCGTCATCTTGGTGGCTCTAATGAATTGTGTCCCCAGGACAATGAATTTTCTGATAAGAGTAGTGGTACAGGTTTAAGTCATCTTTCTCTTTTGTTATCTGCTCTAAAGTTGAAAAAGCTCAGTTATCCTTGGAAAGGTAAATCACAACTTAAACCAGGTGTCACATGAAACCTTTAGAGAACAGTTTCCAACTGTCAGCATTACTGATGTTCAGAGTTGATAAATCTTTATTGTAAAGTTGTGCACACTGCAAAAATTTCACAGCACCTCTGGCCTCTACCGAGAGAGAGAGAGACAGAGAGAGAGAGAGAGAGAGAGATACATATCATTATGTATAATGGTGTATGTGTGTGTGTGTGTGTGTGTATATATATATATATACACACCATTAGTGACCCTCACCCCACCCCATGTTATGACAACCAAACCATCTCTAGAAAAATGCAAAATGGACCTATTAAGAACTTCTGATCTAGAAATAACCAAGGTCTAATGTTAGAGGAAACAGGATACTGGTTAAAAGAGGGGTATTCCTGGCAGTTGGCTTCTGTGTCATCATGACTACAATACATGACAGAAATAACCTAAAGAAAGAAGGGTTAATTTTGGCTCACCGCTTGAGTGGTGCATTATTTAATCAAAGCAAAAGAGGTTAAGGAGATGGCTCAGTCAGCAAAGTACTTGCCATGCAAGTGTGAGGACCTGCATTTGATCCCCAGAACCCATGCAATCTCAGCACTGGGGAGGCAGAAACAGGAGGATTCATGGGGTTTCTGACCAGCCAGGCTAAGCAAATTGTGAGGTTTAGGTTCAGTGAGATACCCTGGCTCAAATAATAAGGTGAAGAGTAACTGAAGTGTGGGGATCTGGTTGCTGAGCAAGGCGAGCAGCGCCTGATACCCTAAAGGGATTGCAGGTGTCTGACCTGCTCTGCCTGTGTGATAACCTGGCCCCAGGAAGCTACTGTAGATATGAATCTTCCTTTCCCCCACCCCAGACCAGAACCAGGTTTTTGGGTTTCATTTCCTCGTTCCTGAACTTCCACAACCTTCTGGCCTTTACCCCAACACCCCACCTTTCCCGCCTTCTGTAACAGTCAGAGAGGCTTCCCTATATAAGCCCCTGCATTGGCTCTAATAACCGAACTACCCACCGACGTAGTCTCCCAGGAGGGAACTCCTCCCGCCGCACTCTGAGCCACCTGAGGTCCCGTTCCATCGTCCTCCATTCTCTGGCATGGCTGGAGCACAACAGCCATGCTGGAGATGGAGACGCACCCACACTGAAGAAGATACCCAGTGTCGACCTATACACTGCACATATGTGCACACACAGCGTCGACCTACACCCTGCACACGTGCACACCCAATGAGCATGAATACACAAAGTGCAAAATAAGAACAGAAGCAGGAGTTTGTGTTTGCTTGAAAACTGCTTAAAGATCATGTAGAAAGCATGTAATATGCCTGGCATCTGTGCTGCTTCTCCGCTCCCTGTGCCCATGGCAGACATCACTAGCAGATCATAGTTCAGCTACAGAACTCTAACAGAACTCGAGCTGGCTATTGGCAGCAGACTTGAATTGAAATCTACTTTATGTCCATCATCTAGAATTATTCTCTCATTTTAAAATCAGAAAAGTTAACCTTTTGAGATTAAATATATGACCCAAAGTCATAGAAACTAGCCAAAGAAAAAGTAGACCTTTGACTCTCTATCACTCTTCCCTAGTCCATGTCATCCTAAGCTTTAATAAAACATGAATTAAAGGTTGCTGTGGAATTTAAACTAAAGCTTATCCTTTTGTTCTAAAACAAAGTCAAGGAAATCTGTAAGAAATGAAATACAGGTCAAGCTGACACATGGAAAATATAATTTCCTTTGCACTCATCAGAAATAGTTCCTTAAATGTCTTTCCTGTTATTATAGCGGACATGTAGAGCCTGAACCTTAGTCTTACTAGAAAAAAATGGAAAATAATGAGGTGGCTTCAGGCCCCCTGGTTGGACATTTTTCAAGAATTAGAGAATCCTTAATGTGTTGATATCAGTTCAGGTGGTAAACACCAAGTAAGTAGAAACTTATCATCAGATCTCTTTTAGAAAGAACTATTTGATATCTCTCTCTTCCTCTCTTCCTCTCTTCCTCTCTCTCTCTCTCTCTCTCTCTCTCTCTCTCTCTCTGAATTGTTCCAGAGCCTTACACAGGGTTCAAAATTAAGCCACAAATGGAAACCAGTGTCTGGGCTCACTTTAATATGAATTAGAATTGAGCAGTAAAAACTAATTAAACTTCACCAGTCTGTCACTGTCCATTACAGCTTGTCAGACTGTCCCTGGAATATACAAGTGGAAACTGAGATTTTTTTTTGAAAAACTCTTATATCTCCTGAAATTATTTGTAAGAGAATAATGATGGGGACCAAGAGACAGGAGAGATTGCAACATTTATGTAAAGCCAAGGCTTTTCTTTATGACACTAAAGGCTAAGAGATTCTCTAAGAGAGACAATTAAAGGATTCTGATGGTCAATTAAAGCAAGAAGAAAATTTAGATATAGGAGGCTTAGAGACCAGTTTAGGGCTACGGTCATAATCCTGAAGAGATGATGAAGCCTAAACTGGTAAGCCAGCAGCACAGGAAAGAGCTGTGAGGAGGGGTCAGCTAATACAGAAACTGGTACTGAAGGAAAATTAACAGGATGTGGCAGCAGGAATAGAAGGAGACTGAGCAGCTGAATAAAGCTTTGGGGACAATGACTACATTCACACAGTTAGTTGAACAAAGAGTTGCAGGGGACTGTGAGATAGTGTACGGCTGCTCCCACCACGTCGATGGAACTTGGCTCATGTGGTTGAGCCACAATGCTGGCCTCTTAGAACTATGTCTTCATTACTGTTCCCCAGGGTTATTTATAGACCTTGGAAAGGGCTGGAGAGAACTCGTTGGGCCTATCTCTAGTCCCAATGGAGGATGTCATTGGGTCTGTGTCCCTAAAGACAGATTGACAAAGGTTATGTACATTGCCTAGAAAAGCAGGCCCATAGTCCTTGGATGATGGCATCATAAAGTTTCATCAGCCTCGAGGATCTTCATTTACCTAAAAATATCAGTCAGGAGTTGAAGAAATTTGGCAGTGACTAGTCCCTGGTAATTTTTCTTCAAAAAGAGAGCAGTCAGCAGTGGGTGATGGGTAACATAGAGAATCCTAACTGGTCCAAGTACTGAGAATAAGTGACTGTTGAATGCTCAGCTCTAAATGGGCATGTATATCATCTCCTCTAAAGCTCAGGGAACATCACAAAAGAGGAAGGAGAATGTTAGAGCAGAGGGATTGGGAGAGGAGGGGAGTGCTGTGAACCACTGTCTTCTGGACACGATGCCCCCACTGTACTCAAGCAGCTGTAGCCACGTGCTTCTAGGGCCCTGCAGAAGACCTACAGAAGATGAAGTCCACCAACACCCCATCAGAGATGGAGGACTGGCTTATAAGGCCCTACCCCTTCCTAGCAGCTCTTGACAGTTAATGGTTGCTGGCCAGGGCTCTTCATTGGGATAGTCACTAATAAGTTGCCCATGCTCCAGCACATAACCCCACCCATACTTACGCAAACAACCCTAACTGAACTCGCTGAGTCACACACCCAAAAAAACATGAAAATAGGAGGATGGACTTATCAGGAAGAAGGGGTTCAACAGGAATGGGAGGGGATAGGAGAGGGCAACAAGGCATGAGAATAATCAAAATATGTTATATACAAGTACAAAATTGTCAAAGAATAATAATGTTTTTTAAAAGACCAATTAAATTAGCACAGCTTACTGAAGATTCTTATTTCTTCATATCTCTAATCTTAACTTCCCGGAATGCAGTTTCCCCATGCAAAGAGCTTGGAAAGGGATGGAGGGTATAGCTCAGTGGTCCAGTGTTTGCCTAGCATGCATCAGGCCATGGGTCCCATCCCATGCAAAAATAGAGAGAAGAAGAAGAAACAAACAAACAAACAAAGTTAGGCAGTTACTATTCTGCCCTAACAAAAGGCCAAGCAAATTGAAAAAAAAAAATCATAAGGCAGGTACAATAAGACCTGACTGACTAGAGCAGACTCACAGAAGGAGCCGTGACAGCAAACAGGACCAATCCTAGGAAATTCCTGTGCACACACAGCCTCCTGGGGCCCTTGTTTACCACCTGCCATCCTGGATCCATGTTTCATCAAACCTTCTTTACTGTTTTAATTTTACTTTTTATTACATATTTTATTGAATTTTGTGCATTTTGTATATTTTAATCATATTTAGTCCTCCCCTTCCACTATCTGCACCCCCCATAGCACTCCCACTGGATTTTATACATTCTGTCACATATGTTAAGACCCACTGAATCAAGTTGTGTCCCCAAATGTCCCTTGATGAGTTCATCCATTGAAGCCTAGTCATTCCCTTAAAGAAGAATAACTCTTCCTCACCCAGCAGTGTTCGGTTGCCAATAGTTCTTCAGCTTAAGCTGGGACTTCTTGCCCATTTCCCCAGTTCTATGCTGGGTTTTTGTCTGGTTTGAGTTTTCATGGGTCTTGTGCATGCTGTCACTGTTACAATAAATTCCTATGAGCAAGTTCCCAGAAGCCTGGAAAGTTCTGTTCCTTTGTGGTTAACCACCACCCCTGGCTCTTACAATCTTTCTGCCTCCTCTTTATTTTTATTATTTTTAATTATGTACATGTGTGTGCGCCAATGGATATGTCTAAGTGAATGCAAGTGCCAGTGGAGGTCAGAGGTCTTGAATTCTCCCTTCAGTTGGAGCTACAGGCGGTTTTTGAGCTCCCTGATATGGATGCTGAGAACCCAAGTGTTGTGCAAGAGCAGTGCTTGCTTCTAACCACTGAGCCATCTCTCCAACCCCAAACTTTCTTAACTTCTGAACCCCTTACCTGCTTTCCTACGGACTGCTAGATCGCCTGTGAAATACAGGATTCTATTGCACTTTAATACACTCTACACAGAAACTCAACCCTCTCTTTTATTTTATGTGTATGAGTACTTTATTTGCATGTTATATAAGTACACCACATGCATGCATGCATGCAGTCCCCATGAACACCAGAAGAGGGCATCGACTCTCCAGGAACTGCAACTATGGATAGTAGTTAGCCATTATATAGGTGCTGGGAACCAGGTCCTTTGCAAGAGCAGCCAGTGCTCTTAACCACTGAGCCATTTATCAGGCTGAAACCCATCACTCAGTCAGGCCTTGCAGGGGAACAGAGGGTCGGGCCCATATTGGAGTTAAAGTACCCATCAGCATATTTTGCAAACAATAAAATATTTGCATTTCTGAGAGTAATTATGCTATGTGATTCCTCTGTAAAGCAGAAGAGTCAACATTATCTGTTCTTAAAACTTACAAACTTCTTTCTCGGTGTCTGGAGGTGTGAAACATGGGAGTGTCTGTGAATATGGCTGTGGGGTGCATGTGATTGGGGGGCAGAGGTCGATACTGCGTGCCTTCTTCAGTTGCTCTTCACCGCTTTTGTGACAGGTCCCATTTTCATAACATTTAGCACAATATTTTAACATTATCTGCTCATCTGCTTCTCTCACTGTGAAGCCTGGTGACGGCGGGCTCTGTGCCTTTCAGCCTTCCTGACCCTCCTACCCGTTCTTCTCCCATCCCAGGGTGCTCTCCCCAAACTGCTTCCCATGTTTCTATCACATGGCCATTTCAGAAACCCTTATTTACGTGGAGCAAACATCTTCCAAAATTCTTCCTAACCTCCTAAAACTGATAAGCTTGTTTGGTGCCTCTGACACATCCTTCACTGGTACCTACCATGTATCTCACTGGAGTGTAGTTTCCTGGGTCCCTGTGCTCCTCTGAGACATTGAATTATGTCAGTCAGTCATGATTCCTGAGAGTTGTCATGGCTTTCTCCTGTTTCTCTCTGTCTCTGTGTCTCCTCCTATGGGTGGTGCCTGTGTTTCAGCCCTTGAGAGCCCTGATGTAATAGGTCACAGAGAACCCAGAATATCTAGCATAATTCTTAACTTTAGAAATTCTGGGCAGCCTGGTTTATGGGCTCTATTTCCATACTGAGAACTCTCCCAAAGGATTCAAAGTCTCAGGAAATACCACAATATTTTTTTCACTTCAGTCCTCCCTAAAAGACCATTATGCACAATACTTTTTAAACAAAAGGTACACAATTTTTAAAGGGCATGCCTAAATGAGCAATAAATTATACATGTGGATCAAGATGTAACCACAGAATTTTCATAGCAACACTCTCTACAATAAACATCAAAATCAACCTAAATGTCCACGAATAAGGACCTGGTTAAATATTATACATTTTAACCACACAGTAGAATTTTAAGTAGCCATTAAAATTGATGAGATATTTCTAAATTTGTTGACCTAGAAAAGAGGACCATGGCAGAATGCTGAGTGAAAAAGCAGGTTAGCAAGCAGTCACGATGCGGGCTCATTTACATAGAAGTATGTGTGGGTATGAGTATGTAGGTGTACAAGTGGATGTGTGAGTGTGTGCACATGAGTGTATATATAAGTGTGAGAAGCCTGTGAGTGTGGGCACATGGGAATGTGTGTGAGAGAGAGAGACACAGAGAGAGAGAGAGAGAGAGAGAGAGACAGAGACAGAGACAGAGACAGAGACAGAGAGAGAACACTTGGAAATATCCAGAAGAATATTTATCAAAATGTCCACAGTGATTGTTTCTGGGTAGTGAGGGTGTCAAAGACTTTTCATATATATAAATGTGTGTGTGTGTGTGTGTATATATATAAATGTGTGTGTGTGTGTGTGTATATATATATAAATGTATGTGTGTGTGTGTGTATATATATAAATGTATGTGTGTGTGTGTGTATATATATATAAATGTATGTGTGTGTGTGTGTATATATATATAAATGTGTGTGTGTGTGTATATATAAATGTGTGTGTGTGTATATATAAATGTGTGTGTGTGTATATATATATATATAAATGTATGTGTGTGTGTGTGTGTATATATATATATAAATGTATGTGTGTGTGTGTATATATATATATATAAATGTATGTGTGTGTATATATATATATATATAAATGTATGTGTGTGTGTGTGTGTATATATATATAAATGTATGTGTGTGTGTGTGTATATATATAAATGTATGTGTGTGTGTGTGTATATATATATATAAATGTATGTGTGTGTGTGTGTATATATATATAAAAATGTATGTGTGTGTGTGTGTATATATATAAATGTATGTGTGTGTGTGTGTGTATATATATATAAATGTATGTGTGTGTGTGTATATATATATAAATGTGTGTGTGTGTGTATATATATATAAATGTGTGTGTGTGTATATATATATATATAAATGTATGTGTGTGTGTGTGTATATATATATATATAAATGTATGTGTGTGTGTGTGTGTATATATATATATAAATGTATGTGTGTGTGTGTGTATATATATATATATATATATAAATGTATGTGTGTGTGTGTGTGTATATATATATATAAATGTGTGTGTGTGTGTGTGTGTATATATATATATAAATGTGTGTATGTGTGTGTGTGTATATATATATAAATGTATGTGTGTGTGTGTGTATATATATATATAAATGTATGTGTGTGTGTGTATATATATATAAATGTGTGTGTGTGTGTATATATATATATATATAAATGTATGTGTGTGTGTGTGCATATATATATATAAATGTGTGTGTGGGTATATATATATATAAATGTGTGTGTGTGTATATATATATATAAATGTATGTGTGTGTGTGTGTGTATATATATATATAAATGTATGTGTGTGTGTGTGTATATATATATATATATAAATGTATGTGTGTGTGTGTGTATATATATATATAAATGTATGTGTGTGTGTATATATATATATATAAATGTATGTGTGTGTGTGTGTGTGTATATATATATATAAATGTGTGTATGTGTGTGTGTGTATATATATATACACATATATAGATAGATCATACTGTGTGAATTTTGTCTTGATAATGAGCACATATAATTTTTGCAGTGAGGAGCACTTTGCTAGTTTTTATGACTTTCAAGGAAAGCCTTAAACAGACACAGCAGTCACAGTAAAGTAACCCCCTCCATGCCTTTGTGTTCGGAAAGAGAAAAGGGTCCTGAGCTGACGGACTATAAATGAGCTTGGCTTCGTTTTTTAACTTTTTATGCCTACAGTTGACAGTCACTCTTTGTGCTTAAAATAATCTGAAACAACAGACCCCCTTCCTGGGCCCCAGTTGGGACATTTGCCCCAATTTTCCAAAACCCGGATGCCTCTTTGCCTGCACAGAGCAGAGGTTTTTCAAAAGCATCTGGAAAGTTCCAGAAGGATCTCTGGTCAACTGAGCAACTGTCCCCTGAATCATCCACCGGAAGGAATGGTTCTGTCCCCAACATCAGGACTGTGTTTTCCCTCACCTCGCCAGATCCTCTGAAGAGGCCGCAGATGTCACCTGTCCATCTACTACCCATATACAAAGTCTGATTGAAAGGCACCTGTCGGGAATTGGGGAGATTGCTCAGTGGGTAACAGTATTTGCTGCACAAGCATGAGGATCAGAGTTCAGATCCCCAGCATCCCCATAAAAGTGGGATCAGTAATGCCAGAAGAAACAGGAGGACCCCTGTTGCCTGCTGGCCTATCATTCTATTCAAATCAACAAGGTCAGTGAGAGATCCAGTCTCAACAAAATAAGGTGAGGCATAATTGAAGGACATACCCAAAGTCAATCTGTCTCACACACACAGTCAATAAATAAATACTTCTCCTCTCTGTTCTCCCCAATCTTGGGCCTTCCATAAGGATACCCATCCCATCACAACTGCAATTCTTTAACCACAACAGGAAGGCCATGAACCACAAGGGAAATACATTAGAAACATCATTTCAAGGTATCTGGAGACCTGAAGCATTAGCACTGAAAATGCTCATTTGGACTTCATAAAATTCTGCCAAAAGTTCAGCAGGTTTGTCCTTAAAATACAATTTAAGCACAGCGAAGGAAATGGGCAGGGGCTTTAAGGAGATCAGTAAGCAGGGTCTGAAGAGATGAGTCCCACACTGGATGGAGAATGACGTCAAAGATAATGAATGAAATCAGAGAGCGGTATAAAGTGATGCGTCAAGCCATGACTTCAGCAAATCCTAGCTCTTTCATGGTTAATGGATGTGTATGAGGAACAATTTATGAGCCAAAGGGACTAACAACCCTCGATCAAATACTTTGCCTCACTCTTTCAACCAGATCACCCATAAAACCTCCTTAAAATATTCTCCAAATGCACTGTATCAATCCAGATTCAATGGAGATGCATACCCAGTAGGTGGTAGACATTGAGCTTTATTACAAGGAATTGGATTCTGTGATTCTGACCAAGCAAATCCCCAGTCTGTAACAACAAGGATGAGCCCTTGGGCACAGTCTGATGCTGTGGTGCTTAAGCAGACTTTTTCTTCACCAGCGGATTCTCCTTTCACTCTCAAAACCTTTCAGTAGACTGGGTCAGTCCCACCTACATTATTGATGATGCTCTTCGTCGAGTAAAGGCAGTTGATTATGGATTTTAATCATAACTACAAAATACCTTCAGAGCACACCTAGATCAGTGATTGATTAAATGAACAGCCAAGCTGGCACATGACAAGATCAGCACAGAACTCAGAAAAAAAAACTACTGGTTTTCTTGGGTCTAAGGCTTTCTGAGAGCAGACTGTAGACCAAAATCATATGAGCCAATTCTGCATGTGTGTGTTTGTGTATGCTTTATGTCTCTGGTATATTCATTGCCTTTCCCATCGTCCATCATTGTTACCAAATACCTAACAAGAAGGAACTCAAGAGAGGAAAGATTTATTTTGGCTCACTGTTTGAGGGGACATAGTCCATCATGGTGGGGACGGTACAGTGGCAGGTGGCTCCGTGGTGGCAGGAACATACAGGTGTAACTCCTCACCTCATCACACCTCAGCAGAACAGGAAACAGAAGCAGAAGAGGAAGTGAGGCTGGGCTATAAACCCCAAAATTCACCAGAGGGTTACGGTTACTACCTCCAATAGGTCACACAACCTCTTGAAATGGCTCCACAGGCTGGAGATGAACTGCTCAAATGCATGATCCTGTGGGAACCTTCCACAGAGAAACCATAACACTAAAGAACATGTCTAATGCAATAATACAATGACACGGATCAAAGGCTGAGGGAGACAGAGACTCACGAGCTTATTCTCATGATTTGTCGGAAAATAATGAGATAAGCCGAGATTCACAGGCACAGAGAAAACAGGGCCAAGCAGCTTTAAACAGACCCTTATCTTTAAAAATATTTTATTATTTTTATTTCATGTGTATTTTTATTTCATGTATTGTCTGCATGTAAGTGGGTACACTCATGTCATGCAGCGCCCACAGAGGTCAGAAGAGAGCGTCATATCCCCTGGAACTGGAGTTATAAGTGGTCGTTAGCTGCGATGTGGGTTCTGGGAATCAAACCTGGGTCCTCTGCAAGAGCAGCCAGTGCTCTTAACTGCTGAGTCATCTCTCCAGTCCCTAGAGCCTTATCTAAAATATATCATATGTACAAGTTTACAGGAGGGGAGAGTTCAAGTGGTCCTGGCTGAAGATTTTCAGATCAAAGAATGTGATTAATATCTAGGAGATTAAAGGCCATCTGATCCATAGATAAAACATTTGATAACCCAGATAAGAGATTTATATAAAAATAATTATAGCCAGGCAGGGCCGAGCATGCCTGTAATCCGAGTATTGGAGAAGCTGAGGGAGGAGAAGCTTGAGTTTGAGGCTAGTCTGGGTTGAGTCGTAAGATCCTGTCTCTAAGAATAACCATAAATAAATATATAAATAAATAAGGATTAGGGAGGGGCTTGTGAGGTCTCACTCCTCCCTGAGGAGCCACTGGCCGCTAATGCTTCCTGGGGGAAGGGTGATTTTCTTCACTGGTGCAGCTACTGGTAAGTTGTTCAAACTCCAGTAAATAAAATAACCCCCAGTGCACATGCAAGTAACCCTAATTAAACTCAGTGGGTCACAGGAAAAAGCAAAAGAACAAAATAAAGATATATAAATAGGATGGGGACTTGAAAAGAAGAGATTCATCAGGAAGAAGGGGTGAAGGAAGATATTGGGAAGTAAAAATGACCCCAATCCATTACACATATGTGTGAGATTGTCAAAGAATAATAAAATATAGAAAAGAATAAGAAAAAATAAGCAACTGCACCTTCGCTGTTTTTTAATGACTATATCCCCAGAAGGGTCATTTATTCCTTCTCTTTCCCATGCATTTAATATCTGTTTAGTGTCAGTGAAAGCCTGGTTTTGAGTAGAGTATAAAGAAAACAAACGATTGTACCTTCTAGTTTACTCAAGGGATTTGTGGTTTGGGTGGGCTAACAGGCAAGTACCCAAATCACAAGAAGGGTTATGAATAGATAAGTCGAAAATCTCCTCACTGAACAACCTGCCTACTCCTAGAGTCCAGCAGACTGCCAGTCTCCATCAACTAGCTTCCTCTGCAGTTAGCCACGTTACTGGTGCCGGCCAATAGACCGCAAGAGGAAGTTGTACATGTTCACTTCCAGGTCCAGCTTATTAAAAGCTGTTGTCCCTCTTCTTCCCACTCTACTTTCTGCCTGTAGTAAGTTCAGAGGCCTTATGCTCCAAATGCCTCAGCAGCGAGACAGAGCAGACTACTCAACCTACATGGCATTTTGAGAAATAAAGAGAGAAAATAAACCTTATTCTGGTTAGCTTTGAAAACTTCAGGTTTGATCTGAAAACACTAGAAGACTGAATGATTGGCTAGCAGATATGTATTTGCAAAGAGTAGCTCAGCCTGAGGGAACAGCCTGTACCCAGGTTGGCAGAGAGAATTTAGGTTAAAGGTTTCTTTTGTTTTGTTAATTTACCTTAGAGATTCACAAATCTCCTCCTATCTGTTTCTTCATATTCAATGGCTGGAATTCCTAACTTTTAATTGAAGCTTCTCAGCTTATTGCTCCCTATCTCCTCCTTTAAGCAGCTAATGACCAGTAAATAAATCCGCAAGGGCCCAGCCTAGCTGCTGTTTAAACAAACATTTTACTGAATGAAGCACTGCAAAGAAACCCCGCTCCAGAGCTCTCCTGAAAGGCTTCAGCTTCGCGTGTTTGTGCCGCTGATCTGGATCTGCTGCCTCCCACTTCTGCAGCATAAGCCTTTCTCTTTACTTTCAACTATGCTGAAAATGGTCTGCTTTGAACTGCTTAGTGAGAGGGCTGTTTCAGCCTCTCCACTCCAACCCCTCAGAGCTCGATTCAGGTAAGGGATCAGAACAAAGCTCTCTAACAGCCTTCAACGCGGCTGGTCCATCCTCAACCACAAATAACCAGCTTAAGCAGCCAGTGGGTGGAGCTTTAACCCAGGAGCTGTGCTAGTTAATTTCAGGTTTCATTAATTTTAAATTAATTGTACATTTCACGGCTTTGATATTTGTCTTTTGGGTCTGTCCTTGTTTTGGGGGTATTTGTTTTACTCAAAGTCCTTTTCCAAAGTAATTCCAAGGGTGATCAATGGGAAAGGGAAGATCAGGTGCACTGGTAGAAATTCAAGTCGCAGACTCGGATCTCATGAAAAATACTTTAAACCTCATTCACCAGAACATGGGAGCCATCTTGTTATCTACTACACCAATAAAGAGGCAGCTCTAGGCTGCCCTGTGAAGCCTAAAGATCACACAAGCCCAGGGGGCAGGAAGACTGGAGGTCTGAAGCAAGCTGAGCGGGGGAAGAATTCATTTTCAGTTGGAGATCATGGAGAGTGGAGGGCATTTGAGCTGGATCTGAGTTCCAATCCCGA
The DNA here is from genome assembly GCA_035773235.1 of Eospalax fontanierii. Taxonomy (NCBI): domain Eukaryota; kingdom Metazoa; phylum Chordata; class Mammalia; order Rodentia; family Spalacidae; genus Eospalax; species Eospalax fontanierii. Next base: position 40,365,352 of record CM069546.1, read on the forward strand.
ATCTGTGTCTTAGCTGTCTCCTTCTCTGTGGAGAGAGGCTGCTTCATCCACTGTGTGTAACTGGGAGGGTTAAGAGAGAGCACTTGTTCAGAGGTTGATGCTGCTGTCCAGTCCAGGCCTGTCTTCACCACGTCCTTTCCTTTTTTTCTCCACGGTGTTATCTATTGTCACCTCCCAAGGCAACCACAACCCAAATCCCTACCTTGGGGTCTACTTCTTTGAAAACTCAAACCATCATCACCACTGTATTTCCCCACATTGCTGAAACAAATGGATAAGCAAAATACATCCTCTGTCCAGACAGATTATTCTTCAGAGAAAAAAAGGACTGATATTGACTACAATGTAAATGACCTTTGAAAGAAATCAGAAGTATTGTATGTATGGGTCAGTTTTCCATTAATGTAACAAAATTCCATGAAAGAAGCAGCTTACAAGGAGGGAAGATTATAGGCTCATAGTTTCAGAGCTGTGTGGCCGCGTGGCTTTGGGTAGTAGCAGCACAGCAGCTCATGGTGGGAGTGTGAAGAACAGGAGTGTGTTCACACATGGAGTCTGGGAAACAAAGAGATGGGGGAGAAGACCAGGATCCAATGTTGCTTTCCCACGCTCCCAGTGACCCGACCTCCTCCAAGCTGACTCTACCGCTTAAAGGCTCTGCTACCATCACACCAGATAACTGGCAACAAAACCTTTAAGCACAAGGACCTTTGGGGAATCTCTATACCCCACCTACAACACTGCTTAATGGGTAGAGGGTTCTGTTTCAAAGCACTGGAAACAGCCTGGAACTAGAAAGAAGTCCTGGGTCCAGAATGTTGAGAGCAACGAATGCCACTGAACACGTTGTCATTTGGTGGTTAGGTAACTTGTGCCTCAGTGATTTTTCTGTTATTACATACTGTCAATCCAACCATTTTACTTTGCGATGTGTTTCTTCAAAACAAAAAGAAATGGGCTGAGGAGAATTTTTAATCAGTAAAGTACATGCACATAAGAACCTAAGTTCAGATCCTTAACACCCGATAAAACACCAGGCACGGCTCTATACAGCTTTAATCTCATATCTGGGGAAGGGGAAAGAGGAGGATCCCTGAGGATACTGGCTTGCCTACCTGAACTTCAGTGAAAGACTGTGTCTCAAAACCTAAGGGGGACATAGGGCTGGAGAGATGACTCAGCAGTTAAGAGAATCAACTGTTCTTGCAGAAGACCCAGGTTCAAATCACAGCACCCATGTGACGGCTAACAACTGTCCATAACTCCAATTCCAGGGGATCCAGTGCCCTCTTCTGTCGTCCTCAGGCATTGCATGACTTGAGCACACTTACACACATGCAGGCAATACACTCATACACATAAAATAAAAATAAATTAATTAAAAAAATAAGGGGACAATAATAAAGGATGGTACCTGACATTGACTTCTAGTGTCTGCATGTACAGGCATCTGTGCTCACACCTGCATACACAAGTACACACACACATACACACACACAAACAGGCATAAACCACACATACACAGGCAAAAGGTGCAAGGTAACCACTGAAAACTTATCTCTACTAGCAACAATAGACCACATATTTATGATGGGAGAGTAGCTGAACAAAACATAATTCAGAAAACCACAGTTACAATTCACATGGTGGGGGGCTGGGAAGATGGCTCAGTTGGTAAAAGGTTACATGCCTGCAATCCCTAACACTGGGGGGCAGACAGAAAGATCCCCCAAAAAAGCATGGTTGAGAGCAATTGAGGAAGACACTCAGTGTTGACCTCTGGCCTCTACATGCACATGCCCACATTTGCATACATACCTATACACATGTACATACATATACACACAAAGAATTACACACAGTGGGTACAAATAATAAACTAGATTTCTGTTATCGCTTGGAACAATCTCAAAGACATTGTGTAAGGAAAACAAGTTGTAGAATCACACACAATTATGGCACCATTCATAAATTATTAACCCACTAAATTATCTGCTGTTGATACATTAACAGAAATTTGAAAACATCGACTGGAAGTACTGAAATGAAGCACATGTTGTCATTAAGAAAGGGGTAGAGAAGGGGGTATCTCGTGTCTCCTGAAAACGGGGCATAAAATGAGGAGTGAAGGATTTGTCGTTGATTGAGGTGGACAGGGAATTGACATGGTTTAAGTCTGAAATGCCCCCACAGGCTGATACGTTTCAACATTCAGCCCCTGAATGTTGTGGCGCCATGAGGGGGAGTTGTGGAAGCCTTGGGACATGAGGCCTAACTAGAGGATATAGGTCACTTGTGGTGAGGCTTTGAAGGTTATGCCCAGCTCAGTTTCTTGAACTGCCACCAAGATTCAAGGAGCTGTGGCCTCAAGCTCCTGTGTGACTGTTCCCTCTGAAACTGTGAGCCAAAACCATCTTCTCCACCCTTATGTTTCTTCTGCCAGCTATTTTGCCCCAGGAGTAAGAAAAGTGACACAGGTGAATGTACAAGGAAACAGCCTAAGAACTGGACAGGGAGAAAAGCCCATAAAGTGAGCATCATTACTATGTGCAAGTACTACTGCTCAGTCTCACTAGACACCCCAGAAGAGCCACACAGAACATGTCTCAGGTTAGATCCACCAAGGAACAAGGACCCTAAGACAACAGTAGTCCAATTCCCAGCCCTCACAGGTTAAGAGTTGGCCTCACAGCCTTCCATCGCTGGCCATTTTGGATCACAGAAACAGGATGAGGTTCTCTCTTGCCACTGGACGGCCCCTCACCACTTAAAGAGGTGAACTGTCTTCAGCAAGGCAACTAAACATCAAAGCTTCAAGAAGACTAAGAATGCCAGGGGGATACAGCCTGGAGAGTTAGTCACAATACCTACAGGGGGAGGACGTAACAGCAATGCCTTAATTTTTATTTATGAAGTAAATGTGATTTAATAGTTTGTATTGTGTGATTATACCCATGGGTAGCTCTAATATAAGTCTCTGATCCTGGCTGTACTTCCTTTTCAGTCTTTATTAATAACATTTATAGTATTACAGAATTATTGGCGCTCTAGAGAGAAGTTAAGCAGTAATTCTTCACTCCCCTCTCTCTCAGCCCTCGGGGATTTCTAATCTGACTATATCTATGGATTTACTTTTTTGTTTACAGATACTGAATACATGTGTAAGAATACAACACCTGTCCTCCCATTGGCTTATCTTCCTTAGTACAGTGCTTTCAAGTTCACCCATGTTGTCTCATGTGCAAGAACTCCAACACTGCTCACAGCTGAGCAGTGCCCCACTGTATGCACAGTCCGTGTGTTGTTCACCTGCTGATGAACACTTGGGTTCTTCCTGTCTCTTGACTTCTTTAAATAATGCTGCAATAAACATTGGCATGCAAGTAACTATTTGCATCCCTCTTTCCAACTCTTCGGAATCTCCCTGGGAATAGAACAGCCAAGTCATATGGTAACTTTACGTTTCGCTTTTTAAGGAACTTCCGTGCTGCGGTCCACAGCATCTGCACCAGTTTGCATTCTCACCAGCAATGCACCAGGGTTCCCATCGCTCCCCATCTTTGCCAGCACATATCCCACCCCTTACTTTTTTCACTTTTAGCTACAGTTGTCTAAATAGACATAAAGTGGTTTAGTGCTAGCTCATAATATTGTGGTTTTTCTTTTCATTTTTCTAACAAAGATACCGAACATCAGTTCATGTGTGCATTGACCACTTGCATATATTCTGTGAATAAATGCCTATCCAAGCTTGCTGTGGTTTTTAAACTCTTTAAAATAGAAACACAAGGTCCTGCATCTTTCAACAGAGTCTATATGACTTGAACAAAATGCCCCGCCTTGTCCAGAGAAGTTATTCCATGAATTTTCTCACAGTCAAGTTTGACTCTGCTTCATCTCGAAGCAAGTTCCAGTTCAAATGAATCATCCTGTCCCTCAGACACCAAGTTGACTGAGCTTTCACAGAGATAGTTGGTAACATCTGAAGTGCAGACGAATCCAAGGTTGGGCGATGGTCCAGAAAGTTATACCCCAGGAGGCAGGGACAAGGGGCGAATCAAGTTGTCACCCATTGTCAGTTGGTCCTTCATTCTGGACCAAGGGGGTTGGGACTTTTTATTCTGGTTTTAAATAGAAAAAAATTCTCTCTTTTCATGTCCTAATCATAGAGGAAAAATGGAAAGAAGGAAGATGGTTTAAAAGGGAACGGCACTCCCTCAAAAACTTCACAAAAGCATCAGTTTTAATCTGTATCAAAATTCAAATACTATCAAGTTTAATCAAGGTTATAAACATCTGTGCCTTTCTCCTAGGGTTTGGATCAAACAACCCTCTCCTCTACTGGTCCAGTGTCCAGTGTCCCCTGTTCTAAGTCCTTCATTCAGTATTCGCCAGCATCTTACTACCCTAGTTATTTCTACACCTCTTCCTGCTTTTCCAAGGTCCCAAGAACATTCCACATTACATTTGTCGAGCAACACTTTGAGGTTGGGCTCAGGGACTGGAGTATGAGCAGCAGAGCGAGCTGTCAAGGGACAGAATCTTAGCTTTGTCATTAAATATCATCGCGAGTGTGGCTGCTGCTGCAATCGGTGTTACTAACTTCTCTGAGCTTCAGTTTCTTTTCTAATCGGTTTCTTTCAAGGAAATACTGCAGCAAATAGCCATAGTATCAATTTTATCTCACTCAACCAATGAAAATATTAGTTTTATCTTGTGGCTGTAACAAAATACCTGACAAAAGCTAGCTAAGAGGGTACAATCCATCGTGCTGGGTAAGTCATAGCAGAACTTTAAGCAACTGCCACATTGCATCACTCAGGAAGCAGAGAGACATGAATGAAGCGGTCAGCTCCCGCGGTTAGTGCTGCTCATCAAGTTGACCAAGTCTGTAGTCACTACTAGATAAGGTTCTGATCACACCCATGAGGGATTAGACTAGACCCTGGCATGTCTGTGAGGGGTTTTCTTGATCAAGGTGAGTTAAGACCCACCCTAACTGTGGGCAACACCATTCCATGAGCCTGGGTCCCGGACTCCACAGAGACAAGAAAGCTAGCTGAGCACGGGCAGTGTCACACCCTGTTTCTGCACTATGGTTCTGATGTGACCAACTGCCTTAGACTTCTGCTGCCTGCTTTCACCATCCTGGACTATAGCCTGGAACTATGAGCCAACATCAGCTCTTTCTCCCGTAAGCTGTCATTTAGGTTTAGGTATTTTTAGCATGGACGGCGCCTTTCCTCCCTTTCATGCAGTTAGGAAGTTAGGGCAGGTCTTTCCAACTCAGTTAACCTAATTTAGAAAATCCCTCACAGACACACCTAGAGATTCTACCTCCTGTCAAATTGATAATCACTGTAAACCTTTACAGACATATAGTATGTCTCTTTAGGCAGGAAGTCCAGAACTGGAGTGAGATTCGGGGCTGGCTAATTCAGTCATTCAATGATCCCATTAAGGACCAAGGTTCTTTCCATTTCATCACTCTACCAGACAAAATGTTAATGTTGTCCAAAGGCCAGTTTCATTTAGGTTGTAAGAAAACTAGCAGTTACAGGATTCTTTGTATTGCTGCCTCCAGAATGAAGCAAGAATCTCCTCTAATTTGATAATGAGTGGAGAGGTTTTCCTCTTACATTGATTAGAAAGAAACAACAAAAGTCCCCTGAAGCTGCATGTTACCATGGCAAGATTGCAAAGTACAGAGTAAGCACACAGAAGTCACACTTTCCTACTTATCAGCAATGAACAAGTGGAATTTGAATTTTCAAAGTCACTAGGAAGGTTGAGAATATTAGCCCAGAGGCGAATGTTTGCCTAGTGTGCATGAGGCCTGAAGTTCAATTCTCAGGACAATAAAATAATCAATTAATTAATCCAATTTCCATTAGTAGCTCCCCAAATAACCACACACACAAATGCACACACACTAGGAAAACTACAAAAACTCTATCGAAAGAAAAATTAAGTAAATTGAGAGGTATTTTGGTGTTCATGGTGGAAAAAAATCCACGTTGTTATCAATCTTCCTAATTCTATTGAGAGAACCAATGCAATCATCAGAGCCACAGGGAATAGCCTTGTGCATATTGACATGATTCTAAAGTTTATATGGAGAAGCAAAATGTTTAGAATAATCAACATACTGTTGAAAGAAAAGAAGAAATGCAGAACTAGCACCACCTGACATTAATGGTTACTATACTCAGAGAATTGTGCTTTCCCGGAGCTGGGAAGGATGGGTGGAAGGATGATGGGAAAAGTCTGGTCAATGGGTACTAAGTTCAACTAATAGAAGTTCTATAATTCTTCTGCACAGTAGAATGACTATAGATAACATATTATGTTATTGCAAGCAAAGGAGGATAAAGGACTGTTTCATTTTCTAGTCCTCAGGATGAAATTCAGAGACTCACACATGGCTAGACGATCACTGTACTGAGCTATATAACCCTCAGTCCTGGAAGACAAGATCTCAAATAAATGATCAGTGTTTGAGGAACTCAGTTACTTGCCTTTATTTAAATAACCCCCCAACTCTGATGGAAATTTCACCCCACTGGGGCTATTCAGCAAGGAGAGTCTAGAGCTTCAACAGGTGATCACACACAAGAATAAAGGCCAGATGGAGACAAATTGTGCAGACACAGAAAGAAGAGGTGTTCTAATAATGGCATTTACACTCCTAGATCCAGCTGTTTCTAAAGAGAAATTTAGTGTCCTTGAATTTACTTACGCACACCAGTAAAAACCATATGCACACTAGATTTCTTAGATTTTCTATGTAGTGTATGTATGTGTGGTATGTACTTGGACACCCACACACACGTGCATGTGAGACAAGAGATCAGTGTCAGGTGCATTCCTCTACTAGTCTCCATTTTGTTTTAGGTTTGTTGGTTTGTTGTTTTTGAGACAGGGCCGCTCACTGACCCAGGAGCTCACCAATTGGCTAGACTGTCTGGGCAATAAGCTCTGAGGAGCCAGCTGTCTCTGCCACAGCACCATGCCAAGCTTTTTAAGTGGACGCTATGGATTCAAACTCGGATCCTCACCCCTGTGCAGCATACACTTTACCCACTGAGCCATTTCCCCAACCGACTATATACTCTTTTTTAATGAATCCAGTTTGAATTGCACTTCTGTCACTCGAAACCAAAGGAACTCTGACTAATAAGGAAGTAAATGAGTAAGAATGCGCTCCGGGACACAGAGGCGAGAAGAGGAGGGGCCGGCAAAGGCACCACAAACCTTTGGCATGGTTGGAGTTCAGGACGGGAGTAGATAAACCTAGAAAAGTATAAGAAAACCAGATCCTGGGGTGCCTACAGGTGCCTAACATAGCTGAAGGAGATGTTTACGACAATCCAGCAGAACTGGTGAAATTCTACTGCAGACGGTATGCTCACAAGCGAAGACATGGACTCCAGTCTTAGCGTTTCCTCCCCAGACATGTAAGTCAACATAATGCCCCTCCCTGGTGGTGCTGGGGCTGCTGCTGTTTTGGTTGTTTGCTTTTGATTTTGATTCCAGCTGGTGTTGTTTTTAAGAAATTCTTCATCCCAAAGTCTCTCCCAGGTTCTCAGAAAGCAAGGAGAAGAGCCTGAGGGAAATTTGCTGAAATCAGAATTCTCCAGGCATCCCAGCACCTAGGCATTCCCCTTCAGCTCTCACCTTCCTGAAGTTGTGATACAGGAAAGAGAGAGGCTCCGGGGGAAAGCCTGCCCAGTCTCTTTTAGGCATTTCCTCTTCCCTCCAATAAAGATAAGACTCCTGGGTTAGATGTAGGAATGATGACTTGGGCGACACAGGGACAAGATGTGGCTCTTAGCCATTGAAACCATGAAAACTTGAGATCTGACTTCCCAAGGCAATTGGATCCTCAGTCATACAAGGTATCAGCTAAGAATCAACCTGAAGGAAGGCATGCAACTGAGGGACAGAGAAGATGAGGGAACTGATCACGGCCTGGGCAATCGCCTCTCAGCTTCTCAGGGACTCCTTCATCCTAGCCTCTGAATGATGAAACAGCAACGTGGCCACAGCACAGGGTGTTATGGACTTTGGTCCCATCAAAACTGTATTACAGTGCAATTGAACCAAAATGCAAACATGATGGAAGGAATAGATCAAGCAGTGGGGGTCGTGGGGGCAGCTTTCCTCCTGAGTCCTACTTCGCTCCTCCCTCTGATCTTGGTCCTGGGCAACATCTTTGGCAAAGTCAGTAATATTTACATATTTGAAACAAAATTACCTCATCTTGTTAACGCAGATTGTGAGGCAGCCATGGATGACAGCAGCCAGCTTTCCATTTGGAAGAGGAGCCTGAGTTCCAACAGGCCCAGTTTCCAATCCAGGCATCAGAGTGCCATCTTGTGGTTATATATAAGAACAAACTGAGAGCCCTCTGGAGAATTCCAGAGTCTCTACCTGGCAAGCATTTCCACCCGGAGATCACAATCATACCCTTAACATTCCCACTGCGCTACCTAACCCCAAGTCCAGAAGCTCGCCTTGTTTGAGTTTAGTTGCCAGAAAGGCTGGTGGTCTTAGAAAGGCAGCAGATCTTAGAATCTGGCTTTCTCACTACTTTCTAGGTTTATCTACTCCCATGCTAAACTCCAACTATGACAAACGTGTATGCCAGCTTCAGGAAGATGAGCTCCAACCTGCTGCAATGCCTAGAGGATTCTGCTTTCATTGAGCTTCCCTCAGGCTCTACTCTTTCCTTTCTGACAACACCAGATGGAACAAAAAGCAAACAGCAAACAACAAAAACAGACCTGAGCAAAGCAGGAAACAATGAATGGCCTGTTGATTTTGATCCAGACATTTTTAATATTTTATTTATGTATTTATTTATTTATTTGGTCTTTTTGAGACAGGGTCTCCCTGTAGCCACAGCTGGCCTGGCACTCCCTATGTAGACCAGGCTGGCCTCATTCTCAGAGAGATTGCCTGTTTCTGCCTCCCCGGTGCTGGGACTAAAGGCGTGTGCCACCACACCCAGCTTGATATTTTTATTTATTCTTTGAAATTTTCATACAATATATCTTGATCTTAAATCATCCCCAACTACCGTCTCCAAATCCCCTTGATACCTGTTCTCCTCCCAACTTCAAGTCCTCCTCCTCATCATCTTCATCATCTCCATCATCCCCACTTGAGTTCAATGAATGCTGACCATATGTGCATGCCATTCACTGTATCCCAGACTTTTATTCCAAACTTGAACTTCACTGGACAAACTCCATCAGTGCCTGGACCGTGCCCTCTAAAGTTATAGTCTTCCTGGGTAAATGGAAAGTGCACAATGAACACAGACATGTCTGGGGTGCAGAGTCTTAGAGAATCTTCCTTCCCTCCCTGTGCATGTCACACTAAAGCACTGCATACTTCCAGTATTGCAGAAAAAAAAATCACAAAATTCTTTGTGATGAAAAAGCCATTCCTCTATGCAATATGGCTGCAAATCTGGCCGGGGTTCAAGTGTCTGCTTCCACGGTATCAACCAGTATAAGCAGCAGAGGCTATGATCAAGACGACGGGGAAGACAGGTGTTCACCTCATTGGGTTGTTCTAGCACCAAGTTTTCTATAGGTGAAGTTTGGGGAGCCATTCCTAGAGCTCTGTGTGGGTGCCACTATGGTGTTAATAATGTTGACATCACACAACCTTACTGTTTGTAGCACGGTTCCCAATCCTTGCAGCACCTAAGTGTGTAACAAGCCACACCTCCATGCTTGAGAGCTGATGAGAATGGGCTGATGCTTATTGACCCCAGCCATCACTCCAGTCTTCTTCCACCAAGGGAAATCATGCCCCTAAGAGACATGTTGATTGCCAAAAGTAGAAGGAAGAATCTGGCATTTAGTGAAAGCCAGGGTGTAACAAGCATAGGCACTAGCACCCCAAGACCAAATGTCAGTAGTACCTAAGTCAGGAACACTGTTCTTCCCATTTTACACATCTTGTCCTGCAATGTGGGAGCGTTATTAATAATTCCATGCTACAGATGAGGAAACGGAAACATAGAGAAGTTCCATAACTCACACAAGATCACCCAGCCAGGGCCAGCTAGATGGTTCAGTGGGTAAAGGCACTTGCTGCCAAGCCTGATAGCCAGAGTTTGATCCTCAGGACTTATAAGATGGAGGAAAGAATCAACTCCCACAAGTTGACCTCTGACCTCCACAAATGCATCATGTACATGCACACACACATAAATATGTAATTTTTTAATATTTTATTTTTATTTTGTATGTATGAGTGTATTGCCTGCATGCAAGTGCACTGTGTCATGCAATGCCCACAGAAGTTCGAAGAGGGCATCAGATTCTCTGGAACTGGAGTTACAGATAGTTGTTAGCAGACATGTGGGTGCTGGAATTCAAAACAGGGTCCTCTGCAAGATCAGTCAGTGTTTTTAACTGCTCCAATCTCAAATATGTAAGTTTTTAAGAGACCATCCAGCTGCCTGAAGATGAGGTTAGACTCCAGAGCTGGGTTCTTTTTTTCTAAGATTTGTTTTATTTTTAATTATGAGTAAGTGGATGTGTCTATATATGGGGCATATGCACATGAGTTCAGGTGACTGAGGAGGCCAGAAGAGGGCACCAGATCCCCTGGAGTTTAAGTATAGGTGGTTGTGAGCCACCCAACATAAGTGCTGGAAATTGTACTTGGCTCCTCTACAAGAATAGTACATGTTCTTTTCTGCTGATCCATGTGTCCAGCCCCCAAAACCATGTTCTTTAACCTCCTCACTGAGGCACTTCCAACATCTTGGTATTATTGATATAGCTGCAAACTCCCCTAAAACATCAGCTACCAAACACACAATTATACTTCTCTAACTCAGATAATACAGGAGAGGAGAAATAAAACTCCAATTCCACTCTAGCACTAGAAGAGATCTTACAGTGTCCTGAGACAGTAAACACACAACCACTTCTATGCAGCCCTAACATGTTTCAGGCTCTACAGTTTCTAGATAAGTTGTAAAGCAGCTCCAAGGCAAAATTAGCTCCTTGCTTGCTTTTCTTTCTTTTTTTAGGTGGGGAGCAATGAGACAGGGTCTCACGTATATTAGGCTGGCCTCGAATTATATAAACAAGGATGACCATGAACCCCTGATCCTCCTCCTTCTACTCTTGAATTCTGGGATTACAGGCATGTGCCACCCTTTCTGGTTCCTCATTTGTTTTTTGGAATAAAGTTTTATTAGAACACAGTTATGACCATTCATTCACATATCATCTATGGTTGCTTCAATGCTCCAAGAGCTTCGTGGACTAGTCACAACAGAGCCCAGCTATTCAGCAAAGTCTAAAGGTCTTACCACTTGGCCCTTTCCAAGAAATATTTGCCACTAGAGGACCACAGGCAGCTAGAGAAATAGGTTTGAACCACCATTGGCCAAAATCTGTCTTTTGTCTATTCCCAGAGTGAGAAGGATTACCTCATTTCTGTGCCTCCTGGAACCTTCTTAGCACAAACAAACCCAGGATACAGATAAAGAAGCCTTATTCAGTGCAAGCCATCTGCTCTCAAATGACACCGTCTTTCCTTTAGTAAATCATGGGCTTGGACTACCAGAATGTGCTGAACCACTCTTTACTGAAAGAAAATAAACCACGCAGGAATGGTAGCTATTTGCAGTAGTGGAATTATTGGTGATTTGGATCTTTTTTTATTTTTTATTGAGTCTTTGTGTATTTCATACGGAACATTTCAATCACTCTTGATCATCTTTATGTCCCTCTTCCCACTGGCACCTCCCCTGGCCCCCACTACTGGAATTCATATATTCTGTCATTTGTGTTCAGGCCTACTGTGTCGTTAATGTTCCCAGATGTTCCTCCATGCAGATGCAGTTCCTCATCTGCTGAGGTCTAGTGAGTCTATCTAGAGTCTCTCGCTCTAGGAAGATCCGCTCTTCCTCACCCAGCAGTAATCACTTGCCAATATTTCTTCATCTAAGATTGGGGTCTGCTGTCCATTTCCCCAGTCAGTTCAATGCTGGGTTTTTGTCTGCTTGAGTCTGCGTGGGTCTTGTGCAGGCTGACACCATTGCTGTAGGTTCACATGAGCAAGGTCCCAGGAGCTTCTAGGATACTATTTCCATATGGTCATGTACCTCCTCCTCAGCTCTCACAATCTTTCCATTCCCTCTTCTGCAATGGTCCCTGAGCCCTGGGTGGGTGAAGTTTAATATACGAGTCTTGCCAAGGACAAGAATTCTGCAGACTCTTAATCTCTACACACCAACCATTTATGACCTTTTGTGTTCCTGGAGCTTCACTAATGAGAACTGACAGAGTCATTAGTGCCTTCTTTACCCCTTGTTCTGTGTTCCATGGGCCTTAGATGGAGAGGTTGCATTGCAGATGTGCCACTTAGGCTTGGGCAATTCACAGACAATGTCTGCATATGACAACTTGGACTCTGGTTTTTAACATTCTTCTCTTTTGGCTTCTCAGTTTTTAAACAATGAGCCTGTGTTACTATGACAATCAAAGGGAAAAGTTTTTAACAAAATCAGGGCCAGTAAAATGGCTCAGCAGGCAAAAGTGGTAGCTGTGTATACCTGAAGATCTGAGTTCAAATCTGGGAACCCACATAAAAAGTCAGATGCAGCAGCACACATCCTAGAACATTTATTGGCAAGATTAAGAGGCAGAGACAGGAGAATCACCCAGAAGCTCAGGTAGCCTGAAGTATGTAATACAGTATAAACAACAAAAGAGACTATATCTCAAACCCAAGGTGAAAGGAGAGAACCAACTCTTCATGACACATGTACACTCACACTTACACATTCACACGCACACACACACACACACACACACACACACACACTCACACACACACAAGAACAGTCAATATTCTTCATTTTCCTATTTGGGAAGTTAACAGATGGGACATCTTGAGAAATAGTAAATTGTGAAGAACAAAAAATCCCACTAGAATCTGTCCTGAGCTATGACGCACTCAGGTGATTACAGGGAGTGAAAGCAGGAGCACTGTCCCGGAGTCACAGAACAAACGTGCAGTTGGGACTGCACAGCATGAAAGGTGTGCTACTGGCATGCACGGGGACCGGAGATACACTGTCTTCATACCCTACGACAAAGAAATGTCCAGCCCATGTGCCAAGTCCGGAAGTGCTGAAGTCCACACGCCCCACTCCTCCCACTTTATACATGCATGTCCTTTAAGGTGGGGATGTTATCACCTACCATATTCTACAGTTGAAAAGAGAGGTATCCTTTGCTCCTGGGAACCTTCTCAGGACCAACAAATCCAGAATAAGGGTCAGGAAGCCTTGCCTAGTGTAAAACATCTGCCCTCAGATGACCTGGGCAACATGCTAAGGAGTGGAAGGCAAGTGGACTGATTTTCACATGGGAGGACTGCTGGGAAAAGGTTTCAGAGGCATTCATCGTGCTAGCTATGAAGGTTCCAGGAGCCTGGTTTGCATAAACCCCAAGTAGAAGCCTGTGGAGCAAAATATCAAAATATAAATCCTCCCCCCTCTCTCCCCTCTCTTCCACTGTCCCTCTCTGACGGGAGAGAGATTTTAGTCCCAGGATCTCGAGACCTCCATTGATCTCTGTCTCCTTTACCCAAACATTCCAGTTTTGAACCAGTCCAGTCTTGGACCATTTGCCATTTTATAATGCCAAAGTGTATGCAAGTCACATTATTTTAAAGTTCAAGACTGTGCTTGGAGTTCAATGAACCTAACTGAAATCAGACTTTTTAAATCAATTAGGGAGGGAAATTAGTAAATGGGAGACAGAAGACGGACAGAGAATTACCTTCTGAAGTGTGCCCTATGAATCTTACAGTGTGCTTGCATCTGTTGCCCACACAGAACATAATAAAATGCTATAGAAAATAACCCCTCAGATGTTTTCCCTGCAGTTTAATGTGCTTGAGAGAGTGTTTGATAGTGTCTGTTAATAGATGAGCAGTATTCGCCATGGTGGTGGTCGTAGTGGCTACAGGAGTCATGTAGATTCTTTTATATTATCTTTTAAACATTCCCTCATGAGTGATTTTGAGTACAAACAGAAGCAGGTAGAATACTGTAAGTCAAGGGGTGGTAAGCTCTCCATAAGCAACCAGACAGTAAATATTTTAGGCTTTGCCTACCAAATGGTTTCTGTTGCAACAATTCTGTTGCAACAGAATTGTTGGAGAAAATATATACATAAGTAGACATGGATGGAGTCTAAAATTTATTTGGGGAAACAGATACTGGGCAGGATTTGGCCTTGGAATATGGTTTATTGACTCGGTATAAATGAATTCTGTTCCTACATGCCAGCTCCAAATAACATCAACCCAGGGCCAGTGTGGCCATATCACACTCACACCCAAAACTGCCTGGAAGAAAGTCCCCAGAACAGTGTCATTTCAATTTTAGCGCTTTCAGATAAAGACATCTTCAATATACCACCTAAGGTATCAGCATACTGATTATTATATGAATATCAACACTAAACATTCATCTTATTAAGATACAGCGATCCTTTAAATATTTACTTATCCTAAAACATAATACTGTTTATTCATTTGTTTGTTCCACAATCTCACTTTGTAGCTCAGGCTAGCCTCAAATTCACAGTCTTCCTGCCTCAGCCCCCAAAATGCTGAGCTTACATTATGCGGCCACACCCAGCTGAAATGTAATACATCAGTAACAGGTTCGTGTTTTTTTTTATCAGATGCACTGAAGATCCACACAATGCTTTCAGGTATCCTCTATAACTTTTTGCTCCAATTCTCCTTCTTTGTCTTTTAGCTAAGTTGGATTTTTTTAAAAAAAGCTAAATCCAACATGGAATGCCAGATGCACAGCATTTCCTCCAAAGTATTTTGATTACAATCTCAGGAGCTGTAACGCAATGGAAAGAAAGGCCACAATTCTGGGATCACGACTGAACAGCAAGTCATAATTAATGTCTAAATCAAGCCCATCACACAACAGCGCCTCCTGCAGTCTCCAGACATTTAATAACATGAGAACTGCACCGGCTTGGTGCCATTCGCCTTGGTTCAGGATTCATTGTAATAACGTTCAGAGATCTGGACAAAGATACCAGAGAAGGATTTCATAGCCACATCATTTATAACAACACAACATGAAAAACATCCAGAATAAAGATATAAGTTAATTATATTATTGGCTTATTTACCTGGTGGACCATGATCTGATGGGATAAATCCTATTTTTAAAATATCCTCATCGTTGTAAATCTTGGTAAAGTTTTAGGTGAAAAAAAACAGAATGCAAAGTTTAGGTGAAAAAAAAATGCAAAGCTTCCTAGCTAGGCTCACATAACTGGGTGAATAACTGGGTAGAAAACAACCAGAATTTTGTATTATTGTCTCTAGCAAGGAGGTCCTATTTTCTTTTAATCTTTCTAATTTTTCTGTAATGTGCATGCTTGACTTTTATTTTAGAACAACAAAACTATTATCAACTTTATGAAGAGTCCAGTCCCTCCTACTCTCACATGACTCTTTGCCTTTGGCCTGTCTGGCCCTCCCTGATAGATTCTTCTCCATGGTGAACATTTGCTAAGTATGAAGTCACCCCATTTTTAATTTTGCTCAGAACCAGAGCAGCTGTCACTCCCAGACCTAAGGTTCAGCAGCTTCTTACCAACACAAACCCCAAATAAATAGGAGATAACAAATGAAACAGAGGCTTGATTCCCACCACCTGCTCTACCTTCCCGGCAGGATACCCAGGAGTGGGAGCTGTGCGGCCTGTTCAGTGGACCACATCAGAAAACTGGGTACACTCACCCATGTGACCTAAGAGCACTTAGATTCCTCTCTTTTCTTTATATTTTCTCTTTAATATTTATTATTTGACATATAACATGTTTTAATTATTTACTTTATAATCCTTCTGTTCCACCACACTTAGCATGCTTCATGCAGCCGGGGATTTTTGACATGGCTACACCTCAGTGCCTAGAACAGTACCTAACAGATAATAATAACTCAGTAGATATATTTGGGCGAATTCATAAACAATGTATTATTGAGTGAAAAAAAGAGTTACACTACAATACTAATAATCCAGTCCCGTGCATGTGTGAACATACACACACGGGTCTGTGTGTCTGTGTGTGGACACATCATGGCATGCATGTGGAAATCAGAAGACAGCTTGCAGGAGTGTCGGTTCTCTCTTTCCACTATACAGATCCTGAGATTGAACTCAGGTGGTCAGACCTGACGGCAGATGCCTTTACCACCTGCACCACCTCGCCAGTCCTGCTCACATGTTTTAAACAGAGCAATAAAGTAGCAGAATAAGAGGCAAATGAATAAATGTTTTAGTAAACTAATAAGATAATCAGATACTCAATATGTTGTTTAAAGGAGGAGAGGGAAGCCTGCTCTCCTGTCTGTGAGGCATCACACACAGGCTCTGGTCCACATGAGCTCTGCTTCCTGGGACGCTATCCTTGGGTTCACATCATGGAAAAAGGCTCTGCATCCATCCCGTGGTGCAGAGACTGCGCGATAGTTTATGGCAGCTGCATCCATCAGCACCCTTAATCACTCTCCATCAGTGGAAGTTTATCATCTCCCAGTAATTCCATTAGTCACTCTGCTATTAGGAGGGCAAGAACCACTTCATTTTTTGGTTGCCTGATCATGTCTTTCAGCAGGAAAACATCATTAAGGAACAACAGAGTCCAAGCTGGAGCTCCGCCACCCAACAAGGCCATCTGATGCGATGCTAACAGGAGGTCGCCAATTCTGAATGGGGTCATGTTGAATGTCTTAACCTCAGATACCTTTTTTTTCTGCGGGGATGTTAACTGCAATCCAAAAGATGCCAGATGAAAAGCAATGAATACATGTTTATGGCAGAGCTAGAGCAGGACTGTTCACAAATACTTATGAAGAAATGGAGCTGAAGTGGTGTCTTGGAGAGAAGCCAATAGAAGATGAGCTAGTGATTTTACACATCACTGAAAAAAAATTACCTGACAAGAAGCAACTTGTGGGAGGGAGGTTTATTTGGACTCAGGAGATACAATCCATCATGGCAGGGAAGGTAGAGCAGTCAGAGGCTCTGACAATGTGAGTTTGTGGAAGTGGTTTGCTCACATCTCTGTTGCTCAGGAAGCAGAGAATGAACTAGAAGCAGGGCAGGACTTGGCTATAAACCTCAAGACACACCTCCCCTCCCATAGAAATCCCTTTCCTCCATTGAGGTCCCACCTGCCAAGGACTCCACAACCTCCCAAATCAGTGTCGTCAGTGAGGACCAAGCAGTCAAGCACAGGAACCTGCGGGGGACATTTACATTCAAACCATAAGGAAAGAAAACCGTGGGAAAGGGTCACAGTGGGACTGCATACGGAAAAGGTGACATTCATTTATCTGGACTCAGGGCGAGACTGCAACTTTGAAATTACTCTTATTGTTATTAGGAGAAATGTTAAATCACTTAAAATGCGAGGCACATAAAAAGTGGCTCAACATCAAGAGTCAAAGAGAATGCAAATTGAAAACACAATGAAATATTACCATACACCCCACAAAGTGGCTAAAATAAGAGACTGTTCTAAGTGCTGACAAATATGCAAAGTGTCATAGTTATTTTTCTGTTGATGTGATAAGACACCATGACCAAGGCAACTTGCAGAAGGAAGAGTTTATTTAGCTTACACTTCCAGAGGGATTAGAATCAATCACGGTAGAGAGGCACAGTGGCCAGAGGTGGCAAGAGCAGAAAGAGGAGTGCTGACATCTTCAAGCAGGGACAGGAAGCAGAGAGAAACCGGAAATCCAGCAAGACTCGAGAACTCTCTAAGCCCACACCAGGGACGTGCTTCCTCCAGCAAGGCCACACCTTCCAAGACCTCCCAGAACAACACCACCAACTGGGGACAAAAATGTCCAAATACCTGGAGCCTATGGATAACACTCTCATTCAAACCACCACACACAGCAACTGAAAATCAAGGGATGAAAAGGAGACAGCTGCTCTGGAGAAGAGTTACAAACTGACTTCATAACCTAGCAATTTCACTTCTAACTAGTTCCACAAAATACTAAATGAAAATATATATGGAGGTTACTGTTAAGTGAGATTAGTCAGTACAGAAAGGCAAGCACTGTCACCTCTCCCTCATATGTAGAAGCAAAAAGTTTTGATCTTGTAAAAGTAGAGGGTGGCAAGAAGTGGTGGAGGGCAGGGTGGAGAACGATCGCTGTCTTTAGTGACTTTTCCTCCCATGGTATGACAAAAGACCTGGTCAAAGCATGTTAAGAAGTGGTTTAATCAGGCTTACAGTTCCAGAAGGCTACGGTCCAACATGGTGGGAAGACGTAGGGGCAGGATCAGGGTCCAGCTGCTCACACTGCATCTTTGGAGGAAGCAGAGAGAAAACAGGAAGTAGAGCCCAGCTATAAAACCACAAGGCCCATCTCCAATGACCCAGTTCCCCCAACAAAGCTACACCTCCTAAAATGTTCATAACCTTCCAGAACAGTGCCACTAGCAGGGACCAAGTCTTCCAACCCATGAGCCCATGGCGAGCATTTCTCATTCGAATCACCACAGTTTGGTTAATGGGTAGAAATAACACTTATAAAGGAGAGTAAGTGCTGGTGTTTCTGTACAGTAGGATCACTATACTTAACAATATTAGATTAAGAACTTCAAGTAACTGGAAGAGGTGTTAGATATGTTAATTGCCATGATTGGCTCATTACGCATGGAACACACATATTAGAATATCATACTGTATACAATAGGATACATGATTTTATGTATAAAGAATGTGAATTGTCCCTTAATCATAACAGTTAAAACCTGGAATTCAGCTAAAAACTAGAAATGATCCCACTGTTCATGCATATAAGTTTGGATAATTAATCTGAGAATATTAATATCATGTGACACTAATGTGACTTATAAAAGGAAAGAACTTCTAACCCATGCAACAACAAAGATGACTCTACAGACACAGACTGCACCTTAAAAAGTCCAAGAACGGGGCTGGTAAGATGGTTGCAAGGTTCAAGGCATTTGCTGCTAAGCCTGACAACCTGAGTTCAATCCCTGCCCCAGATCCACAGGGAGGAAAGAGAGAACTCACTCCTGCAAGATGTTCTGACACCCATACTTCTGCCATGGCTTACACACACACACACACACACACGCACACACACGCACACACACAAGAATAACTAAATGTTAAAAGATAAGTACAAAAACATGAAAAACTACAACAAAAATCAGGGCCAGGGTTGTCTCTGAGGGGACGGGATCTGGAGGTGGGAGTGAGAGATCTTTCTGGATTGTGGACATGCTCTGTATCTTAACCAGAAGTTGGGGAATAGAGCCATAAGTGCTTATGAAACTCCTAAAACTGTTTATTTACACGTACATTTGATTCTCTGTGATGACACACCAAATACAATTCATAAAGTGCCCCGAGTTTGGTTAATGAGTTAAACTTTCCTGGAAAACAGTTAACAGAATACTTTGCAAAGTGAACTGTGGGAAGCCACACCCCTGCGCATACAGTTGACAAAACTCTCCCCCTGGGGCCTGGGGACATGGCTCAGGGCACAAAGGGCTTGATAAGCAAACATGAGGGCCTGAGTTCAGATCCCTGGCATCCACAGAAAAGTAAGATGTGGCAGCACATCACTGTATCCTCAGTGCGGGGAGGTAGAGACAGGAGGAGGGTCCTGGGGACTCACTGGCCAGCCAGTGTAGCTACTCAGCAAGCTCCAGGTTCAGCAGGAGATCCTGTCTCCAAAAGCAAGGTGGAGAGTGACAGAGGAAGAACCCAGTATCAGCCTCTGGCCTCTACACACACACACACTCACACACACACACCCCCACAGGCATGAATACCTGCATACCCATATGCATAAATATACATGCACATGCATGCACCACACATGCACACACATAAGAAATAAAAGAAAAAGTCCTCTTTGTTAGAAATCTGAATTTTAAAAAATGTTTTTATTGGGCCTGGGAAGATGGCTGAGCCCTCAAGAGCACTGACTGCTCTTGCAGAGAATGCATGTTGGCTAACAACTGTTTGTAACTCCAATTCCAGGGATTCAGTGCCCTCTTCTGGCCTCCACAGACATTGCACAACATAGGTGCAGTTACATAAATGTAGGCAAAACACTCATACATGTAAAATAAAAATAAATCAATCAAAAACATTTTTATTGATTCAAGAATTCCATGCTATGCGTTTTGTTCACATTCAGACCCCATCTCCAGCCCCCTCTTCCTACTCCCTCCCAACTTCCTGCTTTTCTATTATTATTTGTATTTTTAAGGCCTATCAAGTATAATCTGTGTTTCCTAAAGGCTCTTGGATATGGATCTATTCCTTGGAGTCTGGTCAACCTACCAGGCATGACACCAGTAAGAAAACCTGACTGTCCCTTTTCAAGCATCCAGCAAATATCATGGAAAAGGAAAGTAGTGAATAAAATGAGTTCAATGGGGCAGGGAGTGGGACAGTTAGGGCAGAAGAGGAAAAAGAGGGAGGATGACTAACACTAAAGGAAGTTCCTGTCAATATATACATACCCAGTATAACAAGTATAGAGATAGTTACCCTATAATACCCTATACCAGGGGTAAAATGACCCTAATAGACACCACAGGCTAGCAAATGAGAAGTCCAATGCCAGGAACAGACTCCCCGTTTTGGAGTTGTTGACCAGAGAAATCTGAATTTTGACAAATTACTGAAGCAGACACTTGAGAACTAAGGTCCGGAAACAAGGCAACAGAAAACGCTATCTCCATAGAGACCAGGAAGTCAAGAACATGGGGGGGGGGGGGAACATGAGTGAGATCAGCGCAGTGTCGAATGCAGAGGAAGCCAGCTCCGGGCCAGCAGGGGCAAAGCTGCCCTCCTGCCTCCTCAGACTAATTGTCTTGGTAATCCCTCTGTGCTTCCTTTCATGATTATTGTAAATATTTGACATCAACTAATTCTACAGCAGGCTCTCTCGAAATCTCATCCCACTGGGTACATTGTCATTCTTGGCTAATCTTAATGCTGTCTTCATTAAGTCCCAAGTTCAACAGAATTAAAAGCATGCGATCACTGAGGGCTTGCTAGGGGCCAGACACTATGCTGGGTGCTAGACACACATTAATATACCTGTACAGTAACTATGAGGATTCCTAATTCATAGGTGACGAAATCTTAGTGGGGTGATAACTTAAGTTACTGAAATGGAAGTGAGACACAACTCCTGACCCTAAGAGATCATGGATGACTCACCAATCACAGAGTTCCCCACAGGTGATTCTCAAAGTGAATAGATGTCACTAAATCATTGGGAACCAGAAAATCTATAGAAAGAAGCTGAGACCAGGATAAAAAATTTGCAACAGGTAGAGACTGTTACAGAGTTCCAGAACTAGTCAAATGCAAAGATTAAGTGTCTGTGAGAAACTTAAACCCAAGTGACACATCTTCAAAGCAACCTCAACACATAGGATAAATGCATCTCTCAACTCTCACTAGAGAGGTTTCCTCATGCAGCAGATGGTGATTAACACAGAAACCCACAATTGGCCACTGTGCAGAGAACAAGAGGCCACAGAGTGTTTGTCCCTGAATAGGACACCTATTTCAACCTCTGCCTCCCAAATCTCAGGAATCATTGCAGAAGAGGACACAGAAGACTGTAAGAACCAGAGGGGATGGATGACCACAAGGAAACAGAGTTCTCCACACAGGTGGTCACTTACTCATATGAACTCACGGCAGTGATGACATCATGAACAAGTACTATGCAAGTTCAAACCAGACAAAAGTCCAGCACAGACATGGGGAAAAGAATGAGAAATCTCAACCCGACCTAAGAAACTTTTGGCAATTGATGTCTACTAGGAGGGGGAAAATAGTGTCTCACAGGGATGGGACTCTTGGTGGGCCTAGTAGATGGACCCACACTGAGGAATATTTGGAGGCATAAATCAGACCCTATAGGCTATATTATAGATGGATAGAAAGATGATAGATGATAAATAGAAGATAGATAGATAGATAGATAGATAATAGATAGAGATAGATAGATAGACAGATGATAAAGATATAGATATAATGAGAGCACCTTGCAATAGGGGAGACACAGATAGCAGAAGGGATCTAAATACCATCAAACTACATTGTATGAAAATTGCAAAAATTCAATAAAAATAATAAAAATAAAAGTCTAGAAACTTGGCTCTGGAGAGATGGCTCAGTGATTAAGAGAACTTCCTGCTCTTGCATAGGACCTGAGTCCTCAACACCCATGTCAGTGGTTCACAACCACCTTTAACTCCAGCTCTAAAGGATTCAATGCTCCTGCAGGGACCTGCACTCACGTGCACATATCCACACATAGCCACATACACACATACACGCATGCACGTACACACGCATGCATGCAGGCACATTTTTTTAAGTCTGGAGACTCAAATGTAGTGTCCATGCAGTATAAGATAAAAATGCATAGAGGAGCCTCCTCAGGGGAGCCTAGAAAAGGCTAAGTCCTGGACCTGCTCAAGAGGCCACCTTTGTTTCCTACAGTTTCATCTGGATTCATGATCACCTTGTAATGTAGAAATTGATCATCTGTCAATGTTGCCCAAACAACACACTTAGAATAATAAATCAAGACAAGATCTGCTGCCACAAAGCTCTGAGAGACTGCTGGCACATTAACAATGACCGATGACTGAGACACTGCTCTCTTGGGCCGCACGATGGATAAAAAAAAAATGATGCAAAAGTTGATACTACAGGACAAGCAGATCTGATGTCACCACACCAAAGGAATGAAGAATAAATGGCTCATAAAAGCAGTCATAGACTGAAGCAGACAGAGTAGGGATGAGCTCTGCCAGAAACCTCCAGTTGAATGAGTCTTGGTCCATCGACTTATCTGTCCTCCTGAGACTGTATCTTCATCTGTAAAGCGGGGCTGAGTACAGTTAGCCCCCTAGACCCATGGGTTCTACGTTCACCAATTCAATCGTAAGGAAAATGTGTTTTAGAATAAAATATTGCATCTGTACTGATCACATAGACTTTTTTCTTATTATTTCCTAAACAATACAGTAGATCAACTAACTGCACTGCACTTACACTGTGTTACTGCTACACCTGACCTAGAGATGGTTTAAAGTCTACAGGAGAATAGGTAGAAGTTCCATGCAAATATGACAATGAAAATATTTTTATTACATGTATTTGTGTATGTGTGTGAGAAAGAGAGAAAGAGAGAGAGAGAGAGAGAGAGAGTGTGTGTGTGTGTGTGTGTGTGTGTGTGTGTGTGTGTGTGCGTGTAAACAATGCCATGCATAGATGTGGAGGCCAGAGGACAACATGCAGGATTCTGTTCTTTCTTCCACTATGTCGGTCCCAAGGATTAAACTCAGGTCATGAGTCTCAGCAGCAAGTTTCTTCACCCACTGAGGCATATCACTAGTTTAATACTGTTTTACATGAAGGACTTGAGCATCCTGGACTTTGGTGCTTGTATGTAGGTAGAAAAGGGGGTTCCTGGAACCAATGTTCATCTTAAGGAATGATTTTAGTTAATGCAATGATAAACTAATAAAGTTATCAATAAATGTATATGAAGCCATCATGTAAACTGCAAAGGACAAAGATCAAGCTATTTGGGATTGAGATTCAGTTCTCTGCCCATAATTCTAACCCAGTCAAGAAGCATGAAACCAGAAGTATTAGAGCACCAGTTTCATTTGTGGCAGCTTGACCTAGTCCCTTGTTGTATCCAACAGTTCTACCTCTTCTTGCCTTTGCCTAAATCAGCATGAGGAAAGAGAAAGAAAATCACATGCAGTGAGGGCCAAGGAGCTGACTATGTACAGACACAAGGGAACATCTTCCCATCACCCTCAGCAGCCAGGGAAGCTACTTTTCCATCCCCAGTATCTGAACAACAGCCATAAGGAATCAATATTCCTCCCCACAATGCTCTGATAGGGTCCTGAAGCATTGGAACAAAGCCTTGCTTTTCCAACCAAATGACACCCCAATAGATTTTTCCAAGTTCAAGTCTAAGTCTTGCTGTGTCTCCTAATAGAAGCCATTTATTTGACTTCATGGACTCTCTTGCAGCTAGGGGTGGTCTCATGACATAGCACAGATATAAATAGAAGACTGTTGAGTGGTTCTTCTGAAAAATGTCTTGTTTCTATGACTAAAAGTCATATAAACTACCCAGGCATAGTGACACATGCTTTTAATCCCAACACATAGAAGGCAGAGGTAGAGGCAGGCAGATACCTATGAGATCAAAGCCAGCCTGATCTACATAGTGAGTTTCATGCCAGCTAAGGCTACAGAGAGACCCTATCTTTAAAAAAAGGCATATAAACAGCCATCCTTGGTACAGATACGACTGTGAGACTAGAATCACAGGGGCAAGAGAATCACAAATACATCAATTCTGACATGACTGAAGCACCAAGCCCACACTAGTTAACTACTCCCCAGAGGAAACTAAAGATGTATGAGAGACTCATTCTTTCTTTCCCCTTCCTGTTCAAGTTTGTAGCAATTGAAATATATATATATATATTCTAAGAGATAGATTTTAAGAAAGGTTATATTTTAAGTTCTAAGTTACATTTTTTTTCTTTCTCTTTGAGCTTTCAGTGAACCCCTTGCAGTACAAAGTGATTCTTTCTATGAAGACAACCAGTTCTCCTAATTAAAAGGCTCATGCCAGACTCATAAACTATTTGAAAAGGAAACCCTGAAAGAAAATTATTATAAGATGTTGTTTGTTTCCACAGACAAGAGTGTGGACAGCCTGTACTTTCCCTGGTATTTTCACTTAAATGAACCCCCAAACAAGGTTTATTTTAGCTTAAATTGGCGAGATTAGATTGGGTTTCTAGCCTTCACCATTGGTCTGGTTTCCGGCTCTGCTTCCTCATGTCTTAAACTGGTCTGAGTTTTCTCTATGTTGGCTTCACTCTCCTATGGGTGATAGTAATTTTTAAAACTTGTGATAGAAAAAATCAGTGTTTACAGCTCCTTCTCCAAATATACATCCCTGTGTTAAGAATATCTAGTCAACACTTTTTGACACGACAGTGCTCCGTACCGGAGCAAATGGAATGCCCTTTTCTATCTTAATGATTTGGCAGGACCCTATGACCTGCTTTGACCAGTAGAATTGACCCTCAGTGACAATATGCCAGCTCCCAGGAGTGGGTTTCAAGGACATGAGGTATTTTTTGTTCACTGTAATATACAGCTGCCACTCACCAGGAGAAGACCATGATATAAGTACCCACTGGTTCAAAGACATAGACACACAAAACAGACCTGAACTCAAACTGGTTTCTTAACACTCCTGACCATCATGACTCCTCTGATCAAGCCTTTCTGTTGAGGTCTGTGAAAACCATTTACAAACAGCTGCTATGGGCCCAAGCTTCATTACACAACTTTCAAGATATTCCCTTCCCCAGGAAATAACATCTGGGCATTTGATTTTGCAATCCAGGGTACAAATATTTCATTGCTCATCAAAAAACTGACATGCTAGACTAGGGATGTAGCTCAGTGGGAGAGAGCTTGCCTAGCATGTGTGAGGCCCTAGGTTCAGTCCACAGCCCCGAAAAAGTGCTATCCTACAGCATGATATTCAATCATTCATTCACTCAGCAAACATGTATTAACCATAGTCTATATACTGGCACTCTACAGGGAACAGAGGAAGACAGATTCAATCACCATCCAACAGTATGTAGTTAGAAGAGAGAACAAGGCACTAGATAGATGAATAAATTAAATAAATATAAAATATGTCTATTCTGTGCAGCAAAACTGAACAGCAGAAAAAGATGAGAGAGAGGATTAATGAAGAGAAATGCAACCTAGGGTGGTTGTGGACCCTCACTTCCAACAAGCAGCCATAGGAGCAAAGAATTCATTGAGACCAAAGGAGAGAGCCCCAGGATAGTCTACATGAGAAGAGTCTTCTAAATGGAATAATCAATGCAAAGACTTAAGGAAAATCAAGATCTCTGGGGCCAGAGTCAAAGAACTAAGAGAAAGGTAGTGGAAAGGGGTGGAGCCAAGACAGGAGGCAATTCATACAGGCCTGCTGGAGCACAGCAAAGCGTAAATCCTGGAGTTGAAAATGCTGCATTGTTATCTCACTCATGAACTTACAATAGCACTGTTTACTACACAAGACCTGCACAAGATCAATCCACCTGAAATCCAGCATACATGGAGAGCTCCAAGCTCCCCAAGTTCCATCTTTACTGAGGAACTATTAGCAGTGGTAGCTGACTGGGGAGAGAGAATCGCTCTTGTGTGAGGCTGTTGTAGACATCCCATGTCCAGCAGATGGCCCCACATTTATACACATGGTCATCATGAACTGGATTTAGTGGGTTATCGAAAGAAAAGGAAGAAGCTATAAAGTTAGGAGAGGGACCTGTCCCAGGAGATAGACGGAGAAACTGG
Source organism: Eospalax fontanierii (assembly GCA_035773235.1). Classification (NCBI taxonomy): domain Eukaryota; kingdom Metazoa; phylum Chordata; class Mammalia; order Rodentia; family Spalacidae; genus Eospalax; species Eospalax fontanierii. The sequence goes on from CM069546.1 coordinate 40,391,898, forward strand.
AGGTGGATATGATCATACTTCATTATTTGTATGAAATTCTCAAACATAAAGAAAAATTAGTTGCAAAAAGAAAATACTGAATCATGTAAACAGCACATTAAACTCGGACACTCACAGAAGAGCCTGTTTTCTATTCTACCTGGTAGGTTGTAAAATTCAACTTTTAATTTCTAAAATGGTATCGTGCACAATCATTGTAATTATCACCCTATTCAACTCCAGAGGTAATTTCAACTGTGGGTCAGTTCTCCAGCAAACAATCTATTTGTAATATGTAATTTGGGCTTGGATTGCAAGGATAAATATTATCCTCTGAACAAATTCAAGTTGAAGGTAATTCTCAAATAATGGTGTAAAAAGAACATAAACTGTACACAGACAATATAGACGAAAAAATAGGAAAACCAAGAGACTCCTTTGAGGACAGATGGGAATCAATAATAACTCAAAAAGATGGCATGAGGGTTGGAGAGATGCTCAGCAGTTAGGAGCACTTCGTGTTCTGGCAGAGGACCCAGGTTTGGTTCCCAGCACCTACATGACAGCTCACAGCTACCTGAAACTACAGCTCCAAGGAATGCAACACTCTCTTCTTGTCTATGAGGACACACTATGCACATAGCATATATGTACATAAGCACATAATTTTTAAAACAGTGAGAAGATATAACCATATAGAAATCATACATATACATAGATATGTGTATATGTATGTACATAGATAATATATATACACACATGCAGCCTGGAACATATATAGGCCTGTGTGTGTATGTTTTTCTAGGATGTATGTGTGGGAGAGGGTGTCTAGGAACAATTTTCACCCAAACATTTTGATTTTTGTATGAAAGTACTACAAAACTGCTTAAACACAAAAATAATGATCTACGTGGGTATGCACCACCAAAAAATACCACCTTTATTTACATCTACTTCAAATGGCTTTCTCAAAGGATGTAGCATGTATTTTTGCCCAGAACTTACAGATGTAGCCAGATGTGATGGCACACGCCTTTAATTGCAGCATTCAGAAGGCAGAGGCAGGTGCATCTGTGAGTTCCATGCCAGCCAGGGCTCCATAGTAACATTCTCTCTCTCTCTCTCTCTCTCTCTCTCTCTCTCTCTCTCTCTCTCTCTCTCTCTGTCCTCTCTCTTTCTCCTCCCCTCCCCTCTCCTCTCCTCTCCTCTCTCCACAATGAGGAAGCCAGTGTGAGAGCTTAAAACATAATACCAATTGAACCCATGCCCTGTTGACACCCATCCCCTGGCTTCTTCTACATCTCAAATGGAATGAACTGTTTGCAAAGCTTTGCCTGGGATCTGCAGCCTTTCTGCCTAGGTTTTTATCGAGCCCCTCCTTCTCTCCTGGTACAGACAGAATCCAACTGTACTTGACTGATCTAAGGTAGGAAGACCCTGTCACCATCAAAACAGGATTTCTTGTCACATTAGTTTATAGATGAAATACATTCCCAAGTTTGGCAGCAAAAAGGCAAAGAAGATAAAAATAGAGTCTTCCAAAACAAAAAGAAAGGGGAAAGTTCGGGGCCATGTTTTTCAAGAACTGTACTCTTCTTTTTAAAATTTCATCATTTCCTATTATTGTGTGTGTGTGGTGTATGAGTTGCACATGTGGATGTGTGGAGGCCATAGGACAATTCTGTGGAGTTGGTTCTCTTCTTCTACCTTTATGTGAATCCTAGAGATTGAGCTTATGTCCTCAGTCTTGGCAGCAAGTGCGTTCACCTGCTGTCCTTTCCCATGCTGGCCCTGGTGTGCATTTTCATGAAATTGAGGCAAATAATGTGAGATACAAGAAAACAGATTATCTGCTCTTTCACAAGTAAATAGTCAAGCAAAAATTCCTAAATGAAATACTAACAGAATCCACAGCACCAAGTACCATGACCATTGTGAATTTCTCCCAATGATGGAAAGAGGACTCAAAGCACACTATTCCTTTGTGAATATGAAAGATCCCCTATGGGTTCCCATCTTGGGAGCCTGGGTGCCAGCTAGTACAATTTGGGGAAGTGGTTTCATCCTGAAGCTCTGACATAATCAATGAGTTGGTCCCTGGATGGACACATAATCTATGGCATTGTTGAGAAGTCATAAAAAGCCTAGTTGAAGGAAATAGGCCACTGAGGGTGTGCCCTGGAAGATGTACCTTATCTCCCACACTTCTCTGTTTCCTGTCCTCTATGGGATGAGCAGCTTTGATCCACCACATTCTTGGCATGCCACTATGTTCAGTTTTGCCTCAGGCTAGTGCCAACAAGCACAGATGACTAACCATGGATTAAAACATCTGAAACCATGAGCCAAAATAAAGCTTTCATCCTTTAAACTACTTCTTTCAACTATGTCACAGAAACCAAAAGTCTAACACATATACTCTCCAATATTATAACCCGCCACACAGAGGTTTCAAAGCGAAAATAGATATATTATTCATGGGTAGCAAAAGGCATTAATAAATTGAACATCCATTTTTATTTATAAAACAAAAACTCTTTGTAAAAATCAATACTACCTTAACATGATAACATATGTCCATTTGACCCACTGGAATGGCATGATGCTTAACTGGGAAACTTCCCTGGAAATTCAGAACAAACCAAGACTGTCTATAGTGAAACATCCTCTTAGATTCTCACCACAGCTCCTCCCCACATCCACCATCCTCCTCCTTCCTTCTCAGTCCATATCCCAGGTCAATCTCTTAGGATTCCATCACCAAGTATACCTTTCCCTGGAGCTTTCTATGCAAATTTTTCCTTTAAAAAAATACATTGGTAGGAGAGTCAAAAGGCAGAAAACACAGTGGTCAAAGTCATTGGTGACTCAGCAGCCTCCCAGCTCAGGGTTAGCAGCAGTGACATGTTCCTAAAGTATGGCTCTTAGAAGACATCCTCCCCCTGCTGTGACAGAATTTTCATAACTCTTTACGTACTCTTCAGAGTGGGCATTAGAGCTGCCCAAGTAATCTGCCCCTGCCAGTTTCAGCATCTCTGGTTGTGTCCCTCAGCCCTGCAACACCTTAAAAATTGTTCTCTTACCTCTGTTTCTGCCCTGCTCCAAACCAAAGCATTTACTGCTACCTACTATTTCACATAAGTCAGCAAGCTGTGGCTGATGAAGTGAGACAGGAAAAAGAAATTAACAAAAAATTGTTAGACTGTGTTAAAGAAAAATAGATCTAGAGAAGTTTAACATGCAGAGAAGACTAGTTAAGATTATTGCAATCTGCCAGATTGCATCTATAGCCTTCTTGAAGAGTGAGTGCCTTCTCCTCGTTGGATACAATAACTTCAACTGCAAAATGTGGATGTGCTCAAAGCTGACAGGGAAGGTATCTTACCTGGACAGCACAACTATGTCAGCTGCTTGGGGGTGACTGATGGCGTGGCTGTGGCAACAGGGTCCTGGGACAGCTTCCTCAAGATAGAACTAAGGCCAGCATCAGCAGATGGAACATCACAGTGATTGGAAACCATTCCAACCTTAAAGTATTACAGTGATAGAAACCATTCCAACCTTAAAGTAATACAGTGATAGCATATCCTATCCAACCATACTGACCTGGACACCCACACCACCCCTCGGGACTTCAAAAGGGAAAGATCTTTTATCCTTCACTTATTGCTGAAACCAAAAAAAAGCACAATTCCCAAAAGCTCTGTGACATAAACTAAACCAAGCTGTGATTCCTTCCAGGGTTATTGTCTTTGTTTTCTTTTCACTCTTGTCTAAATTTTAAAAGGAAATACTATAAGAAAAAATGTTAACCAGGAAAAAAAAAAGATTATTGCAACAAAGATCAAGACTTCAATGATCAAGGATTTTCTTTCCTGTTGCTGTGATGAAATATTCTGACAACTTAATGGAGAAAGGGTTTATTTTGGCCATTCGAGATATAGTCCATCAGGGCAGGGAAGTCAAGGCAGGAGGAGCTTGAAGCAGCTGATCATATCACATCCACAATCAGGAAACAGAGGGATGAATGCTTTCCTGCTCAGCTCCCTTTCTCTGCTTCCACCATTCAGGAGCCCAGCCAGGGAGTGGAGCCATCCACAATGGGCCAGTCTTTCTTCTTCAGTTAACATGATCAGGATAGTTTCCCACAAAGACTCTTCTCCTAGGTATTCTAGATTCTGCCAAGTTGACAATTAGCAGTAACCTTTGTGAGGATCAAAACTGAACTCAATTCCAAACACACCAAGACAAGTGAGGACGACAGCCAGTGAACAGGGAGGGAAGCAGAAAGAGAAGAACTGTTCTCAGGAACTTAACCAAAACTATCCTGTCAGAATTCTTGGCCTATTGACCTCAACAGGCCTGGACAACTGTCCAAAGATAAGATCCAGTCAAATTGAGGAACAGTGGAGAGGAGCCTTCACTAGCAGGTGTGATTTGCCGGCCTAAAAAATCCAAGTTTTCAGAATCAACTGAAAAAAATTACAAATAAGACAGTGAAAAACAACTGCTGAAAAGTAACGTTTCCTTCCAGATGAGAGATCCCAACACTGCAGCCCAGGGGCCAGTCAAATCTGGCCTGCCGTCTGTTCTGTAAATAAAGTTTTATTGAAACATAGCTATGCCCATTTGTTTACCAATTGTCTATAGCTGGTTTGCACTGAAACAGCAGAGCTGAGTAGTTGCAAAAGAAACTGTTATCAGCACTGTCACCCTGCCTATGATAAAATATACATATTTATCTTCTGGTTGATGGTGTTTAGTGATAAAGTGATTTCCTAAAATTCCCAATACCCTGGATTTGACCTATCTCCAGCACTAAAGAAAAGCAGATGATGATGATGAAGATGATTGATAGATAATAGATAAATAGATGAAAGATAATCAGATAGAATAGATAGATGATAGAGAAAGAGAGATCAATGGCAAGTAATAGATGATAAATGACAGATGATAGCTAAATAGATACATATATGAGAGATAGATACATAGATACATAAATGATAGAAATATAAAGATGATAGATGGTAGATATAGATGATAAATAATTGACAGACATACCTTCTGACTCTTTATAGATCAGAATACATAGTATATGAAATCATCAAAAAACTTTTAAAAGAAAAGGTTTCAAACCACTACTGATTACAAGCACTAAGCTTAGTAGATTAAAAAACTTGGCATCTAAACTAGCATGCTATACAGTATAGACAGGGTTTAATTTTGCCTCAAACTATCAGGTAAAAATCAGAGAAAATGCATACAAAATCTGTATTTGAAAACCAATGCAGAGAATGCAAGCTGTCTGAAAGTTACAAAAAATTTGAGGAAGGCTTCAGACTCTGAGGAGTTGTAAATCAAGAGGATGTACTTGGGATCTTCAGAAAGTGAGGAGATCCCAGCTGATACCCATGTAACATCAATAATAAAAGCCCTGAATTAAGTTTACCGGCAGAGTGTGTGCCAGGGACAAAGACAACCAGGGACAGTATTATTGTGGCTGATTTACAGGCAACAGGAGAGGGAACGGGCAAGATGAGCAGAAGAAGATGGATGTGGTAAGAAGAGGAACACAAAAGGCAGAGGTGAGACAGTTGCCGGTATCTGTGGAAATGGACAGCTAGAGTCTTGCGCCTGACTCAGAAGTGTACAGTGAAGAATACCTCAATGGAATTAGAGTAGGACACTTGAATGTCTACTTTGCAAATAAATGGTAGATGGATGGATAGATGAGGGATGGATCATGGATGGATGGAGGGGTAGATGAAGGACGAATGAAAGGTGGATGGATGGATGATGAATGATGGGTGATGAATGGATGGCATAAAAGTAGAAGTGGGACTGTTTAGGGACAGGAACGAGACTCTCAGGAGAAAGAAGGAGAAGAAAGAAAAGGGTGTAGAGGGCAAAAATGATCAAAGCACATTGTATGCCTGATGGACATGTCTATGAAACCCCCGACAATGGTCAATGAACATACACTTCTTTTTTAAAGAGTTGGTAAATTATCTTTTCTCTTAAGCATTTGAACTGCAATTTCTATTACTTGGCACTGAAGAAGTTCTAACTAACACAGAGGGCATGAAAACACAGAGGGAGGGCAAAACCTCTTAAATCATCGTCATTTATTCATTTAATAGACATATATGGAACATCGAATCTCCAGTCACATGGAGATTTAAAAACAAAACAGTCTTGTCTCCAGCAAATAGAATCATTTTAGAAAATTGCTACTCAAGTCTTCTGTCTTGATGAATTTTTACAGCAAAAGCAACTGAGCCATGTGGCTTAACTTTTTAAAAAGTGATTTAATGGAAGCCAGAACCCAGGTTATTTCTAATGGTCACCACAGTAAATCCACGGGCTCAGAGTAAAATCAAGCACCTCACCCTATGGGGATTAGGAAGACAGTGACCACCGGGGAGGAGACCCAACCCATCATCCACTCCCGGCCTGCACAATGTCTATTCCTGTAGCCTGAAAGACTCAGGCACTTTCCTGTCCTCCCCAGGATTGTGGTAAAGGTCTTCTCATATCTTGCCAATGTGTCAAGGAGGAGGGATGTGTGACATCAGCCAGAGAATACTGATCCAAAGTGAAAACACCTGAAGGTCATCTGGCTTCACCTTCTGTTCTCTCCAGACACTGATAGCTGTTTTCTCAGCCTCTCCTTCAGCTAGATATGCCATTGAACTAAGTACTGTCTAGGAAAATATAAATTAGCATATTCTATGATTTATGGCATTGATAGTTCTTTCAGAAGAAGCTTCTTGGGCTGAGAGATACAGTCTCTTCAATCTCCTGCTCTCAAGAATACAGACTAATGGCTGGTGCTCTGGGAGCCATCTTGGACTATGAGGCGACCTCAAGAATGGAGGCCATCAAGTAATCATGGAAGCTAGAAGACACAGAAGTCCCTAAGAACTTTGTGTTGGTGACACACCAGTTCTTGACTGCCTACTACACAGCTTCAACATCTGCCAGCCTCTCTGCTCCTTCTGCATTAGCCTTGAAGCCCAGACATCTCTGAGAGCCCCACCCCCACTCCAAGTCCTCTTTGCCAGAACCATGGTCTCTTGAGTTAAAGATTTTTCTGCCAGGAGAAGGGGAGATATTCTGCTAGAGACATTGCCTGAGGAATGCAGAGCTGACTCATTACCTCGCTGCTTAAAGAGAGATGAGGAGAAACACCAAGGGACCAAAAAGAAAGAATGCAGATCTCAAAAGCTGAGCCAGAGGGCATGGTTCAGACCTGTAATCCCAGCTGCGAGACTGAGGCAAGAAGACAAGAAGTTTGAGGCCAGCCTGAGCTACCTAGATTCTATTCCCCCAAAAAGGTAAGAATTAGAGAGGCAGCTCGGTGGCAGAGCTTTTGGTTAGCATGCACACGGCCCTGAGTTCAAACCCCATCACCTGAAACCTCAGCTCCCTCTGAAGACATGGGTAGGTGTTTTTCTCCCCAATACCCTGTAACAATTTCTACAAGATAATTCTCCTGTAAGGAGTTGTACATTTCTGTCTCATAAACACTGCCAACTGAGAAATTCATAATGTTCGGAAGCAATCCTGAAGGCCAAGAAATCAGCCAGATTGGGAGTAATACCCTAAGCCTTGTTGTGAAGAAAAGCAGTTGTCAAGTTGATCTTTGAAAGAAGGAAAATAATGAAAGCAAATGAACACAGGCTAAGGAAATTAAAATGGATTATCCTCCCCGAAATGGGATGATTAAATATGCTAACACACACGGGATTCTGTTCTCCACCCGCAGGCCTGTGTGCACAATGATTTGTTCTTTGTTTGAAAAAACCTGTGATTGAAAGTGTTTTAAATGATTAAGAAACAGAGATGCGCTGGGTATCGAGGGAAACAAGTGGGGCTTCATATTTTATTTCGAATGGGGCCTGACTTAAAAGTCAGACTGAGCTTCTAATCAAAACATGAAATAGGGAGAGAACTTGGAAATGTTATTAATCATTAATATGAGAATACTTAAGGTTATGAATTCTTCAAGGGTTTCAGGAAAGCTGCGAATATTTTTCAGGTCACACTGAAAGGCTGCATATTTTTATTTTTCTGCCCTTTCAGTCATTCTTTTATCTACTTATTTATGTATATGTGTGAGTATATGTGGGTACATGCCTGGCACCATGCATATATATGGAAGTCAGAGGGCAACTTGTGGGCAATTTTCTTCTTCCACCGTGTGGATTCAGGGGATCAAACTCAGGTCATCAGTGCCCTTGCCCACTGAGCATTTTGCCAGCCCCATGAAATAATTTGTAGTATATTTTTTAATTGTTCCATAGTTAAGGTTTTGTTAGGGAAGAAACACAAATCTGATGGATTCTGTTCTAAATGGCTCCAGAAAGCAATACATATCACAGGTGACTTGTTCTAGGTCACTAACAGTAGCTTGGTAATATTTCACCCATGGTTCAGCCAATGCCAGGTCACTGGAAGCTGTGACATTGGAACTGGTTTATTTTGTATCCACTGTTTAAGTTCAATAAAACTAGCTCCTTTGGTGAAACACTGTGGTCCACATCCCTACGTGGCTCAATTCTCAAATCAATAGTCCACCAAGTCTGGATTTTGTTTATAGCACATCTCAGCAGGTTTTTTAAATGGTATCAAGTCTGAATCAATACCATATAGACCTTCTCAAAAAAATGGAAGAAATTCCACTTTCCAATAATTTACATGCAGGGCACATGATTTCATCTATCAGGCTTCTGTTTTTCAATAACTGTATCAGCTCCATATCTGGGGTAGGACTTGGTTATCAGAATTCATTAGATAAGGATGCTAAGAACAAAAGACTCACATAGTGCTATGTGAGCATTTCCTACGGAGATATGAATACACATCTATTCACCCTAGACAGGGCACTGATGAAAGATTAAAGAAATGATTCCACCAAAGTCTAACTTGGTGAACCAATGAGTTTATTGGACTTAAGAGAGAAGACGAGAGGTGAGTGACAGAATTATGGGTGACCTTCAAACAGCTGTATCATAACAAAATCCCCCGCCATCATGGATGATAACCTCATGGAAGTGTCTATGTAAAATCAAAACTCTCACATCACAGGGGAAAAAGGATAGTTCATCCTGGAGCCAAATATGAGTAACTAATGGCCAGGGAATACAGATTCTGGTTACTCCAAATTCCTTGTTCCACTAAGGTATCAATTTTAAGAAGGTTTTATAGAAACAAAGTAAAGACAATCATAATACAACAGACTGTTCAGTTACATTGATGGAAACATCATGTAGGCAGGTCACAGAAAAGTGGAGAAATCTCATAGCCTTCAGACACTCTCTGATGACCTTCCTAGTCCTTTGGTTGGTGGGAACTAGGTATACAATACAAAAGATTTACCTAATGGTCACAAAGGTGTGAGCTCACATACAAAGGAGAGCAATAAACAGCCACTAAAGGAGCTAAAGATGGCCCAAGATGGCTCTGGACTTGTAATGTACCAGACTCTCCATGAGAGTTCTATTCAGACAAACAGGCTTGCAGAAGATTCAGTGTAAGGTGCTCTTCTTTTTAGGAACTTTCACTCACAGAAGCTTCATCGTGATGTCCCCCTTTCAGTTATTTTTCCACTTCCTATACACTTTAGTGTCTCCCAATATCACTTGCTACTTGGTGTGGTGGGGGAGGGGGAGATGCCTGGAATCCCAAGTGATGGTTCTATGACCCTCCCTCCATCCTTCTAGCAGGAAGTGGCAAGAGCTCCACCACCAAGGCCTGCCACTGTGCTGCTTTGTTCACTTGGTTGCCATGGTTACCTGGCAAAGATAACCCCTACTCCAAGTTGGCAATAGGATGATCATGTTATGCCCAGTGAAGAAAAGCCCTACAGCAACACATGGGGGTCTCGAGGCCACCCCAGATGTGATGGACTGGTGATAAAAACTGATTGAAACCAACTTGTGGAATAAAGGGTTTACTTCACCTCACAGCTTATGGTTCATCATGGAGGGGAGCCAGGACAGAAACTCGAGGAGGCAGGAACTGAAGCACAAAGCATTGAAGAATACTGCTTATCGACCTGTTCCTCTGGCCTCTGCTCAGCCTGCTTTCTTACACAACCCAGGTCCACTTGCCCAGGGGTGATATCACCCACAACGGGCTAGGTCCTGCCATATCACTTGACAATCACGAAAATGTCTCACAGACACGGCCACAGGCTAATCCAATGGAGGAAATGCCTCAGTTGAGGTTCCCTCTTCCCAGGTGTGTCAAGTTGACAATGGAAGCTATCCAGCACACCTGAGATACAAACCAAGCTGCAGATACCTCCCCTTTACCACAGCCCATGCCACAGAGATTCGCTAATGCTCATGTGTGCCTAGCTCTGAGATGATCAAGGCAGTGAGCAGAGGAAGGGGTGGAGGGAAGCGGAAAAGAGAAGTCATTTCAGAATCCAAGTTCAAATCTCTACTTGAGAAAGTAAAATGGGGATTCAACAACCATCTAATTGATGTGTTTGGGTAAATGGCTCAAACGGATGCTTTTCATCTGAAGATAACTCCACTCTGGACGTTGGCTTAGCCCAGCAGTTCTCATACTGTGCTCACCACAGTAGCAGTGCTGCTTGAAAACAAACACCTGGAAATGCAGATTCCAGACCTTACTCTAGAGATGCTAAACTGAAACTGAGGATGGGTCCCAACTGCCTGAGTCTCTCAGCCTCTCCCAGTGTTTCTGATGCCTTTTACGTCCGAGAAATGAACTTGAACTCAGCACTGCCTCCAAAGCCTGCGTACTAATGCTTTCTTGTCACTGGACCAAACATAAACAACTTAACAGGAGGAGAGGTTTATTCAGCTCACAGCTTCAGAAGGTTCTGCTTATCATGGGGAAAGGGAGTGGCAGAGGAGAGCAGCTCATAACATGGTGGCCAGAAAGGAGAGCAAGCAGGTACTTCATAGTGGATAGGAAACAGAGCAGTAACAATAGGAGCCAGGGCAAGATGTAGCTCCCATCACGGTAGAGTCCATCATAGCCAGAAGCAGCAGGAGCAGAAAGCTGAGAACTCTCATCGTTAAGCAGGCACAGGAGGCAGGGAGAAGGAGATACTAAAAGTGGGGCAAGGTGATGAACTCTCTAAGCCCACCCCCAGTGACATACTTCCTCCATCAAGGCCACACCTCCTGAAAGTTCCATGGCCTTCCCTAAACAGTACCACCAACTCATCGAGTGTTCAAACACTTGGAGCCTGTGGAGGACATTCACCACCACATACCATTAGTGAGATGCTCAGTATATAACAGCCAACAAAGCACAGCTGTGATGGAAATGTATTCTTTACCCGGAGATAACTCAGCTTTTTCCCCATCACTACCTTTAAACACCAGTGTAGGGAATACAATAGATGCTATAGCCTTGCATCCCCCACCCCACCCCATCCTTTCCTTCCTTCCCACCAAAGCAGAGAACTAAAGGTGCTTTCCCACACCACTATGGCAACTTTTTAATGGCTTGGACCAAGATTTACTGTAAACAGCTCCGTAAGTAACAGCTGTTTGCATTTCTTATCCTCCGTTGCCTCTTGAATGTCAAGGCTCTTAGCTGAAAGAGCATCCTTTCATTTGCCTATGCTTGGTTTAAGCATCATTTCTTTGCATGGTATTATCTGTTCAGCTGTTCCTCCTCCACCTCAGCCTTCCTTTGCAGGGGACCAACAGCCCAGCCATGCCAGATGAACCCCTGAATCACCTAGCTGGAGTCAGTTCATCTGATTCACATCTGAATGTCTGTAATCATGATTCAGGGAGCATTTTCCCTTGATCCTGTCCTACTGGCCTGCCTCATTTTGTATATTTGTTGGTATCAGAATTGTGTCTAGTTTTGCTGTCTTTTTGGAGACTAGCTGGGGGAGACGGTCCATCAACATCAGTCCAGAGGCACTTGTTCCCCTGTTACAAGTGTGCTTCATAGGTCTCACCCTTGTTCCTCATTTGTGATCTTTCCTAGGTGGATTAATTGAATAAATTCAGTGCCCACAAGGGGCACATTTGCCACTGACTGCAAAGAAAAAAAAAGTGGCAAGAAGAAAGAGAGAACAGGGACCTAGAGGCCGTCCATTCCCTTTCAAAGCAAGAATGAGAGCCCTGAAGAATCCATTGTAGAGACTTGTTTCAAAGATAAAGGCTGCAGAAGCCACCAGAGTTTTTTCTCCTGCTGTATAGATTTTTGTTTTTAACACATCTGTCTCACCTGTGCTATCATAAAGCAAAATTTTATACCCAGAGTAGATATTGATATGATCACTGGGGGCTAGCAAGATGGCTCAGTGGGTAAAGGTGCTTGCTGCCAAGCCTTACAGCAGTGCCTGAGTTCAAGCCCAAGTATTCACATGATGAAAGGCAAGAACCAAGTCCCTCAAGTTGCACTGTGACACCTCCACACATATACTGTGGCGTGAAGTGTGGCATGCACACACAGACGCACACAGGCAGAGCCACGGGAACACGATATTTTTCTATGCTGTTCAGTATGTCTCTCTAGTCATCATCATACCCTACCCTGTCGTCTCATGCTAGGCTATCTTGAAAAGAAATGGAGACCACATACACACACACACACACACACACACACACACACACACACACACTTCCATAGATGGCAAGACCCTGTGTGCGAAAATGCCTACCTACTCAACAAGAAATGTTCAGCACCTTTCAATGAAGAGCAACCTTTATGAACTGAGAGTTTCAGCACAGAAGCTGATGATACTGGCATTTCCATCTAAATTTTTTAAAAAACATTGGAATTTTTCAAAGCAAAATATTCTTCTTTTTGATCTTTATGACACTTCCTGCCAGAAACTCACTCCATGTTGATGAGGACCCCATCTCTCCTGTTTCCCCAAAAACTAACACAAATCAGGCACTGAGGGTCATCCCTACTAACAGCCCACATGTATGTATGTATGCATGTATGTATCCAACCATGACTCTAAGTGACATTCATGTAATAATTCACTAAATCCCCCTACTCTAGCTAGAAGGCTGGACCTGTGTTGTTCCCATTGTATAGATGAAGACACCAAAGCCCAGCTGCAGAGGTGTGTGTGTGTGTGTGTGTGTGTGTGTGTGTGTGTGTAGGGGTGGATGATAGAGGACTACAGGCAGTGTGCACATGTCCCTCCTTGGGAGCCTGCCCCGTGCTCCATGTGCGCAGAGTCTCGAGTCACAGCATGAATCAAGATGAGATCAAGGAAGGAAAACTCCCAGGCAGGCTGTGAAAAGAACAGATCAATCTCTGCACAAAGCAAGCGCCAAGCAGAAGCAATGCTGGGGCAAGCAAGAACTTAAAATTTTCTGTTACTTGGTCAAAAAAATTAAACCTAGCCCAAAAGCCCAGGCAGAGTGCAACGATTACAGGAAGGTGACTGCTCTTCCTATGGCATGAAGCAAGTCAACAGATTCAAAGTATGGCAAGTCGTACAGGAGTTACTACACAGGGAGTGGTATTCTGAGTCTTCTGAACCCATTCCCTTTGCATGTTCCATTCCCTCTCTCGTCAATGACTTTCTTCTCCTCATCAGTTAACAGACTTGCTCCCACCTGAAGATCCAAGTCACCTATGCTTTATGGATTCCTCCCCATCCTCTCCATGTTTCTGGAAGATTCTGTTGTAAGCTCTTCTGCTGTGTTCTTCATTATTCATGGTACAAGAATCTCAACTCCCAAGAGCCACCTTTGGTTCAAAGTTAGTGTGTGTTGCTCCCCAATCTCATTTTTTCCTACAAGCTCATGGTGTGCACCATGTAGTTTTACAATGTGAGCATTTTTAGCACACAGGGCTAGATACAGCAGAGCCCACGACCCCATCATCCAGATGTCTTGTCACCTGAAAACAGCTCTGATGTTTAAGCCACTATTGTTACACGCAGCCGAATGCATCCCCCACTGATACAAACAATTTAGAATTAGAACTCCTGAGTTTCCAATAGGGACCCAAGAATTGCAATTCAAAGTTTATTCAGAACACTAGATTAGGGGTCTGGAAAGAGTAAGGGGCTGCTCTTGCAGAGAACCTGAGTTTCATTCCCAGCACTCACATGGTGGCTAACAACCAGCTGTTACTCCAGTTCCAAGGGATCTGACGCCCTCTTCTGACCTGGCATTGCATGACACAGATGCACTTACATCCATGCACGTAATACACTCATGCACATAAAATTAAAATGATATATAAATAAAATACTTTAGAACACTAGATTGCACAGGCAGAGGCGTTAGCTCCTAGTGAATGTCTCTCCACCCTTCCCTGAGAACTACATGTGACGAGGACTACAGAGTGGGTGGCCGATGGGAGAGGACCTTGGAGACCACTGTAATTTACAATTTATAGAAATATAGAGCCGGGGATGTCGTTCACTTGATAGATCATTCTCTGTGATCTCCCAGTCTCCTAGAGAGTCTCTGATTTGACACATATCTCTCTGGGGACAAAGTTGCAGGAGGTTCTAGCTGTTTGAGTGCTAGAACCAGAGGATGGGGAACACATCCACATAAATTTTACTCACATGTAAATAATTGCATATAACAATCATATCTAAAGCCTGGGTATTTAATGTAAAAATTATAAAATAGAGCCAGGTATGATAGCAAAAGCCTATGATACCAGAGACTTCAGAAAATAAGGCAGGAGATTTGAAAGTTCAAGGCCAGCCTGAGCTGCAAAGTAATACAAGGTCAACCTGGGAATTTAGTGAGAGCCTCAAAATAAAATTTAAAAACTACAAAAAGAAAGCTGGGGTGTAGCTCAGTGGTAGAGTGCTTGCCTGGCATGCAGGAGGCCCTGGGTCCAATCCTCAGCAACAGCAAACTTTTTAAATTATATACAGTATATAATTCTATGTATGTGCTGTTTAGAAAGAAAATCTAACAAAAATGTTTAAGAGACCCAATTTCTCAACTACAATTTTAATAAGTGAATAATGATTCAAGTACAATATCTCGGTAAGCCTGAAAGAAAAAAAAAACAAAACACCGTATGTACTGTATGTTCATTATTTCAGTAAGAGGAGCTAAGAAGCATGTCCACAGAAGCCATCTTTTAGATCTGTCTGTAGCCTCAAGGTCAAGGACAGACACCATTCTCCACCTGGTATGAGAGGCCCTTCTAGGTGGAGGCGCTCATTACTCCTGGAACCAACCATGTTTCCCAGCTACAATTGTTCCTCATATCTGAAAATGACTTCCCTTGTTTGCTCCATGGTGAACCTTCCTCTTTATTCCCCAGGCAAAATCACTCTCTCTTTCCTCTGGTTCGAATAAAACAGTCCTACTTCAATCCATCAGAAGTGACTCTTGAGTCACTGGCCACAGGTTTTCCTCTGAGAACAGGTGAAGCCAGACCAGCCAATCAAACCAAAGAGAAGCAGTTCTAGCACATGAGGACACAGCATGCGAGGCAGGCATCACCCTACCAGCAGCGATTCTGAAAGAAGAGGGTGAGGGCTGCACTCCCTAGCATCCTTTCATAGGCTGTCTGGCCATAGGTTCAGCTTCTCTGAAGAAAGATGTTCAAGTAGTAGTACATGTGTAATCCCAGCACCTGGAGAGACAGCGGCAGGAGGATCCAGAGTTATAGGCCAGTCTGGGCTCCATAGCAAGATGCACTGGAGAGAAAGAGAGGGGAAGGAGGGAGGAATAGAGAGGTACTGGGCTGCCAATCACTGTCAACTTGAGTGGATGAAAAACCACCGTAGAAGTACATCTCTGGGTGTGTCTGTGAGAACCATTTCTTAAAAGATTAAACTGAAGAGGAAAGATCTACCCTGAACATGAGCAACATCGGTCCATGAACCGGGATCCCAGACTGAATAGAAACAGAAAGCCCAGTGAGCGGCTGCTTTCTCCCCTCTCTGCTCTCTGACTGTAGATGTGATGTGACCAGCCACCTCACCTCCTGTTGCCATGCCTTCCCCCCATGATAGATACTAACCTATATTAAACTCTGAGCCAAAATAAGCCCCTCCTTTCTTAAGTACACATTCAGTCACAGCGACAAGAATAACTAATCCAGCAATATTTCTATGTGGCGCACGCATAAAAAAAAAACCCTAAGCAATAGAATAAAGAGGAAACTGCTTTAGCTAAGAAGGAAGAACAGGGGCTGGAGGGATAGCTCAGCAGTTAAGAACATGTTTGCTCTTGCAGAGGACACTCCCGGCACCAGCACTGAGAACCTCTAAACCACCTGTAACTCCAGCTGCAGGAACCCCAATGTCCTCTTCTGCAGGTACTGCACTGACATGCCTATATCTACACACACAGACAAAATTAAAAATAGATCTCTTTTTAAGGAAGGAAACAGAAAGGTGGTCGTTCCTTAATTCTCATTAAGTATAAACAATCAGTCACACAGGCAAAACCAAAATACACCCAGTTTCCCCATTTTCCAGGGCAATTTGCCTCTTCACAGTCTTCTCACAAATACAGTTTTTAATTGCCAAGAAAGATTAAACAAGACACCCAACTAGCTAGGATGAATGGTTTTGGGGTAAGACACCGAAGAAGAAATCTTAGTCGGTGGATCCTAACCAAGGTGCTTTTGAAACCAGCATCCCAGGACCCAGTTTATAATCCCAGCCCAGCTGCAACCTGAGGGAAAAGAAAGGGAGGGAAAGCACTGGCCGCCAGCTGCTGTGTCTGCACGCACAGCACATGTGCGGTCATAAGCATGGAGATTAAAGGCTCTTTGCAGCCGTAAATACGTTTTTTTTTTTCCCTCTTCAATGAGTCCTAGGGGATAAGAATCTGGTTATAATTGGATATGTTGCAATACTGCTTTTCATTTACAATTACAGCACCGAGGAAATAAAAGGAATAGAGTAAGCTTGAGAGAGATGGTGATTAGAAATAGAGCTTGTCAGATCCTCCGTCCCCATCATCCCTCCCGTCGTCCTCTCCCCTCAACTTGGCACCTGCAATACGAGGAGTACTGAGATGCTGGAACTGCTGTCCTTCCTCGGCTGACATTCAGAACAGACCGGATTCATTCAGTTTCTTTGCTGGGCCTTGCCCATCTTGAACAGTTTTTGACATAATGGTCCAAGCTTGGGTTCAAGAGGGAAAATGAAGTTCTAATTTCTCTTTCCCTGTCTCTTCTACCTTGAGTCTCATTTCCTAGTGGAGAAACTAGTCATTCCCCATGAACTCTGTGTCTACCTGTTACCATGACATCAGCATCTGCGAAGGAGAATGTTAGAGAACAGGATACAGCCATGCACCACAAAACCCTGACTAGCCATATTTATGATCAAAATGGAGCCTAAACAATGTCATTGCCCAGTGATGCTGAAGTTACCATACCACCACCCAACACAGCAATGCTCACACGTGGTGACACTAGTGTAGACAATTCACCACGTTGCCAGTCTTAAGAAAGAGCATACTTAGGCCAGGGTTCAGTTGGTACAATCTTTCTCAACATATACAATTCCCAGGGTTCTGTCCCCATCACAAAACTAGATATGGTTGGTGCATGCCTACAATCTCAGCACTCAGGAAGTGGAAGAAGGAGAATCTGAAGTTCAAGGTCACCCTCTAGAACTTAGGGAGCTCAAGACAATCCTGGAACACATGAGGCATGCTTAATCTCAGCAGTCAGGAGGCAGTACCAGACGGGAGGAACATACAGAAGGAAGTTTTGACAGCTGTTTTGTAGCAATTTCCCCCGAATTAAAACCCTTCCATCCTGGAAGGAAGCTCCTTAATACTCAGGAAGTAGACACACAAGTCTCAAGAAGTCTCTGGAGAGACTAGAGAGATGGCTCAGTGGTTAGGAGCACTGACTGCTCTTGCAGAGAACTCAGGTTCAGTTCCCCACATCAATGCAGTGGCTAATAACAGTCTGTAACTCCCATTCCAGGTATTTAACACTCTGTTCTGGCTTCCTCAGGAATTGTATGTGTGGGTGCACTTATGTGCACGCAGGCAAACATCTATACATATAAAATAAATCGAATTTTAAAAAAGAAGTCCCTGGAGCTTACCAGATTCACCCCCCCCCCCCATATAAGCTGAAAAGAATGTTGAGGAGCCTTTTGACCTGTGGAGCCGCCTGTAAATCAAGCAGAGAGCTCGACAACTTTCATGATTGTCACCCTTGCTGGGTGGGCTTTTGAGGAAGCAGCTCTTTGAGTCATCCATGCTCCTCTAAGTAACCTCTCACCCACACTCCTGTAAGAGACTCCGGCAAACTCTGGTTTACCAAGTTGCACTTAGGAGGAATCGTTACTTTGTTGTGTCTCTGGTTCCCTATCAAGGGGGAACAGATGTTTGTGTTGTGGTCTCCCTGGGAAAAGCGTCACAGAACAAGAACACTCACCATCATGGAGGGGAAGGCACTGTGGCAGGCAGCTCCTTGGTGACGGAGTGTGCGGCTGGGATTCCTCACTTCCTCACATCTCAGCGGTACAGGAAGCCGACGGCAGACAGGAAGTGACGTCAGACGAGAAAAGCCCAAGATCCATCTGCTATGAGCCATTCCTTCTGATGCGTCTCCACCTTCCAAATATTGCCTTCAGCTGGAGACCAAGTGTTCAAACATGTGAGCCTGTCACATTCAAACCTCAGCATATGGCCCAGCCATGGCCAAATTGTGTCCCTCAAAATTTGTAGATTGAAGTATTAACCCAGGGGACCTCAGAATGTCACTTCAGAGTAAGTGATTGAAGTCCAACTGAATTTAAGGTTTTTAAGCACTCATTAAATAGTGACATCATCAGCTATTACCTTAGTCCAATAACTAGTGTCTTCAAATTAAGAGATAAAAATCTGGGCATGGTGGCTCAGACCTGTAACCCTAGTACTAGGGAGGCTGAGACAGGAGGATCATGAGTTTGAGGCCAGCTTAGGTTATATAGTAAGTACCAGTAGTGATCAAGTTACTTTTTGCCCAACATGCAAATGAGCGGGCTAGGCTGTTTGCTGAGATCTGGTAGAGAAGGGAATGAAATACTGCCTGCTTGATTCCAGCCTGAGAAAACCTGTGCTACTCTTCCCTGGCCCCTAACTGAACAGGAGCTCTGCAAGAATAACAAGACTCCAGGAAAATGCAAAATGCAAGAGGGAAGTCATTCATCTAGATCCTCTGAAAAGGGCCAGACACAAAGCAAACTTAAGAGCCCATCTGGAGCAAAGGATGTAGCTCAGAATAGTTGAGTGTTTGCCTAGTGTTCACAAAGCCCCACATAAAATGGATAAAGTAACACATGCCTGGAATCCTAGCACTTGAGAGGTAGAGAAGGATCAGAAGTTCAAGGTCATCCTCTGCCACATATGGAGTTCAAAGCCAGCCTGGGCTACATGAACCCCTGTCTCAAAGAAACAAACTAAGAAAAGAGCCCATCTGCTCAGTAATAAAAGTAATTACAAGCTCTCTGAATGTTTTTCCTCCAACTAATTTAGGAGCTTTTCATGTAGTTCATTAACAAAAGAATTCAGCCTGGCTTTCTAATCTGAATCAAACGGAAAGAAGTACAAGAGAATTTGAGTTTGAAAGAACTCAGACTTGAAAAGCAGGAATAAGTTTCTTCTCGGACACATACTTACTCTTCTGTAGTCAACATTAATAGTATCAGTGGCGGGTTTGCCTGAAACAAACCAGTCTCAGAAATCCCATTAGGTACAATACACCAAGTAACAATGCAGTAACAAGTAGTACCAAAATCTCAGGACATTTGTGTACATTTATTTCTTGGTCCTACGAGACTAGGCAGCTTTCCAGAGAGGCACGGCTCTGTACAGTGGCCCTTTCATCCTGTTTGAACAGATTCTTGACTGGAGTATGGAGAATCAAAGAAGAATCACACACTAGATCCTTAGTGCTTCCACTCCTACCCCCAGCCCATTGGCCAGAATTAACCATGTGGATACTGGGAAATGGAGTCTTTTAGGTGTTTGAGTAAATAAGGAGGATAGACAAGAATGACTTTCATAGGAGGAAATCTCCTAAGAGAAACCAATGGAAGCAAAGAGAGGGGTAGGCCAATACCCTCAGAGGAAAAGAGGCTGAATCCAGTTGCTGGTACTCAGTTCAGCTGATCTTAAAAATGCCCTGAGTACCTCATTCCGCCAACAGCATTGGCCACTGTCCTGTAGTGGAAGGTGAAGGACTCTGAAAGCGCACTTAGCGATAAATGGATACGCAGCTCTTCGTTACTGCTGAGCTGACAAGAATGAATAGTCTTCTAGCATTTGAGGTACTACATACAATGGCAATTCTTTCATGCACTAGGCCATCATACTTAGGAGTTGTCTCACTAATATCCTGAGTTAACAAAATAAGAATTTGGCAAGCACTCATAATTTTTAAAAATCCATTTTTAAGTACTATGTAAAGTCACTATAGCTAGTGATTTTGCCTGCATCTTGTTCCAACTGTATGAGGAAAGTGGCTTTTTTGAGTGCCAGCTTTGTGGTGTGCCAAACATGCTTCCTCGTTCCTTTCTCCAAGCACAGGAGTGTACGTGTCTTCGTTACTTTCTTGTTGCTGTGATAAAATACCCTGACAAAGGCAACTAAAGGGAGAAAGGGGTTGTTCTGGTTCACAGTCCCAGATTACAGTCCATCACGCACACCACCATGAACTGCATTATATCTACTTAGCTACTCTGGAACTAGGTTCCCAAAAGTCTTCTTCTTTGTGTGTTTCTGGCCTAGCTTTGACCACAAGAGAATTTATACTCAGCAATGGCATGCCAAAATGTGGAGCAATCATGTCATGCTGAGGGGTCAGATCAAGGGCAGACAGTGTTACAACCTACGTATATTATCACTGGTTCACAGGCTGATTGGTAAGGAGTGCAACCAAGCCCCGGTTCCTGCAGTTCCTCTGACCCTCTTCCTGCAACTTCTCCTCCTTCCTCATCTCTGTTTCATGACATGGGTGAGTGTTTAGCCCCACGATAAAGGACACAGTTTCCTCCTCTAGGAAAACCCAGATCATCAAAAACAAAGGCGTGCAGGTGATTAGAAACTGTGGTGGTCGGCTTTAGTTGTCAACTTGGCACAGCATAGAATCATCTGGGCAAAGAGTCTCGGTGAGGGATGTCTACATTGAGCTGGCCTGTGGGCATGTCTTTGGAGAAGTATCTTAGGCCAGTTGCTGTGGGAACCCAGCCCGCTGTGGGCACCATTACCTAGACAGGAGGCAAGAACAGAGAAAGCTGGCTCGCTACTAGACACGCATGCACCCATTTCTCTCTGCTCTTCACTGCAGATGTGACCAGCTGCTTCAAGCCCCTGCCACTGTATCTCCCTTTCCCACACCCGAGGACTGTGGCTTGGAACTGTGAGTTGAATGGACCCTTTCTCCCCTAAATTGCTTTTTGTCACTGCAACAGAAATGAAACTAAAACAGAAATGAACATGGATTCCAGCTCCTCCACAGAATCAGGGAGGAGATCTCTTCCTTCTATTCCCGTCCTTTCTTGCCTGTTCACCTGCCCTGATGACTTTCAGCTCAGCACCAGACACAGATACAACAACCGGAAGCTCTTCACCTGTCTCCTATGAGTCTATGTGGTCATAATGCCATAAGTGCTTGTCGCATGTGATGCCCTGTGGATCTGCTGCTCTGATAGAGGACGATTCTCCTCTTGGGGTCTATTTCTAGAGGATCATTCCAAAGGAAAATTGCTTAATAGATGATGACAAATAGCTTTCTGACATACTGTGATGATTCATATTGGTTGTCAACGTGTCAAGATACAGAATCATCAAAGAGACAAGACTTGGCATGTGAGTCGGGGATTATCTAGGTTAACTGTGATGGGGAGACACATTCTAACTGTGAGCAGCACCTTATTCTGGGTTGAGTTTTCAGATGCATCAGGAGAAAACTGGCTGAGCACTGACATTCGTAGCTCTCTGCTTCCTGACTGTGGACACAATGTGACCAGCTTCCTCCTACTCGTGCCACCATAATTCCTTTGCCAGGATAATCTGAACCCCTGGAACTATGAGCCAAAAGAAATCCTTCCTTCCTTAAGTGATTCTTAAGTGCTTTTGTCAGGTATTTTCTTGCAGTAATGAGAAAAAGACCTACCAGTGCTGCAGAGCTGCACTGACTCTCAACCTAGGCACACGAGACTGACAGCTGTACTCGGTCTGCCACAGCACACAGTCCCGGTAGATAATGAGCTGCCCTAGAGGAGGGAATTAAGGCAGACATGTAGGTTATAGTTTACCCAGTGTGTACTAGCAGACATGTAGGTTATAGTTTACCCAGTGTGTACTAGCAGACATGTAGGTTATAGTTTACCCAGTGTGTACTAGCAGACATGTAGGTTATAGTTTACCCAGTGTGTACTAGCAGACATGTAGGTTATAGTTTACCCAGTGTGTACTAGCAGACATGTAGGTTATAGTTTACCCAGTGTGTATTAGCAGACATGTAGGTTATAGTTTACCCAGTGTGCACTAGCGGAGTTCCTCCAGATGTGTAACCCTGGTGCACCCCACCCACACACCAGCACCAGGAGGGAGTCGCTGTGCAGAGAGGCGCACAGCATGCGGCAGTGTGAGGGCAGAAACTGACTAATTCTCAGCACAGGTGTTCTCGCTGGATATCGATGGCTGGTCTGAAGTCAAAACAGAGTTTCTCTGGCTCTTCCTACATGAGCAGGTGTTTCTCACTCCCAGCGCCCGCAATGTGTGTGTCTTGTAAGATGATAAAAATAGGCATCTCTTATGTTTCTCTAAAGGAACACTTAGAAACAAACAGCATTTGGAAAGCTGCATACATCTTATATGAACTTGTTCCACAGTCACAGGAGGTTTGCTAAGTCGAATGTGTGAGCACAGGCATTTGTATATTCATAAATTTCTGGTGTTGATGCACTTAGAATTCACTGCTCCTGAGGAAGGCAGGAGGCAAGTCAGCTAAGAAGAAGCACTGCCTTTTAAGTTTGCTACTAAACCAATTTGTACATTTCCAACTTGCTTTATGTTGTTGAAATTCCAGGTTTGAGGGGATTGAGATTAAAGGTATTGAACTTGGGTGCTTGAGAGATGACTTGGCAGTTAAGAGCCAAGAAAACCCAAGTTCAGTTTCCAGCACACATGTTGGGCAGCTTACATCCACCTGTAACTCCAGCTCCAGGGGATCTAACACCCTTCTCTGGCCTCTGTGAGCACTCACACACATGTGGTAGACATGCAGACATACACGCATAAATAAAAATAAACATTTTTAAAAATATATCAAACTCTGAGTAAGATATTGGAAAACCTCAAATAAATTTTAATGTTTCAACATGATAAATGATTGCTATGCAAATAAGACAATTTTTATACCAAATATTTTCCATTTACCTAAATTTCTAATAATTTCTCTTATACCTAGGCTTTCTTCACAGTAGAAGACAAAGTCAATGCATGATGAGTTATTTTAAAGCTGTTTTCATTATAGAACTTCAAAACAGACAAAATGTACTTTTTAGTGCATTTTAACTTGGGACCAATATTCCATTGTGATAAAAACCACAAATCTTATTAATCATAAGTAGTGTTTTGGTGGAATAGTTAATTAAATGATGCAACGAATTTCTTCCATAAAGCTATGAGTCACATTTGAAGCCTATAAAAAGGCACTAAAACATAAGGAGAGAGAACATTACCCTAAAGACTCAGAGAAAAGCTTAGGTTAGAAATGACTTTCTGAAAGAAATGAACAGATTCTTAAAAAAGAAGTTATTGGCAAATACCAAGTAAGACTATATTTGTATTCATGTATCTCTGTTCCAATTATAAATGTATAGATATTTGATAAATAACAAATGTTTATTTCTCTATACATCTGTATCTATTTATATCTAGATATAATAAGATACAAAAACTGAAATAAGTAAAATCAAGAAGTTTTTATGAAACAAATGTAGAAAACAGTAAAAGAGGAATGCATAAGTGCAAAAAAAAAAGGCAGATTAAGTAATAAAATAAATTGAGGAAATCTAAGTTTTAACAAAAGAGTTAAAATCCACACAAGGTCATTTAAAGCCAAAAAGATGCTGTAAAAAACTACAAATAGTACAGGAACTAAACTCTGGACATCCTTGAGAAGATAGAGGAGGACAAAAGCAAGAAAAGTCAATTCCCTTCAAAAAGAAGTACAAAAGTAGTCATCATAAACTATTAGACAAAATCAAGTATGCTTGTTGCAAAACTAAATATAAGTAGGCATCTTTCCCTGTCACCTATAATCATAAAACAAGAGAGCAGATAGAAAACCAAATGTGTTTATTATGACAATAAGTATAAATGGATTAAATTTCCTAGCCAAATGGTTAGGAATTTCAAATAAGGTTTGAAAAATTAAACTACATATTGCTTAAAATATATAGACAAAAAAGAAGATTAAATAAATAGGCCAGGCATGATCAGGCATGCCTACAATCCTAACGCATTGGAAGCTAAAGCAGGAAGGTTGGGAATTCCAGGACATCCTTGGCCACATAGTGAGTTTAAGGACAACATAGGTTATACAGTAAGGCTCTATCTCTAAATAAATAAATGCCAAGTATAAACAAATTTGAGTTATGCTTATATCATATACATGTACAGAAATACCATACGAACCTTGACATTTTGTACAATCAATATATGCTAACTTAAAAAGCATGCTGAGAGGGAAAACATGTTAAGAATTTAGCATATACGTGCACATGCATGGACAGAATGTACTAGAGGCATCTTGTACCTCTTCTTATGAGCTGACTGTACACATCTCAGTTCCACATTTGGTGACACCACACTGGTAGCTGGAGACTAGCCACAGTGGGCATATTAACACTAAAAAAAAAAAATCAGTGAACACTACAAATTGCAAAGGCTTTTGTTTTGTTTGGGGAAAGTATTATAGTTTAGGTCTTAAATGTCCCACAAAGGGCCATGTAGTTAAGGTCTGGTCAGCAGTATGGTGCTACTAGGAGACTGTGGGACTGTTATGGGGAGGGTCAAGGTAAGGTCTGGGACTCAGCCCCATTTTTTTACCTCTCTTTCACTTCCTAGCAACGAGCTCACTGATGTTACTCGGCCTCTTCATTGGCCCAAAGGAACGAACTGAAACCTGGAAACATGAATCAATACATAAACCTGTTCTCTTTATAAGCAGGTTGTCTCCCATGTTTGTCACAGTAATGGAAAGGTGCCTGGCATCGGGGAGGGATGTTGTTTGCCTTTGTTTTGGAGAGCTGATTTACTAGCACATCACTGTATATACCTTCTTCCTTCATTGATCTCAGCACTTCTCAGTTTTATGATCATAACTTGTTCTTTTAGACTCTAGTTGTTGTCACTGAAATGCTTTTGTTAGTAGTGATGGTTAATTTTATACCAACTTGACTAGGGCATGAACTGCCCAGATAGTTAGTCAAGCTTCATCATCCTAGTTGCTTCTTCAAGGGTGTTTTTGGACAATGTGAATGCTTTAATAAATAAAATATAGCACATTGCCCTCCACAATGAAAGCAGGCCTCATCCAATCAGCTGAAGGCTTGAATATAAGAAAAATACTGACCCTTCCCTACTAAAAGAGAATTCTATAGTAGACTATCGTTTTTCTTCCTCTGCTTTTCTTTTAAGGGCTAGAGATTGTAACTAGGGCCTTGAGCATGCTAGGCATGTGCTCTACTACTGAACTGTATCCCCAGGCCTCTTCTTTACTATTTTAAGACAGTGTCTATGTTGCCCAGGCTGGCTCTGAATTTTATCTGTAGCCTGTGCAGGCCTTGAACTTGCCATCCTCCTGCCTCAGAGTTACAGACCTATTCCATCAGCCCAGCTAGTGGATTTCCTCTAGACTTCAACTGGGCCATCAGCTCCAGTGGGTCTTGAGCCTCCTGGGCCATAGATAAATTTTGACATGCTAATACCCTTAATCATGAATTGATCTCCTAAGTACATTTTAACAGATAGCACAAATACATCTTTTGGTCAGTTTCTCTGGAGAACTGTAACTAATAAATTTCTAATATTATATACTTTTCTTTAATGGTTTAATAAATATTTTCATTATTTTGGAGCTATACTAGTAATGATTATTTCATGACAGCATTACTAATTTAATGGCTTAAAAATTATATCATGAATTCTACATTAGTAATTTCATTAATCCAGTTTATCTCTTAGCTGTCTGGAATATGATGGTACGGAGGAGAGGTTTATGTTGCCTACAGTCCAGGGGATAAATCTGTCATGGTGGGATGATCTGGTGTTGTGGCATGGTCCACGGTGCTTGCAACCACTTCACATCATGACCATCTAGAAAGTAGGGCCAGGCTCTAATCCTCAAGGACCCATCTTTAGTGACCCACCTCCACCAGCCATGCCTCCCACCCCAAAGGTTTCACAACCTCCCAAAACAGCACCACTATCTGGAGACTAAGTGATAGAACACACGTAGATTTTCTATCCACACCATAGTACCTGGTTTTCCTTCCACATGGGCCTAAGTCATTATGTCTAGAGATGATGATATCTGCCAGCAAGCATGATTCAGTCCTTTCCTACACAGGAAACTAGTCCCAGACAATTAACCTATGCAGCTTAATTACTTAGAGAGCAAACCAATCATCCAACACCTCTCATTCTGTCCCTGGCACAAGCCTTTCTTCCCGATCCCCAGAGTTCCCTTCTCATCGTCAGTAAGCCACCTCTCCAGAGCCCAGTCAGTAGATCTGACCTGAGTCCTGGGTTTCCTCTTGAAGAATTTGCTACACAAATGAACAACCATCCCCTAGGCCTCCATCCGTCATTATTCCTACTGAGACAAAATGATGTGAGATAATTAAGATGCTATTAATTCATCCGATTTATTTTGGAGTCTTTTAAGTTCTTTATCTAATGAGATTAAAGACTCACACTAATATCATAAGAAAGTAATTTATTTCCTTCATCAAAATAAATAAGCAATTTCTTATATCCCCACAAGATGGTGGAGTTTATATTTGGTAGTAGGATGCAGAAAAATAAACTAGTCTTCATGGTCTATGGCTGATTCTATCAAGGTGGAAACCTGCCTTTATGCAAATCAATCGGGACAAAAATAACAGAGCACACCAATTATTATATGTATACAGAGCTAGGTTGCTTTTTATAGTTCTCTTCATATGTACTCTGTGTGCTGTACATTAGTAAAGCACAAAATATATCATATATACATATATATAATAAAATGTGTCTATTTTCCAGTTCTTCCTTTGGATTTATTGACAACTCAAAATAAATTCTCTCAAAAATTAGCGTGCAATTTCCAGTTCTACCATTTCAATCTCTGTTTACTATTTTTACTACCATGGCCTTTCTGGAAAAAGAAATAAGCGAAATTTTCACTCAAATATAATTTTATTTATGGAATGATATCTTTTAACTTTTAAATGATTTATTTTTTTTATTTTATGTGTACGAATGTTTGCCCGAATTTTTATACATGTACAACATGCATGTAGGAGCCTTCAGAGGCCAGAAAAGGGTGTCAGATACCCTAGAAGTGGAATTAGAGACACTGTGAGCCATCGTGTGACTGCCAGGAACTGAACCCAGATCTTCTGCAAGAGCAGCAAGTGCTCTTACCTGTTGAGTCATCTCTCCAGCACCATAATAATAAATTTTAATGTGTGACCAGAAATGAGGAACAAATAAAAATTGGAGGAAAAATGTGTACGTTTTCATAGTGTGCATAATTTAATATGCAATATAGTTCTTTGAGGTAACAATTCTGACAAAATCACCTATATACTATCTTAAAAATCCAAGCTCATGAATAACTCTAATCTTATAGGAATCCACTTAACTCAAAAATATCTTTCTCCTAACACTAATCTCTTACTATACCATAGGGAAAAGTTAATTCTTGAGACATTCCAATTATACTCATTTTACAGGGAGAAAGACCGAGACTCAAGAACCTGTGTCCACGTCACAGACAAGGTGTAAAGAAAGGACTCAGTCACCTGCCTTGTTGGCACCAGAGCCCGTGCTTTTTCCAGCAGATCCAGTCAAAACTCCTCGGAGTAGGGCTTATCTTTGGTTACCATCGTTATACCACACACACACACACACACACACACACACACACACACACACACACACACGCACACTCGCACTGTGGTCTAAATTGGTCCTCAGCCTGCCAAAGCCCACCGAAATGGACTGTGAGTTCAGCTGCACCTTCCTGCTTGGACTGCTGGTGCTCCACAGAAAGGGAGGGGCCTGGAGAGTCACTCCCCCCCCACAACCAACCAGAGAGCTGAGTTGTACCTGGAGGAGAACTAAGGTATAAGTGGAAGAAGCTGTGCGGAAACTAGCCCCTCCCACATCTTAGGCGGCTGGCAGCAGCTCACCAGGTCCCCATGAACATGTAGAATTTGCTGTATGGCCTCAGTAGAGGAATCCCCCTTTCCTGCCCATTGCTCTGTAAGTAAGCCTAAATACACTGGTTTCCCAACATGCAGTTTCAAAATTTATACCTTGACTTGTCATTAGGGACCTAGAGAGGTGGGTGAGGCTAGGCGCACCTCTTGCCTCCCAGAAAGAATTTTTAAAACACACACACTTCTATAGGCCTCCAAAAGCGCTATTACCTAGTTAACTACAATGCCCATGAAAATCAAGTACATTCAAAACCTAACCCATCTCTATGATAGATCGAAGATCCACGTGACTACAGCAACAGATGCTGCAAATACTTTATAAAATTCAACCTCCATTCCCAATTCTAAATGAATGTCTTTAAAAGGAGAAATAGAGGGCTGGAGCGATGGCTCAGTGGTTGAGAACACTGGTTGTTCTTGTAAAGGTCCTGAATTCAGTTCCCAGCACCCACATGGGGGCTAACAACCATCAGAAACTCCAGTTCCAGGGGTTCTGATGCCCTCTTCTGACCTCCTCAGGCTTTGCGTGATACAGGTGCCCTTACATACATGCAAGCAGTACACCTATACATATAAAATAAAATAAAAATGATCCATAAAAAAGGGGAAATAGGTATATGAAAATCATTTCAGGGCAGATGTTTACAAAAATGAAAGAGAAAGTGAATAGTCCTAAAGGCAGAGGGGAAGCAGACTACCATTAAACTTTGATCTGCAGAAAGACATTGGTAAGATCCAGAACCATGGAAACCACAGTCACACATCCCCCTGGTAGAAATTGAGTGGCTTCCTCTTCCTAGAAACAAACCTGTCCAAGAATAAAAGCCTATAAATGGTGAAGTCTAGAGATCCCTCAGTGAAACCATGAAGTCCAGAAACTCAACCTGTCCACACAGAGCTGCTAGTCGACATTAGAGTGCTCCATCATTTCTTATTCACAGAAAGTCACAGATCACCAGGCACATGAACAGCTTCCAGCGGACAGCCGGGGATCAAAGAAAAGAAACTTTGAGAAAACAAAAAGATGGCTGCCACCTCCCTCTTCAGACCGTGAAAAGACCATTTACACATTTCCCCATCTCCAGAGCAGCTGGGCTATTCACAGACGCCTCCACACAGTCTTGGATCTGAAGCAAGAGATATGGAGAGGCAGGGCAGAGGAGGATCCATCCTCCAGCCACCAGCCACTCTTCCTAGGGTAGATTTGCCTACAGTCTTGATCCCTAATGTCCTCAGGAAGTGTGTGTGTGTGTGTGTGTGTGTGTGTGTGTGTGTGTGTGTTTCTGGAAAGGAAGATGCACATGTGTGTTCAGGTATGTGTAGAGACCAGGCCAGAGAACAACATCTGGTGTCATTTCAGGAGCCATCCAGCTTATGTTTTGAGACAAGGTCTCTCACTAGCCTGGGGCTCAGCAATTATGCTAGGCTAACTGGTCTGTCAGGCCTAGGAATCCAGCCTGTCTCCACCATCCCAGTGCTGGGCTCACAAGTGCGCACACACACCGACATACACACAGCCCTTTTACATGAGTGCTGGGGAATGAACTCAGCTCCTCATGAGTACTCAGCGAGCACTTTACCAACTGAGCCATCTCCCCAACCCGGTTCCTTCTCTCTTTAGTCTGTTCATTCTCACATCTTCCTGGAAACCATGCAAATCACATGATAGCTTGCCACAAATTCCTGTACTTTTAAATAAGCCAGAATCAATTTCAGTGCCTGGCCATACAGTAACAGTTTCAGCTGATTCCCAAATGACACCATTAGGCGAAAATGTAATGCAGTATTTATGATATAACTTAAATAAAAGCTTCCCACAAAACAATGATTATGACTAATTTTGTTTTCTTCCTTTTACTATTCTGTATTTTCTAATTATCATACAGTATGTATGCATGTACATACTAATGTTAAAATATGATTAATAATTGATAAATGCATTCCCTCACCATCACGGTCTCCTAGAAGCTCATTTTGAGAAACAAATTGGCATGCAAAAAATTGACTGGGGAATTCTCAGCACCTATGAGGAAGTAGAGACCCAGAACCTGTCTAAAGTAGGAACTGAACTATGATGCAGTTCTGCAGGAGAAACTCTGGGCTTGAGCTGACCCTGCTGTCCTCCTAAACCTGACATGGAAGCCAGAGCTTAATCCTTGCATGAACAGACCATTATATTTGGTCTATCCCTAATCTTGAGCAAAGCAGGTCTTTTTTACCTCAAGGCAAACTTTAGAAAAGAGTTTGGCTAAGAACTTTCAACTGGGAGCTGGAGCGATGGCTCGGTGGTTAAAGGTACTGGCTGCTCTAGCAGAGGACATAGAGTTCAGTTCCCAGCACCCACATGTTGGCTAACAATCTTTGGTAGCTCCAGTCTCAGGATATCCAATGCCCTCTTCTGGCCTCTGTGAGTATTGCATGTGCACACTCAGACAAAACACTCATGCACATAAAATAGACATAAACCAATCAAAAGAAATTTTTGAAAGAATTTCCAGCTGCCAATACTCAGGCAGCAGAAAGAAGGAATACTGCAGTCCTGGAGTGGAGCGATCTGCTCAGCACACTACAGTAGTCACCACCTCTCCTACTCATATCCACGGGCTTAGAATAACCAGTTCTGGGAACAGCTCTTCTACGATTCCATTGGGTATCTTTTCCTGAGAAGAGGACGATTAATGCAATGAACCACTCCATCCATCACTAAAGCTTTCTTCCTTCTTCCTTCTTCTTTCCTTCCTCCCTTCCTCTTCCCTTCTTCCTTTTTCCAGAAGCTCTTCTAGATTTTCCCTAAACCATAGCTAGCACATCTGCTTGATAAGATGGAAAAACCCATCACCAAGAAGTCTAAGCACTTAGTCATATGTGCTTCTTAGGAATGTCTGCTGCTCTTGTCTTTCTGCCATCAAAATTAGAACAATAACAATCAAGATACCCGGGGAACTCCCCTATGTATAAACTGCATTCTTCTCTGCCCTTACTTTAGCACAGAAGCCAACATTCTCCAACCATTAGTGACAATTACCCCTCTCAAAATACTGACCTTGTCTTTGTTCATTCTCTTTGCTTGTAGCATAAGTTGCCTGTAGTGTCAGAAAGCATTCATAGCTTGAGATGTAATGGCTTTTACTGTTCCCTCTAGTATAAGCATTTCCTCTTCGCGAATCAAAACTGCCAAATCCAGATGATTCAAATCTGTGTAGACAGATGTCACAAATCCTCCTTGTGAGTCACTGGAACTACCCCTTGGTTCTAAGATCTATTCCACCTAAGAGTGAGATACAACATGACTGGTGATTCATTTAGGGTTGGACAGTATACTGGAAGATGGTATGTTACAGGTTATCCTCACCAAGCTATGCCTTTACTATACTGTCTACAGGCCATGCTCTAGCAATCTATCAAGCCAGCTGTCTCCTGTCCTTATCATTTGGTGAGTCTGATACATGAATCTTCTTTTCAATCTGTCATAGAAATGGGCTTCAAAGTGAGTAACCTGTGCAGTCATATTCAGAAGGGACCTTGTTTGACCGATACTTGGTTGACACTATCTTGAAAATCCCAATAATTATTGTGTATGTGTATAAAAAAGTAACGCATTTCGTGTGGGTACACATGTATGTGTGAAGGTCCACATGTACATGTATGCATGTGCATGTGAAAGCCAGAGATCAACCTCAGGTGTTGTTCCTCAGGAGTCATCCACCTTGTTTTTTGAGACAGAAGTGCTCATTAGCCTGGAGCTCCCCCGGTTGACCACACTAGCTGAACTAGAAGCTCCAGGGACCCTCCTATCTCCGCCTCCCCAGCTCAGTGCCCAGTATTTTTACAGGGGTTCTGCTGACTGAACGCAGGTCCTTGCACTTGTCAGGCAGGCACTTTACTGACAGGCCATCTCCTTGATACTGATAGGCCATCCTAACGATTATTTTTAACAGCATGACCCACATTTGCATTTTGAACTGGGCCCCACAAATTGTGCAGCTGGTAACACAGCTCGGCCTCTTCTCAGAATAAATGCTAAGAAAGACAAAACAGTAAGGGCAAATGAATGTTTCCAAAAATAAGGAAAAAGCACACTTCACAAGGCTTGCCTGACTTGCATATTATTTTCTCCACGGGAAAGCTTCCTTGGAGGCGTCTGGCAAATCCCTACAAAAGGTTAATTGTCTGGTCCATAAGAACCTCGATCATTTTCAGAAAGCACTACTTGCTCCAAAGAGGAGCGGGTAATTGGTTTTCATGTTCTTCCTTCTTTTCTTTTCCCATTTTTCAGTTAATGATGAATGACTCGTCAAACACTGTAAATTTTTTTTATTTAATTAGAGTCATCAAAAGTTCTTATTTCCAAGAGAAAAGATTTAATAATAAATTCCCTCGGCCTCTATAGTAGTAATTAGTTAACCAAACACTGAGGAGTCTCAGTGGACATAAATTAACATGTAAGTGATGCACACCAATGTGTCCCCAATCTGTAGAGAATAAATGGGATACACACCAATATGGTGCTCTCATTTTCAGGGAATTAATGTACTAGATGCACATGGATGGATGTGCTGTGGACCTCAAGCCCTGGGCAGAGCTCCAGAGGTGTTGCAACTTATGACAGTTCATTTTATATTGTCAACCTGACCAGACCATGTGTAAATGGATATTTGGTCAAACATTATCCTATGTGTTTCTGTGAGGAATCTTTAGGCCTATGTTTTAACTCAATAAATGGATTAAATCATCTTTCCCTCTCCAATGAGAGTAGGCCTTATCTAAGCCCATGAAGGTCTCACTCCTCCCATCGGGCTACTTTCCATCTTTAACTTTGTTTTGCTTATTTTCCTGCCTTCAGATTGAAATTGAAACCTCAGTTCCTCCTGAGTGTTCAGTCTACCTTTAGACTAAAATGACACCATCTGCTCTACTGCGTCTCCTGCTTATGGCGTCACCTCCTGGATCTCCAGATTCATCAGCTTCCATGACCATGAGCCAAGACTCTACAATGAATGTCTCTATGTATACATATTTCTTATTACCACTGTTTGGAACCCCAAATAATACACAATTATTTCTTTTTTATTTACTTTTACAAGAATATAATGTACTTTAATCATAGTCATTAACTATAATTCCTCCCCCTTCCTTGTGTCCTTCCTCTTCCCAAATAGTTCCCCTTCCATTTCTGTGTCTTCTCTAGTCTCTTTATATTTTTTGAAAATTTATTTTTATCTTATCTATGAGCATTTCACCCACATGTATGTAAGTGTATCACATGTATGCAGTGTTCATGGAGGCCAGAAGAGGACATTGAATCCCCTGGAACTGGCATTGTAGACAGTTGTGAGACACCATGTGAGTACAGGGAACTGAACCTTCATCTACCAGAAGAGCATGAGTGCTCTTAACAGCTGGACCATCTCTCTGGCCCTCTTTTCCCTTTTTAACCCAGGTTCTGCATATGTGAGAGAGCATGCAATATTTGTTTTTCTAAGTCTGTCTTACTTTGCTTAACATGATGGTCTCCAGTTCCATCCATTTCCCTACAAATGACATAATTTCATTCTTCTTTGTAGCTGAATAAAACTCCGCTCTGTGTGTGTGTGTGTGCGTGTGTGTGTGTGTGTGTGTGTGTGTGTGTGTGTGTGAGACATTTATTTGATCAATTCACCTTAATGGGCATCTAGGCTAATTTCATAACTTAGTTGTTGTGAACAGCACCATACTAGATGGACACACCATTCCTCTAGTCCTATCTCTATTAACCACTATCTGAAAATAGAATCAGAAACAGACTTCTTAAAGACAAATACTAAATTTTAAAAATTATTTTTATTTTATGTGTATAAGTGTATTATGTAAGTGCACCTGTGTTGTAAAATGCCCATAGAGGTCAGGAGGAGGCATTAGATCCCCTAGAACTGGAGTTTTGGACAGTTGTAAGCCATCATGTGGGTGCTGGGAATCGAGTTCAGATTCTCTACAAGAGAGGTCAGTGCTCTTAACCCCTGAGCCATCTGTCCAGCCCAAATACTGGAATTTTTTAAACATTTGCAAAAGTTGTTGGATTAATAAGATACAATTTATGTGCAAGCAACTCATTTAAAAGTCAGAAACATCAATAAACATTAAAAATCCTATTCTCATGATGAGATATTGATCTAAAACCATGTTAACTTTATGTTAAAGGGATGCTTAAGCCACAAAGGGTGGAAATTATCTTAGTCACATGTTCAAGGGTAAATGATAATGAATTTCAATTAGATATTTAAGTCAGCACGTGGGAAAAGGTAGCTATCGAGTATTGAGATAGTATCCTGACCATGCTCCATGCTCAACTCATCTGAATCTTATTTTCTTCACTAGTAAACCGAAGAGAGTAATACTACCTACTTCCAGGGACTGCAGAGTAAACGGGAGAATGTGCTTAGTCTGGTAGACACCAGTGAGCCCTTCACAACGCTTAGGTATTATACTTATCATCATTGTTTCATGTCAGTGTCCAACAAAGGATCTTGATAAGGGTTTGTCTACCAAGAACCAAGCCTCATCACCCAGCATCCACCCTGTGCTAATCCCAGCCTCATTACCCAACACTCAGTCTATGCAAATCCCACTACACATTCCAGATGAGCCCTTAAACCACCACAGCAAATTCTGTGAAGCCCCATGGTGACCTGGTCCTAGGAACACAGATAAGCCCAGGTAACACTCACTCCCTAATCGGCCTCCTTTAGGTCTCAAAGAATTTCCACTTACAGTTCCTCTGCTCAGAACATACCCTACCCTGATTAAACAGCTTTCAAAGCAGTGCTCACACAGCCACCTCCTCAGAGAAGCTGTCATAGACAACTAGATGAGAAATACATCACACATTCTTGAGACCTCTGGGCTTTTCCTTCATAACACCCAATTATTAAATATTGACTTACTTGGTATAACGACTAGCTTTGTCAATTTGGCACAACTTAGAGTCATCTGGGAAGAGAGTCTCAATGAAGGATTGTCTGCTTTGGGTCGACCTGTGGGCATATGTGTGGGAGACTGTCTTAATTAACTGATGTGGGAAAACTCAGCCCACTGTGGGTAGCACCATTCCTTAGGCAAGGGGCCCTGAACTAAAAAGAGTAAAGAAATCAAACTAAGCACAGGCCAGCAAGCAAATGAGCATATATGCCTTCATTTCTCTCTGCTCTTACTGTGGATGTACTGTAACAAGCTAAATTCCTGCCTTGATTTCCCCACAATGATGAATTAAAACCTGGAATCATGAGGTTCCCTTTCTCCCCAAAGTTGCTTTTTGTCAGGGTGTTTTTTCACAGCCAAACTAGGACATTAGGTTAATACCCTCTTTTTAGTGAGAACCCTAGGAGCTGTCATCCCTGAATTCTTGGCATGGAGTTCAGGGTCTGGATTTAGTAGCTTTTTCCACATACTGTTTTACCTCTCTGTGTCTATAAGCTGTACATCCAGGGACTCAACCAGCAACAGACTGGAAACATTGAATTGTACTGGACATGAACAGACTTTTGCTTGTCGAGTCCCCTCAAACAATGTAGTATAGCAACTGTTTATATAGGCTTTACATTGTATTAGGTATTCAAAGTATCCCATAGCCCTTTAAACTCTACAGGAGAACTGAATAGCTTCTATGCAAAGCTTACACTATTTCAGGTTGACTTTGTTCTTCCACTGCTGGGGATGGAACCTAGGATCTTGCACATACTAGGCAAGCATACAAGCTACATCTTCAGCCCACCATGTCACTTCACATAAGGGACCTGAGCATCTATATACTAAGGCACTGTAGGTAGGCTGGAACCAAGCCCCGACGGATACCAACAGATGACTGCATATAGTCTGAAAGATCACAGGCTGAGAAAAATGGTACTGGCCTGGCTGTAGCAGTAGAGATTAGATGAACTGAGCCGTGCAAGGTTCTATCTCAGGAGAGGAGAAAAATGATGCTTAGCCTTATTTCCAGCCTATGTCCAAAACCAATGAGAGTCTCCTGCCGCCTCAGAGGCAAAAGAGAAAGAGATGGTTCTGGTAATCAGAATGGAGAGATAGAGGAAGAGGTAGGGAGGTAGGGAGGGAGGGAGGAAGGAAGGAAGGAAGGGAGCGAGGAAGGGAGGGGAAGGGAGAGACATAGGGAGCAGACTAAGGAATAAAAGCTTGGAGAATCACTGTGACAGTAACCAGGAACCAAAGTAAAATGTGTAGACACAACTTGCTAAAATGTACAAAGATCTGCCTCCTCGGATGCCAACATTTGACATTAGCCGTTGCTCACCATGCACACATTAAGTCTAGAATTCTCAAGGTAGTATTTTTTGGTGCTGATAAAGTATTTATTTAGTCGCTGGGAAGTTTTCCTTTCAATTTTATTATAAAAGCAATATAAGTACAAGGAAGAAAGTCAAACAGAACAGAAGGAATGAACTGAGAGCATGGAGGTATAGTGGCGATCCAAAACGCACCTCAGCTCCCCAAAAGTTTATGTTACAAAATTTGATTTCATTCCAACACTTTCCACACAGTCCTACTTGTTGACTGATTTATATGTGTAGGGTATTGACTCTTTCTCCACATTCAGATTTTAAAGATTTCAAGTGTATTTTTATTATCTTAATTATGTGTATGTGGGAGGTGAGACGATGCATATGAGTACAGGTGTCCTCGGAGGCCAGGAGCATCAGATCCCCTGGAGCTGGAGTTACAGGCTGCTGTGATTCTCCTGATGTGCGTTCTGGAACCTAAACTCAGGTTCCTTGGAAGAACAGTGTGTCCTCTTAACCATTGGGCCATCTCTTCTTCGGCCCCCACATTCAGATTTTCATAGCTCTCTAATAGTCCACTTGCTAGAGATGCATGAGAATTTTTCAAATTCTCTCTTGTGACTGAACATTTAGAAGAAATGTCCAAGAAATAGCCAGAGCTCACACAATGACACAATAAATATCTTGATACGCTAGCTCCCTTTGAGACTCCAAGGCAGAGATTTTGCCTGCTTTGTTGCCCAATAAGAGCTTAGCATTTGGTACAGCACCTGACACATTGTGTTCTTAATAAATATTCACAGGGAGAATATCTGTGTTTATATATCTATATGAATATTTTGTGTATGTATGTTCATGTGTGCACAGGTATAGGTGCACCTGGAGGTCAGAGGTCAGCCTCAGATATCATTCCTCTGTCACTGTTCACCTTGTTTTTCTACTTACATTTATTTACTTCTTTGTTTGTTTAGGATGGGGTGTATGCACAGCACACTTGTGGAGGTCAAAGGACAGCTTACAGACGTTGGTGCTCTCGTACCAGGTGGGTCCTGAGGGACAACTCAGGTAGTCAGGCTTACCACCTCCACCTTGTTCTTTTGAGGCAGGGTCTCACTGGCCTAGAACTCACAAAATAGTCTAGACTTAGCTGATCAGCAAGCCTCAGGGATCATCACCCTGTCCCTACCTCCCAGTCCTGGAATTACCAGGACTTGCTTTTCACATGGGTTTAGGGAACCACGCTCAGGTCCTCGAGCTTCCGCTACAGGCACTTCTCCACCTGAGCTATGTCCCAGTCCCTATATATGTATATTAAACTTTCAGTAACTCTTGACCAATCACTTTCCAAAACGATTGCTTCATTGTATATTCCCATCTATAGTTTTTGTTTTGCTTTGGTCAGCTAGGAAATTCATCTTTAGAGTTGAGTCTAGTCAAAACAAGAAATGCTAGTATATTAACTTCCTATTACTGCTTGTGACAAGTTACCCCAAATTCAGTGGTTGAAAATGACACAAATGCGGTATCTTCCAGTTCTCTCTTCCAGTTCTAGACACGAGCAATGAGATTCCACGGAAGAGTCCATCCATATCTCTGCCATCTTCCACTTCTAAAGGTTGTATTCCTTGACTTCTGCATTCCTTCCCAGCTCACTCTGACCTCAGTTTCCCCTTCACAATCTCCTCTGAAGCCGACTCTCCCACCTCACTTTTATCCTTCAGCACTTTTTATGATTACATTGGGTCCAGCTGAATAAGTCAATATAATCTCTCCATTTCCAGAATTTAGCTTAATCCCATCTACGAAATCTTTGCCGTGGCAGACGACATACGGATTTCTGAGATAAGATATGGACATCTTTGGGGGTCATGATTCTGCCTGCCACAGCTTGGGAGTCCGGTTTCAGTGTCATTGTTGTCACATGTACATCTATCCCTGAATATGCGTTGGATCCCAATTTACCACGTCCTGAACTGAAGCTAAGAAACACACTAGCTGGCCCTGTGGCCTCGCCTAATTACAGAATCTACCCGTGCCTCTATTTTTCTTACTTGCAGAACCATAGGCACTGTTGTCCGGCTCACAGGAAATGTTTGTAAAGTGTCTTCGGGCATCTCTTTCCACTCGAGATCTCAGGAACTGTTAAATGCTGTTTTCATTGTGACTAAATGTAGGCAGAACTCTGAGGTAAGCAGCAACAAAGCAGAGAAATGCTCTCCTACAATCTGCTGCTGTGAGTGTAAACTGGTACAGACTCTCTAGAAGGCAATATGCATTGTAGACATGATGAAAACCCTTATAAATGTTTCCTTTTTATTCCAATAATTATCCATTTCCAGAAATGTACTTTAAGGGCAGGGTTGAGCTAAAGTACAAAGATGGCTAGTGAAATACCACTTGTAAAGCAAAGAGTGAGAGGCAGGAACAAACGAATGTTCTCAAATAAACCATTTGATAATAAACATGGATATACATATTTCAGATCCCTCAGCCACATGAAGGACTTTAAAAAGAATATTATGATGCTCAGAGTCTTCTACTGAGCTTTACCCCAGCCCTCTTTTTACTTTGAAGGTGCAAGGTAGCCCAGGCTGGCCTTAAACTTACTTCAGCCTCTGGAATAGGAGGAAATATAGCTTGTACCATCTGGGTAAGCCAAAACTCAGGGCCCAAGGCTGATTGGCACAAGCCTTTAATCCTAGCACTCAAAAGGCAGAAGCAGGCAGATCTTTGTGAGATCGAGACCAACCTGGTCTCCATAGAGAGTCCAGGATAGGGAGACCCTGTCTCAAAAAGACAAAAAAAAAAAAAAAATCCAAAAACAACCTCAGGGTCCACAGTTATTTAGTATTTCATATAGATTTTTTTAAAGAGTTCTCTCTTTTTCATATAGATTTTTTTTAAAAAAAGAGGTTCTCTCTCTCTCTCTCTCTCTCTCTCTCTTTCTGTGTGTGTGTGTGTGTGTGTGTGTGTGTGTGTGTGTGTGTGTGTTTACAGGGGAAAATTATAAAGTATAGATTTCATGATGTTAGCCGTGGTGGTTTCTGGGTAATGTAATAGTCTTATTTAGGATTCACCTGTATTTTGTACGGGCTAACAATGAAGGTGAGGACGGGGATTCTGACAGAGAACAATTCCCCTAGATTGCTCACCTTGGGTGTAATACAAATACGACCCAAGATGTCCCTCTAGCGGAAGGCGGAACGTGGGTGCAGGCAGCACCTGATCGCAAATTTGTAAAACAGGTTATTGTATCCGACACCTTTGCAAGCAAACAAGAAACAGAAATTCATAAAGTACTGTGCATTTTCTTTTTTTTTTTTCTTGAGGCGAGACGGAGGAGGGGATAACTGCAAAACTAAAGATCAAACCGCACACTGGGAAAGTGGTGTTAATTCTAGACGTACCTGGAATACAGTTACTCTGAACTGTCGATGTCGGAGGATTAAATTACTTAAATCCCTTCTCTGCTTGCATTCGGGTGGATTATGTTGTACGTCAAGGGAACCAGAAGATGGGGAAACAAGCAGCTTTCGCGATGTAGCCTGACAGTTGGCGGCCACAGTTAACCCGAGCTCTAAGACATTCGGCTCCACTCGGGTCAGGATCTGCCGTTCTCTGCTTCTTTCGGTTACAAACGGTCGGTCACTCGGCCCTCTTCGGCTACGTCCGGCCTACCTTTCCTCTTGGACTCGGCTTCCTTCGGCTATGTCCGGCCTATTCGTCTCTCGGACTCGGCCCTCTTCGGCTTCCTTCGCCCGAGCTCAGCTTTCCTTAGCTGCGTTCGGCCTGCACTCGCCTTCTCTTCGGCTGCGTTCGGCCAGCTCTCGCCCGCGCGGGCTCGGCTCTCTTCGGTTGCGTCCGACCGCCGTTCGGCTCTACTCGGCTCTTTCCGTCTGCGTCCGGCCGCGGTCCCGGAAGGGCGCCCATGGAGCCGGGACTGCCCGTCGCTCGCAAGGCCATGGCGCCGCTGCTGGAGTACGAGAGACAGCTGGTGCTGGAACTGCTGGACACCGACGGGCTGGTGGTGTGCGCCCGCGGGCTCGGCGCCGACCGGCTCCTCTACCATTTCCTGCGACTGCACTGCCACCCTGCTTGCCTGGTGCTGGTGCTCAACACGCAGCCGGCCGAGGAGGTGCGACCGCGAGATGGGTAGACCCGAGGACATGGGGACGTCCGAACCGAGACAGGCCCGGACACGAACGCGAGGCCTTAGCGGCGTGCAGGGGCTCCAAGAGGGTGCGGGTCCCTAGCACGACAAGGGAGGAAAATGAATGGAGGTCTCTGGGGGAGATGGCGGGCCCAGACATTACGTGAGGACCCTGCGAAGGACGGAAGGGGTTCCCAGGGAGACACAGGTCTCTGACACAGCAAGGGAAAGCATTGAATGGAGGTTCCAGGGTTATACTGTGCAGGACGGAAAGGGGTCCCCAGGGCACACAGGTTCTTAGCACGACATGGCAGAGGATTGAGTGGAGGTTCTTGGAGATTCAGGGCCCTGACACTGCGTGAGGGCTAGAAGGGGAACAAGATACTGGTCCCAGACACTGAAAGAGGCCTCCCTCTTGCCTTGCGGAGACTAGGGAGGACTTGGGGGCACTTGTGGATTGTACTTCCCTGCGAGGAAGGGGGAGGTATCAGGAAGAATCTAGTTGGAATAATGCAGGAGCCCAGATTGAATATTATGTGTGTTTCTGCGGACAAAGGAGTGGGATCCCTAAAAGGGCTCAGTGATGGAGGTGGTGAGGTCCCTGAGGGAGGTAGACAAAAGGAGACCTTGAGACTCCACAGAGCCTGTAGGGAAGAGGAGGAAATGGGGAAATCCGGTAAGAATGAAAAGGAACTCGAAGGAAAGGATATTGGAGGAGATTAACTGGGGTTAAGGAGATCACCCTTAGGAAGTTGGCATTGGGGATACACGGTATTGGGGAAACTGTGACAGATCTGATGGTCCCCTAGATAAAGTGGCCAGAAGGAAAATGTCAGCTGAGAAGAGTCACCACCAAATGCCTTGAAGGCAGAGACCCTATTGGATACCCCTGGGCTTGGCACGGAGCTTCATACAGTAGAAGATGCCAAGGACAGTCTGAAGTCTCCCTAGGATGCATTACTAGAGAACTAACAGTCCAACACACTGTCTGCAAAAGCCAAATCCCTGTGTTCCCTCCTCCCAGAGGGCGAGTTGGCCGCAAAGCTGGCTTTGATAAGAAATAGTTTCTAGACTATAGAAGTCTTCTAACCCAGGGTTTTCAAAGGTTTTGTTGTTATTGAGTTTGGTGTTAAAATTCAAATAATGAATGACTAAAGCACAGTTATTCCTTAGTGTAAACTCACTCCAAAGCATAACTAAACAAAAGCCCTGAATTAAATGTAGACCCATTAATTGATAAATATAAAGGAATTATTTTTATATATTCACTGTTACATTAATGATCTCTTGAGAAGGAAATGCCTTGCCTTGTGTAAAACAGCCTACTAATGAGTTTAATTTGATTTAGGAGTATTTTATCAATCAGCTGAAGATAGAAGGAGTAGGACACCTCCCTCGCCGTGTGACAAATGAAATCGCAAGTAACAGTCGTTATGAAGTATACACACAAGGTGGTATTATATTCGCAACGAGTCGAATACTTGTGGTTGATTTCTT
The DNA here is from genome assembly GCA_035773235.1 of Eospalax fontanierii. NCBI lineage: Eukaryota > Metazoa > Chordata > Mammalia > Rodentia > Spalacidae > Eospalax > Eospalax fontanierii. Next base: position 40,434,199 of record CM069546.1, read on the forward strand.
GACTGATAGAATACCTTCAGATTTAATAACTGGTAAGAACTTGAAATCTTATTCCTTATACAATGTAGACATGTTTGTGTCTCTGCTAAATGCCAAGCTAGAAGCTTCTTGTGAGCATCACTGAATCTACTCACTCAACATTGTAGTTCTAGCTGTTGGCACAATACCTGACATATTGTGGATGCTTAGTAAACATATATGACATCAATAAGCATAGTCACATATCACTTAATTGTGATCAGTTCTGAGAACTCTGTGATTTAACTGTTGTGTGAACATCTTGAAGCTTACCTACAAAAACTTAGATGTCATGTCTTAGTTAGACACTGACCTCTTGATACAACCAAAAGATACAGTAAAAGTTATACAGGGCACTGCTGCTGGCATTAACACAGCACACTGTCTCACAATTAAATTATTTCTATAAGGAGAAGAAGAACCTACAAACTAAGGAAAAAATGTATAATAAGTAAATACATTAGCCAGAACATAGCCACGTATTGTTATTACCAAGTATTATATATACTGTATGTAATTCTACGTGCTGTATGCTTATTTGACTGTGGACACAGTAGGTTGTTTGCTTCTGCATCACCACAAACCCATGGTTTGTGCTGTGACATAAGTGTTAGTATTAGAACATAGGTGTTTTTCCACTCCATTTCAGTCTTTGGAACCAGCATCATGCATATGATCCGTTGTCACTTGAAGCTTCATTATGTAGTTTGTGACTGTGTAAGATTTGACCTTTGTTTCACAAACTTGTATTTAGTAAATATTTGTAGTTGACTGGCATTTGCCTTTAGGATGTAAACAGAGTTGAAATATTTATGCACTATCTTCATAGATTTCTAAAAATACTGATTTCCTTCCTTTTCCCATGATTTGAAATTAAACCAAGTAGTTGCTCAATGGTTGTGAGAAAAAGGGGGGAAGAAGGAAAAACAATTCTTTGTCACTTGTCCCTTCAGAAACCTTTTCTGATTTCCCCAAACCTAATCCAAGAGGCCCACCGTCTGTCCTCAGGCTACCTTGTGCCTCTCCCCAGCCAGAACACCCAGAGCACTACATTACTTCTGTCTGTTATGGGGACATCACTGAAAGTGATGAACTCAGCCAGGTGGTGGCAGATTAAGTGGGTAGAGTGTTGTACACACCCTTCTTCTGAATATACACAAATCGAATTCATCTTAGCTTATTTATAAATTGGGTCTTTGCTAAAATTTTACTTCAAGGAGAAAGGTATGAAACTTACTGGATTTAGCAGAAAATAGGTGTCTGGCTCCTCATAAGATAAGCTTCACACCAGGAAGGACTTGTTCATCCCAGGCTGAATAGCTGCTACATGGTAGATAAGGTGGATTTGTAGACTGATAACGAGTACATGCACAGTGCTCTTCAGTGACCTGCTGGAGGGTAGAAAGCTATGAGATTCCTGAGCATACTTCCCACTGTGTCCATCCTGTTGCCCTGAACCTAAGTATTTAATGACTAAATACAACAGTGAATGGTTTATGTGGCTCATGGGGAACTGACTGAGGAAAAGTTGTGTCTTTTTTTGTAACATCTCTCATAGTCTCAGATAGTGGCCCAGGCCATACAGCCAGATGTACCTGATTTTGAATACTAACAACCCCGCTCACAAAAAGGTCCTTAAGTTTCCTGAGCTTCATGCTTCTCTTTTAAACCTGGAAGACAGTCTTATCAGAATGATCAGGATTACCATACTGCCATGTATCCAGGGAACTCCTAATACAGAGAGGCAAAGTAAGTTGCCCTTCAGTAACTAGATATCTTATTACATCTGGACTCTTATGTTTACTACTTTTTAATAGGTGAACTTGGTTTTTAAATTTCTAAAATGAAAAAATTGTCAGACCAGGTATGATAGAGCACGCCTTCAATCCCGGCACCTGAAAGCAGAGGCAGGAAGATCCCAGCAGAGTTCCAGGACAGCCTGGTCTACATAATGAGTTCCAGGCCAGCCAGGGATATACAGTAAGACCCTATCTAAACGGATAAATACATAAATTGAGACCCTGTCTAAACAGACAAATAAACAAATAGATGTAGGCATGTCTAGAAACTACCACTAGATGTCAGTATGATGTTGACTCCCTCAGCCTGCCTAGGCTGGCTCAGTCTGAATCAGTGTCTTCACTATGCCTAGCCTACATACAGGTAGTTCCGATTGAAATTGCCAAATTTACTCCCCATTTCTGCTTACTCATTGACCAGTAGTGAGCCTGGGACTACCACTGCTGCTTGGCTGAGTGGAATGCAAAGTAATGACAGAAATGAATCATTTCTTCATTCCCTGCGGTCACCCCCAGGATACCCACAAACTTCAGAACAGTCCCTGATCAGGTAACTTTCTGGAAAGTACTGATGTCCACAGCCCTACCTCACTTCCCTGGGACCTCCCATTATTAGCGCCACATAGTCCCCTAGGGCCCCTGCCAGCCAGAAGCCTGCACTGAGGAGAACAGTGAATATCTTCCTACACTACCCATGCAGAAGAAAGAAACAAGAGATGTGCTCATTGCTAGAACTGAGCCCCAACCTTCAGGTAGAATTCGGAATATGCTTCTTGATTTTTTAAGCTACATGTTAGATATTTATGCCCAGTGACAAAATTCAGCCAACATTTACCATCCTAACAGATGTTTGACAGAAAGAGTGCTAAAAATAAAGAATTGAATATGTTCTAGGTTTGAGCTCACCTTCCCCAGGTACCAGCTTTGTGTCCTTAGGCAAATATCTCAACTTCTCTATGCCTCTGGTTTAGGGGGCAGGTAGAGGAAGAGTTCACTTATAAATTGGGGAATCTATCCAGGATTATTGTGAGAGAATAAATGTAAAATGTCTAGCATTGAGCCAGGTATGGTGACCCCTACCTGTAATTGCAACACTCAGGAGACTGAGGCAGGAAGATTGCTTTAGTTTCAAGAACAGCCTAGACTACAGTGAGATTGTGTCTCAAAAAGGCACATACTAAGCATTCTCTAATCATTGCCTATTGTCACAACTTTCCTGTCCGGTTACAGACATAGATGAAGTAGTCACTGCAGCAGTTATGGTGGCACATGCCTATACACCCCGGCACTCGGGAGACTAAGTCAGGGGGTTGCCACAAATTCAAAGCCAGCCAGGGCTGCATAGCAAGATCCTGTCTCAAACACACCTCTAAAAAGGAAGAAATTACATAAGGAAGAAATACAAGAAGGTATGGACAGGGTATTAAATGTCATAAAAGCTTAAAAGTACAGGCTCCTAGTGGCACAGGCCTGTCATCCTAACTACTCAGAAAGTTGAGGCAGGAAGATCACAAGGTTGAGACCTGTCTAGACTGCAGAGTGAGTTCAAGGCCAGCCTGAGTACCTTAGTCAGACCCTGTTTCACATAGTAAACAGAAGACTGGGAAAGTGTCTCCCTTGGTGGAGTGTTTTCCTAGCATTCATGAGGCTCTGGCCTCAGTCTCCAGCATCATGTAAGCCAGGTGTGGTGGCACATGCCTCTAGTCCCAGCACACAGAAGGTCATGGCAGGACAAATTCAAGGTCATTCTTACCTATATAACTAACTAGAGGCCAGCCCGAAATGCTTGAGACCCTGTCTCAAAAAGAGAAAAAGCTCCTGTAGCACTGAAATGGCCGCAAACCCGTGCTTAATGCTGCTTGTTTTACAGAGGACGCTGAGGGGCTGTCGTTTTGCACATGTTCTGCAGTCTGCTTTGCATGTGCTGTGGAATCCCTGGCCTTCCTCTTATTTTCTGGATGACCTTGGTCTTGGTTAAGTTGCTTCTGTTTTTTGGTCTGATAATAATGCCTACCATGTAAAAGTTTCAAATGAAATCATAATATAAAGATGCACCTAAGACTGTATCTGGGGTATGTTATTGTTCTTTCCTTTCCTCAGAGTTCTAAAACAATGGCAACCTTTTGGAATACCTTCTCCTAATTTGAGGCCCATCTGTGCTTTACAAATCCATTCTTATTGCTTCCACTCTTATGTACTGTTTCTATTTTATATGTGTGGTATGCATTTATGTATGTGTGTGGGCCTGTGTACCTGTGCACAGAGGAGGACATCGGTGTTCTATTACTCTCTGCTTTATGCCCTTCAGCCAGAGCCTCTCACTGAACCTGGTCCTAGACAGTGGCCAGCAAGCCCCAGTGATCCTCTGTCTTTGTGTTTTATGGCACTAGGGTTACAGGTACACACACTGTGGCCATGCCAGGCTTTTTGTATAGATGCTGAGAATTTGAACTCAGGTCCTCATGTTTATGCATTTAGCACTCCTACCCGCTAAACCATCTCCCCAGACCCTTTATGTAATATTTAATAGTGGCTAACAATGTGGCCTGCAGAGTCCTTGGAAAACCCACTTACTAGGCACAAACTACTTTGTGAGTATTAAATAAGTATGTTATCTATACTAATGTTATTGAAAATTATTTGTCTTTAAATTTGTAAATTTTTTACTATGTTTCCAAAACAAGTTAATTAGCTAGAGTAAGTTTTTAGTTCCACCCACTTCATTCCAGAATTTCAAACAACAAAATAATAAAATCTTAAATGAGTTATTGAACTACAGGAAGGGTTCATATATCACAGCACCATTTTCAAGACCCTGTGAGTAATGAGAATAGGCCCCAAAACAAATACGTGGATATATGTACATACATCATCAGCTTGACTTAGATCTAAAACATGTATGTGTATATACATAGCTTGGATTTAGGTCTAAAATAAGTACGTACATGTATGTACATACATAGTCAGCTTGATAGAGTTCTAAAACATTGAGAATTATCAGAATAATTACAGTTTTTACCTAGAATTGCCATCTACCCACTCTGAGGTCATCCTCTGCTTCTCTCTAATTAATCACTTCACACTGCGTCAAATGGGGTAAGTGTGGCCAGGGAGAGAGCTCAGTGGATAAAGGTGCTTGCCTTCAAGCCTGATGACCTAAGTTCAATCCCCAGAATCCATATGGTAGAAATAGAACTGACTCCCGTTGTCCACTGACTTCCACATGTCTATACACACCTGCACCACAATAATTAATTAATTAATTAATTAAAAATAATGTGAGTAGCATGGTGGCACATGCCTTTGATCTCACAGTTGGGAAGCAGAAGCAGATTCAGGCCAACCTGGTCTACACAGTGAGTTCCAGGTCAGCTGGGGCTACAGGGAGACTGTGTCTCAAAAGCAAAAAACAAAGAAAGGGGGAATAAGGTATGAGTGTATTAAAGATCTTCTGGTTTGTTGTTCTGGTGTTTAAATGAGAAAACGATTTTCTCTTCTTATATGTACATTTGCCTGTGTGTAGGTGCACACTTGTGTGTGCAAACATGTGAAAGCCTGATATTGACATCGGGTGTCTTCCTCTCTCCACTTTATTTTTGAGACAGGGCCTCTTGCTGGAGCTGTACTTGCCAATGCTGGCTAATCTAGCTAAGCAGCATACTCTGGGGATCCAAGTCTCTGCCTCCCAGGTGCTGGGGTTATAGGCAGCTCCCACAGCCCTCAGCTTTTACAAATGCCAGTCCTCATGGCTGCATGGCAACCACTTTATCCTCAGCTACAACCTCCACGTTTATTCTTGTTCCTAAGATTCAGAGACGTGATATAACCACACGGACCACAAAGTCACGTGTTACCAGGCATGATCCCAGCAGTCAAGAGGCTGAAGCAGGAGGATCATGAGTTTAAGGCCAGGCTAGGCTAAATATCAAGACCCTGTCTCTAAAAACAAAACAAGATGTTGAATTAAATTTGGTCATTAAAAGTTTTGATTTTAAAGGGTTAATTTGCCTCTTTATTGACTGTTCTGTAAGTTCCCTTCATCTAATGGGCAGCAGGTGTTGCCCAGACTTGTAAAATGGAGCTGTTGTGTGTCATTTCCCACCTGATTGACATGGACAATAGGCGACCCCTCCTTCTGCTTCAGCATGCTACTTCAAGGCCTTTGCTCTTTATCCTTCCCTTAGCCTAGACCCTCATGTCCAGGTGCTGGTGGTCCAAGTGGTTCACTTCATCCCCGTCCTCCTTGACACAGAGTCATCGAAGTGAGGACTCCCTGTCCAAAGTCACAAGCCGCCATCCACATGCACCCCCCCCATCCCTCTGATTGGCTTTTTCTCCTTAGCACTTGTAACTCTAAAGATTTTACACTCTGTTGTAGCATCTGTAGCCCAGCCTAGAACAGTGCCCTCATCGTCTGAAGTAGACATTCCAGAAAAATGTGAATGAGCAAAAGTGAGCTTGAAAGTGACCCACGTATCTGTGATTTCAATTCTGACTCTCCAGGCATCCTCGTCTACAGAGCCCACAGAATCATCGAGTCCTGCCAAGAAGCCTTCATCCTGCGCCTCTTCCGCCAGAAGAACAAACGCGGCTTCATCAAAGCTTTCACAGACAACGCTGTTGCCTTCGACACTGGTTTTTGTCATGTGGAGAGAGTGATGAGGAATCTATTTGTAAGGAAGCTCTATCTGTGGCCACGGTAAGTGGCATTATGGGACATGTTTTTGGTTTTTGCCAACAGAAAAGCCTTAATTTAATTGCATTTTAATACACTATGATAGAAAATGATGTGAAATTTGCTGATCTGGCAGCAAGTGCCACTGTTTTTTTACGTTAGTGTGCGTGTGTGTGTGTGTGTGTGTTTTCTCTGAAGAGTATCAGTTAGCTGTATTATTATTCTTTTATTTGTTTAGGCTTTATTTAGAAGGTAAGAAGCTGCCAATAAATGACAAGATAGTAAATATTTGGGACATAAGAGGCACAGTCAATTCAGTTCTTCTGATAGTGCAAAAGCAGGGCCAGTAAGGTGACTCAGCAGATAAAGGGGCTTGCCACGAAGCCTTGATGACCAGCATTCACTCCTTGGGAACTGTATGGTAAAAGGAATATACAGACTCCCACAAGTTGTCCTCTAACCTCTGCACACATGTGCGCACACACACAATCAATAGATAAATAAATAATGTAATTTCAGAAAGGGGGGCTGGTGAGCTGACTTATCAGGTAAAGATTCTTGCTGCCAGTGTTAATGATCTAAGATCAATCTCCAGGACCCACATGGTTGTCCTAGCCCTCCACACATGAACTATGACTTGTGCATATACACACATGCACACAAGACAAAGAAGTGAAATTAAAAAATAAATAAATAACACTCTAAAGAGAACACAAGGCAGCCGTAGGCAGTAGGACACAGTGGCTGCAGCCGCACTCCATCGTGCTGTGAAAACAGGCCCTCGATTGGGCTGGCACCAGTTTGCCGGCCTTGACTAGTCTGAACAATGCTTCTGTCTAGGGAGGCTCAATGTACTTTTAAAAGCTTTGCCATTTTGCTTTTCCTTTTATTCATGGCTGTTGAAGCTCTAGAAAAGATTTGAAAACTCTCTGTCCCTTAGGTTCCACGTAGCAGTCCACTCATTTTTAGAGCAGCACAAGCCTGAGGTGGTGGAGATCCACGTGTCCATGACCCCCGCCATGCTGGCCATCCAGACGGCAATTCTGGACATCCTGAATGCATGTCTGAAGGAGCTGAAGGGCCACAACCCCTCCCTGGAGGTGGAAGATCTGTCACTGGAAAATGCTCTTGGAAAGCCCTTTGACAAGGTACTCCTCCTCCCCCTCCTCCCTCCTCCCCTCTTCCTCCTGCTCCTCCCCCACCTCTCCCACCTCCCTTCTCCCTCCCTCCTGCTCTCCCACCTCCTCCCTCTCCTCCCCTGTTCCCTTCCTCTCTCTTTTTTAACCTAGCTTGTTAGATTGTCATTTTAAAGAATGCAAAGCATTTTAATATTCACAATGTTCTTTGTAGGAATTTGCTGTTATTTTTAAATTAGACTGGAAATGATTTAAAGTGGAGCTGCGCAGACTTACTGGAAAAGAGTAATTTGCAGTGAAATCTGTGGCTTGGCACATAAGCATAGGTCTGACTTTTCCAGTTATGTAGTATGCGAATATCTGTATCATCAAGTCGAGGTTAAATAATGGTTTTTGCTCTGAAATGACAGCTTTTGGATATCTGTAGGTATAAGAGTTTTGTATAAGAATGCTTCATGATTGTTCAAGGGTGAATTTACCATCTTTTTTTTAGATAAGAAATAATTTGAATGAATATACATTACTGAGAATTGTGAAACTAGTTCTGTGTCAAAATTACATTCTGAACTGAGGAAATGGTTAGCTTTCAGTTCAAGGATTTGGCTTCAAACTTTGTCACCACAGCTTAATATTAAGTATATAAGTATCAAACCTGCAATGAATTATGGAGCAAAATCATGCTCTTTTAACACTTCCAGGCAGCCTTTTTTTTCTTAGAACATTCTACTGCCTTTTAAACTCTGAATCAGTCTCTTGTCACTGCAGATAATGCGTGGGGACCGTGAAAAGGGAAAGTTCAATTTCTCATTTCTCTGATTCTTTCAAAAAAGTCAGTCTGTTGTAAAATATTCTTACATAAAGCTAATTTCATGTGTTCTCTGTTCTATTCCTCCATCTTAAAGTGTGTTATAATTTAGTGCATGATGATTTGAAAAACCTTCATATTCTTTTAATAGAATATATATGTCTCCCCAAAAGATACAGTGTACTGTATTCAACACTGATTTCTGTCCACCATCCCCTGGCAACAGGTTTTAAATATTCTTGCATTAATAACTTCTAAATATAGACAGAGCTTGCATCTTGGTAAAAGGAGAATATAAGGCTTCATAGACCGTTTAACAGAAGAGGCCTTTTGGTACATTGCTGGTTAGTTTAGGCTGGTCCTAGAGCCTACCTGCTGGAGTAGTCGTACTAACACCTCATTGTTTCCAGTGTCATGAGACACTGTCTTTATACTTGTTAGAGCCTTAAACTCTAGGCAGAACACCCGGAGCTGGTTTGTTTTTTTAAAGTTCAGAGGTTGCCCTACTTTGGCCCTATAATTTATTGAAATATCAAAAGTTATTTTAATGGAAATATTTATTCTAGAAAATTCTGTCTCCTGATAGTCTCCTCTCCCTCCTTTCCTCCCTCCCTTCTTCCCTCCTTCCCTCCTTCCTTCCTTGTGTTGGGTCTTCTTTCCATTTCTGCCTTCTCTTTAAGTATTTTCTTTTTTAATGCATCCTTGCATGTACTCTTACTAATATACATCCTTTGCATTTGAGAAGATTATCCAATATAAAAGATGCAAGTGTCCCAGTTTGCTCTTCCAGAGACCATGTCTCTTTAGTTTGAATTTGTCAGATGAGAGGTCTTCAGCGATACTGCTTCTGTTCAAAGAAACAAGTCATTGACTTTCTCCTGTTTATCAGGCCTTTTCTGTCTGACAGCGTGTGTGCACATTTGTGTGTGCAGTACTGTTGTATGATGTGAGTGTGTGTGATATGTGCACACATTTATGTGGATATGCATGCCCCTGCATGTGCAGAGGCCAAAAGAGGACGTCAGATGTCCTGCCCTATCACTTTCTGCCTTAGTCTCTTGAGACAGGGTCTCTCATTGAACCTAGAACTAAACTGACAGCCAGCAAGCCCCAGCAATCCTGTCCCTGCTCCTCACAGCACTGGAGTTACAGACACATGCCCAGCTTTCTACATGGGTGGTAGGGATTTGAACTCAGGTCCTCATTCTTGTACAGTAGGTACTTTTACCCACTGAGCCATCTCCCTGACATACTCCCCCCTGACAGAAATGTTGATAAGCATAAAGGAAGACTAATTCCATCTGATCATAAAAATTATAGTAATAGGGTACTGTGCGTGGAGCTGGACAGATGACTGAGTAGTTAAGGGTGCACAGTGCTCTTGGAGAGGACCAAGGTTTGACTCCAGCACCCACATCAGGTGACTCACAATTCCCTGTAACTCCAACTCCAGGTGATCTCACACTGTCTTCTAGCCTTGGTGGGCACTGCACTCAGACATACACATGTAGACATAATTAAAAAATAAAAATCATGGGGCTGGAAAGATGGCTCAGCAGTTAAGAGCACTGTCTGCTCTTGCAGAGGACCCAGGTTTGATTCCCAGGTCTGTAACTCCAGTTCCTGAGGAATCTAGTGCCTTCTTCTGACCTCTAAGGGTATTGCACAAGACAGGTGCACTTACAAACATGCAAACAATATACTCATACACATAAAATTTTAAAAACATTAAAAAACAAAAAACATTTTTTAAAAAATGATACTGTACTTGAGAAATTAGAAATTAAACATTTTTAGGATTTGATGAACTGAAATTTTCTGGCCACTTCCTTGGAAAATAATATTGGAGGAATTTTATTGTAATAATGCCATTTTTACTTATTCAATGAATAATCCATTGAAAGTATAATTTATATTAAGAAGAGCTATATTGAACATATTTTAGCAGTACTAAATTTTACTCTTTTTCAGACAATCCGCCATTACCTAGACCCATTGTGGCACCAGCTTGGAGCTAAGACTAAATCCTTAGTGCAGGATTTGAAGATACTAAGAACTTTGCTGCAATATCTGTCTCAGTATGATTGTGTTACGTTTCTTAATCTTCTGGAATCCCTGAGAGCAACAGAGAAGGCTTTTGGTCAGAACTCAGGTGTGAGATAAAAATACTAACATTATTCTAGGAGCTAGTTTGAATAAAGTATTAGTGGGGGAGTTGGGTGGGAGAGTGCTATGTTCATCTGCATGTTAGAAATTATATTTTATGTTCATTGTACAAGGATATGAATTTTTATTGATAGCTAATGTTTCCACCTACTTAACTTCTGTTCAGTATAATAATAAATATTCATGTCCATTCCCAGTAATTTTATTTCTAGAAAAAAAAAAAAGACTGTATAGTATAAACAGTCTCCAACTTAGAAATAAGTTGTGCTGTGAAAGATTAGAAATTTAAAATTCATTTTCTTCAGTGACATCAAGGGACTGGTTTCACCAGCTAGATTGTCAGACTTCAGAGAGTTTTCTGGGAATATACATATGCAGAGCTGGCTGGGATCCTCTTCTCCCACACCTTTCCCCTAGTACCCAAGACCTTTGACCCCTAGAATCAAAATGTAATTGATACTATTTAATGCTTCTTCAGGCCGTTTTTAAGTAAGGAAGTTCAGGGCTGGGGATATAGCTCAGTGGTAGAGCACTTACCTAGCACACATAGGCCCTGGATACAATCCCCGTACAAATACACACACACAAACAAGTAGTGAACTGCAAAGGCATGAGGGGAAAGAATGCACTGGCTGGTGGCACACTTTGATGCCTCTGCCTTGGTTTATGCAAAGGCACCAGTGGAGTTCCCACCACCATCCCTGGAAATGTCAGCATAGATGTCACACACCCCATGAAAACCTCTTGAAGATTCTCAAAGGAGTCCCTGGGCCACACTTTGAAAACCACTCATCTAACCAAACAGAAACCTCAGTGAAAGAAAGTGAGGCAAGGTTAACTCTGAAAGCAAGATGGCAGCCAGTCCTAGATGTATGATGTCATATGACCATCAGAAGTTGTTTAAAACTACCACTAATTCACCTCTTTTTTCATTTTTGTAACCATTCCTACTAGGTTGGCTTTTTCTTGACGCTAGCACCTCCATGTTCGTAAATGCTCGTGCAAGAGTTTATCATACCCCAGATGCCAAAGTGAGCAAAAAAGGCAAAACATCGGAAAAGGTGGAGGCGGAAGAAGGGCAAGGTACTCCATAGGCTTCAGTCTTTAAACGTGACTTTCGTTTGTGTTGGGGTGCAAGCACTTATCATGTTAAAGTGTCATTGAGAAATCTTCAGCCATGTGTTAAGTGCATAAATGTATGTAATAAATGGTAAGAGGATGCAATATAACCAGGTGGGAATCCGTTGCCAGAGAATTCCAAATGACAGAAATCAAGTATCAATGGAGAGTATTTTTACTGCTATATAAGAACTTGCACAAATTGCTTCTTTTTTTAAAATAAAATTTTAAGTCATATAACCTGTGCTGATAGAGGTTTGAAGCGTGAGTAGGCTTTTTGAAAGAAGCAGTTCCTGGCTAGCATTATGAAGAAAGTTTAAGGAAATGTCCTTGAGGTACTGGTATTTTCTGGGTTTTGTTGTATTAAAAGGCTCTGGAATACTTTATGGTATAAATATTATCATACAGAATGAGGTTATCTTTCATTTCTATACAGAAACAAAAAAGGAACTGGTTTTAGAAAGCAACCCAAAGTGGGAGGCACTGACTGAGGTTCTGAAGGAAATAGAAGCAGAAAACAAGGAGAGTGAAGCCCTCGGTGGTCCAGGTAGGGGAGGAAGACCCTGAGTCCTTCTTTGCTCTTTTGTTTTTGTTTCTTTTTTTTTTGAGACAAGCTCTCAAATCAGCACAAATTGACCTTGAACTTGCCCTGTAGCTGAGGCTTGCCTTGAAGTCTTGTTCCTCCTTCTTCCACCTTTCTTGTGCTGGGCTTGTGCTGGGTACCACCATACCCACTGAGTTAGGTGTGAAAGTAACTCACTGTTGTGTGAGCTCCCCGGGGTTGCTTCACCTTGGTTATTTACTGTGGTTTTCTCCAGGCTGAGTCACTGCACATTCATGAAGCACACTTTTCACTGGTTGGCTTCTCAGGACTTCTATCTTAAGATTCATCTAATCCCCGTATGTGTTCACCAGGTTTTAAATCCGGAGTCCCCAAGGAGTCAGCTAATAGTTTTTCTGTTTTATATCACCAGTCAAATACTTTTCCAAAGAACCTTAAATTAGCCTGTTGACTGAGCCCTAGAAAAAACCCTCAAATTTAGACTTTATCTTTAGACATGGGTGTGCAAGCAGATGGGCACAGTAGACTAAACCAGAACTTTAAGTTTAAAAACAAAATGAAAGCCAGGTGTGGTGGCTCATGCCTTTATCCCAGCACTTGGGACGCAGAGGCAGGCAGATCTCTCTGAGATTAAGGCCAGCCTGGTCTACGTAGCAAACTCCAGGCCTGCTGGGGCTACAGGGAACCCTGTCTCAAAAAAATAAAACTAGATATAAAGTAAAGCTAGCTGTTTCAAAATACTGACTGAATCTTTGAACTCCCATAAAGCAGTAAAGACACAGAGTAAAGACCGAGGGCAGTGGGGAAGACAACTGAGAACAACATAACGACAGAAATTAGGAAAATGCTGCAACAAAGCCAATTACCCTGAATACTAACCTAAAATTTTAATTTAAAAATGGTGCTCAAGAGGCCGGAGAGCTGGCTCCATGATTAAGAGCACTTGCTGCCCTTGCAAGTTCAGTTCTAGGCACCTATGTTGGGAGGTTTAAGGCCCCCTGTACCCCCAGTTCCAGAGGATCTAACACCCTCTTCTGGCTTCACAAGCATGCACATATACACACATAAATAAAAATAAAATAAACCTTTAAAAAAAAGAGGGAACCTAACCCCTGCATAGTAAGTACACTGGTGATGTTACCCAGAGCTTAAGGCCCAACCATAGGGCTCATTATCAAAAAAAGTAAAAAGGATTTTCAAAAGGGAAGAAAAAACTTTTCCTCTACCAGCTGATGTTGGTATTTGTATACTCCCTTCTAGGTTTTTTTCATGTATTTTCTATTTCACATTTTTAAAAGCACCTGAGTGTATCCATCCTGTGACCAGTACGTAGCCAAGGATAGTTATGAATGTGGCCCAACACTAAATCATCAGCTTAAAACATTAGGAGGCAGCCAGTAAGATGGCTCAGCAGGTAAAGGCACTTGCTGCCAAACTTGGTAACTTGAGTTTATTCCCCAGACACCACATGATGGAGAGAGAGAACTGACTCCCAAAAGTCTTCTGACCATTGCTGGTACATGGTGGCACTTGGGCACCCACACACAAAAAATTAATAATAAATAAATGTAATAAAAACTTTTTAAGTTCAAAAAAAATGAGGGGTGAGTTGGTTTTGGGAGGTTTTTTGCAATTTTTTTGGTAACTTTTGGTCAGTTCTCAGACATGAACTGTCTGCCTCTGCGTCCCAGATCATTATGTCAGAAGGTTAGACATCCCTGCCAGGATACAGAAGCTAAGAGGTCAAATGGTATTGACATTCTTAAAATTTATTTTGTTTTTGAATGTAGACCTGGCTAGCCCGGAACCGTCTACATAGATCAGGCTGGCCTTAAACTCAGGGCCGTCCTCCTACCTCTCTCTCCTGACCAATGAGACTGTCAGTGCACTCCCACTGTGACACCTGACCTGAAGTTCTTCAGGAATGTTGCTGCATTGATCTCTATAAAATTAATTTTCAGTTCCCTTTATTTAGCTAACTGTAGTTGGCAATTTGTGTGTTTTTGTGTCTGCATATTTTACATATATAGAGCAATTTTATTAATTTGAGAAGATATTCTAAACTTTGGTATTTAGTAAGAACCATATTTCTCAAATGTGTTTCTGTGTATTGTCTTAGTCACCTTGGCCAGCTAAATCACATCCATAGTGTCTGTGGTTGCATTTACCAGAGTTGAATCTTGTCCTCAGTGTGTTTAATACATCTTTTATTGTCATAAATTCAGTCTTTATACAATCTTCTTTGAGAATTCTCCCATTGCTTTTGAGTCTATAAACTCCTACATCCAGAGAAAGAAGAGCCTGTCCTTTTTTATGATTTAAGATTTAACATTTGACTCTGTGATCCATTTGGAATTTATTTTGGCCTATATAAGATCCTCTGGAAAATTACTAATTAAGAAGCCTCATTAACACCTCCTTGATAATATGGATTCCATTAGACTGAGTAGTTCTGGCTTCAGCCTGGCTCATGATTTAAGCACTGCTGTCAGAGGCAGGAGCTTGCAAGTGGGCCCCAAGTCGCTTTTTAAACAGTTTGTAAATTAGGTTCTTTAACAGGGGAATAGATGTCTTCCCCTAAAAGGGGTAGGAGGACCCAAAGGGGTTGAGAGAGAAGAGTGAGGAAGCCAGTCTGACATCTTTCTCCTTGCAGGTCAAGTGCTTATCTGCGCAAGCGATGACCGCACGTGCTCCCAGCTGAGAGACTATCTGACCTCAGGTGCCGAAGCCTTCCTGCTGCAGCTCTACAGGAAGACCTTTGAGAAAGATAGCAAAGCTGAAGAAGAGTGGATGAAGTTTAGAAAGGAAGACAGCTCAAAGAGAACTATGAAATCTAACAGAAGACCCAAAGCTGCCCCAAACAAACGGGCTTCTACCAAGGAAAGGACTCTCAGAAGGAAAAAGCGAAAGCTGACCCTGACACAAATGATGGGGAATGCTGAAGAACCTCCAGAGGAAGAGGATGCTGACCGAGAACATCATAGAGAAGTAAGCAGCAGCCCCGAGATCTGCCTGGGAGAAATTAAGCATGAAGAGTTTGATTTAAATTTGTCATCTGATGCAGCCTATGGCATCCTGAAAGAGCCCCTGACCATCATCCACCCGCTACTGGGTTGCAGCGACCCCTATGCCCTGACAAGGGTACTGCATGAAGTGGAGCCCAGATACGTGGTTCTGTATGATGCGGAGCTCACCTTCGTCAGGCAGCTGGAAATCTACAGAGCCAGTAGGCCGGGGAAACCTCTGAGGCAAGTCAGTGTTTATTAACCGTTTCTCTAGGCTTTTAGTCTGACAGTTCTGTAGGATTTAATACAGAAACTTATCTCACTTGCCTGTTAATTTCCGTACCTTTAACATACGGTTGGGAAGGCCGCTGGCTAGGCTTGTGAAACCTTATGTTGCTCCCTGATGAATAGCAAAAGTTGCACCCAATGAATGTCAGCCTAGAGGACATTCCTGGCTCTTATCTGTGCCATATTCTGTATGTATATGTAGCTATGGGGTGCTGCATCTGTAAAAGTCTAGGAAATAAATAACATGCTATGTAACCCCTAAAGTTAATATATGATAACTTAGCTAAATATTTTTTATTGTTTGAGAATTTTATACACCTGTAATGTTTTGATCAAATCCCCTCTTCTTTCCTTCCTTCCCCTGCAACTGTGCCTCAATCCTCCCCATCGCTTTCCCATCCCAACTTTATGTGCTCTTTTTCCTTTTTTAAACCCAGAGTCTATTTAGTGCTGCCTGTGTGTGTGAGGGTGTAGAACCATCTACCAGGGTATGGGCAGCCTCTCAGGGACTGCATCCCTGGAGAGCATAGTTTTAATCTTCTAAAATATTTTGTACTTTTTTTTTTTTTTTTTACTTTTTAAACATTTTTTATTTATGTGTGCCTGTGCCATGTCATACATATGAAGGTCAGAGAACAACTTGCAAGAGTCCATTCTCTCCGTCCAGTTTTTTACGGATTCAAGGATCAAACTCAGGTCATCAGGCTTGGCAGTAAGCACATTTACCCATTGAGCCATCTCACTGGCCCACGTCTTACAAATTTTAAGAAGTAACTCCAGATTTCATCCTCATAAACTAAAGTGTTTGGGAGAATCACTATACCAAGTTTTCTTAGGTTTCAAGAAATATCTGTTGAAAATCTACTGATCTATCAGATGAGAAAATGATGCCTCCCAGAGAATACGGTGTTCTCGCTCTCCAGCCTAGCTGAGGGGAAATAAACAGCAAAATTAATATCCTGAACTTAGTCTGAACCAGAAGCAGAGCCAAGAGAAAGCTGTCTAGCAGCTTGACAAAGGCAGCCCCTTAGAGCAGAGGTGAGCAGAGGAGCAGGGTCAGGAGCAGTGCAGAGACCTGGTGAAATTGCCACAGGCCGGTGACTGCTCATTCCTGCTGCCCATCAGCTCGAAGACAGCTTACATGCACCAAGCGTCCTTACCCAAGAACAGAACACTGAACTGTTTGACATCAAAGTGTCAAGCACAAAAGGGGACCTAGGAATTCAACCATTGTCAGTGGGAAACCGAGGCCCAGAAATGGCAAATGATTTGGCTTCAGCCACATGGCACATCCATGGGCCAGCTGGGGTCTCTGGACTCACCCAGTGACCATTTCCTGATCTGTACTTCAAAGAAATATAATCTAGGAAGAGTGGGGCTAAAACAAAAGCAGGCTTTAAAGGGAAAGTAATTCTGATAGGAGGTAAAGAAAAGAATGCAGAGTTGTTTAATGGAACCTCAGCCACAATAAGAAAAAAAGTAAGTCCCTTAAAGACAGATACGGCAAATGATTTCTTTAGATTCCTGATGCCTTCTGTGTCCTCCCTGTCTGTGTATTTATATAACGTCTTTGACTCCATTCTGTTGAGACATGCATAAAAAGGAACGGAGAGAGGGCTGTGAGGATAAAGGTCATATAGATTTCATTTGTTTATTTTTGACAGACAGTAAACTTTCCTAAGCTGGTTCTAATGACTACTATCCAACTTTTAAACAATTCTTTGGCAAAGGTGCAAAGAAAAAGGAGAAGCCTCTAAGAGATTTTTGTACTTTTTATTTGTTTATCGTTATGAGGGAAGAATTATTCTATCCCTCTAGATATAGTTCAATATTTACCTAAATTCTGTTCCTCCTCTTAGTGAAAAGAAAAAGAAACCTCATTCAGTAACAAGACCTTTGCCAGGTGGGGTTTAAGCAGCTCAGTTTGAGTAATTACGCAGTGAGTGGAACATTTTATTCTTAGTCAAATATTTGTTACTTGCGCATTCGAGGCTGCTGGCTTCAGATGCTCTGTTGTACCCTCCCAGGGATTAAAATTACGTTTTTGCAATCTAAAAAAACTCTGTCTTAACCTGCAGGGTTTACTTTCTTATATATGGAGGTTCCACGGAAGAACAGCGCTATCTGACCGCTCTGCGGAAAGAAAAGGAAGCTTTTGAAAAACTCATAAGGTGAGACAGAGGTGGTCAGCATGACTGGTTCACTGAAGGCCTTTCAAGGCCAGAACTTCTATAGTGGGAGGAAAATCTGACCGCCTCAGGTTGAGAGGCAAGAAAGATGTGGGGAGTCCAGTAGGCGAATCTGATAGCTGACTGGCTCCCGGGACATGCCTCCGACACACTTCTTTTTATGCTTTCCCTCTCTCCTGCCACCTCTGATTGCTGGCTAGGAGTTTAGTTAATAGAGTACAGGTTTCATCCCTTACCTGGAATCTTGAAACCAAAATGCTCAAATTTCAGATTTTTTTTTAAATTTACAATATTTTCTTGTATGTGATGTGTTAATGGTGGGAACCAAACCTAAACACAAAACTCATTTATATTTCTTATCCACATGGCCAAAGGGTCATTGGGTACAGCTTTTCCCTGCATCTGCATTTTGGCCATAACTGTCCCAAGGTCAAGTGTGGAACTTTTCTTCCTGTTTTGTCATATTGACAAGCCAAAAGGTTTACATTTTGCAGCATTTTGAATTTGAGATTTTCAGGTTAGAGATGCCTAGCCTGTGTGAGAAATATGAAAAGGGAAACTGTTTTTGTTTATAAAGAGCTATCATACACAACAGCACACACACACAGCAAAAACATTAAACTCTTAAACCCCCTCCTCTGTACACAAGGATCCACCTTTTTAAATTATTTCCCCCCTCTATAAAATCTCTGTCATCTGTAGATGGGTTTCCACTTTACCAAGAAATACTTGTATGACTCCCTACAACTCCCTGTTCTGACTACCTTCACTAGAATAGGATAGGATCTTTAAAGGTGTGATGCTTTTCTGAACATATGTGTATTTTTTTGAAAATGTGTGTCTGTCACATTCCCCATCCAGATCGAAAATGCTTATCATTTTAACAAAAGGAATCTGCTTATGCAGCAGTCCCAAACTGACTGTCTGCCTCTGACCCCTGAAAGCATCTGAGAAATCTTAAAACCACCCACTATCAGGGAGAAGTGGGACTCTGGAAAGGTAGACCAGTTGATCCAAGAGACCTTAGAAGCTAGAGCTAGACCTCATGGAACTAAACTAGAGAAAGCATAGGCCAAAAAAGAAGATGGCCTGCACTGAGCATAGCTGGGTCTCTAAGACTGTCTTTCCATGCCTTGGATTTGGGCAATGTACAGTGGCAGTCAGCTTGGTGTGGAGCCAGGCAGAATTTCAGAGTGGGCCGCCATCCTACCAGGCTGACTATGGGCACTCAGCATATGTGTCAAGTGTTTGTATACCCAGGTTAGTCCAGGATAGAAATTTCTAGAAATGGGTCTTTATAGGTCAGTGCCATTGAGACCTTCTGGAGGGGTTCACCATGGTATATGAACAGACCTTCCCTTTGAATCTCCCAGAACCATGGGTCTTGGCCATACTGTTGTTAGTCCTCTCAGCCCATGAAAATAGATCATCTACCAGTTTGCTCCATATGATTGCTTATATTGTGTATTGTATGTATATATGTATTTTGGAAAATATATTTCAGAATCAGCATCAAAATGAGCTAGATAGCGTAGCTCTCAGACCCAGGAACTCCCTGTCTGTCTTCTAGACCTGCAGCCCCCAAGTCTCCAACAGTAAAGAGATACTGAGCATCTAATACGCACCAGGTCCGATGCTAATATTAAAGTATGGAGGTCAGTGTGGTACAGAAAAGCCCTTTCCCTCCCAAAGCCTAGTTTTCTAAGACCAAGTTTCTGATGGCTGCAAATGCTGTTAGCGGCGGGCAGGGTGCTGCTCACTACAGAAGGGCAGGAACAAGGTGTGCCGTAGGACGGGTTCAACATCAGGGAACAGCTTCACGTAGCTTCACGTCGCTGAAAAATGTACGGGAGCGCAGGCAGGGAGGGTGAGAGACCCCATGAGCCCTCCGGCTTTGAGCCGGCACCTGGCATTCCAAGCGGGAATGCAGCGTAAGTATCCTTTCAGGAGCCCAGTCGTCCAATGGGAGAAAGTGGCAACTAAGATGAGGTTAATGGAGAGAAGGGGACAGATGAAAGAGACTTAGGAGACGGCATCAGGGAAGCAGGAGCGCTAGATATGGCCCATTACCTCCCAGAAGAAGAAACTATTCTTTCACAATTTTTAAAACATCTTTATCCAGCTTTTCCCTGATTAAAGTAAGCATTATCAGATTACCAGTGCTCACCCAGAACTGAAGAATTCTGATTAGGTCATTAGTTTTCCTGTGTCAGGGGATCTCCAAAATCTCTCTCAGTGATCTACTTGTAAAGATTCATGTGAGTTGGAGAAACACACTCACAGTTTGGTTAATTAGCAAAAGGACACACATTAAAATCAGAAAGGGAAAAGGTCCACAGAGTGAAGAAGTTCAGGGAAAGCAGATGTAAGCTTCCAGATGGCTCACTGGGTAGAATCATTCAGATGTGCCAGTCACATGCTGTAGCACCCACAGAATGCTGGTGACAGGGGAAATCACCTAAGCCTTGACATCCACAGTTTTCATTGAGGTTCAGTCACACAGCTACAGAGCACCAGTGTGGATGACTCCAGCAGCCCTGCCAGAGCAAAGTCAGGTGTTCACCACACACTATTAGCATAAGCTGATCAAACCCAAAGCCTCAGACACACGAGAACCCTCTTAGCAGCAGAGTATTCACAGGCTTGGAACTCATCCCTCTGGAGCTGCCCATGGCCTAGTTCTGAAGACACAGGCTTTTTTGGAAATGTGTAGAACTTGAACATCTGCAGTCCGCTTAGCTAACCTTTTCCCACACTGTGTTGTCACAGAGGAGTTGGTAGACTGTGAGGAGGACGTCACCTGAGAGAGTGGGCTTTATGCTCCAGTCTTTGATCGCTCAGGTGCCTCTTCTCTGGTCCATGGGGGTGGGGATCATGAAGAAAGGGACCTGGAGTAGACAGCAGTACAGTACTGTGGAGCCCATGTGACTCCTGGTGCGTGCTGGAGCAGTAGCTCAGTGCTGGAGGACCTGCATGCATGTGTGTCCTGGGTTCCATTTTCATAGAATTTTACCTAAAATCTAGCCTCATTTTTTTTTCTAAACTAGGTGGTGATAGCCTCTTGTTATTGGTAGAATCCTCCACTAGACATAGCAGTTAGGTTGTTAGACTGTTTGGAGTCTGAAGATACTGACTGAGAAATTGAGTGGTGGTTGTTGTAAAAAACGAAGCAGTGTTTAGGGTACATGGCCAAAGGGCATTTGGACAATGCCTAAGCATTGGGAAAAATTTATTGCAAGAATAAGACAGGGGGTGTTTGCCAAGACCTCCGTGGGTGATGTCCTAAGAATAAAAGCTGGGCTGCTGTTTCCACAACCCCAGGAATGAGTCAGGTGGACTGGCAGCCAGCAAGGACTGCTTAGGCAGATTAGAGATCAGTAAATTACAGAAAACAAGTGAAGAGAAAACAGATCTCATTGCTGGAGAGTGGGAGCAGAATGCTCCCTGGATGGACAATCCAGGTGTCCTCAAAGGAAGGGGTGAGGTTACTTGAGATTTTGCTGCCAAAAAATCAAATTAAGCTGTGTGAAGAGACATCCTCCAGAGGACCTCCTTCCCACAGCAGTGTTGTAAGACCCTTTCAGACACCACTGATTGCAAGTTTGAGGGCAAACCTGAGCTACATAGTAAGGAAAAAAGTCACTGAAAATATTAAAGCAAAAATAGGAAACCTCAGTGTTTGAGATTGTTATTGAGTGAAAATAGGACTGTGGGGTTTTTATTATTTTGTCTGTCACACAGTAATTTGGGTGACACCTTCACCTTAAATGGTGAAAGCAAGGGACTGAATATTTCTAATGATGATAACTTGGTATTAAATGAATTTGCTTAGGCAGATTTGCTTTCTTTGTAGTCCAAGTTTTATTTATGGAGTGTGCCTCTTCTCTGAAACTAAAACTAAAAACTTTTAAAAGCAAAACCTTGAACTTTTTAGTATAATCTTGCATAATCGGGGTCAGGGGCGGTCTGATAGTATTAACAACTAATGTTTGAAGTGGTTTGGAGACAGGCATGGCTCCAAGTGCCTATGTGTATCTTGTAATCCTTCAAGGTAGATTTTACATCATCCCCATTTTACAGATGAAAAACATGAGTCCTTGAACAACTCAGGGTCACACCGCCCATAAGTGACTTCAGATCCACGCATCAAGGAACCAGGTTCTCTACTCCCGGTGTGGGTCCATCCTTCACAGGTGCACATTGATCAGGAAGCTGGGATGGCCCCACAGGTGAAATAGGTAGAAAAAAAGAGAAGCAAAGATGCTAGAGAAAAAGAAATTGAGAAGCAGCAGTGTTCCTGGGTGGTTTGCTCTTTGTCCCAGCTGGGGTGCCTTGGGTATATTTGGGGGAGGCACTGCCAGGCAGGACTTTTCAGCCCAGGGCCACTGATGCTGCCCTTCAGGCTGGTGAGTAAAACAGTACCAAAACCCTTATCTGTCCCTGTGCTCTGCACTAACAGCCCTGCACTTGTAGGTTGCTCCAGTCTAGAATTTAAAGTTATAGTTCTGGATGGTGGACTGTTTGTCTGGCACACAGGTGCACATATACACAAGTTATAACTTCTGTTCTCTCATAGTATTTTAAGTGGAATCCTGCTCTAAAACACCATGTGTGCAGAGTAGCTGAAGAAGTGGTCCTTTTGATTGCATCTCCTTCAAAAGGAAGTCCTCCTTCTACCCTGGTGGCAGTTAGTTCCTCTTGCTGGTTCCTCCCATCTTCCCTTCCCCAGTCTCTCACTGCAGTTCTGTCCTGTTTGTTAGTTTGTTCACAGTTGCCCTGAGTCCTCAAGCCCAGGAAAGAAGAGGCCCATCTCTACAGCTCTCCTGTCACACCAGTCACAGATTAGACACGTGTCAGCTGCAGCCTCATGAATTAATTATAACATCCCTGATGGTTTGAGAGTAAAACTACAACACAACCACCTTACTCTGTGGTTGTTGAGAGACTTGTCTTGATGATTTGTAACTCTTAACTAGAATGGCATGGGCCTCCAGACTTAACAAGGAATGAGACCCCAACTGAGCTTCCTCATACACAGGAAGTATTGTATCATCCTTTTAAAAAATTCATATCACAGTTATTTACTTAGAGAAAGAGAGAAAATGTGTGTGTGTGTGTGTGTGTGTGTGTGTATGTGTGTGTATGGGTGCATATGAACACAAGACAAGAGGTAAAAGGACATTGACAATGGAAGTCAGTTCTCTCCACCATGTTGGGTCAATCAAGCTTGGCAGCATGTGCCTTTACATACTGAGCCATCTCACGGGCCCAGTGATCACATTTATATCCAGAATACACAGAACTCTCCATAAATGCTTCTAAGCAAATGCACAAGTGAGTGGTGGCCGTGCTCCCAGGTGCTTCCCAAGATGTTGACTCTGTTTTAGTCCCTGACAGAAATTTAACTTCTTGTATTGACCTTGGTTTTCCTTTAAAACTGAAGGCCTGTAATGGGAGCTCCCACCTGGAGATTTTTCTATCAGTGTTCTAGCATGTCTGTTTTCCTTTTAATCATCAATCTCTAACCCTCCCTTTTTATGATCATCCTGAAAAATATTTGACTATAACTGACTTAAATTGTCTTTAAATATTAATAACTTAATAGTCTTACAGCAGTCTCAAATAATCTAGTAAGAATTGTTTTACATGCTTCTGTCTGAACATAGACTAAAAACAGCTTTTCATTTTAACTCTGGAGGATCAGGAAATAGGGACCAGATTAGATACGTCCTGCTTTATTTCTTCCTGTATTTGCATATTTATTTCTAATTCATTCCTTGCATTCTCGTGTGGCATAGATGATCCTCCCACCCACCTCAGTCTGCTGGGTGCTAGGATTATGGACATGCACCACCACAGCCAGCATGTAGACCTTTTTCCATACTAAGCCTTTCAGAAGATTACAGTCCAGGATGTTGAAATCAGGCTGTATGTAATACGTTTGCTCTCCTAGGGAAAAGGCTAGCATGGTTGTCCCTGAAGAACGAGAAGGCAGAGACGAGACCAACCTGGACTTAGCAAGAGGCACAGCATCCACAAATGTTCCCGCAGACACACGCAAAGCCGGTGAGTCCTGCTCGGGGCCCAGCACCCCTGTCACCTGTAGAGGAGGCTATAAGGCACCAGAGTTACTTTTTTTTTTCCTAAACAAACTCTTAAAAACAAAAATCAGGGGTTGGAGAGATGGTTCAGCTGTTAAGAGCATGTACTGTCCTTTCAGAGTTCTTTTCCCAGGACCCATATCAGATGACTCACAATCCCCTGTAACCCAGCACGCTCTGACCTCCAGAGACACCTGCATACTAATGGTGTGCATAAACTCACACAGGCACACACATACACACAGTAAAATAATAAATAAATATATATATATATATATATATAATAAAACTAATAAATAAACAAAGAAGCAGAAATCAGCTGGGAAAGGAGGTCTGAAGTCTGCTCCCAAACTCTTAGCCTCGGCTCTGCCGTTTGTTGGCCTTACCGGCGGTCTCCCCTGAGGGAGGTGCTGCGTCATCTGTGGGCTCTAAGCACCCCAACTTAGAATGAGTTCTGTTCCAGTGTCGGATTGTAATTGTGTGGTCGAGTCTCCAGATTTCCTTTACTAAAGAAGCTCTGGTAAAGCTCGCTAAGTTCTTGTCTTGCTCCTGGAGTAGTTACAGGTGGCTTCCCCTTCCACTTCCTTTCAGGTTTGTGCATAGGTGGGACTTATTTGGGGGAGGCATGTGCCCTCTCTGTTCTATATGCATTTCCTGCTTCTTAGTGTCTGTCCAGATCCCAAGTGTCTGGCAATCTCGCTGCTGTTCAGCATTCCACCTGGCATGTAACTGAAGCCTCCTGGATTCAGAAGGAACCATTTCCCACCTCCCAGATTCCCATTGGCAACAACTGCTATCAGCCAAGTAGCATGAGAGAAACAATTAAATTGAGTTGATTTAACCTCTAATGAGGTCAAGTTTATTCTTAGACCACTGGAGCTTGGAATTCAGTGGATCTAAAGTGAGCAGCTTTCAATCTCCCACTCCCTTCCCTATGATGTTCTGCCTCACCACAGACCCAGAAGCAACAAATCTAGCCATGACCTGAAACCTCTGAAACAATGAGCCAAAATAAATCCTTCCTCCTTCAGTTGTTTTATCACGTGTTCTGTCAAGGGCTGGCAAGATAGAGCTGGCAGGATTGCTCAGCAGTTAGTCACTTATGTGCAGGCCTGATGACAGAGTCCAATGCACAGATCCCACATGCCAGCAGGAGAGAACCAACTTCCAAAACTTGTTCTCTGACCTCCACACATGCACTATGGTGTATGTGTACACACACACACACACACACACACACACACACACAATTAAAGAAAAAATAACATGAGATACTTGTTGAAACTGTAGCTTTTCAGGCTTCAAACTTAGAAATTCTGCTTTGGTGGGTGTGAGCAAGGGTCAGCATCTCAAGGGCATCCATCTAAGTGGAGAAGGACCACACACTGGGGACAGTGCTTCAGAAGATGTGTACCTTTTGGAAGTAGATTCTCAGCTCAGCTAGGTTGGTGATGCTGCATGAAAAGCTGTAGAACATAAGACAATGTTGAAGAAAAGAGAGTGAAGCCCTCAGGTGCCACACAGAAGCCTTTTCGTAGAAGCCTGCCCCTTTGAAGCCTGAATTCCCTACAGCTGCCGTAAAACAAACCTGAGAGCATACACTGACTTCATACAGTTCCGCAGGCTGGGCGCCACAGCCAACAGCAGGGTTTTGACGGCACTCTTCTCCTCCTAGGGCTTCCTTGGAAGAAGCCATTCCCCCTTTTATCCACTGTCTTAGAGACTGACTGCATTCCTTGACTCATGACCTCCTCCACCACCTTCAGTGCCAGCACACTGGTGTCTTCTCTGACCCTTCTGCTCTCTTGCACTCCTAAGGACTATTGGGCCTACCCAGACACTCTATATTTTATGTAGCTATGAAAATACCAGATAAAACAACTTAAGGGAAGAAGGATTTATCTTGGCTCACAGTTTCACAGTTTGGTCCATGGTCAGCTAGCTTTGTTGTTCTGGGCTGTGGTGAGGCGGAACATAGTGGTAGGAGGGTGTGGAAATGAAGCCTCTGCAGTTTGGCTCGCAGGCAAAGGGTGGGCATCGGGACGCGGTCCTCAGTGGTCTCCTTCCTCTAACTAAGGCCCATCTCCCAGTAGTTTGTTCAGCTGCAGTTTCATCCATGGACTAATGAGCCCTCATGGCCTGGTCACTTTAGCACATCTGCAGGACCAAGATCTGGTTGAGCACATAAGCCTTTGGGAACATTTCATATCCAAACCATAACATCAGATGGTCTGGGATAACCTGATCTCAGAATGCTTACCAGAATCCCATTGG
Source organism: Eospalax fontanierii (assembly GCA_035773235.1). Lineage (NCBI taxonomy): Eukaryota > Metazoa > Chordata > Mammalia > Rodentia > Spalacidae > Eospalax > Eospalax fontanierii. Next base: position 40,460,336 of record CM069546.1, read on the forward strand.
CAAAGCCTGGCTTACAATGCCAGGTAACCTGACCATGCAGAATTGGAGAACTAGCATCATTGAGGGGTGTAATTCTGCCTTCAACAGCCTTTGACACTTGAAAATGTTGTCCTTGGGGCTGAGGAGATGGGTCGGTGGTCAGAGCACTTGCTGCACAAGCATAGGAACCTGAGTTCAGAGTCCCAGCACTAGCTTTAAAAGGTCAGGCATGGCCAAAGTGTCTGTGACTCCAGTGCCGTGGCAGACAGAGACAGGAGCGTTGCTGGGACTCAGTGGCTGCCAGCCCAGCTCCGGGTTCAGTGAGAGACCCTGTTTCAAGGGAATAAGGTAGAGAGTGATAGAGCAGGACAGTAGATGTCCTTCCTTCTCCATACATACACGTGGACTCATCACACCCACACACATGTGCGCACACACACAAAGTTATCCTTAAAGCAGCAGCAATATTATCTCACACACACAAAATTATCCTTAAAGCAGCAGCAATATTATCTCCCCTGGGCTTTTGTTGGAAATGAAGTCTCAGCACCTCCAATCCCAGACCTACTGAACACAGAGCCTGCTTCCAGCATGACTAGATGTGCACCCTCGAGTGTGAGAAGCTGCTCTTCCCAGGCTCTTCCCTTTCCCTCTCCCTGAGACCACTGAGGTAAAATTCCCACAGCCCCTACTGTGCATCAGACTCTTCTCTAAGACCTGGAGATTCTGTGCCCAGCATCAGTGTGATCGGTGGCATGTGAGGACAGGAGAGGGACCAGTGGGCAGGGCAGGGCAGAGGTGCTGGTGTTTGTGAGTCACTGTAAGTCATCCACTGCCAGCAGATTCCAGTTTTCCTGTTAGCTCCATTTACTTTAGGGAAAACTACCCCAGCTTTCTCTATAAATATTTTTTGAAACAATAGAAAAGTGTGAAATAATACCACACAGTATTATATAACCATCCATCTGAGGTTAACAACAGAGATGTAGATTTTTAACCTATTCATAGTTTATCCTTGAGCCTTCTTCCCCAGCCACATAGCTTACAATGCCACTTTGAAACACACTAGGCGGCCAGGAGCAGAACGGAACCCAGCAGAGCATCGTGGTAGACATGCGCGAGTTCCGGAGCGAGCTCCCGTCCCTGATCCATCGTCGGGGCATCGACATCGAGCCGGTCACTCTGGAGGTGGGAGATTACATCCTGACACCTGAGATGTGTGTGGAGCGCAAGAGCATCAGCGACCTGATCGGCTCTCTCAACAACGGCCGGCTGTACGGCCAGTGCGTGTCCATGGCCCGTTACTACAAGCGCCCCGTGCTCCTCATCGAGTTCGACCCCGGGAAGCCCTTCTCGCTCACGCCCCGCGGTGCCTTATTCCAGGAGATCAGCAGCAGCGATGTCAGCTCCAAGCTCACGCTCCTCACGCTTCACTTCCCCAGGCTCCGGCTCCTCTGGTGTCCCTCCCCGCACGCCACTGCGGAGCTCTTCGAAGAACTCAAGCAGAACAAGCCCCAGCCTGACGCGGCCACGGCCATGGCCATCACAGCAGACTCGGAAACCCTCCCCGAATCAGAGAAGTACAACCCCGGGCCCCAAGATTTCTTGTTAAAAATGCCGGGGGTCAATGCCAAAAACTGCCGCGCCCTGATGGACCATGTGAAGAACATCGCAGAGCTGGCCACGCTGTCGCAGGAGCAGCTCACAAGCATCCTGGGTCACGCTGGGAACGCCAAGCAACTCCACGACTTCCTCCACACCTCCTATGCAGACGTGGTGTCTACAGGGAAAATGAGAAAGTGACCAGCACCTTTCCCTCCCTCAGACCCGGCATCTCAGCTGCCCTTTGTCAGCCATGGCGGCGTTATCTATTTATTTATTTATTTGCACAGCAGTTCTTCATTCCCACTGCTTTTTAAGGATTATGTGGTCTGTCCCCAAGGTCATTGAGCCAGAAGCCAGAATTCCTCCCTGATGCGTGCTGAGGTGTCTCCTGCCTTTCCTGGCCTGCTTTCTCCCCTCTGTGCCCTGTCTGTGCCAGGCTTGCTGTATTCCATTTTTAAATAAGATGTTGTAGGATAAGGCCTGTGTATATGGCAGGCCATCACAAAGCAAGCAGAAGACCGTGTCTGCTACACAGGCCAGTAAAACCCACTATCAGGATCATACTGCTATCCACAGGGCCCATGGACCCTGAGAAGGGAGATGTGTTCCTTACCAGTTCCCTCTACCCCATGTTCCTCATCTCTAACTCACAGGGATGCCCTGCTTCTAATTTGAGACAGTTCCTCCAAAATTGTCCGTCTAGTCTCCTGATTGCACACATGTACGTAGCACGTTGTAACTTGATTGTTCAGACCAGTGTTTTTAACACACAAATGAACTGATGACTTATAAGATTTGACGATGTGGTGGAGGAGTCCATCGAATTCTGTTTTCATACTGTTCCACCTCCAAAGTTCCCAGACATCTCCCTGCCCCAGCGCCCTTCCCTGGAGTAAGACACCACCACTGCGTCCCCGAAGCACACTGCCCTCTCTGTCCACTGCCCGTGTCCCTGCGTGAGCAAAGGAGGGACCCACATGCTTTCCAGGCTTGGGTTTCTCTCCTTCCATGTAAAGGATTGTACATACATAGATTGATACAGAACACATAAAAAAATCAGAAGAAATATCTAGATACTTAAAAACCCATGACCTGATTTCATGGTTGATTTAGGTGGCTTTTTACTGAAGTTAATGCAGAGATTCACAGCATCCTTGTCACATTTTTAACTGAGATATTTAAATATTACTTTAGTGATTCATGTGTTTAGTAATAATCCGTAAGTTTCCTACCTCAGGAGCTGATACATCAACTGTCCCAGCCTCACCTTGCAGCTTGGTATCCTATCCTGTCAGCCATCCTTTGGTGTGTCATGCTGGACTGATAGTGGATCTGGTAACAAAACAGGATCTTCAACTTTAGCAAAAGCACTTTTGACATTTCCTATTGGCATCTTGATTTATGGGACAGCAATACAGTTGTTTCTTGGTGTCCACTGGGGGATTGATCCCAGGACCTTCCAATGGTAGCAAATTCTGTGGGTGCTGGAGTTCTTATATGAAATGGCATAGTTTTGCATGTAACCCCTTTTGACTTCAGACTGTCTCTAGAGGACTTATAGTAACTGATGCAGTGTAAGTGATGTGCTACTCTGTATTGCATAGGCAATCGTGACAAAAAGAATGTTCAGTACAGATGGATTTATGTCTTCAAATGTTTCTAGTCCTTAGTGAAATCCAAAAATATAGAATACTTGGCTATGGAAGACTGATGAGAGTGGAGGGACTCTGCATTCTATATGAAGTTACTTCAGGAATGAATTAAGGGTGTCAGGAACCACTGGGTTATCATAGAATTCTGTAAGGTGAAATGGATGGGGTGAAGATTTGAGCTACCAGTATTGTCCCAGGAAATAAATATTATATATATATATATATATATATATATATATATATATATATATTATATCCTTCTAGAAAAGAACACAGAACTGTTGAATGATTAATGAATATTCTTGTTTTGCTAAAGAGTCCAGTAGTGGTTCATGGCACATTAAAATGGACATACTGCTTCTGCCTGTGGTATGCAGTACTTGTGTGTGTGTGTGTGTGTGTGTGTGTGTGTGTGTGTGTGTGTGTGAGTGAGTGATTTCGCCTCCCTTTTTTGTTGCTTTGTTTCAAAAACAAAAATCTTAACATAGCACAAGCTATGATGGAAGTTTTACTTTTCGTTTTCAAAACAGCCTATTTTAAACATCCTTTGTTATCTAGTGTAGCATAGATACATCTTCGACATGCTCATCACTTCCAGCGTCCCTCAGTTCCCAGAGTCTGCTGTTTGCTGTGGCGTCTGTGGGACTTGAAAGCAGGCACACCATCTCGGATGTGTTTGAGCATGACCGTTCATTTCTGATGGACTTTAAGTGGTCATTTCAGAGAAAAGATTCTCACTGCCTCTTCCTCCACAGACTGTTTTATGTAATTCCAGTTGTGGGAAGCCTTCAGTGGATGCATCAACTGTTTGCTTTTTTCAGGCTTTTTTATGCATTTTTTCAGTCTAAGAATCCCTGATGAAGGAGCTGGACATGCATGAAGCTGCAGGGTTAAGGTCTGGCTTTATTTCCTAGCCGCATTTTGCCACCTTGGCTTTTTCATTCAAAATTGTAAGTAATCAATTTACTAATAGGTACCTGGGTAGCTTTTTAAAAGAACCTTCTTTAAAAGCTAGGTCAATATTATATTATTTTACAAGTGGTTTGCATAGAAAAATTGAGCATAAAAATTATGAGAAATTATCCTCTGGTTTGCTTGCTTAAATCCTAGAGCCTTTCAGTATTTTCTTAAAGTTTCACAAGGAGCTAATTCTTCTGTAGTGGCCATCAACACTGTCCTCAGGCAGTAATGACTGTCCCTTTGGTCAGTGCTCAGTGGACTGTAGGCCTACATGTGTTTGAGTGCTTCTGGGCTGTGAGTCCCCAGCTCTCAAGGGACTGGAAATGATCCTCTCATCCACCCTGCTCATCGGGTCCTAAAAGGTGAAGTCCAGACTTGACTGCTTCGAGGTTCAGCTTCTGAGTGCTGGTAAAGGGCGCCACCTTGAGGAACAGGTGCGGGGTGGGGGTCACAACCTGGCCTTTGCTTTTGTTTTTCCAGCAGAATTGGATTTCACTTTGCAGTGTCCCTTTAGAAGAATTTTAGGAAAATTCTCTTGAGCTTGAATAGATGAAAACAGCCAGGCTTAGACATGAATTGTCACATTATAATTGTCATTATAATGTGTGGCTACTTCCTGTCTCATGCTGAACCTCAGCACTTCATGGGCCATCTTTATCAACAGGTAACTGGTGGCCAGTACCACTGTACTGTTGGAGGGGCTTTTGTGGGGAGGGAGAGGAGATTGTTTTGTTTTGTTTTGTTTATGATTGTGTAAGCAAATATTTGGATAGGCGGGAGGGAAGCAGAAATGAAATCTATCTACTGTGACAGGTGTGTGTGCCATCTTTTCAGCATCCCCTTCAGCTTCCCAGGCAAGGCAAAAATAGCAATGTCAATAAGTATTTAAATTTCAAGAATATCTAAGTTTCTAATTATGCAGAATGAGTAAGTAAAGCTGTAGCCGTCTGACTGGAGCCCCTGGTCACGGCATTCTGGGTCATTGATGTATTTTTCTTGGTCGCTTCCCCTTTACATTCTGTACTGTGTTCCCTTAAGAAAAGGGGGGAAAAAAGAAATGCAGTTTTCCTTTGGAAATAGTCAATATGCTGATAGTAGCAAGCAAGTGGTGAGTCCCAAGCCTGGGCACTGGAACAAAAGGGCCATTTCTTGTCACGTGTTTTTTGTTCCTTTTAACACAAAAGTTGGAAGAAGTAAATTGTCCTTTGATACATCTGGAATTTATTGTAATTTCTTAAACAAGTTTAATTATTAGTCTCCCAATTGGGTCTTCATGGTGGTCTCCTTGTTGCCTCTGCTTTAAATGTGGATACACAGCCCTTTTTAATGGCCCGTGAGACTGGTTATTTTTCACAGTGTTTCACTGTCCAAGTAAAGATTTTGCCGATCTGACAAACCTCTTCTTACCAGTACTACTGTGTTTATTGAGCGCTTGTGCGTTATCTCCTTTAATCCTCATTTCATTTAACCCCCAGCACTGAGCCATGAAGGTGCCATTGTTTAACCCTTTTTCACAGGGATGAAGCTGAGGCCCAAAAGCACTTTGTCCAAGGTCATCCAGGAGTTGTTCGTGAGACCATGGTTTAAAATGCACGTAAGTCTGACTTTAGAGCCCATCACGGAACATGGAGTCGGGGGCAGGTAGAAGACGAGCATGTGTCCAAATTCACATCCGAAGCTCCAAAACCATAAAGGGAAAAGCAGATGGGCTTGTTACCTTACCTTACTTGACTAACAGCACCAGGATGAGGTGTGCGAAGCTGGCCAGCAGGTGAAAGAGTGGCCAGACCCATTTCTAGGCACAGCTTCCGGCTCCCTCTGATTCTGTGGCTGGGGACCTTCAGCTGCCTGATCAGAAAGGCTGTTCTGCAGATTTATTTTTTTTGAATAGAGGCTTTTCTGAGTGTGGTGGTGCTACCCAATCCAACACCACCAGCACGCTGGTGCTGAGGCAGGAGGATGGTGGACTCAAGGCCAGCCTGGGCTGCGTAGCTCAGGGAGGTTAACTTGTGGAAAAGTGATGGCAGAGAACCCTGGGAAGGTCATTGCTGGGTACCTCTTAACTAGCTTTGTCTGTGGGAGTTTATTTCTGCATTCTTTTGACAGGCCAACTGTATAAATCTCCAGCTCCTTCATTTGTTTCTAAATCAGTCTTCACATCCTGCTTTCCTCATTAATTCAGTCACATAAAAAACAGGGCCAGGGAGATGGCTTCGGTGAGGAAAGGCAGAAGATCCAATGGTGAGATGAAAGGGCTCCAGGAAGAGGAAGAAATCTCAACCACGGAGGCCAGCCACAGCCTCAATCCTGAGGTAGACTCAAGAAACAATGGAAGGACGGCAGCAGACTTGCGGGTCGTGTGCTTGGCCAAGTGGAGCAGATGAGCAGGGAACAGATAGAAATAGGGTAGTGCTTGAACAGTGGACAGAGGAGCAGGAGCCGCACTCAGAGCCGCGCAGCAGGGGCTCGTTCTTATTAAGAAGGAAAGTGAAAGGAAAGGATGCCATTGAGGAATCTTTTAGCCAGGCTTGGCCACGCAGACCTATAACCACAACGCTCAGAGAACAAGAGGCACTCAGGAGGTTGAGGCTGGTACATCACAAGTTCCAGGCCAGTCTATGCTCAATAGTTTGAAGCCAGCTTGGACTTCATAGGGAAACAAAATAAAATAAATAAAAAATAAAAAAAGTTCAAGCTGAACATGATGGCTCATGCCTGGTAGAGTCAGGAGGATCCGGAGTTCAGTGACGTCCTCAACTACATAATGAGTTCCAAGCAGCCTGAGCTATGTGAGACCTCTATCTCAAAACAAAATAAGATGAAGCTGATTTTGAAAAGAAAAGAGCTAATGCTAATTGAGTACTCCATGTGGTAGCTGATATTGCTTATATTTAAGGACTGAAGACTCGGTTTCTAAAAGATTAAGAAATCAGAACCACAGAAATACTTGCAGATGCAACCCACTGCAAAGCTCATCTCTCCACCACCCCTTGCTGGCTAGAAGGGAGGAGTTGAGTCTTGAAACCATTTCAGAAGTCACTTAACAGTCTCAGTAATAGGTAATAAGGACCAAAACACACATGACAGCTTCAGATATGGAAAAGACATAAGTCAGAGAAGCATCCAGGGGTAGGAAGATGGCTCAGTGGGTAAGACCACTTGCTCCATAAGCTAGAGGATCCGAGTTCAAATTTCCAGCACCCATGACTGCAACATGCCTACAACCCCAGCATTAGGAGGCTTCTGGTGCAATGAGAGACCTTGCCTCAGGCAATAAGGCTAAGAGTAAGAGAAAACCATCCTACGCTGGGCTTCACATGCAGGTGCCCATGCCATGCACATGTACACACACACACACACACACACACACATGCCTCATCAAGAAAGAACAATCTGTATGACAAAATGTCCTGGAAAAGGCTAACTAATGCCCAGTTTTGAGCCTGAACTCTTGAAATGATGAGAAACACACACACACACACACACACACACACACACACACACCACACGTCCGGAGAAAAGTTTGGTTTTATGAGGAGGAAGGATTATCCCAGATTGATATTGATTGTGAGTCAGTAACAGAAAAATCTCGTGTGGAGAGACAGCAGATGGCAGCATTGAAAGAACTGAAGACTTCAGATAAGCACAAGGGAGGGAGCTGAGTCAGGAAGCAACTAGAAAGCCAGGGGCGGGGCGCAGATTCTAAGGCATGACCTGCAGTGCTAGGAGTCTAGCAGGGAGTGTTAGTCACCTTAGGATGCAACCAGAAAGAGATATGAGTCATTGTGGGTAGTGGGTGCAGGGAGCCTGGGGGGACAGTGCTGTCTGAAGGACTAAGAGACGGTGAAAAGGGTGAGGAGGACCAGGAAGAAGAGAATGGAGCAGGAAGCAGTGCAAAGGTGACCGTGGTTGGTGATCTACACGCAGGAGCAGAGCCAGCTAAGAGAAGGAAGATGCTGGGCCACTGAGATGGCTTAGTAGGTAAGGGTGCTTGCTGCCAAGCTTGATGGCCTCAGTTCAATTAGCCAGAACACTCAAGAAAGAGAGAACAGACTCCTCCAAGTTGTCCTCCATTCTCCACAGTGCACCAGGGCTATATACACACACACACAAACACGAATAAATATAAAAGAAAAAATATTTAAGAAAAAGGAATTGCAGAGATGGCTCAGCAGTTAAGAGCACTGGCTGCCCTTACAGAGGACCCAGGTTCAATTCCCAACAGCCACATAGTGACTTAAAAATCTGTACTACAGTTCCAGGGAATCTGACTGCCTCTTCTGGCTTCTGTGGGCATTGCACATACATGGTGCACTTACATACATACAGGCAAAACACTCATACACATAAAATAAATAAAATATTTTTTAAAAGAGAGAAAAGGAAGATGCTAGAGAGTGAAAGATAAAATCGGTTGGGAGTCGAGAAAAAATGAAAATGGAGCTTTGCTTTTCTAACTTTTCACACCTACAAAAAACCTGCTTGATCTGCCTCTTCCAGATAACAGCATTTATGTTCCCATGTGTACACCCAGCCTGGGGTTGAGCTGGCAAGCCCCAGTAAATAACAATGAGCGCTTTTCTGAAGCCTGCTATTTCACACAGTGCTCCGGTTGAACTGAAAGGTCTGTCGGTGTGTGAAGCTGCCTGGGGAACAACCTAGCACCCCTTGGAGTGTAACCCAGCTTTCTAGCTGTATTACTATTAAGACACCCCTTTCCAGGAGCTTATGAAATTGAAATGTGCTGGCTAATGTCACCTGGAAACTGAAAGTCGACAATCAGCAACTCTCGGGAGCCAATCCCAACACTTGGTGAGGATTTTTATTTTGGTCCTGCTGAGCTTACTGTAACTGGGGCGGCTGGGTTGCTATGGTTACTGGGTCTCAAAACAGAGCCCTTTGCTTCCTTGCATCGCAATGACAGATAACTCTCTTTCATGTGGACTTGGTCATGACACTCATCCTAGTTGAAGCTTCCCCATTGCGCCCATCAGGACTTGTATGTGGGAAATTTGAAATCGAAGCCCCAAAACCATTGGTTTAAAAAATTGCAGATTTGGCTTTTTCAACCTGGGCCTCCGCGAGCCACACACCACTGAGGGCCTGTTGGCTCACAGCCTGGAGCGCTCCTGTGGGGGTGGCTTGCAGCAGAGGGAAGGTTCATCCCCGAAGCAGCTCCAGTGTGGGCATAGGCTGAAAGTTGTGAGTCAGGCCACATTCTTGCCATTAATAGACGGGGTAGATGAGGTGCAGGGCCGCACCGAGAACCCAGCTGCTGCTTCCGGGTCCTCCTGAAGATCTGTGACCTGTCCTGCAGAACCGAACTCAGCACACAAGAGATCCCTACGGAGCCACGTCTATCATGCTCTAGTCACAGAGCCAGGTCCTACAGTCAGCCCATCCACGGATGAACGGATCAAGAAAGGATGGTGAAATACACAGAGCTATGTTACTCCGCCATAAAGAAGAAATCGTTATCAGTGGCAGGGAGGTGGATGGAACTGGAGACCATCGTGTCAAAATAAATAAGCCAGACTGAGACAATTGCCACATTTTCTCTCATGTGAGGCAGCTAGGTTTTCTTAAAAACTACAAATTTATATGACATGATAGTGGAAGGAAGCCTGATAAGAAGGGGGTCAATGGGGAAAAGGAGGAGCAAGAGAAGGAAATAAAGGAGAGGGGTGTGAGCAAAATACAGCGATATATGGGAGAATGTCATCACGAAACCAGATGCTCTGTATACTAAAATTAAAGTAATAGAAGAATAGATTCAATACATAGGCAGGAAGGAGCCAGGACTGCCCCGACTTGGTGGGGAAGGCAGACCTCCACCCCAAGAAGTCTTTCCAGCTCTCACCGGTAGGGGTCCCCATTGAGTCACGCGTCCTGAGCTAGCTGCCCGGAGTCTCCCAGCACTGCAAGGACTGCGCTGTGATTCGGGGTGTATCAACCTCTGGTTCTTGCCTAACTAAGCCATGGGAAAGAAAAAGAAGTAGATGCCTGACTTCCAGCGTGACTCACTCTAAACAGAGGGCAGACGCTTCTTATCAGAGCCCGAGTCTGCGCCCCAGGACAAGGCTGAGTCAGATCAGAAGTCCTGAGTCTTGGTCAGAGAGAATTTTCCCCCTTGAGGAAGAAGCGGATTTAGGGTGAAGAGCTACGAATTTCTTAATCCTGTAGGCGACCCCATATTAAACTCCGGCCTTGTAGGTGAGGTCATATCCCCTCAAAACCAAGAAAACTTTCATATTAAAGGAAAAAATTGACTGCCTCCACGAGGAAACGCGAGAGTAAGCAGAAACATTTGTGATCTTAGCAGTGAAGGGCCGTCAATGTGGACGTATCAAAAAATCACCAAGTTATACCTCCGATGTGTGCGCTTTATTGGCTATAAACCGGATCCGTGATTCTTGTTTTGTTTTTGAAAAAGGTCTCAAAATGTAGCCCAGGGTAGCTCCAAACTTGAAATCCTCCTACATCAGCCCCTTGAGTGCTGGGATTACAGGCATGAACTACCAACCCAGGGTCAATCTTTTTTTAAAGGAAATGCAGTTAGCCAGGCCTGGTTGCACAGGCCTATATCCTGGCTACGAAGGAGACCGAGACAAGAGGTTGGTGAGGTCGAGGCTGCCTGGGCTATAGAGCGCGTTCAAGGACCATCCAAATGACTTAGGTGAGATCCGGTCTCAGAATGAAAAGAGAGCTCTGGGGGTGAGCATAGCTCAATGGTAAAGTGTTTGCTTAGCATGTACATGACCCTAGGTTCAATCTTCAGTACTTCAGATGGATGGATGGATGGATGGATGGATGAATGATAGATGATAGAAAGAGAGATAGATAGATAGATAGATAGATAGATAGATAGATAGATAGACAGACAGACAGACAATTTAGTGGAGGAGAAAACAGCTGCCCAACATATTACTGTAATTCATCACCAACTCCCAGCAGCCCTTGGATTCCTCATCTATAAGGATTTGTTGCTTTTATTTAGTGCAAGTGAATAAAATCCAGCCTAAAGGGATCACACCATCACAGCATCGGGCGCCAATCCTAGCCTCCTGGAGTGTGTGTTGGTGGGTGAATTACTCGTTGTTACTCTATTCACCGGAAAGAAGGGAAAGGAAGCCCCGGGAATCCGTATATTTGGGGCTTGGCAGCAGATTTGGAATAGGGTTGGGGGCGAGATGTTAGGTAGCAATGGAAAATGAGGTACGTTTAGGTACCCCACCCCACCCCACCCCACCCAGGCAGCTGTGGGGTGGAGAAACCTGTTTCTGTCTTTATGTTCCAGTGGAAGCAAGTTGAGTCAAGTCAGCAGCCTGAATGTGCTCAAAGGCCTACTGTCACCTGTGCCTGCAAAACACACACGTGAGGTGACTAAACACTTGGAAAACAGCACAGGAGCAAGCTGATTAATTTCGGGGGAAATGAACACATATGCGCCTAGATAGCAAATTACGAGTGCAGCTTGGCAAGTGGAGCTAATCAAAGAGGGGAGAGGTGGCCCAGATTTTTTCTTAACGTAAATATCTTTGGGAAAATATAAGCATGTGTCTACGCATGGGCTTGCTTGTGAGTTTCAGAAAAACAAATGAGATTTTTCTGCTTTCAGATAAAATGCCTTTGGTGGATAGGTAAAGGGATTTTTTTCTTTTTCTTTTGTCTGCTGTAGATATGCTCTTGGGAACGCCTATTTCTGGCAGCTACCCTTATGGAAAGGGTTTTTTTGCTTTCAGTTTGGTAGCTAACCTTACCCCAAAGGGCTTAATTATTTCATTTTCCCCACAGTCTCTAATATGGCCAGCTTTGGTCTATCGTTACTGCCATTTTTAAACAAATTTAGTATGTGCCCCAAAGTGATTTGGAGAATTTATCATTTATCATTTTAACAAGACAGTCATTTATTTATGTAAGGGAGTTTTTTTCTATTTTTAATCTCTCTCTCTCTCTCTCTCTCTCTCTCTCTCTGTGTGTGTGTATGTGTGTGTGTGTGTGTCCATATTTCACACTGACTTTAAGGCATGCCCTTGACACAGCACCTAACCTTACACACACGGCTATATCCTTCATCTGCAAAGACAGCCCCAAATTTCAACTGCTTTTTGGATTCACGTAGCTCATAAATACTTTCCCACTTTTCAGATCCATTTTCCCATTTTTCCTGTGTACAATAAAATGGGAAAAGAGTGTTTCACTCAACAAGTGTTTTCTTTGTATGTGTATATACACATACATGTGTACACATGTGTTTGCATGTATGTGGAGACCAGGTGCCAACTTTGGATGTCCGTTTTCAGATTTGTTCACCAATTAGGCTAGCCTGGCTGGTCAGCAAGCCCCAGGGAACTGCCTGTCTCCCCTCCCCCAACACCCATGGGGAGGGGTTACAAGTGGCACCACAACTTCCGGCCTTTTTCTCATAGGCTCTGGGAATAGAACTCAGGTCTTCATGGTTGCAAGGCCAGTACTTTACCAACAGAACCATCTCCCCAGCCCACAAGAAGTGTTTTCTCTTGAAATCCAGGATTTTCAAAAATATTGCTTGGAAAACCATGCCAGTTATTTAACCAACATTGAGGTGTCTACCATGTGCCAAAACAGTTAAGCATGGCCCATATGTTGGAGTTAACAGGTGATTATTATTTTCCAGGTCCTGCAAAAATCCAGAAGGCAGTCTGGCTGTTTGAACTTATAATAATGGAATTACAGTAGCAGCTGCTTATACCTTTAACAGACAAACCCTCATTGCTTGGGAATGGCCCAAACTATACAGTGTTCTGATGCTCCTCACAGAGTTCTAGGGTGCTGTGAGCACGGGGTTCAGAAGTTGTAAAAGGATCCTTATCCTTGGCAGATGGCCAGGCAAGGCCTTATTTCACATTTAATGCCTTGTAGGAATAAGATAGCACTAGATGAGTCTTTGGAGCCGGTGGGGGAGGCCAAATCATCGTGAGAAGCAAGGAACCTTGGTCTTCAGCTAGTTGGGATCTCACTGCTATTTGTTAGTTTGGCTTAGGGGTGTCGGAAAGCAGTTTTGACATGGAAGAGAATTTTCATAAAAGAAAAGACATTCTTCAGGTAGGCTTTGAAATTTACTCCTAAAGCTGTTCTGGGGATAATTTTTATAAATTTGTTAGTAGACGACTCCAAACTTTTGATCTATCTCTTTGAACTGAATCTTCCATCTGTGGTCCACGCACAAGCTTCCTAAGGCTTCTCTAGTGGATAATTTTATTGCCCTCAGCAAAGTCTGGCTTTTGCTTGGAATAGTTGGAGGTTTTTTGTTATTGTTTTTTTTTTTCCCCCACCAGTGCATACAATTACAGTAATCACACTCCTAGGTTCAATAAAGTACAGCACTGATCCATGCATGACCTACTTTAATTTAATTAGTTGCTTTTTAATAATGCAGAAAATACCCACAAAGCTTTCTTCCCCTCCATGACAAAGAGGTTATAACCTACACCCAACTCTGTAGATCCATAGTCCACCCGTTTCCTTCCTCTCACCGAGCCAATATTAGCCTGAGTTCTGATGTGCCTGATTAATAGCCTTTGCTTTCTTTTCTATATGATCTTATTGATTCTTGTTTTTCTCTTTATATGATTTAGTGTGTGTGTGTGTGTGTGTGTGTGTGTGTGCGCGCATACCTCCTTGAATACCTGCCATGGCACACATGGGGAGATCAGAGGACAACTTGTAGAGTCAGTTCTCTCCTGCCATGTGGATCCTAGGAATCAAACTTGGGTCCTCAATCTTGGTGGCAAGCGCCTTCACCCCCTGAGCCATCTCACTAGCCCTACGTATGATCTTACTGATTCTTGTGTATATTACAGTTATTCAAAAAGCATGTAGATGCATGAGTGGATAAATGGATGGACATATTGCTTTTAGGGTTATAAAGTGTCATTTTAGCGTCACATCCTTACCTGGGTTAGGTTCATTCTGCTAGTTCCCTTGCTGTCATGTTTGTTTTGGCACCTCTATAATATTTCATTGTGTGAGCACCCCGCAGTTTATCCATAAACCATCCCTCAATGGCTCAGTTGGATTGTTCTTCATACTGTAAACAGTACATCATGAGCATTCTTGTACCCAGTCTTATACATGTGCCACCAACTGTCCTTGGATGTATACCTAGGGATGCTGTTGTTGGGTTAGGATATATATGTTCAATTTTAGGGGACAATGTCAACCTCGGTTTGTGGGTTTTTATTTTATTTAAAATAGTGTGTGTATATAATAGGTGTGAGTGTGACTGTGGACTCATTCATGCCATGGTGTTTGTGCAAAGGTTAGAAGACAAACTTTGGAGTTGATTCCCTCCTTCTCCTTTTATGTGTGTTCTGGGGCTTGACCCACAGTGGCCAGGCTTCAGTGGAAAGCCTTTTTTTACCTATTGAGTTATCTTGCCATCCCTCAGCTTGGTTTTTGAAGTGGTTGCCCCAATTTATCAACAATAAATCAAAATATAGGAATCATCCAGCACCCACATTGTGACTAACAACTATCTGTAACTCTGGTTCTAGGGGCTCTGACGACCTCTACAGGCATTGCAAACACAGGTGCTCCTACTTATACGCAACTTACATGCAAGCGATGCATTCATGTATAAAATAATAAATATGTCACCTAAAAAAAACAAATATAGGAATCAATGGCTCAGTGTCCTCCCCCAGCACTTGATATTATCAGACTTTTTCATCAATGCTGATCAACTGTGAGTTGAGGACTTTATGTCCATACTGCCTTTCCACTGGTGACTCCGGGCGTCCCTGCAGGTGATTTGTCAAAAAAACCGTTTCCTTTCATTTTCTGAAGAGCCTGGTTTTGGTCTTTGTTGTTGTTGTTTTGGTTTGGTTTTGCTCATTTTCTACAGTTGTTTTGAGCTCTTGTCATTAAAAAGAATACTTAATATAGTCTCAATACTAATGTATGTGGGATTTTCTTTCAAGTACCGTTTTGACAAATAAAGTTCTTTATGTAGAAAACTTGTCAACATTTTATGATTAATTCTTTCTTACTGTTTTCTTGTGTGTATGACTATACTCCCTACAGGGATGTCATGCAATGCCCCCCAGAGGTCAGAAGAGGGTATTTGATCCCCTGGAACTGCAGTTACAGACGGTTGTTTGCAGCCATGTGGGTGTTAGGAACTGAACCCAGGTCCTCTGCAAGAACAACCAGTGCTCTTAACCCCTGAGCCATCTCCCCAGCCACATGACTAATGCTTTTTAAGATATCATCTAACTTATTTAATGAGTCTTTCCTAGCACAGTGTCTAAATGCATTGTCTTCATTTTATTCTGAGAGTTTTAAAAATTGATCTGACTTGTGTACAGCGTCAGGTAAGAAGCCAATGTTTTTTGCCATAGTGCAGAGATGTGCTTCCTATATAGTCTGTTCCTGAGCTCTTAAAATTCTTTTTATTACTGTGTGTGTATGCATGCACAATGTTCACTGAAAGTCAGAGGACAATCTGTCAGAGTTGGTTCTCTCTACCATGTAGGTTGCAGGGGTCAAACCCAGGTTGCTGGGCTTGGCAGCAAGCCCGTTCCACTGAGTCACCTCACCAGCCCTGTGTTTCTTTCTGTACCACTGCACTGTCCGACCTGCTAAAGTTTTATTCACAGTTCTGATGTGCAGCAAGTGTGACATCTTTTTCTGCTCCCTTTCTTCAAAGTTGTCCTAGAAGCTCCTGGCCCCAAATAAAATGTTATCTATTTATTTATTTTTATTTTGTGTGTATGAGTGTTTTGCCTGTGTGTATGTAAGTGTACCACTTGTGTGAAGTTCCCACGGGGACAGAAGAAGGTGTCAGGCCCCCTGAAACTGGAGTTACATACAGTTGTTAGCTGCCATGTAGGTGCTAGGAATCAAACCGGCAGCCTCTGGAAGAACAGCAAATGTTCTTAACTGCTGAGCCATCTCTCCAGCCCCTCCAAATACAATTTGGAATCACCTTATCAAGCGCCCTGAAATCCTTCTTGTAACTTTAAAGGCTGTGGCCTTGAATCTAAATTCAGTCTTCACACTCCTTATTCATGAATATGATATGTTTTGCCATCTGTATAGCCTCCTTTAATATCTCTTAAGAAAATTTTATAATTTTCCATTAGGGATCAGAGATGTCTTTTATTCAAATTATTCTAAAAGATATTATCTGTATTATTGAATAATCCCTTTGATTATATTTTCTGCTTTGTTGTATTAAATACACCTAAAATTTTGCTTTAATGTGATATTTGGGAACCTAGTCAAATCTCATTTGTAACAACGTATCCATGACTTGTTAGGGTTTTTCTGTATAATCATCTTATTATCTGAAATTTCCTAGTTTTATTTCCTCCTATACCTTTAGATTGATTTTTTCTTTCACATTATCCTGGAAGCCCTCCCATACAATGTTGGATGAATGGGGGGTATTAATCATCCTTGACTGTATTCTGACTTATAAGAATATTTTTTAAAATTTTTTATTGAATTTTTGTGTATTTCATATCGAACATCTTAATCAACTTCTACCCTCTTCCCCATTGGAAGGGCCCACAGCCCGCCCCACCACTAGATTTCATATGGTCTGTCATTTGTGTTAAGGCCTATTGTATCAAGTTAGCGTCCCCAGATGTCCCTTCAGTGCCTGTTCATCCACTGAGGTCTAGTCAGCCTATCTAGAGTCCCTCCCTTTAAGAAGATCAGCTCTTTCTCACCCAGCAGTAATAAGATGCCAATAATTCTTCAACTAAGATTGGGACCTGCTGTCCATTTCCACAGTTCTGTGCTGGGTTTTTGTCTGAGTTTGTATGGATCTTGTGCATGCTGACACCATTGCTATAGGTTCGTATAGGAAGGGTCCCAGGAGTCTGTAGGACTCTATTTCCATATGGTCACATACTTCTTCCTTGTCTCTTACAATCTTTCTGCTCCCTATTCTGAAATGGTCTCTGAGCCCTGGGTGGGAGGATTTTAATATAGGAGTCCTGTCCAAGGACCCACACTCTGCAGACCCTTACTCTCTATGATTTCACCATTTGTGACCTTTTTTGTTCCTGGCCCTCTGTTGCATGAGGGAACTTCACTGATGAGAATCGAAAGATGCCTTAGCATTCTCTTTATCCCTTGTTCTATGTTCAGTGACCCTTAGGTGTAGAGGTTGCATCAGAGATGTACCACTTAGGCTTGGGAAATTCACAGACAATATATGTGTATGACTAGCTGTGGAACTCTGTAACAATCTCTTTTGATTAAGACGTTTCTTTGATGGGTGGTAACTGGGATACTTGTCTGTTCATATTTTGCATATGATAATAAATTACATTTGTCTAGGAATGTGACAACCTTGGGTTTTCTCTAAGATCTATGATCTCTCCAGCTATATGTATTTGGTTAGGTTTACAGTACCACATGTGAGTTTCCTCCCATTGAGTGGACTTAAAATTCAATTAAGTAGCTATTGATTACCCTCAAGATAAAAGTGTCACTACTGTACCAATGCTATTTGCTGTGCTATGTGGTTATTAGTCCTTGAAGCTGGGGTTGTACATCAATTGATGTTCTCCCTTACCAGCTTACATAGTGCTCTCCAAAACTTTGATCTCTGTGAGTTCAAGGTCAGCCTGGTCTACATGGTGAATACCAGGCTAGCTGGGGCTACAGAGAGACCTTGTCTCAAAAAGCCAGAAACAAAACAAAACAAAGCATAAGCAGCTAGTAAATCAAATTTTATTTCCTGCTCCCTATTTCCTTCTTTCTCTCTTTAAATTTTTTATCTTTATATACGTAAAACATTTTTGATTTGCATTTATTTATTGGGGGTACACACAACATGATGCATGTGTAGAGGTCAGAGGATAACTTGGTGGAGTCAGTTCTGTCCTTCCACCATGTGGGTCAGGTTCTGGGGATTGAAGTCAGGTCATTAGGTCTGGAGGCAAGCACCTTCACTCACTAAGCCATCTTGCCAGCCCATCTTTTTTTTTTTTTTTTCATTTTGCTTGCTTGTTTTGTTTTGCTTTGTTTTTTGTTTGTTTGTTTGTTTGTTTTTGAGACAGTTTCTGTACTGTAGCGCATCCTAACCTGGAACTCACAGATAGCCCCCTGCATCAGCCTCCTGAGAGCTAGAATTTGCAGGCATGTACCACTACACCCAGCTCATTTTCTCCCTAATATGCTAGGTAGGTTGTAAAATGCTTTGGGTCAGATTTCCAGAATAATCCCAGCTCACAGAGCATTAGAGGAATTTTGGAGATACAGATAAGGAGGCCAAAGTCTGTTCAGTAAATATTTGTCAGCGCCAGCTCTGTTGTCCATTACTGTGCTGAGCCCTAGCAAACTCAATCCAGAAACTTCCCAGGGTTCCTTTACCACTGGCTGAGGGAACAAGGAAACAAATCGGACAATTGGTGTCACTACTATGAAAAAAATAGAGGGGGAGAGAGATTCCTCCAGCCCACCTTTTCAAGTTCTTTTGCCTTCCTGGAAGTGAGTGACACGGAATACCACTGTAATCTACAATACCCTGACCCATCTGGGAAACTAAGTGAAGGGCCTATCTCTCTCTGTCTCTGTCTCTCTCTCTCTCTCTCTCTCTCTCTCTCTGTCTCTGTCTCTCTCACTGTGTGTGTGTGTGTGTGTCTACACATAAGATCACTGTCCTGGTGTGTCAGTCCAGCCGGTAATCCCCTGTACCCAGGTTAAGGGAACCAAACACAGAGGACCAAAATTCTCACTCTGAGAACACAAGACTGGACCCTCCCTGAGTTGTACTAGCATTGGGCACATCCTTGCAGATTATTTCCTGGGGCCATCATCCTGAGCCAGGTACCAGGACCACCATGGTGAAGGGTTAATGTTCCTGCCCTCCAGGAACTCACAGGACCCAGATAAGGCAGAGGCCTACAGCAGAGGGGTCCACATGCCTCAAAGCAGTAAACATGCCACTACGGAGAACACTGGACATAGGTTAAACCTCTAGTCCTGTTCCTGGTCAGGAACAGCTTCATGGACTATGGCCGCCGTCCAAAGCGCACAGTCCTTGGGGAGTTAGAGAGGGCTGGCTGTAGGGTCACACAGCCTGAGCTAATATCCTAAGCTACCCATCCAGCAGAGGCATCCATGGCTTTCACTTGTAAAATGGGGATAATAAGGCAGAAAGCATAAGTCTACCAGGGCAATTATGTGATGTGTTGAATGCGTAGCTCTTAGTCAATCCATTTCTTAACCAACTCACAGAAAATCAATTTGCAGAAACCCAATTTGCCAAATGACCAAGGCACTGAATTTTCCAAAGCGCCAAGTAGCTTTAAATGGAATATTCAAGTTAGGTCTTAAACGTGAGTTTCTGGCTATTGACTGAATTGAGATGCAGTACACTGCTACGGGCCAAGTGGTTTCCATAGCTTGCTAATTTTCAAGAGTTTTGTTTTATTTGTTGTTTTTGTTTTGCTTGGGGGTTTTTGTGGTTTTTTTGTTTGTTTGTTTGTTCTGAGGCTAGATCTCTCTATGAAGCCCTGACCAGCCTGGAACTTACTATGTAGCCCAGGCTGACTTTAAACCTATGGCAATCCTCCTGCTTCAGCCTCCTGAGGCATGAGTCACCATCCCTGGCTGCATTTTTACTTTTTGTGCTTTTTACCCCCTGGTGCCGGAAATGGAACCCAGGGCTCTATACATAGTAGGCGAGTGCTCTACCACTACACCCCCTTTAAAAAATGCTACTTTTTAAAAGGTGAGGCTAGAAGCTGGAGAGATGGTTGAGCAGTTAAAAGCACTTGGTGCTCTTGCAGAGGGCCTATGTTTAGTTTCCAGCACCCACATGGAGGCTCACAGTTGCCTGTAACTCCAGCTCAAGGGAATCCACCACCCTTGTCTGGCCTCTAAGGGTACTGCATACATATGGTACATTTACATACATGTAGGCAAAAATACTCATGCACACAAAAATAAATAAATAAGTAGATAAACAAATAAAAGATGAATTAGTTGGCAAAAGTACTTGTCATGCAAGTCTGATAACCTGAGGTGGGTCTTTGGAACCCATGTAAAGGAGGAAGGAGAGAACCAACTACACAGAGTTGACCTCCAACGTCCACATGAGTGCTGTGGTTCATGCACCTGCACACATCACACACACACAGTACAAAAGAAATAATTTTTAAAGAGTATTTTTCAAAGATTTTATTTATTATCTTATTTTGTATGTATGAGTATATTATCTGCAAGTGTGTAAGTGCACCCGTGTTGTGTAATGCTCATGGAGGTCAGAAGAGGGCATCAGGTCCCCTGGAACTGGAGTTATAGATGGTTGTTAGCTGCCATGTGGGTGCTGGGAAATGAACCCAAGTCCTCTGCAAGAGCAGCCAGTGCTCTTAACTACTGAGCCATCTCTCCAAAAATACTCTTAAGAGTATTTTTAAAAGGTAGTGTGTATGTGACCCTTCGTTAAATCCCCAGTACTTGGGGGCAAAAGTGGCAAAGCAGAAAGAAATCTTTTTATATGAAGTGTTGTTTACTTACTACAACTATTACTTTTTAATTTAATTTATTTATTTTAGTTTGTATATGAGTATATGTGTGCCACCTTGCGTGTGTGGAGGTCAAAGAACAACTTGTGGGAGCTGGTTCTCTCCTTCTGTCATAGGGGGTCTCAGGGATCCAACTCAGATCATCAGGCTTGGTGGCAAGTACCTTTACCTGACTGACCATCTCACCGGCCCCTAGCTCATAAAATTAAAATATTACATGTCAAAGTAATTTTCTTCCATTCTAATTTCCTTTTGATACTTTTGTGTTTGTTTTCCTGTTCTTCTAACTGCAGGCATTTACAATAATCTCTTGCCCTTTCCTTTCATGATATATCAGACTTAAATGAATTACATTTAAAATTGAATTTATTTGGAATTAAACTTGAAACATATTACATTTCAATACACAGTGTACCAAGGAAATCTGAAATCTTAATTAAATATTAAAAACAGACTAGAGAAATCTTGGCTCACTGTATCTGTCCTTCTCTGGAAAATGTTGAAATTTGGTTTTCTCACAAGGATCATTTGAGATAAATGAGTGAGTAGCAGTTTGCAGAGAGACTGACGTGAAAAAGTTATTAAACAATTCAGAGAGGGGAAAGTTAAATTTCCCACAATGAATCCTTACAATGGATCATATTATCAAGATACTCTATGTGATAAATGAAAAAGTTTTTAAGTCCTACATAAAATCCCTCTTCGTTAAAATAAAGCCCCTGGACTGGGGAAATGGCTCAGTATGTTCAGTGCTTGTTGTGGAAGCATGAGGATCTGAGTTCGAGTCCTCAGCACCCATGTAAAAAGCTGGGCATCATGGCACATGCCTATAACTCTTGCTAGCCAAGCATTCTAGGCAACTGGTGAGCTCCAGATTCAGTGAAAAGACTTTACAAAAAAAGAAAAAGAAAAAAAGCCCTTCCAATTGCTTTAAACCAAATGGTGAATACCAAGATTGAACAAGGACTATATTCAAACATGACCCCTACACAAAGACATTGCTCAGCACTTGCCTAGCAGTGTAAAAAAACATTTGACTATTATTTTTAAAATATCAGTGCAGGGCTAGAGAGATGGCTTAGTGGTTAAGAGCACTGGCTGCTCTTGCAGAGGACCTGGGTTTGATTCCCAGCACCCACAGCAGCTAACAACCATCTCTAACTCCAGGCCAGGGGATCCACATCTTCTTCTGACCTCCACAGGCATTGTACAACACAGGTGCACTTACACATATGCAGGCAATACACTCATACACATAAAATACTTTAATAATATATCAGTGCAAACATTTTATAATGCAAAGACAGAGTGGGGTGTGGTATACCTACTGTGCTTAGTAGATAATGGGGTGTGGTTGTCTGCTAGTCCCATCTATACATTGGGGAATGGTGCTAGGGATCAAACAGGACCACACACACATACCAGACAGGCACTTTATGAATGAACTGCGCCCCAGCCCTGCGGAATCTTTACTTGTATTTACAAAGTCTGAATATGTACATTGTGGGGGCGGGGAGCAACTCATGTAAAGCAAAATTTCCAGTAAGAAACACTGAAAGTATATTCATGTTATCAATACCCCAAATTCAACATCCTCTTTAAAGCTGTGAAACTCACTAGGGAAAGCTACTGAAACTTTTGGTTTTAGGAAAGGCAAACAAGCTTATTTGGGCCAGTGGCTCTTTGGGGAAAAATACATAGACTTTCAGTAAATTCATCTCTGGCAGATTAGAACTCCAAAAAGAGAAAGCTACCCTAGTCGATGGAGAGCTTTGAGAGGGCAGGTAGGAGGGAAGACAGGAATGACAGAAGTTAATTCAACTCCTGCAGCTGGGAGAGGAACAGGGGATACCCAAGGTGGTGCCCAGGTCCTGGCAGGTTCATAAATACTTAATTGTTGCATTGTGCCATCTTTCTTTCTTGATTATAACGTAACTTGATCTTGTTGAATTTTGGGCTATGGACAAGAATCTAGACAAGAAAATGAAAACTATAACCCCATTGCTCAGGTCTTCATTGTGCGCACCAGTAACCATGTTTTTGGTGGGTTACTCGTTCTCCTGAGAGGCTGGAACCATCGATGTGACCAAGCCTTGAAATCCAAACTCCAAACCCGCTTCCTTCCCCCAACCATGGCTACTCTTGACCCTGAATCGTACCCACCAGTATTGACCATTATCTTAGGATTTTTTAGAATTTTAATTTACTTTTGTGCATGTGCATGTTTCATGTGTGTTCATATGCCAGATCAATTATGTGCAAGTGCACATTTGCACATGTATGTAAAGGTTACAGGAAAACCTCAGGTGTTGTTCCTCAAGCGCTGAGTCTCTCTCTCACTGGCCTGGGACTCATCCTGGCCCTTTGCAGACTGAGTTATCTCCCAGCCCACACACTTCTATGTTGCTGAATTTGCATTGTTCCTGGTTTCTTACTCGAAACAAAGGTGAACTGAGCATCTTTCGCAATAAACATTTGTTCACAGCTGTGATAATTATTATTATCGTATAATAATTATTATATAATATAGTATATATATTATTATATAAATAATAATAATTATCGAATTATTTTCTATTATTTGGGAATTCCTAAACAAGGTTAAGATCATGCTTTCCAAAAAAAAGAGTTTAGATTGGTGTGACAAGATGGCTCAGTGGGTAAGGGTGCTTGCCACCAAGTCTGATGACCTGATTCAGACCCACATGGTGGAAGGAGAGAACCAACTCCTAACTCCTCCTATAAGTTGTCCTCTGACGACATCCACACACATGCAGCTGCACATGCATGCCCATACACATACCCACAATCAACCAGCCAACCGCTCAATGCAATACAAATTGCACAGGACTTTATGAATTTATATTGATAACAGTAAACTAGAAGAGCTCATTTTTCCATGCCCTCACTTAGACGAGTTTCATTGTGACTTTTCTCTTCAGTGGTCCAACTTCACACAGCATTCATTATTTTAGTCTGTAATTTCTTCGATTGCTATTGAGATTAAATTTTTCATATTTCTTAGCCATCTGTGTCTGTGTGTGCTTCTGAGATGTGTGAGTGTAAATGTGGGTGTAGATATGTGTGTGGGTGAGGGTGTGGTTGTGGGTGAGGATGTAGGTGTGGTCCTGTGTGTGGCCTCATGGTGTCTTTTCCCCTTTTTACAATTAACTGTCCATTCTTTTATCTATTTGTAAGTATTGTACCCATTAAGAATAGTGTTTTCATAAATGCTGCAAATCTTTTTCTAAATTTGCCTTTATGTCTTTTTTTCTGTTTTTGCCTTTCCCATTTAAAAACAAATGCATGTGTTGTTAAATCTTTCAGTGTTTTTCAGTTTCTTTCAGATCTGAAAATATATAAAATCCACCCAATTCTTTTCTGATATTTTTTTCATTTTTTTGTATTTAAATCACTATTCCATTGAAAATATATATCAATATGTATTACAAGGTATAGAGCTTTTTGAGAATGATGAGCTTGTTGTCTAACACCATTTGGTGAAAATATTTTCTTTACTTGCCGAATTGTTTTCTGTTTTGTGGTACTGAGATTGAATCCTGGTCCTTGTGCATACTAGACTCTGCCACTGAGCTCTAGCTCCAGCCCTGCCTGCTGATTTTACTGGACACCTTTGTCATATACTATGCTTGCATCTGCAGCTGGTTGTTCCCAGGCTTTTAGTCCTATCCCTTTGTTCCTGTAATCAAATGTTTAATTATCATTTTTGTTCTAGTTTCGTATCTGTTGCTGAAAAAAAAATGTGACGAAAAAATATCCTGACGAAAAGCAGCTTAGGTTTATTTCCTCTCACAATTCCAGGCCACAGTCCAACTCTGCCAGAAGTCACAGTGTCAGGAGTCTGCAGCAGCTGGTCACATCCAGTCAGGAGCAGAGAGAAATACATGCATGTGTGTCTACCTGCCTGCTTGTGCTCGGCCTGATTTCTCTACTCTTACACAGTTCAGGACTCCTTGCTTAGGGATGATGCCACTCACACTGGGGCTGGATCTTCCCACATCAATTAACTTAATTAAGTCAGTTCCCCGACAGACGTGCCCATAGGCCAACCCAATGTATTCAATTCCTTATTGAGATTCTCTTCCCAGGTGATTCTAGGTTGTGTTGAGTTGACAATTAAAGCCAGCCATCACCATTTTATAATTAATTTAAGTCATTTGCTGAATACAAGCTTCTCAATCACAACAGCTTTTAAACAGTTTTTTGTTTGTTTCTTTCTTTCTTTCTTTGGCTGACCGACCATTCTCAAGCATTTATTCCTTGAGATGCTGAACTCTCAAAATTATTATTTATTTTATTTTTGCTTTATTTTTTAGTTGACTGGCTGATTGCATGGGTATAGTTTTTGTTGGTGGTGGTTTTTATGGTTGAGTAGGATTTCATTTATAACTCGCCAGCCTAGGAGTCATTATTTAGCCCACTCTGACCTCAAGCTCATGGAATTCTCCTGCCTCTGCTTGCTAAGTGTTGGAATAACCACCATGCCTGGTAAGACTTTTTTATCACTTTTTAAAATTATTTATTTGCTTTCTTATTTACTTTGTGTGTGTGTGTGTGTGTGTGTGTGTGTGTGTGTGTGTGTGTGTGTGTAGGACAACTTGCAGGAGTCAGTTCTCTCCTTCCACCATTTGGGTCCTGGGGATCTAGCTCAGGTCTTTGGGATTGGTGGTTGGAAGCAAATACCTTTGCACACTGAGCTGTCTGATGGCCCAAAATCTTCTTTTAAGATACACCACAAAGCAGTATTTTGTTTTACTTTGTTTTGTTTTTGTATAGCATAAAACATCAAGGTCTCTTTAATGTTGAAAATGAACTTCACTGTTTTAAACATCAGACAAGTCAACTACATAGAGTCTGGTGGTCAGATTCCACCCAGGTGCACAACCCACTTTGCCAGAACTTCTGGAATCTAAGAATGTACTGAATCAGAATACCAGGCTTGAAAGCCAGTGAGATGGGTAAAGTCACTTGCCATAAAGTTTAATGACCTGAACTGTCTGGGACATACATGGTGGGAAGACAGAACAAAGGCCCTCAAGTTGGCCTCTCACCTCCACACATGCACTGTGACACACA
This sequence comes from Eospalax fontanierii, assembly GCA_035773235.1. Taxonomy (NCBI): domain Eukaryota; kingdom Metazoa; phylum Chordata; class Mammalia; order Rodentia; family Spalacidae; genus Eospalax; species Eospalax fontanierii. The sequence goes on from CM069546.1 coordinate 40,486,158, forward strand.
TATACTCATACGCACATGCACACACATACACACAAACCAAGTAAATAAAATATAATAAAAAATATCTTAAAGAACCAGGCTTTCTCGCCCTGTCTGCCTCCATTCCTTGGCCAATCAGTGACTCCTTTGCCTCTCAGATGGCAAATACACCCCCTTATGCTCTTCCCTCATAAAATGGTGGAAATCATTTTATGGTGGAAATTCTAGCATGGATTTGCGCACATGAGCACAGTGCCCACAGAGGCCAGAGGCATCAGTCCTCCTGGACCTAGATTACAAGCATTTGTAAGCCTCCAGAGAACATGGGGTGCTAGGATTCAAACTCAGATCCTCTACAAGAGCAGTAAGCTTAATGTCTGCGTCATCCATCTCTCCAGCACCCCCACCATATTTTTGAAGACAGGCTCTGTCCCTGAACCTGGCTGGAGCTCACAGGTCAGATTCAGCGAGGCTGGGTGGCCAGTGAGCTCCCGAGATCCTCCTGCTTCCACGTCCTCCGTGCTGGGATCACAAACTTGCAGCTCTGTGCCCAGCTTTTTCCATGGATGCTGAGGATGGCAGTCAGGTCTTCGTGCTTGCAGGGCAAACGCTGTACTCACTGAGCCTTCCCTGAGTCCTGTGTTCTCTGTTTTTTAAAAATCAGTTTCTCCCGTAACTTTCTGGCTCATCATATTTCTCTACGTTCCTGAGTAGGTTTTATTGCTTTATTTTGGTCAGTATTTCATTAGCATAAATTTAAAGAAGTATGCTTTCAACTTTAATCTTCTTCCACATCTGTTTGGAAGTCCTTTTAATTCTAGTATTATTTATTCGTACTTTCCTTCTTTCACATGTAAACTTACCAGAGCTTTGTCTCTTTTATGGGTTTTTCAGAGCGCTTGCTCTTTGATTTATTTTATCAATTCGATGGCTTTCTGTTTTGTAATTTACTTATGTCTGCTTTTATCTTTCACTTTTCTGTTTCTACTGTCTGTTGGTTTTCTGTCTCATTTTTTAAGGCAATTGCTTAAAGGGATTGTTTTTTTTTTTTTTTTCATTTTTATTTAATAACAAAGCCACTTAAACTTTTATCTTTTCTCTGGTGAGTGGCCAGACAGATGAATGCTAGAGAGAATACTGTGGGAGGGAAGGCAGGCCCTTAAGAAGAAAGGGTCAAACTCATGTCTTGGTCTTTACTAAGAGCTAAAATCCTAGTTTTTCAAAGGCCTCCACCCATGGGTCTTCTCTTTTGTTCTTGGCTCTTGCGGAGAGTCAAGGCGAATAGGTTTAGTGAGGGGCTGTTGTGTGACTTTTCTGTGAGAGACACAGCACAAATGTCTATTTACCTCAGAGAGGATCCTGACGACAGACAAAAGTAATGATTCTACCAAAGTCCAGCTTGACAAACGAATGAGTTTATTGGGTTACTTGCAGGAATAGGGATTAGGTACATGAACAGCATCACCAAAAAATCACCCAGCATGGGTGAGGACTCATGAGTCTTCCCTTGCAGAAAAGGTTTCAATTAGGAGGAAATTGCTACACAATAAGGGCTGGCTTGATCTTTCCAGCAGTGATGAGGACACTGGCCCTCAAAGAGCATCTCAGACTCTGCATCAGTTTTATCTTACTTGGGGACACAGTGTCCCTTGTGTTCCGGCTTAAATCCCAATGAAGTCTCATTCCAGTGATTTTACAAAAGAAGAAAAAGAAAATATTACATGGTGGCTGTCAGTATAGGTTTGAGGGTGAGGGTCAGATATGAAGTAATACAGACTCTTTAGCTAGACCAGGGTAAGTATGTTTTAAATAGCTCTAAAAGACCCAGGTTCAAGGCTGGGTTCTATGTACAGATCTTCACTTCATATTTTCCTTCTTTCCATGTGTATATGGGTATAGTGTATGTGATTGTACATAAGCATGTCTACTTGTGTATGGGGACATGTGTGCACATATGCATGTGGAAGCCCAAGGTTGATGTTAGGAATCATCCTGACCTCACGCTCCACCTCATTACTGAGGCAAGGTCTCTCAGTCAAAGCCAGAGCTCACCAGTATGCCAACTGTCACTAGCCAGCTTGCTCTGGAGATCCCGTCTTCACCCTCTGAGGTTGAAATTCCAGGTGGGCCACCTTGCTGGTATATGGGTTCTAGAGATCTGAGCTCCAGTCATTCTCCTTATGTTGTGAGTGCTTTAGCCACTGAGTTGCCTCCCCAACCCTCAGATCTTCACTTCTAATCAAGTTATTGTCAATCCCAGTCCTCATGTTCACTTCATTCCCAAAACGAATAGTACTAACAAGTGTTTTCTGAGCTTTTGATATGCGCCAGATACTGTGAAGGTATTCTTATTTAATGACTTTGTGGGGTAGAATTTATTATGTCCATGGAATTGCCCTATCATATAGGATATAGTTCAAAGACTTTCAGAAAAAAGTATAGAGTTGGGCAGCCATTATCACACTCTTAGTTTTAGAATTTCCCATCACCTCCCCAAACTCCCTTACACCTGTCCGTAGTCAGTCCCCTCTTCCATTTTCAGCTCTAGACAACCATTGATTTACTTTCTGTCTCTACATGTTTGTCCCTTTTGGAAATGTCACAGAAATCGAATTATGCAATATATAGTATTTTATATCCATACAGGTTCTTTCATTCTGTACAGTGTTTTTGAGGTTTATTTATGTGGTAGCATGTATCAATATTTTATTCTTTTTTATTGCTGAGTAATAGTCCATTATATGGATAGACCACATTTTGTGTATCCATCCACAGGTCAATCATCCATTCACATTTGGATCATTTCAGCTTTTTAGCTATTATGAATAATGTTGCTGTAAATATTTGCTTACAAGTGGATATATGTTTTCATTTTTTGTGTAGATACCTCAGAGAAAAATTATTAGGGTATATGATAAACTTACTTTTAACTTTTTAAGAAATTACCCAACTTTTGCAAAGTGACCATATCATTTTACATTTCTACCAATAATATACAAAGATTCTGGCTTCTCCACAACCTTGCTAATACTTTGTGTTGTATGTCTTTTTATTATGGCCTGTATATGTAAGAAATATGACTTGGGCACAGTTTCCTATGTCTAATCCCTCTCAACACTGTAATAGTCAGGATGCGCTGGGTTGTGCCGAGGTAACAAACAGTCCCCAAACCTCAGTGGCTGCAAACAACAAAGATTTGTTCCTCTCAGGCTACATGCCTTAGAGATGTTCAGAACCAGAGAGGAGAGGCTGCTCCCAACAAGGACTCAGAAATTCCTGAGGTAGGAAAAGACAGGTTGCTATGGTTGGAATGTCCCTTCCATGGAATGTCGCTTCCAAAGACTCATGGTAACATCCATCACTGGATGAGGTGGGACCTTTAAGAGATGTCAAGAGGACATTACTCTGATTGATCGATAAGGCTTTTTCATAGGAGGGGTTTAGTTGTTTGCAAAGTGGGTTCCTGACAAAAGGATAGGCTGGACCTGGTTTTTCTGTGCTTGCCTTCCTTCATGTTGTAATGCAGCACAAAGGTCCTCACCAGATACTGACACGGCCTCCCAGACTTCCCAGCCTCCAGAGCTGTGGGAAATTCATTTTTTCCCTTTATAATTTACCAGTCTGTGATATTCTGTTATATCCACAGAAAATTAACTAAGACACAATCTATACCAATTCTTATAAGCCTCTACCTACTAGCAAGAAATCACTTTCATCCTATGCCACTAGACAGGGGATCACAGAGTCCTGATTAACCTCAAAGTGGGCAAAAAATAGAATAATAGTTTTAGCAGATACCAAGAGAGGGAGGAAAACTGAAACATTTGGAAATCGGGATCACTCTTACACACGCTAAGAGGAAGACATCACCTTGGGAGGTGTGTGTGCGTGTGCATGTGTGTGTGTGTGTGTGTGTGTGTGTGTGTGTGCACGTACTCACACATGAGCAGAGACCAGGGAACAAGCTCAGGTGTTTTTTGTGTAGGGTTTCTCGCTGGCCTGAACCTAGTCAATAGGCTGGGCTGGCTGGCCAGTGAGCCCCAGGAGTCTGCTTATCTCCACCTCCCTGGCCCTGGAATTATCTTGGTGTACCATTCCTCCTAGCTCTGAGGTGTTGACATTTTGAGACAGACTCTCTACATGGCCCATGCTGTTCATGAACCTAAGCTCTTTCTGCCTCATTTGAGGCATGCCTCATGTACCACCATGCCTGGCTCACTATCATCTTTTTACAGATTAAGGAACTGACGTTCAGACCCTTATCTGGGGCTATTTCACTAATATATTGAACTCAGGCCATCTCACTCAAAAGTCTATATTTCCCACTAGTATACTGAAGTTTTCATTCAAATACTTTTTTATTATAGAGTTTTGAGACATCTCTGTTGCAGGAAAGATGAAAAGCATTGGCACGTGGTTCTGCTTGCATCTGCTATGGGATGGTCTCACATCCAAAAAATCTACATCACGATCTCTAAGACCTACTGAGTACTGTCACTAGCAGACGAGAGTCCATGTAATCATCTCTTAAAGGGTAGATGGGCTGGAGAGACGACTCAGTGCTTAGGAGTGCTTGCTACTCTTGCAGAGAACCTCAGTCTGATTCCCAGCACCCACATCAGGCAGCTCATAGCCACCTGTAAACTCTAACTCCAAGAAATACGATGCTCTCTTCCAGTCTCTGAAGGACCTTCCCTCATGCACCCCCGCCCCCAGACACAGACCTCCACAAACACATACACATCTTTTAAAGTAAAATAATTTTTAAAGGTAGAGGAGACATCTAGTCCTTTATAGTGACAAAGGTATCCTTCCACCCGTCCCCCTCCCACTCATATACCATATTTTTATTCTTATTCTTAAAAAAATCCAAACTATGCTGACTGGATTGGATCCAATAAGTTTCTTCATTAAAACAAACAACATCCTCTGGAGAGAGTCGATTTGCATGACTAGATCAAAGGAGCAGGCATGTCAAACTGCTTTGGGCCCCAAGAAGAGGACTGGCATGGGACCCCAGGTACCAGGTGCTAAGTACAGTGTAATGGCAGGGACCAACCTCCAGGGGCCAACTTGGCTGGAAAGCCTGGCTCTATTGAATGGTTTTATAGCCTTGTACAAGGTGCTCCTCCAAGCCTTAGAGCCCTCCTTTGTAAAACAATCATAGTAGTATCCACTGGGAGGGGGGAGGAGCCGCGGGCTGGTAAGATTGAATCAGAGAATATCCAAAAGCATTTTGCCCTTAATGAAAGATAAGTGCTTGTATTAATAATGTGACTACCATTATGGTTATCATCAAAGTACTGAGATAGCTAGAAATGGAAAAGTCTCTGGACTTGGTGGTTAGGAATTTGTTGGTCCTTGAACCATATTTTTTACTTGTTTGTTTGTTGTTTGCCAGGTAGCCCAGGTTGGCATGAAACTCACTGTATAGCCAAGGCTGACTTTGACCTTGGGATCCTCCTGCCTCAGCCTCCCGAGTCCTGAGATTACAGGCTCGTGCCACCACTTTGAATCCTACTCTTAACTGAAGTCTGTTCATTGAAGTCTGGTTATTTTGTCAGTCCGGGTCCAGTGCTGTTTGTAGTGAGATGAGGAGGAAGAAAGGAATTCAAGAGAACAGGATATGGGCTCTTCCAACTAGAAGCAAGAGTAACAGTCATTTCCTTGGTGATAAATTCAGGGTTACACTGTGCTTACAAATCCAGCTCTGCCTCTTTCACTGTCTCTGGCTCTGAGCAGGTCTCTTTACCTGCCTATGCTTCTGCCCAGGAGAACATAAGACATGAAACAGCAAAGCTATTTGATTTTGCCTTTGTTGTTGCTTTTTTTTCCTTCAAACTTTCAATAGAATAAGGTCTTATCCTGACAGTGGCTTAAAAATTTCAGGAAATCACCAGAGCATTCCTTCTCACTCTTGTGTTTTCCTGTTGTGCGTGTGGGAGGGGGTGGTATTTGGGCACATGTGTATGCAGGTGTATGAACCCTACACATGCGTGGAGGCCAGAGAACATCATGTGTCCTGCTCTGTCACTGTCTCCCTCATTCCCTTGAGACGGTGTCTTTCACTGAGTTTGGAGCTTGCTGTTTTTCGACTAGTCTGGCTGGCCAGCAATCCCCAGTGATCCTCCTGAACCACCCACAATGCTGGCATTTACAGATACATGCACAGTTGTGCTCGGCTTTGTACATGAGTACTGGGAATCCAGACTTAAGTCCTCATGCTTATATAGCAAGTGTTCTTACCCAGTAAGCCATCTCCCCAGCCCCTCTTCACTCTTACTTTAAATAGATAGATATAGATAAAGATTGCTTTTTGGATGTGGTGGCACATTCCTGAAATCTTAGCATTGGGAGGCTGAGGCAGGAGTATAGTTATTTTGAGATTCAGTCTCATTTTTTAAGTATTTTATTTGTTATTTCTATTTTATGTCTATGAATGTATTGCCTGCATGTGCGTATGCACTCATGATGTGCAATGCCCATGGCGTCAGAAAAGGGTGTCAAATCCCCTGGAACTGGAGTTAGGATGGGTTGTTAGCAGTCATGTGGGTGCTGGGAATTGAACCCAGGACCTCTGTAAGAGCAGCCAGTGCTCTTAACTTTTGAGCCATCTCTCCAGCCCCATGAGATTCTGTCTCATTTTAAAAGTCAGAATGCCCTAGCTATGTTATCAATACTTTCAACTTTATTTGAATGGAATCATCATCTGTTTTTATCTGTGGCCCAATAGAGTGGGCTGCTAGCTCTCTGGGAAGAAGGAAGTAAGTTCCATCTTCCCACAACACACATACTCAAGAGGCTGGAAGGGAGTAAAGGCAGCATAAATGAGAATGAGGAGGAAGTACTTACCTGACTGATTGGGTCCAAAGACAAGAATGCTGCTTTCTGGGGCCATTCGTGTTTAAGTATCACACAAGGTAATGGGTGGTCACCTGCGGAGACTCCAGCATCGGAGCAGCCCTGGCTCAGGCCAGCTTCCAGACTTCCACACCTAGAATTCTGAAGGTCCCCCTCAGTCTGTGTCTGGTGAGGACTCACTGCCCTTCTAGGCTAACTTGTGGGACCCTAAGTGGACCCATTGCTCTAAAGGTCATGAAAAAGCACTTGTACTCTGTCAGAACAAGCTCGGGCCTGTAGCTCCTTCAATATCTGTGTTCGTCAGCTCTCCCTTACTATAGCAAACACTTGAGATAATCTGCTTGCTAAGCAGAAAGGCTTATTTTGACTCATAGCTTGGGAGGTCTCCGTCCATGATTGGTTGGCCCATTGCTTTAGGGACTGTGGTAAGACAAACTTCATGGCAGCAGCTCATGTTTGAGGAATCCCATTAACTTCGGAGCCTAGAATGAAAGAGACAGGCAGAAAGCTTAGGTCCCATACATCCCCTTTGAGGATATAGCCACAATGATCTATGGGATGGTTACTATTGATTGCCAACTTGAGAGAATTTAGAATCACCCAGGAGATCAATCTCTGGCCATGCCAACCAGGGAGTATCTAGACTGGGTTAACCGAGGTGGGAAGACACATCATAAACGTGGACAGCACCATTCTTTGGGCTGGGCTCCTGAACTGACTAAAGTGAGCTGAGCACGAGCATCCACCACTCTGGGCCTCCTGTCTGTGGACGTGCAATGTGAGGAGCCGCCTCACGCCCCTGCTACCACCACCACAAGTTCAGTGACCTCGAACTGGCTTAAATGGTAAAAGGAAATATTCTCTCCCGGAGTACAGAATTGAAGCAGAGCTTCGGGCAGCCCCATAGGAGGCCAGCGGGATCCTTTCTTTAGCTTGGCTTCCTTGTCACTGCACTCTCATCCTCAACCAAACAGACTCACCGTGGGGTAGACAGGGTGAGTGAGACAGTTCCCAAGGCAGCTAGCTTCCTACCGGTTCAAATCCAGAGTGCCACTGTTAGTCTCTCCTCTGTTGCTGTGATGGAAACATTAGCCAAGGGAACTTATAAAAGGGAAAGTTTATTTAGTGGACAGTTCCCAAGGGGGCACGAGTCCATCATGGCGGCAGGGGTGGGGGCAGGGGTGGCTGGAGTAGGAACAGAAGCTAAGCGCTCACATCTTCAAGCAGACACAGGAAGCAGAACGACTGGAGATCTGCAAGGCTTAAGAACTCTCTAAGCCTTCCTCCAGTGACGTGCTTCCTCCAGCATGACCACACCTTTTAAGACCTCCCAAAACAGTATCACCAACTTGGGACAAAATGTCCAAATACTTGGAGCCTATGGGGGACGTTCTCATTCAAACCACCATAGACCCCCCAGTGTGTCTTTATTCTAACCTTCCCAGCTAAAGTCCCAGAATCCATCACAGTCATCCGGCCTTGTTTCTGTGATCTTGCCCCAAATTTCTGAAGTGTAAGTACAATTAGGGGTGTGCCCCCAAGACAAGGTATCAGAAGCCTCTGGGCTGAGAGCAGGAAGAGCTGGTCCCTCAGAGGCCCATGCTCACCCAGGGAGGGTGAAAGAGCTTCAGGGAGAAAGTAAATGGAAAGTTATACCAAGTACTTCATTTTGACCATAAGAGATGTGGCTTCCAGCCTTAAATTCTCAGCTGTGTCGCCCTGTAAAAAAATACATCTCTTCTTGGTGCCTTGGTTGCCTCATCTATAGATTAGCAATAGCAATAGACCCTAGCTCATAGAAGCTCATAGAAACTGATTTTTACAGAGCGCTTAACAATGTGTGATGTTATCTGCCCATGGCCTAAGTCAGGGATGGCTCTTATATAAGGACTTGCTATGGTCACCCCATAGCCCGATAACTATGCAGTCATTCCAAATGTCTTCAGCCCCAGCCTCTCAATCATGCCGCAGCGTAGTGGGACTCAAAGTCACAGGAGAGCTAGAGCACAGCGTCCCTTCCATACGATCACCAGACTCACAAGGTCCTTTCAACTTGCTACTCGGGGTCTACTACGGACACCTGAGCTCTCCCTGGACTTGGCAGAGTGGGAGGAACCAGGAGGGAAATGCTAGCATGTGATGTGGGACCTTCCCATCAGGAGCACTGACTGTCATCTAAAAGGCCAGAACACTCTGTCAAATACAGTCTGAACGAAGATCCACTCCCAGAGGTTGCCCTACCGGGGTGTTGATGGACTAACAGCCTTTCTTTCCAGAGCCTTCTGGCTGCCAGTGTATGGGTATTAGTGGGGGTGGGGGGAGTGCTGGGGGAAGGAGGCAGTCAACAAAACCAGGCCAAATTTCAGTGTCTAGCTCACCTGCTGGTTTTCCTGTCCTGGACCACAGTCGAAAAGAAAATATATACCACTTCCCCGGGTAGTAGCCAGCAGGGTAACCCGAGAACCTCCATTTAGTGAGTCTGTCCCTCTGAAAAAGACCTTTTGGTGATACCAAGCGGATCCCCGCTCTATTTATAGGCACTGTTTGTTTAATTTGAGTCCGGTCTCTAAGAATAAATGGTGAGCTCATCTTGGGGACTAGCCAGAGCCTCCGACTCCCAAGACAACCTGTAAGTCCCTCCTCCTTTTCCTTCTGGTTTAGGAAGGGATTCTGTAGGTCAGAGGTCAGTCCCTCCTGTTGGCTAGGGGGCAGGGCTTGAGACTCAGACATTTTGGGCTTATGGTTGGCTACTCAGGGGGAGTGTGGGTGTTCAGTTTTGGACTATTGCTTAAAGAATAGATGTGACCTCCTTGTCACCCCATAAGAGTTGACAAAACCGAGTATCTGTGAAATTTTAAATGCAGAGAGATCCCATCAGGACACAGATTGCCCCTAGGAAGGAAGATGTGACAATGGAAAAGAAAAAAATCCCAATCTTCTCGGTATCCCTGGGCCAGGCAGCGAAGACTGTGACCGGGTTATCTCACAAAGCGCAATACCACTCCTGGGTGTTTCTGTTTTGTTTTGTTTTGTTACTTAGGGTATGTGATAGGCACAGGAGCCATGACCCACTTAAACTTTAAGTATCTGACCCAGAACTTGGTGCACCGAAAGTCCAAAGAAGCATTATCCCTAGGCGAACTAGTTCAGTTTGTGCCGGAAGCCGGGCGCTTTGCTGGCATGTGGTTTAGTGACCCTAGAACCAGACCGGCTGGATCTGAATGGAACCTTTGGACTTGGTTGGGTTCATTCATACAATGTAGCTTCCCTTCATTCTGCCTCTCCATGATATTAACCTTGAGATGATAGTCAGCCTTCTCTGGGAAGGAAAAGAACAGTGCCCATTCATCCCCTTACCCCGCCCTTATCTGTTGGGCCACTCCTCTATCCCAGATGCTATTCTAGAATCAAAAGTTGATAATGTGACATGGTCTGACCTGACAATGAGAAATTCAGTTTCTTTTATCTCTTCCAGATGAGTCGGGCTAACTGGCTGCCTCTGGGTTCCATTCATATTTGGTGTTCCATTGAACAAGTTCTCAGGTAGAGCTGGGGAGTAGAGTTGGTAAAGTACTTGCCACACAGACATGAAGACATGAGTTTGGACCTCCAGCACTCATGCAAAAATCTGGGCAACAGTGGCATGTGTCTGTAATGCCAACACCTGGGTGGCAGAGAGAGGAGAATCACTGGCCAGCCAGACTAGCCAATCAGTAGGCTCCAGGTTCAATGAGGGGCCCTGTCTCAAAAAATAAGGTAAAGAAGCAATTAACGAAGACATCTAAAATTGACCTCTCTCTTCCATATGCATGTGTGCGCACACACACACACACACACCCTACACACCTACACACATATCCTCACACATACCTACACACACAGAGTGATTATCAGTTTTAGCCAATGTGTTAGGTAAAAGGTTCACTATCTTTCAATTTAGCAGCAAGCCCTTGAGAAGTCTGGAGTCCAATGAGGAAAATGGGTATTAACCAAGTAATCATATAAAAATAAGTATATTATCATAAATGATGGGGAATTTTTATGTGAGAGTCAAGGAATGAGCAGCAACTACTCTCCCCCGTGGAGTCGCCCCAGGCAGCAAGCATGGACTCTATCGAGGACAGAGACGAATGATAGCTATTAGCACATAGTGTGTTTTCAAGTTTCTGTTAGTTGTGCTGGGCTATCTCACTCTTACCCAATTGTCCCAAGGACTGTCACAGGCTAGTAAACCTCTGTACAAGTTTGTGGTCACAGAAAAGACAAGGTGTCCTCCTGGTTGACTGGCACTTTGAGACTCTAACCTTGGCTTACAGATCTCTAAAGTGCAGAGTAAATTATTTCTCTTACAGGACACTTTTCTCATTCTGCCTTTGACAAAGGAGTAAACAATGACAACGTCACATGTCACTTTCTGACTTGAACTTGTACATAGTGGCCCCATCATGCAGAATCTGCATAGAAAGATGGCCTGTACTAATTGCTGAAATTTTGAGCAAATAACCTAAACAGAATACTTCTATTTCTTCATTTGAAAAATGTTACTCTAGTATGTTTTTTTTTTTCCATGCCCAGCATATGTGTATGTGTGTGTATGTGTACCTGTGTGTGGGTGTCTGTAAAGACCAAAAAAGGACATTGATTCCCTGGAGCTGGAGTTACAGGTGGTTGTGAGTCACCCAATGTGGGTGCTAAGAACCATACTCCAGGCCTCTATAATATCAGTAGGTGCTCTTCAACCCCTGGGCCATTTCTCTAGTCCCATGCCCAGCGTTTTGGTACATGTTGACTTCAAATCAAAAGAAGTAAAAGAGATTACTCCACCCTGAAGGTTTTTGTAAGGTCATTCAGATAAGACTTTCATTTATTATTCAGCAAATAAACACTGAATACTTACAATCTAACACACAGAACCAGGATTCAGATTATTCGTGTTGCCTGGATCAAGTTTAATTCTGCTTTCCGTAGCTGAGAGTCCACAGAGAGATGTGAGAGATGTTCAAACCATCGAAAAACATGAGAATGCCAGGTATCTTACATACTAGGTTGGTCCAAGACCCTTGAAAGTCATGGCCTTTGACAGGAATCTGACTATGAGATGAAGTTGTTTTTTTTTTTTTATCAGTTTTATTTTAGATGTGTGAGTGTGTTTCCTGGATGTGTGGTAAGTATACCAGTGTTGTGCAGTGCCCACAGAGGTCAAAAGAGGACATGAGATTCCCCTGGAACTGGAGTCAGGATGGTTGTTAGCCATAATGTGATGTATTATCCAGTATAATAAATGTTGGGAACGGAACTAGTGTCCTCTGTGAGAGCAGCCAGTACCCTTAACTGCTGAGCCATCCCTCCATCCTATCACCTTAGTGTTTCAAGACAGCATCTCTCACTGAACTCATTGCTCATTGATTAGCTAGACTGTCTGGCCAGTGAGCCTCAGGATGCTCCTGCCTTGGCTCCTTCCCACCTCAGTGCTAAGATTACAGATGTGCATTGGCATGCCGGCTTTCTTATGTAGATTCTAGGGTTCCAAACTCAGGTCCTCATGTTTGCTCAGCAGGCACTTTACAGACTGAGCCAACCCTCCAGCCCCAGAACTGAGATTCTTAGAAGAGAGTCTCAGATAAACTTAGGTCTGAAAAGAGAAGAACTTAGCACCAGTACATTTCTGAATAAGAAAGAATAATCATCCTAACCTTGAGACCTTCCTCGATCAAAAAGGATAAAACTAAAATGTGAATCAACCAAAGGCAAGCTCGTGCCTGTAGCTCAGCGTCCATCCCCACCTTCTGGTGCTCTGCCCCACATTCCTCCCAGGAATGGACAGAAGCTACTCAGAAGCACTGTCCTCTTCCTGCCTCCACATCACAGTGATTGGCCAAGGGATGAGCACAGAACCCACTTAGAGCCAATGCAACTCAAGAGTCCGCTTATGCGCCCCCCACCCCACCCCAAAGCTTCTAACATGATGTGAAGCTTAGAACCACTGCAGCTATTTGTGACCATTGGGGGAGATTCTGGAATTGTGTGAGGGCTGTGGGTGGGCACAGCATGGCTCTTTAGCATAAGCTCTCAGAACAGAAGGCAGAGCTTGCAGTACAGAACACCGAGGCCTGTAACAGCATCGAGTGCCAGGATCAAGCCTCACCTGAAACTTGACCTACTGCAGGACAGTTTAGTGGCCTCAGCCAGTTAAGTGGTCTTTACTATAAAAGCCAGTTCCAGCTGGGCTTCTGTGCCTTGTAACATAAAGAATTCACGCATCACAAACCTTGCAGTAAGGTGGTGCCTACCATCACCCAGGCCTCCTTCTGCACTCCCCATTTCTAGGAGGAAGTGAGCCTGTTCCGAAACCCAAATACCAGGGCTCGCTTCCCCCTTCTGTCTTTGAATGTTCCCATGCCTCCCGTCACCATAGTACTGGGACTCCCGGAGAAGCAGGGGAAGCTGAGGGGGGCGGGGCCATCTCCAGGCTGGGTTGCCACACTCGGGGGAACGTGAGGCGGCTCCAAGCCTGACATTTCAGGATAGAGATAACGGTAAAAATAACCCCCTAGCGCCTGTAGCAGCGCTCAACTCTACTTCACAGCTCTTATCTCTCTGTCTCTTTGGGAACAGAAAGGTTCCTTTAGGTCACCATTCAGCCTGCCTCTTCCCAGCCCTGAGTGGGGAGGAAGAAGTGGAAATCGTTGGTTTACCATCTGCCTGCACATGCCTGTTCAGCTCTGGGAGTCAACTGATGCCCCCCTGTTCCAGTAGCCCTGTTTTTCACTTTGCAAATCGCCCTTCCCTTTGGTACTATCACAGCCTGGGGGATGAGGGAGGCTCGGGCTACAGGTCTCCTTTCAGAAAGGCAGAAGAAAGGACACAGCCAACATCACACAGCTAATTAACAGTCACTTGTTCTGCTCCTGCCCTTTGGTTTTCTCTGCAGTTCGCTAAAAGAGTTTGATTCTTCTGCAAGGACTATAGACAGTCAAAGAGGTTGGGTACCACACAGCTCCAGGAGATGACATCCATATCACCCAGGATATGAGCATCACTGTGCGACACCTGACAGCCATACCTTTTCAGTCACACCTTGTCAGAGTTTTGCATTGGCCAAAGAGAAATCTACTTGCTCACCATAGAAGGTTGGCTGAAAATGATATAGGAGTCGCAATTGTGTGTCTTCTCCAAATCTCTCTCTTCAGTATTTATCTTTTGTCTGTGAAGAAACGGTCTATATGACAAGTTTCTTTCAAACTCTACAAAAAATACATTCATCAGGGCTGGGTAAATGACTCAGTTAGTAAAGAGCGTCCTACACAAGCATGAGGACATGAATTCAATCCCTAGATAAATAAAAAAATAATAAAGATTTCAATCCCACATAAAAACGCTAGGCATGATGGTATATGCTTATAATCCCAGTGTTGGAGAAGCACAAACAGGTAGATTCCCAGGGCATGCTGGCCAGCTAGCCTAACCTAATTGGTAAGCTCTAGGCTAGTAAGAGACTCCGTCTCAAAAAACAAGATGAGTGGTACCTGAGAAACAACACCAAAGGTTAACTTCTGACTCCACACACATCTGCATGCACACATGTATATACACACACAGCAGGAAGCAGCCCTTTCATTGGCATATCTGGTCGCTTTTGCCTACTCTAAGCTTGGGTACTATTGCTGCTGTAACTGAAGGGGAAGTTAGCAGGTGTCAATGGTATATCTCGCATGACCTGAGACATGGTAATATATAAATGATTGGAAACAAATTAGAAAGGGAGCAATTTTCCCTATAAATGGCACCATTGGGTTGGATGGCAGAAGAGCCTGCTGTCCATGTCACCCACAGCTCTCAGATGTACCTTGAGGAAGTGCGTGTGTGTGTGTGTGTGTGTGTGTGTGTGTTCTGCTTTGGCTATGAGAACATGGTGTATGCTGGTCCAGCAGCAACTTCAGACCCACTCCCCAGGCTTCCTCTCTGCCCCCTGCCCCAAGTCTGCAGGAAAGATGGAGAAGCAGTGGGCGAGGAGCAAGCAGAGATGTCTTTTAAAATAATTATGGTAATTACGTATGCCTCTCCAGCAGGAGCCTCTGGGAATTACTCCGAAAAGACTGGAAAGAATTTCCCCTTTTGATCTTGATTCGGAGCCAGAGAAAATCAAATTAAGAAAGAAAGGCAAGAGAGGGGTCTCAGTGGGAAGGAAAGAACAGAATGGGGGCTTTGAATGGGGTTCCAGGGGGAAAGATGGTATAAGGGGAAAGTCCCAAGCAAGACACCTTTCTCCCGGGTGTTGGGAGCTTTGGGGGTGAGGAGGAGTTGTTGCTTGAGAGCTAAGAGAAAAGATGGTGCATGCCAAGCGATATCTTTACATCTACCCTGCAAGGCTTCACTCCCTCCCCTAGAGGGGCCTCCAGAATATTCCCTTTCAGACTGTTGAGGACATAGTTCTGTGTCCTCAAGTGTTGCTGGCCAGGCCCCCTCAACGACGACCCTCCCCCACCTCCAGAAGAGCCCTGCGGATCCTCACCAACTCTCCTCCAAACGCAGCAACAAGATCACCGAGCGGAGGCGTGTGAGCGGGATTTTTCCCCCCCTTCTTTCTTTTTTTTAAGCCTCCCCGTGGAGGCACTGGGCGAAATGGTCCTGTCACTTCTCTAAATGTTCTTCCGTGGTTGCTAGGCAGCACGCCTCTGCCCCGTTTCCACTTCCCCGCTGTCTTTGTCTCGCTCCCCCCTCCACCCCCACACGCTCACAGTGCTCTTTCCTGCCGCGGTGTGGAGAGAAGGGAACAGCCCCCGGGGGGTGGGGGGGGTCCAGCTCCGAGGGTCGCAGCCCACAGTGGCGGGCGCTGCTGCGGAGGTACACGTCCTGAGGGAGGCGCTCCTGCCACCCTGCCTGGAATACGCACGGAAGTCCTAGCAGAATCAAGCATTGACCGGGCCGCCGGGAATCGCCCAACAGGGCTGAGAGCTGAGACTGGCCTTTCCTTTCACCCAGCCATCTATTATCCATCCATTCATCCAACCACCTACCACCCCTATCGGTCCACCCATCTTCCTGTTTGCCCACCATCCATCTAGCCACCTGTCCATCCATGTACATGTGCATGTACCTACCCGTGCACCCTTCGTGCACCTCACCCACCTACCCATGCACCCATTCATCTTTTCTTCTTTCCTTTCTCTTTCCCTTCCTGCTATGCTACAAGCCTTTGCCTGGAAACTAGAGGAAGAGACCCCCATGAACGAAAGTTCCAGGCAGGCAATGTAATGAGAGAATGAGGCCAGGGTGAGACAATAGGGACTGACCAGGCTGCTCCCTCAAGAATACAAGGAGGCAGGGTACTAGATTATGCCAGCTGTTGTTACGCAGGAACAGTGAATGGCGTTCAAAACTCAACACATGGGGGCCTAGGGAGATGACTCAGTTGGTGAAGTGTTTGCTGTGCAAATATGAAGACCTGAGTTTGGATCCCCAACATATACACAAAAAGCTAGGAACGGTAGTACCTACCTATAACCCCAGCACTGGGGGCAGGGAGCGTGGGGTGGGGGGCTAGAAACAAGATAAGATCCCCAGGGCTTGCTGGCCAGCTAGTCTAGCAGAGTCACTGAGCTCCAGTTTTCGCTGAAGAGAGACTCTGTCCCGCAAAAAGCAATGGAGAAATTATTGAGAATGATACCTAATGTTGACCTCTGGTCACACACACACACACGCACACACACGCACACACACGCACACTCATACGCACACACACACCCTCAACACAGGCCAAGCAGGAACCTATCTGTAGATATCAAGGTCAAGGAGGACATATAAAGTCAGCCTCATGGCAGTCTCATTTGAAGGTTCTGTAGACAGCTTTGGCAAGAGGGCAGTGCCGTGAGCAGCTGTGACTTCCAAGTACTCTTAGAAAAGAAGAAAGCATTGGGCATCCCTGGTCCCTGATTTCCCACAGGACCCTCATTTGGATGGGTAGGAGAGTAGCCCGTCTAGATGCCAGACAAATAAGTTACCTACTAAAGTCACTGTCCCCATCAGCCCTCCCCTGTTCTAGGTGACAGAGACCACAAGTTAATAAGGGGCAGTCACTGGACAGGTGTGGCCACAGGGATCCCCAAGCACCTGGAGAGTAGCTAAAACCATACGTCCCAGTGGAGTGACCTCAGGGCGGTGAAGAATGGCATAAGCAAGATGAACTCTCATCCACATCAATCATTTTAGGTGCCCTGTTGCCCAGGTTCTCCCTCCAGTCAGCACAGAGCCCAGGAACCCCACAGGGCCCCTCCTGCTCTTCTCTATCAGCCACAAGGATGCTGGATGGTGTTAGATGTAAATCAACCCAGGGACCTCAACCCTCCGAAAATGAGCCAGCCAAGTCCCAGAGGCAGCAAAGGCATGGCCAAGTGCTGAAAACTGTGCGGGTTCTGACATGTAGAGGAGGAAGCTTTGGAGGCCAGAGCTCAGACAATGCACTCCCAACATTCTCTGCAGTGCAGGGGGAAGGAGGAAATGACATGTCGCCACAGCACTGCTCAGTGTTCCAGCAGCCGGCCCCAAGCCCCACAGCCATGCTTCAACCCACCCTACTCGGTTACATTTCAGACCTCAATCCCTCCGCCCCTGGCTCACAGGCCTGGTTTCTGAGGCCTGGTTTCTCCCCCTAGGTGCTGGGCTGCCACTGGTTTAGATTACGGATGTGTTCCTGGATCTTATTGCCAGAGGCCTGAACTACACAGCATCCAACCTTCAGTCTCCAAGAAGGCTAAGGAAGCCCACGTGGCTGTGTGGAGAAAGAAACCACATAGAATACATCCCCATCCTCAAATCCCCAGTCCTCTGGGGAGGACCCTGCCCTGGGAGCCTCCCAGCAGCTAATGAGTAACAGCTGGGAACACAAAACCTTTCAGTGAAGAATGACGGTGCTTGCCTATTTATGTGTCTCTTTGTTTTTAAGAGCAGTCCAGGGCACTCTCTTTGGAGGCTGTTCTCCTCTTTGTTTTTCAGAGGAGTTGATGGAAGGAAGGAAAGTAGTAGAAGAGAGGAGAGAAATTGGGATGGAAAAGGCAGTTCAGAGCAAGATGGCTCAGTTGGTAGAACACTGGCCTCGTACAACCTAGATTTCTCAGCAAGTAGTGTCAGGGGAGTGGTGGCACTTTTGCAGGAGTACCATGCAAAAATTTGTCATTCAGTCATTCACAATTCTGAGAGGTTGGTGATATTATCCCCATTTAGTGGATGGGAAGGCAAAGGTCAGACAACTGAAGCGATTTGCAAAAGACAAGTACAAAGTAGGGGATACCAACCTCTGCAAAGTCCAAAGTTCTGCTGCAGAGCAGGCCCTGAGGGGAAAGGATGCTCCAGAGATGGTGCCAGAAGTTACTGAAATTTTTTAAACATTATATTTTTTAAAAATATTTTTGAGACTTTCATATGATGTATTTTGATCGTGTCAGACCCCTTCCCCATCTCCACTCCCACTTTGTTATCCCCCCAAAACACAATTCATATCTTCAATCATTTTTAAAGGCCCAGTAAGTTCAATTTGTGTTCTGAAAATGCTCTTGGTTGTGGGTCCATCCACTGGAGCCTGGTCAACTTACTCAGCATCACACCCTTTTAAATGTGGTTATTGGCCCTTCTCCAGCCACTATCCATCACCAGTAGATCCTCAGCAGCAATGGAGCTTCTTGCCCACCTCCCCTCTCCATCTGAGGACTCTGTCTGGCTTGAGCTGGCTCAGGTCTTGTGTATACTATCACAACCACGGTGGGTTCATATGAGCAATTGCCCCACTGTGTCTGGAAAACATAGTTTCCTTGTATTCATCTACCACCTCTGATTCTTAACATCTTTCCACTCCCTCTTCTGCAATGATCCCTGAGCCTTGGGAGGAGAGAGAGTGATACAGGTGTCCCATTTAGGGTGAAGCACTCTGCAGTCTCTTATTCTCTGCATGTTGACCAGTTGTGGGTCTCTGCGTTAACTGCCATTTGCTGCAAGAAGAAGCTTCTCTGGTGAGAGTTGAGAGATGCACTAATCTACGGATATAATGGCAAGTCATTTGGAGTCAGTTTAATACTATGTCCATTTCGCAGAATAATAGTAACGGGCTCCTCCATATGGCTTGTGATCTAAGTAGTCATAGGTTAGGTTCTTGGCCTTGATGACAGTGCCAGATATGGGCTCCATCTTGTGAATCAAGCCTTAAATGGGACCAGAAAGTGGTTGGTTACTCCCATAACTTTTGCGCCTCTATTGCACCAGTAGGCATATCTGGCCAGGCCAGTTATTGTAGCTCACAGAGTTCACAGCTGGGTAAAAGCATTATATTTTATGAGTTTGTGTGTGAGAGAGTACTGTGTGGGCACACATGCACACTTGACATAGATCCATATGCACCATGCTTTTTAAAAAGAGCTTTATTACCCTTCAGTAAGGGAGCTATTGGCAGTTAATAGCTGCTGGGGAAAGGCAGTCACTTTCTTCAATGGTGTAGTCACTGGCAAGTTACCCATGAGCCAGTAAATAACCCTACATCCATGTTCATGCAAGCAACCCTAAGGGGCTGAGGTGAGGGCGTGACAAAAAGAGATTGGTTGGGAAAAAGAAGGCTTCCAGAGGGGAAAGATAAGAAAGAGGAATGGGGGGGGGTGGATATGATCAAACTACATTAAATACATGTATGAAATTGTTGAAGAGGAAATAAACTTAGTTTTAAAAGCAGCTTTTTTGAGGTAAAACTACCATACCATGCAAGACACCAGTTGACGCACAGGAAGTTCAGCGTTTTTTAGTGTCTGTGTCTCTACCATCACAATACATTTTAGGACATGTCCCATTGCTTCTCCAAGAAAACACTGTGACCTCCTCATATACTCCCCGCTCTGCTGTGCTTACCCCTCAAGACCTGGTAGCTACTCATCTCCTCTCTGACTCTAATGCTTGCCTTCTCTAAACAACCCATCCATAGACTTGGACAGACAGAATTCCATTTGTAAAGGGAGTCATGGTCCCTGTGTATCTGACATCTTTGTCTCAGGAAAATGTTTTCAAGGCTCATCATTATGGCCACAAGTCAGCACTTTATTATTGACAAATTGCACTCCTTTCATTGACACCCCACATTGCTAGTTATTCACTCATCAGCTGATAGACACTCATGTAGGCTATTGTGAAAAAAAAAATGTTTCTAGTGAGGCTGGGAAGAGAGCTCAGTTACCCACTGTAAAGCTGGGTGAAGCAGCTTTCCACCCACTCACTACTCAAACATGAAGACATGAGTTTGGAACTTCAGAACCCACAGAAAGCCAGAAGTTGTAGTGTGCACATCTGTAATCCCAACACTCCTATGAAGAGCTAAAGGCAGAGCCTGAAGAGTCCTCAGAAGCTCACGAGCCGGCTAGGCCAGCCTACAGAACAATGATAAGACTCTCTCAAGCAAGGGCGTGACATCTGAAGTTGATCTCTGACTGCCACACACTCTCCCACAAACATGCATGCACACACAGATCATTCACAACATAGAGATTATTCACACATACACAATTCACACACACACACACACACACACACACACACACACACAAGATTTTTTAAACTGCTTCTATTGGATCCTAATAGCTCTGGCTTCATCCATGGAGTAGTCTATTGTTAGATTCATAATCTAATAGATTCATAATCTTACTGTTGGAAATGTTAGAAGGAGGTGTCTAGTTAGAAGAAGGGATAATGAAGACATGCCCGTGAAGGACACGTCTTGCCTCCCGCCCCTTCCTGTCTGTCTGTCTGTCTTCTTGATTGTCATGGTATTCTGCCCCTCCTGAGGCCCAAAGCCATGGACCCAGCTGACCTTGGATCGAAACCTGTAAAATCAAGATCCAAACTAAATCATTCCTCCTTTTAAAAAGTATTTATTTATTCTTCGAACCTTTCATACATGTATGCAATGTATGTTGACCATATCTACCAGCACTCCTCCCTCTAACTCCCCATTGCCCCCCCAACATATCTCCCTCCCAACTTCTTGTCTTTTTTGTTATAAACCCACTGAGTCCAGTTGGTGCTGCTCACATGTGCATGGGTTTGGGGTCAATCACTGGGGCAACTGGGGCCTGGGCAACCTATCAGTAGCCACCTCTCACCAAAGAAAAGTGACTCTCCCTCTCTCAGTAGCTGTCAACTGCCAGTAGGTCCTCAGCTAGGGGTGGGGCCTGATGAGCCCCTTCTCCTCCATGCTGGAATTTTTAACTGACTTTTTCTTCTGCAGGTAACCACAGCCACTGTAAATTCATGCCATGCCCAGAGGATGGTGTTTCACAGCACTCCTCTGGTATCTGCCACAGGGAAATGCGAGGGTTTATTTCTGAGTGCTTTGTTCGGGGTCTGTGATTCAAACCACATTCCTGTTCCCAGTGTCTTTTATTTATTATTATTGTATGTGTATGTGTTTGTGTGGCATGCTTGAGTACAGGTGTGTACATGCTACACTGTGCATGTGGAGATTCGAGGGAAACATTTTGGGGGTGGGAGGGTGCAGTTGGGGGCATGCATGCCACCACATGCATGTGAAGGTCCAAGGGACAGCACCTCTTGGGAGTCGGTTCTCTCCTTGCACTCTCAGTTCCAGGGATTGAACTCGGGTCTTCAGACTTGCACAGCATGTACTTTTACTCACTGAGTCATCTCACTGGCCTCCTAGCTTTGTTCTTTGTGAAGATTGCTTGGACTATTCTGGTCTATTCAGTATTTTAGACTCTTTTTTTTTTTTGCTTGACATGTATGTATGCATGTGCACCATGGATGTGCGAGGTACTTGTGGAGGCCGGAAGGAGGCATCAGATTCCCTGGAACTGGAATTTCAGACAATTGTGAGTCATCCTGAAATTTCTGGGAACCAAACCCAGATCCTCTGCAAGAGCAACCAGTGTTCTTAACTGCAGAGCCATCTTTCCAGTCTCACTTTGTTAATTTCTGCAAAGAATTCAGTTGATATTTTTATCACAATGGCACTGAATTGACTTCTGGAATCTTGCTCTCTTGACAATATTGTCTCTTAATCTGTGAACACAGGATGCCTTTTCATTTATTTCGGTCTTCTTTAATTAATTTCAAGAGATATTTTGTAGTTTTCCTATATAAAAACCTTATACTTCTTTGGTTACATTTATTCCTCAGGATTTTGTTTGGAATTCTTTTAAATGAAGTTATTATCTTAATTCTGTTTCTTCATCAACAAATAAAGAAATATAACTGGATTTGGGGCAGGGCTTTTATATCTCATAATCTTGTTGGGCTGGTGTGATAGTTCTCATACTTTTTCGGTGGATTCTTTTTTTAAATATTTTACTTTTTATCTTTATTTCACATGTATGAGTGTATTGCCTGCATGTGTGTAACTGTACCTGTGTCATACAGTGCCCAAGGAGATGAAAAGAGGGTGTCAGATCCCCTGAAACTGGAGTTACAGATGGTTATTAACTGCAATATGGGTGCTGGGAACTAAATCCGGGTATTCTGCAAGAGCAACCAGTGCTCTTAACCGCAGAGCTGTCTCTCCAGTCCCAAGGGATATTTTTTAGTCTTTTAAGTACAAGTTTATGTCAATTGCAAATATAGTTTCAGTTCTTTTCCAAACTCATTATCTTTTAGTTCTTTTTCTTGCTTAATAGTCATGGCTAGAAGTTTCTAACACAGTGTTAAATAGAAATGGCAAAGGTACACACCGTTTACTTGTTCTTGATCTTAGATTAGCCATATCAAGTGTGATATCTGATATGGTTTTTGTTTGTTTTGTTTTGTTTAATGGATACCACTTATCCTGCTGTGGAAATTCCCATCTATTTCTAGTATATGGACTGTTTTTTACTGTGGAACGTGTATTGACTTCTCTCCCTCTTAACATGGTAGGATTTACCCACATGTCACTACAGTTTATAAGGTCTAAGTTTCCTGAAGATGGTAAACAGGAGACAAAGGAGGTTCAGCCCCTCCCCCTCTTTTTTACATGTTCGTTCTCAAGTCATTCCCCAAATGTCCCTGCCACAGCTGTCTTTCCCGGGAAAATCACCTCCCGTCTCATATACTTGCTTATCAGAGGATTTTCAGTAAAATACACATCCCCTGCCTTTTTGTCCAGCTGGAAATGAGTCTCTCTAAAAGATACCACACTTGAACCTAGTCAGAAAAATAGGCCAGGGCGAGGAGAAAATAGTTTGAGCAAAGGCCTCGCCACTAAATCAAACTGAAGTTAACCCCTACCAAGATTCAGGTTGGTTGGAGTTGGCTGTTATTAGAGTTATCTACTGAGAACTGGGGAGATAGTTCAGTTGCTGATGTGCTTGCCGTACAAATATGAGGACCTACGTTAAATCCTCAGAATCCACATAAAAAGTAATGGCATGTGTAATCCCCGTGCTGGGAGGGTGGAAACAGGAAGATCCTTGGGGTCCGCGGGCCAGCCAGCCAGCCTAGCTATTCAGCAATTGCCATGTTGATCAGCACAGCTCTCGAACATTCTCATCATCACAGTGATAGATCTATTGGACAGCATTGCTCTAGTACTTGAGAAATAACGTATAATTAGGAAGGATGGGTGAGAGGCTTGAGTCAGACAGGTGAGCCCTGGGCACAAGGCAAAGGCAAACTGACTTTGAAGATAGAGGCTGGCACTGTCTCTGGCTCCGACAGGCCGAAGTCTGTAAGTTTTGAGTAAATTACTCGCCTCTCTGGTTTTTCCGTTTGCCAATAAGATGGAGTTGTTAGGCAATAGAATTCTAAGAGCACTTACAGTGTTTGTAGCTTCTACGGTGGCTCAGCCAGAAAAATGATAAATGAGACTGTTTCTTCC
This sequence comes from Eospalax fontanierii, assembly GCA_035773235.1. Taxonomy (NCBI): domain Eukaryota; kingdom Metazoa; phylum Chordata; class Mammalia; order Rodentia; family Spalacidae; genus Eospalax; species Eospalax fontanierii. The sequence goes on from CM069546.1 coordinate 40,509,832, forward strand.
AGATGGACAGAAAGGAACTTGGATTTGCGAAAGAGCGCAGCTAGCTAGCTAGTTCTGGTGCTACACAGCCGAGCCATCATGGGCAAGTCACTTAACCGCTCTGATTCCCAATTCCCTATCTATGAAAGTGGAGGAGGCCAGGTGGAGGATGAACAGAGAAGATTCAAAGGAAGATATCGAAAAACAGAAGGAAGGGCAGCAAGATGTCACCATGTCAAATAAAAGGGGGATGTCAGAGTCAGCAAAGTCATTTCTCAAATTGATATGAAGACAGACTTTTCTTTTTACTTTGTATTGAGGGGAGCATGTGAGGGTGTGAGTGTGTATGTGCACATGTGTATGCAGATACGCATGCCCATGTGTATACATAGAGGCCAGAAAAGGACATCTGGTGCCTACTCTGTCTTTCTCTGCCTTATTCCCTGGACAGAGGGTCTCTCACCCTGGAGTTAGGCTGGAGGCCATGTTCCAGTAATCCTCCTCTGTCCACTCCCTATGGCATTGGGGTCACAGACATATGCAGTCGTGCCTGGCTTTTTATGGTGCTAAGGATTCTAACTCGAGTCCTCACGCTTGCCGCTGAACCATCTCCCCAGTCACTGAACACAAGGTTTTAAACTCTCTTGAGTTGTCTATAGACATTAGATATTACTTGGAACACACTCAGGAATGGCGATCGGGGAGCAGAGACAGAGAGCTCTCCTTAGAGGCAGCCTGGATTGATGGTTATCACCCAATGTGGCCTGTGAAAAATACCTGAGCTGGGGAAGAATTGGAAAACCCAGAATCAGATGACACTGTATGAACTGGCTGGAATGCAGGCAGCCATGAGCAGAAACCAGAGAAAGGCGGGAAGACTGAGACTCCAGGGAAGAGGCGGGGGCAGAGATCCCACTGCTACCAAGGGCTGATACAAACCACATCCCAAGTCTGACCTTGACATTTGATGGGCTTCCCCTCCCTTCCACAGAGCAACTCTCAAGGTTACCCACTGCACAGATGAAGAAACCAAAGCTGTCCGGGTTAAGCAATTAACACACATCTAAGCATGCAGTGAGTGGTAGAGCTGGGATTTGGGCTCAGGGCTTCCCAGAAACCCATCCTAAGCACTTTCCATCAGCAAGCCTCCAAGGTTATGACCCTAGAGGTTTAAACCTGTAGTAGATAGGGAAGTAAACTATGCGGAGGTTTGGAACCCCAATAATGCTACCTTCAGACTTCTTCCTCATATCTGAATAAGATCTTTTATGGATGGTTATTTGTATTTTATTTTCAGTGATGGGCATGGAACCCCAGGTCCTAGCAAGTGCTAGGCAAGTGCTCACAATGAGCTACATCCCCAGCCTTTGTTTCTTTAGGACATTCTCACTAGGTAGCTCAAGCTGACCTCAAACTAGCCATTCTCCTGCCATTGTCTCTCCAGGGCTGGGAGTAGAGACGTGTGCCACCTCACCCATCCATCTGAGTGGGCTCTTTTGTTTAGTTTGTGTGTGGTGTATGTTTGTGTGTGATGTGGGTTGTGGGCTCCTGCATGAACAAGGAGGGCCAAGGACATTGGGTCCTGCTCTATCACTCTCTGCCTTATTCCCTGAGACAGTCTTTCACTGAACCTGGACTTACCACTAGAAGCAAAGCTCCAGCAGTCCTCCCGTTTCCACTTCTCACAACACTGATGCTGGGGTTCCAGGCCTATGCACAGCGATGCTCAGCTTTGTGTGTGCATGTGTGTATGTGATTGTGTATGACTCTCTGTATGTGTGTGCGTGTGCGTACACTCATACCACAGTGTACATGTGGAAGTCAGAGGGCAGTTGTGGGAGTTGGTTTTCTCCTCTGCCATGTGGGTTCCTGGAGATTGAACTTAGATGATCAGGCTTGGCAGCAAGTGCCTTACCCCCACTGAACCATCTCACTGGCACACACCTAACTTTTTATATGGTGCTGAGGACTCAAATTCAGGTTCACGAACTTGTAAAGCAAGTGCTCTTTCCCACTAAGCCATCTCCCCAACTCCCCTGAGTGAATTTTTTTAATGGAATGAACTCTGGTCCCTCCAGTCTCTCCAGCTGCTCCTCTGAGATGATTCAAAAAGCCCCAAGGCAGAGCGAAAATCAGTCTTCTGTCCTTGCTGCCCGCCACCTCCACTCCTCAGAAAACCATCAGTGTTAGGCAGGCCAGTACGAAGTCTGGGATATCACGAAGTGTGTCTGAGAAAACTCTCCCCATGTCGTAGGTCTTCTAAGTGAAGTCAAATACACTGGCTGGTCCAGGAGAGTGCAGAAGCCTTGGATTCTCAGGCACAGATGAGGGGGTGTGATGTGGAGGAGTAAATTCTGTGGATATGTGGTATGTCTTGTTGGGTTAATGCAGTCTCCATTCAGGAGACTGGATTTTGATCAATGGCAATCAAAAGCAAGTGGTACCAGGAGTGGGCAAATGATTCAAACAGTAAAGTACTTGATCGAACACCCATGTAAAAAACCAAACCTGGTGGTACATGCTTGTAATCCCAGCACTGGGGAGATGGGAACAGGCAGATCCTTGGGCCACATTTTATTGGTGAGCCCCAGGACCCAGTGAGAGACCCCGTCTCAAAAAAAAAAACAAAGTAAACAGCTCCTTAGGAATGACAGACACGAGGGTGTCTTCTTGATCTCCACCCTCATGTGCACACATATACATATATGTGGTATATATACATACATATATATACACACACATACATATAAAAGATGTGGTACTGGCTGGTTTCATGATTTATTTGTGTGTGTGTGTATGTGTGTGTGCATGCAAGGGTGAGTGTACCACTGAGCACATGTAGAGATGGCTTTGTGGAGTTGAGTCTCTCCATCCAACTTTACATGGGTTCTGGGGATTGAACTCAGGTTGTCAGGCTTGTGTGGCAGGAAACTTTACCCAGTGAGCCATCCCACCAGCCCCACTTAATATTTTTTAATATGACTCCTTTACAGTCTCAGAAACCTTTCTGTCTATAATGATGGGGTCTAAACAGCAAACCATCTCATGCAACACCATTCACACGTTGGCATCTGAAAACAGGCTGGCAGGTTGGGGCCTTACAGAGAAGAGGAGAAAACACTGTATGCCTCTGACATTCTGGCTGAGCATAAAAAACAGACGTTCTCATTTGCAGTTAATTAGGCAAACTCAGCCACGATTACAAATAGAATCCCCTTTGCTCCAGCAGCAACCAGTGTGGGTCAGACGTTTGTTGAAATCCTGACTTTAAACACAACCACATGTATGACATCTTTTGTTTTCTCTTGGCCACTGGACTGGAAAACTATTAAGACAACATCTGTTTTGCTTTCTGATTGAATCTGGGGCAAAGAGCAGGTCTCCATGGGGTCCTTCAGATAGTGCCCCAGTCTCAAATTACAGCCACTAACCACTTTCCCACTCTTAAGAATCTGATTCTGGAAACCCAGGCTTCATAGGAAGACTGACTTCCTTCTGATTTTGCCTCCAGCATCTGCAGTCCATGTTGTTGTTTTTGTAATAATATTCAACTCCATTTTATTTTCCAGTTAGTTATTTGCCTCTACCCCAAGACATCCAGAGAGATCGTGCTCACAATCCTTCCTTACCCTAGGTCCAAGAACACTTAGTAGTAGGCAACTTGATAGATATCTGTTAAATAAATCATGGTGTTTCCCAATGGAGGTGGAGAGATGGAAGAGCAGGCAAGCCATCTGGTGAGAAAGTTCTGGACTTCACCGACACCTCAGGATGTCAAGGGTTGCTGTGGGAGTTAATGCCTCTGACAACGTGTGTGTGTGTGTGTGTGTGTGTGTGTGTGTGTCTGTGTGTCTGTGTGTCTCTGTGTGTCTGCTCATGTGCACTGTACATGTGTATGTATCTATGTGTGCATGTCCATGTATACATGTGTGTTGGCCGATGAATGTGCACGTGTGTGTGCATATATGTGGAGGACATAGTGTTTCCATAACTCTTCACCTTATTTTTTAAATTTTTCTATTGCTTTGTGCATTTCATACAATGCATCTTAATCAAGTTTAGAGCCCCTCCCCCACCTGCACCCCCACAACCTCTTCCCCACCAAATTTCATGCATTTCATCATACATGTTAAGTCCTACATAATCGATCATGTGCACCCAGATGTCCCTCAGTGGAAGTTCATCCGCTGGAGTCTAGTCAGCCTTTCTAGAGTCTCTCCCTTAAAGAAGATCTACTCTCCCTCCCCCAGCAGTAATCAGTTGCCCCTAGTTCCTCGATTAGGATGTGGGGGGCTTCTGCCCATTTCTCCAATTCTATGTTGATTTTTTGTCTGGCTGGGTCAGCATGGGTCTTGTGCATGCTGTCACCATTGTTGACAATTCATATGAGCAAGTTCCCAGCGGCCTCATAGGCCCTCTCTCCTTATGTTCATGCACCAACCCTGGCTCTTACAATCTTTCCTGCCCCCCTTTTCTGCAGTGGTCCCTGAGTTGTGGGTGAGTGAGGTTTAATACAGGAGTCCTATCCAGGGAAATGCGCTCTGCTGTCTCTTAGTCTCTAAAACTTGGCCAGTTGTGGCCTTCTGTGTGCATCCCCCTCTGCTGTATAAGGAAGCCTCACTGGTGAGTGTTGAGGGATGTGTTAGTGTTCTCTCCACCCCGTTCCACTATATTCCATGAACCTTAGGTGTCGAAGTTCCACTGTAGATGTGTCACTTAGGACTGGCCATCTCTCGAACATATATTTTCTGTACATGACCATTTGTGAAACTCTGTAATAGTCTCCATCTGTTGCAAAAAAGAAATTTCTTTGATGAGTGGTGTATGATATACTTGTCACTAAATATAAGGATCCATATTTGGCATACAGTAAGAAATTTCATTTGTCTAGAGATATGACAGAGATGGGGTTTTCTCTAGGATCTATGATCTCTATAGTTATGTGTATTTGGCTATATTTACAGTGCGAGTTCCTCCCATTGAGAGAGCTTTAAGTCCAATTACATAGCTATTGATTACCCCTAGATAAAAATGTCATTATTGCACCAATAGTTTGCTGCCGGTCATTGTGATTATTAAGCTTTAAAGCTAGAGTTGGACCATTGACTAATTTTCTCCCTTATCTGTTTGCATAATATCCTCTAGAACTATGAGAGCTAGTTTTCAGGGAGGAGGTTTCCAGGTCAGTTCTATCTCCATTGCTCCAAGTTCTATCTCCAAAGTATGTCCTGTCTTTAGCAATAGGGTCTTACCTCCAAGTTCTGGGAGGTTATCAAGGGTTGTCACTGAACCTGGTACTTGCCAATTAGGCTCTCCTCACTGTCTACCAAGCCCCAGAGATCCCTGGCTTTGCCTCCCTGAGATTATAGGCAGTCACCACCCCACCCAACTTTTTTTTTTTAAAACATAGGTGCTGAGAACTGAACTCAGGGCACTTACACAGAAACCACTTTACCAGCTGATTCATCTCTCCAGCCCAGCTCACCCCCCTTGTTTAAAAATAAAAGCACACCTCTAGACTCAGAATAGAAGATAGTTATTAAAGCTAGCCAGGATTTGTTTGTAGAGTATTTTTTTTTCAAATAATATTTGTGGCTCTACATTGATAATATAATAGAAAATTTCCCTTTAAAAGAAATTTAAGTATATAAGTGTATGACTTTAAAGAAAAATAGTGCTAGGCCTGGTGTTGATCACCTGTAATCCCAGCACTTGGGAGGCTGAGGCAGGAGGATAGAGAGTTTGAGGTTAGTCTGGGATACATAGTGAGAACTCATCTCTAATAAAAGAAGGAAAAAAAAGAATGGAGGAAGGAAGGAAGGAAGGAAGGAAGGAAGGAAGGAAGGAAGGAAGGAAGGAAGGAAGGAAGGGGATAAAGGAAAGAAGGAGGACAGTCACAATGCAGGCAGAACAGAGCATATAATCAGATGAGTTTTACCAACATGCCATTTATCCACATGACTGACAAAGGACATTTGAGCGCTCATGGCTCTCCTTCCGGTCTCCTTCCTCTTCCTCCTGTCCACAGGCTTCCTGTGGGGTTATTACGCAGGGAGAGACCCACAAAGACAGAAGACCTGGGCAGCTGAGGGCTAATCTTGGCAGTACTGCGATACCTTGGGAACACATATGCCGAGCTATATTCTTGGCTTTTGTTTGTTTGTTTTTGAGACAGGGCCTTGCTATGCACCCAGTGTGGCCAGAACTTGTGATCCTCCTGCCTCAGCCTCCCAAGTGCTAGGATTACAGATATGTTCTAGTATACACAGATCTCAACATGTAGTCCTCAGTACAGACATGTCATACATTTTTTTTTTTTTGAGACAGGATCTTATGTAGCTCAGGCTGGCCTCAAATTCCTAATATATTTGAGGATATATTTGAACTTCTGATCCTCCAGCCTCCACCTCCGGAGAGCTGGGGTATGGGCATGCACCGCCACACCCAGTTTACGTAGTACTGGGCATTAAACGTAGGGCATTGTGTATACTAGATGAGTGCCCTACAAAGTGAGCCACCTTCCCTGTCCCAATCAGGTATTTTTTGGCCAAGAAATTCTTGAACATTCACCATGCTCTTAACGTGCCCTGAGAAGGGTTGGGAACCCCTGGCCTGGGACCCCACGGGAGTGAGGCATGACTGTGGAGTTCTGGACCCTGGTTTGCTGTTGTACACAGCTGGGCAGTGAATAATGCAGCAATTTAAAAATTAACAAGAGGGTTGCATGACCCTTAAAGAGGCAGACTCCTGTCTTCCTATCTATCAGCGGGATCTCCCAGAAGGTTCTATGCTTACTTGCTTCAACACAGGTGGGCTCATATATTGTTGGGGCTTCGTCTGACTTTTAACTTACACATACAGCTACAAGACTGTTAGATTTGCTTCTGTCTTCACAACGCTCCTTGCTCTCTGCTAACCGCATGATGTCTCTCCTACCCCAGTGGACCCACTACTCTGTATATAAGCTGGGAAGCTGGAAACTCTGCTTGACTGTGTGACTTTAAGCAAGTTGCTTAACTTCTCTGACTCACAGGAGTGTTAAATTTAGATCAAAAGATAAAACCGATGTGGGAGCAACATGGAAAGTTAGGAATGATGTCACGTGTGACACGTGTGAAAGTTCTATCCAGAGCAAGCCACTTCCATGACTAGTAACTCCTAGATGCCCTCAGAATAAGGGTCCTCCCGGGGAGAGAAAATGAGGTGGAACATGCTGTTTTTGCAATAGTTTGGGAGGGACTGGGGGGAGTGTTTTTGTTTGTTTTGTTTTTTATATTTTTATTTATGTATTTGGGGAGAGAATGCATGTGGAGGTCGGAGGACTTCTTGTGTGGATTGCAGAGAACAATTTGTGGGACTTTGTTCTCTTTCCACCAGGTGGATTCCGGGGATCAAACTTGGGTTGTCGGGCTTGGTGGTAAGTGCCCGCGCCTGCTGAGCCATCATGCCAGCCCTACTTTGGGAATAGTTCTAAGTGTGTTTTTGTTTTTCTTCTCAAGTGAGTCCTATTCATCTTCTTCAAAGCATCGTAGATGTCCTATGTCAGTAACCACCAATAGTGGGTATTTGAACTTGCCTTGACCCCACCTTATTCCCAGTTCATGTGGTTAAGTCCTTGATTTAAATCCAGATGAGAGCATGTGTCTCAGAACTGGCCACTTAGGTCATCAATTTCCCAGTCATCAGTGACTGATTCAGGTTTGAGTATGTCATTTCATTTGTGCCAAGAGGCTTTTACAAGTGTTACTGAGATGTAGTTACATTCCTTCAAATGGGTCAGAACCTAGCTTGTTAAAGAGTGCGAGATACTGCAACCCTTTTGACAACAGGAAGACAGACTTTGTCTGAAAATGGCCAGCAACAAAAGCAAACACGAAGTGGACAGAGACCAAGCTATGATTTACTACCTGAGTCTTTAAATCAATTGGTGCCCAGTTGATGGGGCTTTCTGGTTCTATGGGATTAAATCCTGTTTTCTCTTGGAAGCCACCGTGGCATGGGATTTTAATTACTTGCAGTCCAGAGAATCCTGACTGCTGTGTTATCCTTAGTCAACGTCAATAACTTTTTTTTTTTTACTTTGCTTTCAATCTAGAGCTCCAAGCTCCATCTGAATCCACTGACCCATTAATCTATTGATGTTGAGATTTACTTGTTTTGTATGTCAGAGAGAGATACAGAGAGAGAGAGGGAGAGAAAGAATTGCATGATGGACATCAGATGTCCTGCTCTGTCACTCCCTACCTTATCCCCTTGAGACAGGCTCTCACTGGGCTGGCAACCAGCTCCTATCTCTGACCTGAGGTTACAGGCCTATGTGTGGTCAACCTGATTTATTACATGGCTGTTGGGGATTTGAACTTACAACCTCATGTTTGAGCAGCAATCACTCTTACCTACTGAGCCATCTCCTCAGCCCCTATTTACATTTTAAAAATTAAATTATTAAGCCAGGGTGGTGGTGTACCTTTCTTTAGTCCTAGCACTTGGGAGGCAGGGGCAAGTGGATCTCTATGAGTTCAAGGCCAACCTGATCTACATAGTGAGTTCCGGGCCAGCTGGGCTACAGGGAGACTGTCTCAAAAAAGCAAAACAAAATTTTAAATGTTAATTATTAATCTTATTTGAAATCATTTTTATTTCCATTTTTTATGTTGTTTTGGAGGGCAGTTTTGTTTTGTGAGGGGGTTTTTTGGTGGTTTTGTCATCTATTTGGGCACTACAGAGATAGTGAATTTTTCAGTACTTTATAGTTTCCAAAAGGTTTCCACAGGTGCTGTAGAAACGTAGAACCATGTATTACCTCCACTCTGTAGATGAAGAAACCAAGGGTCAGAGAATTAAAACAATTCTATACCCAAGATCACACTATTAACAGCCTAGGACTTCTGGTTCACAAGAATGCATTCTTCCACACATGACTGTGGAAGATAGAGGGTCTTAGACGACATGTGGGGAATAAGCCTAACTTCCTATATTCCCTGTTTTATAATCTCAGCTGTGTGTTCCCATAGACCAGGCTTCTGTCTGAGTAGCACACCGAGATCCCCTAGCAGCCCTCACAGAACTGAAAAGCCTGCTGTCGTTGCACACCTCAGCCCTGGCCTCCAAATCCCCTAAGGTATATTTTTTTGCTCCCATGCTGAAGAGATTTCCTCCTCAGACTATGGAGTGTGTACCTAAGCTCCCTTCCTGCTTCCCCTCCATTTTGCTCTATTTCCTTAATCACTCTTCCTATGTTTGTTCAAACTCTTGGTTGCAAGCAATAGAATCCATTTTAGCTTTGTAGAGAAAGAAGGGAAAATGTCAGGTTGCATTAACTGATTCGCGGAATCTGTAGCAGGATCTGATCACTGGACTAGAGGCCACCTATCCAGGAGTAGCTAGCATCTTAGCTGCAAAGGAGTCTAGTAGAGTGACTTTCTGGTTTCTGTTTTGAGCAGGAGAGACTTTTATTTTTGAAACTGACTGTCCTGAAACTCACTATGTAGATCAGGCCAGCCTCAAATTCTTGCTTTGGCTCCTAAGTGCTGGCATTATAAGTGTGCTCCATCACTAAGAGACTTCTTTGATGTGCAGGGAAAGAGTTCAAATATGTGCACATGTTTGTGAAAGCCAGGTTTCAACCCCAGGTGTCTTTTCTCAGGAGTCTTGCTTTATTGTTGCTACTGTTGAGATAGAGTCTCTTACTGGGACTGGATTTCACCAGCTAATCTAGGCTGATTCTTCACAAGCCTCAGGGAACTTCCTGTCTCCATCTCTTCAGTCCTGGTATTACAAGTGCACACCATCATGCCCAGTTTTGTTTTGTTTTTTAACATTGGCTCTGGGGATCAACCTCAGGTCCTCATGTTTCAGGGCAAGCACTTTATCCACTGAGCCATATACCCAGCCCCAAGAGACTCTTACGTTGGAAGATTCCCCAAACTTAGGGAGAGCAGTCAACAGGTACAGTCAAAGGCACAAGAAATTATGTGTTAGCCTTCCTAACTCTGCTCAGATGTCAACACAGACTATCCACCCAGGAGCTCCACTCACGATTAAGCACCACTTTATTCTCACAGGACCTGTTTGTCTCTATAGTACAATGGGAATGTCCCCATAACTACAGGCATTATTTCTCCAATCCTAAAACTGTGCAGTTCGCTCTACCTGAGGTGCCCTTCGCCACTCACTTCCCACCTTTTTACCTTTTCATGTGTGTCATTTGATTTATTGTTCACATCTTGCCTGCCTCAAAGACTACATCCTGAGGAAGTCCATCCCTGCACTGTTTGGAAAAGCAGTCAACACAGACGTCAGTCAAGTCCCACTGAGTATATTCCTGTTGTCCATCAAAGACATGTGGTGTTCCTAAAACCATTGGCTATTTAAAGCTCATTATCTCTATGCCTTATCTGGGCTTGCTCTGAGGGAATCAGACCATGTCACCCCAAAATATGCAGCAGTTAGTGTAAGGGCCAAGTTGGGCTAAAGGCAACAGAGGCTCAGAGATACAAGAAGAGTTCAATACCTTTATTTGATCTGTCTAGCAGCAAAGTATGGTCTTCCCTGTAAGAAAGCTGGTCTGCCCTTGTATATCAGAGGGCAGAAACGACAGTTCCAAGGTCAGTCCATAGCAACAGACCTTAATGACATAGCCCTTATTGTCTGTGATCTCACTTATGTATTCCCATACTTCCTATGCAAAGTCAATGACAAGGACAAAATTACCAAAAAATCCTTCCAGAGATCAAATTGACTCAAGAATCATTTCAGGGTTAGAGAGATGGTTGAGCAGTTAAGAACACTTGCTGCTCTCACAGAGGACCTAAGTTTGATTCCAACACTCACAATGGGCGGAACAAAACTGCCTATAACTCCAGCTCCAGGAGATTGATGCCCTTTTCTCATCTCTTTAGGCACTGAACTCACAAGCACATGAACATACACACACATAATTAAAAATAGGAATTAAAAAATAGAATCATTTCAAAGTTTTCTTGCAAGGTTAACACCCAGAGCACTCCTTTATGCTGAGTGAATAGAACCCCAGCTGTAATTGTGAATTTCCCAGTCATTTTTTAAAACTGGTCCACTTCAAAGTCTGGTTATTTAGCACCTAGCTCCAGTAACATGACTTAGTCCAAACATTGCCTCCAATAAATCAATCAAGAAACCCAAACTCTTACTTCCTCACAGAATAAAAAACCTCCAAGTCTAATTCTAACCAGACTATTTTCAATGAGTCCTAATGCATATAAATATTGATGAAAGCTAAGTACCTTATCCCTTCAAAAGGTGCTAAATACTGACACAGCCCATGTTGTATGTGCATAGTATCTTTTTCTTTGTTTGTTTATTCATGGGCCTTTTTGTTTGTTTGTTTGAGATGACATCTCTTGTAGCCTAGGCAGGCCTAGAACTCACTAACGTAGCCAAGGATGAATCTGAATTTCTGATCCTCCTGTCTCAACTTTCCCAGTACTGGAATACATGCATGTATCACCCCACCTGGGTTTATGCAGTGCTGAAGATGGAACCCAGGACTTCCCACATGCCAGGCAAGTATTCTACAAACTGAGCCATATCCCGGCATATCCACAAATTCATCTAGTTATCACAGTTTATATATTTTAAAGCCTGTCTCCTCTGCTGGACTTGGAGCTCTGTGAGGGCAGGAAGCAAGCCTGTCCTGCTGTCACCATATGGCTCAACTCTGGTCCCAGGCTCAGCATGGCACTTACTCCATAAAGAGCTACTAGATAAAATAATGAATTAAGTAGATCTGGCCATCCTGGTTGGATCAGGGAGCACCTCAGGTTTCTGTCCTCACAAGCAATGGTCCCAGCTTTCTAGGTTATTGGAAATGACCCTTATATATGTTTCAGATCAAGTGCCTAAGCAATAATTACGCTGGCAGAAGGAAATCCACTCAAGGGGTTTGGTGTATTAATTACTTTCTGTTGCTGCAATAAATATCATGAGTGACTTATAGAAGGAAAAATTTATTTTGACTTACAGTTCCAGAGGGAGAACCCATACTGGTGGGAGAAGAATGGCGGTGGGGGGCTAGACCAGGAAAATGAGATCACACCTTCAGCTGCAAGTATGAACTGGAGGCGAGGCAAGGCTATGAACTTTCACAGTGAAAGACTTCCTCCAGCAATGCCACACCTCCTCAGCCTCCCCAAAGAGGGCCACCAGTTGGGGACCAAGTGTTCAAATACGAGACTATGGGGGCATTGCTCATTCAAACCACCACACTTGGGTAGGTGATTGCTTGGAGAATGCAAGGAGACAGCCACCATCCCTCAGACCGGATGGAGTTGGAGGTTGATGAATATGTGCAAGACGTTATTTTAGTCAAGGTTCTCAAGAGGAACAGAACCTGTATAATGAATTTTGTTTAATTTAAATTTTTTTTAGAATTTCGTACATGAGTACTGTATTTACATCATTTCTACTCCTTTCCAATTTCTCCCATGCCCCCAAACTCACTCCCAACTTAATGACCTCTTCTTCTTAATTATTATTGTTACACATACACACACACACACACACACACAGAGAGAGAGAGAGAGAGAGAGAGAGAGAGAGAGAGAGAGAGAGAGAGAACCTCCAGAGTCCATTTAATATCGCTCATATGTACACGTGTTTAAGGATGACTACTTGGGACTGGATAACCTATGGGAGAGCTCATCCCAGGAGAAAGCGGATTCTTCCTCTCTCATCAGTCATTGATTACCTGAAGCTTTTCATCTAAAATGAGGTCGTGTGAGACTTTTCTCCTTCCATGTTGGCATGTCAACGGATGTTGTCTTTATGCAGGTCTTGTGTAGGCAGCCGTACTGTTGAGATTTCATGGGTGTAGCTTCCCTGCATGTCCAGCAGCAGGTGTCCTGGTCCCCGGGGATCTATAATCATCCAACCCGTCCCCCACCCGATTTCCAGGATATTCCCTGAACCTTATGTGTAAAGGTTGCATTATAGATGTGTGGCTTAGGGCTGGACACCTCCTAGTCCCCTTTTCTTTACATTTTGACTAGTTGTAGATCAACTACTGCAAAAAAGAAGCTTCTTTGATGAGTGGTGAGAGGCACACTTGTCTGTAAATATAAGGATATGTATTTAGAATACAGTAAGAAGTTACTTTGGTCTAGGAAGTAACAGAAGTAGGTTCTTCTCTAGGGTCTATGACCTCTCCAGCCGTGTGTACATGGCTATGGTTACAGTACAAGCATGATTTCCCTCCCTCCCTCCCATCAAGTGGATCTTAAGTGCAATTAGACAACTGTTGATTATTCCAAAGGTAGAAGAGCTACTACTGCACCAATAGAGATAGTTTGCTGGGTTGGTCATTGTGGTTTTGTAGACTTTACAGCTTGGTAGGGTCATTGATTGGTTTCTCCTTTGATGGCTTGCTTAGTATCTTCTGATACTAGGCTTCCAGATGAGTTCCAGCTCAATTGCTCCAAATCCTGCATCTGAAGTATGTTGCATCTTCAGCAATAATGTCTTACCTTCAGGTTCTGGGAGGCAATCAAAGGCGGTGGCAATAGGCTGTATTATTTTGGAACTCTCTTGGACTGCCCTGACCAACAACTCTAAAGGATGTTTCCCTCCCTGGCACTGTGATTTTTGTTATACGGTCATCAACTACACACATACACTCACATTCATATTATATGTGTATTTTTCAGTAGGCTTATTAAATACTACATTTCCCTCTTTTCACACCACTTAAACGTTATCTTGCTTTCCTCTCTCTGGTATTGCTTGTTTCTCTGTGTCTGGGTTACCTCACTTAGTATAGCAGTTTCTAGTTGCATCCTGTGGATTTCATGATTTCATCTTTCTTTGCCACCGGGTAGAACTCCATAACTTAAATGCAGCACGTTTTCAATATCCATTTATCAGCTGAGGGTCATTTAGGTTGTTTCCTTCCTAGTTATTGTGAAAAGAGTCAGTTTTGTGTGTGTATGTTTAGGGTTTTAATGTCTTCTCGCTTCATTGTTCCCTCAATCAGGATGAAGTGTCCTTTACCTCTTCTGATTAATTTAGTTGGAAGTCTACTTTGTCAGACAGTGAGATAGTAGTACCTGCTTGTTTCCTGGTCCCATTTTTAAAAATTTTCTTGGAATCCTTTCTTCCATTTTTTTTGCTCCACAATGGTACCTATCCTTGAAAGTAAAATGAATTCCTTGTAGAGAAAAAACAATGTATTTCTTACTTCATTCAACTAACCTGTGTCTTTTGATTGCAGAATTAAGGCCATTTGTATTTGAAGTTTGTATTGAAAGGTGTGTATTGATTGCTCTTTTGTTGTTTTTTCTGCCCGCATTCTTAGTCCTATTTTGTGTTTCAGTCATTGTAGTTTGTTTGTTTCCTTTCTATAGCCTCTTGGCCGTGCTTATTCTGTTCTTCTCTCTTAAGTATTTCTTCTGGTATTCTCTGCAGGACTGGTTTGGTAGACATGAATCTTTTAGCCTGTTTATATCATGGATAGTTTTTCTTTCTCTTTCAACTACAGTAGATAGTTTTTCTGGGTAAAATAGTCTGAGCTGGCATCTGTGGTCTTCCTTTAGAACTTGGAGTACATTGCTCTAGGCTCTTCTGGCTTTTAAAGTTTCCATTGAGAAATCAGCTGTTATTCTGATGTGTTTTCCTTTATATGAGAGTTGTGATTTTTTTTTATCTTGCAGTTTTTCTGCCCTCTCTTTGTTATGGAAATATACTTATTGTTTTAACTTTATTATACTATGCGAAGTTTCTTTTCTGGCCATATCTATTTGGTCTGCTGTGTGCTTCTTGTATCTGTATGGTTATGTCTTTTCTTGATTTGGGCAAGTTTTCTTCTTTCCTCTTGAAGATCTGGCCTATGCCATTGGTCTGGGATTCTTTTCCTTCTTCTATGCCTCTTACTCATAGATTTTGTCTTTTCATGGCACCTTAAAGTTCCTGCATATTCCTTTCCTATGACTCTCCCCCACCACCCTTCATAGTCTTTGGTTGAATGATCCAGTTCCTCTACTTTATCTTCAGGTTCTAATAGTCTGCCTTCTACTTGATCCAGTCTGCTGATAAGGCTTTTCTTTTTTTTTTTTTCGGTTGGATTATGAGTCATTCATTCAAGCCCAACTTCATTTCATCTTGAGTTTTCTTCAGCATTTCTATCTCTTTACTCAGTTTCTGCCCTGAATTGCCTTAGTCATTTTGTTCAGCTTTTTATTTGTGTTCTCTTGGACTTCACTCAGAAATTTATTCCTATCCTCTTTAAGTTATTCACATCTTCGTGGAGCTCAATTTGTTCCTTTAAATTCTGTGTCCTGGGATTCATCTAGGTAATTCTCATTAAATAACATTCCTTTAGGACGAATGGGTTTGGAAGGAAACATATTGTCTTACCCTTTCGTACTGTTTGTGTTTTGTGATGTGATGTGGGCCTGTGGACATCTTTCGTTGGTTGAGTCTGAGTAGAGATCTTAGCCTGTGTCTGTTGAGTGGAAATTTAGCTCTGTTTTTGTTGTTGCCTAAGCTTAGCTAATTGCAGATCAGGTATGAAGAGGTAGTAGGTCAATCCTTCAGACACTCAGGGTTGATAAGTTATTTTATGTGTATTAGTGTTTTGCCTGCATCTGTGTAAGGAGGCCAATGCATGCAATGTCCTCAGAGGCCAGAATAGGGCATCGGATCGCCTAGAACTGGACTAAGGGATGGTGGTCTAGCTGCCCTGTGGGTCCTGCCCTGTGGGAATTGAATCCAGGTCTGCAAGAGCAGCCAGTGCTCTTAACTACTGAGCCATCTCTCCAGTCCCTCGGTGTTGATTTTTAATTGAAGGGACTCCAATTCATTGATAACCAAGAAAAGCATGTGAATATGACTTCTAATAGCATCTGCCTTCACTGGTGCACAAGCTTCATTATCTGACCTAGGGCTGGGAGTGTGACATGCAGGTGAATGAGCCAGGATCAGTGGTACTCACCAGGCTGAGCTGGTGCACAAGCTGCATGACCCCAACTAGGCCTGAGAATGTGGGACGGCACGGGAGAGTGCCGGTGGGGGTTCTCTCACCAGGTTGGACTGGTGCAAGGACTATGTGACGAGAGCTGGGTCTTCTAGGATTGTGGGGACAGCAAGGGTGGCTGAGGATCTTGGGCACTCACCTGGCTGGGCTGGTGCATAAGCTTCATGACCCCACCTAGTCCTGGAGGTTTGAAGACAGCTTGAGAGGGCAAGATTCTGGGAAGCTTACCCAGCTGGGCCAGTGCCCAAACTCAAAGTGAATACATATTTAAAGAGGATTTATTAGGTTGGCTTACACAGTATGGTTCAGATAGTCCAACAATGGCTGTCTCACACCAGAGAGGCCAAGAACCTGGTCATTGCTTCATCCATAAGGCTGGATGTCCCAGAAATCCCAATCTGGTGCTGAAGGCCTGGAGGATTCCTGGAAAACTACTCGTTTTCAGTCTATGTTGGAAGCCCAAAGAAGCTGGTTCTAACATCAGCAAAGGAATGCGGCAACAACAGAACAGATGAACTTGCCAACAAGAGTAAAGGCAAGCAGAAAAAAGCTAAATGTTCTCCTGTGTCCTCTTACCTAGGCTGCCATGAGAAGATTCTACCCACATCTGATCAAGAAAATCCTTCACAAGAGTTCCCACAAGCTTGCCCTATAGTTCATTCCAGATCTAGTCAAGTTGACAACCAAGATTAGCCAGGACAGATGCACATCAAGGGACACACCAGGGCAGACTGGCCCAGTTCTGAGGCAAGAGTGGGCTGCTGGTAGGAGCCCCACTGAGGGGTGGGGTAGGAGTGGGCAGATGGGAAAACTCTCCAGCTTCGCCTCCAGGAGAGCCATGGAATGATGGCTAAATCCTTACTTCCACTTGCCAGCTTTTCCGGGATCTTCATGCTGGTGGCTGAAGGACCAGAAATCCCTCAAAATCTCTCCTCTCTCCCTTCACCAGACCAACATGCCAAGGTCTTCTTCTTCTTAATACACCTCCCCATACCTGCTCTTGCTCTCCTATCATTAATAATATTCTAGAAAGAACCCCCAGCCACCAGCTGTCACTCATTCTCCTGGTTATCCATCTTCTACCCATGAGGGGAACTTCAGGCTTCTCTTGTTCAAAGTTATTTATGTTCCTAAATCAGTCTCTCAGCACCTTTTTGGGATCTCTAGTTCTTTTGAAGCTTAATAAAATGTTAGGATTCCCTTTCCAAGGGAAACACACTTGTAGCCACATAAATATTTGCATATAATTTAAGGAATGTGTGTATCTTCTGAAATACTCCCTCAATTACAGGTTAATAGTTTTACTGTTTGTATGGAATCTGGAGTTGTGTGTGTGTGTGTGTATACATGGGTGCAGGTGCATATGTGTGGAAACAGAGGTCAGCCTCAAGTATTTTTCCTCAAGAGCCATTCACATCATTTTTTGAGGCAGGGTCTCTCAGCAGGATCTGGGGCTCAATGATTAAGCTAGGCTGGTTGATCAGTGAGCCCCAGGGATGTGCGCATCTCCACTCCACCCCCAGCTCTGGGATTATAAGCATGCTGTCATGCCTGGATTTTTACATAGGTGATGAGAATTGAACTCAGGTCCTCATGTCTGGGCCACATGCACTTTATGAAGTAAACCATCTCCCTCCATCTCCACCCTGATGGCCTTTTATTCCAACTTGTAAATCAAGTCAATTTATTAAATAGAGCCTGATGACTGCAGGATGTTTTATTTTTTAATTCTTTGATACTTTCATACATGTGTTTAATGTATTTTGGTTAATTTTACTCCACATTCCCTTCTGTCAGGCCCTCCCATCCTGACAAATGCTTTCTTCTTCCCAATAGGTCTCCCTCCCACTTTCATGTCATTTTGTTTTGTCATAACCCACTGAATTTAATTAGGGTTTCTTCATGATCATGGGTGGAGGTTATTTACGGGAACACAGGCAACCTGCCAGGAGCTACACCCCTGTAGGAAATGGCTCTTCCTCCCCAGAAACCATTCATTGCCAATAGCTTCATCAGCCTCTTTTAAACTATCTTTGATAAAGAACATGGGCTTCAGAGCCAGACTGCTTACTGTAAGGTCTGGCTCCACCCTTCCAGGTTACAGGAACTCAGACTTCTCTGTTCCTCAATTTCCCAAAGTATAAAAAGATAATAACAACATCCAACTTAATAGACTGTGTGACACTTACAGGCTTACAGGGTTCATTCAGATCCAGCATTTAGAGCAGCATTTGGCATGGATAATATACTCACAGGAACATCATCCTCCTCTTCATTATGAGTTTACCTGTTTATTCTCTCCAATAGTTCCATATCTGACTTACAGATATACACTGAGGGCTGCACATTTTATATATATATATATATATACATATATATATATATATAATATATAAATATATATATATAATATTTACATATATTATATATATATTTATATCACTGATCAAATCATATATATATTGTTTATTTTTTGTGTGTATGAATGTATCGCCTTGTGTATCTAAGTGCACCTGTGTTGTGCAATGCCCGTGGACATCAGTAGAGAGTGTTGGAGCCCCTGGAACTGGAGTTATAGATGGTTGTTAGCTGCCGTGTGGGTGCTGGGAATCAAACTCAGGTCCTCTGCAAGAGCAGCCAGTCCCCTTAACCATTGAGCCATCTCTCCAGCCCCTGTGTATTATATTTTTTAAAAGAAAAATTCATTGATAATTGTGTTCCTCTCTTGCTGTAACATAATACTTGACCTGAACAACTTGGACAGAGGTAAGATTCATTTTAGTGCACAGTATCAGAACTTTTGATCCCTAGTTCTTGGCTCCCTTGGTTCTAGGCCTATGCTGAGGCTGAACATCATAGCAACCAGAGCACATGGTCAAGGTGCTTACCTCCTTGAGGAAAAAAAGGAGAGGGAGCAGGAGGTAGGGAAGACGCCCTGGACAAGATACAGGACCTCAAGATTCTCCCCGACATGTCCTCCAGCTAGGCTCCATCTCCCAGAATCTCAGACCCTCCCAAACCAGTGCCACCTCTCTGAACCATGTCTTTAATATATGAGTCCTTTGGGGGCCCCTTCAAAACCAGACCACAACAATTATATTTAGAAATAGGAGCTCACATGATTAGCTGAGCTTTCAGTTTCTCTTAGAAAATCACATCTGACAATGGTGTCTCCACATCTCCCTGACTTTGGTCTTGACTGAGTAGTTGTTCAGTTCACTATGGTTCCCACCAGTCCCCAGCACTAAAGTATGGAGTCACTGCACTTGCATAGCCACATCCCTTACGGTCAAGAAACAGTTCTTGTTCTTGTGCCCATGAAAATGAAACTCACACTAAGAAAGTCATTTTTAATATATAGTTCTCAGTACTGCAGATCAAATTTAAGGTGTCATATATTACATACTGAATTGCATGTCCAGTCCAGTAATTTATTTTAAAAATAGAAGGGCATGACTGGAGAGATGGTTCAGCATGGTTGAGAGCACTGGTTGCTCTTGTAGAGGACTGGGATTCAGTTCCATTACCTACATGATGGCTAAGCAATCATCTGTAATTCCAGTTCCAGGGTATCTGACTCCCTCTTCTGGCCTCTGCAGGCACTACAGACACACAATGCACATACATCCATACAGGCAAAAACACCCATACACATAAATAAAATTAATTTTGAAGAATTTAAAAATAACTAGGACAGTAAATAGCAGTCAATAAAAATGTTTGCTTTGCAAGCATCAAGATCTGAGTTCATTGCCCCAAAACCAATACTTTAAACAAGCATTCACTGGTGATGTAGCTCAGTGGTAGCACACTTACCTAGCACACATGAGCACTTTTATCCCAGTGTTGGGGAGAAGGAAACAGGCCGACCCCGGGGGCTCACTGACCAGCCAGTCTAGCCTACTTGCTGAGCACCAGACAAATAAGAGACTCAGTCTCAAAGAAAAGAAAAGAAAAAAAAAAAAAAAAAAAACGGTGAAAGGCGTCTGTGGAAAGACACTCAAAGTTACCCCCAGCCTCCACATACACTGGTACCCACACACTCATACGCACCTGCACAAATGAACACACACACACACACACACACACACACACACAGAACTTAGGTTAATGAGTGAGTAAAGACTATGTCTAAGGGTTTCACATCACAAATAGCTTCCTGCTCTCTTGCTGGACTGCCTGGCTCTTGCAGGCAGTTAAGCTGTCTATCACTGACTCTGCAGGATGTGTTGATGAGTCTGTTTTCTTCCAAGTCCTGTTGTGGTAGCAATAACAGCTCCAGATAAAATCCTAACAGAGGTCATGTTTCTCCTTCCTGTCACCAATGGCCTTTGGTCCCTACATGCTGCTCAGGGCCCTTTCACTTCTGCCTCCTGCCTAGAGCTTCCCAGGGGAGGCAGGACCCCTTGTCTGTGTGGAACTCCTGAATCTGCTCAAAAAGAATGCAGCTGATCAGTGCTCTGTAGTGGGAAATGCCTCTGGTTGCTTGGTTATTACTCATATTGCAACCATCCTGACAAGAGCGAAGATACCCTGAAGAGACACCAGTGTCCTTTTCTGTGGCTTTCAGACTACTGGAACACTGTACCCCAGAGAATTAGGCTCTCATGCTGGGAGAAAATGCTGGGAGCCTGGTTGGGGAGCCAGAAGGGGAGCTCTTCTCTCAGGAAAAGATTTTACACAGTTATAAGAACCTGTCAGACCATCTTGCAGGAAAAACTGGAATCCAGACAGTGATGGGCGGACCACACCTTGACCCAGGCTGCTTAGCTATGCAGGCCTCTTGCCCTCTATTTAGACCTAAGCCTCCTGTGGGGGCCTCAAACATGGACTTGGGGGAGGGTCACAGGACCTCTTTGCTCCTCTTCGTAGTGTGACTACGTTGACTAAATCTCTCTTCTCTTTTGCTTGTCTGGTTAGTTGGTTTGTTGAGGACAGGTGACCGACTGTGACTTGTTCGGACTGCTAGGGTCAGGTTTGGACCCTAACAGCTCCACAAACAAAGAGCCCGTTATTTTATTTTACCTCAGATCATTTACTTATTTTCATTTCATGCGTATGAGTACTTTGCCTGCACTACATGTGTACTTGGTGCTGGCAGAGGCAAGAGGGGCGTTTTAGATCCCTGGAACTAGAGTTACAGATTGTTGTGAGACCCCACGTGGGTGCTGGGAATGTATCTAGGTCCTCTCTGCAAAGCAGCAAGTGCTCTTAACTGCTGAACTGTCTCTTCAGCCCCCTTTAAAAAAAACTTTATTGCATTTTATGAGTGTGTGTGTGTGTGTGTGTGTGTGTGTGTGTATACGTGTGGGTGGCCCACCACAGCATGTGTGTAGATGCCAGAGACAGCTTGTCGAAGTCATTTATCTTTCCACCATGTGAGTTCCAGGGATCAAACTCAGGTCTTTAGGCTTGATGGTAAATTCATTAACTCACTGAAACATCACTCAGACCTTCCCCTCAGATGATGTCTGAACTTAGTACCAAGACCTTCACAGAAAATGCCTCACTTTCAAGATGTGTCCTCTGACAGTGGAAATATCAGTGGGTTTGGCAGGTCATGGAAGGAGATATATTTAGACCAAGCCCTGCTGAGTGCCTGTGGCCTTCAGGCACTGCCAGTCACCTGCCGTTTGCTGGACACCAAGGGATGTATCTATTTCCTATTTGCTACCATGTATTTAGTAGCTTAAACCCGCGCACATTTATGATGTCATGTTTCTGGAGATCAGAAATCCAGGGACAGCATGGCTCAGCTGGATCTTCTGTTAAGGTCTCTCAGAAGTGAAGCCAAGCTGCTGGCAGGCCTGCATTCCTTTGGAGGAAGCTCTGGAGATGGTCTGCTTCCAAGGTCGCTAGGTTGCAGGCTGAAGGCTGTTCATTAGAGTTGTGGGACTGAGGTCCCTGTTTGTAGCCGGGGACTTGTCTCTTCTAGTCCCGGAGGCCACTGCACTGCTTCTCACTGTCCCAGTGAGCTCTACAGAAACAGCTCAGTGACTGCCCCTACACCAAATCTCTCTGACTACATTCTAGAAAGTTCCCTGCTGTTTTTGTGTTTTACAGAGACTGGAGCTGGAACCCAAGACCTCGTGCATGGTAGGCAAGCACTCTACCACTGAGCTATGTACCAGCACCGCTCTGCTATGAAGAGCTCCTATGATCCTATTGACTCCACTAGGACAGTCTCCCTAAGATTTGTAACTTTAATCATATCTTCAGAGTTTTTGTCAAGTGATTCTACTTACAGGTTCCAAAAACTAGAGTATATGTATATTTTAGTGGCATCTTCCCACCCACCGCTCTGGGCAAGGAGGCGGAGTGATGGCATGGATTTGCACCATTTCTCTGACACTGGGACTGTGGGCAAAGCTGTTCACTGTCCGAGTTCCAGTTTCCATCTTTGTAGAGGAAGGATGGGAACCAGGGCTTTGCAACCTTGTCATCATCAAAGTTTACACTTTCAGCTTAAAGTAAAATTACATATGCAAAGGAAAGTCATCAACTCAGCAGACACATATGTCACTGTTACGACTCTTGTGCCACACAGTACATCACTCTTGTGTTGTACTTTTCCTCTGTCCCTTCCAGTAGCTCTCTAGCAGAAACAGCCCCAGCAAAGCTAGTTAATAACATGGGCTCTGGAGCTGGATTTCCTGAACCTAAATGCTAATTCCTCTATTTACTCTGTGGCCCTGAGCAAATTACTAAACTTTATATTCTAGGTTCATCCATAAAATAAGAAGAGTAATGTCAGGGCTGGGGATGTGGCTCAGTTGGTACAGTGCTTGCCTAGCATGTACCTAGCCCTGGGTTTCATTCTGAGCACCACATAAACCAGATATGGGCATAGTGGCACACACCTGTAATCCCAGCACTCAGGAGGTAGAGATAGGAGGATCAGAAGTTCAAGGTTATCCTCAGCTATATAGTGAGTTCAGAGCCAGTCTAGGATAAATGAATGCATGAATAAGTGATTAGATAAATCAATCCATATTTTTAAAGAGTTGCATCTGCTCCATAGAGTTGTCACAAGGAATAACTGAGCTTCTACATGCAAAGTGCTTGGCAGTCTGTCTGGCACACCCTGGCAGCTGCTGCCATCATTGGCATCTGCCTCACCCTCAGCAACCATGCTACCTCCTCCAGTGGGTCCCTCACAGCCCGCTCTGCCGTTACCTACTGCAGATCTTGTCTGTGTGCTTATTAGATGTATTTTCCTCCTCTCATTATTAAATGGAAGCTATGCTGTGGAAAAGAGTCGCTCACAATCCATTTTCCATTACTTACGACGTCATCAAGCATTCATTTGGTAAATACACAGGAACCCTGAGGATAAAGGGGTGTCTCCTTTGAATGTCATGCTTTCTACGTGGTCCTTCTCTCCTTCCCCAAAGGGAAGTAGCCTGAGGTCTGGCAGTATCAAGTATTTCTGTAGGTGTGGAAAGTAGAAATGCCCAGACCATGTAAAAGGATATGGCCCCCACAGACGGCAGCGTGGGCAGGAGCTACTAAAGCAGAAGATGAGCATTTCTCCTGACCCAGCAGTTTCCTTTCTCAGAAGACACCTGAGACACGTCTGCTCAAGGAGTTTGAAAATATGGTCATCATCACATTCTCCATGACCACAAAACATGGAGCGGCCTAAGAATGGGCCAACAGGATGTGATGTTCCTCACTCACAGTGCAAGAAATGAATGTGGAACCCGCACATGTCTTTTAAAAGATATTTCATTCATTATTTTTATTTTTATGTGTATGAGTGTATTGCCTGCATGCATGTAAGTGCATTGTGTCATGCAATACCCTCAGAGGCCAGAAGAAAGCAACAAATTCCTCTGGAACTGAAGTTACAGAAGGTCCTTAGTTGCCATGTAGGTAATGGGAATCCAACCCTGGTCCTCGACAAGAGCAGCCAGTGCTCTTAACTGCTGAGCCATCTATCCAGCACCCCCTGTATCTGTTTTTGTTTGTTTTTTAAATTTTACTTATCCTTTTTTATTTTGTCTTATGTGTATAAGTGTCCTGGTTGCATGTGTATAAGTGGACCGTGCCATGCAATGCCCGAGGTCAGAAGAGTGTGTTAGATCCCCCTGGTACTGGTCTTATGGACTTATGGTCAACTGCCATGTGGGTATCTGTCTAGCCCCTTATCTGTTTTATATATATCTATATCTATATCTATCTCTCTATATATATACATTCACATACACATATATGTATATAGTTTTGTTTTTGAGACAGAGTCTCCTTGTAGCCCCAGCTGACCAGGAACCCACTATGAAGATCAGGCCTCAGCCTCTTGAACACTTGCTTAAAGATATGCACCACCATGCTTGGTTATATTTTTCATGTTTTTATTTGGACCTTACAGAGTTTTAAAATCTTTGTGAGGGGCAGGTTGGCGTGCTTGTGTGCACATTCACATGCACAGGCGGGCACTAGTGGAGATCAGTGGTCAACATCAGGTGTCTTCCTCAGTCCCTTCTCCACTTTGTTTTTTGAGGCAGTGTCTCTCACTGAACCTGGAGCTTGCTGCTTGGGCTAGACTGGCTGGCCAGCGAGCCACTTGGATCCACATGTCTCTGTTCCCCCAGCACTGGGGTAACAGGAGCACACTATTATGCCTGACTTTGTATGTGGGTTCTGGGATCCGAAGTCAGAATCTCATGCTAGTACAAAACACACTTTCCCCACTGAGCCACTTCCCCAGCTCTTGTATTTTTTATGTTTTAATAAGAATAGCAAACTTGGGACTAGAGAGATGGCATAGAAATTGAAAGGGACTGCTGCTCTTGCAAAGGACCCTGGTTTGGTTCTCAGCACCCACACTGGGTAGCTCACAACCCTTTGTATCTCCAGTTCCAGTGGATCTGATGCCCTCTTCTGGCTTCTATGGGCACCTGCATGCACATGATACATATACAGACATGTGGTACATCTACAGACAAGCAGGCACACCACACATTACATACACATACACATAAATAAAACAAAAATTAAAATACAAACCAGAATGGAAGACTACCAAACTTGCTATAAGTCAAGCTCTGTTTTTCATTTAATTTTCACAATGATGTTATGATACAGGTACTGTTCTTACCCCTTTCTTATAGAGGACAAACCGATACACAGAGAAGCTAAGTAACTTTTCCAAGATTATCCAGTGGCTTTGGCACTTGAATCAAGGTAAGCTGATTCCTGTGTAAGTAGGATTAATTCACTGGGCTATACAGTGATACAGATGACTGAGAAAAACACCTGATGTTGACCTCTGACCTCCACCAGTGCCCACCTGTCATGTGAATGTGCATACAAGCATTCTTTTCTGTAATGTTCATGATATAGTGATATAATACGTCATATCTTCATATAAAAATAATATTCGCTAAGGGCTTTTAAATTTCAGAATCCAGAGCACTTGATAGAATTTTAGATAGTTTAGAATAGTATACAACCATAAAAAGTTGGTCTTTCTGGGTCAATTCAGTCTTGTTTACCTTGTTTTCCCAGTGCTTAGCATAGCACTTTGCACTTATTAAGACTTCATTAAGTACTGGGAATACATTAATAGCATTCATGCATTGCCTGCCTTAGTCTGGCTGCAAGTAGGAGAAAGCCCTTTAGGCTCCTTACTCCCCAACCCCAGGCCCTGTGACCCCAGGACACTGGCTGGGTAGCTGCAAAGGCTCAAGTATCCTGGAGCAGAAAGATAGAGGTCTGGGAGTCTGAGCAACAAAGTTGGGGGTTCCTGTAAGAGCAGTGAGAAAGCTTTCAAAACAGAGACAGCTCCTTGATGACAAATGAGCATATCGACGTCACAAGATGCAAGATCAGCACCAAAAGCTCAATCGTTTTAAAAGTGATTTCAGTGTGTAAACAATGAGCAGTTAGGTCCAAAAAGGAAAATTACAATGTCATCTACAATCACTAAAATATCCTAAGGCATAAGCCTAACAAAATTAATACAGAAGCTATATATGGAAAATTATAAAGAACTGATGAGAATTTAAAAAGACCTAAGTAAGTAGAGAGAGACAATGCTCATAATACAGATTTGACTGTGTAAAAACGCCAGATCTTCCCAGATTGGTTCACAGACAACACAATTTCTCTAAGAACCTAGACAGTGACTTCTTTTTTTTAAGAAATAAAAACTTCTATGATGTTTGAGAAGGCAAAGCAGCTAAGATGGTGAAGGAAGAAATGAGGCGGCTGCAGGTTTCCTCTGAAGTTAAAGCTTGTTGTATGCTTATAGTAATCAGGACTAGGAGAAAGGCAGAGGGATAGGCACCAGCAGTTAAGAGCACTGGCTGCTCTTGCAAAGGACCTGGGTTCAATACCCAGACCCCACATGGCAGCTAACAACCGTCTGTAACTCCACTTCCGGGGTATATGATACCCTCTTCTGACCTCCGCAGGCTCTGCACTGACATACATTGCAAGCAATACACTCATACGCATAAAAATAAAATATTAAAAAATGAACCCCAGCACTGCAAAAACAGCTAAAAAATCAGACCCACCAAAACATATCTGGCTATATTTTTACAAAGATACAAAAAAATCAGTCATCCACAGATGAAAATATATAGTTCTAACCCCTTAAACATTATACAAAAATCAGCTCATAATGGATCATAGAATCAAATGTAAAGTGCAAAACTATAAAGATATGAGAAGACCCAGGGTAAAAGCATCACGGCCAGCGTTGAGGCAGAGCCACTGAATATAACCTCAGGGACACAATCCCCAAGACGAAAGAACCAGTTCAGAAGATGAAAAGAGGGTCATAGCCTGTGAGAAGATATTTGCAAAAGAAAATAAGGACATGTATCCAAAACATATAAAGAACTTTTAAAACTTAATAGTAAAAAATGATGTTCCAGGGCCAATTACATGGCTCACTGGGGAAGGTACTTGCTGCCAAGCCTGAGGACCTGAGTTTGAGCCCTGGGACACACATGGCCAAAGGAGAGAATCAAAGTTGTCCTCTGACTTACAGAGACACACACACACACACACACACACACACACACCCGTGGCACTGGTGCCCACCCCGACTCACATGCACAGACATGCACGCATAAACACAAAAAACAATATAATTTAAAAACTAATAAAAGAACATCCCATTAGAAAATGGGCCAAAGACATGAACAAAATGTATAGACAGTAGATAACATGTGAAAAGATGCTCTGCATCTTTGGCCTTTAGGAAATGCAAAGTAAAGACACAATGAGATCCGGCTACCCAGCTGTTAGTATGGCTCAAATAAAAAATTTCACGCACAGTAAATGTTGGCATGGCTGTGTAGTCCCCGTGCCTTGCTGGTGAGAATGTAGATTTGGCAAGCATTTGACTGTTTCTTATAAAGTTAAGTGCACAGGAGACACTGAGAAGGTAAAAATGCTTGTTGTATAAGCCTGAAGACCTGAGTTCCATCTGCAGAACTCAAGGTGGAAGGAGAGAGCCAAGTCAACAAAGCTGTCCCCTGATCCTCCACATGCGCACATGGTATACACGTCACCACACATATGCACACATGCATACACACTAATAATAATAGAATTAAAAATTTTTACATAAAATGTTCACTCACTATGTGCCACAGTCATGGCTCTATTGTACATTCCTATTAAACATGAAAGTGTATGTCCATACAAGAACCTGCATATGAATACTCACGGCAGCTGCATTTGTAACAACCTTAAACTAGAAACAATCCAAATGTTCTTCAACAGACAAGTGGATAAACCAACTTGGCCACAGGAAGCAATGAACTGTTAATATATTCAACTCCTTGGACAGATCTCACGGACATTATGCCAAGAGAAAAAAAGCCAATTACAAAGAGTTATATACTACATAGTATCATTTATAAAATATCTCAAAATGACAAAATGTTATAGATAACAGGTCAGTGGTAAGCAGGGATTAGGGATGGAGACAGTGTGACAGTCAAGGGGTTGAATGGGAAGTGAGGATCCAAGAACAAGTGGTGGATTCCTTTGTGGTAATAGAACGAGTCCTTTTCCTGATGATGATGAAGAAGGGGAGGATGATAGCAATTGTGCTGATATCTATATATGATGGAACTCTAGATTATAGGCCATCCAAAGAATGAAAATGATTGCACTGAAAACTGATACAGTCTCAATAAAGTGTGTCATTCAATGAACAGAGAGATGGCTTCCTCGTTTTAAAAGGTACTACCATTGTGAGATGGCGTTCCCAAGGAAGCTGGGTGAAGTTGCATGGCAACTCTATAATTTCTGCAACTTCCAGTGAATCTAAATTTATTTCAAAACAAAACTCCTTAAGAACCTTAAGTCTGGGGCTAAAGAAATGGCTCAGAGGTTAAGATCACGTACTGCTCTTGCAGAGGACCAGAGCTCCATTCCCAGCATCTACATTGGGCAGCTCACAACTACCTGTAACTCTAGCTCCAGGTGGTCCAACACCCTCTTCTGGCCTCCTTGGGCACCAGGCATTCATGTAGTGTACATACAGGCAAAACACTCATATACATAAAATAAACATAAATAAATCTCTAAAACACACATTTAAAACAAAATCTTTAAGGTCACTTTATTCATAAAAGTTTGGGGACAATAATGGAGCAATAAATGGCCATTAAAAAAGAGATGAAGTATCTTCATGGACCAGCCATCTGTTACTAGTGTTTCAAGTCTAATCACTGCATATAGCAAATAGAATGTAACAAGTGGATTTTAGAGAAGCAAATAACCTCAGTGTAGTGTTTCTTCTAGTCTGACTCTAAAGGTAAGATAGAAGATCCCAGACCTAGGTAGTTGTGCATAGGCACACAAGGCCTTATGACCTTGGGTTCCTGATTGGGCAGGTGTAAGGAGGCTCCAATTTCCTGCCTGAGAGAGATGAGTGACAGAGCTGGGGATTCCTGGAAGAGTCCTAAACAGGTGCAGTAGCAGGCACCAGCCAAGCCCAGGCCTGACAAAGGGCAACTGACCACTTGGCTGGGTTCTGGGAAGATGGGATCCCTTCTTTTTGCCTAAGTTGCTCCCCGCCCCCCACAAGCTATCTGGAACTCTGAATTTATTGCCCCCTCAGGAGCCTCTTAGGTCTGAGTTTAGATTGTAATTAGTTGTTGTATGATCTTAGGACAAGTCCCTTCACCCGACGGAGTTTCAGTGTGTAATGCTACAAACTGAGCTTCATAGCCTCTCAGCTTGTAGCCTGTGCACATACTGGGATCATTCATGTGAAAGGTGGCTCAAGGTGGGCCGATCATCAGTGTTAGGGAACACGATGCCTTTTGCCTTCTTTCGGTCAGATGCACACCCAGGTGCCAATGGAAAGAGCTCCAGTACTCTGGATGTGTTTCTTCTTTCCCACCAGTCATCTGGGCTAACATCTTTGTACCCAGGCCAAAGCAAGTCAGAACCAGCATTCAGGCTGATTTCAGATGCCTGCAAAGAGCAGTCAGTGAGGCATGGGCATGGCCTGAGCAAAATGCGGCCCATTGGTGGCAAGTCAGGCTGCCCAGATTCAAGTTCCAGCTCTTCCTCTTATCATCCTGCATGGACATCTTAAGGTCTGTTCTAAAAGGGGCAACAGAGATGGCTCAGTAGTTCAGAGCACCGGCTGCTCTTGCAGAAGATCCAGGTTCAGTTCCCAGCATCCACATAGCAGCCGATAACTGTAATTCCAGCTCCAGGAAATCCAACGCCCTCTTCTGGCCTCCACAGGTTCACTTACATATATGCAGGCAAAACACTTACATAACATAAAAAAAGAAATTTTTGTTATGATCTAGCAGAGGTCCCAGGTTCAATTCTCAGCACCCACATGATAGCTAACAACCACCCAAAACTCCAGTTCCAGGGGACCCTACACCCTCTTCTGACCTCCACAGACTTTGCACAACACAGGTGTACTTACATACATGCAGCCAATACACTCATACACATAAATTTTTTTAAATAATAAAATATTTTTTTAATTAAATAAAGTAAAAATAATGACAAAAAGCCCTGGCTCACAGAACTGTGAAACTATTAAATACATGCATAAATAGGATATGAAACCCCTACGCATCATGCTGGCATACCATTATCTTTTTGTTGTTATTGTTGTTTGTTTACTTTGCTTTTTTTTTTTTTTGAGCCAGGGTCTCCCTGAAACTCACTATGTAAACCAGGCTGGCTTGAATCTCATAGATATCTGCCGGCCTCTGCCTCCTAAATTCCGAGATTAAAAGTGTGCTCCACACACTCAGCCAGGCACACCACTGTCATCTTGGCTGCATGCACACACACATAAGAGAAGGACACAGCATTTGCAGGTGTTTTCAGCTGCAGGAGCTGCTTCCTCCACACTCCCGCCCCCACCCCCAGGCCAGGCCTTCTCTGGGAATCACTGATCAGCTCTCACAGCAGAATAAGGCAGCGGTCCTTGCCTGAGGTCCTCTGGGTGTATCTGTCCCCACAAGCAGCACCCTCCAGGGAGCATGGAGACTATCTATCTGGGTTACCTGCAGCCTCACCAGATGTATTCCCTGGAAACTAGGCCCCAGCGATCTAGGCCCAGTGACTTTCTCAAGTCAAGATAACATCCTCTGTGTCCTCAGATGCCCTGAGAGTCAGGTAGATGCCTGGGCATGCTGGGGAGGGAGGATGGAGTTTGCCTGTGACTGGTCAGCAGGCCAGCCTCACCTGGAAGGGGAGGGCGGTGCTCACCGTTCCTGTTCCAAAAGGACGATTCTTGCTGCCTTCTACTCTGCCCAAGACTTGAGTAGCCAAGACTCAGAAGCCAGAAGGAGCCTCACGAGGCATTTGGTCCAAAGCCCTCATTTTCCAGTGAGGAGACTGAAGTTCACTGCAGCCAGGCACATCAATGCGCAGGCCAAGGCAGAGAACCCCTGAAAGTTGATTTGTCAACTCCCTATCCAGTGCTCCCCGTCTACCCTCTGAACCCTGCCACAGAGTCAGAGATGCTTGAGTGGGTCCAGTCCTGGTTCTGTGAATTTCTGGTTATAGAAGCTATATATATATGTCTGCAGAAGCCACCTCTCTCTGCCTTCACTTCATCATCTGTGAAATGGGATCAAAACACACACCTCTCAGGCTGTTGGAAGACACCCCTAAGGCAATGCAAGACCCATGACTGAACATGGTAGACAATGCAAATGAGCAGGTATTCAGTGACCTTGCCTCTCATAGACCACATGCCAGCTATGGGCTCTGCACCTGTTCACTCGTGCCATCCTCCCGCCAGTCTCTGGAGGTCAGTGTTAGTTTATCCTCACTTTACAGGGCAATAGAGGCCCAGAGTCATTGAAGAGCTCACTGGATCCTGAGTTGGTGCTTTTACCTCTCCTGCTGTGACACCCCAGAGCCACTGAGAATGTAAGCAAGTAATAATGTGCCACAAACATCAGTAAAATGATAAGACTTAGATAGCAGAAATGCTGGAGGTAGAACCTGGAGCAGGTGCCCTTTGACGAGGAGACTCTAGAAGTGGTTCTCAGTTGGGACCTTAACAAAAAGATCTGTGTGTGCATGTGCATGAGCGCATGCATCTATCACAGCATGCATTTATCACAGCATGCACACATGTGGAGATCAGTGGACGATCTCAGGTGTTGATCCTTACCTGAGACAGGGTCTCTTGTTGTTTGGCATTGCATACATATACCTGGCTAGCTGGCCTCTGAGATTCTGAGGACTCCCTTGACTCTGCCTTCCATCTCCCTGTAAAGGCACGAGGATCACGGATGTGTAGTCTCGTATTTGATTTTACATGGGTTTTAGCAGTACACAGCAAGTACTTTACCCACTGAAACATCTTCACAACCCTCAGCTGGGATCTTTGAATACAATGGCAGGGGGGCGCTGGCCATCCTGATTCCAGAGGCCAACTGCTTGTATATAAGGACAGGTATCAGGGATAGGAAAGCTCCTGCAGCGCTTAGGACAGACTCAAAGAATTATCCTGCCACAAAGGCCAGCAGCCCCTCAACTGAGGAACTTGCACATTAGGAAACCTCTGGGGGTACTGCACAGATGAATCAGTTGCTAAAGTGCTTGGACATGATCCTCAGAACTAATGTTTTAAAAAAACTGATGTGGAAGTGCACACTTGTAATCTCAGCAATGGGGAACTGGAAACAGGAAGGTCTCCTGTGGGTTGCTAGCCAGCCAGCCAATTTGGCAAGTTCAAGGCTAGTGAGAGACCTATCTCAAAATACAAGGTAGATGGCCTCCACACACACATGTGCACCTACATGCATCTGTGCACACTCTAACAGGACTAGCTTGTGAGGAAGGACCTATGACCAGATGAGATGTGGGCCAAGAGGATCCAGGCACCTCTAGACTTCGGATGGCTAAAATGACCCCACACTTCTCTTCAGTTGTCTGGATAAAGAATAAAAGAATAGAATTCCATTAGGTCAATGTTTTCCAAACTTTAATACACAGAAAAGCATTCATTTTAATAGTTAAACAGTTTAATATGTGCTAGAAAAAATAACATACCAGATTGATAATTAAATGAAAAGTATTATTGTATTTAAGATGAGACCCATGAAAATGCAGTTGTCTCTTGGTGTCTCCATGGGCACTGGCTGCAAGGACCTCCAGAGATGCCAAAATGCATGGATGCTCAGGATGCTCTAATAAAGTGGCACAGTATTTGCCAGTAACCTACACATAGCCTTCCTACACTGAGCCATCTGCAGATTACTTATACCTAACACAATGCAAATGCTAGTAATCACTATACTGTATCGTTTAGGGAACAATGACAAGAAAAAGGCTATGTATGTTCAGCATGGAGACAACTGAAAAGATTTTCAGTGGTTGAATCACAGGGATGGAATGCAAGGGTACAAAAGACCAGCTATATTTGCTTGTTTTGTTTTGTTTTGTTTTAGGAAGTAGACAAAGTTAGCTAATAGGACCAAGGACTCATAGGAGTAAAAACTATGATATAACAAGTAATCTATCATCTATCTATAATTCATCTATCATCTATCTATATACATCTATCAATCTATAATGTATCTATTATCTATCATCTATCAATCTGTCTTCCATCTATAATCTATCAATCTATTATTGATCTATCATCTATCTATATCCATTATCTATCATCTATTTACCTATCATTTATCTATCATATATCATCACCTATTTATCATCTATCTATCATCTATATCAATTTATTATCTATCATCTATCCATCTATTATCTATTAACTTATTATCTATTAACTACCTCTAACTATCTATCCTCTATCTATCTATCTATCTATCCATCTATCTTGTCCTTTGACTTGCTTTAATTAGAGCTCCTGAAACCCTTGTTCTTTCCTAAGTAATAAAAATGAATAAAATCGAATTTTGTTATATCTGCTTTTCTTTTGTCCCAGAGCATGAAATAACCCCAGAGTGATAGAGGTGTCATTCATCACCAGCCCTTCTCAAATTCACCCAAGTCTGGCCTAGGAAAGGCTTTCTGGTCTACCAGATACTGTACATTAGCTGCCATTATTGCTACTTTGCATGTGTCCCCAAAGTTTAGACCTCAGTGAAGCAATACTAAGAGGTGGATCTTTAGAAGGTGTTAGGTCCTGAGGACTCTCTCTCTCCTCAAGGATACAGAGATGCTGATCTTGGAGGGTGTTGGTAACTGTCAAGTTCACATCTGGAATGGCCTTCACAAGCTCATATTTTGAGAGTTGTTGTTCCCAGCTGGTGGCTCTCTGTTGGGAGGCAGTGGAACCTTTAGGAGATAGGACTAGCTGGAGGAAGTGGTCACTAGGAGAGGGCCTTAGAGGCTGTGCGTGGTTCCTGGTTCCTGTCTTGTTCTCTGTTCTCTGGCGCATGACGCTGTGAGGAGGCACTTCCACACACTCCTGCCAGTCCACCATGCCCTCTCGCTATGAAACTGTGAGCCCGGATGAGCCTTACCTCGCTTAAGTTGTTTCTGTCAGGTAGTTTGGTTACAGTGACACCAAAGTCACTGATATAATAATCCAGGGAGCAGATTCCTGATAAAAAGGATGAGTCTGGCCCATGTGAGGTACTGGCACAAACATTCTTCGGCCCTTCCTGTTGGATGACACAAAACAAGAAGACCTTTCACCTGGAGCAGCCCAACTTTGTTTATCCCCATCTCTAGAACCATAAACCAAATAATTTCTGTCCCTTATAAACTATCCAGGCTCTAGCATTCTGATATAACTGTGAAACAAACCAAGATGCCTACCATCATTTGACATTCTGGGCAAGGCCCTCCGGGCAAAACACTGTCTAGAACTCAGTAGCAGCTGCTACTCTCCCTGCTTTAATTATCCCTGCTGTATCCTGAGAAGTTAATTATTTTGTCAGGTTACAACCCAGATCATATTACTGTTCCTGGAAACTCCTGAAATTTGGCTTTTTTATGTGAGTGTCCTAACATTTTAATGTTAGCAACTAATTAGAATTTCTTTTAAAGCATTAACAACAAAAACTATTAAGGCCAAACGAAGCCCATGTGTAGAACAGATGTGGCCAATGGGTCACCCCTCACCATAGTCAGGCAGCTGGATCACTGAAGTCTGTGACCATGTCCTGGGAGGAAGCCGAGGTGTCCCCAGCTTCAGAAGGTCAGGATAATCCCCATACTATGGGACTGAGTTTGACTGTATGGTCGCTATATTCAGCACCTGGTACACAGCTGGCACTCAGTAGGTGGCAGGGCCTTGTTATGATGATGACAGTGGCCTTAAGTGACACCAGGGCTCTGGCAGGCAGAGGTGGTGTGAGGGAGGCTGATTATTTGGTACTTGTCAGGTTTTATATGTTGCGAACTCACTGGAGGAAGATGTCCAGAGGACCTAGTCATGCAGCTGTCACAGATGCTCTTCTGGGACGTGGATGTCTTCTATTGAGAGTCTCTTTGCATAGAAGTGAGACTTTGTATATGCATACATACATGCATATACATGTTCATATGCGTGTGTAGGTGTGTATGGGTGTGCACATGTATTTGTGTGCCAGAGAACAACCTTAGGTTTTGTTCCTAAGGAGCCATCCTTAGGAACCATCTTTGAGACACAGACTCTCACTGGCCTGAACTCATCAAATAGGCTAGGCTGGCTGGCCAGAGAGCCCCACATCTGGCTTTTATTTTTCTTTTTTGCGTGGGTTCTGGGACTCAAACTCAGGTCCTTTTGCTTGCAAGGCAAGCATTTTATTGATTGAGCTATTTCTTCAAGCCCAAAGTAAAATTTTTTTTTTAAATTGTACAGGGTTGGAAAGCAGTTAAGATAGTATCTGCTGCTTTTACAGAGGACCTGGCTTCAATTCCCAGCATCCACATGGCAGTTAACAACCATCTGTATCTCTAGTTCCAGGGGCTCTGACACCCTCTTCCGACCTCTGTGAGTACTGCATGACATGAGTGCATTTACATACATGCAGGCAAAATCGACTCATACACATAAAATAAAATAAAAAATAATAAAATATATGTTAAATTTTTTGATATTTTATTATGTATATCTATGTACGTCAGTGTAGGGGTACCCGCACATGAATGCGAGGATCCACAGAGGCCAGAAGTGGGTGTCAGATCCCCTGGAGCTACAGTTACAGGTGGCTGTGAGCTGCCGAACATGGGTACTGGAAACTGAACTAAGGTCTTCTAGGAGAGGAGCATGCATTCTTACCACTGAGCCTTACCAGGGAGCAATCGTTCTAGACCCCTTTACAAAATCTTTTAATATACTGTTTTGAGTTCTTCAAGTTCACAGGCAACAGACTACCACTGCTTTGTTTGATGCTTAGCATCGTTCCCTTGAAGACATTACAGTTCTCTGAGCTGTCACTTCTGTTGGGAGATACAGAAAGTATACAGCAAGACTAGTCTAGTGCTGGTTCTTTCATATATATTTAGGGGGAGGGGGGAGAATGAATGTTTCTTTTCTTATTTTTAATTATGTACATTTGTGTGTCTGAGGCTAAAGTTTCAGGTGGTTGTGAACCAAATGACATGAGTGCTGGGAACCAAACTCTAGCGCTCTGCAAGAGCAGTATGTACTAAAAACCACTGAGCCATTGCTCCAGTCCCTAATACTGGTTATTGAGAAGCAGAGGCAATAGACTGAAGCCTTTTTATTTTTCTCTTTTATTTATCTCTTTGTTTATGTATGGTGTGTGTATGAATGTGTGTATGTCTGTATATGGTATATACATACACACACATGTTTGTGGGTATGCAGGCCCATGTACATTCTCAGAGGCCAAAGGAGGCCATAGGAGATTTTTCCTTGCCATCATGAACACAGAACCAAGAGCTTGGCTGATGTCAACCAGCATTTCCTGAAAATCCTTCATGTCAGAGGCCTTGGTCTTGCCTTTGGGAAAAACCTTCTTCCTGTTAGAGAAGGTGGGTTGCCCTGCTCATCTGCTTTGTATTCTCTGTGTCTTTGGCTGAGTCACTTCTACCTTTGAACCTAAGGTCATTATTTATAAGGCAAATGCGCTAGGCTGTCTATTCACTATCTAGGGCTGCATGACAAAGGACTGTAGACCAGGTGGCTGAAACAATAGAAATGTATTTGCTCACAGGTTAGGAAGCTGGAAGACTAAGCCCACAGGGTCCGCAGGGCTCTCCTGAGGCCTCCCCTCTTGGCCTATGGATGATGCCTTCTCTTAGGTATATCCTGACTGTCTGAGTCCTAATCTCTTCTTTTTATACAAATACCATTTGCATTGCTTAGGGCCCACCCCTGTGACTTACAAATCTCCTGCCCTAGGCTCTTGAGTGCTGGAATTGCAGTCATACCCCACCACACTTGGTGTGCCTTTAGTATATTTTGGATACTTTCCTATGCAAATGGAGAGTAGGTCTCAGGCACAGAGCTTCAGCAAATAATCATATGTATATCAGTTACCTACAGCTATATAACAAATTAACCTCAAATTTAGTGGCCTCAAAAACTCCTCATTTACTAGAACAGAGTGCATGGGTCAGGACCTCAGGAGCATCATAGATGGGTGGTTCTCACTCGTGGTCTCTTTCAAGGTCACAGGTAACTGAAGATATGACTAGAACTAGTTGATTGATCTCTAAGGTGGCCCAGGGTCTGCTGGAAGTTGGTGAGAGCTCCTTATTATCTGCGTATCCCTCCAGACTGCTTGAGTATTCTCACACCATGGCATCTGGCTTCCTCCAGAATGAACAATGAAGAAAGGCAGGTAACAAATGGAAAACAGCATCTTCTTTCTGTACTAGCCTGAGGAGTCATGTGCCATCACTCATAGAATATCCTTTCTATTAAGAGGCAGTGAAATACATAGGCCCTAGATCAGCCCCATTCATTTCAGTGGGAACAACGCAAGGACACAAAAACCAGGAGGCAAGGATCATTGGGGACCATCTCAGAGACTGGCAGACTGGAAATTCACAAGTTTTGTTTTCTGATTAACTATTTTATTGCCTCCCTAATTATATACCCAAAAAATACATATTATTGTCTGGTTTTTTTTTTAACTTACCAGCCATGCTATATTATCATATAGCCTGTTTTCTTCACTCCACAGTATGAGATCTGTCTGGATTGGCATGCATAGATCTGGCACCCTGCCTTAAATTATCAGCACACGTCATTTTTATGAGCCCATTTCCCTATTGAAGGCTATTTAGATAGTTTCCAACTTCTCACTTTTATAACAATGATGGTTGAAAATCCTTGTACATAGCCTAAGATAAAGAATGAAGGGAAATTGGTGGGTTATAAATGATACATATCCTGTCTTGATAAAATAGGGCCAACTGCCCTTTGCACTACTGACTTACATGCTCTTTCTGCAAAAAAAAAAAAAAAAAAAAAAAAAAGATAATTTCCATCCGTTTCTCCACAATGTTACTAAATGTTACTAACCTTTGTTGCTTTGCTTTACATTTTAACTTTGTATATATATATATATATATATATATTTTTTTTTTTTTTTTTTTTTTTGGATAGGCTCTTGCTATGTAACCTAGCCTGGCCTGTCCCTCAGCCTCCTGAGGTCTGGAATTATGGGCATGCCCTGTGATAACTGCCTCATCTTTGACAATTTGATGGAAAGATAAATGATATTTCAATGTTTTAATTTTTTTTTTTTTTGAGACAGAGTGTCATGTATCCCAGGCTGGCCTTGAACTTGCCAGGTAGCCATAGATGACCTTGAACTTCCAATCCTCCACCACCCAAGTGTTGCAGTTAATGAAACATGAGAGATGGAACTCAGGGCTTAATGCATGCTAGGCAAGCATTTTATCAACTGAACTACATCCCTAGGACTTATTATGTTCTACTTTATGCTAAAAGTAACATATAATTTCCCATTTTAAAAAGCCATTTTTAAGCCACCCAGTCCAGTGGTGTTGACTGCATTCCCATTGTTGAGTAACAGGTCTCTACAGCTTTTATAATTCTACAAAACTGAAAACTGACACCTACTCAGCCGTTCTCAGTTTCCCTCCGCAGCCCCTGGGGACCACAGAGCTCTCCACTGTCTGAGTTGGACTTATGGTGCCTCACATAAGCGAATCACTTGGAGAATCTTTGCTCTTTGTACCCGGTCAGTTTCTTTCAGCATAATGTCTTCAGACTGCACCCATATGGTAGCATGGGGCAGGATTTCCTTCTTTTGAGGCTGAATAATATCTCATTGTGTGCATACACCATGTTTCCTTTCCTGTGTATCTGGAGATGGGTATTTGTGTTGTTTCCATGTCTTGCCCATTATGAATAACACTACTGTGGATGCAGGTGCACAGATTTCTTTCAGTTCTTTTGTCTAAATCCAGAAGTGAGGTTGCTGGGTCATAAAGTGGTTCTGTGTTTTTAATTTCTTGACAAACCTCCATACTTTGTTTCCAAAGCACTGCACTCATTTACGTGTCCATCAACAATGTACAAGAGTTCTAGGAATGTAGCTCAGTTGGTAGAGTACCTGCCTAACATACATGAAGTCCTGGGTTTGATTCCTAACAATGCATAAACTGAGTTTAATGGTACACATCTATAATCCCAGCACTCAGGAAGTGGAGGCAGGAGGGTCAGAGGCTCAAGGTCTCTATATGACTATATAACTAGTTGGAGACCAGCCTGGACTACATGAGATCCTGCCTCAGAAAGTTTCAGTTTCTCCACATCCTTACCAGTACTTGTTATTTTTCTGTCGTTGTTTAGACAACAGCCAATTGATACCTTAATTTTACATGTCAGTGAGTTCCACAGAAGTATGCCCTCCATACATGGTCCCACCTGAATGATGGAAAATTACAGCTTTGGGAAGTTAAAGCACTTAACCCAAAGCTCAGGTCCAGACAGTAGTGGAGCCAAAGCAGAGACAGCATGGTGTGCTCCACATAACCACATCCTCTCCAACATGTCACCTGCCCTTAAACATGCAGAGCTTCTTTAAGAAAAGATATGAGGGAGGAGAGAATGGCTTGTGCTTCTGAATCCCTGTCTGTTGTCCTCCAGATGAGTGGGGAGAGGGGCTACAGAGCATTGTTGTTTTTGGACTTGCAGGCCCAGTGGCCTTTACCTCACCTAGAAGGAAGCGGGTACAAGTTAATACCCCAGACAGGAAATGTGTGCCCAGAAGACTATAGCTCCATTGTGTGCGGCTGGACGCCTTCCACTGACTTTGTTTATGAGACAGATTGTTTTTGCAAAGTTGTTTGCTCCGGTAAGTGTCCAAGCTCTTGAGCCTCCCAACCCCCGCCCCCCAGCAGTAGAGAGGGCCAAATTTACTGGTAGCTCAGTGCATGGGCAGGAAAGGTCTACAAAGGAGTTAAATCCCTGGGGGAGACTTCTGGAACTCCCTCAAAAAGGTCAAACCTACTTTTATTTGATTTTTAAAAACAGTGTGCCACGAGTCTTGATCTTTTCTTCCCTCTTGGCTGTGGGTGCTGGTGTTTTTGTGTGACCATCCATATTCCATGGCAGCTCACCTCTGCACATTTCTGTATGCGTTACTGGGATTTTGAGTTTCCTTTGGTTTTCCTAGCTCTTCCTGCCAGAAGTGTCATGCACCTAGCCGCCAAGATCTCCTGCACCCATTTGTTCCAAATCAATGAGCAGATGGGCCTGCGTGGAGTGCAAGGTGAAACACACCCCACTTAGGGGCCAGGGGTGCAGTTTCTCCTCCGGTGGTCTGGCACTGTGGTGGTCTGACGGGGACACATTGTGTCTGGTTTGCAGACCGGATGCCAGCTGCTAACATGTGTTCCTTCCTCATTGTTCTGTCTTCCCACCCACCCCGTCGGCCAGCCAGACTATCCCATCTCCCAGTGTTTCCCACTGTTTCCAAACCTCAAGAATTTAGGCCAAGTGGTCTAGGAAGTCCAGAGACTGAAATGAGGAGAAGTGTTGGGTGTCTTACCTTCTCTAAGCCTCTGCTTTCTTGACTGCACGCAGAATAAGGCCACCCTGGTTTCCGAGGGTACTGCAGCAGTCAGGGACATTAATAGCTAAAACACACAGCACTCACTGAGGCACTCAGTAAGTGGCTGGGGGAGCAGCTCAGCATACAGCCTATCTTAGCAAGCACAAGGCCATGAGTTCAATTCCAGCCTATAACAACAACAATATAAGTTCCTCTCTTTTCCTAAATGCCATCTTGGGCCAGACCTTCAGCCTTATATCCAATAACACATAGTCAAATGCAAACTACAATGAACAGACTAGTATTCAGAGTGCACTGAAAAAAAGTAGACACCTAGACCTACCTGGGAGTGTCTAGGAAGGCTTCCTAGAGGAGATAACATCTAGACTAAAACTAAAACGTTGTCTCCCTCTGTTGTTTAGGCGGTCCTATCAAGGGCAACCCAGAGCTTTGGACAGACACCATGTAGTATTCATGAGTCCTGAAGTCCCTACAAAGTCCTCATTCATTTATTAATTCATTCATTTGCTCATTCAACCAATCTACAAAGTGTCAGTAAATACCCATGGTGACATGTGAAGCCTGGAATGTTCACAGGAGGCCAGTCTGTCACTTTCTAGTCACTCAGCTACCACCTAGGCCCCAGATGGCTTCATGGGAAGTATTCATGGGAAGATAGCTGGGATGGAGTGGGACAGGTCCCATGACTAACACATGACCTTCTTGTGTCTAACACATGACTTTTCCAGGGTCCTGAGTCTAACATATGAACTTTTCAAGATCCTGTGTCTAACAGGCGACCTTCTTCATGGTTCTTCTTGCTCTGTCATTCATCTTCATAATGCTTCAGGATGACTTTTGTTCCCATTTTAAATCAAGGACATTGGAGTGCAGGAACTGTGTTAGTAAGACTTTTGATCTCCATGACAACTACCTGAGGGATGTATTTTGGCTCACAGCTTCTGTCAGTGGTCATCCAGCTCCATGGATCTGTGCTAAGGCAGAACGGCATGGCAGGTGTGTGACAGCTGCTCATCTTGTGGCAGCCAGGAAATGAGAGAGAGAGACAGAATGAGAGGATAAGGAATATTTGGAACACAGCTCTGGGTAAGATAGAGCACCTCCCCCCAAGCATCTTCTTCTCCCAGTGACCTACTTCTTCAACTAGACCCTACTTTCTGATATTTCTATAAGTTCCCAAAATAGCACCAGCAGCTAGGGACCACAGCTTCACCACATGAGCCTACGGGGAGACATTTCATGTTCAAGCTGTAACAGGGATGGTGCGTAGTCTCCATGGCGCCTTCTGTCTTGCTATTTGCAAACTTCAGAGGGAGTAGGAACTCAGTCTATTGGGGCCAAAGGTGAGTATATGCCCTCCCTGCAGCCCAGATATGTCGGGCAAAGGTTGCTCTTGGGTGCCCCAAACCTGCCCTGACCTTCCACCCTGGCTTCACCCATGACTGAGCCTTAGTCAAGAGGTACTGGAACTTGCCAGTGAATTGTGTTTTCAGATCTCATTCAAAGAATTCCATCTCCTTCCTCTGCCTCCCCAACAGAATGGAAAGAAACCCAATGTGTCAAGGTACTGCTCTGTTAGGCTCTGTGGCAGTGTATCCTTGGCCTGGGGCCACTTTCCCTGAAGGCTGTAGTTGGTGAATCTGTAACTACTGGACTCCTGGACAATAAGCAGTCAGCTCAGGCCACCCCAGGCAGCCCCCTGCTGACCAGCCCTGCTTTCTGTGTTGGACTTCCCTCTGGGAAATTATTGTCACCTTTTTGCCCCCATCACTGTTGATCAGCTCTTGGTCTCAGGGCCATCTCACCCTCCCCATCCCTATCCCTTCATAATAGCACATGGAACCTTCTGGAAACTTCTAGATGCATGGTCCAAGCCCTCCCTCTGCCTAAACATATTGTTTGCCAGTTTTATTTGAACATTGTCTCTTTTCAGAATCTCCCATGAGAAATGATGTGGAATCATCTCAGCTGCTGGCTTTTCCACAGCTCATCTAGCAATACTGTCCTAGCACCTCTGCCCAAGCAGACATCTGAAGGCTGCCTGCTGCCTGCCTCTCCCTCCTCTTCTTCACTGCACTCCTCCCGGCACTGGAGAGGGATCCGCACTGGGGAGATAGCTCGGTCAGTAAAGTGTTTGCTTTGGATAAGGACCTGAGTTTGCGCCCCAGAACCCATGTTAAAAAGCCAGGGGTGGTGGTGTGGAGGGAAAGACAGGAGTGTCTCTGGGGCTCTGACCAGCCAGTCTAGCTGACTCAATAAGCTCCAGGACAATGAGTGGCCCTGTCTCAAAAAACAAGGTTGTCAGCACCTAAGGAATGACACTGGCTGCCACATACATGTGCCCATATGTGTACAGGCAAACCTCTACGTGCACACACAATTGACTATAGGCCGAGAGAGAGACAGAGACCAAGAGAATGTAAATGGGAACAGACCAAAAAATAAGGAGAGAACAGGTTCTGAAATCAAGTTTCTTTTCATACTTAACCTCCAACTAGAAACTGTATGACCTCTAGCTTAAACTGTCTGAACCTCAGTTTGCCCAACTGTAACATGAGGTTGTCACTAACCTCTACCTCATAAACCTGTGAGAAATAAATGAAATCATGTGACTGGGCCACTAACACATGTATCTGGAGGCTAATAACATCTGGGTGCAATTTTATTCAGGGGAAATATTCTTCAGCATCTGCCCAAATAAAAGTGAGGAGGGGACATTCAGGTCGTCTGGCTGACAGGAGGGGTTGCAGGTGCCTTTACACCAAGTCATCTCGTCGACCCCAAATCGAGTCTTTTGCTTAGAAGGAAGGGAAACAGGCACTGTCCACTAGGC
Organism: Eospalax fontanierii; assembly: GCA_035773235.1. Classification (NCBI taxonomy): domain Eukaryota; kingdom Metazoa; phylum Chordata; class Mammalia; order Rodentia; family Spalacidae; genus Eospalax; species Eospalax fontanierii. The sequence goes on from CM069546.1 coordinate 40,553,090, forward strand.
ACCTAAACAGGGATTTTAACCACAGCTGCTAAAGTGGTATCAGCATAGTGCTGAATGTGGAGTGGATTCTGGAAGATACTAGTTATTAACACAATCTGGGTCTCAAAAGTTGGGCCAATATCCATTTGGTTGCAAGGCAATTAGGGAAGAAAGGCTGTAAAGTCCTTTGGAATTGCCAAAATAGAATCATTTCTTTTTGTTGTTTTGTTTTGAGACAAGATCTTATATATCCCAGGCTGACTTGAACTCTCTATGTAGCCAAGGAGGACCTTGAAGGACCTCCTACCTTCACTTCCCAAGTGCTGGGATTCCAGGCATACACCATCACCTGGGGTTATGTGGTGCTTTGTGGTGGGCAGCCATTCTACCAACTGACCTACATCCCCAACCCAGCAAATTGTAATAGTTTCTCGCCAGCTGTCTAGTGCTTGCCAGATACATCTCTACAAAATGCATTAGTAGGTGCTTAGCAAAGATTCTTTTGAGTGAATGAATGAGCAAACCTCTTGGCCTCTGGTGCTTTACGGCCTCCACCACAGTGTTAGTTGAAGCTCCGTCCCTGTAACCTCTACTGCGTCTCTGAGGCATTCATGGACGCCCAGCTCCGTGCTTCCCAGGGTGCACGACAGCATAAGCACATATTGGGTTTCACTCCAGCATTTCTTGGCCTATGCATGCAATGTGCCAGGCTCTGTGCACCCTCGCCTTTTGTGCAACGTCTCTCTCCCTCTCCATCCCCCAAAGGCGCTAATCCAGCACCTGGAAATGGTGTGAATTTCTCCTAACTGCAATGATTATGTTTCTTAATCGATAGCCTGACTTGTCAGCATCAAGTAAACACAGCTTAGATCTGAAACAGAGGGTGCCAAAGTGAACTGCAGGAAGAGCACACCGAGACCAAAGCCTTGCCTGGATAAATGAATTAGATCATTAAGTCAACAGGTAGGAGCAGGTCTCTGAGCAGTGATTACGTGCAAGGTACTGCTCTAGGTTCTATATATGCATTGAGTTCTTTAATCCTTGCACTCTTCAAGATCTGGTGATGATCCCTAGTTTATAGACAAGGGAATTGGAGAAGAGATAGGTACGTGGTTATTTGACTTGATCACGAGTCAGTCCTGTGTCCAGGGAATGCAGATGAAGTAGTGAATAAGACTCGGGCTACTTCCTCTCTCGTGGCTCTTAGAGTGCAGCAGAGAAATACGAAGGAGGGAGAGAGAAGGATTAGGGGGTTCAAGGGTGTAGCTGGATAGAAAAAGAACTAGTTTTATAATGCATAAAGTAACTGTGCCTGACAACATTTAGTTATACATTTAAAAACAGCTAGTGGAGAGGATTTTTAAATGTTCCGAACAAAAAGCAATGATAAAAGTTGGTAGTGATGGATGGATTTGTCAGCATCCCTGACCTAATCATTGCATGTGGTGTGTACCTATTGAAATGTCACATTGAACATGTAAATATGTACAACTGACATGTGTCAACTAAAATTTATATAACTATATATCAATAGCAAGAAGCAAAATTCACAATGTAATTTCAAATAGCATTTCAGTTAGGGATTGCTTTTGGCTGCAAGTAGTATCAGAATGTCTATTGACAGGGGCACAGACCTTAGGCTTTCTTTTTTGCTCAGAAACAGAAAGTAAGAGGAGGCTGGTGATGGTTCTGGGGCTCAGGAACATGAGATTCCCTTTGGTCTTTGGAGGACTGAACCTTTTGGTCTTTGGAGGGCCAGCCCTGCCACAAAGATCTAGGCTGAGCTTTCTGCACATAGCAGAGCCCCGTGTGAGGCCCTGCATTGGAAAACAGGCGAGGAGAGGTCTCTTAACACAGAGGGACGTGCAGGGAACTTGAAGCCAAAACCAAGAAACAAGACAAGTCCACAGAGGGGGACAGGAGCTAGACTGCACAATGGCTTTTAGGTAGAGTAGTTTGAATCTTATTTGGATCGAAGTGGTGGGAAGGACCTAGAGGCTTTTAATGGGGGAATGGCAAGATTCATGATTTAAAAAGACTTTCTGGGGCAGAAGTGCTGTTTTGAGAATCATGAGGCTTACGGAGCTGTAACTGGAGATGAAAGAGCTGCTTTCCCCAGTTCCTGCCTGTCGAGTTCATTTTCTGCCTCTTTGAAACCCTCGTCCCTCTTTAGTGTTAGGGCGACTCCTGGACAGCTGGCCTATGTCCTGCTCTCCCCAGGACCTCACACAGGGCCAGAGCTGTGGTGGCCACACTTGCTAAGCACCATTTGAGCCAAACTGGACAGAAGCAAGTCACTCTGCTCCAAAATCCCCCACCTGCTGCTTCTCGTTCCACCCATGGCTCTGGCTAGAGTGGTGGCTCTTAGTTGGGTGACTTTGCCTCCCAGGGGACATTTGCCAGGGTCTGAACATCTGTTTGATAGTCATTACTAGAAAGTAGCAGGGATGCTCTCTACCTATAAGGGGTGGGGTCCAGCTGCTGGTGGGTTTTTGTTCCCCTTAACAAGGCACAGGATACCCCCGGGACACAGAAAACCTAGCCTCGAGTGCTGGTAGTGCCGAGCTTTGGGAAAACCCGAATTGGCTTTATTTGCCTGCTCTACCATTTGTCCTAACATTTTCCTCAAAACTAACTCACATTTTTTGATACTTATTAATTGTGCCAAATAATGGATTTCATCATGACCTTTAAAAGATTTTATTATTTTTATTTTACATATATGAGTGTATTGCCTGCATGTATATAAGTGCACCTGTGTCATGAAATGCTTGAGGAGGTCAGAAAAGGACATCGGGTTCCCTGGAACTGGAGTTACGGATGGTTGTTAGCTGCCACGTACGTGCTGGGGACTGAACCCCCAGGTTGTCTGCAAGAGTAGCCAGTGCTCTTAACCACTGTGCCTCACTGTGAAATTTTCCATTCATGAATATAATGTAGCTTGATTATGGACACCTTATTACCCTCTCTCAATATATCTCTCCAAATGAATTCACTTTTTAAATGAAGAAGAAAGATGAAAGAAAGAGAGAGAGAAAGAAAGAAAAGAAGGAAGGAAGAGTTAAGGGTAGATCTCACTGGTAGAACACTTGCCTAGCATGTGTGGCCCCCTGAGTTTCATTCCTAACAACACACACACACAAACACACACACACACACGTAAAATAAAAACAAAACTACATATTGCTCTTCTAATTAAGAATCCATTTAGGTGTGGTGGCACATGTCTTTAATCCTACTGCTTGGAAGGCAGAGGCTTCATTGGGACAACTGACAAGCTCTGGATGTGGACCTGATGTTAGATAATGGTGTGGGATCAATATTGTGTTTCCTGAAGCTAGTGACCATGTTGTGGTTAACTACACAGGTTGCCCTTGATTTTAGGAAACATGTGAAGCATGTGAGAATGGAATAAAAGATCATGATGTTGGCAAGTTATTCTCCAATGTGCTTTAAATATATATTTATTCCATTATTATTGTGTGATGGGGAGGACACACATGCTGTGGTGTGCAAGCAGAGATTAGATTACAACTTTTGGAAGTCAGTTGTCTCCTTCCACTGTGGGATTTAGGATAGGAATCAAACTCAAGTCATTAGGCTTTTGTGGCAAGCACTCTTATACACTCAGCCATCTTTCCAGCCTGTAAATGCTTTTTTCAAAAATAAAAATATAGTTGCACACATGTGTATGCACGCACATATGTGTGTATGTGTATATGTATAACTAGGCATAGAAAGAGAGGTACACAGAGAAGGCAAATATGGTATAAATCCAAATAGTTAAATCCAGGATAGAAAAGAAATGATCACACTGTCCTTGTAACTTTACTTGTTTTTGAGACTCAGTCTGGGTCTCATGTAGCCCAGGTTGGCCTTGAACTCACTTTGGAGCAGAGTATGACCTTACACTTCCATTCTCTTTGCTTTTATCTCCTCTGTGTTGAGATTACAGGCATGCAATCACTCTGCTTGGGATATGCAGTGCTGAGGATCAAAGTCAGGGCTTCATAAATGTTAGGCAAGCACTCCAACTGAGTTATAATCCCACCACCTGTACAGTTCTTGTAACTCTTTCTGTAATCTTACATTTATCAAAAATAAAAGTTAAAAACAGAGCTAGAGGTGGGCTGGTGGTAGGTTGGGAAAAGGCTCAGTTAGAAAAGTGTTTGACTTTTAAACACAAGGACCACAGTCAGATCCCCAGAAACCACTCCCCACCCCACCCCCAAAAGGCAGGCATGCATGGTGGTGTATACATGAAATCCCAGTGCTGGGGAGCTAGAAACAGGCAGATCTTGCTGCTTGCTGGCCAGCCAGCCTAAAATGATCTCAAGACCAGTGAGAGACTCTGTCTCAGAAAAAAAAAATAGTGGACAGTGTCTGAGGAACGACACTCAAGGTTGTTCTTTAGGCTCCATAAGTGCAAGTACACACACACACACACACACACACACACAATGAACCATGAAAACAAAGACTCTCCTCCCTCTCCCTTTGCCTCTCATGTCACAAATCCCCATGTTTTAAGAACTGAGGAGCACTTTGCTAAATAGGTTCTAATGAATTGAATATTTCTTATTTTATTTAAAAATATATAACAATATTCAAATGTTTACCAAAAAGAAAAATGGTAATTTTCATGTCATTATATGTGAATAGATAAGACAAGCAGATTAGCTCAGGAATCCCACTACCATGGTGGGGAGGCTAGTGTGTGACACACGTGTGGCTGTTATGGTGCATAGCCATGGCAAAGCATGTTCCGGTTTGTGGAGCTGAGATTGGAATGCTCCGGACAGGCACTGCATTGGTTGATAATGAAAACATGGTAGTGGTGTGAGCAAGCTGTGAAAGATTAATTCAGGGCACACTTGCACAACGGAAGGATGGAAAGCTAGCAGAGCGAGGGAGGGATGCTCTTGCTGTGACTGGGTATGCCGGCCACCCGGAGGCCACTGCTGGCTGGGCTGGAGGCCGCTTCTCTTCAGTCTTATGAAAGTACTAGCTGAGAGACTCAGTTTCCAGCAGTGAAGCAACCAGAAGCACAGTGTAAGCAGGTACCAACCTGCCCTCTGAGTCTCTAGATGGTACTGACTAGACTTGCTACCCCACCCTTCTTCCCAGTCTTGGGGGAAATTCCAATGCCAATGTAAAGATGTCATCGAATTCCTAGAATTTTACATTCTCGGGTCACCCAGGGCTCCATTTCCTCCTCTCAGGAGACTTCTTGCCCTCTCTCTGACACTTGTAGATTATTTGTCCACCCACTCACAGAAACTCAGTCCCTTGCAGTGACTTACAACACACAGGCAAAGACAGAGACACAAACATATCCAGACACGTAGGAGACAAAGACACACCCAAACTTTCAGACATAGCAACGCATACAGACTCAGAGATGGACATGTACACTCAGAGCAATCACACACAGAGATAAACTTATGTGAACATATACCTGCAAGAGATGTATAGAGACACACAGACACATAGACATACAGACATAGCTGGGTCGTGGCTTAGTGGCAGAATGCTTGCCTAGTATGTGTAAAGTATATGTCAATCCCCAGTACCATAAATAAATTCCTTCTTCTGTGGAAGTTCATGCCTGTAACCCCAGGCCTTGAGAGATTGAGACAGGTGGATCACCGTGGATTTGAGGCTAGCCTGGGCTACATGGTGAGTTCCTGGACAGCATGGGCTATGGAGTAAGACCCTGCCTAACAACAATAAGAAATGTACAGCCATACCACTCCGAACACCCCCAATCTCATCAGATCCCACAATCTAAACAGTCAGGCTTGGTTAATATTTAGATGGGACAAATACAGACAAACATGTGGATGAATGTATATAAGCATATATTTACACATGCATATTAGATACACAGATACATACACATATATGCATAGATATGCCCCAGACATAGAGCTATGTATAAACATACAAACATACTCTTAATATATAGATAGAAATAGACAAACACACATAGGCCTGCATGTACAGCTAACTTTACAAGATCTAGGAATCTGGAACCTTTGAAAGCTCCAGGCGCAATACTACATGCCAAGAATCCCAGTACTCAGGAGAATGAAGGAGGAAGGTTACAAGTTCAAGGCCAGCCTGGGCTACACAGTGAGACTCTTATCTCAAAAACATAAAAGAATTTTCAAGATAAACTTATGTGAGTGTTAAGACTCTTCCTCTCAGTCAGAAGTGATGGTACCTGCCTCTAATCCCAATACTTGGGAGGCAGAGGCAGAAAGATCTCTGTCAGTTTGAGTGAAGTCAGCATTATTTACACAGCAAGTTCTGGGTCAGCCAGGGCTATACAAAGCCACCATGGACATCCTTCCTTGCTTGCTTTTTCCCATAATGCTCCCTAAAATAACCTCCTCTGCTTTCTTCTTATCAGAACTATTCATTTTTCAGTGCTCCCTACTTCCAAATGTTGCTCTCGACTCTCCTTTGTATGCCTCTACCCTCAGGAACACACTCTACTAAGAAACATCTCGCTGCCTGCTCTGCTCTGCTCACAGTAGGTTCTACAAGGCGAGGAGGTAGCAGGGAGACTGATTCCTTACTGATGTGAGATATGTCACATGCCCTTACACAGACTTAAAGCAACATCATGGTTGCTTGTTACATCTGGGGAAGGGATTGTCTTGGTGGCACTGGGGCTTCCTTCCTCCTCTACCTGCAGGATTATTGGAAGGACGATGTGAAATGTGCTGGGGCCGGTGCTTGTGCTGGTGTTGGTAGTGCAGATGGTGGTGATGCTGCTGGTGTTGGTGGTGCAGACGATGGTGATGGTGCTGGTGGTAGTGGTGGTATATTCACAAGTTTGGGATTCCATTCTCAGTCAGCCTAGGGCCTGCTGTTCATGGTGTTGGGTAGCACAGCTCCTCAAACATGTTCCTATGACTTGGAGGTAGTCTGAATTTGTCACCCAAAGGTTCATATGCTAGAAGATTGGTCCCCAGAAAATCAATGTTGGGGTGCAGTTGCCTTTAAGAGGTGGGACATAGTGGGAAGTGGTTAGGTTGTTGGTTGGGTTCCTCTTGGAAGTGACTAATTAGTTCTGGCAAGAACTCAGTTAGTTCCTAAGACAGTGAGTTTTTATAAAAGAGCAAAGCTGGGGGTGGGGAGGCACTCAGGAGATGGCTCAGCCAGTAAAGTGCTTACCTTGCAGGCATGAGGACCTGAGTTCAGATCTCCAACACCCATGTAAAAGTCCAGGCGTGGCAGCACATGCTTGCAGTCCCAGCACAGGGGAGGCAGAGACAGGAGAATCCATGCACTTACTGACCAGTCAGTCCTGGCCTTCTTGGTGAGCTTCAGGTTCAGTGAGAAACTACAACTCAAAAATAAAGTGGAGAGCAACTGAGTTCAACACGTGACTTCCACATACACATGTGTACATGCACATGCACACACATGAACACTCACCACACACACACACACACACAGAGAGAGCAACGGGGCAAGGCTGGCCATGTATCTCCAAGGCTTCCTGTCTCACTGCATGACTGCTGTCTCCCTACAGAATGCATTCCCATCATGATGCCCTCCGTCACAGGTAGCACAGACAGAGGGGCTCTCACCAGAGGCTAAACAAGTGGAACTGCCTAATCTTGAACTTTCAGTCTCCAAAAGTGTGAGCTAAACAAAACTCTTTTCTTTATAAAGCTCTCAGATTCAGGTAATTACTTATAGCAACATAAAATGGACTAAGATAAACACTTAAACCTTTCTCAACTCAGAGCTTCATACATGCTGCTCCTCTGCCTGGCGTTTTTCTTCCTTCCCTCTTGACAGGTTTGTCTCCTTCTTATTCATTAGCTCTCAGCCTCATTTCTATCACGTTAGGAATGTTTCTGATGATCTCCCTGATGATTTGCCATAGCTCACAATGATTTTTGTTTTCTGTACTTATTTTTTTTTTAAGATTTTATGTGCGCGCGTGCACGCGTGTGTGTGTGCTTGCATCATGTATATGCTGGTGCTTATGGAGGCCAGAAGAGGGTGTTGGATCCCCTAGAGCTGGAGTTATAGACAATTGTGACCTGCTTGATATGGATGCTAGGAGCTGAACTCAAGTCCTCTGCAAGAGCAGCAAGTGCTCTTGACCACCTCTCCAACCCCTATATTTACTTTCAGTGTGTTTTCTTTAGTAAGTTCTCTGAGGACCAGAAGTATGTCCATGTGTTCAACTTCATATCCCCAGAGGCCCACACACTGCTAAGTATATGTGTTGTTGAATGAAGACCCCCTTCAAAGCCTCTCATCAGGAATAGATTGTTCTAGAGGGCCTTACTTATTTGTTGTTGTTGTTTTATTTTGCTTTTCTGTAATTTGGGTCTAGGTTTTTTTCGACGAAGTCATACATCTTACAATGTAGCCCAGGCCAGCCTCAAACTTGCAGCATCCTGCCTCAGCCTCCTGAGTGCTAGGATTACAGTCCTGCCCCACCATGCCCAGCTGGGGCCTTACTTCCTATCCCAGCTATAGAATATATCATTTTTAGTTTCATATACTCCTAGGAAACTAGAGAAATGTGAGGGCATACGGGGCGGGCGGAGGGGGGGGCTGGCATGCCTCCTCATACTTGCTAGGCAAGTGCTCCACCATTGAACTATGTCCCCAGCCCTTGGTATAGCTTATTAATGGTGATTTTACTAGAATCACTTGACTAATATGGTGCCTGCTTGATTTCTTTTTGCTGTTGTTTTTTGTTTGTTTGTTTGTTTGTTTTTTTAATACAGGGTCTCCCAGTAGCCCCAGCTGGCTTGGCCTGGAACTCACTATATAGACCAGGCTGGCCTCAATCTCACAGAAGTCTGCTTGCCTCTGCCTCCCCAGTGCTGGGATTAAAGGCCTGTGCCACCACACCCAGCTTCTGCTTGATTTTTTTTTTTTTTTTACCCACTGTAATTAATGTATATCTTGGGAGAGATAACTTGAAACAGTCTTATTTTTCCTCAAATCTTTGCTTACTTAAATGCTATCATTCATTCGCAGATCTCACGCTTAGAAATTAGCGTTGCAGTCTAACGGCAACTGTTTTATTTCCTTCGTATCTTCATTCTTCATTAGAATTTCTCTTTGCAGAGTTTTCATCTCCCTCCCTCGCCCTCCTCCCTTCCCACTCTCCTCCCTCCTTTCCTCTCTTCCTTTCCTCCTCTCTCTCCTCTTCTTCCCTCCCTTCCTCCATTTCCTTCTCCCCCTCCCTCTCCCTCTCTCTTCCTTCCTTCTTGTCCACTCGGGATTCGGGACTTGTGGGCATTTATTTTAGTCCATGACTTATAATCCAATACTCTCTTTGTCTTTTGCTCACATTGTCCCAGCTTTGGGCCACTGAGCACTCTTTTAGATTCACTCTGTATCCTTTCAATATATGGTCTCTCTCTCTCTCTCTCTCTCTCTCTCTTTTTCTTTTTCGAAGTTTCCTATTTTCTGGCCCCACAAGATGTGCTAAGCTCATTTTATATTTTTCTCTGCACCAGCTCTAGAAGCAGACACTTCTCAAGGCATCCTGGTTCCTGTTCCTGGAGGATGCTGTTTAGAAATCCAGATTTGTGTCAAGGGTGTGCCATCACTGTGCCTTGAGAGCTCCTCAACGCTTGACCTGTTTGTGACTTGGAACTCTGCATCACGAATACCAATGCACAGCCTTCCCTCTCTCCCTCATTCCTGCCCTGCTCCTAAAAAACTCTTTAATTCACACCGTTTGGATACTACTTACCACTGTAAAGTTCATTTGAACACCTAGTTTCTTGGTTTGTAATTGCGGGCTTCTCCCCCACCCCTCCCACCGCCAACCGAAGGGCTGATATTTAAATCTTAACAAAATTATGAAAAATGTTCCCCTCTCCTATCTCCTCCTTTTCCTCTCCCCCTTACATGACTTGACACGAGTGAAGCTTCCAGCACTAGACGTTGCTATTAGAAGCTGCACAAAAGAAAACCCAGTTGACAATGCAGCTGCTCCTTCCTCCTGCAGGAAGCCCCAAACACAGGGATACTGGGGAGTCCAGCGGGCTCTGCGATGTGAGCGCCCTGCTGCAGACAAATGAGTCAGAAGAGATGAGAAGGAAAACGTATTTGCGCAGCCGTCTGTCAACATGGTTCTGAAAAATAGCCGTTTTTCCGCTTCGGTCCTCTGGGAGCCATCGCACCATGGCGTCTCACTCTGGCCACTGGTTTCTCTCATGGGGTACCTGCCAGCCCCCAGCCAACTGCCTCATAGCCTCTCAGTGATGCCTGGTTCTGTCTCCTCCCAACACACCTACTGCCTCATCTTCTTCCGACTTCCGGTCCTTATACCCTGTGAATTTGCACCTCAGAGGAGGTCCCTGGGCAGCCTTTCACAGCTGGATTCTCAGAGTCTTTTCCAACCGAAAAGCCAAGCTTACATTTGCATTTATTTTGTCTGAGGTTTTTTGGTGTTTTTTCTCTCTCTTTCTCTCTCTTAAGCTCCTCATTTTAGAACACACTGGGTGTGGGGGAATTTTCTGGCTTTCCCTCCTTTCATAACAACGCGATCTCATTCAGCACAGAAACCTCAAGGAATGCTTCCTCTTAAAATCCAAACGGTGCCCACCACACTCCGGATGTGTGACAGATAGGGGAGGAAGGGCCTGCCTGGTGTGCTGACTCTGACAGCCTACAGGACTTGAATATTCCCATCTCAGAAGCCCAATTCTTTTAAGTTTCTCCTAAGAAGAAAGAAAAACAAGCCTGTTCCAGGTATTATTCTTTTTCATGTTATCAGGGAGTCCAGAAATCCACAGGCCTGAATCCTGCCATGCCCATTGGGAAGGGTGGCTGCCACCTACAGTGGCCTGAGCTGACCAGGAATAAACCCCCGAATCTCCCCCAACTCCCAGTCTAGAGATGTCAAATCTATGTAAGAGAGAGCCTAACTAAAGTGAGCCCATATTTTCTTCCTGTCTCCAGGAAGTGTGTCACCAGCCATAAGCTTCTTTGAAGGACTGGGGGCAGGGGGTGGGGGTGGGGGTGTTTAAATCATCCTCAGGACATCAAACCTTCACAAGACAATGTAGAACTCATTTGGAGAACGCTGAGAACACTCTCCATCATCATCCTTGGAAAGAATGTTTAGCAATGTCACTTGGGGTTGGCAGGAAGTGACGGGGCAGCAGTGACTAATGATAATAACAGTGATATCTACAGGGGTATGTGAATAGTGGTTATGGTTGCAGGGGCTGTGATTGGAGGCAGAGATGATATGACAATGTTGAACATGGCTGGGATGTAACTGCCTTCCTGACCGGCTTGACAACATGCTCTTACTGAATCTCAGCAACTATGTAAGGTAACTGCAGTCATCAATCCCACTTTAGATATGAGACTCTGAGATTCAGAGTAGTGAAGTCTGATGCTGTAAGTGCAAAGCCCCGATGGGAAGGGTTAGAAGGAATCCTTAGATGGCCTTTGTTGGTCTTGTTCAAAAGGTCTGTCTTGTAGACAGTATTTGGTGTGTGTGTGTGTGTGTGTGTGTGTGTGTGTGTGTGTTGCCCCATGTACCTGTTCATGTGGATATATGCATGTGTGTGTGCATGCCTGTGGAGGCCAGAGTCAAAACTGAGTGTCTTCCTCAGTCACTTCTCTACCTTATTTTTTGAGACTGGGTCTCTCACTGAACCTGGAGCTCATAGAGTTGGCTAGACTGGTGGACCAACAAGTCCCTAGGACCCTCCTGTTTCTGCCTCCCCAGTGCTGGCATTACAGATGTGTGTTGTTGTGCCCATCTGTTTACATGGATGCTGGGAATCTGAACTCAGTTCTAATGCTTGTGTGGCAAACACTTTACTGACTGAGTCCTCTCAGTCTCAGGGGCGGGAGGGAAGCTGTGATTTTGATGAGTCGAGTATTGAGGTGGTTGTGGCCAATACTTTAGCACAAATGTCCTTGATGCTAGTCACATAGCTCAGAGAAAGACAGCCAAGGATCCACCCTCTCTACCACTAATGACAGAGACAGAGGGCTCCTTCAAGGATCTAGCCCGGGTTTAGAGACCAGGTAGTGAGAATGGAGAGGAGACATTCCAGATAGATGCCAGAGTAGGAGCACAAGTATGGACATGTGGGAAAGTAGTTTGGTGTGACTGAAAGCTAGGGTTCAAGGTAAAGAGCAGGATATGAGCTAAAGCCAAAGCAAAATGAGAGCCATATATAAAGCAGGTACACATTCGGGAAAGAGACAGAAATAATGCTATGCATATTAGATTGGCAAGTCTGTGTACCTTGTCTTGGGTCATCCAGTTGGTGAACTTGCTGATTTTGCCATCTACTTTTAGTACCTGTAGGACTGTTTCTTGTTCATAGAGTATCTGTTTATTCCCACTTCAGGCTGCATGTTTCAGATTGCTCACCCTTTTGGTATGGGAATTTTTCTAACTTGGCATGTATGCTTCCCCAGTCAATGTGACCCTCCAGAGTGGGGACCATATTCTAGACCTACAGGGAGAGACCATGGCTGTAGAGGAACCTCATGTCTGCCAGTGCTTTGAGTCTCTGGAGGGCTGCAGAAGCCTGCAGAGATCTGAGGCCTGCCCCAGAATGCATAGTTCTAGAATCTTTTAGGCTTCTGCCTGAGCTCTTTCTCTTCTCCAGATAAGCACGCTTTGAATCAATGAGTGGATGTACTACATATATAGTCAAACTTTGGTATCCAGTGTGATTGGTTCCAGAGTCCCCATAGATTCTGAAACCATGGGTGTTTAAATTCTTTATATAAAATGGCATGTGAAGATGGCTCAGTAGTCAAAGTGCTTGCCAGCCAGCATGAGGACTGGAACTCCAGAACCCACATAAATGCTGAGTGTGTCTGGCACCTTGCCTATAATTCAAACCCCAGAATACAGGCACAGGAAACTCTCAGAGCAAGCTGCCTAGCAAGGCCAGTCATATTGGTGAACTCTGGGTTTGACTGAGAGGCCTTGCCTCAATAAACAAAGCAAAAGAGGGATTAAAGATGATTCAAGACATCAACCTCTGGCCTCCACATATACACACATACACATGTGCCCACACGCATGCAAACAAATACATACATATTGCATATAAATACACATAAAAATGAAATAAAAATAAAATGACATAGTGTTTGCATATAACCTTTATAACCTTCTATAGATCCTAAACCATTTCTTGATTGCTTTAATACTTACTACAATGTAAATGCAATATAAACACTTGTATGCAGTATTGTTTACAGAATGATCTTTTCAGTACAGATGCAGTTTTAAAAAATCATTTCCCATCTGCAAATGAATTTAAGACCAATAGGTATGGAGGGGACCCATCAGTCGGGATAGGCCAGTGCATGCTCTGGGGACAGCCATTAAGGTCCACATCTAAATAGCTTAGGACCAGAAAGTTCACGCTTTGCTCACATTTTGTGTCCATGATAGATGTGCTGGGGGCTTTGCTCAGTAGAGCCACCACTGTCCTGGGCACTGCCCTGCCTGTCAGACAGAACTCCAATATGTCTCACATGAACATTTAATCTCTGGCCCAGAAGAGCACATTCTCCTTCTACTCACATCTTTGGCTAGGACTAGTCATGTGACCAAACCCCACTGAACCACAAAGTACCATTCAATATACACCCAGATGGTGGGGAGCCAGAGATCCTTGCTTAGCAGCACAGATGACAACTAGCCTCCTGGAAGGTGGCCTCATCAACTTCATTTCACAGTAAGCGTAAAGAAAAGTGTTCAAAGCCAGGCATGATGATGCACATCTGAAGCACACCTGTCACCCGAGAAGTCAGGCTATAGAGGCAGCAGGATTAGATGTTCACAGTCAGCCTAGGCTACATAGTGAGTTGGAGGCCAAACTGGACTATAAGAAACCCTGTCTCAAATAATTAAAACCAAGCAAAAAATATGTTCAAGGATAGATAGCGAAACTCAGAGCTGGCTTAATGTTCTGCAGCAGGGGGAGCAGGATGGTTCAAAGCCCTGTTTTTTCGTTCTCTAATGTAATGAGGTTGAATGGTACATGGCATTAAACATAGTGGTTAAAAGCCTGGAGACTGGACAGTTTTGCCACTTACCAGATGTGGGAGCCCAGGAAAGAGACCGCTTCACCCATCAAAGAGATGGGAGGAGCTGGGGAAGGATGTGTTTTCTCAAATGGAGAACCAGGCCAGGCTTACCTAAGTAGGACTGATGGAGACAAGGGATGTATGTAAATGATGTATGTGGTATGCAGAGTACACAAGAATTGAAGCAGCCCCTGGCACAGCCAGGGAGCAGGCATCCTTATTCTCTAGAAATTGTTGCCTTCCTCCTAAGCCTGTGTGAATGTCTGGGCTACTACGAGCATAAGCCAAGTGATGTTGCTTTATCCACATCCATTAGCTCAGAAAAGGGGATATCCAAGGCCCTATGGGACTGGAGCCTGCTTAGCAGTGTTGATGTCTTTAAGGAGCCAGAATCTTTTGGCTTTTCTGTACTTTGCCCTGCAGGCACTGTCTTAAGAATGATGGCTACCATCAGTTATGGGCAAAGCGACTGATGGTCACAGAACTTCCACATAAAGAGTGTGCTAGCTTCCAAGGGATGCTCTGTTACAGCAGCAAAAGTTTCCCTTTCCTGCACCCAGCCAGCCTCTCCCCTAGCTTTCCAGGTTCCAGCTGGCTTTGGCCTCTGAAAGGTCAGCGTTCTTGGGTAGAAATCCTAGCTGCTTTAAGGAGAAAATAGAGCACAGAAGAGGATGTTAGGCATCCCACAGAGGCATTGGTGGTGGGAGGAGGTAGAGAAGAGAACTCATAGCTAATCCTCTAGGAAAAGTGCCCTAAACCACACTGCAGGCCTGACCCTATGAACTAACCACTACTGAAAGGCGGGTGTGCCTCTGCCACCTCGAAGTGCTGGGTGCCAGGGGCTTGCCCTTGTTGCAACCACTGCTGCCGTCAGCACAGGGGCCACCGCCTCCACTAGGACCTCAGTCTCACAACCACTGCCCCAAAGCTGCTGCTCCTGTCCGCACTCATCTCAATAGATGGAGGCTCATATTGAGGTTCAGCCTCCCGTGGAGGCTTTGGTTGCCATAGGCTACATCATGTCCCTGGTCCTAGGAGTAAAGGAGCAGAAATTTTGCATCTTGAAATAGACTCTGAATGCCAAGAATCATACTGGGAGAGTTCCTTGACTACAGATGTGATAGCTGCCAGTTCTAGCCTACCCATCTGGACTGGGTAATTTTTACTGTCAACTTGACAGCCTAGATTCACCCAGGAAAAATCTCAATGAGGGATTGTCTACATCAGGTTGACCAACTGGCATGTCTGAGGGGATTGTCTTGATTGCTGAGGTGGGAAGACCCACCCTGAATTATGTGGCACCATTTCATGGGCTGGGCTCTGAACTATATGAGCGTGAAGAAAGTAAGAAAATGTGGGCAGGCAAGCAGCCTGGTTGCAGTGCATTCCTGTCTCTGGATGTGGTGTAACCAGCTGCTTAAGTTCTTGCTCTGACTTCCCACAATGATAGACTGACCTGGAATTGTAAGCCAAATAAACCTTTGTGGACTTTGTCAAAATGTTCTATCACAGCAACAGAAATGAAACTAGGACACCACCCTTGATCAAGTTTTTGGTCAGCAATAGAGGATTCCACAGTGATAAGCTTAAGTTAACCAACAGGGAAGGACAGATGTATTGAGGACACTTCAGATTCAGTTCCATCACTTCCGGTGTTTGCACATGTTCAGAATATGTGCATGTCTTTTGTTGTTGTTTTGAGATAGGATCTGGCTGGGTAGTTCAGGTTGGCCTGGAACTTGAAATCCTTCTGTCTTAACCTCTTCTGTGCAGAGATTAGAGGTGTCGCCATGCCTGGCTGCACATGTCTTAAGATGCCTCCTGAGACCCAAGTGTACCCTGTCTTACCAGCCACCAACATTTCTTGCTGATCCATGTTGTCTCTGTCTCTAGAATGTGTCCCTCTCTGCCTTGCCTACCATCTCTAGTGCATTCTTAAGAGCATTTTCCCCCTATTCTTCCATCAATCAATCAATCAGTTCTCTCTCTCTCTCTCTCTCTCTCTGTACTTGTGTGTGTGTGTGTGTTGTGTTGTGTTTACGGAGGACTATATATGCCATAGTGTATGTGGATGTTGGAGGACAACCTCTGAGGTTGGTTCTAACCTTCCACCTTGTTTGAGACAGGATCTCTTTGTGTTTGCCTGAGTGTGCTGGCTGCCACACGAGCTCCTGCTCAGTCACACATTCCTGCCTCTCTCAGTAAGAGCACTGCACTGGGATTACAGATGCACACTACCAACCAGGCTTTATGTAGGTTCTGGGGATCCAAACACTGGTCCTCACTCTTGTGTGGCAAGAACTTTAACCACAGAGCCCTTTTTGTAGGGGCTCATTTGTTCTTCCCCATTTTACTTATCACTATATTTCAACCTGTATTTGATTCCTGCCTCTCTCCCTTTAAGCCACACATGTGAGAAGACATGAAATAATGGTCTTGCTCATACCTAGTAACATAATATCTGGCTCTTAAGTGCTTAATTCTTTTTCATTGAACAAATGAGCATTAAACAAACCCTATTACTGGCATTTATAAAGTCCCTCTTGGATCAAAAGATATTTTGACACCTTACACCCTTAATGTACCACATGCTATTATAATGTACCCTGAGCCCTTAGGGGCAGACACATTTAACCAACTCGTCCCTTTTTTCAGTTATCGAACAATAATACCCATGTAGATGTTGCTATGCCCACCCTTTCTGAGGATCACCCTTGCAGCAGCTATTGCCACTGTTGGGAACTTGGGATGTGCCTTGTGCCAGGATACAAACTTGGATTTAGGGTGACAAGGACTAAGGATGGTGATAGCTTCTGGCCCTGTGGACCTGTCTCTGTTCATGTCAACGTGATATTGGGACACTAACACCACCAGAATTCTTTTAAGCAGTTTCAGCTTTGCTGACATTTTCTTTGCCCTATGCTTTGTTTCCAGTGGAATAACTTCCAGAGTGAGATGTTTAAAAATATCTGGGTGGATAGTCCTATATAGGGGGGCCCTTTAGAAAACAGACTGCTGCTCTTAGAGGAAGTTGGGGAGAGAGAGCTGTGGGAGAGGACACAATCTCTTATGTTCAGGAGGAAAAAATGGAGGTAATTCTTTTCATTTAAAAAGCATCACTAAGGGACTGGAGAGATGGCTCAGCAGTTAGAAGCACCAGCGGCTCTTGTAGAGGACCCGGGTTCCGTTCCTAACACCCACAACACCCACATGTCGGCTAACAACTGTCCTTAACTCCAGTTTCAGGGGAATCCGACATCCTCTTATGACCTCTGCAAGCACTGCATGACACAGGTGCAGTTACACACATGCAGGCAATCCACTCATACACAGAAATTTTTTTTTAAAAATTAATTTAAAAAAACACAAAGCATCACTGACCTGGGGGTGGAGCTCATTGGTAGAGTGCTTGCCTACCACGTACAAGGCTCTGGGTCCACTCCCCAGGACCACGAAAACTGAGTATGGTGGTGCACACCTGCAACAAATCCCAGCTCCAGGGAGGTGGAGCCAGGTGGTCAGAAGTTTAAAGTATCTATGTAGTGAGTTCAAGGATAGCCTGGGCTACATAAGACTCTGTCTCAAAAAAAATCATTGTTTTCATTGTGCTAGAAAGTGATTTTATTCCCACACTCAAGCATATCTTCCCAACACAATTTGAAGTTTACATTGGAAGAAGAAAAATGAATCAAGTATCACTGAGTACTTTCCCATGATAAGAGCAACCTCAATTTACCAAATACTGAGTCTGTGCAAAGCATGTTTAAAATATGCATCATGTTAACCTAGCTAATCCCTCCAAAACTTTTTATGCCTTTATTTCATATGAAAACACTGAGGCCCAGGCCAGTCAGAGAAAATCATTAGGTCTTTTGACCTCTGGAAATTTTTAGGGTTTTTTTTTGTTTTTTTTTTTAAACTTTTATTACATTCGTGAGGAGGTCAGAGCACAACTTGCAAGTATTGGTTCTCCCTAGGGATAGAACTCAGACGGTTAGGCTTAGGGACAAATCCCTTTACCTCCCAAGTCATCTCATCAGCCTGACTTTTTAGGAGATATATATCTCACATATAAAGATCTTATAGGTCACCAAAGTCAAGTTTTGTAGGTTTGGAGACAGTGACCTCAGGGGAGACCTCCAACTCTGCCACTTAACCAGCTGAGTGTCCTTAGGCAAGTTCACTCATTTCTCAGACACTTGGTTTCCCCATCTGTAAAACAGGAACCTGCCTTCCACATGGGAACTGTGATGGTTAATTTGAGGCATTGGTGTGACTAGGTTAAGGGATACCTAGGTAGCTCCTGCTATCTGAGTGTGCTCACTGAGTGTGCCTGGAAAGGACTGCAATTTGAATCTATGGGCCGAATAAAGACGAATTGGTCTCATCTCAATGAGTTGAGGGCCTGGATAGAACAAAGAGGCGACATAAAAATGAGCTTGTGCTTTCTTCTGGAGCCAAGGACATCAGACTTCTGCCCTACAATATGAGAACTCCAGATACTCTGGCCTTCAGACTCGGGCTAGCACCAGTGACCCCCACCCACTCAAGTTGCTTAGGCCTTCAGCCTTGGGCTGGGAGCTACATCCATTGGCTCCCCTGGTTCTTAGGCCTTTGAACTTGAACTGAGCTATTTCACAGACTACCATGGTTGCTCATCTAGCTGACAGTGTATCAGGGGACTTTGTCTCTGTGATAGATCCCTTTGTGTGTCTTTTTAAATATTTTATTTGTGTTTTAATTTTATGTGTATGAGTGTATTGCCTGCATGTATGTAAGTATACCTATGTTGTGCAATGCCTTTGGAGGTCAGAAGAAGGCATTGAATCCCCTGGAACTGGAATTATGGAGGGTTGTTAGCCACCAGGTGGATGCTGGGAACTGAATGCAGGTTCAGTGCAAGAGCAGCCAGTGCTCTTAACCTCTGAGCCATCTCTCCAGCCTCCTTTTCCCTCTTGGTTCTTTTTCTGGAGAACCCATGACTGACACAGGGTCACTGGGTGGACTGACCAGCTTAACAAATGAACACTGATGCCCATTGGAGGTGATTTCCCCTCCTCACCCACTCCTTATCTGTTGAGCTGGACTGGCACATTCAGGGCACCATATGTTCTGGTCTATGGTTTCCAGGAGAAGCAACACATCGAGGTGGGTGGGTCCGCATTTGCTCATATGGATGTGACTGTCAGGCCGGGAGGGTTAACTCAAGCAGGCCCTGATGTAGCTTGAAGGAATAAACTAGAACCTTCAAACCTCTTGATTAACAGACATGGCCACAGACAGGCCAGCTCACATGAGCTGAACAATACCTTTCCACAAGGTGGACAGGCCCTGGATTCACACTCATGTTCAAATACTGTCTTACTGTGAATACATGGTATAGTTTTTTTTCTTTTCATCCTCAGAGTTGAGAGCCTATGTGTATCCACTTTGATACACCCTCAACATATATCTGCCCCTATTTTCAGAAACAATTATTGAGGTTTCCCTTGGGAAGAAGTCACTTGGATCTCTGTAATTTCATATGTCTCAGGAAAATGCCACGGGTCTAAGGCGACGAATTGCACACTGCTTTCCCAGCTTTCAGGCCTTAGGGAGTTGGTACAAGAAGTATATTTGTCATCAATAGATTCACAGAGACCAAGAAAGGTTGCAGCACACCACCCTCCATCACCTCTCCTCAGTGGAGAACTTTGAGAGGTGAAGAGTGAAGCTGGGCTGAGTTGTAGAGCCCTTGGGAGGAGGAAGGTCAGGGCCTGGAGAGTGTCAAGGAGGTGGGGGTGGGGCATCAGACAAATGGGGTTCGCTTTCCCTAGCTCTGTGCCCTGCAGCTAGCTGCTTCATCTAGCCCAGCCTCCACTCTTCCCTCTCTCTGGAACAGGGAGATGGTTAGAGACCCACTTATTGAGAGGAAGGAAAGGGGCTGCAAGAACGCCTGGGACAGGGTGATAGAGTGACACTGACCCAGGGCGCAGCCTGAGCTCGTGCGGGAGGCTCTGGGCTCTCCGGCCCAGGGGCCCCAGCTCGCGCATGCGCCCGCGGCCGGCCAGGTGAGAGCGAGAAGGCGGCGGCCTCGCACCTGGGCCTTAACCCTTCACGGTCACGGTCTCGGGCGGCGGGGATGCGGGGGTGGGGAGCAAAGAGGCAGGTCGTGAGCTCCGCCCGTCCAGACCTGCCCCCAGCCGGCTCAGCGCTCTGCAGCGCTTCCAGGCCGGGGGTCCTCGAGCGCCGCGTCCCGGCGGGCGGGGGGAAGCACGGAGCCCAGCGAAGTCTCGCGAGATCAGGCAGCCGCGGCGGTGGCGGCGGTGGCGGCGGCGGCGGCGGCGGCGGCGGCGGCCCGGGAGGTGAGCGGCGGGCCAGCGAGCAGAGGCGGCCTTTGGGGGCTGAGGAAGGGGAGAGCGGCGGGGGGCGAGGGCCGGGCTGGGGGAGAGGGGCGCGCCCGGGGCTCGCGTCCTCGGTGGCCCCCGAGGCTGCTGCGGCGCCGCCTGGTCCGCGCCGTCCCGGGACCCGCGCGGGGCGGGGCGGGACGGGTGGCCGCGGGGCCGCCGGGACCAGGCGTCCCTTACAGGGTTCTCCGCGCCTGGCTACGGCCTCAGTCTCCCCGGGCGGCCGAACCGGAGTTGTTGGCCTGGGCAGTGCGGTGGGAAGGCAGCTTTGTGCTGTGCCAGGCACTTAATTTGCGCGCCTCCAGCTGGAACTGCACAGAGAGGTGCAGCGCTCCGCCTGAAGCCACACAGTGGGGACGTGGTGGGATAGGGGCGCTCACGTCCCTCACTCCCTCCCATCCTCCTCCCCATCCCTGCCCTCAGTCCTTTTCTTGAGGTCGGGGCAGCAGAGGGTGTGTCTAAAAGATCTGAAATTGCATGCAGCCTCCTGTGTTTCTTGGGAGAAAGTTTTTTCACGCCTGGCTTTTGTCATATCTCAGAAGGACCCCTTGTTTATGACTGTTCAAGAACCGTTGTCTGGCCCCGGTGTGAGAGCAGACGTGGTCTTAGGGTGATGAAGCTGCCTTTGAGGTAGGGGTCTTAGGCCCCAGGGAATAGCCCAAAGCTTGCCTTAAGTGAAGGAAACTTTGAAAAGTTTGAGTGTCAGAAGCACGGGATTCCACTTTTCTGATGAGTGGCTGTCAACCTCAGAATCTAGGCCCCTTGCTTTCGTGGCAGATGTCTGTGAAGCCCATTTTGCTACCGTGAAATTAAATTCATAAATACACTTAGACATACATGATGGAAGATCAATGTCATGTTCCCATGTAGATGGGAGGAAGCAGTTGAGAGAAAACAGTTTGGAACATGTTGACACAGGCACTAGGACACAGTGTTGTAGAGGTCTCTGGTCAGACAGTAAGGAGATACATATGTAATATATATTTGTGGTGTATATATACATATATAATATATACATATATGGAGTTGTTTGGAAGTCAAGAACAGATAAGCATAGGGACTAGACAGAAAACCATCTTATTTTGAGATAATTTATACTAATACAAGAGAAACAGTCTAGATTGAACTAGGAATAGCATACCAGGGTAAATTACAGCCTTTCTTAACCAGCATGCAGATAAGGCCGCCTCTCCAGGGATGCTTTATTTCCACAATGTATTGTAGACTGTGTTTTTTGTCACAGATTCAGGTACTGCTATCAAGGGATCATGCCAGATTCTTACTGTTGATCATTGGGAAAAATGAAACAGTCGCAAGAATGAAATGGTTGGGTTCGTCAGTGTCTTCTCCCTAGGGTGAGCTGTCTACACTGTTTCATGCTGTGTGCTTGTGTGCCCGGGGCTATAGTGCAGGATAAGATTGGGCTGTGCGGAAGTAAGCCCTGGTTTTTAGACAGTTCCCTTATTTTCTCAGAGCTTCCCTCACTACTTTCCCCTACATGACTGAAGATAGGAGGGTGGAGTGTTTCCCATAGTAACTTGTCAAAGTGATTCAATACTGTGTCTTAAAATAATGGTCATCTCTCCAGTGAACTTAATCCACCTGGACCTTCTGAAGACCCATGAGGCCAGGCAGCCTTGATTATCACCTTCTGCGCCACCCACACATCGCATGGAGGCTAGATCCTGGGCCCAAACACTGCACATGCCAGTGGCTGGCATCCCCCAGTGTCTTCGGTAACAGTGTGCCTTGGGACAGTTCTGCCCACTTGAGAACTACTATATAAAGCAGTCTCCATTATCTAGCTAATTTTAACAGCAGAATTTAACACACAATTTTCAGTGGGAATTAAAAAAAAAACTCAGAAGTGTCTGATATATAAAGAAGACAGTGTCGTTGTTTGGTTAGTGACACTTTGATCAGTTATTATAGAATCTCAGGAGGCAAGGTTACTACCTGCTTGTTTGCAGTTAGTTCTGTTTCATGAGAATTCTTGTTGGAAATGTTGACCACCCTGAACCTGCTGAGTATCTCGAGGTGAGACTGGTGGTGGGGGCTTTTAACAGTGGCTGGTGACAGTTGTGAGTGACCAGAGACTGGTCAGCACAGCCCCTCTTTAAAAACTCTTTACTAGTCATATTAATGAATTTGGAAAGTGCAGATGCGCTCAAAAGTGGAAATTGAAATTATCTATCTAATCAGTCCTCAGGGGATGGCTCACAAGAAACTATTGGTTGGAAACTTCCAGGCTTGTTGCATAGGGGAAAAATCTCAAGAAAGTTGAGCTTAGACTATTTTTTAGCTACAGTGTACTAAGTTTCTTCAATTTGTTTAAATCTGAAAAGGAAGTTTATTTTGGCTTTTTTTTCCTCTAAATATGTTGCTTCTTGCCATAGAATATTGATTCGTTGCTGGATACTTTAGAAAGGTACTATGAAAATTAAAAGACAGGTAAAAGCTTATGAAGTGTCTAGCCATAAATACATTGAACCTTCTTAAGTTGAAAAGTCATCCAAAGAGAAAGGAAGTAATTTTTATTGCTTTGCGCAAACAGTGTCCTGCTCTGGATAAAAGCAATTAAAGCTTTAAAAAAAGTCAGTGCTTTTTAAAAAACACCCATCTGTTTTAAATGAATTAAATAGGGAACATAAAGATATGGGAATATTCCCGTTTTCTGCACTGCTTATTGGATGAAGCAGGTACATCTTCACATCATCTAACATTTGACAGACATAAGATGCTCACCAAAGTGAAAATAAAGCATTCTCCATGCACACAATTCTATAGTGGATAGTTCAGGGATGCCTTTGGTTTTCAAGGTCCAGGTCATAGATGAATAGTGTCTCAAAAGTCGCAAGTTGGTGGTTTTTCAGGCAACATTTTTTCCAAGTGTTACATAAGAGTGTACCTTGACAGGAATGCCATCTCAGAATTAGAGAAATAGGGACTATATAGCCATGTCCACACATTGGTTAATTTTTAACACCAGAAACTGCACCCAAAGGATGACTTGGACAATGAAGCAACGCACCATTTTAACTGGAACTCTACTCAGGATTTAAAAATCCATGTGGCTATCAGAACTGTTTATTTTGAAGTGTTTAGAAGAAAGGCCCGTAGAAGAGCCCCTTGCCCTTCGCAGGCATTCGGGTGAATGAGGTTACTTGGTTTGCTGCTTTGTTTTTCCATTCTGTAAAGCTTGTCTTTCCACTTACATATTTTTTTTTCTCAAATGGGTCATCCTTAAATTGAGTTTCAGTGATTCATAGCTGCAGTTTTAGTAAGAAATGTGTTTGAGCTTACCAACCTTTAAAGCACACGATTTGCGTAGGGAGCAACTCCCTGGTGTCTGCAACTAGGCAGCCCCTGGAAGAACTCTGCCCACATTGAAGGCAGCCTCATAGGAAACCTGGCTGCTTGAGCATCTTTTCCCCATGTGGACTCCATCTTTGCTTCTCAGGTCCAGGTGTGGTGGTCCCCAAGCCAGCAGCTCATAAGCGAGCAGCTGGGGCTTGTTTGGAATACAGACACGTGCTACACTGAGCCTGTGTAAAGCACCAGTGAGAGGCTGTCAAGGTGGCTCAGTGGTTAAAGTGCTTATAGCACAAGCCTGAGAACTGGTGTCCAAATCCCCAGTAAATGCCAGGTGGGTGTGGCAGCCTGCCTGTAATTCCAACTCCAGAAGAAAGAGAGGGGATCCCCCAGAACAAGCTGGCTAGACACACTAGACATATTGGGCTTGAGAACCCTGGGTTTGAGAGACCCTGCCTCAATAAGATGATGGAGGCTGATTCTTGACATACCCCCACCCCCAGTCTCACCTCCTAAATGCACTCGAGAACATCACATACGTGCGCGCACGCACGCACACACACACACATAAATGAGAAGTGGAGGCAGCAGTGGCACCAGATGAGACCCTGGGCTCCCAGACTGGAGCATGTATTCTCAGGACTGCTAGTCCATTACTATAGAGCTGGCTCTGGGGTGTGGACAGGCACGGGGGCACGCTGCCTTTGAGCAAGTCATGGGTGCTGCTGCTTCAACAACCACACTTAGAGCATCATCAGGAGCATGCGCCATTGTACCTGCTGCTTCCACTCTTAACCCCTTCAAGTAGCTTTTTAAAGTATGGTTTATAATCACATGTTTGACCTAGGACCGCATGTTTAACTTTTATGATGACCATGATAAAATTGCCTTTCAATATGGAATTTAAGAGAAATATTTCCTCTTAATTCTCATTCAGTTTGGACTCTGGTTTATGGGTAGTTATCTTTGTCTTCTTGGTGTGAAGTTCTGTCTTAACATTTAAGAATTCGATTTATATAGACAAAGTGTTCATATGGCTTCAAAACTTAAGTGACTCAGGCATACTTGGAAAGTGAGTTTCCAGGTCTTTTGGGTCCCCCCTAGAAATCTTTATTGTTTCTTTTTCCAAATCCAATAGGCTAGGTGTTCTCTCTTTATATGAAGTACAGTGCACTGTGCAGTGTATTGTCTTGCTTTTCATTTTTAATTTAGTTTATAGCTGTTGAGACCATTTTTATTAGTACATAGGAAGTGTATGGCATTCTTTTACAGAAAGGACTTTTAAACAGCTATAGGGTATCTACTCTCTGCCATGTCTGCTTTGCCATCCCACTCATAGGCATTCATGTTGTCTTCAGGCTTACAACCACAGACAGTGCCACAGCCAAAACTTAGTGTGTTGATCATTTTATATATAGGCAGGTATGTCTGTGATGCATTCCCAGAAGTGGATCACTAGGCCACTGGGCCATGCATTTAAGTTTTTAAGGTTTATTTTTATTTTACACACATGCAAGTTTCGCTTGCGTGTATGTGCACCGCATGTGTGCAGTGCCCATGGAGGTTAGAGGAGAGCATAGACCCCTGTAACTGGAGTTGCAGACCTTTGTGAACTTCTGTGTCGATGCTGAGAACTGAGCCTGGGTCCCATAAGAACAGCCAGTGCTTTTAACTGCTGAGCCATCTCTCAACCCTGGATCATGTGTTTTATTTTCACAGATACTTCCCTTCTTAGTGGTTACACAGTTCTGAACTCTCATAGGTACAGTTGTCCCTTGATATCCATGGAGGATTGGTTCCAGGACCCCTGTGCAGATGCTGAAATCTAAGTTTGCTTGAGTTTTAGCCAGTGAATAGTGTTTACACATTGACCTACGCGCATCCTCAGATATACTATGAATCAATTTCAAGACCTTACATACAACTTGATTTGGTATGTATGCCGTGTAAATAAATGGCTGTTAGACTATATTGCATGCCTGTGAAGTTCAGAGGACAATCTCAAGTATTGGTCCTCACCTTCCACCGTGTTTGAGACAAGGCCTCTTTTTTGTTTTGCCCCTGTGCACTCCAAGGTAGCTGGCCCACAAGCTTCCAGGAATTCTGTCTCCACCTCTCATCTCACTGTAGGAGCAATGAAACTACAGACACACAGTACCATACCTGACTTTAGATGGGTGCTAGGGATCTGAACCAGGTCCTCATGTGATGTGGCAGGCACTGCACTCCCTGAACCATCTTACCAGTCCTGTATTCTTCTTCTGTAACTATCTACTCATGCCCTCTGCATATTCTTGTCTTTTGCCTTGCTTTTTTCTTATGTCTAGGAGTTTATAAGCCAGAGAGGTTGGCCCTGAATCATCTTGAGTCCCAGTTCCCCACCTGATCACGTGCACATTAGTAAACAGAGGGCTTATATCTTCTTCTTTCAGTTTTGTGAGGTTTGTCAGTGTTACATGGTGTCTGGGTTTTGAGGCATTACAAGGAGCTTTGGAAGTTACCCATGCTGGCGCTTCCCTGGTTTCACTTTCGTACTTAATGCTTTGGTCCATTCAGAATTTAATGCTGGTATTCACAGTGGGAACATACAGACCCTGCTCTGTCTCCTCACACGGCTGCCTGTTCTCCAGACACGTTTGTTTCAGAGCCTCCCTGGGTTGTGCTCACTGCACTGCGAGCCTCGGCATGTGTTAGGGTAGGTCCCTGGACTTTGTGTTCTTCTTTTTGAGGGGAAAAAAAAAATAAGAAAGCAAAATCATGTTAAACGAATAAACTTCAACATCTGCTTAGCTTTTTCTAAGCCTGAGTTTCCCATCTCTCAGAGGAGCAGTGCTGTCTTGGTGGGAATGTTCGGGCATTTGAAGTGAAGATGGGGATTCTCCGCCACCGCCGCCTCCATGCTCTGAGCTGTTCTCCTCTTTCATATTCTCTCCTTCATGTTTTTGAAAGAGAAAACAAGAAAAACCATGAGAAGAATAGAAGGATGGCAGAGTCAAGTTAAAAACTACACTTTTGCTCGGTTTGAGCAGGATAATGGACTTTTTAAAAACTCCCTTGAAGTACTGGTGATATAACCTAGTGCCTCACACATGCTAGGCATGTGAGCTAGCATGTGAGCATCTGAGCTAGCAACTCTAATTCCCTGCTCCCCTCCTTTTAAGTTTTGAGACAAGGGCTCACTAAGTTACTCAGGTTGGCTTGAATTTACTGTGTTGCTCAGCAAGCTGTGAATTTGTAATCCTCCTGTCTCAGCCTTCAGACCAGCTGGGGTCACAGGCCTCTGCCCACCTGTATGCTTGGCTAACCAGTACACTTAAGAACAGAAAACAGGCCAGGCATGGTGGTACATACCTTTAATGCACACACTCATGAGGCAGAGACAGGTAGATCTCTGTGAGTTTGAGGCCAGCTTAGTCAACATAATGACTAGGATAGTCAGGGTTGTCTGGTACGACCGTGTCTCAAAAAATCCAGAACGAGAACAGAGAACCAGCTCACCTGGCATTCAAGGCTTCCTTCTTGCTTTCTGAACAGAGAACCAGCTCAGCCTGGCATTCAAGGCTTCCTTCTTGCTTTCTGAACTTGCTACGTAATCTTCTCTTGCATGTACCCAGCTATGATGCTTCTAGGCATCCCCTAAAAGCCCTGAGTTCCTAAGAGACCATCCAGAATGGTCTGTTGCCTTATGCTGCCAGTCAGACACTGACAACTCGATAAAAACAGTGTCTGTCTTATGGAGTAGTTTATCTGCCTGGTGACTTCTATCTCAATAGACTGGAAACTCAGGAGAGACTGTGTCCATCCTATAAAAGATGCTTAGTACCCAGTAGAACACCTGATGGAGTACACACCAGATGATTGCTAAAAAGTGAAGGAAGCCCTGCTCTGGTCTTCTGCCTGTATGTGGGTGTGACTCATTTCACCTGTTACTCTGTCAGCCCCTTGCAGACAGTAACAGTAAACAAGCACAACAGACAGTAGGGTGGACGTGGTAAGAGGTAGCTTTCTTAAATTATGTGATAAAGAAAACATGAGTGTTTGACGTGTGCCCTCAGGAGTCCCTAGTGTGGGTCATTTCACGTGACAGTCAGGACTTTAGTTGAGTGCTGTTCATAGACACAGAAAATGGACTCTGAGATGTGTTGATTTCACTTGAGATGTCCCAGTAGGGGCAAGTGGTCAGAGCTCCATGCCCAGTTCCCCGCCTGTTCCACAGCAGCTGCTGTGATTTAGGAGAAAGTTTTCCTTCCCAGTCAACTTTTCCCTCGAAACCATCCCATTTGGGGAGCCTGAGTGTTGTGACTTATTGAGACTTCTCCACTCTTCAGTGGGCTAGCTGTGTTCACTCTCCTGGCATGTAGTAGGTGCCTAAGAAAAAGTAATTTTTAACTTTTTTTTTTTCAGGTTCATAATATAGGTGCTAAGAAAGAGAATGTAAGACAGGACACTGGTTAAACATTTTTATTGAGGTAAGTTTTTTATGATTTTCAAACAATTTCCTTTAAAGTTTTTTCTTTTAATTTCTTCACAGCCTCCTTTGCTAAGGGAGATTGTTTTAGGAGTGCTTGGGCTTGTGGAACCTGAGAGTTGTGCGGTCGGCGTTGGGAGCATGAGCTGTGCAGTGGAGGCCACTGGGCCCACCTGCCCTCTTGATCTGATCTTTAGCTTTGCACCATTTAAGTTATCCAGTGGTTATTTGTCCTTGCAGCTTCAGTGACACTTTGTTTTTAAAATGGGAGCTGAATGACTGGGAGCCATTCATAGTGTGGTGAAGCACTTCTTTTTCTTGTTTATATTTCATTAACATGAGAATATTTTGTGTCAGTATAAAACAATGACAAAAGTAAGCGCCCAGCTCCCACCACCAAGAAATGCCCACAGTATTTCGACAGACATATTTTTAGAAATTTGTCAATGGATATAAAACTCTATATAATATTTTAAATAAAACAGTAGTCTTGATAAAATGTAAAAGGAGTTTTTTTTAATGGATTTTTTTGTACATCACCATAGTAAATTGGAAAGCTACAAATAATTGGGAATGGCCTTTTATAGTTACATTTGTTTACTTATCTCCATGCGCACATTTGTGTGTATGCACAGTATGTTTGTGGAGGTTAGGACAATGTGAAGAGTTAGATGTGTCCTTCCACCAGATGATCAGTTTTGGTGGCACCCTGAGCTGTCTTACTGGCAAGATTTTTTTTAATTGAAGTAAGTCTTTTTGTTTACAAACACCTCTTTCCTTTGATTTTTTTTGATACTATTTTTATTTATTTTATGTGTATGAGTATTTGGTTGCATGTATGTAAGTGTACCACATGTATGTAATGCCCACAGAGACCACAAGAGAGCATCATGTCCCCTGAACCTTGGAGTTACAGGTTGTTGTAAGCTACCACATGGGTGGTGGAAACTGAACCCAGGTCTTCTGCAAGAGCAGCCAGTTCTCTTAACCACTGAGCCATCTTTGTAGTCCCTCCTTTGATACTATTATGTGAATTTTTTTCTTATCGTGAATATACCTGTGGTTCTCATTCTTTGACTTTAAATGTAATGAAATGTTAAGATATATTGAGTTTTTTGTTTTTATATCTGCTGCCTTGATAAATCATTTATAAATACTTTGAAATCAACTGTAATTGTTTGGATATAGAAATTTTTCCTCTGTAAAGAGCAATATATTTTGTAAGTAGGGAAGCCTAAAGAAGCAAGACACTAAATGAAAAAAATTCAGTTCTCTTCTTTTGTTCTGTTTTCTTCTCTCCCTTCCTCCATCCCTCTCTCCCTGAGTTCAGTGAGTGCTGGCACATAGGTATGGGGCCATCTACTGGAGCATGGGACTCTACGGGTGGCCTCATTTTCAAAACAGAATGATTCTCCCTTCCTCAGAAACTATCCACTGCTAATAGCTCCTCAGTAAGAAGTGGGGCCTGGAGATCATCTCCCTATCTATGCCAGAATTTTGGCTGCTTGATCTTGTGTAGGTCACCACAGCTGAGGTGAGCTCATGAGGACAATAGCCATGTCCTGTCCAGAAGACAGCATTTTACAGTTCTTCTCCCCATCCTCCAGGTCTTACATTGTTTTCACCTCTTCTCCTAAGACATTCCTTGAACCTTGGAGTGGGGTGGAGGAAGTGATACAGGGATCCCGTTTAGGCTGAGCACTCAGTCTTTTATTCCTAGTACATTACCAAGTTATACAGCTCTTCATTGACTGCTGCCCACTGGAAAAAGAAGGTTCTCTGACCAAGGTTGAAAGCAGCCCAGGTCTATGGGTTTAAACATAATATTTAGAATGCAATTTGACAGCATGACCATTTAACAAAATAACCGTAGCAGGTTCTGTCCTAGAGCCTATGGCCACCCAACCATGGCCAGGGTTCCAGTACCAGTCATGAAATTTTCTCCTATGGAACAGGTCTGAAGTTTAATCAGAAAGCAGTCAGTTATCCAGTAACAATTGTGCCACTATTGCACTAGTGGGCACATCTTGTCTTGTAGGTCAGTATTGTAGAATGCAAGTTCTGCCACTGGGTAGGACCATCAGTGTCTTCTCCCGGAGAAGCCTTGCATAAAACCTTCCAGCACTATGAAATCTAGTCAGCAGATTTCATAGCTGGTTTCTGATTGATTTCTCTTATGTCCTACAGCCAAAACGTTAATGTGTTCAACAACAAGGTCTTACCTTGTAAACAGCCATTTTTTTTTAACTTTCTTTATGTTTATGAATGTTAGTCCTGCATGTGTGTAAGTGCACCTATGTTGTGCAATGCACACAGAGGTCACCAGAGGGTATTAGATACCCTGGAATGGGAGTTATGGATGGTTGTTAGCTACCATATGGGTGCTGGGATTTTCACCAGGTCTTCTGTAAGAGCAGCCAATGGTCCTAATCACTGAGCCACCTCTCTAGCCCAAACAACCATGTTTTAAATCTATTTTTTTGTTATGTTTTATTTTTTTGTTGTTGCAAGGACAGAGTGAATATCTAAAATAGGGTACTGGGTCTTGTTTAGAATCCTAATAGGGTTTCATAGTACAGGCATGAGAATATTTTCAGTTGTGTTATTTGAAAACAAAAATGCAAATATCCCTCTCTCATACTTTTAATCATAATGGAGAAAATGGAGCTTCATTTTCACTGTATGACTCATTATTTAATAAAAAATAATGGTGTGGTGACATATGCCTTTAATCCCAGCACTCAGGAAGCAGAGGCAGGCAGATCTCTGAGATCAAGGCCAACCTGGTTATAGCGAGTTCCAGGCCAGCTGGGTTACAGGGAGACCCTGTCTCAAAAAGACAATAAAAAAACAGTAGAGCATTAGATTGCCAGCCCCTGGGTAGCAGAAGTAAATCTTCATCCTCCACCTTGTTAAATCTTTCCTGACTCCTAAACCAGTTTTCACAGCCAAAGTAAGCAGAGAGGTGGAAGAGTAATCACAAGATAGAAGTGATCAGTGTTTCAGTCTCTTCTCCAGTATGCATTGTTTCCATTGGAATGTGGGTTTGTAAAATAACACTGGTGTTAATTAGGATTACTGCAGCAGTCATGTGTAGGTACAGTTTTTAAGTTGATTGAATAATCCTGTAGCAATCTTTATTGCACTTTAATTTGTTTAGCAGGCCTTTTTAAAATTTTTATTAATTATTGGGGGTTATGTGTATGTGTGTGTTTGTGAGAGAGAGAATGCTCGTACATGTGAGAGAGAAAGAGAGAGAGGAAGAGGGAGGGAGGGAGCAAAAGCCCTCGCACATGTGCTATAGCTTGCATGTGGAGGTCAGGACAACTTTCCAGAGTTGGTTGTCTCCCTCCATCATGAGATTGGGATTGAGCTCACACCCCATGCACTCTACTTACTGAGCCATCTTACCAGCCCTGACACCCTTTAATAATAGTTCACAATTAGCCAAGGTGAACTAGCTAGGCAGCTGCTGTTTCCACTAGCAGTCCCTAAATGCATGACGCCTTCCTGAGCATCTCCCTCTGGTGTCTCACTGTGGCTAATAGTATAATCATGTTTTGTTTTTTAAAATTCTGAAGTTCTGAGTTCTGGAATCTCTTTTCTATGGTAATAAAATTTTTATATAGGGCCTTTCCTTTTACTGGTGAGTTAATTTCTTTAATCGTGTGCCTTAAAACCCCAATTAAGTTACTCATGGAAAGTGAGGAATTTTCTAGTATTAAACAGGAATCTTAATTAAAATAAGGGTCTGTGCTGTTTATGTCGCCTGTCAGTTGCATTTGTGAAACTTTTGTACTGTAACTGGTTTTAACACTTTGTCACACATTTGATGGTTTGGATTCTGTGCCTCTGTAACAGCTTCTTCCTATTTTAGGCATAAAGCCTGGCAGACTCTATGGGCATTGGGTGGAGAGTTGGGCAGAGGAAGGAAGTTGAGTCCTAGTGTGCAGGATGTGTGACTGTGACCGTCCAGATGCTTTACATTGAGGAGGGAGGACTGGATACTCAGAGAAAGCCCCTGCCTACTGATGTGTGGTAGGGACAGCAGGTCCCCAGAGTCTGTATCTCATTTATTCTTTCCTGACTTCAGGCTTAAGGATAGAGTTTTGAAAAGGGAGAGAAAAGCTCCAGCCCCAAGTGGCAAGTTGTCATGAGCTCAGCAAAATTCCCTGGGGACACCCTTAGCTCTGCATGTTCTACCCACTGAGAAATTTACCCTCTTCCCAGCCCTGGAAGCTGTGCTTTGTGTGAGGCATGAGGGAAACTGGTCTGGAGCTAAGCAGGGGGTCTAGACATCCGGCATGAGCTATGGCACATACTGTCTTTCTCCCCATTACTGTAAAGTATCACAACTGGAACTTTACACAAGCTCCGCCTCCTTCTGTGTGTTCAGAAGGATATCTGAGGGAAGGTGAGGGTGAAGTGTTTTATGTGTGTTAAACCCAGCAAGTTTTATCCTGACTGGATTTCGGTTTTTCAGTCGATTTTAATGTGACAACGTTTTTCAGGCTGGAATTCTAGCAGCTGTCAATCAACTGTGAGTTGCTGGTGGGGGGGGAGGATATCCTCCCACATATCTCCTGGAGTGCTTGAAGCCAGCCCACTTCCTTTTTCTTTTACCTTAAGAACTGATTACTGACACGGGAATTATAATCAGAGTGCATCAATCTTTATGAAAAGGTTACCAATTACTGCTCTGAACAGTACTCGTTCCCTCTCAGTGAATGTTTCTCTCGGAGTGTCTCAGTGTCTCGGTTCAGGGCTTTTAAATACTGCCTAGGTGAATGAAGGCTTTGTGTCACATCCTGTTTAAAACATTTGAAAGAGACTTTATTGATAGCGTCTTTTCCTTCAGTTCAGTGTCGGATGGGATGAAGGAGGAAGGTTATTTTGTATGAAGTCTCCAACGGTCCCTTTTTTGGTGGTGTTCCATGAGGAACAATCCTGGAAGAAGCATTTCTGGTGTCTGTTATTGGGACTGTGACAATACTCCCCAAATGGAGTTGGGGGAGTTTTATGATGTGGTGTTTTTTGTGTGCTCTGCCCTGTTTACATAAGTTCATTGTGTTCACATAGCGTCTAATAAAAGGGCACAGTGAGATTGTGAAATTTGTCCTTGGGCATGTGCGTAGTGAGTTTAAAACAGAAAAACAACAACAAAAAAGCATGACTTGAATCCCATCCCATCTCTCTGACTCCCAGGTCTGTGCTGTCTGGTTTGAGGACAGAGAAGGTATAGGTAGGATATTACAAAGTTTTTAGACTGTTTCCACCGTCATAAAGAATTGCAGTGTTGAATAGAATGACAGCAAATTCCTATCGTATCCTCTCTATGCCATGGTCCTTACCACCCTTTTCATTTCTAGCCATCGTCACCATCACCTGAGGACATCTCCCAGCCTGCCAGGGTGTCTGGTTTGCTGTGTTCAATACAGGCTTGTTTAATTTAGCAGTGCTCTGAGATGAAAGGTTCCTGACTGCCAAGTACAAACAGACATTCTGTGAGATGTTAATTTGGTTAGAGGTTGTTTTCCCTTGCTCTGTGCTAATAAAGGCGCTGGCAGATTTTCTCATGAGGCAGAGAGGACTTGGACCTGTTGAAATCCATGTGATGTAGGGAAGTGAGCCATCTCAAGGAACACTTTTCCTTTGCAGTTTTGAGTTTCTTCCATTGCATCCTTCCAGCTGGTTGCTAGTCGCATGCTCTTTTGTTCTTTGATCTCTTTACTCTGGATTTGGTTTGACGGTTGGTCACTATAGGGATTTGTTGATAGAAAAAGAAATCCTTTCCTCAGTTGAACAGATTGTGTGTTGCAGGCAAACTCTCTCTAGGCCCCTGCGCAGAAGCTCTGCTATATGCTTTCCCACCACCATTTCATTTTATTTGTATTGAATTGGTGTTCTGTAAGGTTCACACCATGAAGTAGTTTTTAGTGTATTCATAGTCCTTCACAAGTCACAGCCCTCTCAGTCAAGAGCACTGTGAGCATTGCAAGAAGAAACACCAAGCCCCTCCGTAGCCATTCCCCATTTGCCTCCATGTTCCTAGTAGCACCAGTCTTTGTCCTCATGGACTCACTGATTCTGGACATGTCATATGAATACAGAACTTAGCATGTGGCCCTTTGTGGCTGGCTTCTTCCACTTGGCCTGTTATTGACGTTCATCACGTTGTAGCAGATACCAGACCCTCATTCCTTTTATGCTGGGAAATAACATTCTGTTGTATGACTTTACTTCATTATTATCTCTTTGTCAGTAGATGGGCAGTTGGGTGATATCCACGTCTTGGCCATTATACATCATGCTTATGTGAACTTCTGTTTTGTTTTTTTTTTGTTGTTGTTGTTGTTGTTTGTTTTTCAGTGGAGATTTTTTTTATATGGAGGAAGGGCAGAGTCACAAATACCCAAGCTGGCCTTCAATGTGCTGTGTAGTACATGCCTCTTGATCCTCCTGCCTCCATCTCACAAGTGCTGGGATTACAGGCATGCACCACCATGCCCAGCATAAATTTTTTGTTTTATTCTTTGTGATGCTTGAAATTGAACCTAGGGCTTTGTACATACTAGTCAAGCACTCTACTCCTGAGCTATATGTCCAGCCACTTCTGGGAATATCTGTATTCAAGTTTATGAGTAGACATCTTTTCTTATTTGAGGTGTATGTCTAGGATGGGTATATACGTATGGTTATGTTGTAACTTTATGTTTAACTTCTTGAAGCACTGCCAAACTGTTTTCCACAGTAACAGTATTGCTTTAATTCCCACCAGCAATGTTCAGGGGTACCATCTTTACATACCTTTCCAACACTTGTTTTTCTATTTTTCCCCAACCACCCTAAGGTGTGTTTGGGTTTTGTATTCATTTCCCTGATGATGAAGGATATTGAACATCCCCATGTGATTGTTAGCCACGGTGCATCTATTTAGATAAATACCTCTTCAAGTTCTTTGCCCATTTTAAAAATTGGGCTTTTTTTGGTAGAGTTGCAGTAGTTCTTATTTATTCTGGGCAGACACACATACATCCTTCGAACATGTATAAATTAGCAAAGTTTTCTTCCATTCTGTAGATTGTCTTTTCACTGTCTTCATGTTATTTTTTTTTTTTGAAGCAAATAGGTTTAAAAAAAATTTTTTTTTAATTTACATAAAGATAGGGTCTCACTGTGTAATCCAGGCTAACCTGCAGTTCACCACCCTGGCCCAGCCTCTCAAGTGCTAGGATTGTAGACGTGTGCCACCCCATCCAGCTGCAAATGGCTTTCAGTTTTAATAAAAACAAATTTACCAGTATTTTGTTGGCATATACAGTTTTCTTTCTAAAAATTTCTGTAAGACAAAAAATTGTAATGATGTTACTCAGAATGCTTTCTTTCCAGATGATGATTGAGAAGCTACTACTAGTACTAATAGTAATGATAAGTAATGGTTGCCAGGTACCATAAGAGTAAAAAAATTCATATCCTCTCGAATTCAACATTTCCATTTCAAAAAATGCATACAAAATTAAATGGTCAGTAGGTTAGAGTGTTAAAATCTTCTGTATTTTCAGATCTTCAGACCTGGCAGGACCAAGTTTCTTATCCTGCCACTCACACTTTAATATGTTAAATCAGAAAGCTGTCTTTCATTGTTCTTGGGTGAAATGATGCTCATGAGTCTCTAAATATTTATAGGAGTCTGATGTACTGAACTCTGGCTAGACTTGGGGACCCATGGGTGAGTGAAATGTGGTCACATCCTTAAGGAACAGGAATTCATGTGCCAGGCCGGAAGCTTCCACAGGGGAAGTGAGGGTGTTCAGAGCAGGCAAGAAGGCCATGGAGAGTTGGTTACAAAGGTGGGTGGGGTTGAAAACTTCGCCTTTTTGCCCGAGAGTCTCTCTTTGGTCCCTGCCACTGAGTATGTCCTGTGTAGGGGCACCTGATATCTATGTCAGTCATGCTTAAAATTATCACTGTAGTCACAGCAAAAAGATGTGATGACTTTGATGCCTACAGGTTAGCCCAAATAAAGCCACTTTGCTTCAGTTTCTTCAAGTTTGCAGGAAAGAAAGGGGCCTCCTTAGTAACAAGTTTGGCATGTTTGTTAGGTATATCTGTGCCCAAGCCCAGGCAGTTCAGAGCATAAACATGGCAAAGAATGCCAGTTGTTTGGAAAGGAATAGTGATTGTGGGGAGTTGGGTGTGTCCTGTTGTCAGGGTTACATTTTGTCCTTTGATGGGGGGCGGGAGGGCACTGAAGAGCCTAACCGAACTGTAATCCTGTACTCCAGAGCCTGGGTATAAGGCAAACCACTGGGCTGTTACACTGCTGTAACGAAGACCTTTTGAGCCTAAGCTAGGGTACAGTGAGAATATTGAGCCTGGAAAAGCTTGGGAGAAGCGATAAGGATGCCTGACTATACGTTAGCAGGAAGCTCACTCACTGTCATAAGTAAAGGGAGAATTAATTGGATGATCCCCAGAGAAGGTTACTAAAGGAATGCAGTGCTGCAGAAAGCAGGATGTCCGTCCAGAGGCCCACAGGGATTAGCAGTGCTGAGCACAGGGCAGGGCCATCTTCACACTGTAGCTGGAGAAGGAATGAGCTGCTCCTCCCAGCTGTCCTTCTTGAAATCCCAGAAGCACCCTAGCCTTGTTCTGTACCCCTCTTTGTTGGAAGCTTTCTCAGCAGAAGGCAGATGATGTCTGATCATCTGTGCACATCCACTCTGGGAATTCGAGCTGTCCTGGGCAATTGCTAAGATCTCAAGATGAAGGGAAAGGTCATGGATGCCTCACAAGTTTGTGGCTTTGGTTGCCCATAACGGCACCATTTCTGTCCAGGAATGAGGTTCAGGAGCAGGCAGACCAGAGGTAGGAAGTCAGCTGAGTAGTTTTAGACCAAGTTAGTGTGGGGTATAACTATGTTGCACATTGTTATAATTACTTAATTGACTTGGCTTCTTTCTTTAACTGCTAGGGGCCGCTCAAGGCCTTGCTGTGACTCACCAGAGCCTTAGTATACTGTGCTTG
Source organism: Eospalax fontanierii (assembly GCA_035773235.1). Classification (NCBI taxonomy): domain Eukaryota; kingdom Metazoa; phylum Chordata; class Mammalia; order Rodentia; family Spalacidae; genus Eospalax; species Eospalax fontanierii. The sequence goes on from CM069546.1 coordinate 40,590,338, forward strand.
TCACATGGTAGTATTCAGTGGTGTCTATGAGTGAATGCATAGGGGGTGATCATGCATGGCAGGCAGTTGAATGCATCATCTCTTCTTAGATGAGAATAGCAAAAACAGACTTTGGACTTAGTGGCATGGAGCCAGGTAGTTGATAAGCCTTGGATATCACTGGCTAAGAGACATTTATAGTTCAGATACTATGTGGACCTGGAATCTCCATGTCCAAATAATGAAATTGTGCCTAGTTCTTGCTTTCTTTTTCTTCTCTTTCTCTTTCCTTTTGCTCTGCCTGGTATTTAATGCCAGTAATTAATTACCTGTTGGCAGCCCTGCCAATGAATTTTTAAAAATTTGTAAGATTGGACTTATAACATAGAGAAATAAAGATGATAAAGACCTAGAAACTATTTCCTTTTAAGAATAACTGAGTCAGAGAACGGAACCCTGGCTAGGACTTCAGATCTTTCCTGCAAACTCTCAGGAGATGTTTATATAAAACACTAGGAATGATACAGATTGTGCTTTGATCAACTGTGGAGATACAGAGCAGGGAGCTTAATAAATCAAGTCCTCTTTGTAAATGAGAAGGACTGGAAGTTCACCTTAAAAGTAAGAATTTAGTTCACATCAGGATTTTAGGCTTACGGAGTTTGTATTCCAAATAGCAGATGTTAGCTTAGTTTCATCTTTTATGTAAAAATAAAATGAATTGCAGATTTCAAATCTTGGCATCTTGAAATCAGAGTCCTGATTTCTATCTCCTAATACTATTGGAACATTATAATAGAAATGGAATTTGACTTTGGTTTTTTACCCTTTAATTTTGAGGTGACTGTGTTTCCAACTCCATCTTCTCTCCGTATTCAGGAAAACCGAACTTGGTAACTTGAATGTGCCATCATTTAAAATTTTTTAAATTTTTAAATTTAGTTTTATTTTTAAGCGTGCGAATGTTTTCCTGCACGTACGTAAGTGTACCCATGTCATGTAAAGCCCACAAAGACCAGAAGAGGCCATTGTATCGCCTGGAACTAGAGTTATGGACTCTTGTTAGCCACCATGTAGGTGCTGGGAACTGAACTCAGGTCCTTTGCAAAAGCAACCAGTGCTCTTAACCACTGAGCCAGCTCTCCAGTTCCTGTTTTTATTATTCAGATTTTAGAAAAGCATATTTGTGTTTATATAAATTAGTAATATTTTCTCATTTGGAAGAAATGTTTTAAATTTTAAAGCAAAAATACAGTTTTGTTGCTTTTGCAGGCTGAACGCTCTTCTTCTGTCACCCTGTTATGTGACCTGTTCAGCCATCCCTCAGAATATATGGCAGTTCCAGAACTCCCTGTGGGTACCAGAACCCAAGGATGCTCGAGTCCTATGTATAAAATGATGTCATGTTTGCATCTAACCTGTGCACATTTTTCTGTGTACTTTAAAGTTTTATTTTTAGTTGCACATATGTACGTGTACGTGTGTGTTTGTTTGTGTGTGTGTGTGTGTGTGTCTGTCTGTCTATGCTTTTGTGGCGTATGTGAATGTGAGACTATTCATAGAGGCCTGAGGCATTGGATCCCATGGAGTGCAAATTATATGTGATGGTAACCTAGTGTGGGTGTTGGGAACTGGGTTCTGGGTTCTCTGGAAGAGTAATATGTACTCCTAACTGATAAGTCATCTCTCCAGGTCCTTCTGTCTAATGTAAATCATGGGTTATTTACCATGCCTAATACAGTGTAAATGCTCTATAGATTACTGTACTGTATAGTTTAGGGATTGGTGACCAAAGAAAGTATGGCCATGTGCAGGACAAAAACAGTGACCTTTTAAGATATTGTGTCTATGCAGTTGGTTGGATTCAGGGCCCCTGAACTCATGGATAAGGAAGGCCAATTATATTTTTAATGTTTTTGCCTATTACCTAGACTCTTTCTCCCTTGCAATAGAGACACAAGCTATTTTTATTTATTTAATTTTCACCATAGAACTTTGATTAAATTTGGCTGCAAATGCAGGCTTTTAGCAAATTGTAATTTAATAGAGTATTTCTCTTTGAGAAGTCAAGCTATAGCCTCTCGGCCTTCTAAATTACTATAAGATATATTACTGTAATTATTTAAAGCTAATACAGATCATTTTAATTAGAATAGTAGACAGATGTCTGTACTGGCAGGGTTTATATCAGATGGAGGCCTTGTGTATTCTGAGTTCATGTAAAGCAGGGCAGGTTTGGTGGCCTCCTGTACCCCTAGCAGTAAGGAGGCAGAAGCAGGGTTCTCTGGGGTATAGTGGCCGGATCTACTGCTGAGCGGGGAGCTCTAGGTTCAATCCAGAGACCTTTCTTCAAGAAATAAAGTGGAGAGTAGTTAAGGAAAACACCAGGTGCCAACTTTGGGCCTTCATACACATACTCACATACAGATGCAAACATACAAGCACACCACATACACACACACACCAGGTAAAGCAACATGACTAGAGGAATGACAGATAAGTAACCTAATGATATATGTGCTTGTAACTTTACACAGAGTATATACTTATAAAATCAACACTGATAATATTTAAAATCAGAATTACCAAAATTTAAAGCCACTTTAAACAAGATCAGGAGTAGTAAAAGTATGCTAATAAGGTCACTCCATAGATTTTTTTTTTGTGTGTGTGTGTCTGTGTGTGTGTGTGTTTAAGAATTGGGGTTATATGGAGGCCAAAGATTGACATCAGATGCCTTCCTCTATTGTTCTTCACTTTTTTTTTTGAGACAAGGTCTCCCTGTGGCCCCAGCCGGCCTGGAACTTGTTATGATCAGGCTGACCTCAATCTCACAGAGATCCACCTGCCTCTACCTCCCGAGTGCTGGGATTAAATGCGTGCATCATCATATCTGGCTAGAATGTTTTTCATTTGTAAAACTGAGAAACAAAAACCTAAAAGGTAAATTCCTGAGTACTGTTGTGTGCTTCTCATCTTTCATTTGGCGGGTACTGCATTTCTCTGGGAATGAGACTATTTACAGACTGCACTTGCTCACAGAACCTGTGGTCTAGACTGCTGTGGTTACTGAACGCCTCTAGGATTCACTGTTTAATATGGGTTTGGGTTAGAGCATGACACATGTAGGATGTAGGACCAGGGAAGTGTTCTATCAGTTAAATCCACCAAAGGCTGTTGCTGTAATGTTGTTCCTTGAGAACATACTATACACAGTTCAAAGGCAACCTGAAAAAGTTGAAGTAACCATTGCTAAGGGAATCTGAAGCTTGTGCCATCAGCAGATATCTCCAAAAGTGGATTCTCAGTGATTTGGAGTCCATTGCATAAGTTCTCTAGGTTTCTTTAAAGAAAAAGCCTAAACCAGAAGTATCATTGTAAGGAACAGAAAAGTAAATCTTTTTCAAATGGATGCCCTTGACAAGCTGGAAGATATTTTATATTGTGAGGAGACATGTGCATCTTCGCGGTTTTATTTAATGACTAAATAAAGCACACATATTTTCTGTAAAATGTAATTCCATACTTGGTCCACAGCTTAGAATTCTCTAAAACCAGGAACAAAGAATGTGCTGTAAGCCAGCTATGGTGGGTCAGCACTCAGGAGGCTAAGGCAAGAAGATTGCCACAAGTTAACAGTCAGCCTGGGCTATGTAGTGAGTGCCAGTTCAGCCAGAGCTACATAATGAAACTCTGTCTGAAACCAGAACACGCATGCACGCACACACGCTGAAAAACAAACTAAAAGCTATGGCACTAAATGTTATCTTTGATTACCTTTACAGAAATTACTTGAAACTTCTGGTAGTTATTACTAGTTTTCAAATCTTTTTGAGTCTAATCTCTGTTAGCTTTCCACACCCTTTCCTATCCCCAAGCCAGAGGAATCCCTTGGAACTGAAGAGCCCCATTCTTGCTGTGTATATGATTTTTAATCTTTGTCCTGAGTTCACAGAGGCTTCAAGAGCTACTTCTGTGGAAGGTGAGGCTGTCAAGGTCCTCCTTCATCTTGTCACTGGCATTTAGTACTTTGATTTGAATTAGAAGAACGGCTCTTCCTTCACTGTGTGGCTTATGAACAATAACTGAAACTGTACAGATTATTCCAAGAGTAGACATAGAACAGCTTTGTAATTTGATCTTGGCCATCTTATCTGAAATCCAGCATTACAACAATGCCAGACACAGGACGTGCAGCAAATGTTGACTTTAATGAATTACTTTAGAACAACTTGCATTAGTAATACTTTCAATATTGAGTGACTGAATATTCAGTGTTTGCAGTTGAGCTAAATATGTAGGCTTCATTTGAAGCCAGTCAGCCAACCACTGTGCAATCCAGGGAGACCAGTTTGTTCACTTTTCCATCCAATAGCAATTTCCTTTTCAGTGTGTTTATATAGAGTAAAGGTCAAAGGGAAAGGTGTGTTTGAGGCGGTTACATCAGTTGCTTTGCTTCAGTAAAACAGTTTCAGTATGCCGTTGAAAGGGGTCAGTTTAAACTGGATTTTGCAGTTCTTTTTCTTTCTTTTTTAAAATGGTACTGGTGTTTGAACCTCACTCATGCAAGGCAAGCACTCTACCACTAAGCTATATCCTCAGCTACATCCCTAAGGTTTCATACATGCTGGGCAAGCAGGCAACTCTTTAAAAACCACTGTATTGAAGTACAGTTGTTATAGAGCAAATACCTATTTAGCTGGGATAGACTATAAATTCTCTAGTTTATCTGTTAAAAGACCTACATTTCCAGTTTCACTGGTCAATCACCTGATCACAGGACCACCCTTAGGAAGGTGGGTTCTACTTAAGCTATACTAAATAGGTGGGCAGAATACAGAGTCTGTTAATGAGGCAGTGAACTTTTCCTGCTGGGAATCCCACCTCCTGGTGCAGTTCTTCTGGACCCAGCCACAGACATGTAGCTCTCTGTAAGTCTGCCCGCTTTTCTGAAGAATTCAGAAAAGCATAATCTTTTCTTCTCTTCTTCACATCCTTTTTCTAAACATGCTTCCTTTAAGGCTCTGGGCTGCCCTAGCGTCTTGAATTTCTCTACTTTTTCTCTAAAAGTTCCTTCTCCCAGCCATGTTGCTGCCAGTCCACCACGTGTCTGACCCCATGCAGGCTCTAAACCTGCATGACTTTTTGGCTTCTCTTCTTCTCCCTGTATTCTCTTCCTCCAGGCAGCTGCTGAGATCCCCAGCTTGCCTGTTTTGAGGACTTTTCTTCAAATTCCAATAAAATTGTCTTAAAGCTTCCGATTGGGTCCATTCCTAAATTCTTTTATGAATGAGACTAAGAACCCTCTAGGGGACGCTCTCATTTCACCCCGTTTCATTTTGGGGACCATGAAGGGACCCCCCCCCCCAAATTTTAATAACTTATTTGGTGGCCATATGGCGATTTTTCTATGTGTATTGAGTTAGGCTGCTAAGCAGGTAATCATGTGAGCTCCCTTATCTAGCTTGTTATGGCCTCAGGGCATATGGAAGCTATAAATGCCTTGCCTGTTAGAGAAAAGAAAAAAAGGTTTAAAAGCGATTTCTTAACTTGAGCTCTTTCTCCACTGTGGTTCTCTGCGTAAGTATGGGAAAGAACAATTAGAGGGGCCTGGGATTTGGACCTCAGTCACTGGTGAACACTAAACAAACAGTGCTTAGAGAATGTGGTCCCGAGATAGCTGCTTTTTGAATAGATCTAAGCATTTTAAATTTTAGTGAACGAGGAAAGCCACACACGGTGCTCTGGGGAGACATGTGCTCTCAGAGCAACAGCCCAAGTACCTTTGTACTGGACATAACTTCTAATTCCTTCTGCTGCCTTTTTTTGAGTTATTTCCCCAGCAATAAATAGTATCTAGGAATGAAAAGATCCAGAGGACACTGCTTTACATTCACCTTTGCACTGTGGTAAGGTACATGGATTCCCATCCTTGGTTAGAGACCATGAATTCTTTTGCTTTGCTCTTTAATCTGGGGTCTACATATATGAGGGTACTACTTTAACTGGGTGCTTTCTAAAAGTAAAAAGGGTTTCTGTTAGCATATAATCTGTGAGATATATGGATCCCATAGGGTTTGTAACCTGGCGGGGGATGGACTCATGTTACCATTAGCTCAGTCACCATCATGGCTGGTGACCTTACCAAGAGAGAGGGAACCATGTGATCTGGCCTCCATTGGATGATAAGTCACATGGTTATTCTCCAGATTATGGGTACTTAATTCAAAATTCTGTAATTGTAAATTATATGTTTTTTTCTAATTCAGACAGATTGAAAGTCCTCTTTAAAAGAGATCACCCTGAGAGCTAATAGTTTTACCTCTCACATAGTTTAGAAAATAAAATTTGGACAGACAAGTTATAACTTTTGGGAAAAGGGTCTGGGAGCATTTAAAGGGATGTTAAGATTCAGCCCCTTGGAAAATCAGATCAGAAAACCTTCCCTAACTTATATGATCATTAGAAGTTACCTAATTCCCTTAATGCATCAGGGCTAATGCTTGCTCCAGAGGTTTCATGTATGGTGGGTCCTGTACAGGCAGGAGAGTAACCAGGCAAAATGGAAAAAGAATCGGTTATGGTCCCAGGGCATTAGAGAATCACATCAGTAAGAGCGAATAATTCCAAACAGACTCCCCCTTCTTTAGGATCACTAGTAAAGAAGGAGAGGATACAGGTATCCCAGCCCACACTGATGATGAGGGATAGTGACTTAAGTCGGTAGGGTCGCCTTTTGTCATGGTCGCTCATGCAAAAGGATCAGAGAATCTCCAGAGGACGGTCTGGAGAAGGAGGCAAAGAAGAGTTTGGAAGACGTACCAAAATGTCTTCTTTTGCCTTACAGATAGGTAGCCACTTGTCTTTAGCAAAGGCTCACCTTGGCTGTATCCTTACCCATTTGGATCTCCTTGATCTGATCCACAGACCTTAAGAAAGAAAAACTGATGTCTTTCTGCATTCAGACCTGGTCTAGATATACAGTAAATGACAAAATTTGGCCTATAATTAAAAAATATAAAGGAGGGATGGTACTCATTAAATCTTTCAGGTTGTTGTTGCCATGAATAGACAAACTAACATTGTGAGTATAAGCTTTTATGCCTCTGGTCAAGTATAGTCAGAAAGGATCTCAGGTTTGACATTGGTGAAGGCAGAAACTTTTGGCAGCCTGGTCCTTCTTAATCTTGGGTACTCCCTGCCAAGTACCATGGATTCATAAGGTTTAGGAATATCAAATGAGGTAATGTCTTAATATCAATCAATCCCTGTTCCCAGTAAAGGACCCAGCAGGTGAAAAGACACCTGCCTAGAAAAATATATGCAAGTTATAAGTGACAGATGTTTTCATTCCTGCTAGAAGTGATTAAACTCAATAACTCTTCTGTCCCATGTAAATTACTGAGTTAAATTCTAAAGAGAAATAAATGCCTTTTTATGTAAATCACATTGATAAATTTTCATGTGCTGTTTGACAAGCTCACCGAGAAGCTGACTCTGGACATGGGATTGGCCCTCCCAATTCAGACTCAAGCCTGTTATCTCAAGATGTTCTTCAAGATTCATGTCCAGGTTCAGGTTGGCCCCCTGACCCTGTGACAAGAAAAAAGGAGAACAAAACAGCCTCAGAGTAAATTGTACTACTGAGAATAACTAAGGAATAAACTAATTTCAACAGAGGTTAAAATGTCTATAGCAAAAGTAGCTCATGGAGTTCTCTATTTTCTCACAACAATAAAAGTCACTAACAGACTAATGCAAATGTATAGTAAAGGGGACAATTCACAGTTCTTGGAAAAGATAAACAGCAACCTCTGCCTAAAATTCCTCAGTTCGTGATTATGCTGGAGACTGTAAACCTCAATTTGATAATGTGCTACCAGGTGCCAGTTGCTTCTGTCTTCCTAGTGTTAACACTCCCTCAAGATCTAAAGTAAGGTTGATGGTTCTTGTGTTTTCTATAAGGTTTAACTAAGAACTTATAAAGTACAATGTATACATGGGTAATATTAATTTATTACATTATCTTATGTGTGTAATTTGCATTTCATGTTATTTTATTAAGATGATGCTGCACAGCACTCATCTAAGCCAAATAACTGCTGTCTTCATGTCTTCAACTGTGCCTACTTGCAAAAGATCATCATAGTTGGATTTGTTGGCTATTGTATTCTTTCACTGAAAAAGGGGTAAGCAGGGTCATTGGACCTTCATCTGAGTATTCAGCCAATCCTCCCAGCCAGCTGTATGTAATTTTTCCTTAATCACAAATGGTCTTCTATTTTGGGGGAGGAAATTTGGGAAAGGATAAATGAAAGAACTTGACCCATAAGGTTATAGAAAAGTCAACATCCATGCTAGATAAAGACTTTACAATGCATCCACTCTCAGGTCACCTATATACCTGTTAGTAATACCTCACCCATTTGTATGAGTAAAGACATTCATTCCCAGGGTGAACTTTAATATGATCAAACATTGGTTTGATGCTAGAGCCTTGGGAAGGGAGTAAATATTGCCTAGTACATGCGAAAAGAGAATTCTCACAACAGAAGGAAAATTTATTTCTTAATGTTATTATGTCTCATGGTCTTAAGAAAAAAATGAAAAGATGGAAAGAAAAAGAAAATGTTTTTTTAAGAAGGATTTATGTATGAGAATTATGATGGCTGGATATTTCCAGAATAAAAAATGAAAAATGAGAAAGTCTATGCAAGTGACTAAAAGTTTGAGTTGATATTAAATATGAAAGATGAGACAAATAATGTCTAAATAGTCTTAAAGTTTCTAAAGCAATAGTTCAGTCAAATACTTTAAGGAACAAAATATATGTCTAGTCAAGGTTTATTAAAAATATTTGACTTGACTTTTGCCCAGGCTTTACCTGCATAACACATGGTAATTACAAGTATCAAATTGGTGGAACTAACCTTCTTGGGTGTCTAACAATCATATTTAGAGGCCTGTACTAATCTGGTCAGAGGGACTAAAAGGGACAATTTTTTGTCTCTTGCCCTCCAAGCTCAACTAAGTTCCAGGGGACTATGGGGCATCTCTCATAATGTCCTGTAAATGTGATGAGTCACCTGTCCTCCTGTTCAGGGAGTTTGTGGAGGCTCCACCAGAAGGACTTGAACCAGTGTCCAGTCTGCAAAGAGGAGAGTCAGCACAGGAAAATGTTTCCTTGATGCTTCAAAGACAGAGAAGCTATTGTCTAGCAAGACCTTCTGACTTATCTTCACATAGATGGAACTGGTAAAACAAAGGCCTAGGGAGCCAAGGGTTCCTTCCAAGCCCATGTGACACCCCTGAGGAACAGATACTCAACTGACCTTAAGAATAAAAATAAGTTGGTTTATTTGGGCCAATTGTATGATCTTAAACACCCAACAGGAAAGTATAACCAAAGATTAAAATGATAGGTATAGTCTTCAAGAGTCCAAAGAATTGCACTTCCCAGACATCAGGTTTATGTTCACATAAGATGTTATTTGCACAATTTCTCACTAACGATTTTACTATTATTAGCAAAAATGCTACTCAGATGTAAGACTTCAAATCTTAGCCTGATTCAACACTGCAGGACATACCTGCTGTCAAAAAAGGCAAGCCCACTATTGTTCTAACCTAACCTTTAAATGTTGGCTAATTTCTTTGCTCTCCCTATCTAGAAGCCATTTGGGAGGGAACTTACATTGATTCTAACCACTCCAACGAGCTATTAAAATGCCTGAAAACAAATCCTGACTTCAAGACTCTCAAGTCCAACCTTGGCAACCAAAAGACAAACAAGGAGGAGCCCAATAAATGGATGATCTTGGAAGTCTTAAGCAAGAAATTCTAATGGACTTTAACTTGGACATTTGAAATTTTCCTTGTTCTGACTGTTCTGGTTTCCTGTCTAGAATGTATAACCCTTACTACTCTTGCCTTTACTTCTTCACATCTCCCAGGCACCAGTTAAGGACTTTCTTTTCCCCCTACAGCTAAGAGTTATACAATTCAGGGGTCTTTTAGATAGACTCACTGAAGGGGTACCCCTATTGCCACAATCTACGACCCTATTCAGCCTTGAAGAAGCCAGAGCTGTCTGCGCCCCAATTCCCTATTGGCAATTAGGGTGACCTCTTCAGAGGGTAATGTGATAAGAATAGGAGGTAGAAGTTGACTAGGCAGTTTAGGGTAAAAAGACCCCAAGGAAAAGTAGCCAGTTTCGTTTTTGGCTAAAAACCAGAAACTGTCCTTGTGCCTTCTAACAGCCTACTCTACACCAAAGGCCAAATATGTCCAAAGTATTAGGGAGCTCTTATCCAATTCCTAAAAGATTTTAGGGTTACCTCTTCAGAGGGGGGAATGTTATAGAGCAAATACCTATTTAGCTGGGATAGACTATAAATTCTCTAGTTTATCTGTTAAAAGACCTACATTTCCAGTTTCACTGGTCAATCACCTGATCACAGGACCACCCTTAGGAAGGTGGGTTCTACTTAAGCTATACTAAATAGGTGGGCAGAATACAGAGTGTGTTAATGAGGCAGTGAACTTTTCCTGCTGGGAATCCCACCTCCTGGTGCAGTTCTTCTGGACCCGGCCACAGACACGTAGCTCTCTGTAAGTCTGCCCGCTTTTCTGAAGAATTCAGAAAAGCGTAATCTTTCCTTCTCTTCTTCGCATCCTTTTTCTAAACATGCTTTCTTTAAGGCTCTGGGCTGCCCTGGCGTCTTGCATTTCTCTACTTTTTCTCTAAAGCTCCTTCTCCCAGCCATGTGGCTGCCAGTCTGCCACGTGTCTGATCCCATGCAGGCTCTAAACCTGTATGACTTTGGCTTCTCTTCTTCTCCCTGTATTCTCTTCCTCCAGGCAGCTGCTGAGATCCCCAGCTTGCCTGTCTTGAGGATTTTTCTTCAAATTCCAATAAAATTGTCTTAAAGCTTCCGATTGGGTCCATTCTTAAATTCTTTTATGAATGAGACTAAGAACCCTCTAGGGGACACTCTCATTTCACCCCGTTTCACAATTGATTTCCTGTAAACTTACATTCAGTGCAGCTTAATCAATTCTAACACACATGTGCACCCATGAAACCATCAACATGATAAGGAGAATGAATACATCCATTTTCTCTCTAGTCTTTTTGTTCCACTCTGTAATCTACCCTCCTGGTTCTCTGCCCAGCTCCAGACAATTACTGATAACATTTCTGTGATCGTAGATGAGTTCACTCTGGATTTATACCAGAGGAATCCTGTCCTGCTAATCTTGTTTCTAACACTCAGCATAATTATTTTGCGATTTATTCATGTTGGGGCATTAGTAGTTTTCTTTTTGTTTTAGGAGTATAGCATTGTGTGGATAAACCAGATTTGTATGTCTCTTCACTACTGATGACCATTTGGATGTCTCTGTATTTGACTCTTAAAATAATGTTGATCTGAACATTTGCATATAGATCTCTGTATGATTGCATGCATGCTCTCCTTTTTCTTAGGCAAATCCCTGGAAGTGAAGTGAATGGCTACATGGTAGGTATGTTTCACTTTTTAAAAGAACCAAAATGTTTCCCAAGTTGTTTCCTTTTACTTTCTGACCACCAATGCACGAGAGCTCCAGTTGCATCTCTGTCAGCACTTGCTGTGCAGTCTTTTTCAATTTTATCTTTTCTGATGGGTGCACAATAGAGTCTCATTGTGATTTTAATTTGCATTTCCACCAGTGGTTAACGATTGAGCATGTTTCCCTGTGTGTGTGTTTGTACGCGCGCCATTCTTTGATAAAGTACAAACATTTTGTTTACTGGATTGTTTTCTTACGACTGAGTTTTGAGAGTTCTGGATACAGATTCTTTATCAGATTTGAGGTTTGTAATATTTTGTCCCAGTCTGTGACTTGTCTTTATATTCTCCTACCAGTGTCTTAGACATGGCACCAAAAGTACAAGATATAAAGGAACAAACTGATAAATTTTACTTCATCAAATGTAGAACATCTCTTTTTAAAAAAAAATTATGTATATGTGTGTATGCCTGCATGAGATTTAGGTACACTGCATGCATTCAGGTACCTGTGGAAGTCAGAATAGGGTGTCAGATTATGTGGAGATGGAGTTCTAGGCAGATTTTAAACCACATGGTATGAGTTCTGGGAACCGAACAGTTCCTTTGCAAGAGCAGTACTTTTGGTGTCGTGTCTAAGAACTGTACCTAACCCAAGATTGCCTTCTGCATTTCCTTGGAGAAGTTTTCTAGTTTTAGGTGTTTTGCTTAGTTGTATGACCCATTTTGAAGCTGATTGGTTGACCTGTGGTGGTAAGGATGAACCCCAGGGCCCCATGTATACTAAGCTCATGCTCTACCACTAAGCTACATCCCAGCCCTGAGTTAATATTTTTATGTAGGGCAGATGTAGACCAAAGCTCACATTTTTTGGCATCATATGGACATTCAGCTGTTTGAGCACTGTGTATTAAAATGACTGTTCTTCCTCTACCGAATTGCTTCTGCACATTGTCAAAAATCAGTTGCCTCACAGTAAGCATATTTTGACCTCTGCTTTTTGCTTGGTTTGATTTTGGTTGTTTTGTGTGTGTGTGTGTGTGTGTGTGTGTGTGGTAAGAGTCTCCATGTAGCCCCAGCTGGCCTGAAACTCACTATGTAGACCAGGGTGGCCTTGATCTCACAGAGATCCACCTCTGTGCCTCTGCCTCTCAAATGCTGGGATTAAAAGCACGTGCCATCACACCTGGCTGTTTTGTTTTGTTTTTTGGTGGGTTTTTTTTTTTTTTTTTTCTTCAGGATTTCAGTCTGTAGTCCAGGCTGGCCTGGAATTCAATATGTAGACCACATTGGCCTTATACTTTTGGCAGTCCTCCTGCCTCGGCCTTTGGAGTGCTTGGATTAGAGAGATGAGCCACCACACCACAACTGATCTGTTGATCTTTTTATATCAGTACCCACACTGCCTTGATTGCTATGGCTTTGTACTCTGACAGCTCCAGTGCTGACCTTTTGATTAGTTCTTTAGGCTCTTCTTTTTATGTTTTTGAGGTTTAGATCCGCTTGTAGATTTATACAGAATTTGACTGAACTATTGAATCTGTAGGTCAATTTGAAGAGAACTTACTTAACAGCATTGAGTAGTGTATGCCATATTTTTATTAATTTAGATTTTCTTTAGTTTCTCTCAGCGATCTTATAAAGTACAGATCTTAGTATTGACTTAAATATTCCATAATTAGTGTTATTATGAATTATATTTTTTAGAGTTTTAATATGTAATTGTTCATTGCTACCATAGAAAATCCAGGTCCATTTTGTGCATAGGCCCTATATCCAGCAACCTTGAGCTCACTTATTAGTACCTTTCGGGTAGATTTCATTGGAACTTTTCTTTTTCTGGCACTAAGAATCCAACCTAGGCCTTGCTACATTCACAGCTTTTTCATTGGCTTTGGCATACATTGCTGTAGTGCCCTAGCCTCTTAGCCAAACAGCCAGCATCTTCATGGGATCATCTGTGTCTAGCTACTTGCAGGAGTCCATGATCGTGGGGCTTATAGACTGTGAATCTTCCCTCCTCTTAGATGCTACCAGTAAATCTATGTCTATTCAGTTCAGGTTCTCTTTTTACTCTTACTAATATCTTTTTAAGAATTTGTCCTCTTCAACCTGAGTTGTTAAGTTTATTGGCATCAAGTTTTTCATATTTCCTTGTCCCTTTCTTGCTTACAGAAGTTATAGTGATGTCATCCTTCTTAGTTCCTGACACTCATAATTTTTGCCTTTTTTTCTGATCACCCCAATTAGAGGTTTATCAGTATCATTCACCTTCTCAAGAAGTTTTATTTCTAACTTTTCCTCCCTCCCTCCTGCCCTCTTTCCTTTTCTCCCTTTCTTTTTCTTACTGGATCTGAGAGTTGAACCTGAGACCTTGTACACATGCCCCACTCAGCTTTAGCTGTGGGAATAGAGAGGTGGAGTACAGTTCTTCTCCCAGACCGCCCTCGTCCTGCCACCTCTGCCCTTTACCCATCTTATTTCTCACGACTAAGCTTTTCTGGGATCCATTTGCTGTTAGAACCTCTCCCCTGCACCCTCCCGCTCCCTTAATGCTTTACTCTCTCTCATCTTCTTACACACTAGACTGTGATTGTTTTTCCTGTCAGTCTTCCTAATAAATGGTAGAGTTGGAATAAGCCTTACTACTCAGCTCATATCCACCACCCAGCAAAACTCCTAATGAAAGGTGCTCAGGGAAATGGTATTGGGCAGGAAGCCCTGAGTTCAGCGAGTTGGATTCGTATCTTTCTAATAGTTCCTCCATCCTCTACATATTCCTACCTCTTCTTTTTTTCCCTTTTTTTTTTTATTTCTTATTGTTGTTACTTGCTCTTTGTTGTTGAGGAAGCATTTGAGGTATGAGAATGAGCCTTTTTTTCTTGGCTTCCATTGTGGCATTACTTGGTGCTGATTAGACTCAGGACTTCTCTGAAACTCTTAACACACCATGGATTCCCATCCTACTGCCAAAATCAGGGACCACTGAATCTTTCTTCCCTTTTGTATTACACTGGCCAAGTGACTGCAGGCATAGGGCACTTTCCATGTCTTCACAAAAACAGTCCAGCAAAGCTGCAGTGAATTAGGTGTTGACGTTGAAAGTTGAAATGGAAATTAAGAGGGTAGCAGTTTTTGAGCCAAGCCCCCTTCTCCCTTGATCTTTGCTGTAGAGCAGCATGGAGCTTGTGGGCTCTGCTGCAGTCACAGGGTAAATGAGACTGTGTTGGGGAAGGAGCCCTGCCTGCGTCTCTGGCTGCTGAGGCAGAAATTCATGAATGAATGTTGGCTGACAAGAAGATCAAATCAGGGAATCATGTGATAAGACCTATATTAAAGATCTTATCTACCTAATTGACAAAAACAATTTTGCTTCACAGAGTACTCTTGAACCAGAATGTGAAACTTACAGAAGACAGACTTCAATTGGATGCTGACTTGCTATTAAGTGAAAATGGTGTGTAGGAAAGACTGAACATGGTACTATTCAGCTGGGAATGACCTAGAAAGGCCTGAGTTGGAGGGTGTCTGGGCTGAGCATATTTCCTCTTTCTTTCCCATCTCACCATTTGTTGGTTCTGGGGAGGTACTTCAGCGAGCAGGGTCAGGAATGGTTCCTCATTGATTCCCCAAGCTCATGTTCCTGTCTTCAGGGGAGCAAACGTATTGATGACTGCCCCCATCAGGAAAGCAGGCAACAGTGGAGATCTGTGAATCTCCCTATCTCGATGGAACCTAGCTTTTAAAATACGTTAAGCCTTATTATTTGAAGGCTTTGTCTCCCAAATTGTTGGGCTTTCACTTTGTTAACCAAAATCATCCAAGTGTCTTAAAGAATCAAAACCTAAAACTGAGCATTGATTTTGTTTGCATATGATTATTTTTAGTGGTAATATGTAAGAAAGACAGGTTTATAAAACAGGCTTTCAGAACCATGGTGTAAGTTTCAGCTGAGACCCCTTCCTGTAGGATTTAGCTAGCTTGGCCCTTTTTGTCTGTGGCATGCTGTCACAGTTATGATGGTCATTCACATCTACACATGTAAAATTGTAATGGAACATGGCTAGGCTGCGCTTGACTGAGGTGCATTTGCATTTCCTCCTTGCTATAAGAATTTTATTAAAACTTGGGCTTCAAGTGCCATCAGTGCTCTTTTGCTGGTGTGATTATTAGGGGTAGAGGGAGTGGATGGAAGGAAAGAAGCCATCTGTTTTTGAAAAAGCGTGAACTAATGTCCAGCAAGTAAAAATGTAATGTTACAGGAGTCAGTAAACATTCAGGGAGCAGCTTCAGAATAGAGTTTAGCCTTACCTGGTAGCACATACTTCAATCCAACCATGCATGTGGGGCAGGAGGATTGTAAGTTTTAGGCAACCTGGGCTACGTCCTGAGATGTAGTCTCAAGAAATCAAATGCTGGGCCTGAAAAGATGGCTCAGTAGTTAAGAACACTGGCTACTCTTCCAGAGAACCTGGGTTTGATTTCCAGTAACCACATGGCAGCTAACAACTATCTACCGTACAGGAGGCAGTTGGATCCATTGTTCCTGTAGATTCTACTGTAGATTAGTGAAATAGAGAGATACAGCCCTTTTGGAAATTTTATTGTTATTAGTAAAGTTAAAGAGTTCTTACAGAGGTAGTTAGAGAAAGTCAAATGCTGTCATTCTGTCTCTTCACGCTTAGGAACAAAAGCAAACGATTTTGAAGTATTTTAGTGGGTTGAACCTTAAAGGTAGGGCTTGCCTTCTATGCTATTACAAGGAACACTTTAAACCCAGTTGCTATGGAAACAAATTTAAATAATTGAAAGGTTATGATGTAGATTTTGATACTGATCTGTGAAAGATGGATACTGCACACCAAGAATCTTGATGCTGCTCCAACAACTACTCCAGGAATATTGACGATGCCTTTACTGTGTTATCAGTCCCATCTGGGAGGCCTGGCCACACAGGTGCAAAGAAGGTCCTTGTCCTCCAGGAACTCAAATTCTTCTGGGGATGGCACACAGGTGAATTGGGCAGGATTGCAGTGTGTGCCTGCTCCAGGGTAGTGCTGCAAGAGAAAGTCAAGGTGGGATGAAGCTGGTGTTCCCACCAAGGAAGTTGCCTGGGTATGGGCTGAGAGGGGAAAAGAATGTAAATCACAGTACTTCTTACCATATAGTTAGAAAGTATTTGTGGGATCTTAAGTTTCTGAATTCATGGACTGTTGAATGTAGACCCTGCAGCAACCTGCCAGTGGAACACTTGACCACATAATTCTGGATTATTTAACTTCAAACCTTATAGGGCTGCTCCACACATTAAATAAGAAATTGTAACATTTGGCATTTACTGAGTGCTACATGAATTGCATTTTAGCAGCAACAGCCCTGGCATTGCTCATTTAGCTTTCTGATAGGTTTTATTAAGAGAGGCCATGTTTACCTTAATACATACAGAGCTCCAAATTGTTTATAGTTAGCTGTTGGATACTTTCCTTGTGCTCAGCATTGGACTAGGACTCGGCATAGGGAGATATACATAGCTTCTATCCTTGTTCTGCTTCCATAAAGTTGAGAATGCAAATGGAGAGGGATGCGACAGCATTGAGTGTCAGACTGTAATGTGGCCATGCACACAAGCGTTCAGTGTGCTGATAAAGAAGTGTAGCTGCTTGTATGGCCCAAACTGCTGGCCTGACCGTAGGTTGCCAGAGAGAACAGAGTGTAGAAATGGCAATTAGACACCAGGAAGGAAAGGAAAAGTTTTTTTCCTGTGTGGTAGGCCTGCCAGCTGCCAAGGGGAACAGTTGTTCTATGGTGTCAGTCTGAAGCTGGAGCCTGCTGTATCTCCCATCACGTCTGGATCATTGAAATTCCATCACTTTGCAGAGGGCAACCACCTGTCTGAATGAAAGGGCTCACACATCCTTTACCGACTGCAATATAGAATAGGAGTTGAGCACAGCTGCGACAGTAGCTGGGAATCTTCTGGAAAAGTGACTGCCCTGTGCTGTGCTGAGCTAGGAATAGAAGCACAGGTGAGAAGGTGTGACTCCATATCTGAATGGCTCAGAACCTCATGGGTGGAAGGAAAGGTGGAGATAAACAGGTAAGTGCAGGGCACTGGGTAGGTTCAAAATAGAAGCGTACAGAGAGAGCAGGGTACCAGGTACAAGGTCACCAAGAAGAGAGCACTGCAGAGATTGTTGGGAGTGCTAACAGATCTGCTGATTGCTTCTAGCACAGCTCCCTTGTCTTCTCCAAGTGTCTGATCCTGGAGGACAGGAAACACTGACCTCTTATTCCAGATACTGGCCACCACTGCCTTATCATCCCACCACTGCCTTCCTTCCAGGCCACATCAGTGGACTCCAGTTCTCTCAGGGCTGGAGCTTTCAGTCTGTTGAGCTGCTTTCTACCTGGCTTCTATCTTGGACAGAAGATGCTTCTCCGAGCGCTGAGTTTGAAGTAACTGATGAAAAGTTGTGAAAGGGTAAAATTGGGGTGGGTTAAACAGTGTCCAGTAGATTTTGAATTATTGATAGTTTTGCATTCATATTGCTTTTTCCTAAACAAAACAAGCCTTGGGGGTTCTCTGCCACATGTAGCCTTGCGCATTTAAATAAGATGAACTTATACTGTTTAGGAAAGAATACTGTGAGAACTCAAGATTGTATTTTATCATAAGCTTAAATTCAACCTGATAGAAAATTTCTAAATGCATAGTAGTAACATGCTGAACTATGCATGGAGAATTTAGGGCCAGTGGGCCACCTGATCATCCTTCTGGCATCTAAGCTGTAGAGAGGCTGTGGAAGCTGGATGCAGGGAACTTGGCCACTCACTGAGAGAGGATATTTAGATCTTGTACCCTAAGGATCTTACTTCTGTACTC
The DNA here is from genome assembly GCA_035773235.1 of Eospalax fontanierii. Taxonomy (NCBI): domain Eukaryota; kingdom Metazoa; phylum Chordata; class Mammalia; order Rodentia; family Spalacidae; genus Eospalax; species Eospalax fontanierii. The sequence goes on from CM069546.1 coordinate 40,608,752, forward strand.
AGACTCAGGATTCTGGGTACATTTTATTGGTTTGTTTATTTATTTGGTACTTTTGAGACAGGGTCTCCCTGTAGCCCCCAGTTGGCCTAGAACTGGCTGTGTAGACAGGCTGGCCTTGAGCTCATGGAGATATGCCTGCCTGTGCTGAAATTAAAGGCATGCATGACCATACCCGGCTTTCATCTTTATTTTTTAAAATTTTGTTTGTTTGTTTGTTTTAGAAATAATTGAGTATTAGTAGAGTAAGAGTCTGAAAAACTGTGTTTAACAGTGAATTTGTTGTATGTGTGTTTATTTTTTGATCAAAACATTTTCCTGACAATAGCCACAACTATGCCAACAAATAAAACCTTGTATCTTCCCTACCAAGAACAGTACCTCAGTATTTGGGATGTTTAAATCTCAAAGTATTAATGTCTCTCGTTTTCTAGAAGAAAATGTGAACAACTCTTTAGCAGTCTAAAAATTGTATAATCTATTGGAAGCTTTGCATATTATTTCTGTTACAACGATCTTTTTTCTATTCCTGGCTTGATTTTAAGTATCACAGTCATTAGAAAAAAATCACTCTATAAAGGAGTTGAAACCTGTCTCCAGGCTTATGTGTCATTGTTTCTTAGCATTCCCTTTCAAAACACAGTTAAGTTTTTCATGCAGGAAGCCAAAAAAGCAGCATGTTCTAAAGGAAACTGTTGTGTAGTTCCTTCCTCTCCACAGTCTCTCTCCACCAAATGCTTTTCCTTGCCCATAAGTTCAAGGGCGTAGTTTACGTGTATGAAAATAAACTGAGCAGCAACTGCCACTTAGTCACAAAGAGAATGTCTTAGAACTACTGAGCCAACAGATGCACTCAGTTTAAGTTTTTTGAGATACTCAAAGCATGTGGTAAAAAAATCAAATTTCAACATGAATGGTATGAGGAAATAAAGTAAGAAGATAACATAAACCCAAGGCCAAGTGTGATATCTGAATTGGGTGCATTTAATTGTAATGCTACATCACTGAGGGCCAGGCACTTGAAAAATTTGTCCTCGAAAGCAGAATTGTTGTGTTGCTGAGAAGGATTTGCTGTATTTTGTAGTTTTTTTTTTCTTTAAAATTATTTTTGTTACAGTTTTTTTTTGATTAGCAAGAAGATAACCAATAAATAATAATAAGCCCCTCTGTCATAAAAGTATTCAGCATTATTGGCTTGACTCAGCCAACTCCTAATGCATTCAAATAGTCTAGAACCCTCTATACTAGTATCTGTTTTAGTATGGCCAGGTTCCTTACACAGGTCCTTGTTAAGATGACTGGGTTGTCTGTTTTTACTTAGTGTAAAGACTCATACATGTTTTAAATTAATTCTCTGTTCATGCAACATATATCTCTAAATCCACTAGGAAATCATCTAGAAACTCCTGCTTTAAAGTTTTATTTATGTGGCTATGTATGTGTCTGTGGGGGGGAGGTGTATGTACACATGTGTGTGGGTGCATTTGGAGGCCAGAAGTAAGCTACTCAATATGGGTGCTGGAGGCCAAACTTGAGTCCTCTACAAGAGCAGCAGGCACTCTTAACCACTGAGCCATCACTCCAGCCCCACCAGTGAATATTTTTATTGTTGTTTTATTATTTGTTTTATGGTACTGGAGATGGAACCCAGGGCTTTGTGTGTGCTAGGCAAGCACACTACTGTGCACTACATTCCCAGTCCTATCAGTGACTGTTGTCTACAGAAAAAACTGTGGCAATTTTGCCAGACACTGAGACTCAATAGAGAACCATGGGACAGTGTGAGAAAGATATAACTGGGGTCCAAGCCTTGCCATGTCTTCTGCACAGCTCACTGTTTGCATTAATAGTGAGCCAAAGGAAGCTTAAACTGTTAAAGTCAAACTAGAGGAAGACAGAAAGAATAAGAGTCAGTTGGGTTTTCCCTTCAATCTCAAATCATCCTACTGCTCTTGGAGTAGGGCCATGTCTTCCTCTACTGCTATAGGTGGAGACTCACTAGCAACTTTAGAGCTCAGTCTGGAGAAGCAGCAGAGACTGAGCTGTGTTTACCCTAAAGGCAAGAACAGCTTCTCTTGGAAGGTGCTGCTATGGAACCAGGCCAGCAGCTTTCAAGCCCTGATAGCTAAGAGCTCACCCTCCAGGACCAGATGTGTGCAGAGGCCAGACCAGCTGTCCCATGGCACTGTTTGTCAGTAGAGGAGTGCAGCTGAAAGACTGGCTGGGCAGACCATGTAGAAGGAACTTAGATGGCAGTTAGGAGACAAGTTCTTGTTCCTGCTCTGTCATGGCCAGTTTTATGACAAGTGACAAGTCACTTCTGTGCACATGGCTACTTTTATTCAAAGGAGCCAAAACCTGTAACCTCAGAGGTCCTGACCCTTTCCAGCCTCACAAGCACTGTGACTCCTGGGTCACATGTGATACCACGCTCTCACCTTGTAGAACTGGAATTTCAGCTTGAGACTCATCATTAGAGTCACCAGTCACCAATCCTCTGGAAATGGACTGTCTTTCCCTTTTTCCCTTCTTACTTGTTCTGCGTGTCTGACTAGCTCTTGTATATGTCAGGGTTGTTACTACATGTACCTGCCTTCCCCCTTAACTGTTTCACCTTTTGCATCACCAGTGTGCATCTCTCCTGTCCATTCCTCCTGAAGTCTATCTCTTCCTGTCCCCTGCTGTTCCATTCCATCCTGTCCTGGGCTCTGGGTCTCATCTTCTATACACCGCTCTCATCCGTGTTTTTCTTGGCTCAGAAATCGTCACTCTTCATTGGTTAAGATCTGTGATTTTTGTCCCACCCTATCCATCAAACTTTATTTATTGTCACCCACATACACTCTGCAGTATCATCATGGTTTTCATAAGCATTCTATGTTTTTTTTCCTGCTTCCTTAATGTCTTCATTCATTGTGTGTTAGGATGTTGTATGTGCATGTACAAATGTAGTTGTCTATGTGCGTGTGGTATATGTGTGCAGATGAACTTGCCTGTGTTTATGTCTACATGTGTGTGCAGGTGCACTTGCCTCTGTGTGTGAGAGTGGTGTGTGGGGTATGTAGAGGACAGAGGTTGACTGGTGTTCTTGAGACTGAAAATGGGGCTCGCCAGTTGCACTAGACTAGCTTGTTGGCTAGAAAGCCCCTGGGATCCACCTGTCTCCACCCCACCCCCCAATCACTGAGGTACAGGCATGTACCAACATACCCATGCTAGGGATCTAAACTCAGGCCATTACAGCCGGCACTTTATTCACTGAACCATCCCTCCATGAAGCCTGAAAATTAATCAAGTGGCAAGAGTGGTATAGGATAACTGATAGACCCATGCAGAGGAGGCAGGGATGTTGCGGGCAGGTACCTTGGAGAGAAGCAAAGAGCATTATAAGCCAGGAGGAAAGGCCAGGTAGATAGATTAACCATGTGGGGTTTTGAGTCATAAAGAAATGGAGTTTTGAGACACTTGCTCATCCCAAGTGGCCTCAATAGATGAGAAGTCAAGTTTATCAGTTCGGAATAGTGAGATGTGATGTTGGGGCCCTGAAAAGGTGGAAAATCCCCCACTTTGGCTGTTGGAGTGGCGTTCAACCAGAAGTGTTTAAAAAATTTACTGAAAAAACAGAACCAAGTTCTAGTTCATTGACAAAAATTTTTGATGGACCCATGAGTTTTCTCTGTTCGGTATTTGCTTTTAGAGATCTGATAGAGGAACCCAGGGTTGGGCTTTGTTATTGCTAAAGTGACTGTGTCCCCTCCAGCACTGTACCAGGTTCTAGTCTAGATAGGGACATGATCGTGAGGAGGGCTAGTTAACCTAGGGGGAGTGGCGTGCTAAGGTCTCCAAGAGGTTCTGCCTCCTTCATTCTCTCCTGCACCTCTCCCCTCTGCTCTCACTCACTTCATGACTGTATCTATACACTCTTAACCCAGAAGCCACCACGAGAGCACTGCTGTGAGTGTTTATTGTCCCTCCCCAGTGTGTGCCACTGTGTGCACATGGCTCCTGTTCACCAACCTTACATATTGAGAGCACAAGAGGGAGAAGTAGGCCTGTCTCAGAGAGAAGGAAAAAACATGTGAGCACCAGCAGAGAAGGACAGGTAGATGCCCCTGCATAGATGCACCTCACTAGAGACATCCATGCACCTGCCATTCTTCATATGTGGCTACTGGCTTCTCTTACCGCCTCAAGGGCACAGCCCTGCTGGCTTGTATCTTTCTGCCCTGCCAGTTTTTTCCTGCTCAGGGTAGACAAGGAACAGACTGGAATGTGGTTTCATCGGTATTGAGGTTCTGCTGGGCAGACACAAAAAAGCCATGAAACATGGTGTGAGTGAAACCATGAAAGAAACAGAAGAGAGCACATCACGGGACAAGGAGAAGTAGAATGGTGGCAGGGTCTGTGGTGTAGAGACCTTCCAGAGGGTTACAAGGTTGTGGGGCTCAGACTTTGAGAGAAGGGGAGCAGGCAAGTCAGAGTGTGGCCGGAGGGAGAGTGTATGAATTTGAGAAGGCAAAAGGAATGCTTTGTTGAGGGCCTTATCCTGTAGTGAGTAGCTGGGAAGGGCTGGGCTTGGGGAGAGTAGCTGCCCGAGGAGGCCAAGCTGGTCTGAGGACAGCCAAGCTGAGGGGTAGAAAGAAGGAAGAGAAAGTGATTTGGAAACAGTAGGAACTGTGACAGTGAACTGGTCGAGGCTTGGGAGAGGAAGATCACCCCGTGGGTGGCCTGCAGGGCTGCAAGGACAGTGGTGTCTTCAAGTGAGTACTAGCACTTTCTACCTTTGCTCTTACTCTGCTGCAGCAACCTGTTGTTAACCGAGAGCTGGTGTGATCCAGTTCTGGTTGCACACGGAGTCCTGTGTTCCCATCTTTCTCAGACCCATGGGATAAGCTCTCTGACTGCACTTGGTAGGCCTGGATTATACCAAACTGTCCCTGCCATTGGGACTTGCATGGACTTCACTTTCTCCATTTGTAGAGTTTGCCCTAATCTCCATTTCTCTGGTTATCTGTATCTTTAGTTGTCTGTTAGCACCTCACCACATTCAGGTGTGCAAAGTGGGGACCATCTCCTTTGCCAAGTACTCCAGCCCCCTTTCGAGGCTCTGCTGTGGTTTTCTCTGGAGAACTCATCACTATTTGGTAGTACACACTTCATTGAATTACATATTGGTATATTACAGGAGGGCAGAGGTTTATGTCTTTATTTTTAATAGTGTATTTTCTCTGTGCCTATTATAGAACTTGGCAAACTGCAGATGTTTATAAACATTAGTTGAATGTGGAGTGGATGAACAGCTTAGTCAGTGAAGAAAGGAATGGATACATTAGTGAAAAGATCGGGAGCAGAAGGATGAAGGAATGTACTGACCTTGGGGTGCTTCCAAGATCAGGATGGAGAGGTCATGGAGTGTATTGTTACTGGGGGAGGCTGAAGTACAGAGAATGGGAAGATTCCTGTTGTTGAGGAAGTTGAGCTGATGGGATGATGTGTGATTAGGAGTTCCTATATCCTCACATGATGGCAGAAGATTCCAGAGAGTAAAGCTGCCGGTTAGGCCCAGAGTCTAATTTAGAAGGGATCAATTTACCAGATGCTGACAAGAATTAAGGAAGGTGATGGTTTCAAAAGGAGCAGTTCTGAGGTAGTCCCCTCCCCTATGTGGATCTTGTCATGCCTCCCCTCCTCCATTCCTCTACATACATTTAGTTCAGTGACTTAGTAGATCTCTTGATTTTTTTTTTCTAAAAAGTAAGAAATATTACACAGATAGAACTAAAATGTATTAAAGCCAGTTTTTAAAAGTCTGTCACTAGAATAGTTGGTATAGCTTGCTAGTGCATTTGGGTCTTTGGGGTAGAGTACCAGCATTTGCTTTTTAAATGGTCACTCACAAAATAGAGAGTATGATTTACACTAATAGGGTTGTGGTTGGAAACTTTAATGTTGCCAAAGTCTTCCCAATTACATGTGAATGTCTCAAATTACGCTTCTGGTAAATTTATTTTTTCAAAGTACTCTGCCAGACCGTCGCACTCTACAGAGTTGGCAGCACATCACCAGTGACCTCATTCGTTACTCAAACTGGTGAGTTCTCAAAATGTTTGGGTGTACAACTGCTCATCTTACCTACCCCCTTGAAGTGCACGTTAGGTATGCTTTATGACACTCTCACCCAGCTCAAAGAAGCAAAACAACAATTAAGGATTTCACATTCAAGTTTCTGTCTCTATTGTGTTTTTAGGTGTGAAGTGCCTTCTAGAACCTCAGAAGTAGAAACTAATTTCAAAAAGGATTTCTTCTGGATGGCAGCCCTCTCCTGCCCATGCTCAAGGCTTTGTCCCACCATACTGTGCTGGCTCTGGCTTCAGCGCCTCACTTCTCATCCTCAGCTTTCTTGGACTAACAAGTTTTAGTTATATTTTAGCTGTCAGTTTAAATTCCAGCTTCTCAAGGAGGTCTTTGTAGAGTTCTTCCTTCCATGAATGCTGAGTCTCTGTGCTGCAGACTGTCATCCTGCACTTTCTAACCACAGCTTAGTGTACCCTTCTGCTCTCACAGACTCCAAGTCTGTGTATCTCTGTGAAACCTGCCACCTCTGAGGGGCCATCCTGTTTGTCTTGTTAATTGCTGTGTTTTGGCACTTAGAATAAATAGCGCCTAGTCCTTGGAATGGAGAGTCCTGCTCCATGTCCTTCCTGCTCAGCACCATGACCATGGCCAGTGACCCCTGTTACTGTTACTGCAGCAACACTTGATACAAGTCTTCAGAGTGCTTAACACAGGCACAGAAAGGCTTTGGTCTCCCTGCCATGGAGTCAGTCACTGATGTGCTCACAGTGCTTGAGAGTGTGACTTCAAACCTCTAGCAGCTCCCAGCCATCTGCGTCCAGAATTACCCACCGAGAGATGCTTTTATTACTGATTTATTTATTCTGTCCCCTGGGCAGTAATCCCAGAAGGAATTAGGAAGTAAATAAATAAATTTTGTGCAGTAAGTTTTTTTATTGTTGTTTGTTTTTTCTTTCCACACATCATCCTAATGCCATGAGTCTTCTTAATCAAATGGTATGCACATATGCTGCCGGGAAGTTCACACTGTTGTTGGGAGGATAGTGACAGATACCCAGATCATCTAGTCACCCTGTGTCCAATGTAATTAATTTGCCAAAAGTTTATTCTTCCTCTTGTATAGCTCAGTAATCTCTTCCTAAACTTAGGACCCAGTTACATCTTAGAATACAGACTCTTTTCCTACTTTTTATTAGCACATGTTAACTGTGTAAAGTGATGGGTTCCATAATGACATTTCTGTACATAATATAATATGCTGTGATCACATTTACCCATATTACCCTCTCTTGACCCTCCTGTGGACCCTCCGTTCCCAATATTTTCCTTTTATTTTCATGTCCTTTTTTGTTTTAAGAATCTGGATTCCAGGACTGGAGAGATGGCTCAGCAGTTAAGAGCACTGGCTGCTCTTGCAGAGGACCTGGGTTCAATTCCTAGAACCCACATGGAGGCTAACAGCTGTCCCTAACTCCAGTTCCAGGGGATCTGACACCCTCTTCTGACCTCTGTAGGCATTGTACATCATGAGTGCACTTACATACATGCAGGTGATATATTCATACACATAAAATAATTAAAATAATAAACTATTTTTAGAAGAATCTGGCAAGTCCACATATGAAGGAAGACATGCAATATTTGCATCAGTTTGACTTACTTAACATGATTTTTTTCAGGTTTTAAAAAAAATTCAGTATTTTGAAACAAGGTACTACCCATGTAGTCCAGACTGGCTGAACTTGTGCCCCTCCTGACTCAGTCTCCCAGATGTTAGAGTTACAGCTCTGCACCACCATGCCTAGCTCCTATTTTTAAATTGAAGGCAATAATCTGCTGCCCAGTAAGGTGTGGAGCAGCATCTCATAACCATGCACTAAGTGGCAGCAAGGTTAAGCACAAACTCAAGGCAGCAGTCAGGTTCTGATTCTGCTACCACAGACAAGAAAACTTGTCTCTAGATATTGTCAGGTGTCCCCTGGGGTAGGTCACGGTCTCCTCCAGTTGAGACTCACTGGTTAGAATTAAAAATCTTTTGGAACTCTTTGTATGTCCACCTTAGCACACAGATCCTTAAATGTAAATTGTGATGAGGGTACTGGGCAGGTGAGGGGAGAGGCAGGCTGCATCCTCCTTGACGGGCTGAGTGATTTTCAAGAGATCGAGGGAATACACACAGTGGGTTCCAATATTCTACCTCTACACATTTACTCCTGTCTGTTGGGATTGTTTGCAAAGGAATTCTCTCCTGTCATGGAGTCACTGGCCAAAGCATCTTCCTGTTTAGTGGAGACCTCCTTAGAATCAGCCAGGAAGCATTTGTTAAAGTATACAAATAACATTAAATAGCATTCTGCACAATTTTAGTTTTACAGGTTTTATATATGTGTTAGTATTCTTGCTGCCTGAGACTAAGCTCTATATAAGGGAAGACAATGTCTGCTTTGTTCATTGATGGTTTCTCTTGCTTCTAGCCCATGGTGGGCATTCACCATGTAATTACATAAAAATGAGAGTGCTTGCATAGTTCTGCCAGGGAACAGTACTAGCAGCAATGTCAAGCACTTCACCCAAAGGGCAAGGCAGTGCAGCATTGATGTGGTGTGGAAATGTGAGAATAATCTGGGTTTTAGAAGCATCAGGGATGACTTTATAAACAAACAGTGGAATGCGTAGAAGACCAGATAAGAAAAGAAAAACAGTTCATAGGCTTAAATATCAAACAGCCTGGTACAGGTTGTTTAGAACCATGCCCACAAACCAACTGCCAAAGCAAGGCATGTTAGAGACATGCACCAGCTAAGCATTAGGGCCCTTTCTCTTAGTTTAAAATATCAGTTACTTCGTACTTGGAAATATTCCATGAACTGCAGAAAAGTTTAGAGAATAATATAACCTCTATCTGGCTTAATCAAATTGTGACCTTTGCTCCCTTTGCTTTATACTAAGAAATGAAGATGATATAAAATGAGCTAAAAGACATGTAGTACACACATACATGTGGTTAGTACACTGGGCCCCTCCAGTATGCCCCAGTCCAGAGTGGTGTTCAGTGCTTCCATGCATAGCTTTGTATTATACAGCGTGTGTCTGTAAGCAGTAATTTCAGCTTATGGATCTTGAACTTCCATAAGTGTGGTAGTGCTCTGTGTAGATATTTCTGACTTCTTTTATTCCTTATGTTATTTGGCTATTTCAATTTCTTCTTTTGTATAGCAGTATACCAGTAATTCCTATGTTTTTGCTATCCCCGAATGTTCATTTGTTTCTGTGCTGCACTATTAGCCAGTGTTGCTCTGAACATTATGGTATAAGTCATGTGATTATGCTTCACAGCTTCTCAAGGGCTTCTTTATATTTAGTTTATTATTATTTTTTTGCTGTGCTAAAGATAGAATCCTGGGCCTCATGCATGCTAGACAAGGGTCCTTCCACTCCACCCTCCCTTCACCCCACTCTTCTGTGGTTTGTAACTAGAAGGAGAGTTGTTGATGCATACAGTATGTATGACTTCAACTTAACTAGATTTACCAAATCATTCTCCACAGTAGCTGTTGAAGTTTCAACCCTTAACAGCACTCCTGGGGGTTGGGGAGGGTGGTAAAGATGGGGGGCACATTGGTTGGTTGGTTGTATTCTTGTGTGTGTAGGTGCATGAGACCACAGGTCAGCCTCAAGTGGTGTTCATCAGATGCTGTCTACCTGGTTTTCTTTTTTAAAATTTATTTATTTATTTATTAAATTATATTTATATGTGTGTACATTTATGTGTGGATTAAGTGAGTGCAAGTGTCTACAGAGCCCAGAAAAGAGTGTTGGATCCTCTAGAACCAGAGTTGCAGGTGCTTGTAAGTTGCCTGATACGGGTGCTGGGAATAAAGTCCTGTCCTCTGCAAGAGCTCTTAATCACTGAGCCATCTCTTCATCCCTGAGAGAGGATCTCACTATGTAGCCCTGGCTGGCCTGGAACTCACTGTATAGACCAGGAGGGCCTCCATGTCACAGATGCACCTGTCTCTGCCTCCTGAGTGCTGGATCAAAGGTGTGTGCCGTCCCACCTGATTCCTGACCTTCTTTTTTTAAGACCAAGCCTCTTGTTGACCTGGAAGTCCCAATTAAGGCTAGACTGGCTGGCCAGTGAGCCCAGGAATCCTGTCTCTGCCTTTTCAGGTTCAGGATTGTAAGTGTGTATACCATATTCAACTTCTTAGATGATACTAAGGATCAAACCAGGGTCTCATCTTGTGTGGTAAGTACCTTACCAACTGAGCTGTCTCCCTAGACCCTGAGAGTTTCTTTCTAAGCCTTGCCCTTGTCAGACATTTGAATTTTTACCAATATGAAACACTGCATTCCTTTTATTTCTAGTGAGTTTGAGCATCATTTCCTATGATATTTGGCTATTTCAGTTTCTCCTTTTGTGACCTTGTTTTTTCTTTTGTATTCTTTTAATTTTTTTTTTCTTACGTAGTTTAGATGTGTTCTGGATTTATCTTTTATTGTTTCCTATATTTGGCTGTGATTGAGGGCTTCTCTTCCCACTGTGTGGCACACTTTGCCATGTAGCAGTTTCACATAGTAATCCTGTTTATCAGTCTGCTCATTTATGGTGGCTGCTTTTTTCAGCATGTTTAATGGCTCCATACTCTAAGTCTACATACCATGTTTCCTTTTTTCTTCACCTAGGGTTCATTGTTCTGTGTGAGCACAAGATAGGGAATAACTTCCTATGTAAATATACTAGTGGCATAAGCCAGCATCACTTTCACATGGACCATCTTTCCCCCACTGACTGCTACCACCTTGTTTGTCTGTACAGTTTGCCATACATGACCTCCTTTTTGTCAGGTTGTATCATCCATCCTTGGTCACCTCTGTACCCTCGTCATTGTCATGACTTCATATGTTTATGTATCATTTGAAGCTCTGTCATGAGAACCTTGAGTGGATACCTTAGGATCTGGGATGGAGAAGTTATACTGGGAAAGCATGTGGACCTTACTGTGGAGGGCTTTGAGGGCACAGATTAGATCTGCCAGTGTCACTCAGTAGGTCACTGGAGTCTAGTGGATGTAGCAGTCAGGACTGGGGCTTTGATTTTTTGACTGCAGTTTTGAGACTGAGTCTGAAGGCTTTTGCCATCCCTCCCCCGCTCCATCCAAAATGCATACCTACTGTGTTTCTGGAGATCTTTCTATTAACTGGTTTTTAAGCTTTTACCCTCCTAAAACTTCATCTGAGTGAGAATAGCATGTATTCTATGAGAAAGCCTTTAAAAGCCGAGAAGTAGCATCTTGTTTTGAAGGCTGCCTTTTCTTATTGCCATTTTCTTTCTCATTTCTTGCGACCTTTTCTTTCTTTTTTAAACTTTCAACTTCAGGCTTACTTTTTTTATGTTTTTTCCTTTACTTTTACTGAATTGAATCAGAAAAAAAAAAAGAATGCTATTTTTAAGTGCTATTATTCTTTTGAAGAAAAGCTTCAATTTAAAATGTTTGTCTAAACTACAAGGGGTTTCTATCAACTGCTCCTGCTTCTGCTGAGCATAACATGACCTTTTTAGATTTCAAATAACAGGAGCCATGTCACAGTGCTCCAAATGTATTTTGTTCCATTTATTTTGGTGATATTTGAACTCTCATGTAGAACTGCATTAGTAAGAAACAAGTAACTTCAAGAAAATTGGCTAGTATGGAGTTTCTTAAGGTCCTACAAAACTTCTTCAGAAAAGTTTTAAAAGAGATACAGAGCAAGAAGGGGAAAAAAAGAGAAAAAAAACAAACCTATTTTCTTTCCAAATCGCAAGTGTCTTTATTTCCTTTGCATACTATGAAAGCTGTAATCATGCCTTATAAAAATGTTATCAGTACCAGAAGGATGCACAGCGGTGCTCCTGCAACAGCAGTCTGCACCATGCTGTCTGGTAGGGCGACCGTCAACCTCATGTGGTCTCTCGAGTACTTGGAATGTGACTCGTGCACCTGTGGAGCTGGTTTGTCTTTCATTTTGTTGTAATTAATTTATAGTGAAGTGGACACATGGGACAAATGGTGACTATGTGGGACAGCCCAAGAAAGCTTGTCACTTTTACTTCAAAATCCTTGTCTCCTGTCCTGTCCCTTTTCTACACTTTGTCTCTGTCTTTTTGGCACATAGCCTACCACATACACGCTCTTCCTGTCTGCCATTGCCTGCTAGCCTACCCGGGCTCTTGCCACCTGCCCTGTTCTTATTCTTGCTCTATGTAAGTGTTATTAATACACATAATACTGTCCCTTCAGAAACCACATTCTTCTCCTTAAGTAAGCATCACGGCCATTTTTAAGTGCATCTAGATGCCTCACTTTTGTCAGTTATAATGAAATTTTAATGGGATGAATTATACTGTTGTTTTTGTTTTTTTTAACCTACTGATAGGCAGTAGACTGTTTTCAGTTTTTCTCTACTAATACTTTTTAAACCAGCATTTTCCTTTATTTTTTGCTTGTGTGGTAAGTGTCTTGTGGGTTGTTGAAAACCTTGAAGTCTGTCTTTGCATTTGTACTTTGGTACCTGGTGGGGTTTGCATGCAGTTTCAAATAAAGACCCACCAGACTCTTTGCCTGCAGCCTAAGGACTAGGTTCAGGCTGGCAGGCTTTGCTAGTTCAGCAGTGTGTTCTACCTGCTTGCTGTCCAGTGTACTAAGGAAGACACTGGAATATGACACCAATGTGAATGTTGGTTTGTGGCAGTTTATTGCAGAGAGGACCAGATGCAGCTCCCTCGAGGCAAGGTGGATGGAAGGGCAGCACCAGGCACAGTGTTACTCTGCCTTCTAGAAGGCAGGCTGTTTCATGCTCAAAGTTCCAGTGAGAATGAATTGATTAGGCTCTAGATTTCTTTTAGATTTGAAAAGAAATTCAGTTCTGACCCATGGTTTAATGGTCATCTGGCCTGGCAAAGAAAACAGTCATGCAAGGCAAGGGGACAGACAGGAGGTGGCCCTGAGTAGAGAGCAGCAGTGGTGAGTGGTAAAGGTGAGCAGGGGCCTTCTCTGGCCACACTTCAGGTTTTGTCCAGTTGGTAAATTTTACACTATCCCCCAGAATTGTCCCCAAAATAATGCTGTTGCCACTCATCTAATAACCTGGTTTTTTTTTTAAAGTAATAAAATAGTCCATTTAGTGCATTTGGTGCTGTAGTTGCTCTTCTTACTTGGCAAGAGGTCTGTGGTAGGAGGTTTGTAATGTGCTGAGATCATTTCCAAGTGATGTTCCAAAGAATGATTAAAGGTTTTTAATTTTTAAGTGAAATTATTTTTCTTAAGGACCACGATGTATTTATAGAAAATAATTTAAATGATGCTGCTTAAAAAACAAAGGGTTTGTGGACACAAACCCAGCTGCCTTCCCTCCCAGTGGTATAGTCATTTCAGTACAGACATTGGAGCCCAAAATAATTGCTTTTCAGGGACTAAATCCATAATCCTGTGTCAACCGGTCACTTTAAGGAAAAGCCCAAAAGATATCAATGTAATGAGGAATAAGTACATGGAAAAGTTTATTTTAAGTTTATTAAACTTAAAAAATAAAACTTGGTGGGGGTCCAGAGAGATGGATCAGCAGTTAAGAGCACTGGACATGCTTGCAGGGAACCCAGATGTGGTTCCCACCCCCACATGGTGGCTAACAACCATCCATAACTCTAGTTCCAGGGGATCCAGTGCTCTCTTCTGATCTCCTTGGGCATTGCATGACATAGGTGCACTTATATACATCAAGGCAGTACACTCATACATATAAAATAAAATATTAAATAAATAAATTTGCAGCAGCTATGATTGCCTGCACAAGACCTGGACAAGATTAAGCCAGTCAACATTCAGCACCGGAGAGAAGAGGGGCTCCTGAGGAGCTATTGACTGTCAATGGCTTCTGGGAGAGGGAGAAGTGTTTTCTTTAAGGCTGTGACCCCTGATAGATTGACCATGCTCCAGTGAATGGCCCCACACTCAGGAGTATGTAAGGAGCAGAAACTGAATGGGGATTACTTTTTCAAAAGAAGAAGAAGAAGAGGGGAGGGGAGGAAGAAGGGAGAGGAAGAGATTCAGAAGGGTTGGTGGAGAAAGTAGGAGTTGATCTAGGAGGAGGGATGGGTACATTGTGATCAAAATATATTGTATGAAATTAATTCTCAGAGAATTAATAAGAATATTAGAGTAGAAAAATAGAACTAGCCTATAGTGTGCTCATTTTATTTTTAATTTTAAAAATATTTTTATTATATTTATTTCATGTGTATGAGTGTATTGCCTATATGTATGTAAGTGCATCTGTGTCATAATACTTCTTCTGCAGAGGTCAGAAGAAGGCAATGATCAGATCCCCTGAAACTGGAGGTATAGACAGTTATTAGCCACCATGTAGGTGCTGGGAATCAAACCCTAGTTCTCTAGAACAGCCAGTGCTCTTGACCACTCAGTCGTCTCTCCAGCCTCCTAGTGTATGCCCATTTTAGAGCTAGCCTGTAATGTGTTCATTTTAGAGAAATTAAAAAACCCTATTGTGATTATTCATCATTAGTGTGTGTGTGTGTGTGTGTGTGTAAGAGAGAGAGAAAGAGAGAGAGAGAAAGAATAGTTGGTGGGAATAAACTTTTTTTTCATTTGGAAGTTTGAAGTACAATTAAGTCAAGACAAGTGAGAAATGAAGTTTGACATGCAGTGTGAAATTTTTTATAATAATTGCTGTACTGTCTATGTTATTTCACACAATAGATACAGGAAAGTAGGAATGTGGTAGACAAAATAATAACACTAATTGCTCACATTATCGACACATATTGATTTATTCAACTCTGCTGTGCACCACACATCTCTTAATACTTGGTTCTCCCATCAGTCTAAGTCAGCACCCTTGTTGCCCTTGTTTTCAACTAGAGCTCCTGTGGCTTTGAAGTTGTCACTGTTTGCCCACCAGCTATAATGTTCCAGGGCTGGAATCTGAACCCGAGCTGCCTGGCAGCAGAAGAGTAAGTTTTCCCCACCACAGCTCCAATGTGCCAGCTCTCTCATACCATAGGACTATGCACTGTGACAGCTTGGTGAACGTGTCCAGGACAGGACAGGGTGGCAGAATGGAAAAGAAGCCTGTGAGCCCATGCTGAGTGCTTTCTGTATGCAGAGCATTCTTTCACAGACTGGACATCTGAAATTATTGTATTTGCACCCCATAAGAACATAGTATTTGCAGCCATTTACAAACAGGCTGGAGGGAACTAAGTAGCTTGCCCACAGTCATTCTGCTTTACCTGCAAGGCTGGAAAGTGGAATGAAGTCTTAACAGCCACTTAAAAAAGGCTTTTATTAGTTTATTGCAAAGATTTCCCTAATTTTTGTTAGTATTTTGCTCAGTGAGGAACATAAATGTATAAAAGGCAAACAAGTTTCAGAGGACACAAGCTGGGTTAATAGATTACAAGATAGAACAATATTCAGAAGGGTCTCTTGTTCTGATTTGTTTCCTTTTTAAATATAAACACATTTATATGTTGAAAGATAACAGTGTAACAGGACTAAAAATGCACACTGGCCTCTGGCAGCCACAGATCTACTACACCCCACTGTGCCCTGTACTGTACAGCTGAGAGCCACACTCCTTTCCTGTGTCTTTGTCTATTTCACTTTAAGTGTGAATATGTGTATTTATAAGCACACTAAAATATATTATCATATAGGTCATATATTCACCTTGATAATTTAACATTAATGTTCTTTATATAGTGTATATGTAAAAGAAAAATACATCTCTCTCTTTTCCCCTTTCCTAGTTCACTCTTGTACTTAGCCACATGTTTTAGATATTTTTCCATGTGAGTTTCACCTGGAGAGAATTTCCTCATTTTTCTTATAACTGGGTAATATAATATTGTATGGACTTAGAAATTTTATTCAGCCTGTCTTTTGTTGGCCAGGACTAGAGTACTTCTAGTTGTCTGCTATTACAGGATATACTAGGATGAATAATACCATATAATAGTCTTAAATTTATTTTTAATTACACACACTGAAATGCACTGTGTTTGCTGTGTGTTCTGAGTTTTGGCAAACACCAACACCACAAAGAAGATGTACCACAGTTTCCTCACCTCCAGGTTGCCTTGACTGCCTCTGTTGTCAGCCCCATGCCAGGAGCCACTAGTCTGGTCTTTGTTCTTTGGGCTTTTCCAGAATATCCAGTGTTGAAGCCCTTTGAATATGGCCTCTCTCACATAGCATGATGCAGTTAGAATTTGCTGTGCTGTGTTGTAGTTCATTTTCTTTCTCAGTGGCATTGAGTTGTTTGCAAGCACTATAGCTAATAATTCCATTCACGGTTTGGAGGTGGTCATTTGGTTCCATCTCATTTTTTCACTTGTGAAAAATGCTACCCTAAGCATTCACACCTAGAAAGCTAAATTTCCTAGAAAAAATCAAAAGACCCAAAATAACCAAAACATCTTGAAAAACAACAGAATTTTAAAAACTCAACATTTTCTAATTTTAAAACCTACAAAGCTGAAGTAAGACATTGCAGTACTGGTCTCAAGATAAGCATAGAGGTCAGTGGGTAGAACCAAGAGTCCAAAATGAACTCATGATATATGGTGAGTTAACTTTAAACAGAAGTTCCAAGACCTTCTAAAGTAGGTAAATCTTGCTGCTCATGGTAGCATATGAAACAGGAGGATCTCAAGTTCCAGGCCAGCCTGGCCACAGAGCAAGACTTTGTCAATTAGGAAGACAAAGCAATAGTTTCCTTTTACTTTCATGTCCTTTTTGTGTTCTAAGAATGTGGATGCTGGGGAGGCTGAAGAGATGGCTTGGCATTTAAAAGCACTGACTGCTCTTGCAGAGGACCTGGGTTCAATTCCCAACACCAACATGGCATCTAACAACTGTCTGTAATTCCAGTTCCTGGGGAATCCAGTGCCCTCTGCTGGCCTCCACAGGCATTGTACATTATAAGTGAACTTTCATACATGCAGGCAAAACACTCATACATGTAAAATAAGAATTTATCTCACATTTTATAAATGATATATTAGTTGCTTATTGATAGTTCTTCCTCCTGCTAAATACTCTTGTTTTTGGAGTCAAGGTTTCCCTGTAGCCCCAGCTGGCCTGAAACTCCCTGTGTAGACCAGACTGGCCTTGAACCCGCCTTCTTCTGCCTCCTGAGTGCTGGGATTAAAGGCGTGTGCCACCACACCCAGCTTTTCTTTTCTTTTTTTTTTTTTAATTTGTTAATTTTTATTGTATGTATTGCCTGCTTCTGAGTAAGTGTACCTGTGTCATGTGATACCTGAGGAAGTTAGGAGAGTGTGTCAGATCCCCTTGAACTAGAGTTACAGTAGATTGTTAGCTGCAAGATGTGTGTTGGAAATTGAACCTGGGTCCTCTGCAAGAACAGCCAGTGCTCTTAACCACTGAGCCAAGCCATCTCTCCAGCACCTAGAGTACCCTTTTACAAGCCTAAAGAGTAGCTCTTATTTGGTATGTCCTCTAAATATTAGACAATACTCTAAGATACTGTCTAGGACCGCAGTAGTAGTAAACAATGGTAAATAATATCTAGGTTGTAATTTGTATTAACAAGGTCCAGGTTTCTGTTTTCAGATGCCTTTAGCACCAGTGTGCATCTCTAAAGGCTCTGGTGGACCTCTGATCTTACTCCACTTAGTCCTTACTGCAGTACCAGCCTCCTCTGTCCCAAGACAGAGTTGTGACCAGGAGATGATACTGAAGTTTGGTGGTGCATTTCTGGTTTTACCAGTGGAGTCATATGCTAACCAGAAGTCAGTTGTGTTCCTAAATCTCTTTATGACCATTGTTATAGTAGTTTAAATATTGTGTAAACATATGCACCTGAGTGCAAAACATTTAAATAGTTAGACACACAAAAGCATGTTGCCTAATTACTTTTGAACTAGGTAAGAAACTGGAAAAGGGGGGGTGGAAATTATGGACGTGTAGATATGTAGATATAGCATTCTGTACTCAAAATCATTTGAATGTTCCACTTTCTGGAAGCCAGTACTGGAAATCATAGATATTGATGTATGCTAAAAGAGATAGCACATCTGCAGAAAGGCAGCCTTGACCCTCTCTTTGAATGCTGGCAAATGAACTTCTTTTTGCACACTGCACTTTAAAAGAAGCTGTTTAAGATCTGTGTTCATTTTATTGCCTCTTTAACTGAGAGTTTCAGTTTCCTAAACAACCAGTGTGATATATCAAACAAAAGTTTCTCACTAAATAAATGCCAAAACCTAGTGTCTCCAGTTCTGCTGCTCACCTGATCCCGATGTCTTGTATAGTAAATCAGACTCTGTCTTTTCTTGTATTTTAAATTTACACTTAAATTCTGCTGATTACTAATACCAGAAGTACATGGTTCCTCTTTTGCTTTCCATATATTTCTCTCTCCTTCCTGCTTTAGAGTGCTTACAAATAAAAATATGATTTTTTTTAACCTGTTAAAACAGTGCAGAGGGTGTGCCTCAGTGGAAATCAATGGTAGAAAGTCCTGGGTTCTATCTCCAACACTGCAAAATATAGATAAATAAAATATTTCGTCTCTTTAAAAATAGTTACTTCTTAGCATTTAAATCACATGCTAATTTTGTTTCAACAAAATTAAAGTTGCTTTAAATGCAGTGTTTACTAACTGTGGAAATTATTGTAGTTGGAAATTAATCCTCTAATCAGTTCTTATTCTCTAAGAATCATTCACTGTGAATAAAACTTTGAAAATAGTTGTTCATGCTAAAAAGATTTAATTTTACCAAGAGAACAAGTAACATTAATTGTCTTTTTATATAGAAATTGAAGACACAGTATTTTAAACTTTCCCTGATTTTGTTTATTGGTCAAAAGCACTGTTTATTTAAGAATCATTACCGTATCATTGGGAGGAAAGCTACTGTGCTCCACGTTCTCTCCACTTGAGACTTGTCCGTTCAGCAATCAGGTTAAAAAACAAACCATCACTTGGCAGTTGGAAAGCTTTCTAGGTTATATAACTCTTTCTATACCAGTGTTGTCAGTATTTGATAGATTTATAGTACATTTTGCCATGTGTTTATTGACTGCCCATAACGTCCAACTGCTACAAATAAAAACAGTGCTTAGAAGTTGTTTATTTGAAAGAATTGTAAACTAATGTCAGAAAGATGTCCTGTTTGCATGCAGTGTGGTACTCTGCAGGTTCCCTCTTCCCATTCAGAGTGTAATTCACAGGAAAGCTTTCCTTTTCTCCTTGGTGCTCCTGATCACCACTGATGTGCCGTGGTTGCCTGCCCAACAAAGGTCTTGACCTTGAGAACAGGACTGTGATGGATTCCTCATTGGAACCTGGAGCCCTGCTCAATGCCTGATAGTGCAGAGCTTTCACTGTGCATTAAAGAGCTGTGCAAAAGTATCTTCTTATGACTCTGTCCACCAGCTCCTCCTCCCTAGCAATCCCTGTCTCTCCTCAATCTTTGCCAGTTGATCTGCATTCTGACCTGTTGGTGTTGTTTTATCATAGTAGTAGTAGGGAAGCCTGGCTTTGGTACTGCTGTTTCAGATTGTTTAATGTTGCAACATGTTGCTTTTTCTCATCTGTAAAATAGGAATGGTGAGCCCATGGCGAGCTCATTAAGGGCAAAATCTAGGAAAGCCTAGATTACACTTAATGTCAAGCTAAGTTGAAAGGCAGTAATCTTCCTGTTTCTTCCTGTGAGTTGTTTTCCCTAGTTTTTAAGTTAGTGACCTGGTTCCCTAAGGGGATCATAGATTTGTCTGAGATCAAACAGCTGCCTGTCTCCAGCTATACCTGTTTCAGAGCTCCTGGGGATCTGCAGTTTCTCAAGGAGGCACTTCTCCTCTGCCTCTAACTGTCTTACCCTCAGTGTGCCTGTCACCTGCCTTCCAGGTGCTTATCCAGAACCTTCCACCCATTCTCAGTTCTTTGGCCTCTTTGACCTTCTACATGGTTCAGGTGTGAAGCTTTGGAATCATGACTCTTAAATGCTATTTGAATGTATTCCCATCTATTGCAGCTAGCTAGTTCCTAGCATTTCCATGTGAGGACTCCGTGACTGGTCTCTGCTATCATTATCTTATTAAAAACTAAATATGATCAAATTCCCGGAGTCCTGTCTGTCACCTTTTACTCTCCTATCCTAGGCTCATCTTGTACAGTCCATAGCAGTTTCCCCACCCTGCTGCTTGAGCCCCTCTGCCTCTGCAGCTGCCTTTTACTGAGGAGGAAAACTACCTGACAAATGCCTGCTACCTCACAGACTCCCTCGCATCCCCATGAGACAGGCATTTGGTTTAGTAGGTCCCACGGCATTTGTATCCACTGTAATGATTTGTGTCAGTCTTTGGACGAATGTCTCTTCTCTATAAAATAAGGCCTCTCATAAGATGAATGTTTCTCTTATTAGAATCATCTGTCCCAGACTGCTGTAGCAGAATCTAGAACCTTCCCCTTCCAAGGCACTGGGGATTGTGTTTAACCTCAAATGATTATCATATTGTGAGGGGCAAAGGCACTTTTAGTAGACACTGATTCTATGATAGCTTTCAGTTGAAATACTCTGTGTACTTTTACAATCTTTTCAAATATAAGAAAATTCAAATAAAGCAGAAATTTAATAAGAAAAAATAGAAGTGGAGCTTTTCATGATGAGTTAAGATTGAACATAGGTTGGATAAAATGCTCCTTTCTGTGATTATTTTGACTGAGTTACAAAAATTGAGAAATAAATTTTAGTCCTAAAACATAAACAAATTTGGTAATGAATTTTTGATTGTATATGGTTAACTTTGTCTTCCAGCTTCTCTGTCCAAGTCTGCTGTTCTGTCCTACCAGTACATTGATTTTTTTTTTTCCTGTTTGTGATTCAGAACTTGAAGAACATAGACAATAGCTTTGCTATTGCTAAAACTTTTTTTTTCTGGTATACTTGCATAATCTGCCTGTCTGCATTTAATCAGCTGTGTGTTGAATGTGTGACGTTCCATGCTGACAGTTTGACTTCATTTTTCAGCATTTCGGAATGCAGCAGTGACCGTGTGCTCTATAGGTTATTAGTGGTCATATAGATCAGTCATTACAAGCAAGGAGGCATGATGGAAAGAAAAGTGGCTTTGGATTTATACCCAGTTCAAAACACTGATTTAAGGACCACCTCACCCCAATAACCCAGCATGCAAAAGTGTGAAGTTATTATTTTTGGCATTGTCTTAAATCCTCATAGAAATCATATGACTTGAATGGAAAAGTTTTGTTTTTTTTTTTTAAAGCCTTAGTGCTTCCTGATTTATTTTCCCATGTTTCTTATATCACTACTGCAGTATTGAATAATAAAGTGATCTTTTTTTTTTTTAAGAGTAGAAGTTGTGTCCTGGGTCAGTTTTTATAATATTGCACAGTGTGTTTACTTAGCACCAGATAAATGTTGGATGTCTTGTTTGGGAATATGATTATGATATTGAAATCGATGAGGAAGCAACTCTATCCATTGTTTTTTTTTCCCTCAGTTCTAGACAAATTAGCATTTTGTCACTTAATCCAGGTAAAGCTGAGTCATGTTCTTTTACCTTTATAATGCCATTATGATCCAATGAAAAATTCCATTCTAATATCATTTCTTTAACATCTTACCAACAACTCTGTATGATATCTCAATTGAAGACTACTAGACAGAATGGTGTTTATAAATGGAATTTATTTTCAAAAAGAATTGTCAAACACTTAAGTAGACTTTAAGGTGACACTTTGGAAAATTGCAGAATGTATTCCGTACTCCATCAAAAATGTTCACGAAGCCAAGAGTGGTGGTGCATTCCTTTAATCCCAGCACTCAGGAGGCAGAGGCAGGTAGACTTCTGAAATGGAGCCAGTCTGGTCTACATAGGGAATTCCAGGCCAGCTAGGGCTACAGGGAAACCCTGTGTTAAAAAAAAAAAAGTTCACAAGTTTAAAAATGTTGAAAACGTATTCTTTTCCCTTTGTTACATTTTGTAAAGATTTGCTTAGCTTATAATTTTCTCAATTTGGAGAAATGTGTGGGAGTTTAAGGTGAGCACAATGTCATGGCATAATAAGTTGAAAAAAAAGTCATTAGTATTAAAAACAGATAATTCTGCCTTGAAAATATTTTAAGATCTGTGTCTAAAGAGCTTCCAGATTATTAACACTGCTATTCAGATGTTACCTGTCTTCCTCTTGTAAGGGTGTTATGGCACTTGGATCTTAGAAATAACTTGGTATGAACAGATTCATTTTGTAAGAATAAATAATTTGAAATAAAAATTCATAGTGCTAAAATATCTAGGAGTTGTATTTTAATGTTTTCTAGTAAAATAAGTAATTTTGCCTACAAATTAATCTACCTAATA
Source organism: Eospalax fontanierii (assembly GCA_035773235.1). NCBI lineage: Eukaryota > Metazoa > Chordata > Mammalia > Rodentia > Spalacidae > Eospalax > Eospalax fontanierii. The sequence continues at coordinate 40,631,236 of CM069546.1, forward strand.
AAACTTTTTAGAGTTTGGAGTTAACATTATTTGATACTAATTTATAGTCATTACAGCCTTTTTGGCTTCTTATTTAATTATTATTTAGCTCTGTGGGTTTTTCTTTTTAAAAGTATGCTGGTTGTGAACATGTATTTTTAGAAAAGAAAAAAAAATGGTCAGTCTCTGTCTTTTAATTAGAATGTTTAGCCCCTTAGCATTTAATGTAATTGGAAAACTAAAATAACAGTTTTCTATTTTACTAATAGTTTTTGTCTTATCTAACCTTTCTCCACTAGTCTTCCTTTCCTTTGGGAGCTGAATATTTTTAGAATGTCATTTTAATTCCCCAATTGCTATTTTAGATAAAATTGTTGTTGTGTATGGTTATTTTAGGAATTATAGTACATAACCTAACCTCTCAGTTTTTTTTAAGGTACTCACCTTAAAATCCTACTCACCTATAATCTATAGAAATGTGAAAACACCCATTGCATTTGTCCCCTCATCTTTTATGCTGTAGTTGTCCTATGTATTGTACCTGCACACTTCATGAGGTGTTAGAACCTTTGCATTGAACTTAATATTGAAGAAATTAAGAAAAAAAACTAGTCTTATTTACTTGCATGTTTACCATTTCTGGTACATTTTATTTGTGAGATCCAGTTTCTGTCTGGTATCCCTTTTCTTCAGCCCTTAGTAAGTTCTTTGAGCCTTTCTTATACTGCGATGTGCTGGTGGTAATATTGCTTTTATTGTTAAAGGCTATTTTCAGTAGATATGGAATTCTAGTTCATAGCTGCAGAGACTCTAGATTTTGGTAGGTTTCTCTTAAAAGCTTAGGGAGGCCCTCAGATCTCAGTGCTGCTCTTAACTGCCTTAGCTGGATGCTACACATGTAGTACTTAGGGATCTCCCAAAGAGCTGTGACAGGATTTACACACATAATTTAGAGTCTCCTCTTTTCTGGCTTGCCCCTTTTAAAGAAACAAATAGAGAGCCAAGGAATAGGTCTGCACTATACATGGCTAATTGACTTTTAGTAAAGGTGATTTAATAGAGAAAGATAATCTTTTCCACAAATGATGCTGTAACATTCAGATATCCATATGCCCTCCCCCCCAATAGTGTTGATTTTTATGTCACTGTATTTATAAAAGTGTGGGTCTATGACCCAAATGTAAAATACTTAAATATGACATATATTTCTATGTCTAGAAGGAAATACAGGAGATAAATTTTGTGATTCAAACCCAAAATATCTACTCTTCACAACTCTCTTAAGCACAAAAATGGAATCCATTGACTGGAAGGAAATGCTTGCCAGAAACATATGATAAAGTGCTTGTGTTCAGAATATTCAAAGAACTCTTAAAATTCAGTTAAAAGAAATCAACCACCTACTATTAAAAATGAGCAGATTTCACAGATACTTAATCCAGGAAGATAAATGTATGAAAATCAGTGCATAAAAAGATGCTCATCATCATTTGTCACCAGGGAAACACAAAATAAAACCACAATCTACATAAATACTACATGTCCACTAAAATGTCTAAAATGAAGACACTCTACCAATGAAGGATCAGCAAGGATATGGAGCCGCTGCGATTCTGGTGCCCTAGTGATAGGGGTGGAAAATGACCTGGCTGCATTAGAAAGGAGATGGTCAGTTTCTTAAAAATTGAAATACCACTGCCATGAGACCTAGTCAACCCCTTCCTAGGTCTGTTGGCAGAGAAATGGAGGCATGCCTCCAGGTAATGTACAATAATGTTTATATTATCTTTGTAATAGTCAGAAACTAGAAGCAGGTGTGTGGCGTGTGGGCTGCAGTCTTAGACCAAATGTGTTCCACTGCAGAGCATGGACCACCATCCTTCTGGTTTCTGATTCAGCCCCTAAACCAGAATCAAATGTTTAGGGGTTTTTTTGTGTGTCTTTTTGTCATGGTCTTGTGTCCTTTGTCCTGTGTTTGTTCATTCTGGGACCCAGGCTGATAGAGCCTGTGTGAAGACTTCTGGCTGCTCTGTTGACTGAGCTAAAGAAACCTGAAACAGAGGAGTTAAGGTGGAGTTTCAAACCATCCTGTTTCTTTGTTTTCATTAGTATTTGTTGACTTTCTTCTCATTTTAGCATGTATTAAAATCTTTAAGTGAAATCAATAGCTCTAATTTTCCTTAATCTGTGGTACAGAAATATGTATCTTTCAGCTTTTATTTAATGTATAAATATTTTTTAGATTGCAAACATATTCCTATGAGTTGGACAAGGAATTTGAGAGCCAGAGAGGATGAATTGGTAATGGCCACACAGTATAGAACTGAACTGTTTGTAGGAGAACTGGGGGCCCTGTTTTTAATACTTTTGTATAAACTGGAGAAAAAAAATAACACACCATTTAATTTTCACATTTTAAAAATTTTGTCAGTCTCTTCAACAGGCCGCGTATAAGAGGTGTCTCGTACTCCGTTACCAGTGGCTGGAACACAATGGATCACACGGGGGCCATAGACACGGAGGATGAGCTGGGGTCTCTAGCCCACCTTGCGCCAAGTCCTCAAAGTGAGGCCGTGGCTCACGAATTCCAGGAACTCTCACTGCAGTCCAGTCAGCACTTGCCCCCTCTGAATGAAAGGAAGAATGGTGAGTTCTTCAATGGCACATGGGACTTTGGTTTAGAGAGTTACCCTCTTGGTGGGCCTAGTTAATTCTGTTTGTGAATGTCTGTCAGTTACTCTTGGCAGTCAGAGTTACTAGTTGGTTTTGAGTAGGGACAGCATTTCACTTCTTGGCCAGTTCCTTGCTTGTATTCCCAGAAAATGTCTTTGGTTGCTGTGCTACCATTCAAGGTCAGCTTTAGATTCAGCCCATCTTGAGCCAGGAAGATCTCTTGCTGGACACTGTGAAGTCGCTGATGACAGGAAAGCAGACAATGGTAGTGACCTCACTCTCCCTTTCTCCATCTCCAGTGTGTTGGACCTTAATTCCAGAAGTAGCAGGAGTTAGCCTACCTCAGCAATCACTAAAAAAAGCAAGAACTTCTTATCTGAGTGTTTTGATACAAATGGATACAAGATGGGCCAGGTTCTGTCTTGGACTAGTTCATTCTTGTATACAAAATGAGTATCTTCTGATCAGTCATTACCTATTTGACAAATCTTCATTGATCAGAAGCATGTTAGAACTGCTAGAAAACAGTGCAAATGAATAAAGATAGATGATATACAATTCGTAATTTGCTTTCTATTGTGATAAATACCAAAAGCAACTTGGGGAAGAAAGGGCTTGTTTGACTTACAGTTGGCAGTCCCTCATCAAGGAAAGCCAGGGAAGGAACCTGGAGACTAGGAAGGAAGCTGAGATCATGAAGGAACACAGCTTACAACTATGTTTTTATATAGCCCAGGCCCACCTGCCCAGGGGTCGTGCTGTCCGCAGTGGGCTGGGCCCTCCTACAGCAATTAGCTATCAAGAAAATGCCCACAAACATGGCCATGGGCCAGTCTGATGGAGATAATTCCTCAGTTGAGGTACTAGGCAAGTACTTCTCACTGAACTACACCCCTTTTGCAGTAGTCCTTAGGAAGGCAGATGGAATATTAAGCTGTTTAATCGATACAGCTGTATTTTATCAGACAATGCAATCATTTATAGAAGGATTACTCTTTCCTCTCTTGTAGTTACTAAAACCATACTGCCCAAACTCTGAGTGACTTTCTGTGGTTAATGTTCCTGTCAACCCCTCTCCCCACATATCACTTGTCAAGCTATAATTCCAGGATGTGTCTTCATTTCTATCTCTTTTGTTTGAGTTCTAACAGTTTTTAAAATACATTCATGATTCAACACTGAAAATGTCATGTCTAAATTTTAAGTACCACTCACAAAATGATACATTGGATTTCATCAGTTGTTTTATATTTTATATTCTTTTTAACATATCATTTACACTTGATATCTTATAGTTTATAGCCATGGAGAGTGAATTTCTGTTTTAAAATATAATCGTTTGTCTTCTGTTTTGTAGATAAATGCACATAGTTTAAGGTGTTCTGAGTATATAGTGACACTATAAGGTCCTCCCAGTGTGCTGTAATTAAAGGTATATATCACCACGCCTGGCAATATTTGACTATTTTTAAAGTAGTTTTAAAACAGTTTTTAATAACAATGCAATACTTTATAACTTTGGGGTCATTAACGTATCAAATTTTTTCTCTTTTTTCTTTATCGCTGCAGTGTTTCCATAAACATAAAGTTAACTTTGAATGAAGTTGGTTTTTCAGCTAATGTGTTTTCCCTGAATACTTTTTTGTTCAATTTTGTTAAGTCATGAAAGTCTGGTGTTGAGATGCTCTGTAAGGACTCACACAGGAGGCAATTCCCTTTTCTAATAAATTACTTCAGGAAGTTTGAAACCTTCCTTTATTGAGGCATATATTCTGACTTCAGGCTCATAAGATATCTCTCTAGTTTACATACCCATCCAGGTATGAAAGCAATCTTTGTATCCAAGCAATCAGAAGTCCAGTTTTTAGGAAGATACCAGTCAAGAGATACAAAATGCAAGAAGAATAAGTTGAAGTGATCTGTTGTGCCGCGTGTTGACTCTAATCACAATGTATCGTTAGAAATGTATAAGAGCAGATTCTAAGTGTCCTCACCACAGAAGCCCTGTGTGATACAAGGCTTATGTTAGAAGCTCCATTTAACCATTCCAAAGAGTGTGCCCATTTCAAAATGCTATTAAGCATTATAAATATATACTGTTCTTGTCAATTAAAACAAGTAAGTTAAGCTGTTAAATAAAAAAATCTAGGTTTTTGAGCAGAATGTATTTACATCAAGTAATGTATGTAGATGACAAGACTTTAACTTTCTTACTTTAATGATTTTTAATGTATGTTGTTCATATTTTTAGTTCTTGCAAACGTGCTTAAAATCAAATCAAAATGTAGGTGTTGACCTCACGAGCACTACAGAGAATTGTTTAGATCCTGCAAAATCATCGTATTTCCTTACTCATTGTATTTTCTTGTTATTCCTAAGTGTTTGAATGTTTCCTACTAGAACTGTTCTTTTCTGTTAGAAAAAATTTAGGTATTTAAGTTTGTGATTAGTCATTAGGATAGTGTCATCAATAACTTATAATTGAGCTCTGAAAGGGGAATAAATTGACATTTGAGTGATGATTCATTCCAGTTTCTTCCCTCATATTTTTTAGAAATATTTGTGATAGTATGTTAGTGGCATGGCAGAACATTCCCACTACTGAGTAAATACAGAAGATGTTCAGCACAAATAAGCTAGGTTTTTTTTCTTTGTGTCTCAGTGTGACTAAAATCATATTTTGTAGCTTGTCAACTCAGGCAGCCATTTAAGCAGTCAGCTTTTCCCAGATGAGCCCCATAAAAGAAAGTCAACGTGTATACACATAAGCAGTTTTCTTTATGAAGACCGCAGGCTTCATTTTGACATTGTATGTACCAATTAGCTCCATCTTTTCATTTCCATATTAATGTTCCTGAGATTGGTCGATTAGTATCCAAATAGGAAATGCTCAGGTGCTGTAAGCTGAATAAAGGCAAGGGAGGACAGTATAGGTGGATGCCACGTCCCCTGAGGAGCTGCAGTCCTTTGTCTGTGCCCACACTTCAGGAGAGCCCTGTTCTGGGGATGCTCCTTACGAAATTGTTTGCAAGTCAGGTACCCAGAACAGCTTCAGTGGTCCTGAAGGAAAATTAAAGGCTGAAGTCATTGCTAGTGTTACTGCAGAGAAGCCAGTGTGGATTTGAAAGTGAGGCTCAGTCACCTTAACACCATCATAGATACACCTGTGAAATGAGACGTAGCGACAGTGAAGAGAGGAGTCTGTGCCTGCTGACTTCCCATACTGAAAGGCATTTGAAACTCTGTTTGCTACTGGTTTGGGGGCTCGGTGAGGAGGAGAGATTTAGTCATTCTTTTTAAAATTTAGGTATTACTAGTTCTTATAGTAAGGGACTTGAGTTTATAATCCCGTCTTGAATTGTTTTCTCAGATTTTTTTCCTTCCATTAATCACAGTTAACATTTGAGATCCTCTTTTGCTCTGTTCTTGAATGACTTCTACCAGACAGAAATAGCATATTCAAAAGTTTGTTGGTAGGACCAAGTGTGGTTGTACATACCCTTAGTTCTAGCCCTGCCTCAGGAGGCAGAGGCAGGCCAGCCTGGTCTACATAGTGAGTTCTAGGCCAGCAGGGGCTACAGGGAGACCCTGTTGCAAAACAAAAACAAATAAAAGTTTGTTACACACAAGGTAGCTCTTTGCTTTGAATTCAGCCAAAGTATTTATGTACACATAGTTAGGTGAACTTTTCCAGGCTGTGAGCCAAGGGCAGCTGCTCACCTTGCACCTTAGAGAATAATGACTTATGTTCATAGCTGTTCTGTTACTTGGGTTTTCCTCGAAGAACATTTCCTCACCCCTCATTAACCTGTTAGTCCAGGTGTTTGGAAATGCACAGAGGTAATAAACATTCATCCTGGGCAATTCTGTTCCTTATACTGCACATGAGCTGGTGCAGTGGAATGGAGGTGTGGGGAAGGAGAAAGTGTCTGTTTCTCTGCAGAACCAATCATAGCACTCTCAGTGTATCACAAACGAAAAGGAAGTTAAGTAGGTGCTAAGTAGCCAAGACAGGACTATGGATTCTTTGTCTCCCTTTCTATAACTCTGTAAAATTCGGTTCCTTCCCCACTCCCAGTAGCTTTGCTGTTGGTATTTTATACATTGTGATTCTCAAGGACATTGAGAAACATTCTGTTGCATTTTGTTCATTTATTTTGCTGCTTTGAGGAATTAGACTAAGAGAAATGTATCCATTTCTAACTTTTCCTTAGTCAAGTTTTGATTTTTTTAAAATTCAGCCTTTAGGACTTAGACTAAACACAGTTATAAAGTTCAAAAGCAAACTGTGAACTGCAAATGAACGTCTTAATTAGTTGTGGCAGCTCACATGTGATCTTTGTGGCAGTTTAACTCCTGAACCATTCGATATGAAAAAGAGGCCTGATAAGCACCTTGAGGGCAGGCAAAGCACTTCTCTTCCATAATGGCCTTTATGAAGTCTCCTATTAAATAATGTTTTGTTTCACAATCACTAAGTGCCTATAACCTGTCTGCCCTCTTTTCTATTCTGGGTTTCTTATTTAGGTAGTTTTGTTGTTACTAAGTATTTAGTTTGCTTCCGCGTGTTGCTGAATACACACACACAGTGTCTGCCTTGAAGAGGGCAGACTGTGCAGGAGTTGTCTTTCACCTTTTAAACAAGTCTGATCTGACACAGTAGGGTCAGCATGCTAACATAAGCATGCTTTAGGGATTGCTGGGGCTTCAAGGCAGGTGAAGATCATGATTTCAGAAGGCTGCAGGCCCCACGCACAGCATTCCTCAAACCTCATTTCAAGTCATTTGTCCAGGCTTTTAAATTGTGTCTCCTACAGAAATACCCGCGGGGCATCAGCATTTATCCTATGTTAAAAGGAATACTTAGAGAATAATAGCAATTAATGGTTTAAACCACTATCGAAACCACACCATCTTAAACCTAATGAAGGGCCTACCTAAAAATTCATTATCTTATCTAGTAATTGCATTCAAAAAGTGTGTTTCTTATATAAACTGAGATGATTTTCTTAAAATTAGAATCTACTGTATTAGACATTGGGCCAGTGAATAACAAACTAATTTATGAAGAAAAAGTGCTGTCCCTTAGAAAGCAATTGCTACATGTAGAACAGCATGCATTGTAAAGGCTAACTAAGAAATATTACCAATCTGTAAGCTCCTAACTGCCTAGACCTCTCCAATCTGCTTGGACATGAATAATTTGTGATCCCTCTCTGAGCCACATAGCAAAATTAACCTGGGGCTCCTTTTTTTTTCTTTTTTTTTTTTTTCCTTATGCCTGCCTAACCTAATCACAGTGACCTATTCCAAATAAGGAAAAAGAAAAAATAGATATTGGATACGTATACTCTATCTTACCTGTAAAAGAACCTGTTTTTTTAAACAGAGGGTACTGGAAAAATGTGACCCACAGTTATTTTCACTCCTGCCTTTTAGTTTACATTTTGATATCAATAATGTGGTACCATTGTAGCAGAAAGCAACAAGGCAGATAAGAGAGTAACAAATGGAGTGATATTTCTTTGGTTTGCAGTTAATAATCACATAACTAATGAGCAGTGATGCCCAGTGTTTTTTTAACTCCTTTACCCCCTACTGTTGGCTCTCCTGCCTCACTACTACCCTCGCTGTTAACAGGAAGTGTAGTCTTTGGGGAGTCAGGACTCCAGCCTCCTCTGCTGGCTCAGTCTGTGAGCTTGGGTAAGTCTGAGAAGCGCTCTGTGTCACGGTACACCCATCATAGTGTTCATCTGGAGCTTCAGCCATCGTGTCGTGTCCCCCCCCATTCCTCATCACATCATCTACTCGGTTTCACTTTCACTTTTGTCTTGTGTCTTCATTGGACAGCAAAACCATAAATAATGCCTCCATCTCAACAACTGATGGAATTTTTCATAGATCCGGATTAGCGTGTTGCCATGTTATTAAATGTACAGGAGCCCTTTCAGTCAAATGCTCCTCCATTTTCAAAAAGAAAGAAATTGATTTGATATACATCATTGTAGGAAATAGTGCACCTACCTCAGAGGGTGTGTGGCATTCCTCTCCTTGTGCTTCTCAAGGACTGGACAGTGCTTGTTAGCATTTTCATAGTAACATCAGACTGTTGAGTTAAAGGACACTATTCCAATTTTTTTTAAGCCCAAATGATCTCTGTTCTTTTTGTCATGTACATTGCTGATTTCACTGAGAAAGTGCTAATATCTGTATTCACCAATCTAAAGTTTTGGAATGTGAGCCTTATATTTAATAAGGAAATAATAAGAAAAGCACAGTTCCATTCACCATTTAATTCTCATAGGCTAAGTTTAAAAACTGCCAAGTGTTAGGATAATCAGCACTCTGTAGATTGGAAGTTTATAACAACAAACTAGAATGCTTTCTTTGACAGAAACCATGATTTTGACATAGCAATTAGGATGTTACTGACTGGGCTGCCTGGTCAACTCCCAACTAAGTATTATATAAAATAAAAGTTTGCCATATCAGACCACTAGCTCACTGAAAGTATTGAAAATTGGCATTTCTAGGACAGGAATACAGATTTTTTTTTTTTAATTTTTATATACACCATGTGGAGGCCAGAGTGGTTTTTTCCTTCCATCATATGGGTTCTGGGGATTGAATTCAGATCATCAGGCTTGGCAGCCGGAGCCTTTAATATTTAATGCCCACTTAACCATCTTTCCAGGACTGCAGATTATTAACATTGAGATAATTTTTGTGACTCTTACTCCAAAATAATTTCTAGATTTTTGGTCTCTTGTGTAAGCTTGGCAATTCAGAATGCAATGTAATCCTATGAAACTGTTGGACACATGGATCTTTGAAAACAAGTCCCCCTACCATCTACATAAAATTAATTTAGAGAGCATTCTTGTTGAACCTAGCTTTAAAGAAAGAAGGTTTATATAGTCAGCTTTGGTGAAGTCCACTTCACTGTGCTAGATACACAGTGTCAGGCCACTAAAGCTGATGCCACATTTCTGTGTAGGAATGTTAGCCAGGCCTCACAGGCTTTGGAAGATGCAGGGAATTGGACAGCTCACATAGGGCATGTCTTACAGCACTGCCTGCTTTGACAGACAGTAGCCACCAAGGAGGCAACACACACAGTGATTATAGCACCAGCTCTGAGGCCACGCAGCCTAGACCCTAGCTGTGCATTTTCCTCCCTCTGCCTGTTTCCTCTCCTGCAATTTGGGATCATGTCTACTGCCTGCTCTGTAGGATTGCTATGACAAGTAAGTAGGTTAATCTCTGCCAGATGTTTAGAGCAGCATCGAGCACACAGCATATGAGTTGTTTGTTATTAGTGTGGATACTTTGAGAATTTGGTATCTCAGTTATATGCAATGAATCTCATTTTTCCAGATTTCTCCCAATGATGTTTTAGAACTTAATTTTTTTTTCAACAGTCCCAGTAAGTTTTGCTACCAGCTTCCATGGTTTTTTCTTTCTTAACCGCCTCTCCATATACCTTCACAACAGTTAAGAACACTTTGTCTAATGAGCCCTGGGAGGACAAAGGCAGTGGGCACGGGTTTCCCATGAAGTTGTCTCATGGGTACTGCCAGTTCCCACAATCCTAGCATTCCCTGGGCACCAGTCAGTGTCTACCAGGAAGGACTTTGAGATTGTGAAGCATGTGAAAAGACAAACAGGCCAAAACTCAGAGCTCTCTAGGGACTCTGCCCTCCATGAACAGACTCTGTGCTGACATTTTCACAGGCCACTTGCAGGAATTCCAGTAGGGTCGGTCCACTCGGTAAACTCCTAAACAGACCCTCTGTCACAGAGCACTGATATACAGCTTTTCTCCTTCCCACATCCTTGTTCTAAAGAGACTAACACAGGAGATATTATAGAAGAGATGCTGAAGGCCTGAGATGTGTGTGATAAGTGGTAGTCAGAGGATGTTTGGTATTTTGGAGAATAAAGTAGCTATTTGTAATATTTAAAGAGATTTCTTGTTCTGAATCATCTTATAAAATTTTTTTCACTTTGATTCCAGAAAGTCTCTTGGCATAATCATATCTCTAATTTATTGCCACAATAAATTAACAAAGAAATTAATTGGATCCAGAAATCACCTGTTAAAAAACCAAGATGAATGTTAATAATGTATGTATGTGTCTGCCTACTTGTTTCCCAGTGACCTTTGAGATGTGTAAATCCAGTGACTTAGAATGTTGTTCTGGAAGCTCTTGAAGTGATGGCAGCAGTTTTACATGGTGCTTTAAGCTCATCAGAGGGGTGGGGCTGTAAATTAGTTTTTCAGTTTATCTGGATTCCCTTAAAATATTTTATTGTGTGCTATTCTACTTCTTTTAAAAGTATACTGCTAAAAATAAATAAGAAGGGCAGAACCTGAGATTTGGAGCCTAGACAACTTAAGGAAATAGGTAATTAGTATGTATTTGGTTTATAGTTGGCCTTAACTGCTAACAGCCTTCTGACTGTCCTATTGGAGGTCTGAGTAGGATGTCTGAAATTCCAGAAGTGGACAATCTTCCACACTGGAGAGGCAGTTTATTATGAGATTTTGCGTGGTTTGTTTCCCTGTTCATGTTTCTTTTCAGTGAGTTAATCCTTAGGTAAATCCACAAAATTCCAACTATTAAGTAAGAATCCTATACATTTGGAAATTTCTTATGATTTCATATCCATTTCTGTGGAAGGAATGTAATATGTCTTATATGAATGTTAAAAACGGGAACACAAGCAAGTAAATGACTTTTCTCAACCAAGCCTCCAAATTAGCTGTAGAAATAAATATCTTACTCTGTTAGGAACCCAGGATATTCTAGCTGTCCCTAGCTTACAGAACAACAACAACAACAACAAAAAGACTGACAGGATAGCCACTAGCCCGGTGTAGAGGTGCACATCTTTAATCCCAGCACTTGGGCAGCAGATCCAGGCAGATCCCTGAATTCGAGGCCAGCCTGGTCTACATAGCGAGTTCTAGGCCAGCTGGGGATATACAATGAAGTGATAATAAATTGGCGACAAGTAGTTACTCAAAGTCTGAGAGAGTTGTGTGGCTCTTGATTAGTGTTCAAAATATAAATGCAAAGAAAAATATTTGGAAGGGTGTTTTTCTCAAGCCAAGAATAACAATGATGTTAAACTAGTCATTTTCTTAATATGAGAAGGCATTGCTTTTCTCATACGTCTTCTAATATATATTCATGTGTGCATACATATATGTTAGTTTCCCCCTTTTTTCAAAGGCACGGAACTGGGTGATGTGCTGATGAACTCTCTGATCTGCTTGCTGGTTTGAGCATGGAAGTTAGAGTACCATCTGATCGCTAATGGCTGTCTACAGTATGTGATGCTGAAACCCACAAAGTGTGGAAAATTTTATTTGCATGTCCAAATTTTATAATTTGGAAGACTTTTAAGATAGGAGATTTGACCTTATATCAATGAAATCAAGTTCAGACTAAAGTAAATTTAAGAAATTTAAGAGTTGTGACTCTCAAGGCCAAGTATTTTTAGAAAGTACATTGTTGTTGTTTTTTTTCTTCAACTATTGCACTGATACTATCCACATGTACTTTCTCATGGAAATGTATACATTCATAAATGACTGAATGGTTCATGCCCTTGAGAGTGGATTTATGTTGGTTAGTGCCCTCTCGTCGAAGAAAGGTTTCTAGTCTGCAGTCCCTACTGAGTTCCTTTTCACCAGTTCCACCAAGTTCAGAAATACTCAAAACTACAATTACCCTTGTAGATTTATTTTTCTTTCAGTGTAATTGGGCGTGGGATATAGGTGTTCATGTGTATACATGTATGTATGTACACTTGAAACAAAGGTTGATATTGGTGTCTTCCTGGATTGCTCTCCCTTTTTTTCTTTTTCTTTTTCTTTTCTTTTCTTTCTTTTTTTTTTTTGAGGTATATGATCTTTTTAATATGTCCTTTTTTAAATAGTATTTTTTTGAGACAGGGTGTTTCACTGAACCTGAATTTCACCAATTCAGCTAAACTGGTTGACCAGTAAGCTCCAGAGATCTACCTATCTCCACACTCCCAGCTCTAGGGTTGTGGACATGTGCTATCATGCCTGACTCTTACATAGGTACTATGATCTAGACGCAGTTCTCATGCCTGCTTAACAATCACTTTGCCAAACACTGAACCATCTCTCCAATCTCTCCCACCAAACCCCACCTTTTTTGGAAGTAGGTTCTCACTATGTAGCCCTGATTCGCCTAGAATTTGCTCTATAGACCAATAAAATGTTTATCTATCATTGCTCCTCAGCCTTTTGGCTAAGGTCAAGTAGAAAATGTTTATTTTATATTACAGTTTCATATCTAGAAGTTCCTCTGTCCATTTCTCTCAGGCTCATATTGTTTTCCTTTTAAATACTTTTACATAGTTATAGTAGTTGTTAATAGTTCTTTTTTTTTTTCTGTCATTTGGGTCTTTTTATTGGTTAATTTGTTTCCTCTTAAAGGAATAACATTTTTCTGCTTCTCAGAAAGTAATCTGATAGGCTTTTATTGGCTGTTAAATTGCAGCTGTTACCTGGCTGAGGGTCTAGGTTTTAGTTTTGTCTTCTTCCTTTGAAGAGTATTGAGCTTTGGTTTGCTTTTGAATCACCCTCAAAACCTTTCCTAAATTTTGTCTGTGGTGAACTGTGCATTTGTACTGGGGACAATGCTTTAAGAACCTGGACTTGGCCCCCTTTGGAATCTTCAGTGTTGCCTTGCCTACTGCCAGCTGTCCTGGGGAGGGTGTTTTACTCAGGCTAGTTAGAACCTGTGTGCTCTAGGGACAGTTGAGCTCATAGTCACTGCTCACTCTGCCCAGCCTTGTAAAATGTTATTCTGTCACATGTACTTGCACTTAGACCTTGTACTCTGCCAAGATTCAAGGGTACTTTCAGGCAGCTTTCAGGAGCACTCTCAGTGGGTCTTCCTTTTCAGAAAGTTGCCCTGAAGTCGAGCTGCCTTACCCTCCTGGGCTCTGAACTCTGTAGCAAGCCCACTGGCTCTTTTGTCTTTTTCCTCCTGACTCTACAGTACCTGTTTCCCAGTGTGTGCAAGTGAATGCCTCATGTGCTGGTCTAGTTTTCTAGTTTCTTACGACAGCAGGTAAAGCCCAGTGTGTCTTACTCCATCATGATCAGAATCACGGGGTCTAGAATTGGTGTTTTAACACGAGGCCTGTGCTTCTCCTCTCTGGATGTGTACAGCTGAGCTTCTGACTAGACTAGCAGCAACACCAGACACACCAGCTTGTTGGTGTTTAGGGGCAATGAATAAATGAAGCCAAATTGTTTGCTAACAACTGAGGGAAGTAGTCCCTCCCATGCGTAGCTGCCACAAAATGACCAACTGGATTGCCATAAAGATCCTGTTGGAGCTTCCTGGGTCTCTTGGAGCCAGTGTCAAAGTTGTTCACTTTCTTCAAGAAGGCTTTATGTTCTTCCTTTTCTTTTTAAGCTTAGGGAAGAAAGGTTTCTCCTCATTAGGAAAGAACTGATTATATGCTATTTTCTCTTAAAAAAGTATTGAATTTTTAAAAATTCTGTTTGCCTCAATATTTGAATTAGATTCAACTTGGCAAAATAGTCCAGCTGTTAAGCTAACCAATGGGTTTGCCTCTCAAAGGCATAGCAAGTGGGAACTTTCTTGTCAAGAACAACTGGTTCTATTAAGAGAAAAACAAGGAATGGAATTCTAATTAATCACTGATGCAAGCAACTATCCCTGTTGCACACTGTCCCACCAGCCCCTTCCCAACCCAAGAGCCAGTCTGCCCAGCCAGGAGAGGCCCTGGGTGGAGATCAGGATATCTTTGTCATTGATGCCCGTATGCACTACTCTCATCTTCTTGCTTTCTTTTTCTTTTTCTTACTTTTGTTCCATTTTTTGAGCTAGGGTAGCCTCAACTTTCGTGTTCATACAAGTATATACTATATATTGAACATATTCCCTCAGCACCTTTTCACCCTCCCTTTCTTCTCCCTTCTCCCCTTCCCATCACTTCCCTTTGTTCCCCTAGACAGTGTCACTTCTACTTTCCTGTCATATAGACATACATGATCTTATGTGTCTCTGTAAAATCCAGGAGCCACAAATGAGAGAAAGCATATGATGACTGGCTTAAAGTTTATGATGACTGGCTTCATTTGCTTAGTGATTGCCTCCCATTGCTTCCATTCTCCCGCAAATGCCACACCTTCATTCTTTTTTATTGGTCTTTAATCTTTCTGCCTCAACTTTCCTAATTCTACAATTATAGGGATACAGCACCATTCTGACTCCTTTCTGTGATATAGTATATATTTCTCATGATAGATACATGATGCTGTTATATCAATGAAAAAAGAACCTTTTGAAAAAAAACACATAATGGGGAATATCAGAAGGATTTGGTAGGTCAGTATTATGATATTGGGGAGATTGTGCTTAGAGATGACTTTTCACAGTTCATCATAGGTTCTCATTCTTTATTGATGCATAGAACTTAAGAAAATTTTATTTTGATACATACTTAGAACAAGGTGACAGAAATGAAATAGGATAATACTGAGATCAACTGATTACACCAGGTCAACCCTGTATCAGTAATCTTGAAGGCGTTGATCTAACTCTGTGTGTTCTGACCCCAAAGACTGTGCTCTGCTTTTACCATTGGACTGTTGGTTTGAGGTCCCCACTGAGCTTCCAGTCCATATTACTGTGTGCTGTTGTGGGCCCATCTCAGATCTGAGAAAGCAGAGCAAGAGTTAAGAGACGGCAGAACAGTGTCTGATAGCAGAGTGGACCACTAGGCATCTGTGTGGACACAAGCCATCTGGAGCAAGCTGGCAGCACCATCAGGGAGCTGGTGAGGCCGGGCCATGCTCATTAGATCTCAGAAACCTGCTGAAACAAAGGAAACCAAATAAACAATAGCAATTTATAACTTAGAATCACCAATATATTTATACTTTGAACTGTAGAGTATGTCAGCTTTGGATTTTACTAAAGGAGGTTCATATATAGAGTTCTATTTTATAGTCCAATGTCTAAAAACATATGTATGTGGGATTTGGTTTGTCTTGTTTACTGTAACTTGTTTTGAGATAAGGTCTCACTATGTAGCCCTGGTTGGCTTGGGACTCAATGTCCTCTGACTCACCGAGTAGTGGCACTGTACATGGCCCCACCCCAAGATGGTGACTTGAATTAAGGTGTTGGTTGGTGTGAACGTGCTAATTATGGACCTTTTCCTAAAGGTGTTTCTTTTCATGCTGCACACTTTTTATACGTGCTCTTCTCCAGCTTTTCCTTTTGTGAGTGCTGCCCTCGTATACCTAACGTTTATGTCCTTAGTGTGTCAGCAAAATAACCCTCTTTTTTCCTCTTCCCTTGGTAATATAACCAATCAACATGTATTTTTTTTAGACACACAAACAAGGCACCATGTCAGGTTTTTCCATGTGCCACTCTTTGCCAGGCTTTTCCTCCTTCCACACAGCAGGCTGAGAGCTTTGAGTACACAGGCAAAAGCAGCTCCAATTCTGCCTGGAGAGAGATCTTCTTCCCTCAAGAGGCAAAGGCATTGTACTCCTGAGCTAGGTTATAACTGTTTCCGTTTTATGAGACACGTAAATGGAGAGGTTAAATAAAATAAAGGACCTGCTAACTGGGAAAAACAGTACTGCTCTCCTCTAACACTGCTTCCAAAGATTATAAAGAATGATACTACTACAAGAGAAAAGATTGGTTTTAGTTGAAAGTTCAAGTCATTTTTGGGTATCACTTTATTTTTTACATAAAATAGCTAGAAAAGATATAAATGTAGTCATTTATAAGCTAAAATAAAAGATTGGAGATACTGTGTGAGCAGTTTTCCTTTAACTGTCTCCCAAAGATTGAGACATAATTCTGCAGTCCTGGATAAGTCTGTCAGGATTGCTGACAGTTATCATAGATGCCATACCAAAATTCATGCAGTCTCATGCATACAAAAGCTGACAGCCACCATCAGTGCTCTCCTTCATGCCGAATTCTGCCTTTATGCCCATCTCAGAGAAATGTCCCTGTTTTAGGAAGAAAGATTTTATAACCATGCACCTTGGCGGTTTGACATTCAGAGCCTCACTCAGTTTGGTCTGTCTGTTCATTCTGGTGCTTTTGAAGATTCTCTCTGAAAGGAATGAAGAAATTTTAGGGAGTCTATAATAGATGTAAAACAATCATTTTATTCTTTTCAATCTTTTAAAAAAATTAAATTAATGTCCATTGTGTGTGCATGTACGATGGCACACATGTGGAAATTAGAAGACAACTTGCAGGAGTCAATTCTCTTTTGACCATGAGGGTCCCAGGGATCAAACTCAGATTGGCAGGCTTGGCAGCAAGCACCTGTACCAGCCAGACCATCTCACTGGCCCTCCTTTTAATCTTTAATACAAATACATGTTCACATTTTCCAGGAAAATGAAGAGTCTAAAATAGATTACCCTCTTATGACAATTTATTTCATAATGAACTATCTGACATTTAAGGACTAAAATAAAAATCTGCTTTTACTAGATCTATAAATTATTTTTTCTGTGATAAAATATAAATGAACATTGTTAACTTCCAATTTCCCATTTTAGGGTGACAGTCTTTTTATATGTTCTTTTTAACTCCTGGAGTTAGAACAGATTCTTAACTCTAAAAACCATCTCTGTAAGTCACAGGCATGCCCATATATGTCGGGATGCACTTATAAGAATAAATCCATTCTTGGTATACTCAGTATAATTATCAAACATGTTAATTAAACAGTGTTTAAGGTGTAATCCTTTTTATCTTCCCCATGTTCCTCAATAATGCCTCATCTAGTTTTTAACTTTTTAGCTAAGCTCTTTTTAAGCAACAGTCTGTATGTTTAGCTCATAGATCTTTATTTCTTCCTAATCCAGTACCATTTTCCAGTCTTCACAACTTGGCATTTTTGAAGTATATAAGCCAGTTATTTTGCAAAATGGCACGAATTTTGATTTGTCTGATTGGGTCATCGTGGGAGTTTTTGGTGACTGGTACAGTGTCCTCAGTGAATCGTGTCAGAAGGTGTATCCAGTTTGATCCAGCTTGGATGGGATTGAGATAGCTCTCTTGATATTTCCTCTCTTCCTGTTTCTGTATAAACACATTCTTTCTTCTTTGTAATTAATGAGTAGTATATAGGATATGACCTTCAGACATGACTGCTCTGTGCCCAAGCCATCTTTCTCCTATTGTTTGAATGACAGCCTTCACCTAATCATTACAAGGTCACTTACAAAATGGTTTTCCAATTCTGACATTTCTTCCTTATCCGCTAGCTAGAATTTGAGATGAAGAACCTTCTCTAAGAGAAAGACCACTGTGGAGTCATGCCAGGGGTCCCAGCACTCAGGGCCAACCTGAGGGGTGAGGGGATGAGTAAGCACGGAATCAAGACACCAACTCCAGGAGTTGAGCAGAAGCCAGCAGTGGTGATCTGCTGCAAACTCATTTATTCAAGAAAGAGCAGAGGGTCTTATAGGTCTTGTTAGCCAATAGCCTTATGGGGTGGGGTCCTGACCACAGCCAATCTCAGTTTGTTCCCAGGTGGATCAGGTCACAACCAACCAGTGTGGAGCACCACACCGGCAAGAGCCATTCCTCCATTCCTCCAGGCAGGTGGCCTGGCCAGGCCCGCCCTGCACTGTGCCCAACAGAGTCATAGATTTTTTTTTTTTTAAGCAGAAAGGTACTCTCCATTACCTTCATCATTTTTTACTTAATTTTTAAAATTTATTGTGTGCCTGTATATGTATGTGTGGGGCACACCTGTGCCACGTGGCATGCATGTGGAAGTCAGGAGATAACTGGTAGGAATCAGTTTTCCTTCCATCATATGGGTTCTAGGATCCAAACTGAGGTTTTTGGACTGAGTATCAAGTGTCTTTCCCTACTGAGCCATCTCAGCAGTCCCTGTCATCATGATACACAGATTACCCCGAATCGGATAGTGAGAGTCCTTAAAAGTGTCTTTGTGACCTATTTCTCTTTTGTGTCCTTTTGACCCATCCCTGCTTATTTGGGATACATGATATGTTAGGATCTCCTTAAATATTCATTGACCCAATCTTAGAATTAACCATTTCTCTTAGAATCTCTGGTTCCTCTTAGTCTTAGAAATCAAGACCTGAGAGCTAAACACTTTTTAGGCCATTGCTTCTTGCCCTTTTTATTGGAAAGCTAGGACTTTTTTTTTTTTTTTTTTAAAGCAATGTGTTGAGGAGAAGAATAGCATGCAGTCTTAAAGATAAACAGAACCAGGTTACTTTACAGCCATGAAGGCTACTGTAACACCGCAGCACTTGAGATGTAGAAACAGTCTGCTCAGTGGAACCAAATAGAGAATTGAGGAGTAGAGGGCACTCAGTCCTCTGGTCTGCTGTAGGACGGCGTGCATGTACTATGAGGAAACAATGATTTTTTTTTTAAAGTATCCAGTGGAAAGAAATTTATCTCTACTCATACCACACAGACATCTAACTGTGAACGGCAGAATAATACCAAAACTTTGGGCGTGGCATGTCTCTATGACCATGGAGTGAGCAGAGAATTTTCAAGAAAGACTGACAGATTATACTGTGATTAAATCACCAACACTGGTGTACCAACAGACATCATTGAGAGAGAAGACCCACAGAATGTAAAGAGATAAGTCCCAGTAGCTATATGTAACAAAAGAATAATCTGGAATGTATAAAAAATTTCTACAAGCCAGTCTAAGCTATGTGCATGAGCCTCAACATACAGTTCATGGTGGAGGATGTCCACATGATGTCTGTGAGTAAGGATACATATTCCTCAGTCATCAGAGCAGTGAAACAGTTCATGTACCATGGAGAACATGAAAAATGCCAGGTGTGTCAGGACATGGAGCAACTGATAGGTATATAAACTGTCCTGACTAGTTTTAAAAAGTGTAATTCTCACCTGGCATCAGAATTCTAGATTTGTACTCAGCAGAAACACACACATAATGTGTTCATCCAAAGATGGTGTTTTAATTTGAATTCTGTACAATTACCATTTTGTACACAGTATTAGCAATTTCATATGGTTTGGCCTCCTGGAAGACAATAAATTAGCCAGATGTGCTATACTGGCGTGGTTAAAGTCTGAGCAAGACAGCATTCAGACTGAGCACACCTCCACTACACGCCAAAATAACTCTGAGCACACTGCCACTCTGTGAGACCATGAATATAAAGTATGAGACAGGCAAAACTTTTTTCTCTACAGTGTTGGAAATCAGAGTGATGTCATCCCTGGGGGAGAAGTGCTAGAAGGGAGACAAGGAAGAGACCTTAGGGTGTGGAGATGTTTAGTTGCCTGATGCTAATTATGTGGATGTATTCTACTTGTGAAGGTTCAGTGAACTCTATACATAGACATTTGTATTTTTGTATGTATGTCTCTCACTAAAAAAAATAGTAAGAAATAAAAATCCTAAATCTGATTTCAGTTCAGCACAACAGACTTTTCTTCTGTTCCCTTGGTTCTTTGTTTTTAATTCTTTGTTCTACCATAAAAAAATTTGGTTTCCCTAAGCATCGATATATCTATTCATGTGCTTAATATTGCAATATATAAAATTATTTCAGAATTACAATATCAACTTTATTGCTAGATACAAACCTATTAAGTTTTAGGTTTCTTTACAGTTTTTTCCTTAAACTATAATCCAGTATGGGTACACAATCAAGATTGTGCTCAAAAGTTTCTGTGGGTGGTGCTGGAGAGGTGGCTCAGCTGGTAAGAGTATATTTTGCTCTTGCAGAGGACTGGTGTTCGAAACTTTGGCAGCTCACAACCTCCTGTAACTCCAGCTCCAGGGGAGCCAACACTTCAGACCTCTGAGTGCACCTGCATATCCACATAGAGATACACACATATACATAATTCAAAATAATAAAAATTAATCTTTTTTAAGAATGTCTTGAATTAACTCTTCTCTGCCTGCTTCTTTTCTTGAAATAAGTGCATCTTGTAGAGGATAAGTTCATTTAAAAACAAACTTTGTCTCCCCTTCTTAGTCATTTTCATCAGAAAACAGAAATCAAGAGGACTGGAGGGGTCCTGTCCTTATTGATGACTTGCTATGTGTCAAACACTACACTTGTTTCTTTCCTTACATGGCCCCAGTCATCACCCAGTGGTCTTTAAAAGTGGATCAGTTATCCTTTGTGTTTTACAAATAAGAAACCAAGTGAATCTGATGCTTGAAGAGATTTGGAAGCTTACCACAAGTCACAGATCTGGAAGTCGTGGGTGAGCCTGGTCTGAGCCCAGGTTTTCATTACTCCAGAGTTCATTGATAAGCGTGCTTCGTTTCTCAGAGTAAAATTACTTTTATTGGGGTTTAGTGTTGATTCTGGGTGAGAGTTAAGAAATTTACCTGAAGACAAAACAAACAAAAAAACTAACAGCAGTGTTCCGGGCTTTGGACTTTAGCACACTCCTCCACTCCTTCCAGTGGAGAGATCAGACAGGGGTAGTTCTCTTGGTTTCAGGAAACTATTTCCAGCATGAATTTTTAGTCCCAAGTCTGAGCTTCGTCTGAGCAGGGGCTGTACTCTCTCCATAGGTCCCAAGCTAAGGGTTAATTGCTTGATGTATGGCTCCAAAGTCGATGTGCCTCTAAGGATGGGTCATGTAGCGAATGTAGCCCAGAAGCCAGAGAAAGTAACTTCTAGTCAGCTTCCACATTGCTACCCAGTTATATTCTTCCTCAGCGGCACAGAGCAGCAGGCAGTCTTCTGCTGTTATGTGTGCGACCACTCCTGTCCACAGAGCTTCCATGATTCCAGTTTGCCTTAGGGAGCAATCTGCAAGTCCCATCATTCCGAGATGTGCCCAGCTCTCCAGCTTCTTCTGGGTCTTCCTGCCCTGCGCTGTAGTCTTCTCAACTACCAGCTCTAACCCTTAAGTTATTCACTCGCGGCACCGATCCTGCCCATTCCAGCCTTCTCACCCTGTGGTACTGCTTGTGACGCACCATCCCCTAGGATTCTTGCGTTTCATCCTTTTTGTCCAGCTAGGTGACTGCAAGTAAATCATTGGTTGTCCTTCCAGACCACTCTGTGATTAGCCTGATTAGTCTTTTAGGTTAAACATGAACTTGTGATTACTGTTTTGTGCCTCTTCCCAATTTGCTACAGAATATATTTAGTACTCCCTGCTTTTCAGATACTATTTGATAATTTAATGTTCACTTAGTATTTTACTTTAATAAAAGATCATTTTTCTGCAGTTAGAACCATATGTTTCTGTTTCTCTTTCCCCATAGGTTAAAAAAGTAGGACATAATGACTTTACAGAGAGAATGATAATGTTTTCTTTCTTTGTAAAATATAGCAACTACTTCCAGGTCTGCATGTCATTTGTACCATTTTAAAATTAATAAGAATGAGGAAAAGAAGAATATTTTTCTCTGATTACAGAAATTAGAGGATAGGAGCATTGCTAGCATATTTTTTAATTCAACCATATAGAAAATTTGAATTATACAATTAAATATCCTTATAATAAACACCTAGATTCTATAAATACCGATTTTTCTGTATCAGATGTATCATATCCATTCCTGTATACATTTATCATTCTATCAAGATTTTTAGTGTACTGTTGCCATTGTCAGTACACTTCAATGCTAAATGCTTTGTTATGAGAAATGCAGTAAAACCTTGTATTTTCACAGTGAAATATACTACATATATATCATGCACACATGCTCTGTGTGGCAAAATACACAAATTTGAGGCACACCATTGAGTAAATTTGTCTTCTGCATTCACATGTGGGTCCTGAGCCCTTTATCAATCAAATGTAGATCATTGCTATCACCTCAGAAAGATGCTTGTAGCTCCATGCTGGCCCCTTAAACAGCCTCTGCTGAATGGAATCAAGCACTCTGGGTAGAGCCCCTACTCATTATAATGCTTGTGGAGTTCATTCATACTTCATGTCACTCTCATTGTTCTGTGGTATCCCATTGTCACAGTTTATCCATGTTCCCTTTAGTGAATGCCTTGATTGTTTTCACGTTGTTACTGTTATGCATAAAGCTCCCTGAAATAATCTTGCACAGTTTCTGGTCATGTGTTTAGTCATATAAATCTACACACCTTTTTCAGAAGTGGCTGCATCTTTCTCTACTTCCTAGAATGTATGGAGGATTCCTCTTGTGCCTTACCTTCACCTGTGTTTGCCAGTGTTGGTCTCTGTCATTTTTTATTTTTTGTTTTTTAAAATATTTTATTACTTTTATATGTTTGAATGTCTTGCCTACGTGTATGTAAGTGCACCCCTGTCATACAATACCCATGGAGGTCAGAAGAGGGTATCAGATCCCCTGAAACTGGAGTTATAGAGAACTGTGATGTGAGTGCTGGGAACTGAACCTGGGTCCCCTGAAAGAGCAGCCATTGCTTCTAAGTGCTGAGCCATCTCTCCAGCTCCAGTTTTTGTTGATTCAGCATGCATTACTGTCTCCTTGGGTTTTAGTTTGTATTTTTGTGATATCTAGAGATGTTGCTAATATCTGTTTTCATGAAAGTTTTTTTTTCATACTTCCTACTTTTCTTTTTATTATGGTAATTTTCAAACATATAGCAAAGGGAGCAGAATTTTACAGTGCTCATGCATGTCCACACCACTTGGGTTCTACTGTGAACATGGTATGGTGCTTCTTCTGCCTCATACATACTCACCACACGACTCAAGCTGTCTTTTTTTCAAATGTATTTCAGATTAAATTTCGTCTGTACATGCCTCCCTACTTATTACAACATGCAAATGAACTACCGTTTAAAACACTTACTTTAGGCACACATTCTCACTGCTTTTCCTGTCCCTTGACCCAGGTCACTCGTCTGCCTTTCTTGTCACGGTGTTCTGCAACTATTCAGTCCTACTCGGGTCTCATTCTGGATATGCTTTCCTTTTCTCTTACCTTTATACTGAATTTTTTCCAGGCTATAAAATACTCCCCTGAAGCAAAATCACTTTTTTACTTCTTTGCTTCAGTATAAGCACTTAAGAATCATTTTTCAATTTTGAAGCCATTTCATGGCTGTGCACCATGTTATTATGTGTGTATCATGATTTAATCACCGCCACACTGATTGCCGTTTAGGATCCTGTTGTTAGAGCAAATCCTGGGATGGAATATCGATAGGAGTGGGGAGGATGAGGAAGAAGAGGGAGAGAGAAAAAGGGAGAGGGGAAATGAGAGGGGGGGCAGGAAAGGGGGGAAAGTGCCTCACTCAAGCTATTTCTTTAGAATAGAATCCCTCCAATACTGAGGGCCTGGAGAGATGGCTCAGTGGTTAAGAGCACTGGCTGCTCTTGCAGAGGACTTGGGTTCAGTTCTCAGCCCCCACATGGCAGCTAACAAACGTCTGTAACTCTAGTTCTAGGGGATCCCACACCCTCTTCTGAACTCCGAGGGCACTGCACAACATGGGTGCACTTACACACATGGAGGCAGTACATTCATACACAGAAAATAAAAATATCAAAAAAAAATTATTTTAAAAGAATCCAATACCGAACTCCTGAGCCAAAGAGTTCAGACCTCTTTCTGCACACTTGACATAGTCCATCAGCTTTCTAGAAATGTATAAACTATGCTTTTATTGGCAGCATTAGGAGTGTTTTACATTATTCTCACCTGAAAAATGTACGTTATTAATTTTTTTATTTTATGTGTATGAGTGTATTGCCTACGTGTAGGTATCTTTGGTCACTCAAGTAAGGTGGTATCTTTGGGTTTATCCATGGCAATATTGTTTTACCATTTCTGCTTTTATAATAATGTGTTGTGAAAAAAAATATTTTGAAACTGTATTAATATCTTACTGCTATTGATGATTCCTGCCTATAACAACTCAAGCTGGTCATTAATTACTGAATGAGGTTTTTCTGTCATTCTGTGACTGAATTAAATGACATTCTACCTTAAATACAGGCTTTCCTTTCTCTCTACATTTATTTTTTGTATCAGTATGAAATCATGGATAGGTATAGGTATAACCTGTTAATATTCATGTTAATACTAAAATGATTTTAGTCGGTGCAGCTCCTTCAAGTTGGCTTCTGTGTCACTCTGACAAGACCCATCATTCTTTCTTGATTTGAGAGTTTCATGCCATGTATTTTGATCATACCCAGACCCCCCTCCTCCCTCCTCCCTCTCCACTCCCACCTTACCAACCCCTCCCCAGCTTCATGTTTGCTATTATTACTTGCCTTTTTTTTTTAAGGCCCTTTGAGTCTAATCTGTGTTTCCTGGATGCTCTTGGGTGTGGGTCTGTCTCTTGGAGTCTGATTAGCATATCCAGAGTCACACCAGTAAGGAAAACTGATTCTCATTCTCTCTCTCTCTCTCTCTCTCTCTCTCTCTCTCTCTCTCTCTCTCTCTCCCTCCCCCTCCCTCTCTTTCTCCCTCTCCCTCTTCCTCTCCCTCTCCCTCTCTCCCTCCTTCCCTCCCTCCTTCCTTCCCTCCCTCCCTCCCAACATCTATCAGTTGCCAATAGATCCTCAACTAAGGCTGGGGTTTCCTGTTCACCTCCCCTCATCCACACCGGGCCCCTGTCTAGGTTGGGTTTGCATAGGTCTTGTGTATGCTGTCATAAGTGCTGTGGCTTCTTATGTGCAACAAGCCTGTGGTGTCCAGACAATACAGTTGTGTTTCATTGTGTTGTTCTTGTATTCATCTACCACTTTTGACTGTTAACAGAATTTCTGCCCCTCTTCTGTAATGAACCTTGGGAAGAGGGTTGTGATGAGATGTCCCATTTAGGGCCAAGTACTCCACAGTCTCCTGTTCTCTGTATACTGACCAGTCGTGGATCTCTGTGTTAATCATGATCTGTTGCAAGAAGAACCTTCTCAGGTGAGAGTGGAGAGATGTACTAATCTGTAGGTATAACAATAAGTCATTATGAATCAGTTCAGTACCATGTCTGTTTAGCAAAATGGATGTAGTAGGTTCTCCCCCATGACCTGTGTCCTGTCTGGCCACTGGTTCTTGACTCTGATAACAGTATCGGGTATGGACTCCACTTTGTGAAGTGGACCTGAATTTCAATTAGAAGGTGGTTGGCTGCTCCCATAATATTTGTGCTATTGTACCAGTAGGCATATTTTGCCAAGCCAGTTGTTATTGTAGCTCCTAGGATTCACAGCTAGGTAAGGTTAACAATTGCCTTCTCAACCAGTAACATGCACGGCACCTTTTAATACTATGAAAACTAGCCAGCAGAGTTAAAGCTTTGAGTTAATTGATTTGATTTCTTGATTTCTCCTTGTTTGCTCTGCAACTCAGGTATGTGATATCTTTAGCAGGAGGGTCTTACTGTCAAGTTCTGATGGGTAACCAAATGCAATGGCAATGGCCAGTGTTGTTTGAAAAGACCCATCATTCTTTAAGCACCCATTTGTTCTCTAAACAAGATGTTCCAGGCTCAATTTGTGTTTGTCTGCACCAACCCTGAAATAAGTTATTTCTTTTTAAAAAGTCTAGTTCCTGTTGTGGAGTGTTTGTAGACCAATATCTGGAAGTAGGTGAGTTCACTGCAGCTGTGTATTGCTCCCAGATCTCTCAGTGGGCAGAGGCAGAACTCAGACCTGACATATACCTCTGTTTCTGTCTCTGTTGCTGTTTTCATTAAATGGTGGCATCTCTTGATGCCTCCAGCTTCATCCTAGCATCTCAGGGTTCACCTTAGCTGTCTGCCCTTTCTGTGTTTGTAACTTCTTTCTCTAGAAGGTTCCCATTATCCACAATTTCTTTTCTTACGTTGTTTAATTCTAAAATGCACTTAAAGTAGACACAAAATTGCTAGTCCATACTACTGTAAACATAAATCAACACTTTAGACAGATCAATTCTGTAATTTGTAATTTCTATTCTAATGAAACTGTTTCTAAAACATCTGTTGTTGGGCTGCAGAAATGGGTCAGCGGTTAAGAGTATTGTCTGCTCTTGCAGAGGACCCAGGTTCAGTTTCCAGTATCTGTTGTGGGAGCTCACAACAATACATAACTCCAGTTCCAAGAATCTGACAGCCTCTTTTGTCCTCTATGGGCACTGCATGATACAGGTATACTTATATACCTGAAGGTAAAACACTCACATATAATGTTTTTGAAAGATTTGCAAACTATTGTTCAGTATTTATTTATATTCTTCTTCTTTTTACCCAAGGTTACACAGCCACACTCTTGCATTGAGAGGTGACTACATTTGACTGTCTTTTCTGCAGTGTGTTGGGTTATTTGCAATATGATTGAGTTCATCCAGTTATTTACTTTGAATTTTCACATGTGGGCTGGTATCCATCCTTGTTGATGGATGTTAACTCACATTCCAGCCAACAGTGTTTGAGAATGTAAATGTTCCTACAGGCAGTGTAGCAGAATGTTTTGAACATCTGTACCATTTGGTTTTTTGCTGTGCCTTTGATTAAATTTGTCTGTTTATGAGTAAGGCTAAACATCATTTCTTATGTTTAAGGACTATTTCAGAATATTTAATGTGTAAGAGATTAACTGTTCATTTCTCTGTCAGGGTTTTGAACCTTTTCATTATTAAAGCATGATTGATATTCCTTTGGGGTGTGCTTTGGGTACTTTTTTCAGTGTGCCCAGAACCTATCAATCTTTTACTGAGTCTGTATTTTGGAGCATACTTTGAAAACGTCTCCTGATGTCCTGGTTCTAGAAGCCCATTGATATTCACTGAAAGTGCTCAGAGAGTTTGTTGTTTTTTTTTTTCATTTAGATCCCCAAGCTTCTCAACTCATTTTTTTCTGGTAGGTAACTTCTTCTCTCCACTACATGACTTTTCTTTTTGTGCATTTTCCCACTCTCTTTGGATATTTTTATTTCTTCCAAATAGAAACTTAAGTGTTAGCTCATCTGACTCCATTGAAAAGCTACTAGGTATTTTTATTGGGATTGCACTAAATTTGTTGTAGATTAACTTAGAGAAAAACTGACATTTTTATGATTGTCCATGTATAAAGACTATTTTCTGTTCAAGCTACCTTCTGTGTATTCTTGAAGGTCATAGCATTTATTAGTTTATTCCTGGGAGTGTTTGCCCTTTTTTCTATAATTGATCACTAATAATGTGTTTTTGTTGTTTGTTTGTTTTTATTGTTTTTTGAGACAGTGTCACTGTGTAGTCCAGGCTAGCTTGGAACCCTTGAGCCCCCTGCATCAGCCTCCCTCTAGAAGTCAGAGGACAGTGGGACTCACTTCTCTCCTTCTACTCTGTGACTCTCAGGGATCAAACTCGGGCCATCAGGCTTGGTGTCAAGCACATTTACTCACTGAGCCAAATCACCAGACCCACAAAGAATGTTTTTCTACTTTAACCTGTGTTTTCTGCTTCCAGGACCACTACCCCTTAGTACCTTGACCTGTAATACCCACTGTCCACCACGGTAGCATAGAGCCTCTAGCCATGGTTCCCTGAGCTTCCACATCCATATGCACTTTGGAGATCATTCATCAGCTATCACCATGAGATTCAATTTAATAGATAAACAAGTGTGCCTGGTTTGGGTTTGCTTGGGTTTTTATTTAAAGCATTCAAGTTGTATGTATGTTCATTTGTGAAACCGTCACATTTCACATTTGTGAAACAGTCAGGATAACCAACGTTTTCATCAACCTTAGAAATTTCCTCATGATCCTATGTGATTCATTCTTCTCTCCAGTGTAGTCTCTAGGTAATCACTGATCTTTCTGTCACTATTAATTAATTTACATTTTCTAGAAACTGAATCATATATACCATGTGCTGGTTTTATCTGGTTTCATTTGAGTATAGTTATTTTGAGTTTTATCCATATTGCTGGATAGGGTTCTTTTTCACTACTGAATTATAGTCCCTTGTGTAGACATATCAAAATTTATTTGTGCGGTTATGGATAGATGATTGTTTACACTTTTGACTCATAAATAATAGAGTTCTATTAAGGAACCAGTTTCTTCAAAAGCTAAGCATAGGACCTGAAGAGATGGCGCAGCAGTGAAGACTGCTTGTGTCTCTTACCAAGAACCCAAGTTCAGCTCTTACCAGCCATATCAAGGTGACTTACAACTGCCTGTAACTTCAGCTCCAAAGGTTTTGATGCCCTCTTTTGACCTCTGCAGATGCTGCACTCACATGCTCAAACCCATATGCAGACACATAAAATTACACATAATTAAAAATATATAAATCTTTTCTTACTGTACAACTTTTACATGGCCATAATTTTATGCAAAAGAAATAAGTATTTACACAAAGATTCTAATCATTGTTTATAACACATTATTCATGGGAGTTAAAAAAGCAAGTGTGTGAGTAGTCATACAGAGACTCCTAGTGCAGAAGTATAATGAGTTTCTAATCAGGTTTTGTAAGTGGGTAATGGTGACTATAGTCCTAAGCAAGGGATCTGGACTCCTCGTGGCAGGATAGCAGGGGCTGGAGGAGCGAGGGGAAGTAGGAGCCTGCCTAAATACCTCAGTACTCTTAATAAGCAAGGGGCCCATTCCTTGCTGAGAAAGATGAGGGGGTTCTAGGAAGGTGTGATCTTGAGAGCAGCAAAAACGATGTTGGTGATTCAGCGAGTGAGGAACAGAAACAGGAGCTTATGTGAGGGCCTCCATGTCTCCTACCAGATTTGGATTGGCATCTTGGCTCCTCAGGCTCTCTAGTTGTATAGTTCTATCTTATCTACCTTTGTCAAGACTTGAAAGATTTGTACTAGCCCTGCCAGTCAGCTTAGGTAAACAGAGGTAAATGTGTATCGCACCTAAGATGACATTGTAGAAGCCATGCCTCAGGCCGAATGAATCCCTCTTTCCCTGAGTTATACAGTATAGTACTTCACAAAAGTAAGTAAAACACAGACCTTTAAAACTCTTAGTAGATGACTTAATTCTTAGTGGTATAATGCTGCTAAGCTACTTGCAGCTATGAATGAAGTATAGACTCCTTGTGTTTAGTGTCACACAGGCACATAACAGAAATTCCTTGCATATTAGTTCTGAAAATCCACAGCACAGTGAAAAATATGTCCATTCCAGCTTACTGCGTTGGGACTACATGCCAGGGCAGCTCCTTCCCCTTGCCATTTCTGCTTTAGGTGGGTGTCGCTTTGCCTTCTGTAGGTGTGACTGTCATGACATTTTCATTCCATTACTGTCTGGTGCTACTTTGCAGAATAGCTATCCATGTTACTACAAAGATACTCTTTTCTAGGTTTAAAAATGAAAGCACAGGTTTTTCTTTTTATTTCATAAAGAATTTATGAATTCTCAGCAGTATATCTTTATCCTCCTGAAACTTGTGTCCTGATAATGTTCTGCACAATTTTCAGACCCCTAAAGTTGACTATTTGGCCATGCATGACTGATCACTTGGGGGCAGAGGATAAGCAAGGATCAATAGCAGAAGATCAAGATATTAGAACATTTTAGGGAGATTGAAGTCTCCTAGACTTACAGATAGCTAAAGAGAAAGGGACAGCTGGGATGTGGATGTTTCAGAGGATGACACCGAAGAAGAAAGCAGTGTTGCTCAGTGTGGCTCGGGCTGTGGTGAGTAGTGCATCCACTGTGACATAACATGAGAATGGAGAGTGTTTAGAAAGATGTGTGGCATATCACTCTGGCACAGCACTCAGCTTTGTACTCGTTTAAAACTTTCTCCTGACAGTTACAGAAACACTGATAGAAAGAACATGCTACTAAGAGTGAAAATGTAGACAAGAGGAGGCGTGTTCAAAAGCTAGATCATACTGCCTGGGGAACAAGGACTGCGCCCCTCACCCCAGCATGGTCCCCACGGCACAGCCTGCTCTTAGCAAATGCATATTGACATTCTTACTATTAATGTCATAGATATAGTTGTATCAACGAGGGTCAAAATGATATTTAATAAAAAGTCTTTCAAATATGGATTTCTTGGCCTTAGTGATTCACACACTTCTCAGCCCTGCATTGTATTTCATTCTTCTAATTTAGTGAAAAACATGAGCAGGGCCTTCTCAGTGTATGATAAATTCACATTTAATCTAACAAATTAAATCGTAGTAGGAAGATCCAAGAAGATAATAAATACCAGGGGCTGGAGAGATGGTTCAGCAGTTGGGAGCACTTCCTGCTCTTGGTAGAGGACCAGAGTTTGGGTCCCAGCACCCAAGTCAGGTGATTCACAACTGTCTGTAACTCCAGCTCCAAGGGATCTCATGCCCTCAACTTGCCTCAGTGACACTGCACATAGGAGTGCACACACAGAGAGACAGAGACAGGCAGATACATAAGTAAAAAATAAGTCTTTTTTTTTTTAAGAAACATACTAAGTATCAAACAGTAACAATAATAACAACAACCAAAAAAAAAAAAAAAAACATATTATCTGCAACTGGGCTACATGCAACCTCAGAGGATGTAGCTGGAAGACAGGTGTGTGCAGTGACCTAGTTATGTACAGGTGAGCATGCATGTGGAGTCCTGCCAGAACAAGCCCAGCAAAC
The DNA here is from genome assembly GCA_035773235.1 of Eospalax fontanierii. NCBI lineage: Eukaryota > Metazoa > Chordata > Mammalia > Rodentia > Spalacidae > Eospalax > Eospalax fontanierii. The sequence goes on from CM069546.1 coordinate 40,662,476, forward strand.
ACACAGCCATGGCAGATAAGAGAAGTGTGGCCTCATACTGCATGCACAGTACGGCTGAGCCTATGATGAGTGCTGAGTGTTAACTTCCCAGTTCTTATAATGCTTGAAAACAGCTGTTATTGTTGCTGAATTTCTGCAGGAAAGGCACAAAGCTGTCACCAGTGTGTATCACCAGCTGACCCTGTGGCCAGGGTCTCACAGCAGAGTTCCCCTCAGCTCTAAAGTCCTGCTTCTTCCACAGAAACATCTATCCTCTAAACTTCAGTCATCTACCAGTGACGTCATGGCCCACTTTTTAACCAATCACCAATATTTTTAGCATATGCCTTGAAAATCACACAGAATTAATAAAAAGAAAAACTAAACAGGTGTTTGCTTTTGGTGGCAGGAATGCTGGAGCTAGAATACCAGAATTAAAGACCTGTGCTCCCCAGCAGAATGACTTGAAGACACTTTTCATGTCAGAACTCCTTTTCAAAAGAAGTAAAACAAATAGTAATACATGTCGTTCATGTGTCAGCTGCTGTGGATGCCCCACATCTCAGAAGTGTGCTGCATCAACTTGGGATCTAGAAGTCATTGCTGTGGAATGTGGACGTTTGTTATTTTTTTATCAAGAGCTTCATACATATAGTTTACTCTTAATAAGAAATACTGACTTCCCTCTTGTGGATTAAGAATTAACTACAGAGGAACTGGAGAGATGGCTCAGTGCTTAAGAGGATATACTGCTCTTGTAGATGATCTGGGTTCAGTTCCAGCACCCATGTTAGATGGCTCACAACCATCTGAAACTCCAGCTCCAGGAAATTTGATGTTCATCTGGATTCCATGAGCACACTATTCACATGCACATACACACACACACTTTAAAATAAAATATTTTTTTTAATTGTCCTTAGGGATAAAAGTTGGTGTTTGCAGTCTGAGTGAAAACAAATTTAAAATGTCATGAAAAGCTGTTATTTTTAAGTATTTATTTTAAAGGTCTTGTTGGGGCGCTGGGGTTTAAAGAGCGAGGACCACTGCTGCGAGTGCTTCTCGTCCTCCCGCTGCCGCCTCAGCACTGCGCCGACCAGAGCATAAGCCATCTAGACTCGGCTGGGGTTTAGTCAGTCTCCTTCACTTTTGGGTCATCTCTTGTACCTTTACTAAGTTTCAAAATTGTGGTCATTTCTTTCTCTCCTCTGTTCCGTGGCTGTGGCTGTGGAAATCATCTCAGAACTCAGGGAGACCCGGCCAGAAGGGAGCCTACGGAGGGCTCTTGGTTGTAATTCTTCCAGCCAGTTGTCAGTTTTTATGTAACTATAAAGCTCAGAAACAGGGAAAAGATTTGAAAGACTTCCTTAAGCTGAAAAAGAGTATCCTGTCATCCTTTGGTTACCCGTCTGAAGGCTGTACGATGCATCATGCTTGGCAACAGACACTTGCATGGAGTCATAATGCCAGCATGATGTGAAGCCTCTGGGATGAGATAGTGGAGGGCTGAAGAGGAGTTGTGGATGGAGGTTCTTGGCCACGTGTTAGTCTGTTCCACAGTGGGTCTCTCCTCTTGGACTGAGCAGGGTTTTGTTGGTGCTAGTGTTTTGTTTTGAGAAAGAATCTCACTGTGTGGCCCAGGTTGGAATTAAATTTACTGCCCTCCTCCTCTCTCGGTTTCCAAAATGCTGGGATTACAGGAACATGCCACCATGCCCAACAAGGTTATATTTTTAAAATGTTAAAAATGAGGGCCTTTTAAGGCATATGATTGTATTTCAACAGTAGTGTTGTTTTAAAAAAGTATTTAAAATTCACCATTGGAAATTATCCTACACATTTAGTAATAACCTGATATTATACTTCATAACAGTGTTTATGATGTTAAAAAAGAGAGAAATAGGGACCTAAATTAAGACTTTTTCTAGAAACCCTTAGAAAAAAGGTTGAAGTAAGCCTCTACTGAGGTTTCCTCCTTGAATGTGTTCAGCCCGTGTGCAGAGCTGCCAGGTTCCCTCCTGCCTGTGAGCGGCTGCAGAGGGTCTGTGGCACAGCAGCATATACTAGGAAGGGGCAAGAAGGCCACTTTCTCTTCATCTCCAAATCAGAATGCCCGCAGAAAGTGCCTGCAGATGCAGCAGTGGAATATTCCCCTTGAAGAATATTCCCAGTTCTTCCCAGTATGGCATCATCCCAGCGAGAATCTTTCCATCAGTAGTTCTGTGAGCATACATTGGCTCTGCCAAGTTTTTGCGTGGGTCCCTGGAGCTGTGTTTGTTTGTGTTCCAATTCCCTGAAGCCTTTCTTGAATTGTTGCTACTTGAAGCCATACAGTTTTTCTCACGCTTATTAAATATGTGTGCTTGGTGGTGGGAAAATTGATTTATAGCAGTCTCTCTCCTAGTTGAAGAGCTCCTTTGAGTGTGCATACACACAAACACTGGGGAAGCAAATTTATCTTAAGCAGAAGTGACTTTAATCTCATTTCATTTGAAGTTAAATGTCACTCATGACAATAGAACCAAATGACAATGAAGGTATACAGCACATGTGTCAGGAACCAGAGCAATCCACCTGCAAAGAAGTTCCTGTGACAACCGTGGGCTTCTCCTGAAGATGGTGCAGGTCTCCTTCCTCTAGTTCTATCTGAAAACTGGTGTGAGTTCCCAACAACAGCTGCCCAGGGGGTTCCTGGGGGAAGTGGACCACGGTGAAGGCACATCACCTATGCAGAGCAAGACCATAGCACTGGCAGTGGGCAGTTTGGGATTGTAGAGACCACAAAGGACAGATTTCACCCCATGGGGAAAGAGAATTGTGACTATAGAGATGAGAAAGGTTTCAGACTGGGATTAGAAGTACAGAAGTGAACCTGTGCCTTTCAGTATGTACAAATAAATAGAATATCTGAGCACAGGTACATTTAATATTTTAAGCTCATAGACAGCATTTCCTATCTCTGTGCCCACAGAAGGCCTGGGGCAGTGACACCCTGACAGCACCCTCAGACTCAAGACTCCACCACCTGAACAGGACAGAAGTCCATAGTACTGGAACTTCATATATCAGAAGAAAGTGCTCAAAGAGTGATAGAGTTGCAGTAATAGCAAAGTGGCATTCACCACCAGACAAATAAGAGACATTCAAGCATCAAAATGAATAATGACAGTACTAGACACAATCCCTTGAGTAACGCAGGAAACGATGAGTCCTTGGAGCAAAGAGGTAATAGTCGCCAACTGGTTTTTTTTAATCATTGAATATTCCACAAATATAGTGATCCCCCCAACTTGACATGATTCTGCTTTTGTTTTCAGCTTCACAGGGGTGCAAAAGCAGAAGGCTTTTATTAAAAACCATACCTTGAATTTTGATCTGTTCTTGAGCTAGTGATATGCAGTCTAGTTCTCTCGTGCCAGTTGGGCAGCAAATGTGAACCATAGCTCCCAGTCAGCCCGGGAAGCAGCTGACATGCTGTAGTGCTGTATTGCTCTAAAGCTTCCTAGGTTTGGTATTACTAAATGTGCTTTGGACTTAATATTTTCTATTTATGATGGTTTTATTGAGACGTATCTGTCAGCAGAATGATAATCTTTCTGCCACAGTGCATCACCCCAGTGTCATCACAAGGACACAGACAAACCGAGATTGAGGATGATTCTGTAACTGGCCTGTAGCTCTAAAATTCAGGAAAGAAGGACTGAGGAACTGTTCTAGATTGAGGACAATTGTAGAGACTTGACCATTCATTGTCTCCTGGAATCTTGGTTTGGATCCTTTTCCTATAAAGGATGCTATTTGGCTAATGAGTGGAACTTGAATAGAGTTTGTGGATTGATGGTAGTGACTTACCAGCATTGATCTTTCAATATTAATCATTACATTGTGGTTCTATAAGAGAGTGTTCTGGGCTGGAGAGATGGCTCAGCAGTTAAGAGCACTGGCTGCTCTTGCAGGGGACCCAGTTTGATTTCTAGCGCCCATATAGCAGTTAACTACTGTCCATAACTCCAGTTTCAGAAGATCCAGAGCCCTCTTCTGACCTCTGTGGGCATTGCACAACACAGGTGCACTTACATGCAAACAATATACTCATACGCATAAAAATTTTAAAATAATAATTAAAATATATTTTAAAAAGAGAGTATGCCCTTGTGTACAGGAATTTAAAGACCTGAGGTCTTAGAAGAGGTATCATGTCAGGAACTTCTCTTAGAAGGTTCAGGGGGAAAGTACTCTGTGAATTTGAAATTATTTCTAATGTTTTGAAAAGCACCAAAAATAAATATTCTTTTAGATATATTCATGACTAGAGAAATCATTTCGTTCCATTTCAAAACTGCAAAGCCAAGGCTTTTTATATAACCCTACAGTAGGACAACACTACATTGTTGAGGGTCCTTAAAAGAGAGCCTTTAAACAGCTAAACACACAGTGCAGGTTTTAAAGTAGCAGATGTCGCTCTGTTTGCATCTACTCAGGTTTCTAGACTGACAACCCAAAAAACATCCAGTATTTTCAGGATCTCAAAGCAGCACCCTAGGAAAGTGAGTGCCAGGCCTGTTCTTCTCCTGTTTCCTTTGTGAAGTGTTTGAGAGTGTGAGCCCGCCAGTCAAGCTTCCTGTGTGGGAGGGGAGTCCTGGCCTCCACCTAGAGATGTGCCATCTTTAACAGAGTATTTCATTTTCCTCCTATACCTCAATTTTCCCATCTTTAAAGTGGGATATTATTATATATTAACTTCACAAGTCTGTCAAAGGATACCATATATATATATATGTATATATGTATATAGTATATATCACTTAGACTGTGGCACATAGTAAGCATGAAATAAAGTTTTACTATGCTTTTCTAGGGGCCGGAGAGGCTAAGCAGTTAAAAACATTGCCTGCTCTTGCCAAAGACCTGGGTTTGGTTCCCAACGTTCACATGGCAGCCAACAACTATCTGTAATCCCAGTTTCAAGAGATTCGATGCCCTCTTCTAGCCTCTGTGGGCATTGCATGCATATAGTATACCTCCACGCAGGCAGAATACTCATATACATAAACTAAAAACAAATTTTAAAAATTGTTTAAGAGTGCTTTTATAAAATCAGTCTACTGTGATCTTGTTGCTTTTCCTTTCATCCGCAGTTACTTAGAGGCCATAAATGTCATGATTTCTGCTCGTAAAGCTGTCTAAAGATCCAAGTAAACCCTAGACCTGGGACATGTTCTAGAAGAAGGCAGATGGTGCAGTGCAATACAAAGATTTGGACTTTGGAGAGCTAAGACTTTGGCTAAATTCCAAGCCTGCCCCTTAGACTTGTCAGATGTTTGTGATGTACACGTCACCACAGAGGTCAGCAGAACTGTAGGGAATGACATGAGAGCATCTTTGCAAAACTTCTAATGAAGTGATCAACCTAAAGAAAAATGGTAGTTATTCCTTATTACTCATTTGGAAGCACAAGGCTGGTTTATTTGGAGAATAGGTCCCAGGACAGGAGACAGTAGCTGGAGGCTTGCTTGAGGGCATGTGAGCAGTGTGATAGGCGCCTCCATGTGTTCCTACAGAGGTTTAGGCTGCCCTGGATGGCTTCCGTTGCTTCAGAAGGAATCTCAGTTGACAAGAAACATGTCATGTGTTGTATAATCCTGTTCTCCAGACATGCAGAAGGGTAGATATCAATCTTTGTAGAGCACTGTGAATTTAGTGTACACCAGCCTTGGAACCAGAGACAAAGGACAGGATGCTTCATTCAGTCCCATCCGTGTATAAGCAGGAAAACTACACTGATTCTCTCGGCTGTAAAGATTTAGACCTTTCTTCAGCCCACAGAGGGACTCTGCCATGTATGTAACTAACATATATCTATGTTTTCTCTTAATGAGAAATATACTTCCTTTAGAGATCATTTAATTATTCAAATCCAGTAGTCTAGGATCCCCTTAGAACTCAGTGTCAGCAGCTGGTTTCTTGTTCTAGTTTCTTCTGCTTTAGTTCCTTCACTCAGTCATGCACAAGTTGAAAACTCATTCTAGACACTTTGCTGAATATTGGTTTTTTAAAAACTGAACGAAACAAGTTGGCCCGCTGCTCTTTGTCTCGGCACTTTATGGGAGCTCAATACAAAGGTGTATACTGAACTCCTTTAAAACTCAGGTTATTGTGACTACCAGTATATATTTGTGTATATGGAAAGAGACTTGCCTCTGTATTTCCTGGAATTTTTGTATGTAGCCATTTCCTCTGAGCAGCATCTCTTGTGTGCTGTGAGCAGCAGTGACTTGTAGAGGAAATGCTAGATTAAACTTTGGGACGCTGGTTGGACCTGAGAAGTATCAGCTCTAGTTAGCATTGCTTTATACTTGGGAGAATTTTCCCTAAGTCGTGGCGATGCTGGCTCTGTCTGCCCACTAGTGGCACACAGGCAAACTGCCGCTCGGGTTCGGAATGGCAGAAGCTGCGGTTGCAGTGCATTTCCTGGTTACAAAGAACATTGGCGCTGCCAGGGAGAACCCTGTGCAGCAGACAGCTCTGCAGGCCCCGGAAGAACGTGGGGAGTGAGGTGCCGCTTCCCGTCTAGATATGCTAGTAGCGTGTTTACTCAGCGCATGGCCTCTGCTGCGATAAGGCCGGCTTCCTTTGGATGCCTTCGCCTGTCGTTTGTTTAGCTGGAGAGCTTGATGAGTAATGAATGTGCTTGTCTGGCCAGTATAAAGTATTTCCATAGCCCGCTGCTTTGTTTATGGAGAGTCCGAGAGAGACCACAGGCAGCAATTTGTCTTCTTAGGTATCAGGAAAGTCTTCTCTTTTAACAGCTAGAGGATTTATTTTTAACTGCTTGAGTCAGTGCTCATCAGATGATTGGGACCATCTCGCTGCAGATGGAAGCAGCCAGTGCGGGGGAAGCTGGAATGGGAAGGGGAAGGGGGCTGGCTGGGAAAAGGGGTGGGATCTTAGAGTCGTGCCTCACAGACTCTGCCTCCTTCCGACTGGGAGAGAGTTAAGAAAGGCTCCCAGCCACAGGACTGTGTCTGCAGGTCATGCTGGGAACTCCAGGGGAATGGCCGCCTTCAGCCACTTAGAGACTTAATTGCCCAGTGATTTGGGGTATTGTAAGGAGTGACCCAGGGACCAGAGTATTCTGAGCAGCAGCGTGCCGTGCGCTCTGCTGCCCTGCAAAGCAAGCCTGTCTTCCGCTGGATGCTGCCTGTCTCCAGAAGCCTCTCACCATGATCGATAGCTCCAAGAAGCAGCAACAGGGCTTCCCAGAGATTTTAACTGCTGAGGATTTCGAACCTTTCAAAGAAAAAGAATGCCTTGAGGGGAGCAACCAGAAAAGTCTCAAGGAAGGTCAGTTTGTCTGTAGACAGGGGCAAGACAGCCAAGTTCCTCCCCTGGTCACCCAGCCAGCCCGCGTGTCTGTCTGTTTACGGTCCGTGTGTCTGCTCTCTCTGTTCACTGTAGCCCTTATTCAGTCCAAGTTCTGTGCAGGGCTGACAGCGTAATGCTGCTACTAAAGAGGCATTAGCTGACAGGATACCAGAGGTTTTGCAATATTTGATAATAACTGATGTGGTAAGGAAACTTAAGAAGCCAGTTCTGATTTCAGTGAAATCTATCCAGGCTTGTTTGTATATTTTCTCCAGTTCTGGGTTCTCCCCCACCTGGTGGTTTTTGGAGAGGCCATTTCCTTTTCAATATTAGTCAGAACACTGCTTTGTTTTAGATTTATAAGCACATAATTCCAGGAAAATTAAATTTTCCGTACTCATATGTTAATTTTTTATTGTTAGTCAGGAAGATAGTTGACTCTTTCTTAATTATGACACGCATTGCATCAGTATTTTAAAAAGCATGTTGTATGGTTTGATTTAAAAGAAAAAGAAAAAATCAGCTCGAGAGCACTCTCAGTCATCATTGCCAGGGAGGGCTGCACTGTTACCTCAGTGTCTGAGAAAATGCGCAGAGGTCTGGGTGTTGTGGCTCCTGCCCTGGCACGGTGAAGGCGGCAAGCCCAGGGCACAGCTTGCTTCTCCATTGCAGTCCAGAGCAAGTGCCGCGGTTGAAGAAGCCTGGGGTCTGCAGAGAACAAGTGTTTCCTCGATTTGAAACCTGAGTGTCACCTCTCCTGATGCCTCCTCAGTCTGAAAACTGGTTTTCTAGTCCTCCATGGAAGGCTGTTCTCCCTGATCCTCTCCCCTCTGGGTGCTGCCCCTCCTTGTCCCTCCAGCTACTGCTCGTACTACAGACACCCAGACTATCAGGGTACTTGATTGGCCTAAGCAGTAATGCCATGAGCTTCTTCCAAAAGAATATTTTTCTCTCAGGTATTTAAAGTGTGAAAATGTGAGGGAGTGCTATACATTTTAAAAGATAAGTAGAAAGAAATGATAGTTGGAGTAGCCGGAGTCGAACTACTTTTAGGAATGGGCAGGAAAAACACCTCGGTCACAACAAATGGTACACAATGAAGTAGATCTAGAAATAGCTTCCTCTGCAAACTGAGTGACGGGTGGGCTCTACTTGTGCACAGCGTGCATTACTGTGGATTGCTAGAAAATCAATGCCAGTTGAGTTTTCAGGACATGGGGAGACTCATGGGGAATGAGAGCTTAAATTCTTTTAAGCATTTATTTTCAATAGTTTAAGAATCTCATTGTGTCGTTTAAGTCAAGTTTTTAAGTGTGAAGCTCCCAGTAATGTCATGTATTTAAAACAACTCTGTATGCTTGAAAAATCAGGTAGGTTAAGTGAAATAGAAATAAAACAATGTCGGAACACCTAAATGTGGTTTAAGGAGCATAGGAAAGGCGCATTAAATATATAAAACCAGGGACTAGGGAATGTAGCTCAGTGTGGAACTACATGTCAAAACCCACACTTCACTTCCCAGTACCATATATACATGCAAATATACACACATACACAGTAGGAGAATTGCCAGCAGAATGGCAAAGTCGTTGAAATGGTTACATAATGTAGAGATTCTCTCCCTGACAATTCCGAGGGTTATCAAGTGTGGTAAACAGTACAGTGTGGAAAGAGCAGAAGAGGAGCTGTGCAGGACCTGTCCTCAGCTTCAAACCCAGGCACACAGTCACTTCTGTGACCCTGGACACGTTCACTTCTCTGAGCTTTAGTATCTTCATTTATATCCATTGTTTATATGAAAGGCTAGGTTTAATAGCAGTTCAAATTCCTGTGCTTATTTTAGATCTGTGGTTACTATTTATTTCTATGTAGGAGTTAAATTTTAGAATCTAGCATATATTTTCAGTGTAGAGAAATAGTCTCTATATCACTGGCATGTAAATTCATAGAGATGGAGGGAACACTCCACAAAAATGACTTACGGTAAAATTCATGTCTCACCAGAATAGCACTGAACTGGGTTTTCATTTCTCTCTTAACACATTAAGCATTTCTACTTAATAGGGGCTGAGGTTAAAATAATATAGATAGCTGTCTTGTCAAAGGTGATCTGCTGCCTCAGATCTAAGTTTAGTCAGAATAGAAAAGTAAGAGAAGATGTATAGAAAGCTTCTTTTTTGAAAATAATTTGTTTCTATGAAGAACTGAATCTTGAAATTCAGTGTGTCCCAGTATTGACCACAGGTACAGATCACAGTCAGCTCAGTAGACCAGCCGACTAACATGGGGGCCGCCTTCCAAGCAGCATCTTCTTTAAAGCACTGGGTCGTATGTTGGCCAGATGACTCCAAGAGAGGCGACTGATGCGACAGCAGGTATTCAGACATCTTTGATAGGGTCACACTGAAAATACCCTCCAGTCTAAGTAAATCCTATGCTGTTTTGTCAAAAGAAACAAATACATAGGTGATTACTAATAATGCCTAATAATTTTTAAAAATATTTTTATGTGTATGAGTGTACTGCCTGCATGTCTGTAAGTACACCCATGTCATGCAATGCCCTCGAAAGTCAGAAGAGAACATCGGATTCTCCTGGAACTGGAGTTACAGGCAGTGCTGGCCGCCTTGTGGGTGCTGGGTATCAAACCCAGGTCCTCTGCAAGAGCAGTCAGTTCTCTTAACCACTGAGCCATCTCTCTAGCCCTGATGTCTAATATTTTGTGTCGCTTATGTTAAGAAGCACTTATTGAAATATTTATTATATGTCATAGCAGTACTTTAATTTTCTACCCATTTTTAACAAAGTTGGTTTTGTTTCTTTGAAAAGAAACCTATGGAGTTTCTTTAAACCTCTGAATCATAGGCTTCTAGACAGTGAATGGAGAATAAGTTTTGGTTCATCTGGTTCTAATCACATGAACACCAGCCTGGTCTTTCTGGTGTTGCTGACTTATGTCTGCTGTGAGTGCCTGGGAGTTGCTCTGCCTTTCAAGTGATGGCTTGTACTGAAGTATTTTCCAGTTCCTTTAACTGTTGACAGTGCTGATTTGCTGAAATTATTATGAGGCCACAGAGGGGATTAAGACTTTGTAACAAACAGTTGTAGGATTTAAGTTTGTTTTTGTTTTTGTTTTAATATGGAGTCAGCAAGGTGGTTCAGTGTATAAAAGTACTTACCACTGAGCCCGACGACCTGAGTTTGACCCTTGGGACCCACATGTGGGAGTAGAGAACTGCCACCTACAGGTTGTCCTCTGCCCTGTGCATGCGCAGGCATGTGCAGACATACACAAAAATACACACACACAAATAAGTTGTAAAATTTTTTAAAGAATTTTTGTTATATATCAACAAGAACATTTAGTAATGTGTAAAAATGGGTAAAGTTTCCCCATCTCACCCAGAATCTCGCACATGCTCCTTAAGTGTTCTACCACTGAGCCATACACCCAGCCCAAGAAAAAAGTTACAAGTACAAGTCACCCATTAACAGTTGTTGTAATATACCAGGGAATCATTTGCGCAATCAAACATGCCATTACACACTCTGTTAATGCATATAGTTATAGAAACATTTTGATAAATACCAGTCTGTGTGTGTAGTTGAGAACTGACTACTTTCTGCTGTGAGAATAGCAATAATCATCATTAATTCCCCCTGAGAAGTCAAAATAGAACATTCTCTTTAGTTTCTTTTGTCAAAGCAGCAGTAAGGAGTCTCAACTTGTATACAAAGGCTTTGAACATTTTCAAACTATGCTAAGCACACATGAAACATAAATTTTATTTCTAAGTCTACAACTGAGAAGGTTATTACGACTCAACAACAGAATATGAATCTCTTAGAACGATACGTTGGGTGCTTTAATTCAGATTAGTGTCTCTATGAGTTGTCATTGGGTAGATGGATCCTAGTACCAGTGTTGTACCCAGCTGTCTCCTGCATTTATCAAAGCAAAACGATAGCAAATGGAGTTAACAAGGAAGAATCAAAGTTTGAAGTGAAGAACTCTCTACTGTAGAAAATAAAATACCATAGGAAGAAAGCTAGTTCATGTATTAATTACTTTGACTGAAAGTGCTCCCACAGTTCCAAAATGCAATGTTTTAACCATTCAGTGCATTTCATGCCCGGACACATGAGTTGTAGTGGCCAAGGGTGGCTTTAGGTGTTGTGGGGGGAGAGTTACAGATTGGAGGCACCGCATTCTCTCTTCTGCCTGGTTAAGGACAGCTGAGATTAAAACATGCAAAAGTTTGTGGTAGTTTGCCTAGGAAACAGGATGATAATTAGTATGTCATATTAAAATGTATCTATTGTAGACTTATTTAAGAAAAAAAGTCTTAAGATATCCTAGGTAATCCAACTTAGAAATACCAAATAAATAAAATAAAATAACTTTGTCAAAGTAAACATCTTTTTAAAAAATATTTTATTTTTATTTTATGTGCAAGAGTGCATTGCCTGTGTGTATGAGAGTGTACCTATGTTATGCAGTACCCAAGGTGGTCAGAAGAGGGCATCGAACTGGAGTTGCAGACAGTTGTGGGTGCTGGGAATGGAACCCAGGTCCTCTACAAGAGCAGTCAGTGCTCTTGACCACTGAGCCATCTCTCCAGGTCATAAAGCACACAATTTCTATGTGATAGAAATGAACTCATACAAAATTCCTGTCCATGTACTGTCCATCAGCCACATGTAGCTGTTTAAATTTAAAATGATTGAAATGAAGTCATTTCAGTAGTTTTTATACCTCTAGTGCCAGCTGCCCAGGAGGCTGAGGCAGGAGGATCATATGAACCCAGGATTTCAAACCCAACCTGAGCAGCATGGTAAGACTAATTTCTCAAAAAAAAATTGTTTTTTTTTTAAATTTAATTCAATGAAATAAAAATTTCAAAACTACAGCTTCTGAGTCACCAACTCAGTTTAGTGACTCCAGCAGCCATCTGTGGCTTGCAGCTGCTGTGGGGACAGGTTCATCCTCACAGAGACATCTGCTGGACAGCAAGACCTGAGGCTTTCCTGTCTCCCCGTTTTACAGGCCATAGCCTCCTAACACCTAATTCTTGTGCTCATTCCTAAAGAAAATCATTCAGTAATCCTAGCACTTTGGAAGTTCTTGCCTCTAAATAAGTTCTAAATAAATAACAGAATAAGTTCTAAAAATTTTTGAAGAATTTTTGTAATACATCAAGAAGACCCACAAGTTTGAAGCCAGCCTGAACTCAGTAATAAAACTGTCTTTAAAAAATAGTCATTCATTTCAGCAGCTGAAAATATCTATGTCCTGCAGCTCCCAGTACTTAATCTGGGTCATTATTGGCATTTTACCAGAGACCATTGTGACATTCATTTGTTCTGACATCACAAACCAGAATGTTTCTTAGAGACATGTCATCTGGCCCATTTCATACCTCATCTCTAAGTCCTGCATCTCATAGGTTCATTATTATGCAGCAAATATTCATTGCTTTTATTTTTTGCAGTGTAAGAACCCAGGACCTTGCCTGTGAGTCTACCACTGAGCTGCATCCCCAGACCTGTAGCAGATACTTAAAGAATATTGTATCCGTTCTGCCTTTTTAAAAAGAATGTAGTTTGAACTATTACTTTCAGGTGTGAATTCAGTTGGCCAGTGTCAGGAAGGCACTTGCTGGTGGCGGTAGAACCTCTTGCCAAAACACAGAATTGTTATTTGGCACTTGATATTTGTCATCTGCCACTTCTAGCTTTATCCCTTAATGTAGATAACCAAAATACAATCATGGGATTCTAAAGCTGTTGGTGATGCAGTGATAATTTCTTGCATCATAGTGGGAGAAACAGATAAATAAATGGTCAATTAAAATAATATTACAAAGCCTCTATGAAGCTAAAGTACATTAATTTTTCAATACCTGTTTTGATTTCTCTGGGAATTTTTATTTCTTTGATTTTTTTTTTCCAACATTCTACTAACTGAAAGTATGTATATGAGGAGCTGAAGAAATGGCTCACCAGTTAAGAGCACTGGCTGCTCTTGCAGAAGACGGGACCCAGGTTCAATTCCCAGCACCTACATGGTGACTAACGATCGTCTAGAACTTCAGTTCCAGGGATCCAGTGCCTTCTTCTGACCTCCTCGGGCATGGCATGACATGGGATTCTTACACACATTGCAGGCAGTGCATTCATACTCATAAAATAATTTTTTAAAATTTTTAATGAAATTAAGACTTTATTTTAAAAATTAATATTTAATAGGGTAAATCTGAAAAGATGCAATTTCATATTCAAATAGCATGCACATATGAGTTAAATAAAAGATACCTTTCCCAGATGTGACTCAGTATTTGGAGATTTTGTTTTGTTTCGATTTGATTTGAGACAGGGTCTTCCTATAGCACCAAGTGGCCTGAAACTCACTTGTCATCTAGACTAGGCTGGCCTTGATCTCACAGAAATCAGCCTACCTCTGCCACCCCAGTGCTAGGGTTAAAGGTATGTGCTGCCACTGTTCCCAGCCCAAGAGTCAACATTTTTTTTAAATGGGTTATATAGCTTTGTTCTATTGAAAATCATTTAGCAAAAAAGTAAATGCCTTCCACATAGTTGCGTGGTGGGCATTGTAAGTCTCTGTAAGCCACTGCATTCTAGAAGCCTAAAGATTGGGAACTAAATGATAATATGAAAGTTCAAGCACCCATAATATACAATCTTAAATGCACAAAAAAGAACCAAAAGAAACTGCATTTGTTTCAGTCCAGGTGAGCCAGCAGCTAAGACTGGGGACACAGCCACTCCGGATGCACCGTTCTCTGCTCCGGATGCCCCAGGGGAGCGTATTCCTTGCACCACACTTATTCCTCCAGGCTTTCCCAACTCTGTCAACATCACCTCTGTCCAGCCAGTGCCTCACACCAAGAGTGGCCAAGGGAATGATCCTGGACTCCTTCCCTGACCTCGTCTGTCACCAAGTCTGTCAGTACTTCCTCAGAAACACATCATCTCCCCACAGCACTGTAGCACTGTGGCCCAGCCTTCTGAGGAATCTGCTCAGGCAGAGACAGCCTCAGAGCTGATCTCCATTCCCTTCCCACAGTTCTGTGCCAGTGCCAGGAGTGAGAGCCATCCTGGGCAAGTGCAGTATGGCTCAGCTGTGCACATTGCTTGGCACGTAGGGTGGTTTTCTGGTATGTCGGGAATAGAATCCAAACCCCAAGTGTCAAAGACCTGCTCCTGCTTCCAGCACTGTTCTTGTAGAAGGCCTGTCTAGACCCTAGGACCTATGGCTTGAGCCACCACAGCTCAGCCCCCAACCTTCACACAGTTTCACTCCAGGAGCCGGCCACTGCTTCAGGAACCTGTCTGTGCTCCAAGTCCTCCTTACACTTACCTGGGATTTTGTAGTCCTCCTGTGTGTCCATCAGCATCATTTCTTTAAATACTCATCCGTCTCCTTTTCAGACTCCAGGTCTCAGAGGAACTGAGCTGAGCCTGTTCTCTATGTTCGGAGCTCATGGCCCTGGCCCTGAGCTTCTCCCTCAGAGCAGGGGACCATCTCTTCACGTTGGTCATCAAGGACATACGCATGGGCTGCGAGGGCTGCTCTGTTTCCACTCATCCTCAAAAACAAAAACATATCCAAATCAGCCCTCAGCCCTGTGGAAGTAGAGGCATGGGACTGGGGTGAAGGGGTGACTGCCATTTTATACGCCATTTCACCACAGAAATGTGATAGATTATTATAATACCAGTCTGCTCTTATTTAAAAGCTTTAGGAAAATATGAATATGGTCAAAGCTTTGGGTTTTCAGTTGTTTCCTAATGGTGGCTTTATGGGAGTGTTCTACTTAGTTTGTTTTAAAGTAGACTTCTGAACAGTAAAGATGGTCAAGCTACAGTTTCTTTGTCTTCCAAGCTTGGGCTGCGTTCCTAAGAAGTACCATAGACTAATGTCTTCAACAGCAGAATTCCTTTTCCCATAGCTCTGGAGGCTGGAAGCCCAGAAGGTTGGGTTTCTGGGAAGGGTTCTCTTTTTGTCCTATGGTTTTGCTGTGTGCTTGCCTGACCTTTCCCCAGTGAGTGCACAGGGAGAGAAACAGCAGGCCAGCTCCAGGGTCTTATCTTATAAGGACACTAATCCTACTGTCTAAGGACCCTACCTTTTTGACTCCTAAAGATCTTGATGTCTCTAGAGAGTCTCCTGTCAATCTGAAAAGGACACAAGTCAGTCTGTAACACCAATGAATTTTTATTGGCATGTATATCTTTCTCTATTGGAATTATACAAGACTTCCAGTAAATAGTCACTGTAATTGATTAACAGCATTGTTGAGGGAGTCCATACCATAGCCAAAGCTTAATTCTTTAGAGTATTGGGAAATATTTTTAAGTGCTAATGTTTTAAAGAAGAGTTACCTATGGAAATTCCTTGATTTCCTCCCTAATTTTGGCTCTGTTTCTCATTAGTTTGCATGTGATAATGAGTGAGGGCTTAATTTCTCCCTGGCCTGCAACTCAATATGTAGACCACATTGGCCTCGAACTCACAGAGATCCACCTGCCCCTGCCTACCAAGTGCTGCAATTAAAGGTGCATGCCACCACACCTACCCCTTAAATACACACATTGCTTATCTAGAGCCATAAATGGGCACTGTGAGTTCCAGCATCTTCATTCTTTGGCCAGAGTTGTACTTTTTCTTATTTATTTGAATCATAAGAGCACAGCCAGTAAATCAACCATCTTATAATCTAAGCACCAAACATCAACGTCTTTCTGCTTATATGGCTTTTTACAAAACATGCCATGCTAATACCAGAAGAGTGGCAAAAGGACAGTGGGATGACTCTCTAGGCTGCTCCAGTTGCTCCGTGTATCATATAGATCTTCATGCTTGTTGCAGTGTTGTTTGCATGATACATCATAACACTTCTCACTCGTCTCTATCCTTTGGTGTACAAATTGCACACATATGAGCCTGGTTGGATATATGAGTATACACATATAAAAGTGTATATACTTACATGTTTACACACGAGAGACAGCGTGTCAGCCACATTCTTGAACCCACAGAATGAAGACAAGCCAAGGGCTGAGCTTAGATCAGGTAACTGTAGAACAGCTTGTACTTGCTGTTCTGGGGAAGAAGCAAGATAAACAACATTTCCATTTTCCTGTTTAGTTCTTTGTTGTTCTTTTGTTCAGAGAGCCCACCTTTGAAATCTACACTAAAAAAATTGCAGAATTCATTAGGCGAGGCACACTTTGCCACTGCGGAACTCAGGAGTGCGGGTTAACCAGCACCGGCCCCTCGGAACTCCCCACTCGACTTCTCAGACAGCAAAAGGTGTTGAATTTTCATATCCCCAAAGTAAGAAAAACAAATGTTATATGCTTTTGGAACCATGTGGATAAGAGCTCAAGTTCAAATGTAGAATCTCATGATCCTTCAGGTTAAAAATTGTTTGGAAAAAATGCCAAGAACAACCTTGTCATAACTTGGTATTTCACTTGCATCAGGCAAGTAGGTAGATGAGCCTGCTCTTCCAGGGCCTCTTGTCAGACCTCCATATTGCCTCTCTGGACTTTATTCCCACCCTGTTTCACCCAGTGAGGCAATGCATGTCTTTCTCTCAGGCTGGCATGGGTAGTGTGGTCTCTGCCCTTCAGCCTCTGGTTGAATATCACATCGTCCTACCTCAAGAAGCAGACATTACATTCCTTCCAACTTTTGACTAAAAGGAAAGGGGAATCTGTGTGAAGGTATGATTAGTTTAAAGGAACATGCCCCATTTTTAAGCAGTCTGTTTCCATGACAACAGAAGCAGAGCCAACCAGAGTTCTCTCTCAGAGCTTCTGTAAATTTCCAAGGCTGAGTGGTGAGTTGTCTTCCTGACTTGATGCTGCAGATCAATGCAGGAACCGACAGGGTCTGCATACAGCAGTCCACCAACATTCTAGCTTGGCTTCAGCTGTGCCCATTAAGTTGTAATAGAGGGTAAATGCTACACTGTGGACCATGGGACTTCCTTGAGGGCAAGGGACAGTGACTCAGCATGGAACAGCCTCCCCACCCTGGCTAGCAGTGTGCTTACTAAGGATGCAATGAAGGATCTTGCATTGAAATGTGAGGCATTATTTCCAGCTTACTTCAAGGGCAGCCTTCTTCAAATACTAATCAGCACAGCCTTTTCATTAACTTAATGTCATTGCTCCCATTTTAATCAGAAAAGAGTCATAACAATTCTGGCGCAGGTGCTGTTTGTCCTGTGTCCTGTCTGAGCCCTGAGTTTGTGTGCACCCTGTACAATTGTTGCCTTTGTTTCAGACAGGAAGTGGAGATGGAAGTTTGCTTAATCGGTACAAACAGCACAGCTCTTACAGGACATGCCAAACACTATAATTTTTTTTAAATCTCCTTGCTTTCCATATTTGAAGAAAAACCTTATTTTACCGTGAGCAAATTAGACCTATGAAAATAGAACCAAAACTGTAGGACCTTGTTGGCACCTGTGAGAGTTCTTACGTTCCTTTCTTCTTAATGCATGGTTGACTCCACATTCATTGTAAATGGAGATGAAAATAAATTAGAACCCACTGTGCTTTTCTGGTCTTCCTGTCCTTGACATAGCCCATCCTTTTTGGTCTCCTTTGCTCTTCACAACAATATACCTTTATTCTCTTTTTCCTACTATCACCATCAATTCAAAAATAAGCACAGGACCGGTAAGCTGACTCTGAGGGTAAAAGCACCTGCTGCCAAGTCTGAAGGCCTGATTCTGATTCCCAGGATCTGCATGAAGGAAGGAGAGAACTGACTTGCACTAGTTGTCATTTTCCTGCACACACATGTACGCACACACACACACATACACACAGAGACACACACATACACACTCAATGTTAAAGAAAATATGTTTCCTCATATGAGAGGAAACAGTTTGCCCTGGGATAATAATCACTTGTCCATAAAAAGGTCCATCAGATTATTTTTCTTTTTCTTTTTCTTTTGAGACAGGCTCACTATGTAGCTGCCATGTGGGTGCTGGGAATTGAACCTGGGTCCTCTGTAAGAGCTGTAGTTCTGCAAGAGCAAACAGTAATCTTAACCACTGAGCCATCTGTCCAGCTCCAAAAGTGAATTCTTTTTAATGGGTGACATTTTGTGCCTGACTTCTTTGGCTTAATATATTTTCTAGATTCATCTGCATTTAGAGATTTATTTTTATTATTAATTGTATGTTTGTGTGCATGCACATGTGATGTCAGATCCCCTGAAGCTGGAGTTATAGGTGGTTATCAGCCACCTGACACAGGTGCTAGGAACTGAATTCAAGTCCCCTGCAAGAGCAGCAAGCTTTCCTAACTACCGAGCTGTCTCTCCAGCCTCTCATCACATTGAGTGTGTATAGATACTTAATTCCCTTCTGCAGCCAAATACTGTTCCACTGTGGTCATAGATCACAGTTTTTCCAGTCACCTATGGGTAACACTTAGACTGTTTCTGGTGTTGTAGGTCGAGTTGTTATAAGCACGTGAGCACATGTTTGTGTCTGAGTATTCAGATCTTTGCATTTCATTTATTAATAGAATTGCAGGGGCGCAGTTGTTCTTAACTAAAATGCTGTGTGCTGAGTTTTAGGAAAACTCTGAATATTTTGATTTCTGGTCTTTTGGGCTAATATAAATGACGTCATTCAGAGCCACTGAGTGACTTACCAGTTGACTGACTGGCATCACTCCCCTAGGCTTCTGCCTTTATTATTTGGAACAAGCACTTAAGTAATAAATTGTAATGCTGTCTTTAACTTGCTTTTCACATTGTGATATGATTATTTCAGGCTTTCTTCATTGGCCTCCCAGCTATCTTTCCCATCATCAATCTCACTTTCAGTACATGACCTTTCTTCCTACTTCTCTGAGAAAATATAAGCCTTCATCCACCCTCCCTGGCTATCCCAGACCAAAGCTATGAGCCTCCTTTCAAGACCACAGGTCCTCCTTGTGATAGGGTGCCTTCTCACAGAGGCTGTCCTTGGATGTTACGAATCCCTTCTGTGGCCTTCAGGGACACACTTTCTTGTTCCCTTGTTCTTTCTCTCATTCATTTTCCTTCCGTCTCTCATCAGGTACAGACTTGCTCTAGACCTCTTCCACACGCTCAGTCCTCACTTTTCTCACCTCCCTTCACTGGCAGCATCCTGTAAGTATGACTCTTGTTGACTGCACTTGCACTCCCACCTGCCCCTTAATCCCTCCTCCAGCCTGACTCCTCACAGAACAGTTCTCCATGTATGGAAGCAACAGTGTTCTGACTTCTTCCCTTCTTACTTCCCCTGGTGTCCTTTGCTCTGTCTTCCTTTCTTCTGGACCTGACCCATAAATGGGCTTTTAATTGTTGGCTTTCTTGAGAACTGAGTCCTGAGCTACTTTGCTCTCTATCTCTGTCTCTGTCTTAGCAAATGCCTGTGGCTTCAGAATCACAGAAGTGTCTAATACCATATGACTCCTGGTCTCTAAAATGTGGATCCACAAAGTCAATTACCACCCATTATTTTTCCTTCCATATCAAATACGAACTTCCTCAGAGTCACCTGTGCACCTCACCTCTCTAACTGGGCTACCAGATACTCAGGCCGAAAACCCGAGAATCATCTCAGATACAACTCCTCTCCATGTTTGCATTAAAGACAAATTAGTCCTGTGATCACAGTTCCTATCCTGAAACATCAGAATTTATTAATAAATGTGATGAATTAGAGAAAGCTTACCCTGAGGCTGTCAGCCACTGTGAATCTCTATCACATTACGGACCAGTCCATTGTCCAGTGCCCTTGCTGTCAGTGGTCTCTTACTGAGTATTATTCATATGAATGTCTACTGTTATTTGACATGATGCTACTAGTATCTGCAGGTAGATGAATATAGTCTGTCTTTCTGAATTTACTTAGCTTAAAACACGATGGAAAAGGGCAAGAGAAGAAAGGTGCTGTCCCTTGTAAGTGAGGCTGTATTTTGATGTCACCGTTTGGATTGCACAGAGATTCTATCAGTGTTGAGTTCACTGTTTGAAATTCATTCCACTGATAGATTGTCAAAGATGCTTCTAAAATGAATGAGGCCCTTCACCTATACCACTACTCATAGTAGCAAAAGGCCTGGTTAAATACATGTGCCAATCGATGCATCCATTTGTTAGATATGGCTGATATGAGGAAAGAACATAGTTCCATGTTTTTTAAAGCAAATTCCCAAAACACATGAATAATAGGTCCTGCCATATGTATTTGCATACTTTATATGTAATAATAATGTAATACTCACAAGACATTTTCTGAACCCATAGGGCTTGTAACAGTGGTGACCTTTGGAGAGAAGGACAGGAGGTCTAGGTGGGACGGATTGAGTTGTACATTTCTTCCTACTACTTTTATGTTCATGCACACCGTTTCTTTTTTATTTTGAGACAAGGTCTCATTGTGTATCCCTGGATGAGTTGGAACTCACTGTGTAGACCAGGCTAGCCTTGAACTCAGAGAGAACTCACCTGCCTCTGCCTCCTGAGTACTGGGGTTAAAGGTTCAAACCACTACGCCCAGCGTACATGTATACTTTTATTTCAACAAGTAAATAGGAAAACTATATAAAATGTGATTCTTATTAGGTACTAGCTGCATAGGCAGGAGAAAGTCCCTCCATATATCTTCCCCTTTGATTGCCAAATAAACATTAACAGCAAAGAAATCCATGAATCTAGGAGCTAGAGAGCGAGCTAAGCAGTTAAGAATGCTTACTACTCTTGCAAAGGATTGGTCTACATCACCACTACCTATAATTCCAATTCCATGGAGATACAGCCTCCACAGGCAACTGTACACATGTATCACACACACACACACACACACTTTAAGGTAGCAAAAATATTAAAGTGTTAACAAAGAAATCTGTGTGGAACTAAATATCTTAATTATTACAGTTTCATGTTTAAAGTGATAATAGGTAACAATAGTACAGCCCTCCCCATTCTACACACTTTAATAGGAGTAACAATAGTACAGCCATCCGCATTCTAAACACTTGAAGAAAAGTAAAGTAATTCATCAGCCTTTTGCCTTTCCAATTTCAAGATGTGATTTTTCAGTAGCTGTTAAAGCTCAGTTGGCCACTGAACTGCTACTGAATGGCCAAGGATTATGCATGAGCTGATTTGCCCTGTTATTAAAAGATAATAAAATATGAGAATGTTTCTCTTCTAAAAATGCCTTGTTTCATAGAACCAGGTGCCGTACTTCATCCTGCTCAAACTCTGTGATACATTTTTGCCAGAGTCCAACCACCTCATCCTTTTACTACTCCAACATCTGTTTGGAAAAACCTGAAACCACATCTCTTTATTGCCTACCAGTTTCTTCTGTCAGTGAATAGTCAATTCTAGAGTATTCTTTTCTTTTCCATCTTTGCCTTTGCTCAAGTCACTCCATATTTACTAGACTGCTCAGGTTTTGGGGTCGGGGGTTCAAGGTCCTTTTCACCCCCCATGATTTTGCAGTTTGTTTGCCCATTGTCCTATAATTGAATTGCATGGATTGACTGGTTCTTCTCCAATATGCTGCCAGTTACTCCTCTGTCCTTCTCTCCTCTACCTGCCTTCCCACCCCATCACTGAAACCTGCCTAGTCACAGAGGGTCTCTACCCTAGCTTCAGGTCACCCTGCTTCTCAGAAAGTGGTCACATACAACCCTCAGATGTCCCTCACACTCCCTAGGCCAAAGCTGTGCTCTGTTTTGGCTTACTCAGCTCATTCTAAACTGTCCACTCTTAACAATGTTTTTATTGAAAACGAAAATCACTTTATAATCATATCAAATAAGGTAAACATTTCAAATACTCATCATTCAAAAATCAGCTGAAAGTTTTGCTTAAGTATTGTAAAAATTAAATATAAAGTGTTTTATATTGAATATTAATCTTAAGATTTTGTCACTAAAGTTTTCAAGAAGTAACCAAAAGAAGACTTTTGATATCTAAATTTTCTGTGGTACTAAAAAATCATATTTCTAGTTAATCATTAGATGAGGTCCTTTTTTCAAGTGGTGATTAAAATCAGATTTTTGATTTTATAAAAATAGAACAAGTTTGGGACTGGAAAGATGGTTCAGTGGTTAAGAGCACTGGCTGTTCTTACAGAAGACCCAGGTTCAAATCCCAGCACTCACATGGTGGCTTACAACTGTCTGTAACTCCAGTTCCAGGGGATTTAATGCCTTCCTTTGTCCTCCATGGGCATTGCACGACATGGGTACACTTATACACATGCAGGCAATATACTTATACAAAATAAATTAATTAATTAAATAAATAAAGTTCAAGACAGAACCAGTTCAAAATACTTCTTTTGACATAATGCTAGTTTTATCTGTTGTAGCAAGGAATAAATATTAAGATTATATGCATAGTTCTCCTTGTAGCTATATAATAGGAAGAAAACACAGGAATGCTGGCCGTAAGAGAAAATGAGACTCGTCACCTCAGAGAGTTACAGTATTGATTAAAATTTCCCATTTTGATGAATGGAATAGAAAGTCTCCTGCATCCATGTTCTCACATATCTGCTACAACTCCAAAGCATGTTTATACACAAAGAAACTGGTCTCATTACCTAGTAATCATGCTGAATACAGATCCCATAGAAGCATCCTTCCAAGAATTTAAATTTAGGAAATAACTGGAAATGATAAATACAGTTCACACAGAACTGTACCAGAGTATCATTATAACTGCAAAAACTGGAAACAGTTTAAGTGATATATAGCATCTCTACCAAACCAAGCATGAAACAGTTAAAATAATGCTTTCCATTGTGTGTAGACTATGACTGGTATAGACACAGAGAATCAAGAATGACACCAATATGGTACAGGTGTGGCTCTGGATAAGGATTAGCAATTTTCTTTGTTAGTTCTCTTACATTTTCATGTTAACTTATTTTGTTCAGTGAATGTATCACTCATAATGTATAGAATGTTTTTTAAATAAAAAATACCTATGTGAGGGCTGGAGAGATGGCTCAGTGGTTCTAGAGGACCAGAGTTCTGTTCCCAGAGCCCATGTCATACAGCTCACAACTCTATGTAACTCCTGCTCTAGAGGATCTGATGCCCTCTACTGGCTTCCACAGGTACACGCACCCACATGCAGCAACCCACATACACACACAATGAAAAAAATAAAAATAAATCTGAAAAATGCCTTGGGCTCAGGCTTCTTGAGAAAGATGTGATCTGTGCATGAGCTGTTATAGGTTCTCACACTGAGATCAGTGTTTTGCACAGAATATAGTGATACTTGTTTGAGATACACTTTTCTATATTAGTACTCTTTTACCTTTTGAAACAAACAGGTTTAAACCCTGTTCTGAATTGAAAGACTTATTGGAAAACAGTGTATTAAATTGCTTTACTTTCTCAAATTTCAAAAATGAAGACATTCTCTGCAAGTGTTCAAATGTGAGTTCTATTTTGCTTTTATTTCCTCTAATTTGGTTTTCTGAAAGATGTAGGCACACAGTCCCTGGGTGTTCTGAACTGCTTTCTGCATCAGATTCATAGAGTTTCACATTTATTCCTCTCATATGCATTCATTTGCAGGATAGCTTTGGACAGTACTAAATGTCAGTCAGCTTGAGAGCACCATGCAGCTTATGATGGTAGGAGTCCAGTAGTACTACTTATCTTCTCAGAGAAGCATGGGATAAGGTTCTCAGACCTGAGGCCATTGCCAGGAAGACTGATTTTTTTAGGCACCTGTGCCACTGCCGCCGCCACCACCACCACCACCACAGGACAAGGTGCTAGACTAATGTGTCTTCCAAAATTACAGCTAAAACCACAGTTGTGCAAAGTATTGAATAACAACCAGCACACCAAGCCCTCTCCCCCATCCCCAATTGAGGAAAGAGGCTTTGGGCAAACATGGAGGTTTCAGAGGGAAGAAGAAGGTCTTCTTGATAAAGCATCTTGGCCCACAGCCGTGAATGCCTCTCTAGTCAGAAGAGTCAAGTCCTCTGTTCTCAAGGTCTGATTCTTTTCACAGTCCCTGAGAAGTAAGAAGTAAGAATACAGCACCAATATATCCTGCCCAAACCCTGCTTCCCAGTGTGACACGAAAATTAAGCTGTATACACCATTCAAGCCATGGTCTTCCTGGCTTGGAAGATGCAGCTATCTGTTGTCATTTATTATACATTAGTTGCTTTCTATTCATTTGATGAATGGGTTCTGAAAGGAAGTTTGCTATTTTCTAAAATTATGACTCTGTACTATTTGATTGGTACTTTTCATAACTTAATTGTTCTAAGAATAGCCTTTGTCAAGTTGTTAGTCACTGGTTCTGTTTCATATGAACAAATACCATAACTGTGTCTTAAAATTCACTTAAGAGTAACAGTGTACTGGGGTATCTCTTTCCTCCCATACTCGGACTCAGATCTAGTCAAACATTCTACTACTGAACTATACCCCTATCTACCTGAGTTTCCAATAGGACTTTGTGCCTCATGTTAAATGTGTCCAGTACTGTCTTCCTTTTGTGTGGACAGAATGAAAGAGACAGATAACCAACAGACCTAGCATCATGGCCAGTTTCTTCCAAGTCTGCCTCCTCTCCATTCATGTTCTTCCTAATGTCTTTGCTTAAGAACCGACCTTCCACTCACAGCTGCTGCTGCTGTCTCCAGGAATCCCATACAGAGCCTTGCAAATAGATACCTTAGTGGTGTACTGCACACAGTGAATGCACTGAGGAAGACCAATGGCCATAACTGCTTTGAGGAGCACTTGGAATGTGATGTTCCTGCTTCTTGGGAAAGTTATATAGGCAATTTTGAGAGCATTTGTTAAGGAAGTTGTTCTGCTCCCTTCAAGCAGGATGACCTAAATTGGGGTTGGGAGATTATTTATTTTAGCCATATATAAAACTGAATGGAAAACACAAATGACTTGTGATTTTGCTTGTTTAACAGTTGATGATTGGTGCCTACGTGTTATGGAATTAGAAATACATATTTGTTCTTTGCTTCAGGTTCCTGGCATGGAGCTCCTAAAATCCAAATCCATATGGTTTCCTGAGCAGCAGGAAGCATCCTAGAATATCTTCTGCTATGATCCTTGATTTTCGTCCTCAGTTCCTGACGTAGGTTACTCAATGGCTCCAGTGTTGAGACCATTTTTGATATACTAAGATGACAAGTAGTTGGAGGCCCCAGACTGGTCTAGATACCTTCAGTTCTCAGGAGAGCACAGGTTTGATCAGAGGAAGGACAGAGGCCTAGAAAGTGCCCTTCCCAATGCTTCTCTTCCATTGGCCTGTTCCAAGTCATGTCCTTTATTACGAGCCAGTAATTATATATAAGTGCCCTCCTGCATTTCGTGAAACTGTCCAACAAATTCTCAAGTATGAGGAGGATGTTGTAGGAACCCCACAACCTTGTACTATGAATGGCCTAGGCTAGTGCCTCATATTTAAAATTGGAGCACTATAACTCAGTATATAGAGAGGCAGATTTAATCTGAATTATTGGCCCACAGGACAGCCCACAGTTGCTGTCCTCAGGTTGGAGGACTGGTAGAAATGGGCCAAAGCCCACACACTTGCAGGCAGAAGTGTTGGGATGAGAAGCAAATCACAGTGGGACATATCCATTCTGTGTACTAGCCTCACAGCAGCAGTTGCCCATGCATGTCAGTATGAGGGACTTCCAGTCATCTGTGACCGAGGTCTGCCCTCCTGTGCATGTGGTCCCCTGAAATGACCACGTCCAGTCAATCAGAAGACCCTTCTGAGACTCACAAACTGCTGTCTGGTGTTGGCTTGCAGATCAAGTCATTGCTGATGTCTCTGTCATTCATAGATGCCATTACCCAGAAAACATACTGTGTTCACACATTTGTCTTGTAACTACATATTGTGCTTTGGGTTTTTGTTGTTTTAAGGGAGGCTTTGATGTTCTTGTGACCCTTTCTTTCTAGTGACTTTTTGAGACTCCCCAGGGAGAAAGGAAGGACACGTCTCCTGGAGTTTTTCCAGACAGGGACTCTGATTCATAATGCCCACAGTGCTGAGCTAGAGGTTATCCTGACCCTTTTGTCCTCTTATTTCTTTTCTTGGGGTTCTGTTTCTTCCTCTGACAACCCTCAGAGCCACCCAGCATTGGCCTCAGTGATCCTGCTTGGTAGAGAAACCAGCCGCTGGTGGGGTGGGATCTATTGGGCTGTGCTTGGTTATTTTGGTGCGCTCTGGAAAACTGCGTCAGGGAAGAGATTTTTGTGCTCACACGCTGACTAAAAGTATCAGCAGATGTTTTATTGTCAGAAGCATATATGTGGGCTTCTAAACTTGTTTGTTTCTTCTTTTGCTTTGTGTAACAGCCTTATAGCAACTGTTTCCATTCTAAACATGGTATCAGTGAAGCTTTGTGCTTCCATGGCCCCAGAACAAAACCAAAAGTCACATTTTTGTATTCAATAAAGGATGACGCTCATATCTAGCATGATAAGAAAATATTCCTAAGAGCCATTGTACAGCTCAGGCTCTGTTTAGAGCAGGTCTCTGTTCTGTAGCCACCATGGGGCCAACAGCCACCAGGATTTTGGTCCTCAAGGCACCAGGGTCTCCTGCAAACGGGAAGCACCAGTGTGCTCCACTCCAGCCTCTGTTCCAGCCACCACCTTCTTGCTGGGAAGATGTCCTCTCTCCCTGCCATTAAGAAACATGCATAGGTAATTTGTTTTTAACCTGTTATGACTCTTAGGCAGATCCTTAGTCATTCTAACCTGGGATTTCTATCCATAATTTGAAACTAAAAGCAAAGTAGAAGTTTAAAATTGAACATAAGCCTAATTAACTAGGAAAAATAGTTTTCAGTTTTACTATGTTTTTTTTAATTGGCTTGTTTTCTAAATTTAAAATATATAAATGCTATAAAAAGAACCTTCTTGAGAAATCTACGGGAGAGAGTAATTTTTGATCAAATGTGAGCAGGATACCCACTTTTTATAATATATACCTTTTCTCTACCAGTCTCATAATTTATTAAAATGATAAAGTGTCAGATGATTGTAGCTTTTTTAGAATGTGTAGAGTATAATATTATAGCACTGTGTATGCAAAGATTATTAAATTCTTAGAAATTTCTTTTTGGGACATTAGTACTATTTCACATGCCTAACTTATATGCACTTAAGCATCCTTAAAGCTACTTAAAATTCATTCCTGATAAAGAAAGTCATTCCAAACAACCAGTCTTTTCCTAAAATAAATTCTTACTATTAACTTATTTTAAAAGAAACTCAAAATATCAAGGAATATCACATTTGTTTCTCTGAATAAGATTTCCTTATAAATAAGTCATAATGTATAAGCCAGCTATATTTGCTTGAGTAACATATGAATGTATTTAAATAAGAAACACCCATTTTTAGTAACAATACCAACAGGTAAAATCACACACACAAAATAATTTTTATAAGTTGGTGCCAAGTAAATTTTTTTTTAAGAGAGGGTTTCACTCTGCAGATGACCTGAATTTCAGTGTGCAGCTCAGGCTGGCCTCTGACCTAACAGTGATCCTCTTGCCTCAGCCTCTTAAGTGCTGGTATTACAAACATGAGCCAACTCGGCTTCTCAACTAATGTCCTTCCTGTTTGATAATGAATAAAAGTTTGATAATAAAGCTTTCTGGTATCTCCTCGGGAACTGTGTGAGTTGGGTCCTACAGTTGCAGATCAACTCCAATGGTGATTTGTGATTTGTTTTTTGTTTTTTGTTTTTTCATTTTCACAGTGCTCCAGCTAAGGCTGCAACAAAGAAGGACAAGGGAGCAACTAGTGGACCAGGGCATCATGCCACGTAAGACCACACATTGTCATTCTCTCTGGTGTCCTGGAAAAGATAGGCATACCTGTGCAGCCTCCTTCCAGTCATTGCCATTCAGTTGTTACCATCTCCATATGGGTTTGTCAGGAAAGCATGGTGTCAGCATGGTAAACCAAAGAGAACTGTTAGAATACATTTTTAAAACCAGGTGCAGCTCAAAAGACAGAGTTGAATTTTATACAAAGAATGCTTTTAAGAAACTGAGGTTCCTATTTCAAACTTTAGTATTCATCTGAGTTTTTAAATGACTAAAGTAATCACTCTAACTAGTACATCTGAGATCAGACTTGTAAGAATAACATGACAAAATTAATTCACAAACTTGATCTACTTAAACTTAATTCAAATTCATTATCTTTGATGCTGTATTATGGTCTCCCTAATTAAATGGATCTCAGGCCCAAGACTGATAAGCATTGTGTTAGTGCAATCTCTCTGGCCAAGTACATTTATTTTCTGAATATTCCTAGAGTTAATTCCTTCAAGAGAATCTTAAGAGTTAATTAGAATATTTGTCTAAACTAGTTCTTTTACCTTTAACCACACCAGATTTGGGTTTTTTTTATATTTTAAAAGGGAAAATGGCATTTTACATAGGCTGTGGGATTGTCTGTTTAGACATTAACTTTTCCAAGCATTAATTTATTCCACTCTAAAACACTAGAAATTACAAAACAACTTTATACCTCCTAGTCTTCCAAGTCATTGTTAACCCATAAATCATTTATCAGTTAATGATAAGAAATTTATTTTTTCTCAATTGTAGGTTTTTTTCCCCAATGAAACTTTTTCCTGGACTACTTACTATTCATCATCTAAATATCTTAAATCCACTCTTGTGATAGCCCAAAGCTGCTTTGGTAATCTGCCAGGTTTCTCAACCACCACATTCCTCCTCCAAACCAGTCAGTGAAGCAGCATTAGATAATGGTGCTCAAGACACCACTGCTGAGTCAGCCCTGGTATGCTTTGAGGAGCTGGCCCCAGCCAGACTGACTAAGCTGGGGGCTCCTGGGAGCCTCCGCAATGCTTCAAGGACCAGGCCTAAGGACGATGTTTTAGACAGACAGCACAGGGAAACCCAGCCCTGTGTTTCATTCGCTCACCTAACTGCATTGTTCTTATATGTGGTCTGTTACCCAGCAATGGTGAGCATGCACAAGTCATGTTTTTCAGAGATGACAGACTGAAATGTTTTTGTAAGTGCCATTTACCTCCTTCTGAGAGTCTAATTTAGTATACTGGCAGTATGTTAAAGAATCACTGAGTCTTCCATGAATTGCATTGTGGTATGATGGAAGGAACATGAACTTTTTACATTCAGAATCCTAGAGTTAAATCCCATTTTGATCCCATCTAGGTATATTACCTGAAGGACTAACTCTATGCCAGGGCTCATACCTACCTCACAGGTTTATTAGGAAGACTGACAACAATCTAACTGTGGTTGACCACAGGGCCAAGTGTATTGTGAATTCTGAATAAATAGTACATCAGATCTGCAGACACAGAGTGCAGGTGTCCCCGTGTCAAAGCTTAGCTCATCTACAAAGCAATATAGGCTTTTTCTAGTAGCCTATATGGCCACTGAGAGTTAAAACCTGTGAGGGACTCATCAGACAGGTCCCTGGACCTTGGGAGTTTGCAGTGATCTAACGTGGCATTTATATAGTCATTATGTATAACAACTCCTAAGTGTCCACTTGTTTTATTTATGAAATACCTAATGTCACTTGTTTAACATTTAGGGTTTCGAATTTTATGGCTATCTTAAAGGAGCTAGTGAATGTGCACCAATAGGATCAGCAACATGGCAGACAGATATGAAGTCCTATTTATGTTGTGGAAACAATTTGTTTTCCCCCCTCACAGCTTTGAAGAGTCCAGCTGCATTCCATGAACAGATAAAAAGCCTGGAACGAGCCAGAGTAAGTTACTTTACAATATATTCTTTCTCTGCTATATCTTAAGTACCAGTCCTCCTGACTCTGTAACAGAGAACATGCAGCATACCTCCAGCATGCCTGATGTAATAAGCAGCATGTATTCTGGGGAAGCTTGTTCTTTTTGAGCTTTTACCATCAGTAACTAGGGCTGGGAGAGATGACTTAGTCAGTAAAGTGTCTGCTGTACAAGCTGAGTTCATTCCCTAGCACCCACATTTTAAAAAGGGTTGGTTGAGACAGTATATACCTGTAATCCCAGCACTGGGTAGGCTGCAATAAGAGAACCATGGTCTAGCCAAATTGGTGAGCTTCAGGATCAATAAGAAACCCTGTTGTCAAAAAGAAAAACAAGTGGAGAGCAATTGAGGAAGATACCTGACATCAGCCTCTATCTACATACTCATCAGTTCACCAGTTTTTAGAGGCAGAATAGGCAAGAACTTCTGCTGTTTGTTAGCCCTGCAGGGGACCAGGAAAGTGGTGCAGGTCTTTGGCTGATTTTTCCCTGTGGGGTCTGTGTCACTGTTGATTTGTCCCAGGGAAAGGAGTGTGTGGCTCAATAGAGTAATACTGCTCCACTCTCCGAAACTCCACGGCGCCTTGCCTCCAGCAAGCTTCTCATCGCAGTTGGCACTTTGTGTTTTCTCTAAAAGTACCATTGTACCATTCTGCGCATTTACTCGGTCTCATTTACTTTTTTTTTTCTTTTGTGGGGAGGAGTTAACTTTTATTATGCAGTATGAAAATACGAATATTCTAAAGTTTTCTTAGTATTGCCAGAATCTAATAATGAGTTTTTAGAGTATTATAAAATGGAAGACCCATCTTAAAACCCAGTCACTTAAGAGTACAGTTCTATAAAATATGCTTCAGAATACGAATGCAAATAAAATACATTACCGTTTTTAATAATTTCATATCTAAATTACTATCTACTTTTCTCAGCTACTGATTTTAGACGTTTAAATGATTTAATCATTCAAAACTCATCTTCAAAATTTATGAGCTTTTGACTTTTCTAGTTTTTAATATAATACTTTATATAAAGTCCTTACTTTATACCAACCCTTCCAGCCCCGGAAAGATTTTGAAGGCTACAGTTAAGTCATATGTTGGATAATGATTTCTTTTAAGTACTAATTTCTAGTCTTTCAAAGACATAACAAAAAGGGTATATAATTTATTTAAATGGAGTTCCTTAGAGAAAATTTAAAACCACAATAGATCATAAATAATTTGTGGTAAGAGTTTTACTGGATTTTTTTGTGTTTGTTTGTTTAAGACTGAAAACTTTTTGAAACACAAGATTCGGAGTCGGCCGGATCGTTCAGAGCTCGTAAGGATGCACATTTTAGAAGGTGGGCTTTGCTTCTTTTTGCCTTGCTGCATTTCCTTGAGAAAAGAAGTGAGAATTCTCCCATTTCTGTTCATTCCCATTTTAATAACTTTTTGCCCCACAGGCTGACATCCTCAAATTGGATAGCAACATGAAGACTCAAAACTAAAATTTTGTGTTAGATACCTGGGGAACATTTGATACTGCAGATAACTACTTGAGGAGCTGGTTCTGCCCACAGGCTGTCTGTAGATGCCACTGCCATTCTTTTCTGAAAGGACATTTTTGGTGCAGTCGACTTATTTATAATAAGGGACATGTCATTAAGTCAGAGCACACAATAGTCATAAGTCTAATTCCTAGATTTTCAACAGCTTGGACTTCATTGATGTCTACCAGACACGATGTCCACACCCGTCATCTCCTCTTCATCACTGCTCACCTATGGTGGTCTTGACCTAACTGTTACACAGGCACCTCTGCCTGCCCCACCAAGCCCCTAGGTGATCGTTCCTCATTTCATTCCTGCAAAACATATGACTCAAGCCTGGACATTCTTCTTTCTAAAGACAGAGCCTTCTTGAAAGCCAGTCCCTTCATCAAAACTCCCAGAGTTGCATTTTCTTCCATTGTTTAACTTCTGTGACTAATTTATTGAGCAAGAGAAGGCACTTGGTCCTGTGATAGTCATGGGGGTGTTAAGCCTCGAAAAAGAATCAAATTCCAAAAGCTTCTCCAACATTTAGAGATAGTTGTGAAGTACCAAAAAAAAAAAAAAAAAAAGTCTCTTCTCTCTGGGCCTGGGCCCATGATAAAATTAGAATTAATACTAGAATTGAGTTTGATTTTTACAAGGTACTAGATTGTAGTTTACCATGCAGGATTAGCATCCTAGGTAAGACATACCCAAAAGTAAAGTTTTCAGGAAGTGATAGGTACTGTTGTTTAAGATTTTTCAGCTGCTGGCCAGAGTGCCAGACACCAGAGACCCAGCAGTGAGCAAGACGTGGATACCTGACTTCTTAGAGCATATACTGCACAGGCAGAGACAGACACAGAACAAACAGGCAGCTGTGACAAAGAAAAGGCACAAACACCATATTAGAATGCTATCTAAAGAAGTACCAAGTACCACACTTGTCTTCAAACTCCCAAGGAAGGGCTCCTGGGAATGAAGAACGTATGGCCGTGTGCCTGTCCTTGCTCCTGGGCAGGAGATGGGACATGCCTCTCTCTACTGTGGGTTGTGGTCCCAGAAGTCCCCTAAACTGAAAAGCTTATCAGAACTGCAGTGATGATAGGATAGAGCAGCTACCAGCTCTCAGGGATGAGTGACTGCAAAGCTGAGAGCCCTCTGGTAAGTAATATGGCACATGGCTTCTCTAGGTCAAAACTATCTTGACCAAGAGGGACAGTGTGTGTGTGGTAACAGTGCCGTCTGTCTCCACGCACCTTCTAACTACAGCAGGCTTCATTAACACTATTCAAATCAAAGGAAACACATCCACCCAAACTTCCTTTTATTTAAAAGGGGGAGGAGGAAAAGAGGCCCGGGGTTCAGCGGTTAAGAGCACGCACTGCTCTTGCAGAGAACCAAAGTTTAGTTTCCAGCACCCTCTTCTGAACTCTGCAGGCACTATACAGTGCATGCACAAACTCACAGACATATAACCAAACTCACATGCATGCATGCACACACAGACATATACAGAATTTTAAAATCTCTAAAGAAAAAAAGTCCAACTAACACTTAAGAATCTAAGAGTACATATGAAAAAAACACGTTCTATCTTTAGGACATACATTCTCATTGGCAGTTGGAGAATGAGAAAGAGAATATCATCTTTAATTTTTCAAATATCTTAAAACTGCCTCCAACTATATTTTAACATTAACCTAAGTTTCTGAAGTTAATAGCTTAAATCAAGGCTTGGCTTCATAGAGTTGAGGAAATAAGACAACAAACAAAAGCACACCAGTGTTCCAGGCTCCGCTTACTACTTTGGGAATATTTTTCTTACAATGTGCTCCTACTGTCATTTCAGTGGTTAATGGGAAAAGGGAGAAAAACAGAAGGCCTTCCAACTTTGATCAGAAACATTGAAAAATAGACCTGAATGGCTGGCCTCTTCTGAGCCTGCTCACCTATCATGTTCTCACACAGTTAGATGTTCTTTATCTTGTAAGAATTTAGAATCAGTTCAGAATCTGGGGTTGACAACATAGCACTTTTTTTTTTAATACAAGCATAAATATTACTCAGGACAATGGGAAGAGGGTGTTAACGAATTATCAGAAGCACCAGGACTTATAGAATCAAACAGGTGTGACAGATTTATAATATCTTCATATCTATTGTAGCATCTTCATCATCTGTACATAATTAGATCTTCGTAATAGATATAAGATTATGTTCAGAAATTAGCTCAAATTCTTAATTACAGTGGCTGACCCTGAGGTATGCAGAGATCAATCCACAAATAGGAATCATAGCTCTTCCCACTGAAGAAAATAAAGAAGTTTCTACCCTAAGATGTGTTGCCTCCCTTTCTAGTAAAGCCAGATCTAGAACTATAGACTTGGAGAGCCCTGGACCACATGTGTTTTCCTCATGATGTGTCTCTGAAATACCTAATAAATGTGAATCTGACCCTCCTACCATAGGTGGACAGTAGTAGTTCCCATTTCCAGCTTCGGTTCAAGTTAATTCAAGTCTGTAGGCATCCATGTTGTATAGACAGGCAGAGCATTCTTAGCAGTCATTTTCTCCTTCCACAAAGATGTTGAAAACACATAACCATTTGAACTAGTTTTAGTTCCGTTAGCTGACCCAAAATAGAAATAGTACTCTAGGTAAGAGTTAAAACTGTACTTTCTCTTTTAGAAACATTTGCAGAGCCCTCCCTGCAGGCTACTCAGATGAAGTTGAAAAGAGCTCGCCTGGCTGACGATCTGAACGAGAAGATTGCTCAAAGGCCTGGCCCTATGGAGCTGGTGGAGAAGAACATCCTTCCTGTAGACTCCAGTGTCAAGGAAGCCATCATAGGCAAGAGTGACCGTTCCGTCTTCTAGGAGAAAGGCAAACATGGGAGTCTTAGATAAAACAGATTTCATTAAAATGCCACCATCAATCAAGGGTATTATTTTGTGGGTTAATTAGACATAGATGAACACCAGTGATTCCTGTTGCTATTATTTTGTTTCATGCTAGAAAATAGCCTCTGCTGCCAGTCAGCCTGGATTTCTGTTCTGTGTTGGAAGTCTAAGTCTTACTTCTGATGTCATTATCACATTTTCTAACTTAAATTACTTCATTGTACCATTTAGTTTCTGCTGTCTAATATTTTGAACTTTTTATCATTTCTGAACTTAGAAAAGATAACTAACTTGTCCAAAATTAAGATAACTAGCCCATGAATTGATTATTTAAGAACAGTATTATCTGTCTACTTTGTCCTGATATGGACTTAGTTACTGCTATTTATCTTTGTTCTTGGTCCTAGAGCTTGAATCTAAGCCTGAGCATGCTCAGCATGCACTCTACCACCACATTTCACCCAGGTGTCTGTCTCTGTTGCTCTTTTGGTTTCTGTTGTAATCTTTGTCTAGAAAAAAGTCAGTAATGATTCTCATTCAGCAAGCAGTTTTTTAAGTTAATTATCCTATCTTAAAAATTAGTGCAGTTCACATCCTCCTGGGGACTTGTTATTTTGAATTAGTATGAGTTTAAAGCTTAGGCTATTTGTAGTCACAGATTCTAAGGTATACAGTCAACTCTGATTCCAGACATTTGGGGAGAAAGGCCCCCAAATAAGGTGTGAATACATTTGCTCTCTTCCCCAAAATGGAAAGTTACCCCAGACACCAGTAACAGCCCCGCTTTCCCACTACTTCCTGTGTTTTAACTTGCGGGTTCCAGCCCAGAGTCTAAATGAGGCCCACACATCTCCTGTCTACTCTGTTGAAGGGTCCTCCTCCTTCCATTTCTATCCTATGTGTTGACAAAACAGGCTTATTTGCCCCACATTTAGGATTGCCCAATGGCATTGGCATTCTCAAGCATTGTTAATGTTCCTTCAGGACTGAGGGTATAGTTCGGTGGTAGAGCTCTTAGCAAGCATATGCAAAGCCCTGGCTTCCATCACCAGCCGGAAAATCAGCAACAACAAAGCGCTCCTGTCTCCCGTCCTTCCTACAGCTGGTAGTTTGTTCCAAAGGCTTTTAAAATCACAGATAGTGTGGACTTCCTCCTGGAAGTACACTGCATTCCCTTTTTTCTTTTTCCTTTAACCAGCTTCTTATATTCTTAGTGGAAACTGTTTCTCCTTTTTTGCATTATGCT
The DNA here is from genome assembly GCA_035773235.1 of Eospalax fontanierii. Lineage (NCBI taxonomy): Eukaryota > Metazoa > Chordata > Mammalia > Rodentia > Spalacidae > Eospalax > Eospalax fontanierii. The sequence continues at coordinate 40,698,367 of CM069546.1, forward strand.
TGTTTCTCCTTTTTTGCATTACACTTGGTATTCCAAGGCCACCTGAGTTAACAGTGGTTCTCTCTGCAGGCGTGGGGAAGGAAGACTATCCCCACACTCAGGGCGATTTCTCATTTGATGAAGATAGCAGTGATGCTTTGTCTCCGGACCAGCCGGCAAGCCAGGAGTCTCAGGGGTCAGCTGCGTCCCCCAGTGAGCCAAAAGTCAGCGAATCGCCATCTCCTGTGACTGCAAACACTCCGGCCCAGGTAAGACCTTCCTGATATAGAGCCCTAAATAGAGATGTGCTCTGTTTCTGTGTAGACTGTATTAGGACTATACATTTTCACCAGAAGAAAAGTCTTAAAATACTGAAAAATAGAATAGACTTTTTACCTCTGATCTGAACACTGTGAAAACTTCTCAATTGATTCTTACCTAAAATTTCTGACCTACAGGCATGTTATTTAGTTTTGTTTGTGTTTTTTAGAATCTTAATATTTTTTGCAAATTGTCACATAAATAGTAAATTCTATTTTTTCTACTATCTGAGTCATTTTAAATATAGCATTCAGTGAGGTCAAATACATTCACATGATCTTCATGGCCTTTCACCCTGCAAAACTGAAATTCTATGCCTTCACACAATTCCTCCTTTTCCTATCTGCCCAGCTACCGGAAACCCTCGATACGCATTGTCTCCATGAATTTGACTAAGTATCTCATAAACATGGAATCAGACAGTGTCTCTTTTGTGACTGGCTTATTTCACTTAGCATAACGTCCAACTATGTTATGGCCTGTGACAAATGAATCTCCACCTTCTTAAGACTGAATAGTATTCCGTTGTGTGTGGCTTTTTGTTTCTCTGTTCATCCTTTAAGGTCCCTGTTTTCGTCCAGGAGGTTCATAGTCTTATGTTTCTATATGTAATCCATTTTACATAATCTTAGGTAAAGGGTTGGCTTCCGGCTTCTGTGTGTGGATGGTGTTGCCCACTCCATTTGGTGAAGAGAATGCTCTTTCTTCATTAACTAACACATAGTTACAGATCACCTGCACATGAGGGTGAACCGCTGAGCTTCTGTTCTGCGTGTCTGCTTGGATGCTGGCGCTGTAGTTTTTCCTGTCCAGAACTGTTTCAGCTACTCAGAGTTTCTTGAGATTTCATATGAATTTTAGTATTTACTTTCTGTTTTTGTATTAGTTTTATTAAACTCATATTTTGTTTATTTACAAACATTTGGCTATTTTGAATAATGGTGCTACGAACATGTGTGGATAACTTTTGTGGACCTGTATCTTTATTTGTCTTGATACTCTACTAGAAGTATAATTGTTAGGCCATGTAGTAATTTTGCATATAACTTGCCTTTAGTCCTTAACGTTCAAAAAAGATGTGTCTAGCCAGAAAGCACACGCCCCTTTAATCCCAGCACTCAGAAGACTGAGGCAGAAGAATTATGAGTTCTAAGTCAGCCCGGACCAGATGAACAGACCCTTTCTAAGTAAGACGCCATTGTCTTCTCACATGCTTGCAGCGTACTTCACTGGATTCCTCATCCAATTATTTCTTTAGAAGAATTGCCCAATACTGGTGTGAGCTTTTAGACCAAAATCAAGCACTTACCTGCCTTTCAGGAAGATAATATAGATTTCCAAAATCACTGTCTTCACCCCAAATAGCATTACTTTAAGTTTTGGTAATTTCATTGTTTAGTATTTGGGTTTTTGTGGTGCTGGGGCTCAAACCAAGGGCCTTGCACATGCATGATAGGCAAGCACTGCCACCTAGATATGCCCCTAACTCTCAAAATTTGAATGTGTTAATGCCTTTTTATTATTGATGAGAGTAAATTTGTTTAGTAGGTATTTATTGAGCACATATTATCTGTCATTTTTTACTAGGAACTCAATCTAGAACATTCAGAGGATCTAATGAATGCTGGTAGTAATTAATCAGAAATTTGTATTTCTTGTATTTTCATGGGTGTTTATATTTCTGTTGGTTTGATAGTGCTACAGATCATTTATTGTGTTTGATGTCTTGGTGACTTTTTTTTCTTTTCTTTTTTGACATGGTCTCTCTGTAGTCCCATCTGGCCTAGAAGTAGGTACACCAGGCTGGCCTCTCTCACAGAGATCTATCTGCCTGCCTCTGTCTCTGAGTGCTGGAATTAAAGGCATGCACCACCAAACCTGGGTTGGTGACTTTTTTTTAGAGGAGGTTGGAGTTGAGATAGGGTCTCATGTAACCCAGGCTGGCTTCATGCTCACTGTATAGCCCAGGCTGATCCTTGTGCCTCTACCTCCAGAGTCCCAAAATTACAGGTATACACCACCATATCTAGATTCTTCATAGTGAAATTTAGTAGCATTTGATTATTTTAAAGTCAGAATTAATGAACTACTTATTGAGAGTGAATCAAGCACAGCAAAAAATTTATAAAGTAAAATACAAATTCTTGTTAAGCCCGCATCATTGAATTTTTTTAGTTAGGAAGGAATTTAACAAGTATATGCTTAAACTCTTGATATAAGGGCAGCCTGAGTTCTCAGAAATCTGGAAACTTAAGAAACTAAAAATGCGTATTTTCTTGTCACTTTGTTTTACTAGTGAACATATTTTGTTAGGAATTACATCCTGAAGCATAATTTTTTTGTTACATTCATCATTGTATTTCAGAACACAGAATTTGCTTGTTTGCTGTCTCCAGCAAAAAATGTAAAAGAGAGGAACTTTGACTTCTAGGGGACAAAACCTTTTATAGAGTGAGTGAGTGAGTGTGTGTGTGTGTGTGTGTGTGTGTGTGTGTTCATCTAACACAACGCCTGTGTCAGAATGGTGTTCAGTAAATGCTGAATTACTTAAGCATTGTAAGTGCAAACTGGTGGACTCTAAAATGTGTAGAAGTTTCTGTTCTCCTATTTTAAAGTGGAGATGTGATTTCTTCAGAAATGGCATATGTGGTAATAGTTCAGCGCTTCCTGTCCAGGGTCCCAGGAAAGAGTGATGGTGAGCCCTCCATTGCTGGAACATGGTCCAAAAGAAGGGCAAGGGTCAGGGAGCAGCCTGTGGCAAGGTGTGAGAGGGTGAAGGGGAAGGAGGCCTTCCCTGCTGTGCTCCTAGATACTTGCTGCACCCTGGTGTGAGCCTTAAAAACAGGGCTAAAAAGAATGTCAAGTATGTAAGTAAATAAACTTTTTAAAGTTTTACTTACCCGTTTGGGTCAGTTGTTTTCTGCTTCTGTGAGTAGGTCAAGATGTGTGACTATTCACAGGGCTTTAGGAACAGAACTGTCACTTCAGCCAGCTTCGTTAATGGTCTCGTGGCAGTTGCAGTTAACATTCATTATATTCTTGACTGTATTTCTAATCATGTAGAGGAGAAGCCTGAGGTGTCTGTTGAGAGTATTTCTAAGAGTTTGAACTGAGAAGAGAAGAAAGAGCCAGGGTGGTACTCCCCCATGGGCTAGGATCCAAGACTGAGTAAGAAGGGAGAAAGGAGGAAGCCAGCTGAACCCCAGCACTCATCTGGATGCTGCCTGACCCTGTCCCCACCCTGAAAGATGTAAGTGAGCAGCCTCCTGCTGCTGTGGCTTCCTGCTGCCCTGGCTTCCCTACCACAATGGGCTGGACCTCAAGACTGTGAGCCAAAGTATACCCTTCCTCCTGGCGGGTATTTGATCACAACAACAAAAGTGACAAATGCAGGCAGTGGTTCTGCCTTCACAGAATATCACTTTCCATTTCTCCCCATGTCTCTATTGGGGTGTTTTTTTTTTTTTTCACTTTATTCATGATATTTAGTCTCTAAGTTTATATGAGAAACTTTAACCAGAGGAAGTCCCACCCAGTGGACTGACATTCTAGAACCCTTTGAAGGAAAATAGGAATGGCAGTATTTCTCAAAGAATAAATATGGGCTGCTTATTGCCAGAGCAGGACATGCTAAGCCTCGGCTTGTTCCTGAACTGAGTGAGGCACCGGTCTTTAGAATACCATTAGTGTTGCTGTAGGGCCAGTTCTGCTTGCTCCATGAAGACCATGAGAGCTCCGTACTTTACCCATCAACTAGGCAAATGGCAAAAGAACCACTTTGGAGAATGTAGACAATCCCTCTAGAGAGTAGAGAAAAGCCCCAAGAGTCAGGGGTAGCCCCATTTAGCCTACCTCTCAGATGATTTCCAACCTGTGTGCATTCAGAGCTCAGTAAATGATATGTCTTTCATAAAAGTCCCTGTGTTCAATGTTCTAGCATTCATAAGTCTGATGGGTCTTACACTTTATTCATGTAATCAGCAGGACCCTAAAACTGTGCCACCTTGATGTTAAAGAAAAGCAAATCTTAAGTAGGATTATGATTAACATTGTAAGCCTTCTGTTCTGTTTTCATTTTTAATTTTTAATGATATATTTTTTAATTATGTGTATATATGTCTGTATGCATGTGAACTTGTGCATATGTGAATGCAGTTGCCCATGGAGGCCAGAAGAGGGCACTGGAACCCTGGAGCCACCTGATGTGGGTGCTGAGAACCAAACTCAGGTCTTCTCTAAGAGCAATATGTACATTTAACCACTGAGCTATCTTTCTAGCCCCACATTTTCACTTTTAAATTAACCACAAGAGGCAAACCTTGTGATGTCTGTGAAGTGTCTGGGATTTTTTTCATCATTTGTATTAGCAGTTTTTATTTTGGCAATTTTTTAATATTTATTTTTATCTTATGTGTGTAAGTGTATTTATTGCCTGCATGCCTGTAAGTGTATCTGTGTCATTCAGTACCTGTGGAGGGAATCAGATCCCCTGGAACTGGAGTTAGTACAGTTGTTAGCCACCTTGTGGATGCTGGGAATTGAACCCCTGTCCTCTGCAAGAGCAGCCAGTACTTAACCACTGAGCCATCTCTCCAGCCCCTATTTTCACAATTTTGAACTTACTGTATTTTTCCAGGTTTTTAAATTTCCTTTACTAGTTACTTTTAAATATATATATAATGATGACCATGAATAAATACATTAATGTTTACTTAACTGTGATTATCCTATACCTCTCTGGGGGAAGGCCCTTCACACATTGCTCCTCACTAGACATCAAGCTCTGAGACATCAGGCTAGCCACTCATTTTATCACTGCGGCCTTAGACAGAGCACACAAGCCAACACACAGAAGATATCTAGTGATGGAATGAATGAGACACCATAAGAGATTGTTATTGTATGAATCTAAAAATATCCCCCAAACTCTTTTTTGTTCAAGGCTGCCAACTGTGGGCTTGAGAGGTGAGTGACTCGTGAGGGCACTGGCTTCACTGATGGATTCATCAGTCGGGAGTTCATGGCTGAGCAGGCTGTTAGGGGGTGGGGCCAGTGGGAGGAAGCAAGTCTTTCCCAGCACTGATCCTCTCCCCGTCCCCTCTTACCGGCCAGCATGTGTTTTCTTCTGCCAAGCCCTTCTGTCATAAGGTTTCTGCCTTGCCACTGGCTTAAAAGCAGTAGAGTCATTGAAACCACGAGTCACATCCTTCTGTGCATTGTTCTCAACTGTTTTGTCACAGCAATAACAACAGAAAACTAACTCCACCATCTGAGCAATGGCCCTTTTCTGCTTTAGAATTCTTATTTCACCCCTCACAGTATAAAAAAATAAAGAAATCCTGTCTGAAATGTGTATTTATTTGCAGTCTGTACAAGACTGAACCTGTTGATCCTTGAACTTGGCCTTTTTATTCTGATCAAAGTACAGCTAGAAGGGAAACTACAAAACGTATTAATAGAATACAAATCACAAATTTGAACTCAATTTGTTTTATGCTTGGGCAATTCATGAACAGTAGAGAACTACAGAAAATCAAGAGCAGCTACACGTGGGTTACCAGGTTCTTTTGTTACCACAGGAGTGGTTTCACTGGTCCTGTTCATCTAAAGACTTTTCTCTCAGTAATTTCTTGAGCTCTTTAATTCATCCTTTATTATAAATGCCCTGGTAAGCATGATTTGATAGGACTTCCATGAATTGTCCAAGCCTGGTAGCTTTAGATATATAATCTTCTGCCCCTTCCTGTCTCTCTCTTGCTTCCCAGCTTCCACGAGGTAGCAAGACACTTTATCTGCACATGTCCACAAGAATGTACTTCTGACACAAACTGAAACCTCTGAGACCATGAGCTAAAGTGAGCTTTTCCCTTAACTAAGCTGACTGTCTCAGGCAATTTGTCATAACAAAAGAAAGTTAATTAATACAAATATGTGGATAAGCAGTATTATTGCAACTTTTGTTTATAACTCCATTTTGTATGAAATTTAAAAGAAACATTTACTTTAAAATTAAAAATCTATGTTAATGACTACATGATTTATAATAATTTGAGATACTAGTAGCACAGAGGAGATCTGGGTGTGTAAACACACCCCTGTATCTCAGTGCCAGGGAAGTCAAGGCAGGATTGGTGCACTCAGGTCTGCCTGGCCAATGAGAGCATCAAATGACATTTCTGTATGTGACTGACATTGTAATTAAGGAAGAGTGCCATAACTCTATGGTGTTGTGGGTAAGTCCTATAATAACCATGAAGACAATATAGAATAGATACTATAATAGAGATATATTATAGAGATTATAATAGAGAATTTATGTAAAAGGAAAGAAGGGAATCAAAACCTGTCACTACAAAGACATAAATGGAAAAGACATTTGGAGGTCATTGTCGAGGCATCAATGCCACCTAAAGTATTTCCCAGACTCAGTACCAGCCCTATCAAAATTCTAATGGTAATTTTACACAACCCCTTAAGAGACCCTGAAAACTAAAACAATCTTGAATATTAAAAGAATGCACTATTGACAGCCTCTTTCTGGGTTTTTTAATTAATTAAATTTGCTCTTTGACAGTTTCATGTATGCCTATGATACATTGATTTTAAAACTTACTGTAAAGTCATAGTAATCAAAATAGTATGGTACTGGCATAAACAGACACCTGTAAGACCAGTGGAGTCTATCAGAGAGCCCAGACATAAGGTCTCACATACACAGTAAAGGTGTTTTGTTGTTTTTTGTTTTTTTGACAAGATATCAAAGCCACCCAGTCTAGGAAATACAGTGTTAACTAAGGCAACCACATATCCACATTCCAAAAAAATTAGGTTCTATTTTTATCCAATACCTTACACAAAAATGAACTCAAAGTGAAAAAGACCTACATATAAATGGTAAAAAAATAAATAAAAGGGTACTATAAAACCCTTAGGAGAAAACATAAAGAAACCTTCACATGAATATGAAACCCAGGCAATAAAAGTAAAGGTAGTTAGATCTCTACCTTTAAAAAGGTTTGGGCAAAGGATATTATCAACAGAATGAAAAGCCAACACACAAAAAAGTAAAATAACAAGAAATAAAACCAACCCACAGAATGACATATTTGAAAATCACATTTGAAAAAGGATTATCGCTAGTATACATAAAGAATTTCTACAACTAAACAACAATAAAACACTGTTCAGCAGTAAGTAGAGAGACTAGAGATAGCTTGTTGGTTAAGAGCACTGACTGTTCTTGCAGAGGACCAGGGTCTAGTTCCCAGCACCCACATGGCATCTAACAACCATCTATAACTTCAGTTCCAGAGGATCCAAAACCCTTTTCTGGCCTCTGTGGTAATTGCATGACATGGGTGCACTTATATACATGCAGGCAAAACAGTCATACACATAAAAATAAAAATTTTTAAAGTAATAAGTAAAAGATTTGAGTGACATTTCTCCAACAAAGAGAGAAGAGTGGCCAATAATCACATGAAGACATCTAGCATGTCATAACTGTGTCAAATAAACAATGAAAAATATATGACATCATAACATGTAACATAACAAGTGATTAAGGAAATGCAAATCAAAACCTCAAGGTAGTACCCCATGCGCATAATTATTGCAACAAACAAAAGTAGAAAATACCAAGCTATGGCAAGTGTATGGAAAAACTGTAATCCTTGTACACTGTTAGTAGCCACTGCAGAAAATGGTGTCTTCAAAATACAATTTTCAAGCCTGGCATAGCAGCACATGTCTTTAATCCCAGGACTAGCAAGGCAAAGGGAAGTGGATTTCTGTGAGATCGAGGCCAGCCGGGTCTATGTGGTGAGTTCCAGGCTAGCTGAGGCTACAGGGAGACCCTGACTCAAAAATAAAGCAAAGCAAAACAATAGAATTTGCCATGATATAGCAGTTTACTTCTGGGTATATTCCCCAAAAAAATTGAAAGCAAGAAGTTAGGTGTGGTGCTACACAGCTATAATCTCAGTATTTGGCAAGCTGTTACAGAATTGTTCAAGTTCAAGGCCAGCCTGGGCCATTTAACCCTGTCTCAAAACAACAGCAACAACAAAAAGTTAAAACAAAGAATTAGAATTTTTGTTCTATGTACTATAATGTGTGCCCCAGTTCAGAAGAGCAGCCTTCTTTTGTGCTAATATGAAAGCCCTACTACCAACAGCAGCTGAATGCAGAAACAAAATGTGCCTCGCACAGAGGGATAGTCAGCCTTGAAGAGGAGGAGGATTCTGCCCTGTGCTACAGCAGAGATAAACCTTGAACATTACACTAAATGAATGAACTAGTCAACAAGGGGATAAATGGTGTGATGTTCCACTAACATGAACATTAAGGTCATTGAAACCATAGCAAGTAGAGCAGTAGTTAGTTGCTGGGAGAGGAGAATGGGGGAGTAGTGTTACATTTGGGATCATCAAAATCTAGAGATGACAGGCTGGCTGCAGAACATAAATGTGCTTTGTACTTAAAGATGGTCCAAACCAGGGCTTGAGAGAGGGCCCTGTAGTTAAGAGCACTGACTGCTCCTGCAGAGGACCGAGCTTCTGTTAGCACCCATGTGGTGTCTAACCACCATCTGCAACTCCCCGTCTTCTAACTGCAGGCATTGTAGTGCACTTACATAAATGCAGGCAATCCTTCATACACATAAATCAAAAAATTAAAATATTGTCAACACAGTAAATTGAATTTTATTTCTATTCATTTTAAGCATGTATGTGCATGTGTGTCTGTGTGGAGGTATGTGCTTGAGTTCGAGTGCCCAAGGGGTGAGCAGCATGGTGCTGGACTTACAGGCAGTTGGGACCACCCAGTATGGGTGCTGGGAATCAATTTCATGTCCTCTGCAAGAGCATGACACACTCTTAGTGACTGAGTCATGTGTCTAGCCCAAAATTTTATGTTTATTTTCCGACAATGAAAAAGATGTTTTTAAAGCAGCACTCTGTGCAGAGGAACGGTAGGTGTGGTGGCATTTAAACGAGACCCTAGCTAAATGTCCACTAGATCTTACGCCGGTGCTGTTCTGTATTTCCAGTGTTCTGCTACTGGATCTAAAGCTGAAGTGCTTATTGTATAAGGTTATCGGTGTTAAAGAGAAATGAGGGAGAGATTCCTGAAATAGGCCAATAAACACTACTTCCTTCTAAAAAAAAAAAAAGAAGTGTTTAAATATACATATTACAGGAACAAGCGTTAAGTTCTAGGTGACATTTTAACAAAGTAGAATTTTACATAAAATATCCATTTAACATACAACACATGTTTTTGGTTTATATTCAGTTTGTTAATTGTTTATCTTATTTGTGTGAGAATTCAAATACAGAACCAGTATTTTAAAAATAATTGCAGTTTGAATTTCTTATTTGCAAATTGCCATCCTAAGCAAGAACTCTTAACTGCACCCTAAATTTAAATCATACTTATTATAGATTGAAAAGCTACAATATAAGAAAGTTTGTTTTTAAATAGTTTCTACCCCTCAAGATTGTGTAAAGGAATTCTGATTAAAATAAGCGCTATCGCAGAACAGCACTTGCGCCTTGATGTGCAGGCCCTGCATCATGAGGGAACTAATCCTCTTAGACCTTTGCTCTGACTTTGGTATTCTCTGTGATGACAAAACTTCCTTGTAGCAATTTCTGGTAAAAGAAAAGTCACTTTTAAAAGTCGCTTTTGACTTATTTTAAAAGTATCCAGCACTGAATGTTTTCTGACATTTTCTTTTGTGTGATGTCTACATGTTAGTATGTACATGTATGTAGAGACCAGAAGTTGATATTGGATGTCTTCCTCAATCAATTTCTACTTTGTTTTGGGGGAGTCTCTCAGTGAAACCTGGGGCTCCATGATTTGACTAGGCTGACAGGCTAGTCTAGGAATGTGCCTGTCTCTGCCTCCCACGTGCTGAGATTATAGGTACATGTTGTTATGCCTGACTATTTACAAGGATGTTAGGGATCCAGACTTCAGGTCTTCATGTTTACATGACAAGCACTTTAACCACTGAGCCATCTGTTTCTTCTTTAGGGAAATAATTCTGAATCATTTTAAAATTAAATCTTTATAAAATGAAATCAGGTCTTGTTAGCAACTTGAACATTTACCCAATATTCTAAGGTAGTAACGTATTGCTCAATTGACTGTAGAACAGAGTAAGTGTCCTTATTAACCTGTTTTCATGGCCTTTAAAGATAATATTGTCATTTCAGAATTGTTGGTATTTAGGCTCCCTTGATAAATCTACCCAGACACGATCTAAGTAGCATTTGAGCATCTATATTCTGGGTTGGGTCCTTCTTGAGACATACTAAGGGATGTTTAGGCGTGTCTCTCTATTCGGTCAAGTGTGTCTTCCGTTAGGTATAGTTAGCAATCCCTGTATTTCAGCTGATCTGCTCCTGTGGTTTCCTCATGAGGAGTCACATTGAAACATAAAAAGAGCAAGTTCGCAGAGAGCATCGGTCAGTTAGAAATGCAGGCTAGACACTCTCACAAGCCTGGTCCTGGACATCATGCTTCTGGATGGCCCTTCATGTCATTAACACTTTGCTCGCTCTCAAATTCATCTTCACTGTCTGGGAAAATAACACCTCACCAGGTTAGAATGTATTTAAGGAAATAAATACATAATTCAAAATGTAAACATTGTATTCTACTCCATATATGAATTATATAATGGCCAAAGAACATTTCTCCTCTGAGATAAATACCATCATTCTCCCAAAAATATGTAAGGTAACAGGAAAAATAACATAAAGCCATATCCCATAAAGATGGGTCAGCCCAGCTGCCATCTTTCATTTGATGCATGAAACTTGACTAATCACAGGTCTGTCAGGAGCCAGGTATCTGGCTAGGGCTGTTGGAACAAAAATCTGGAATGCAGTGGTCTATCTCACGAATGAGTCCTTAGCCTAATCTCTGATTGTAAAGATGGCTGTCCTCAGTTTCCTTCAAAGTCTCTCATATTGCCAGTCCTTACTGATAGTCACTTAGAAGCTGAAATCAGCAGCAAGACCTGACCTGGACTTGTACCATCATACAGGCCCAGCCAGGCTTGGGAATGTGACTTGGCTGAGGGAAACCAAGAGTGTCATTCATCAGTTAAACAACGTTTGCTAACTGTACACACCAACCTTCATATTTCTTGCTATAATAACCCTCTGCATCTTCAGGTCATTTATTTTAAGGAGGGAAAATACAGTTTGCTATTTTAAAACTCAAATACTTCAACAAGAGAACCAACTTTGATTGTCGGTGTAATGAATGTCAGAGTTGTTCAAGGAAGTAAAAAAAACGAAGACAACCTTCCTTGAGATAAAGCTGGTAGCAAGGAAATCAAAGTGAGGACAACATTCAGCTGATTTATTATAACAGTGAAGTTCCTAGTCCGTAGTGAAACTTGATAAAACCTAGCAAAGCCTTCTGTAGCTTCTCCTGTTCATCTCTGGGTCCATAGTGAGACTCAAGAGCTGGTGGTCTGCGCCTGGACGGTCAATTTTAAAGAGACTACTTCAGTATCATGGGAACTTATTCTTTGGCTCTTCTGTTGCAAGGCGCAAAGGAATGTGATCAGTGAGTATCACGTTTTAGAGACAAGAGAATGAAGCCTGGGGTTAGCATGGGCCTCCATTGAGATGCTGCAGCCCTAGAAAAGGGAGTGTGGTAGAGGGTCCAATGTGCTCTGAAGCAAAAGCCTGACCCCACATGGGAATTAGCCAGGGTTAATGTGACCCGTCTAACAAGAAAGTGTTAGAAATGCTGTGTATTGTTTTGAGTGTTTTATGAGTCTTAGACATTTTTTCTGCCCCCGCCTCCAAAAAGTGGTTTTAACCATATTTCTGAGGTGGGGGGATACTGCAATTTAGTTCCAACCTTGATTAGTTTCAGCTGCCCATTGCTACAGAGGCAAATGTTAAATAATTGGCTCCACTAAGATAAAGCAAGTTATTCCACCACCATCTAGATGTCTTTCACAATAGTATATTTCTCCTTTGTTTATTTTCTGGTAGGCTTTTTGTTGAGGTCATTCCCTTATAATTCCACTTCTTGCAGTCAATGAACTCACAGACTTGTTTCTTTCTGCCTTTTTTATCAGTTTACCTCAGTGTCCCCAGCAGTTCCTGAATTCTTGAAAACTCCACCTGCGGACCAGCCTCCCACAAGGTCCACAGCTCCTGTCCTCCCCACGAACACTGTGTCCTCAGCGAAGTCTGGCCCAGCACTGGTGAAGGTAGGTACCAGGGCACAGAACTGCACGGCTCTACTCGGCAGCTCTCTCTGAAGCCTGAGTAGAAGATAAGCGTGCACCTGACACCCCGTCTTCCTTTTATGAGTAGAAGATAGGCATGCACCTGACACCCCATCTGCCCACAGCCTTGAACACTAAACTTTGGAGTGCTTGCTGGATGAGGTGTCCTCACAGTAAGAGAAAAACGACACAGATCTGGGCTTGTATGAAAGCGCTGGGCTGTGCGGCAAGGCTTTGGGACTTCTATCAGCAGTTTCCAGTTCTGCTGCTGCCCAGACCCTGAGCTGAGCTTAGTCAGATGCACTTGCTTCAGTACAGCACTGGAGGTACATGGGCCTCACAAACAGATGTCTCAATAGCAACAGAGCTTTGACCTTTATCACAAGGTCAAGCTCACTGGTATTCTAGATATAGTACATGACAGATTAAAGGTTTTAGAACAGCAAATATGTTTTTTGATTTAGTCATTTTGACCAGAAGCAGCTTAGTTTGTTCTCAGGTAAGCCTCAGATTCATGATGCTGTTCCCTGAAGTTTTCTTGGTTGAAATAATTTAGTTAGCAAGATACATTTAAAGTTCTTAAAATATTATTTCGAGCTGGGTGTGGTGGCACATTAGTTTAGGTGGATCTCTGTGAGAGTGAAGCTAGCCTGGTCTACGTAGTGAGTACCAGGCCAGCTGGGGCTAGAGGGAGACTCTGTCTCAAAAAGACAAAAAAAAAAAAAAAAAAAATGCTGTTTCAAATTTGTCAATAAAGTGATGGGAAACATAAACTAAAGAATAGTCCATTTCATAGGTGGCTTTTGCCAAAACTAGCAGATTACCTGTCTCAAACCTTTAGAACTAAAGGAGAACATTAGAGTTAGCTTGCCTCTTACCACCATGCAGAGGAGACTGACCCCCCCCCCCCAAAAGGAGCTAAGAAGTGGCATGGTGGGCCTGGAGAGGTGGCTCAGCAGTTAAGAACACTGACTGCTCTTGCAGAGGACCCAGGTTCAATTTTCCAGCACCCACATGGCAGCTAACAACCATCTGTAACTCCAATTCCAGGGGATCCAATGCCTTCTTCTGACCTCCGTGGGCATTACATGACATAGGTGCACTTACCTATGTGAGGCAATACATTTATACACATAAAATAAAAATATATAAATTTAAGTGGCCCAGTCTCCCAAATTCCATCCCAGCCCTTTCCTGCCCTGAAGCCCACAGTGCCTTTCAGATGAACATGCTCTTCGACATCTGTCCACCAAGGCTGTCCTTATCAGTGAGACCCAGGTCTCCAGCTTCAGGACATTTATCATCAGCATATTTCACTATTTTGCCTTGCTTAGCATTAGAACCAGGAATTCCACAGAGTGCAAATGACAGTTGTGCCAGTGAGGTCACCTCTGACCTCCCCTTGCAGCACCTCCTTCCCCACATCTCCCAGTCGCACACAGAGGACCAGGTGTGAGCCCGTCTGTCTGCTGGCACTGAAAGCTGGCAGTCTCCTTGCCCATGCTCTGCTTCACTGCTGTCTTTAGCGAGGGCTTTCGCCAAGAGGAAGAAGTGCTGTTGAAGAACACGAGGTTCCAGGTCTGAGCAGGGCATCCGGACTGTGCCAACAGAGGAAAGCGCAGTTCCGTGTTGGGAAGCTGACTGTAGCTCTCTGCTTCTCTCTCAGGAAAATGGGTTCCCACCCTCACTGAAAGAACAGGTGTGCTGTTAGGTAATAGATTTGGTCTGAGGAATCCTGGCTGTTGTGTTTATATATCACACCCCCAGAGTTAGGGCTGGCTTGGTTGCTTTAGCAATCCATATCAATTATATTCAAACCCCAATTTGCATATAAATTATCCCAGGTACCATTCACTCTTATGATCAGTTTGAAAAGACGAATTATTGGTAGTGAAGTAAGCAGATGATTAATACTGTGAGGTTGTGGGGCAGCCCTAAAAGGGCAGAATGTGTTCTGTCAACAAGACATGCCTCAAGAGCCTCATCATTAAAGGTCTTTCTGATAATTGTTATCATTCCTGTATGGATACTACTGTGTGTCGGGCACTGTTCTGAGTACTAGGAGATGAAGCGTCCAGCAAAACATCACAAATCCACACCTCTCCAGTAAACAGTGCCACACATCCTGGGAGAGAATCATAAGGGGATGGGGAGCAATATATGCAGGTGACCTTTGGGTAGAGACCTGGAAGAGGTGAGGCTGTCAGTCTGTCCCTGAGAGAGACCAGCATAGGCACCTATGGAACAGCAGCAAAGGGGGGCGGGGGCGGAGTGGCCCCAGAAGCCAGCGGAGGAGAGTTAACTGTGGTGAATCTCCCATGGGTCTGTGAGGTGAGCTGCTGTGAAGGGAAGTAACCTAGCCAAGAACAGCCATGTGCATGCTGACAGTGAAATTATGCTCAAAGTGCATCTAGGAGCAGTTGGCAGGAAAGCTGAGACTGCATCACAGGAAGCTGCTAGAAAGGAACATGAGCAGAGTTGGTGGCTTGGATTGAAATGTGCGGTCAGTTGAGAAAGGAGGGACAGGCCTACTGGAACAGTTATGACGTGTTGGCGCAGGAACAGAAGAAACTCAGAGTGCAAGGGAGGTAAGCCCTGAGGTAGCAGCCTGGGCAGTGCTGGGCACATGTAAGCTGCATACTGACCTCAGTTTCTTGGTAGTTAGCAAACCCATCAGGTGATGGGTGAGAATAGGGAGAAAGGATTAATGGTTAGAAAATACCTGACTGAAAAATGTGGTAGATGTTCTTTGGCACCAGGCGGTCTGCCCCCATCCCAGGGATGGCAGTGTCTAGAGACATTTCTGAGGGTTACGATGGGGGAGGGATGGCTACTGTCATCTGTTGGAGAAAAGTCAGAGGTCGCTTACTGGACATCATATAATGCATGGCACAGTCCACTGAGGACTGCTACCAAGTTCAAAATGTCAGCAGAACCACTGTGTGACATGCTGAAGTAGACAAAGGCTTAGGGTTTTGCCAGGTGAGCCTGACAGGACATGCACATGAGTGGGCCATGGGATGTAGGTGAGTAAGGAGGTGAGAGACCAAATAGAGGTAGGAGAATGAGAATGAACTAGAGGGCTGGAGGAGTCAGAAGTGTGGCATCTAAACAGCAGTGTCTGTCAGATGGGGATGCTGACAAGTGGGCAGGTACCATTCGGGTGAGGTAGAACTGGACTCATAACCAAGCATCTCCCTCAGTGGCTGAGGGAGACAGTAGAACGGTTAGAGAAAGTGAAGTTAAGGAACAAGAGGCCCAAGTATTAGAAGGGTAGTGTATATGGTATTGAAATCACCATGTACAGTGGAGGAGGTAGAGAAAGTAGGAAGGGGCTGTGTCACAGGGTACCCTAGGACTGAGTCAGAGGAAGAGACACAGGCTCCATCCACTCCAGTAACATTGCATATGTTCAAAACTAGGAGACCAACTAATTGGATTGTTACTCAAGTGGTGTGCTGGAGGATGTGTAACAACTCAGATGGGTAGGAAGGCAGCATACAGCCTTGCCAGTTCCTGTGGGGTACACGCTCCCACCATGACCTCCAGTGTGATATCACTAAGAGTAGAGTTGGGAAAAGATGCACACGTTGAGCTTGTGAGTCAGTCAGAACAGGCTGTTTCCATAAGATGTTTTGTCAGAACAGGCCGTTTCCATAAGATGTTTTGTAATGCAGCTGTCAAAGTCTGTTGCAGAATCATTCCTTTATGACAGAAGAAGAAATCATACAGTCTTGAGTGCAGGGGGAGGAAGGCACATTTCCAGTGCATGCACATGGTTCCATCTCTGTTCTGTTTCACACTGACATTCACACGGGAAGATCTGCACAAGAGCATAGAGCCGCTCTGTCTGCTCTAGACACTTTGTGAGGTAGAGAGGTTGTAACGGTTATGGTCATATACTTGTAGCTATAGTTTGATATTTCACAAATCACTAAGGCAGCATAAGAATGATTTCCTCTTTTAGTTGGATTTGGTTTTTTGTATGACTTCTTTTCAGGTGAAGTTATACGATAATACTACAAAGCAGAGAATTATCCGATCATTTTGTATGCTGAAAAAAAACAACTCAGGAAAGTTTCCTGTCAGTCATTGGATATCTGATCTCACCCCCATTTTTATTGTACAAAATATTTAGTATCTAAAAGTTATACTGATAAATTTTATTACATTACTGAATATTTTAAAATCTGTTCTTTTCCTTAGAGCTACTTTTTATTCCTCCTTGTTCTCATTAGAAGCATTTACCTAGTTTTACATATCTATAATTTTTAATATCATGTAGTAACAGTGAAATGATCCTTATTGTAAGTGCAGCATACAGCCTGTATTTCACTAGGAGATGCTGTATATAAGCACTCAATGGTGTCTACACAAGAGACTCAGAGTAGGTGTCTGCTGAGGTGAATAGACAGTGCTCGACTGAGCATCTTGCTTACGCCAAGGGAGCGTCAATGTCAGACAAGACATTTCTTGGTCTAAGTATGCAGATGTTTTCATGACCCTTTTTTTGGTTTTCTGAGACAGGATTTCATGTAGATATGGCTGACCTTGAACTCCTGATCCTCCCACCTTTTCCTTCCAAGTGCTGGGATTATAGACCTTTGCTGCCACATCCACCTCAACTCAATGGCTCTTGAAATGCATTTCATGTATTCCTTCCCATAACAGCTTAACCAGTTTTTAAGGCACACAGTAGAATCAGTTTCATGGAATTAATATCTCTTAAAATGTGGTTTGTTGGTTTGTTTGTTTTTCCTAAAAAAAAAAAAAAAATAGCAAAGCCATCCCAAGAATCCGAATGACAAACACCGTAGCAAAAAATGCAAAGACCCGAAACCCCGGGTGAAGAAGCTGAAGTACCACCAGTACGTCCCGCCAAACCAGAAGGGGGAGAAGAGCGAGCCACACATGGACTCCAACTACGCCCGCCTGCTCCAGCAGCAGCAGCTCTTCCTGCAGCTGCAGATCCTCAGCCAGCAGCAGCAGCAGCAGCAGCACTACAACTACCAGACCATCCTGCCCGCTCCCATCAAGTACGCATACTTGTCTGGGGGGTGGAGGGTTCCTGATGTGGTTGGTACCCTGGCCTGTAGGGTAACCTTTGAGTTACAGAAGGTTAGAGGGGACTGGGTACTGTGCTCAGAGACTACTCAGCCCTGATCCAAGCTTACCACGTAGTCTCTGCATCCCGCAGTGAGCATGACCAGCCCTCTAGTCTAGTATTTGCCCCCTAGAAGGTTTTCAACTTTTACATGTTAGAGATGTTTCTTCACAACTATTCAGGAAAGATTTTCCTGCCGTATCTGTCAGTATCAGATACTATGAGAAACATGTGGGCATAAAGGCAGGAGTGGTTGGGGAAGGCTTTGTGGAGAGCAGCACATAGAAGCCTCCGAACAAGTCCTCCCAAGCAGAGGGAATGACACGAGCCCTGGTAGAGAAAGAAGGAAAGTCATGGCTTGTGCTGAATAGTGAGCAAAGCTGCCAGGATAGAGAACATGGTTGACTTTTAAGAAAAGGGGAAAACAAAACTGAGTTGTCTCGTATCTGCAGAAGATACATTTCATGTATCAGACAGTGGAGTATCTCACAACAGTGGTGAGACTGAACAGCAAGGGAGGACAGTTGGATGCTGGTAGTGAAGGAGATCTGAACATATGCAAGGACTGATGGGCCATGACGACAGAGTGGAAGGAAGAGACAACAGGTGATCCCTGGGGAAGGCAAGTTCACAGCAAGACACCCAGTTTCCTTATCTGATAAGGGAGTGTTCTAGATAGGCATCCCGGTATGCTTTATTTGAGACATAAAGACCCCATCTTTCACTCCCATCTACATGCATCTCTCGGAAAACAAAAACTAGCCATAGGAGAACTTAACTGTGTGAGCAAGCTGTTTGGTTTATGAGCATAGAATCCAGAGGTCTCCTGTTTGACCGTGTAGACCACACCTTCCTCCATGCACTGCCCCTTTTTTCTAGAGCACAAAATGATGAAAGCCTGCTAAAAATTGTCAAGAAGTAGGAAATGATTATCAGTTTTTTTCTCAAGATGCAAATATCTTGATGAAGATTAAGCCCATTGGTAATTTAGGTCACACTCTGAAGTACACATCTAAAGCCTCAGAACATGGAGATGGAGAGGAATTCTGTAACATGTCATTATTTAAAAGCAAGCAGACCCAAGTGAGCTGTTGATGTTGGAAGGGACCCAGGAAGGCGCAGAGAGATGGGACAGGATCCAAGCAGCCTCCATAACTTTTGAGCTCCGCCCAGGACCAGGGCAGACATCTTGCGCCACCACCTCCTTGAGCCCCAAAAATAGTAACAGTGGTGACCATGGCAGCAGCTGTTCATAGCAGCAGCATCAGGCTCCCTGTAAGTCTAGTAAGAACTGGTCTTTTTTACTTCATTCCCAAAAAGGAAACTGTGACACTGAAAATCCCACACATCTCCCCGTGGTGTCCACCGATGATACCACCTTTGCTCTGTCTGAGGTGTAGGGTGCTGGACTCCACAGACCCCTCCTTCCTTGAGGCTTCAGCTTCCCTCCCCTCCACGAGCCTTCCTGTACTGCCAGAACCAAACCACCTACCCCGGAAGAAAGCTCACCAGCCGGGAGGAGAGAACATGTCATGCCACGTGTCCTTTAGCTACATGAAGACTATTCTGTCCAGTTTCTGGATCTGAAAAGTGGCAACTTTGTTTTCCAGCACAATGTTTATCTTACCAGAATTACATTACAAAAAAAAAAAGAAAGAAAGAAACTTGCCAGATCTGGCAGTGAACTTCCATAAGCCCAGCACTAGGGAGGTTAAAACTGGAGGTTGCAAGTTCAAGGCCAGCCCAGGCTACAGAAGACCCTGTCTCAAAAACCAAAGATGTGGTGGCATACACCTTTAATCCCAGCACTGTAGACAAAGGCAGGAGGAGCTCTGTGTGTTTCAGGCCAACCAGGTCTATATAGTGAGTTCCAGGCCAGCCAAGGCTACATAATAAGACCCTGTCTCAGTCTGAAAACCAGAGACAGAGAATAAACTGAAGCTCCACAGCACTTACAGCAGTGGGATTTTACCTGTACCATGTAGTGCTTTGGCACTGCAGAGAGATAAACCCAGCTTGCTGGCATACCAGCAAGAGCCATGGAAGGTGGCAGTAGCCACTTCAGTGCTGAGGACCTCGGGTCTTGCATGTGCATGGTAAACACTACTATGATTTCACTCCCTCCTTCTGTTCTGCATTTAAGTGAAAAGAAGATAAAGTCAGCTTTTTAAATAATAGAAGTAACTGGGGCTAGAGAGATAGCTCAGTGGTTAGGAATACTTGCTGTTCTTCCAGAAGACCCAGATTTGAATTGCAGCACCCACAGGGTGACTAACTGTCCTTAACTCCAGCTCCAGGGGATCCGACTCCCTCTTCTGTTCTCTGCAGGCATTACAGGACATGGATACACTTACATACGTGCCAAATACTCATACACATAAAATAAATAACAGAAGTCGTTCTAGTTTGCCTTCAGTGACTGTGACAAAACACTCTGAGCAAAACCAACTTGGGGAGGAAAGGGTTTGTTTTACTTACATCTGCCAGGTCACAGTTCATCACTAAGGGAGCCCAGGGTAGGAACTCAGGGCAAGAACCTGGAAGCATGAGCTGAAGCACAGGCCACAGAGGATCGCTGCTTACTGGCTTGCTTTCTGGCCTGTGCTCAGCCTGCTTTCGAATACAATATAGAACAATCTGCCAGGGGTGGCACCACCCACAGTGGGCTGGGCCCTCCCACATCACTCAGTAATCAAGAAAATGCACTACAGACATAGCCAAAAGCCAGTCCAATAGAGGCAACTCCCCAATTGAGGCTCCTTCAAGCCAGGTGTATCAAGTTGACAACTAAAGCTATCCAGCACATAAGTTAAATACTGAGTCACAAGTATAAAATCTCAACCAAACGGACAGCATGAATAATTACTTTCTGTGTTATATGTATATGTACATATGAAGGCCAGAGGTCAGGTGTCTTCCCCAGTTGCTCTCGCCCTTATTTTTTGAGATAGTGTCTTTCACTAAACCTGAAGCTCACTGATTTGGGGTACTAGCTGGCCAGACACAAGAATCCTGCCTCCTCCCCAGTTCCAGACACATAAACTTCTGTACCTAGCTTCTGTATATAGGTGCTGGGAATCTGAATTCAGGTCCTGAAGCTTGCATGGCAAGCACCTTACCAACTGAGCCATCTTCCCCAGCCTCGTGAGTAACACTTGTCTGTTTTCCATAGGCAGTATCACAGAATAGGAAACAAAAGGCAGATTGGAGAACATTATGTAATAAAGCACAGGCCTATGAACTCCACACATTGTATAACTGCTATTAAAACTCATGAGGGGAGACTGGAGAGATGGCTCAGTAGTTATGAGCACTACTGCTCCTCCAGGGAATCTGAGTTCAATTTCCAACACCCATCAGGCAGCTCACAACCACCTGTAGCAACATCTACTGGCTCCTGCAGACATTTGCATTCATGTGGACATATTCACAGGGAGAGTTACACATATACACATAATTGGAAAAATTGAGTCTGGAAAAAGGAGGCCAGAAGAGGGTGCCATATCTCCTGGAACTAGAGTTACAAATGGTTGTTAGCCACCATGTGGGTGCTGGGAACCAAACCAAGGTCCTCTGCAAGAACAGCCGGTGCTCTTAACCACTGAGCCAGCTCTCCAGCCCCTGAAGGTTTATTCCGAGGAGACTAATGATACACAAGATACCAGTCATTTCATCCAAACCTCGAGAAACTTCATCTTTGAGACGTCAAGCATTTAACTGCAACTGAAGTCAGTTGATGTGAACTGCTGATGTGAACATCAAGAGTTATCTGAAGCTAGGCATGGTGATGCACATCTTTGATCCCAGCACTTGGGAGGTAAAGGCAGGCAGATCTCTGTGAGACCAAAGCCAAGCCAGGGTTATATAGTGAGACCCTGTCTCTTAAAAAAAAAAAGGTTTTCTGGGGGGACTGGGAAGATGCCTCAGTGGTTAAAAGCACTAGCTCACTAGCAAAGGACTCTTGCAAAGGACTGGGTTTGGTTCCCACTACCCACATAGTGGATAACACCCATCCTTAACTCAAGTTCCAGGGCATCCAGTGCCTTCTTCTGGCCTCTGCAGGCATTGCACACATATGGTGTGGCAAAGCACTGACACACATAAAACAATTTTTTTAGGAGTTACCTATTGGTGTGAATGTGTAGCATTCATGACAGCCAGGTACCTTGGCCAATCCTAGTCCTTCACCTTCTCTACATAAAGCTTAGAGTCACTTTCTAAATTTCCTCCAAACAAGCAGACAGAACCTGTGTTATTTTATTGGGACCTAGTGCATTTGACATTCTTCTGTTATGTTCCTGACAGTTCTCTCTTTGTAAGTTAGCAAAATGTTGATAGAAGGTGTATTCCATCCAGACATCCACTTGTTATCAACTCTTAACTTCTTTTTCTTCTGAAGAAATGACAAGAACAGCAGCAGTGGGCCTGCAGCTCTGGCCAGTGCCACCCCCAGCACACCCAGACAGACAAGTGCTCCTGCAAGAAAGCCAGGACCTCTGCCTTCCAGCTTGGATGACTTAAAGGTGACAATTCCACCTCAAGCTCATTCACCCCTAAGTACCTCAAGCTTGTGAACAATGACTAGGTTTGCCTATCAGATGTAGTGGGTTTTAAATGAGTGGCCAACTTTAGCAACAATATAATACCCTTACAGAGTTAATTTCTTTCTGCTGAGTTTAACTTTTCAAATGACTGATAGTAACTCTCACTTTTTGACTATGTGCCTATTTATGCACCATGGAGAGAGATGACATCATTGTAGCCATTACTACAGCATAGCTGTTCGTTTATGGTTACTGCTGTCTTACCATGCCTCAGTTATAGTCTTCACTTTATCATAGGGTGTGTAAAGAAAATCTGAGTTTATACATAGGGTTCAGGCATCTGCTGGGGGTCTTGGTACATACCTCTGTAGATAGGGAGGTCTGTTCTACTGCTCATGTGCCAGAAAGTCATGAAACCAAGACATCTGATCTGCTTGTGCCTCCAGGTATCAGAACTGAAGACAGAGCTGAAGTTGAGGGGTCTGCCAGTGTCAGGCACCAAACCAGACCTCATTGAACGCCTAAAACCTTACCAGGAGGTGAACGGCAGTGGCCTCGCCACTGGCAGTATTGTGACAGTGTCATCAGCTGCCATTGTCACCAGTAACCCAGAGGTGACTGTGGCCCTGCCAGTCACAACACTACATAATGCTGTGACTAGCTCTGTGTCCGCTTTCAAGGCAGATTTGCCGCCTGCTGGACCCAACAACACGACCCACATTGACAGTGTCCATTCCCCTCTACCCATCTCACCGTCACCCTCCGAGCAGTCCAGTCTCAGTACCGATGACACGAACGTGACAGACACCTTCACCGAGATCATGACCATGATGTCCCCCTCCCAGTTCTTGTGTTCATCCCCCCTGAGGGTGGCAGGCCATGAGGACAGCCTAAGTCCCACCAGCAGTACCCTGTCAACTCTAGAACTGGATGCTGCTGAGAAGGACCGCAAGCTTCAGGAGAAGGAAAAACAGATTGAAGAGCTGAAGAGGAAACTGGAACAAGAGCAGAAGCTTGTGGAGGTTCTGAAGATGCAGCTTGAGGTTGAAAAGAGAGGGCAGCAGCCGCGACCTACAGACCTCCAGCCCAGTGGCCCTGCACAGCCCGTTGGTGTGTTAGATCAGAAGCACGGCAGCGTCACCTCCTCTGTCAAGGACGAGGCCTCACTCCCCAACTGCTCCATCCCCCGGCAGCCCATCCCAGTAGCCAGCCACTCTATAGGCCAGCCCATCTCCACAGGTGGCCAGACCCTCGTTGCCAAAAAAGCTGTGGTCATCAAGCAAGAGGTCCCCGTGGCCCAAGCAGAGCAGCAGAGCGTCGTCTCACAGTTCTACGTGAGTCCCCAGGGACAGCCGCCTGCCCTCGTTGCTCAGCCTCAGGCCTTACTGACCACACAGACCACTCAGCTGCTGCTGCCAGTGCCCATCCAGGGCTCAAATGTCACTTCATTGCAACTCCCAGTAGGCAGCCTCAAACTCCAGGTGGGCAGTGTGTCTCATGGTTGCCTTACAGCCCCCCATGCAGCCTTCCTGGAGCTGCTTTGCATCCACCATGGGTTACAGCTGTGGAAGGAGTGGGTGTGTGTGCGGAGGACTGAGTGGCTAGCACTTTGCTTACATGGTGACAAAGCATGGGTGCCTTCTAGTTCTGTTCCCTCTTCTCTTGGATGTAGGTGCTTTTAAAAGGCAGTAGCTGCTGCTGAGCACTCCCTCCATGATCCAAGTACCTCACTCCCTTCCCCTAGTGCTGAGTGGCACAAACATGACAGACATGTTCTAGACAGGACACTGAGGACAGAGCTGATTTGAAATCTTGCTCTTCTGACGTCAGAGTTGTTATTCTTGAACCTGTTCTTCTGCTTGGTTCTTAGGAGACACTGTTAACATTAGGATACCGCAACTGAAGAAAACATGGCTAAGATTTAGGAGTGAGGCTGTTCCCAACAGAGAATAATGAAACACTGGGGAACATGAGACTCCCTTTGTACCTGCTTTAACCTGCTTGTTTCCTTGCATTGTTTTTGTGTAGTACACTTCTGATGGGTTTTAACCAAATGTGTGCCATAAGTATAGAAGAAAACATTTGAGCCAGTGCTTCTCAGTTTTGATCTGCCCAATACCTGAGAGCAGACCACAGGCCTTGGTTTAGGAGGCATGGCCCAAACGGCCTTGGCATGTGCAGAAAACCCTGCTTTGGTGTGCAGTGCCTGTGTGTTAGAAGTTTACTCCGTAACAATTTAAAAATTTTTGGTCTCAGTCTTTCATTAGAGTTGATACAGGAATAGAACCTGCTTTCTGCTGGGCCTGGGTATACCCTTCTGTCTCTGGCTATCCCCAGAATGCACATGCTACAAGCTTCCAAGCAGAAATTTGGGCAGTTGGGCCTCGATGGGTTTCCTTGGTGCTATTAAATGTATTACAACATCTGACCTGCTATATAGAACCGGTATCCTTACTTAGTTTGGTTTTCTATCTTCCAAAATTTTTCAAGTGAAAATCTTATGCCACCTTAAGGAACAGTAAGGTCCTAGAGAAACCAGTCTAGTGTCTGATGCTGGTTTCAGATTGTTATGTTCATTGTGAGGAGAAGGTTGATTAGTCAGTGCTAAGTTAGGAGCAAGCAGCTGTAGCATGCTGTTGCACAGGTTAACTATAAATAATTAAGCATCTTATGTTTCTGAGGGCTAGACAGTTTTGAACATTTTCACCTTAAAGAAATAAGGAGCAGGAGTTTAGCTCAGTGACAACATGCTTGCCTAAAATGCACAAGGCCTTGGGTTCGAGCAACATTGGAGGTTGGAGTGAGAGGAAGGGGAAAGAAATGTTTTAGGACATGAACACATTTAGCCTGCTTTAAACAGTGTGTGAGTGCATCAAAGTATCATGTGGTACCGTACCATTAATGTGATGGATTTTATATTTCAGCTAAAAAACAAATTTTAAGTAATTGCTAAAGATCAGATATGTGCAAATGTATGTCTGTAAACAGTGTCTCGTTTCATCTTAGCTATGATTCCCAAGCAAGCAGTTATTCCACATCTAAACTCAATTCTAAACATGCTCTGACACTGATCTCTCTTCACTTCCCAGACCTCACCACAAACAGGAATCCAGGCTCAGCCTCAGATAGCAACTGCTGCACAGATTCCCGCTACAGCCTTGCCCTCAGGCTTGGCCCCCACAGTACCTCAGAAGCAGGAGGCCTTCCCACAGCATGTGCTCAGTCAACCCCAGCCAGTCAGAAAGGTGGGTCGATGTAACCAGGTCAGACTGCTGATGGTCTTTTCTGTCACCTTCTCTGTCTGTGAGCATTGTCTTAAGAGCCTGTGTCTTGGGAAGTCCCTGTGATCCTCTGCTGTGCCGATCATTTAGCCACAGGCAATCCAATTGCCTAGGACTGAGAAAGATCTTTAGTGTAGGACAGCTGAACCGTCCAATCTCTTTTCCATGTAATTTCCCAAAATATCTTCTAAAATTCTGGTTTACTGGATTTACTGAGTTTTAAAATAAATTTCTTTTCAAATTAAATGTGCTGTCCCCTGGGAAAAAATATTTGAAGATGAAAAAGATACCACTGCCATTTACCTCTTAAGTAAGACCTTTATGTATGTATATCTTTAAGGGTCTCTGCAGTCTCATGGATGAAGAACCAGGAGAACTGAGTGTGGTAGCACACTCCACCATTAGGGAGGCTAAGGCAGGAAGAGGCCAACCTGGGCTACTACATAGTGAGTTTAAGGTCAGCCTGGGCTACATAGCTAGGCCCTGTCTCAGTAAAAGAAGAGGGAAGAAGCCAGAAGGTCTTCTCACTAATTGCCACTTCCTCATCACTTGGCCTCTTGAAGTTCATCAGCTTTCTCCAAGTTTCAGTTTCTTCATCTGAAAAGGAGGGTTTGGGCTATATAGCTCTGCATCCACTAAGATGGCCAGCTTCCCTCTCATCCAGTAGGGGGAGCTGTGTGCACAGTTTCATGCCAGAAAAAAACCTTAAAGCCTCAAAAAGCTTATTTCTTATCCTGAGAATTACTAGTCTCAGAGTTTTAATCTTTGACATAAAAACCCCAGGTAATTAGGTGTCCTTCTCTATAGACCTTGAGTATCCTGAACCATGTGGCTTGAGACAACATTAGAATGAAACAGATGGCCTCTCTTCTCAGCAATCACACTGACACAAGAAAGAAATCAGTAGTGTTACCAAGTCTCAAGAAACCTCAAAATATCATTTTGTTGTAGTTATCTAAGCTTAAAGGATGTTTCATTTTCTTGGCTTAAGGGAGAGAAATGAAAACAACATATAACAATAGAAATAAGGCTTTGCATACTTCATCTCAGAATACTGGAATTAGGGATCATTACTTCCAGCTTAAAGGAAGAAGTGTTGCCACATGGAAGGAGGTGCATTTGGAGGGACAGATATTGTCATGCTAAGAAGTATATCTTTATGATGAAAACATAAGGGAGCAGCTGCTCCCTTTAAGAATATTAGTGGTAGAAAGTATATTAAATTTGATGATAAAACCAAGTTCTGTGATATACAGTACTGTAAAAGTAATGTGGCCTTTAATTTATAAAAAACATCCAAACTTGTGGCTCTTCATAGAGCCACACAAAACTTTGTAGTCGCAAAGGAAAAAGAATCTCACCTTAGTCTGCTGGCACAGAAAACAGTGCTTTAGAAGGGGGCAGACTTTAGGAGCTGGAGAGAGAGCTCAGTGGTTAAGGGCACTTGCAAAGGTCCCAGGTTCAGTTCCAAGCACCCACATGGCAGGTAACAGCTATCTATAATTCCAGTTCCAGGAGATCCAATACCCTTATCCAAACTCTGAGCATTGCACGCCATGGGTGCATTTACATACATGCAGGCAATACACTCATATACATAAAAATAGAAAAAATATCATAAGAAAAGAAGAGAGAAAAACTTTAAAGACTGGAGAGCCTGTCCATGTGGCAGGGGCTCTGGTGGGAGGGCTTGAACTTGCACCCCAAGGAGCAACAAAGGAAAGCCTGATTAGGACTTCCAAGGAAATGCAGAGGGTCTCCAGGTGGCTCCACGGACCCGAGTTGAAAAAGGAAAGAAAACTGAACCCCTCAGAACTGGCTCAGTAAAAGCAGGGGGGAATAAGGCACGGCTTGAACATAGCAATTTGAGGTGTCCAGGAAGGGGAGGGGAGGCTAAGGGACTGTTACTAACTTACCCTTCTGTCCTAGAAGGGCACCAGGTCACCTCAGGGGGAATGTGATTTCAGATGCCACTACTCAGGGAAAACCGACTGATCCCCTCACACAATGTCATCTGTACAGCCCGAGTTTGCTGAGCAAGGAGCCCTTGTGGAAAATAGGGAGGAGCCTGCACCCCACTTGTGCTTTGCTCTTGGCTGCTGCCCTGCAGAGACACTCTGACCCACAAACCTTAGATGAGGGTTTGCTGGCCCTTGCTCTAAAATGTGGTTTTCTTTACTTCATTAACAAGAACCAAAAAAGTAATGGAAAAATATTCATTACAGGTTTTCACGAACTCAGCACCAAACACAGTTCTTCCATATCAGACACAGCCTGCCCCAGCAGCACAGCAGCCCTTTGTCAGCAAGACCTCCAACCCTGTTCTTCAGTCCAGAAGCACCCCACTTCCACCCCTGCAAAATGGACCTACCCCACCCAACAAGGTAAGCTGTGGTGACCACAGCAGATACAGTACTTACTGGATGCCTAGTCATTCTGGCACCTTGAATGTGCAGTAACTCGGTGTCGTTGAGGTGGTGAACATGAGGCTGACAGTGACTTGTTAAGGATGTGCTCAGCTCTCTTCCTTGAAGATAAGCCCTTCCACAAGATGGCCACCGGAGCTGTCAGCCAACCAAGTGCTCTGGACACTTGTTGATGAGGGCCTTGACTGGGCCGCTGTGGGAAGAACAAGGCAGGGGCAGGCGGGCTGCCGCTAGCTGATAGGATCTTTTCCTTTGTTTGCTGCAGCCTGGCTCACCCCCTCCAACCCAGCAGTTTGTTGTCCAGCACTCTTTATTTGGGACCCCAGTCACCAAGACAAAAGACCCACCCCGCTATGAGGAGGCCATCAAGCAGACGCGCAGCACACAGCCAGCCCTTCCAGAGGTAAGTGAGGTGGCAGTCACATCTCAGGTCACCCTCAGATTGTGATCCATCCTCTACAGGACTTGCCTCAGAACACAGAAGTCACAGCTAGGAGCTTTAGATTTTAGCTGGCTATTTTAAATTGAAGTGTCATTTGTTAAGACTCCAAGACTGTCCTGTAACAATATAACCTTCAGGTACTCTATATTCAAAAAATCTGAGTTTGTCTTTTGACTTTTCCTGATAGACAAAGGGACTTATGTGTCAGAAGCAAATATGAGTGTGAGCAGAGCCTGTGTTTCACTCTCATCCCTCCCTCATCTCTTGAGGACTATTTTTCAGGCCAGTATCAGATGGATGACAGGATGCTGTACACCCTGAGTCCACCTGGCCTACTTCTTGCCCAACCCATCTCTGCACAGCAGGCCAGTCCTGCAAGTGTCTGCTCGTAGGTGGATCAAATGCCCTTTGGAGGACACACCTACGGTTCTCTAGGCTTCACCATGGGCATGCCCATGCCAGTGTCCATGACCTCATGACCTCAGGCAAGGTGCTTATGTCTCCTTGGAGCCCTCCTGGTCCCACTGATAACACAGGAGTCACAGCAGCTATCCCACAAATGGAAGAGTTAGAGCTCCTGTCTATAAAAGCATCTGGTATCCAGCAACCACAGCACTTGTCACCCTAAACTCTTCTCAACCCCCACCGCTCCAGTGCTCCCTTTCAAAGCTTAAAACGTACTTTCAGAAAAGGAACTCAGCCACCTAGAGGATTTGAGGAATGAACCTGATGACTAAACACAGTAGACACAAGCAAGTATTGGATTTTTTCAGCAAATAACAGGAATATCAGCATAGGTATGCAGACTTCCCTTGCCCGGTGTGCCATGGGTGACTCACTGGGGACACAGGATGTTTATACATGCCACAGATCATGCTACTCCTAAGACCTGTAAGGACAGGGGCTTGGGAACATCAATATGCTGGGGTTGTCTGGAGCTGGTAGCTG
The DNA here is from genome assembly GCA_035773235.1 of Eospalax fontanierii. Lineage (NCBI taxonomy): Eukaryota > Metazoa > Chordata > Mammalia > Rodentia > Spalacidae > Eospalax > Eospalax fontanierii. The sequence goes on from CM069546.1 coordinate 40,727,680, forward strand.
CCTCTGAGGAAATTGCAGTGATTACCTGTTGCTTGGTATATTTGCATCATGCTGAGGACAGACATCCTTTCTAGTTGTAAAACATTCCATCGGAGCCCTTACCTGTGACGGAAAAGCAGACTTCAGAGAAGGGTTTAATGTTTGCAGCAAGAATCAGAACAAATGCAGCTTGGCTAGACCATCTCCCCTCAGTCCATCCAAAAGCATCACCTCTTCACCAGGGAGCAGAGATGAGCCACTGAGTAACTAATGAAAATAAGAAGGCAGCCAGTTGGAACCCCTGGGGTGCAGAGTCACTGGGTTTAGGTTTGTAGGCTGAAAGAGCCAAGTTCTACATCAGCACCTTTGATTCCACTGAGCACTAGCTTCAGGAAGCCTGAGGTGATTTGGTTTTTCAAATACATTTACTCAGACTTCCAGTGACTGAACCAGAGCCTGCTGGTTCCATCTCTACATATAATGACTACAAGTCTTGCTTATAACTCAAAAGGCAGTTCTGTAAAGCCACTGAAGAGCCACTAAAAGCAGTCAGAGTCTTGTTGGGAAACCCACACTCAGAGGAAGGGACTTATATGGCATGAGTTCTCCCTTTCTGCTACATTTACTCTGGGGTCAGCTAAGTGTCAAGGTTACCGATGGAAAAGCTGTAGTCTGTATGGCTTGGAAACCCTAGGACTGAGTTCCAAGCAACTAAAGAGAAAGAACAGGAGAGGAAAGCTGTGAATTCTGTCTGTCCACCACATCTCCAGCTGACCTCTAAGCCACACAGACATGGGATAGACTCACAGAAGCTTCGCTGAAGTCAAAAAGTCCAGCCAAGAAGCATTTCAGAGTTCAACAAAATTAACTGCTTGCTAAGCAGAAGAATCCATTTATAGGCTAAAAGTAACAAAATCCACCTTCTTCACAGTGGATTTAGCATCGTTTCATAACAATTGGGAAGATGTCACCTGTCCTCAAAGGAATAGGCAATCACCTGGGCTGAGCCCACACAGAGATGCAGACTCAGACTCATCCATGACGTGAAACAGATCCCTGTGATTTTATCCATCACAAACATAAACAGGCCTGAGATTTTTAAAAGCTAAATGGAAACTCTAAACTAAGAAAAATTACAATACTTGAAGTGAAAAAAATATAAGTGAACTTAGCAAAATGGAGATGGGAGAGAGAGGTCAGTGAGCTCAGTGATAGGTCAGTGGAACCGACCAGTCTGAACAGTGGACAAAGTTAGATGTTCGAACATTGCAGCAGAGTGCAGAAGGTGATGTATTCACCAGTTATCCTGATTCGATCATTGCATGGAGTGTGTGTGTGTGTGTATGTATGGAGATGCCACCCTCCAGAAATATGTGTAATTGTTGTATCAATTAAACCTTTGAGAACATTTTTTAAAAAGGAAAAAGAGCAACCTTATAAAACAATAAGACATGAACAGAGCCTCAAAAACTGAAAGGGTATCCCGTAGTGTAACATAGCTGGAAGTTCTAAAGGAAAAAATGAGAGAATCAGGAAAGTACTTGAAGAAATAATAGCCAAACTTTTCATAAATATAAATATTTACAGCTTTGAGTTGTTCAGTGAACACTAACCTAGATAAATAGAATTTTATATTACAGCATCATGGTCAAATTATGGAAAGCGAAAGATAAACTATTGAACAAAGAAAAGTAACACATTACACATGGGGCAAACAACTATTTGGTTAATCTATACTTTTCATCAAAATTGATGAAGAAGGCTCAGTGAGTAAAGGCGCTTACCACCTAGCCTTGGCAACCTGAGTTTGATCCTCAGGACCCACATGATAGAAGAAAACAGACTCCTGCAAGTTGTCCTCTGACCTCCACCCATGTGCAGTGCACACATGTACCCAAGCACTCATATACACACTGACGCACAAAACAAATAAGATGCAATGTTTAAAAAACGAAATCTGCTGGAAACCAAAGAAAAAAATGCAGCAGCATGTTTTGAGTTTTTAGTGGGGAATAAGACAAGCCCATTCTCTGTCAAGTGAGCACATCCTTTAACAATAAATGTCAACTCAAGAAAGAAAGCAATTCATCAAAGAGAACCTTGTTTTGAGTTGAACCCTGTGAGTTAATGAAGGGTGAGAAATAAACGAGTCTGTCATGTAAGGTCTCTGTTTTTTATGTAGTAGTTCAACTTTAAGCTGAAGAAACTTATAGTAAGTAAAAGATATATATTGGAATCTCCAGGAACAACTAAAAGCAAAAAACAGTGGAGTAATATGTAGGCTTTTTTGCTTCTTTTGTCTTTTCAGATAGGGTTTCCCTGTAGTTCCTGTAGGCCTGGAGCTCACTGTGTAGACTAAGTGGGCTTCAATCTCACAGAGGTCTGCCAGCCTCTGCCTCCCAGCTGCAGGCTAAGGCAAGAGAAGCCTGAGCTCAAGGAGAGGCTGATATATATAGCAAGACCCTTTCTCAGCCAAGGCTGGGGTGTAGCTCAGTGGTAGAGCACTTGCCTATACTGCACAAGGTCCTGTGTTTGATCCCCAACACCACAAAAGGAAGAAAAAAAAAATAGTAAAGTCAGATTTAAGCACATCGGTAAGTACAGTAAATAGTGGTGAACAGTCCTCCAAATGCATGTATGGTCAGAATGGCTAAAAAGCTAGTCCACTCTGATTGCCCTGCAGGAGTGGTATAAAACCTTTGTCATCGCCCCTGGGATGAACTTAATGGTTCGCTTGTAAGAAACAGATTGGCAGGAGAGATAGTGTCTTGGCAGACCAGGCACAGAGAATATGTGCTCCCTCTTCTTTGCTCTCTCCTGCTGGACTGCTTGCTCTGGAAAGGCCAGTGGACTCCTCAGCAGCCACATGGCAAAGTCCCACACAGCCAGTCCCACACAGAGGGACCCAAGGCTGCCCTCAACAGGCAGCCCTGGCTCACTAGCCATGTGATTAAGTCCCTTTAACAATAGCATTCTTGAGCTAAACCTTAAAGCAACTCAACTCAACCAACATCTTTGACTGTAGGTTCTACAAGCCCAAACCACACATCTAAACCAGCCCAGGTTCTTAACACTGAGACACAGGTTTGGGAGTGATTTGAATGCAGTAATAGATAGATACAGCATGTATCCACTTTAAGTAAAACACACAAACTGAAAATCAAGGGTTATAGAAAAAGTACACCATCCAAACAAGACTCTTGAAATTTGCTAGTAGCAAAAAAGAAAAAAAAAATTTCTATAGCAACTTCCAGAAAGCGGAAGCCTCAATGTCCATCAGCAAGTAAATGAACAGTCAAAAGGCATTTCCATACCGTGGGGCAGTACTCAGCATCCAGGAGTGAACGGCAGGGATAAATCTCAGAACAGTTATGTGGAGGGAAAGAATCCAGTTTCCTTTTCTCCAACCCAGATACACATGTTGTCTGAATCCACTGCTATGGCTGATCTGTGGTACAAGAAAGCAGATCATTTCATTTCCTGGAGATGAGGAAGCTTTAGGGTGTCAGAGATGGTGGCTGTCCAGCTCTTGCAGGTGGATACATAGCAGAACATTAAACTCCATGATCCCACAGTAAGTGTCACTATATGTCAGGCAAACCTCAAAGCTGAAAAAATATGTATACTGTCATCTTTGGGCGTACAGATTTTGCTATACATAAATGAATATAGACACTTTAACATAAAGTATTAGAAATCTCTCAAAGTGCCATTCAACTACAGAAAGTGAGGAAAGCAGGGTCACCTATCCAGCTGTGACATTTTGGGTAAATGACTTCAGTTCTCAGGTGACTTGGCCTTTTTTCACATTATCAAACGGTAGGTGAGAAGTCAGTCCTCAGAGCTGACTGCAAAATGCTTGTGCCCTGGCGAAAGGCAGCTAGTTAACTTGTGTTCTCCTTTGCTGTAGATTTCCAACGCGCACAGTCAGCAGATGGATGACCTCTTCGATATCCTCATAAAGAGTGGAGGTAGGTCAAAGGTCACATCAGAGCCCACAAGAAGTGACCTCATCCTGCAAGCCCATGATAATTTTTCTATAGAGCTGGAGCTTACCATTGATACTGAGAAGCATCCAGTTCTAACAATTGACAGTTTTAGAAACTAGTTCGATGTCGGTCATTAAAACATAAATGGGGACAGGAGCGATGGCTCAGAGGTGAAGAGTGCATACTGCTCTTGCAGAGAGCTGTGAGTTCCACTCCCCACATCCAGCACCTCCCAACTGCCTGTAATGCCAGTGCCAAGGGATCTGATGCCCTCTTCTGGCCTCTGTAGGCACCCACTCACACAGGCACAAATAAGAACAATAAACCATGTAAACTGAGGAAAGTTCCACTTCAGACAAGGACACGATGTTAAGTTACCCACAGTTGTGGGCCTGCTGAGAACAAAAGGCCATCTCCAGACCACAAAGAAGAGTCAGATCTAGACTATCCTGAAAATTTCAAAACCTGTCTTATGTGTCAGTCACTGTCTTGGGATTAGAACACTCTAATCCTATGACAGCCCAGTTCCCTGGCTTGGGCTCCAGTTGCTCTATTAAAATTCAGAGCACTTTTTACATGTAATAAGCTGTCAGGGCTGGTGAGATGGCTCAGTGGGTAAGGTGCTTGCCACCAAGCCTGACAACCTGAGTTTGATCCCCAAAACCCACATGGCAGAATGAGAGAACAGATCCCCACAAGTCATCCTCTGACCTGTACACACACACAGTATGGCATGGACATACACACAAATAAAATTAAGTTGTCAGTTTACAGTATGTTGTCTTAAAAGGGGATATTAACGACAAAAATGTTTGCCTCAGCTTATATATCCTTAAAAGTAAGTATAAAAAAATCACTGTTGGAACTGGAGAGATGGCTCAGTGGTTAAGAGCAATGGCTGCTCTTGCAGAAGACCAGCTTCTAACAGTGGTTTGTAACTCCAGTTCCTGGGAATCTAATGCCCTTGTCTGACCTCCAAGGGCACTTACACACATTCAGGCATAAGCACTCATACACATAAAATACATCATTCTGGGCCAAGTGCAGCCGTGTGGCACAGCACGGGCTAGCAAGTATCAGACCCCGTACTCCATCCCCAGCATTACCAAAAAAAAATTTTTAAGTTCAAAAGATTCCATTTTAAAGTACTCTGATGAAATGAATCTTAACATGAACTTTTAAGTCATAATCAAAATTTCTCCATCTGTAGCAGATACTGTTTGACATAAAGGTTGATGTTCTGGTCAGAGCATTTGGCACAAGGGAGAATTCCTGATATTTGCATGCAGATCTGTATGTGCATGTGGGATTTTTTTTTTTTTTTTCTGAGAACCCTATTGGCTTTAGAAAATATTTTTAAACGCATGGTTTATCTAGGCTATGAAAATTTTACAGTTAAAAAATATGTATTTTAAAAATTAGGTCATACAGTGTTTTTGCTAGGTCTAGTAAAGATATTAATCATTGAAAAAATCATAAGAATTTTTATGCCCAAAACTTGGAAGTTAACATGTGACAAAGTCAAACAGTTGGGTCATTTTCTAAGAGTTAGTTTTTCTTATTAAAGTATCCAATAAGTACATTTTTACATCTTAGTGCTTAGCACTAAGACTTGAAAGAGGTGATTGTAAGATAATTCACTTAGACTGTCCTTAAGCATTCAGAAACTCTAAAGATGATTTCAGGTAATGAAGGGTAATATATACATGTTGTTCACACAGTTGTAGTCCATCTACAGAATTCTGTTTGAAGGTTTTCTCTCACTTATTTGCTTTTAACAAAAATCATTATTAAGTTTTTCCCTTAGTGTATCTACAAAGAAATTATATCCTCAAAACAAGTGAAAAAGAGCCAGGTGTCGTGGCACACACCTTTAATCCCAGCACTCGGAGGAAGAGACAGGACTGGTTTACAAAGCAAGTTCCAAGCCAATTAGTGCTACATAGTGAGGTCCTGACTCAAAATCAAAACAAAATTGGAAAAGAAACATTATTAAAATACATACATTAAGGTAAACACTGGTATATGCATAACAGAAGGTCTTTTAATTTGCCCATTGACTTGGCAAGGAATCAAAACATAATTGGGGGCTGGAGAGATTGTTCAGTCAGTAAAGTACTTACCATGTAGGCATGAAGACCCGAGAACCCACCAAAATAAAGCCAATGTTGGAGAGGTAGGAACAGCTAGATCCCTGGGGCTTGCTGACCAGCCACTAGATCTGAACTGTTGAGCTCCAGGTTCAACAAAAGACCCTGTCTCAAAAAAAATAGGGGAGGGGGGCTGGAGAGATGAGTCAGCAGTTAAGAGCTTTGGCTGCTCTTCTAGAAAAACTGGGTTCAGTTCCCAGCACCCACATGGCAGCTCACAACCGTCCTTAACTCCAGTGCCAAGGGGATCCAACATCCTCTTCTGACCTCCACAGGCATTGCATAACACAGGTGCCCTTACATGCATGCAGGCAATACACTGATATACATAAAACAAAAATAGGGTAGAGAGAGATTGAAGAAGACATCAGACATCACACAATAATAGGTTCTAGAGAGATGGATTAAGAGCAGTTTCTCTCGAAAAGGACCAGAATTTGGTTCCCAGCACCTGTATTGGGTGGCTCACAACAGCCTGTAAGTCCAACTCCAGAGGATCTAACACTCTCTTCTGGCCTCTGTGGTCACCCTCACGCACACGAACATACTTATAAAGTATTTTTTTAAATAAAACAAATAGCTGGTGTTTTTTAAGCTACTCCTCTAAAGTTTATACAACTCAGAAAAGAGCAAAAAGTCAAAGAAGTGAACAGCTGACCCACCTCATCTCAAAGTCAGAGGAGCCAGTGTCAGCTTTGAGTCAGAAACAGGCGCATTGTGATTTTTTAGAACTTTCTATAGTGTATGGCTGAACTGGGGTACAGTCCAACTGTAATGACTTTGTTAAAAGAAAGAATTGGATGGAACATTCAGTTTCTACCTCTAAGATGGATTCAAGAAAGAATGATTGAAAAGTAAGCTAACTATCCTAGTAACTAATGAAAAGTTTAGTGGTAGTGAGTCTTTCCTAATTACATTAATTCTTTTGTGCAGAAATTTCTCTCCCTATAAAAGAAGAGCCTTCTCCAATTTCCAAGATGAGACCAGTGACAGCAAGCATCACCACAATGCCAGTCAGCACAGTGGTGTCTCGGCCACCACCCCAGGTCCAGATGGCACCGCCCGTATCCTTAGAGCCTATGAGCAGCTTATCTGCCAGCTTAGAGAACCAGCTAGAAGCCTTCTTGGATGGAACTTTACCCTCGGCCAATGACATTGCCCCACTGCAGAGCAACAGCGAGGACAGAGAGCCCTTCTCTCTGATGGAGGACCTCCAGAATGACCTGCTGAGTCACTCCAGCGTGCTGGACCACTCTCACTCCCCCATGGAGACCTCTGAGGTTCCGTTTGTGGCAGGGACCCCCTGTCTGTCCCTCGACCTATCGGACTCGACCCTGGACAACATGGAATGGCTGGACATCACCATGCCCACCTCGTCCTCGGGGCTCACCCCTCTCAGCGCTACTGCACCGAGCATGTTCTCTGCTGACTTTCTGGACCCACAGGACCTGCCACTCCCATGGGACTAAGGTCATTTGTTTCAGAGCTCCTGAGGTTTCAGAACATGAAATGATTCTGAAAGGTCAGTTTTTAGAGCTAGAGCCATAGTTGCACTGACGCAATTAAGTATATTGTCACCAAAAACATGGAAGGTCATTGCCTGGAAGCCAAGTGTGGGGGCACATCTCTACATCTAGCAGTGATTTTCACAATTTAACACAGCACAGGGCTGTAGTGTGCAAGAGGCCATGTGTTTCTCAAGATGTGAGTGAAGAGGAAATGCCTTTAGATGAAACAGGCACAGGAAGTGGCAGAAGGGCTCTCTGCTCATCACTGCATTGAAACCTCTGTGTCACCTCCCGGCCCTAGTAAGAAGCAGGCAGCTCCACCGGAAACATAGGCTCCCAGGGGAGGGGAGAGGCCACTGCACATGCACTCCCTAGGATGGCCTAAGCCCCGCCAAAACCCAGCGGGCTCAAGCCGGCCAAGCATGCCAGCCAGTGAGTGGCAGCTTCCAGCCAGAAACTTGCAGTTCCATTCAGAAGCCTGTGTAGTTTTTTGTGTGTGTGTCGTAGGTTATTTTGTGAGTTTTGGAATTTAATGGACAATCTTTCATCATAAACAGAAGTCTACAGAATACCGTCATACAACAGCCCAGTGTACAAAGTCCAGGTATTGATAATGCTGAAGATTCTCCCAAGGCCCTCAGGGTTGGTAAGGTTGATTCTCATGTGTGTAGTGAACACCCGTGTGTGCTCTGATCATCTGATCTGTATGGCCTACATGAGGTAAGGGGAGGGTTCGCACTGGCCTACTCCTTACAGTCACTCAGATATCCCTAGAGCACTTGAGCCACATGTGTTTCCGTATTTCAGGAGTCGCTCACTACCTTTCATGTAACTAAATCCATCTCAAAGAACCAAGAAAAAGGCCTTAGCATGAAAGACCTGTCCAAGCTGGTGAGTCAGAAGCATGGAAGGTGTGAAGGTGTCTGTCCCGACCCCATGCCCACCTCAAGCACAGGGTGGGCTGTCGTCTGTATCTCCCCTTCCCCCGTGACTGATCACTGGTTCTCATTTCATAGGCTTGTAACTGGATACCCTGTCTGAGCTCTCGCTGTCACCAAGCCTGAGATTTTAAAACTGGAGGTTTTATTCCTTTTTATATGCGGGGGGCGGGGTGGTTAATCAAGCAGTTTCTTAAAAATTTTCTAAAATGGGATTTCCACAGTTCTTGATCTGGTCATTTAATTATTAGCAAATTATAAATGATTGACCAAAGTACAGAATGTTTATTAAATAACAACCCTGTCTCGCCACCTCCATATAAACCTGGGCCAGGTGGGCTCCCCATGTCAGTACATGTGGCTTTTCCACAGTGACGTACAGGAGTCATTTCTGAGGCGGTTTTTCCCAGAAGTAATGTATCTTTAAGTTTTACTTGTTTATAGATTTCAGTCCGTGTCAGAACGGCCCCTGCTGCGGCAGTAGCACACAGAAGCCCTTTATAATAGCACTGCCACACTGGAAGCCTGACTTGCTGGCCTGCAGGGGCCACTGGGTTCAGGAGTAACCCTTTGGTGGGAGACATTAACTCAGCCAGACACCACCCTCTGACCAAGCCTACCAGGAACACCCTTGCTGGAGTGGTGGGACCTGTCAGCTTCACTGACTCACAGCCCAGCTCTGTACCTGGAAAGTGCTTTCCCTGCAGGAGTTTCAGCTCTGGGTTTTGATGGAGGGCTTAGTCCTCTTTCAGATCTGAATGACTGATTAAATTAGCACCAAGTATCAATCGGCCTGTGGGAGGCACCTGAACACATAGTGCTGTTAGCGTCTGTTAGTACTGTTAGAGTCTTCCTTTTCCCACAGTCCCATGTTGTAGGCTTAGATCGCTTTCCAGTCCCTGGGCTCCTTCATCGCGTTTTAAATTTTGAAGCCTGAAGCCTGTCACTGGAACGTTGCTCTCCAAACACAGTGGCTGTCTCAGTTGCCTGCTCTTGTGCCCATCCCCCGTGCCCCCAGGACTCAGTCCTTCAGGGTCTCATTTCTCAAAAGGCAAGGGGCCTTCAGCTGTCGACTCAGCCATCCCCCATCCCACCTTTAGCATTCCTTGCTCTCCTCTCCTGGCTTTAGCAGCCAGTAGGCACCATGACACCTGTGACATGAGGGCCACTTGCTGCATATTCTCAGTGGACAACTTTCCTGTGTGCTCACATGCATGTGTCATGACCAAAAACCACTCTGTAAACAAGGCCCTTACCTAGGTCTACTCAGTGAGCTCAGTGAAAGGGGTGTGTGTTTAATGATGAGTTTGTTACTTAAAGTTAGTTGCTGGCAAGACGACTCAGCAGGTAGGGACACTTGCTGCCAAGCCTGATGACCTACATTTGATCCCCAGGACCCACGTGGTAGAAGAGAACCACCTTCCTGCAAGTTGTCCTCTGACCTCCACACCCATGCACACAGACAAATAAATGTAAAGTTAGTTTCACAGGCATTGAAGCACAGGTCAGTCAGCCAGTTCAGCTTTTACTGTGCACATACAGGTATAGTTTAGACCTGTTTGTACCATATTGCCAAGAAAGTCACTACTAGAGACACGTCCTGTCACCCCAGTCTCATCTCCCTTCATAGTCTCAGTGTGGTAGTGCTGTTGACCTTACCTTCTGCTGTGCATAAGTTTCGGATCATCTTATTAGGGGTGGATGAAAAGAATTACACTACAGCTTCTGGAAAGCCTGACATGTGAGTGTGGAGCCTTGTGTGTGTTTCAGAGGCATCATTAGGAAGTCTCCCAGTGTCAGTGGTCACTTGAGCTGAGACATACTGTCTGCTGCATAGGATTGTCCAGCATTTGCACGCACACTCTGAATTTGTGGAATCTTAGGCTCAGATACTATTTGTGTTTGCTTCGTGAGAATTTTTGTTTGGTTTGGTTTTTTGATTCTTGAGACAGGGTCTTCCTGTAGTCCCAGCTCATCTGGAATTTGCTATGTAGATCAGGCTGGCCTCAATCTCACATAGATCTGCCTGCCTCTGCCTCCCAAGTGCTGGGGTTAAAGGCATGCACCGCCATGCCTGGGCATGAGAATATTTTTTAATACTAGGTAAACCTTATTTAAATTTCCATTTTTAAGGTCACATGGTTCTCTGACCATGTGACATGCCCTTGCTGGTCTGAGCACTGCCAAGGAGTCAGGGTCTATCTACCCTGAGCGGCGGCCACGATCTGCTGTGCCGCAGACTACGGCCAGTGGCAGAGTCAGGAAGACAGTGGTGCCTCCAGCCAGCACGCTCAGCACACACTGACGAGAGCAAAAGCAGTGCCATTTACTTTGTCACCAGAGTGAACTCAGGTTTCCTGAGCCCTTGATCATTCCAGATAGCATGGCTGTCTCCACAGTCCTTTCAGAATTCCCAGGCGTGACAGCAGAGGAGGCATCCATCTCACAAGTGACAGGATCGATAGTCCCTTGGCTGTCCTCAGACAGCCTCGGCCTCAGGGACGCAGTAGAGCACTTTGGCAGGGTTGAACATGTTGAGAGGAGTCCTGGTCAATCCACACCCTCAGGCTTTCCTCAATGGCCAGGGTCCAGAGCACCTGCTGCTGGGAGGCTGGGGACTTGGGGTTCCACTGGGACCGCAGAGAAAGCCGAGGAGAATGCCGTTGGATTCAGCCACAGACCATCCGGGTCAGAGTAAGCAGACAGCCCTGCTTTCTACTGTCTTATCACCCCCCACAAAACACCAAGACCTCACATCAGAGTACCAGATACAATGGGACCACGGCCCAGGACAGGTAGCCCCAGATGGTCCACGCATACTAACTGCACAGCTCATGCATGCATGGTGTATTTGGAGAGCATCTTAAAATTTCAGCTGATCTTGAGTGATTTCAGTTAAAACTGGAGAAAACAGTTTGGATGTAGTCATTTTTGTTCCTTGGCTCAAACCTTCAATCATGTGTTGATTCAGAATTTCTTGGGGCTCCATTTTAATTTGTAAAGTGACTGCTGCGTGGCAATTAGCAGGTCCATGCTTTTCCCCAATTTTCTCACAATATCTGAGGAGATGCATCCTTGCAGAGTGTCTACCTGAAATTTTTTCTTTAAGGCTTGTAATTCAGAGAAGCTGCACATGTTTACAGAAGAGCTTTCTCCACACATGCCCACTGCTCTGGAAAGCATAAGCGAAAATGTCACAGGCTTGCAAAATGGCAGTCTCAGACCTAGGTGCTGTCTACAGTCCAGTAAGGTGTGTCACTGGAGACATCTACACGGCGTCAGCATGAAACTGAGCTTTATGCCAACTCCCAAGACAAAGCTTTAACCAAGTAATAGAATCTGCAGAACTGGTCCCACTTACCTCTCTCTGTGTTCTGCTGTGAGGAACCTCGCTCACTAACAGGAAGACAAAGTGTTTAGGAAAGGGTTTAGTAGCTACCAAAATTACTTGACCTCAAGTAACCAATAGAAATGCAAAATGCTTTAAAGGAACCAAAGGCATCGCCAAGTTTTTGCCAAAAGCAGGCACTTTTTATTTAAAATTTGAGACTAACAAGATCTCAAAAGTCAGTCCCAAAAAGGTATCCATTTAAGGTTATGATTTTCAGAGATGTAGATATTTCTCTATTGTTTTCATGTAAAATAGTATAGAACTGTTTTGTTGGTTCGAGAATACATACCCAGTAGTAATGCAACGTTGGTTTTTTCCTTCTGCATAGAGATTAGCTCTCCTCTCGCTTGCAGTGGACATGCAGCGTGTCAGGGGTCTCTCTCCTTTCATCATCACATGATGTCTTAGCATCTCACTGTATGAAAAAGAAAAAAAAAAGGGAGAAAGACACCAATTGACAGAGCCCTGCTTGTTGAAGCACCAGTTAATAACAGGAAATCATGGCAGTTGGGGTGGGGGGTCCATTCATGTGTTGCCTTTATGTTGTTTTATAAAAGAAAAACCATGATGCCTTTGTACCTGCTGTTTGCACCCCTGAACTCAATTCTGTACTGTGTCTGAATGCCATATGTTTGCACATGTACTGTACATAGGCGATGCATACTGTATTTTTATATGTGTGCACATTTATCATCAGATCTTTTGTACATAGTGGCAGTATCGTAGCTGATTGGGAAATGTTTGATATCTCAGCAATTTTGCATTTTTGTGTCTCAAATAAAAAAACCATTTTGACGGATTGTGAAATTTTTTTTAATGTGCAAAGGAGCAGCCACAGGCTGGGGGCAGTGGACTGTCATAGACCTGAGAGACCGGGTGCCTCTGGGAGGAGATAACTGCCTTTCTAACTGCTCTCAGCATAGCAGGAGGGAGTTCTCAGGGGGATACCTTGTGGACCACACATAAAGGGAACTCCTGGACCCATGACCACATACAGCAGACACTTATAGGGACTTACTGACCTTGACCTGACATGTTCTGTCCTCTACAGTCATCAGGAGCCACTGAGTAAAGGCATTAATGTGGTCCTCACTAGGATGTGGGCACTCACTGGGCCTCTTCCCAATAGGGACAAGCACACCACCCACAAAACACTGAACCCCCTAGAACTGGCTCTGTCAGTTCTGTCAAGCTTCAAAAGCAGCTACGAGGTCTTTTGTGGCCATACAAAATGCTCTTTAGGGAATGGAGAGATGGCTCAGGGGTTAAGAGCCCTGGCTCCTCTTGCAGAGGAGCAGGGTTTGATTCCCAGTGCCCACATGGTGACTGACATCTGTAACTCCAGTTTCAGGGGATCAGATTGTGGGGCCCTGGCCTCCTGACATGCCTTTTTCCCAGCTAGGTTCCTGGCCAGGAACTAGCTTCAGTGTGTCAGCTGCAGTTGCTATGAGAACAGCTTGACCCAAGAACAACTTGACTTCAAAGGCCTAACCGCAATTGTTCTGAACCAGGTGCGAGTCACATACTCAGATGCTCCCTGGGGGCCTGAACCTTTGTCCCCTCCCAAACCCTCCTTGGAGTTTCCTGCAACAAATCACTAGCAGCTGCTGGGTGCATATATATTGAGCACCTTGCTGGGATAAATCGGAAGTTTCTCCACCATTCTGGTGTCTGTGTTGTGTCTGTTTTGTGTGTCTGTTTTGTGTGTCTTCAATTCCTCAGCCCCACACCAGACAGACTCGGATACAGTTGTAGCGCAGGCCGCTACATCGGATGCCCTCTCCTGACCTCATGGGCACTGCACAACTGCACAACACCGGTGTACCCACCTACATGCAGGCGATACACTCATACATGCAAAATAATAAAAAATCTTTAGTGCTTCTCAGAACTGGGGGGAGGGGCATTCAACCTAAGGCCCGTGGTTAAAGTGGAGTTGAACAGTGTTCTGTTTTCCTCCTTGCATGGAGGAAGTGATCATGACTAACAAGCATAACTGATGAGCACCATCTGCTCCAGAAAACAGGCTCAAGACAGGCACAGAAAGTCACTCCCCCAGTGCAGCAGACTGCTTGTTCACTGCATCTCAATTCCAAGAGACCAGGAATGAAGCTTCCACAGAGCCATGCTATCTGCAGAGTCACGTGTGTGTCCAGACAGATCCGTCCACCTGCAGAGTGGTACTGCACTCAGGGAAGAGTGAGTTCCGAGGAGGCAACTAAGGGTCAGGGACAAAGCCGGAAACTCTGAGACAGAGGGGGGAAACCTTTGGGTGAGCGCAGAGACCTGGAGAACTGTGCCCTGCTCCGTGCTGGACAGGAACTGTGACGCTAGAGTTTGCCTGAAGGACCACTCCAGGAAGTACACAGAAAACAAGACTGAGGAGACAGGAAACCACAGAACTTCAAGACTGAGGCCTTGGAGTCTTTCATAGATCATTCTGCTTTTTTCCTGGGTCATAGTCCTCCACAGAATCGGAGTATACAGCAGAACATTTGCAAACATACATCCCCCACCCCAGTCATTTGTGCTGGAGATGGATGATGGCTGGTCCACAGCATAACCCAACAACACGGAACTGAGCAGGCTCATCTCAAGATGGATGGACACCAGATGTCAGCAGCAGTTTCATCTGGTCCCATAATCTTTGTATTCCATATCACACAAAGGCCATTTCATCTCTCCCTACCCCCTCTCTCCGCCTCCTATTTTCACTATGTGGCTGAAGATGACCTTGAGCTCCTGATCTTCCTGTCTCTACCACCCAAATGCTGGGATTACAAGTGTACACTACCATACCCAAGTTATGTAATGTTCGGGATTGAACCCAGGGCCTCTCACATACTAGGCAAGTGCTCTGCCAACTGACCTACATCTCCAGCCCCTCCTTTTTATTTTGAGACAGTCTGATTGAGTTGACTTGGCTGGTCTTGAACTCATTCTGTAGTCCAGGCTGGCCTTGATTTTGTCATCTTGCCTCAACCTCCCAAATATAGCTAAGATGACAAGCCTAGGCCACCAGACCCTGTCTCTGACGGATGCCAGTTTTCCTACGTGACTCTCAGAAAGAAGCCCAGTCTTTGCATCTTGTCTCTGTTGTTCGTTTTTATGGCAAGTTAGTAAGCCCACAAGTGAAATTAGGTAAGAAACAGAATATTCAGCTTACTGAAGGCCTCATTTGCTGGGTATGTACATCACAGACCCTTCCAACAGGAATCACTGAATGATAGTTCTGGGATGACAGCAGCATGTCCCCCTGCTGTGGGTCACACTCAGAAGGCTGGTCACAGGTATCCCAAGGTTGACCGCCGGTGAGGAGGGCCTTTCTTTTAGGTTCATCATGTAAGAATTTCAAGTACTTTAGACCAGCAAGGCAGCTCAGTGGATAAAGATTCCTGCCTCAAGTCTGATGACCTGGGTTTGATTGCCAGTACCACATTGTAGGAAGAAAAAAACACCCACAAGTTGTCCTCTGACTTCCACACACGTGCACACACACTAGCCAGAAATACTGGTAAAGCTCACCGTGAGGCTCTCCAGACAAACGTAGGTTACCATGGTTTTCTCACAAAACTTGTGAAGCACTGACAAATTTAACAAAGATATTTAAACCTGCGACCTGATTTTTTCACTTAAATTATGACTTAAGCAAGTTGGGAATGGATCCAGACTTCAGCGTCTCCAAAGACACAGAAACACAAGCAGCCCAAGCCCGCTGTCCCCAGTGTCAGCATTGATGATCAGGAGCATGGCTGGAGACAGTAAGAGCAGCCTGCTGGGTGCCACCCCCCCAGACCCTTACCACGTAAAGGGGAGACTCCGTGGGAAAGAGCTCATCCTGATGTTTCAGGTAAGACAATCGAGGACAGGGAGGGTAACACAGGAAGCAGCACAGATTTGGGGCGAAGCCGCTAAAACACCCAGACTCAGACCCACTGTCTCAGCCTGTTCAGGCTACTGGGAAAAAATACTTTTAGAGGCTTAAAAGATTGAACAGGTTCCGTGTCTGGTTAAGGCTGACCCCTGCTTCCAACATGACTCCTGGTTACTGTGTTCTCATCAATGAGTGAAAGGTTCTAATGCTGTGTCCTCCCACAGCAGGAGGGGCAGAATGGTTCAACGGCTCCTTCAAGTCCTTTCATATGTCACAAATTGAATTCGTGAGGGCTCTGCCTGTTGACCCCATCATTCCCACAGGCCCCATGTCTTACTGTCATTACATTTCAACTTAGTTTCAACATGAACTTTGGAGAGACACAATCATTCAAGCCATAGCAACTTGCCCGTAGAGTTGGTACATAAACTCCCCACTTGGAGCTTGGAGATAACTCAATACATTAAGGCACCTGCTTCCAAGCTTGACAACCTGAGTTCAGTCCTTGGAACCTACATGGCAGAAGGAGAAAAGCAACTCCCACAAGTCCTCTTACCTCATGTGTATGCCTTGGTGGTGCACACACACACACACACACACACAATAAGTATTTGTTTAAGTCTTAGTTATACATTACAATTGATTATAGCTTAGTAAACACATTACCCATGAGGTTCACCTCAGCAACCTTAATTAGCCCTCAGTCTTCTCTCAGGCCTCCCCGGTCTCACACATTTTACAAAGAAGCGACTCACAGATCAAAGGCATGACTTAACTCTAGCCAGAATCTGGATGAAAATTTAAGAATGAAATTGAGATGGAGAGGTGGAGAGACAGAGATGTTCGAAATGAAATATTCAGTTAATCCAAAAGTGAGAAACATGAATAGCCTAGATGAAGCTAAACAAAGACTATCAAGGGCTGAAGACACAGTTGAGGAAAAACATTCGGGTAAGAAAAAAAAAGGCTTCAAGAACTCTGGGACATGATGAAGAGCTCAAACCTACAAACACGTGGGGTAGGACAAGCTGAGGTTCAAACTAAAGACAAAGAAAACCTATTATTCAAGGAAGACACACTAGCTCTGGAAGCAGACTCTGTGGCTACAGAGACGACTTACAAGAGAAGCGGGTGTTACTTACAGAGGCAACTTCATCAGAATGACGTCAGATTCAGCAAAACTCTAAGAAGAAGAAAAGTCCGAGGTGTAAAAGTAGATAACTGCCCATCAGGAGCAGTATCTCCAGCAGTCAGCCTTCAAAATAAATGGAGAAATAAAGACCTTCTGCCACAAACACAGACTTAAACGACTCATGGTCACTAAGGCCACCTTCTGAAAGTTACTCATAGGATTTCTAAACACACAGACAAAAGGACAGTCACAAACAAGAGCTCAGGAAAGAAGAAATTCACGAGAGGAAAACATGAAGAAATGAGAGCTCACAACAAATCAAACATGTTGAGCTCTGTAACCCAGAAAAACCCTAAGACGAATGAGAGAGAAACGAAGTAACATTCAGACCAGTGGGGAAAGCAACCAGCACAGTCACCAGGATCAGCAACGACCTCAGTGGCGACCCCGGATGTAAGTGGCCTCAAGTCTCCAATTAAAAACACAGGATCCAGGCAGGACAAGATGGCTCCAGGATAAAGGTACTTGCTGCCAAGCCTGACTACCTTAATTCAATCCCCAGAACCCATATGGTAGAAAGAGAGACGTGACTCCTACAAAAGTTGCCCTCTGACCTCCATATACATACATACAAATGAATTAAATAAACAATGCAATTTTAACCTTAGGGGAAGCCGACAAGATGGCTAAGCAAGTGAAGGTGCTTCCTGTCAAGACTGACAACCAGAGTTCAATTCCCAGGACCCATGTAGTAGAAGGCAAGAACCAACACCCACAAGTTGTACTCTGACCTCCACACCTGTGCCATGGCACACAGATCCATATACACAGTTTAAAATAATTAAACACAAGATCCAACTATGTGTTGTCTGCCACAGCCACACCTCATTGGCTAGAACACACATAGACTAGAAGTGAAAGAACGAGAAACCATACACTAAGCAAGTCAAAGCAGGATCTTATATCTGCAAAAACAGACTTCAAACCAGAATTCATCAGAAGAAAAAGAAGTTTATTACCAACCAGTAAAACAGCTTAGCAGGCAAAGGCACCAACCACCAAGCCTGATGTTCTGAATACAAGCCCCAGGACCCACACAGAGAAGGAGAGAACCACCTCTCAAGAGTTGTCCTCTGATCTCTACATACACCATGGCATGTGTGTGTGCACACACACAAATAAATAAGAAATAAAATTTAAAAATAAGAATGGGGCTAGGAAGATGGCTCGGTGGTTAAGGGCACTTAACTTACTGTTCTTCCAGAGGACACAGGTTGGGTTTCCAGCACCCGCATGGCAGCAAACAATCATTGGAAACTCCAGTTTGACATCTGACACTCAATTCTGGCTTCCACAGGCATTGCACACACGTGGTACACACATATGTACATGCAAAACACTCACACATAAACATAACAAAATACTTTTAAAGAATTAAAAACATAAGTTCACTACCTGTTACAGCACAAAGAACAATGCACCGAGAAATCCTAAGGACAGTAACCATTATACGCCAGGCATTGATATGCCCAATTTCATAAAACAAACACTACTGAAAATAAAGGGACAGATAGGTCCAGATACCATAAACAGTGGATGAATTCTCAAAAAAAAAAAAAAATGGAAGAAACTTAAGTTAAATTCCTTGAAACAAATGGACTTAAGATACATCAACAACTTATCCCATCTATGAACTTCAGGATACACATTCTTCTCAGGAGTCCAAGAAACTTTCTCCAAAATGTATCAAAGAGTTGGCTATAAATCAAGTCTTAAATACAAAAGAATCAAAATAGTGTGTCTCTTTTCAGAGCAAACAGAATCACTCTAGAAGTCAATAGTAAGAGAAACCACAAACATGGACATTCAACAATACACTGTGTTTTTTTTTTTTTTTTAAACAGGACTGAGGATCAAACCCAAGGGTTTAGGCATGCAAGGCAAGTGCTAAACCACTAAACTACACTCCCACCATCTCATCAATACATTCTTGAATGGTCAGTGGGTCATTAAAGAAATGAGGGAGGTATCTGAAATTTCAAAGAATCAAAAATGAAAACACAGCCTTCCAGAACCTTTGGGATATAAGCTAAACCCAAAACTAGCATATTGGAAAAAAAAAAAAAACAGTAAGGTTTTGGGGTAAAATTAATGAAATAGAGACTAAAAGAATAATACAAAGCATAATTGAAATGCTGAGTTTGGTTCCTTGAAAAGATAAACAAGAATGACAAACCATTAGCCATTAGCTGTATCAACCAAAAGAGAGAGAAGACAGTGAAATTAGAACTGAAAAGGGAGGCATTACAACAGATACAGTGGAATCCAGAGGATCTTCAGGAAATGCTTTGAACTTCTCCAATAAGTTAAAAAGTCTGAAAGAGACAGGTAACTTTCTAGACACATGTGACCTTCCAAAATTAAACTAAGAAGATGCAGACAAACATCTATACTTAGAAACAGTAATTAAGAGTCTCCCCAAGGCTCTAGGAGATGGTTTAGTTGGTAAAGGGCTTGCTGCTTAAGCATGAGGACAAGCTTGATCCTCAGTACACACTTGTAATTCCTAGCTCTGAGGGAGGGGAGACCGGGATCCTGGGTCTCACTGGCTAGCCAGCCTAGCCTAATTGACGTGTTCCAGGACGGTGAAAAACAAAGTGGACAGCTGCTGCTGAGGAATGGCACCTGATACCTCACATGTAGGCACAGAGTCAACAACAAAGCCCCAGACTGCACAGATTCACCTGCTGGATTCTACCAAACTTTTAGAGAAGAGCTTACATCAATGTTTCTCAAATTATTCTATTAAAAACGATGTTGGTTTCCTTTTTGAGGTGCAAGGATCATATGCCACATACACAAATTAGTAAATATAACACAACACATAAATAAACCAAGGACAGAAATCACATGCTCATCTTAAGAGGTGTAGAAAAGGTCTCACTTTATAATAAAGCCCCGAAGAAATTAATGAAAGGAACATACCATAACATAATAAATGTTATATATGACAAGCCTATAGCCAAATATTCAACTAAATAGAGAAAAACTGAAGGCATTTCCTCTAAAATCAGGAATGAGACAAAGGTGTTCCCTCTCTCACTCTTATTCAATATAGTGCTTGAAATCTTAGCCAGAGCAATAAAGCTAGATAAAGAAAAGGAACACATATAGGAAAGGAAGAAGTGAAATTAGTCCTATTTGCAGATGACATGATCCTAAAATGTACTTAGAGACCATAAGACACCACCGGAAAACTCTCAAACACTTTTAGTCAAGTAGCAGGATACAAAAACCAACACACAAAAATCTGTAGTTTTTCTAATTCCCAATAACAAACATGCTTAGAAATCAGAGAAATAGTCCCATTCATAAAAGCAGCCCTCCACCAAAATAAAATGCCTAAGAATAACCCTTACCAGAAAAGCACAACAACTACACAGTGAAAAATACTGAAAAAAAGGAACTTCCTTTAAATATTATCAATGGAAAGATACCTTGTGTTTGAGTTGTGAGAATTAGCTATACTGCAGATTCAGCACAGCTACAGCCACCTGATTCTTGACAAAGGCACCAAAAATGCATGCTGCAGGAAAGACCACCTGGAGAACATGGGAACCTGTAGGACCCCCGGCCCTCACCTGAATAAAATCAACTCAGAATGAGACCTGAAACTCTGAACTACTGAAACGCAGAGAGAAAACACTTCGAGATCTAAGCGTAAGAATGTTCTTAGAAGGACTCCAACAGCACAGGAAATAGCAGCAAGTGTTGGCAAATGGGATGACACGAATTCAAAGGCTATATGGTAAGAAAACAATAGAGTGAAGAGACAGCGTGTGGGGTGGGAGACGACTTTGCCAGCTCCTCGTCTGACAGAGAGTGAACGTCCAGAATACATAAAGAACTCAAAATACTAAAGACAAAAAAGCAAAACATCTAGTCCTAAGTGGACAAATGGTTAAATAGGCAGTTATCAAAAGAAGTCCAAATAGCTAATAAACATGAAAAACTCATCAACATTCATAGCAGTGAGGGAATTACAAATTGAAATTACGTCGAGAGTCCATCTCAGCCTTGTCAGGATGGCTTGCATCAGGAAACAGGGCTGGAGAGGTGATTCAGAGAGATTAAAGCACAAGTCATACAAGTGTGAGGACCCACATTAAGCCAAACACAGTAATACCTATCTGTGATCCCAGCACTCCTACAGGGAGATGAGAGGTGCAGACAAGAGACTCTCTGGAAGCTTGTGGACCACCTAGCCTCGAGTATGCAGTGATTCACAACAGGAGATCCTGTCTCAAACAAGGTGGAAGTGACAACCGGTGCCTGAGGTTAGCCTCTGACCTGTCCACACAGACCACGGTGTGCATGCACCCACCCTCACACACACAAACATGCACATCTCTCACACACACACAAAAGAAGACAGGTGACAACAAATGCTGGCAAGGATTCAGGGAGGGGCCGGAATCATACACTGGCTGATGGAATGTAAATTAGTGCAGCCACTGTGGAATCCAATACAGAGGCTCCTCAAAAATTAGAAATAGGTCTCCCACATGATCCAGCTGTTCCATTCCTAGGCATATACCTGAAGGATTCCAAGTCAGCACACCTCAGAGACACATGCGCATTTGTTTATTGCTGCATTGTCACAGCAGCTAAGATCAGGAATCAGCCCAGATATTCATCAACAAATGAACGGATTAAGAAAGTATGAGATACAGAGCCAGGCACAGAAGTACAAGCCTTTAATCCCAGCACTTCGGAGGCAGAGGAAGATGAATCTCTGGCATTTCAAGGCCAGTGTGGTCTACATAGCCAAGTTCCGGGCCAGCCAGAGCTTCATAGTGAGTCTCTGTCTCAAAACAAAGAAACAACGACAACAACAACAAAAATGGGCTTGAGAGATGACTCAGCAGTTAAGAAGTTAAGAGCACTGGTTGTTCTTCCAATGGGCCCACATCAGGACCCAGCACCCCAATGGCACTAACAATCTGTAACTCCAGTTCTAGGGGAATCTGACCTCCTCTTCTGGTTCTGTGGGAATTGCATACATGTGGTGCACTTACATACATGCAGGCAAAACATACAATTAAAAGAAATTCATTTTAAAATTACAAACATCAATTAGTGGAGTATCTATATGCCAGGAAAAATTTCAGAGATTTTGAGGCAGAGACTATCAGATATATACCAGATTATTTCATAACAATAAATCCATGAAGACAAGAATCCCAAATGTTTAGGCATCTAACAGACTCAGAATACATGAAGCCAAGAATTATAGAACATCAAGGAGAAATAGAAAAATTCCACAATGACACTGAGAGATTTCAGAAACCCTTTCTCAGTAATTGACAGAGCAAGGGAACAGAAAATCATTAGGAAGAAAATAAAGTTTAAACAGCCTGAGCAACAAACTCGACCTTAATGACCCTTACAGAACCTCCCAGCAAAAACTTCAGAACTTACATCCAAAACCATGTGAAGAAAGTGACCAAAAAGCCTATAACCCAAGCCACAAAGTAAGTCTCAATGAAAAGCATTAAAATTATAGGAAATACTGTCTTGGGCCAGCAAGATGGCTTGACAGGCAAAGGTTCTTGCTACACAAGCCTTACAACCTGAATTGAATCTTCAGATCCAATGGAAGGAAAGAATCAACTCCTGAAAGTTGTCCTTCGACACACTGTGGTGTGTATGTGTGTCTCTCTCTCTCTCAGACACACACACACACACACACACACACAGATAAAGAAAGTCTTCTTAAAGATTTTCTCTTTCCATGGTGGAATTCAATTAGGAATGAATAAAAAGAAGGATCTCTGGTGGACGGGGTGGAGCAGGTCACAAGGTTCTGGGTGCAATCCCTAATACAGTTTATCTGAATGTGTGATCTGCTGCCCAGGCAGTAAAGAGACATTTACATTTCTAACACTAAACACCTACATTAGGACAGAAGAGTTCAAATCAACAACCCAAGTTTCCACCAAAAAAGAATAGAAAAGGAAAAGCAAATTAAAGCCTAAAGTAAGCAAGGAAAGAAAAGGGTCAGAGCAGAAAGAGATGAAATAGAGCACAGAAGAGCACCAGAGCAGGAAATGGAATTAAAAGCAGGTTCCCAGGGGCTGGAAAGACTGCTCAGCAGTTAAGAGTGACTGGCTGCTCTTACAGAGGACCTGGGTTCGATTCCCAGTATCCAACACCCTCTTCTGACCTCCATAGGCACTGCATGACATGTGCACACTTACACACATACAGGCAATACATTTATACACATAAAATATTCTTTTTAAAAAGCAGGTCCCTGAAAATGATCCATAAAACTGATAAACTTCCACCAAATGTTCCAAAAAAGAGTAAGGATAAAAACTACCCATATCAAAAATGAGAAGGTGACATCACTCCAGATCATGAACATGAAATAGACGAGACAGAGTTTCTGGAAAACATAGTAAGTTCAAGGCCAGCCTGAGCTCCATGAGATCAGAGCTCAAAAATAATGATTAAAGGTCTTTTCACAAATAAAAATACAGGCACATGAGTCTCCTAATGAATTCTATCAATAGTGTATGAAAGAACAAAAAAATAGTTCTAAACAAACTTAGAAAAGTGAAGAGAATGTTTCCTGGTTCAGTCTGTGACAGCAGCATTTCCCTGAAAAGCAAAGTCAAATAGAGCCCTTTCTAGGAGACTGCCGACCACTATCCATCTCAAACATGTAAAATTTATAAACAAAATGTTTAAAAAGTTGAATCCAACAATACAGAAAGGTCACTACTGTTAAGGTCCAAAAAATCAAGAACAAACCCCACGACTCCACTGTGATGCAAAAAGGAAAATTTATTTATATAATTTGGCAAACAAAGTGAATCAAATGGCTAGCTGGGCTGCAGTCCCTAAAGCCAGATCGGGAACTGCCCCCGGGCCCAAGGGTGCAGCCAGCTTTTACAAGTTCAGTAACTGTGCAGCTCTACGGGCTGGTCCAACCTTGGAATTGGTTGGTCTAAAACCTGTCTGCCCCACAGGGATTATTTGTATTGGACAATTCAGACCTCGTCATCAGTGGGGTCTTTGGCTTGACGCCAGAATGTGTGCTGAAATGTTAGTGGCCAGAATGTAGCAGGGTGGGGCGATTAAAACTTAAGAGGTCTGAGTCTGTTTTGTCCCTACAACTCCATCTGGTTACCTCACATTTGCCCAAGAACGCAGGGTTGCTTTAATATCTTAAACACACACACACACACACAATTGCCATCATTCTTCATTTTAACAAGAAAAAAAAAAAAGAGAGAGAGATCAATAGACACATTGAAACCATTTGAAAGTATCTATTACACTTTCCTCACTTAAAAAAAAAAATCTGTGGGCTGGAGAGACTGCTCAGAGATTAAGAGCATTGATTGCTCTGGCAGAGGACCCAGGTTTGGATTTCAGCACCCACATGGCGGTTAACAACTGTTCCAGGAATTCCAATTCGAAGAGAAACAAACACCCTCTTCTGACCACCTCAGGGAATTGCATGGGTACACCTACATACATGCAGGCAATACACTCATACACATAAAAAATCTTTTTTAAAAACTTTGTCAAGCACATAGTGCCTGTGTGTAACCCCAGGACTTAGGAGGTTGACGCAGGAGTATTCTGAGTGTGATGCCAGCATGGGCTTCATAGCGATAGCTTGTTTCAAAAATACAAAAAAAATTCCCAGCGCTTGGGAGGCAGAGGCAGGAAGACCTCTAAATTGGAGGCCAGCCTGGTGTGCGTAGTAAGTTTCAGGCCAGTCAGGGCTACATAGTGACACCCTGTGCTTGCTTAGCATGTGTGCAAGGCCTTGAGTTGGGTTGCCCATACAGGAAAAATAAAAACAAAAACTTCCCCACAAAGAAGGCAACTTCCTTCAAATAGTCACTAAAAGGGGGAACTTGTGGCAAACCCACAGCAAACACCACAGTTAACATGGAGACTGAATGTTTCCTCCATGAGGCCTGGAATAAGATAAGGGCATCCCCTCCATACGTTATTTCCTCAGAAATAAATCCTTGCTTCCTGGAAGAAAGCTAGTTAAGATGAAAGATACTAAAAAGGAGATGAAACAGCAGACAGTCTGTGGGGAGGACATCCATCCTGCAGGGAAGTTCATTAGGTTCAGGAAGTAAACAACTCAACAGCTTCCCAGATTCACGAGGCTCCGCCTACCCACGCTTATATAAGCCCCAAAGACTACTGAGACCAGCCAAGCCGCAGGGAAGAGGCTCAGCATCCCCCTCAACAGCTACTTTAAAAGGACACTCTCCCACCTGCCCAGCGGTGGGCCAAGTCGCCTGCATTTCTGAGCTGTCACCCTCGCTGCAGGGGGCTTTGGTGATACAACTGCCCTTGAGCCATTTCTGCTTCCCAAAGGGACCCCGCCCCATACTTCTTTAAGTGACTCCAATAACAGGCACTGGTTCAGCAAGTTGGACTTTGGGCTGTCCTTGGTGCTCATTTATTCCTGTCTCCCCAGAAACAGTGTCATCCAACACTACAGTACATCTACTCAATACTATATTGAAAGTTCTAGTCAAGAGAGAAAAAACCAGCACAGAAGAGGTAAAACCCACATATTCATAAATACACGAGCTGTGCAGGAATCTAAAGGATGCATGAAAAACTGATAATGGAGTGTAGCAAGACTGTGGAGTAGTTGATCAACATACAAAACTTAACTGCATTTCAATTCACTGCTAAGAACCAACCAAGAATTAAAAGGTTAAAAATATCATTTATAATAGCTTCAAAAATACTAAATAGGAACTGGCAAAAAGGTTCAGCTGATAAAAGCGCTTGCCACGGGGCCTGACAATCTGAGTTCCATCATGTAACGCACATGGCACAAGGAAAGACCCCGTTCCTTCAAGTTGTCCTTGACCTCTGCATGCAGGTCGCGGTGTGCACTCGCCCTCCACACACACACACATAAAATGTAGTAAAAATATGAACTAGAACTAGGGCAGGGGTGTAGCAGGAACACACGCTTGCCCGCCGCCCCACAGTGAATGCAGTGCTGGATAGTCTGTGCCTGCCTGCGGGTACACAGCTCTGCCTGGCACAACCCTGGAGCGTGCCACGTCCAATCAAAACATATGTTACCATAGACTACATACACAGAAACTAAACTGGAAAGGGGAACTGACAAGGGTATAAAACGCCAAGCTCTGTGTGTTTGGTGCTCAGACTGTAGATGAGAAGCCTCGAAGTCAGTGCTGCATGAATCAACTGCTTCTGGGAGAACTGCCTCTATCTCTCATCTCTGCTCAAAGCACCTATGACAGGAGGTGCGCAACACACACACACACACACACACACACACACACACACATGTATTTTGTCATTTTAAGACTGGGTCTCCCTATAGCCCCAGTTAACCTGGAACTCATTGTTAGATCAGGCTGGCCTTGATCTCACAGAGATCCACCTGCCCCTGCCTCCCAAGTGCTGAGATTAAAGGTGGCACCACCACACCCTGCAAAGTGTTTTTAGAAATAGAAAAAACGGGGGGAGGGGGTTGGCGGTGGCTGAAGAGATGGCTCAGCAATTAAGAGCAACGGCTGCTCTTGTAGAGGACCAGGGTTTGGTTCCCAGGACTCACATGGCAGCTAACAACCATCTGTAACTCCAGTTCCAGGGTATCTGATATTCTTCTTCTAACCTCCATGAGCATTGTACATACGGGTGCACTTATATAAAAATGCAGGTAAAACACTCATATACATTTTTTAAAAAGAAAGGAAAAAGTGGAAGCCAAACATTACTGATTTCACAAATTATTATAAAGTTACATTAAATCACTAAAGATAGACAAAAGAGATCATGAGACAAAATAGAATCAGAAAACTCCCTAGAGATACTGACCGCTGATTTCCGGTAAAGGGACAAAGGCAATTCCAGTGTGGAGAAAGAATGAGCTTTTCAGCCACAGATACTGAAACGCATGAATTTATATGGGAAAAAAAAAAAGAAAACTCTTCAATCCACAACCCATAACTCACATTTAAAAAATTAACTGTAGCAGGTAAAGGCACCTGCCACCTTGAGTTCAATCCTCAGAATCCACATGGAACAAGAAGAGAACAACTCTTACAACTTGTGCTCTGACCTTCACGTACTTGCTGTGCCTTGTGTGCACACATGTGCATGTGCACACACAAGTAAATGAATATAATTTGAAAATTACAATATGAAAATTACAAAATGACATGGTAGCATTTTAATCCCAGTACTTGGGAGGCAGAGGCAGGCAGATCTCTATTAGTTTGAGGACAGCCTGGTCTACCTGGGGAGTTCTACGCCAGAGCTACATAGTGAAACTCTTATCTCAAAAAATAATAATAATAATAATACAATGAGTTTTAAAAAATTAACTCTAAGCAGATCATAGACCTAAATATAAAAGTTGAAACTATGAAACTCCCAAAGGAAAAGTTTTCTGTGACTCTGAGCTGGGTGCAGGTTTTCCCAGACATCACAACCACCAAAAAAATGAGCTACAAAATCACAACATAACCTGGACTTTACCCAATTTTTAAATGTTTGCCTGTCATAGGACAAGTTTAAGAGACTGAAAAAAGAGACAAAGACCAACATACAATGCTCAAGATCATCTATCTCAATCAGCAATTTAAGTCAGGATTTACCAATAACTGTCACAACGACTTTGAACAGACACTTCAGCAAAGGTAAATAAGTGAAAAATAAATGCCTTAAAACATGCTCACCATCAGTCTTAGAGAAATGCAAATTAAGATTATCATCAGCAGGGTGGGGTGCCACAGCCTGAGTGCCCTAGCACTCAGGAGGCTGAGGCAGGAGGATCCTGAGTTCCCAGCCCTTCTGGGCTACAGAGTGAGACTGAGGCTCAAAAAGACAAGATGAAACAAGATACAAAGAGATGGCACAGCACACCTATCAAGGTGAGTAAGGTAAAAAGACTGACCAAGGGCTGGAGAGATGACTCAGTGGTTAAGGGCACTGGCTGCTCTTGCAGAGGACCCAGGTTTGTTTCCCAGCACCCCAGATAGGGGCCTATGGCCATCCATAACTCCAGTTCCAGGGAAGCCGACACCCTCTTCTGGCCTCTGCATGTAGGCACACAAAACACACATATAAGCCAGGTGTGGTAGCACACACCTTGAATCCCAATATTCAGGAGGCAGAGATAGGCGGATCTCTATATGTTTGAGGGTAGCCAGGTCTACATAGTGAGTTTTAGGCCAGCCGGGGCTACAGGGAAACCCTCTCTCTAAAAGACCAAAACACGGACACAGACACACACAATATTTTTTTAAGATCGACCAAAAGTAAATTGAGGGGACTGGAAAGATGGCTGCTCTTGCAGAGGATTTAGGTTCAGTTCCCAGGAACCACATGGCACACAACCACATAACTGTCTTTAACTCCAGTTCTAGGGGATCTGACACCCTCTTCTAGCCTCCATGAGCATCACATGACATGGGTGCACTTGTATACATGCAGACAAAATACTCATACAAAGAGAATAAAAATACGTACATTTTTCAAAAACATTAAAAAGTGAATTGAACAGGCAGGTCGCCAAAGAATATAAATAGCAAATAAATGTATGAGAAAATGTTCAACATTCTTATCCATGGGCAAAATGCAAACAAAATCATATGAACTACATGTGGTGGCTCATATCTGTAATCTCAGCACACAGGAAGTCGAGACAGGAGGATGCCCATGAGTTTGAGCCCAACCCAGGCTACAGCGTAAGACCTTGTCTCCAAAACAAACCAAAAACTACATCGAGATTCCCTTCCATCTCGTGCTTCTCAGAATGGCGATCATCAAGTAAACAAATTAGAGAAAAGGCTGAGAAGGGCCCTAGTACCGCTGAGGGGTATCAACCAATGCAGGCCCTGTGCAGATCAGTGCGGAGCCTCCTCGAAAGGAAGTGCCCACAGATACTGCTGTTCAGTACCTGCCAGAAGAACTGCAGCGCTCTTCATAACAGCCAAGAGATGGATCAGCCTAGGTGTCCACCAACAGAGGGAGGAAATGTGACACGATGGATGAATGTACGCCTCAGACTTATTCATCATAAAGGAGACTATGTCATTTGCAGGAAAATGGACAGAACTGGAAGTCAACATGTTAAGCGAAATAAGTCAGACACAGACATGTCCATTCTCATCTGCAGAAATCTGCATTTAACTCTAGATTATATGCGTATTTTTTAAATATTGCATTTCTTATTTTTGTGTGTGTGTATGAGTGTATCGCCCGCATGTGTATAAGTGTACCTGTGTCGTGCACTGCTCACGGAGGTCTAATGCTCACGGGTGTCAGACTCCCCTGGAACTGGAGTTACAGATGGTTGTTAGCTGCCATGTGGATGGTGGGAATCAAACACAGGTTCTCTGCAAGAGCAGCCAGTGCTCTTAACCACTGAGCCATCTTTCCAGCCCCTGTATGCATGCATATATTATATACATAGACACATTTACAAATGACGCAAAACAGAAGGGAGCTCTTTGGGAGAGGACGGCACTGAGCAGTAGAGGAGGAGGCCGAGGAAAGCACTGGGAAGCAAGGGTCAGAGAAGTGTGGCCATCTGTGTGTATGAAAATGTCCTAACAAAGCCTGGTGTTTGCATGCTAACTGGAAACACTGAGAAACCAATTTAAATTTTTAAGAAGACAAACAAAAACTGCCCTGGACTGCTATGGGTGCTTTTACTGGATGAGAAGTCATAGGTTAGGGGAAGTCTGGCTTTCATATTTGTATTTTTCCTTGTACGCATGTGTTCGAGTTCATGTGTAAAAGTGAACACATACACACATGTGCACACATGTATATGTGAGTGCAGAGGACAACCTCAGGTGTTATCCTCAAAAATGCCATCCACTTTCTTTGAGAACATGTCACTCGCTGGCCTGAAGCTCATAGATCAGGCTCGAGTAGATGGCCAGTGAGCTCCAGGGGTCCACCTGCCTCGGTAGGACTGAGATTCTAAGCATGCACCACCATACCTGGCATTTTGACAAGGGTTCTGGGGATTGAACTCAGGTTTTCAGGCTTTCAAGGCAAGCACTTTCCTCACCGAGTCGTCTCCCCAGCCCCTGCTTGTATGGCTTAGTGTGTGGGGTGTGTGTGTGTGTGTGTGTGTGTCCTCCATGGCGCACATGGGAAGGCCCGGGGACAACCTGTGGGAGTCAGTTCTTTCCCTCTAACCCTCAGGTTCCAGGAATCGAACTCAAGTCATCAGACTTAGCAACAAATGCTGTTACCTGCCAAGCCATCTCACCAGCTCAACGTTCCACAAGTTCACACCCGAGTTTTACCTGTACGTTTGTGTTTTCCCGGCACTGAGATCAGAGCCACTAGGGACAAAAAGGCAAAAGACAACACTCGGTTCTGCAAGTCAATCCCTTGGCATATTCTGCTTTCTTTTCCTTCCACTCTTTTGTATTCTCAAGTTGCCAAGAACAGCCCTGGGGTAATCACCTCCCACACTTAAGCACCTAGGAGATGGTAATTGTTGTCTAATGACAGGAGGTGACGTTTTTAAACCATTGCCTTCAATTTCATTATCCATTTTGTCCTTAATTGTGTAGATTCTGTTACTTCTTTCTTGCCTTCCTTCCTTCCATTTTTGAAGATAGTCTCATGTAGCCCAGGCTAGCCTCAAATTCACTATGTAGACAATGACAACCTTGAACTTCTGATCCTCCTGCTTCCACCTCCCAAGAGTTGAGAATACAGGCTTGCATAGTACACTACACTTGGTTTCTGTGTTGCTAAGAATCAAACTCCAGGGCTTCATGCATTCTAGGAAGCACCACTAGCAGACATACATCCCTGCCCCTGACTCTAAATTTAAACCCAAAGTGGTGGAGCTGGAGTAATGGCTCAGCAGTTAAGTGTATATACTCTTGCTGAGAACCCAATTCCCAACACCAATATCAGACAGCTCACAACTCCAACTCCAGGGGATCTGATGCTTCTGGCTTCTATGGGTACACAGACACACACAAATTAAAAAATAAGAATGTAAGTATTTTTAAAACTTAAAAGATAAACCCAGAGTGGCATGTATGGAAAACAGCCCAACAGAAAGTGCACACTCATGAAAACCGTGCTGTCTTTAAAAAACGATGCCATTTATATGCCATTGATTTTGAAATGTCAGGTCTAGAAAATGGTCTCTGCACAACTATCAGAATCATTTCTTGGGGCTGGAGCCTTGGCTCATAGTTAAGCACTGGCCACACCAGTCTGAAGACTGGAGTTCAGAGTCCCAGAATTCACGTACAAGAAGGGCAATCGTGGAGGCCCACCTGTAATTGCAGTCTCAGAAGGCTTAAGATTCCCAGCATCAACCTTGGGTTTCCACACAAAGCACACATACTTGTACCCGCAGAGGAAAAGAGAAAAAGAGAAAAATTTCCTGGATCATATGGGTCAAGTTCTGAGAGTCTGAAATACTATGCACTGATAATCTAAATGAGTAAATGATCCTTTGATTTCTAGAGAAGCACACAACATTCAAGGCCATTTGAAGACACTGTCCACATGTATGAAGGGACCAATTCTAGACCTTCACATATTGCTTTTATAAAATTCATTCTATGAGAAAAATCCCAGGGCATGTGTTTTGTTTGACACTAAGCCCTTAACGCATGTCTCAGCCATTTGGGTTAGCCTCAGCCACACCGTCACACAAAGTGTAGGGCTAATTATTTCTGCCTCTTCCCCCAACCCCCACAATCCAAAAATGAGTGACTTAAGCCAGAGCAAAATCAATATTGATTGCAGTGGGAATGCCAGTCATCTCACTTACCAGAAACATTTTAAAGCTGGTAAAATTCCAGAGAGATTACCTTAGGAAAGCAACATGCCAGCTCCTCTGCTCAAAAACTCACCACATACACACATGGGGAGCCACGTGCAAAGATGCTGGAGCATCTCTCTACAATGAGGGAAAAACCGGAAACAACCCAGGTGGCCAGCAGTAGGTGAATGATTGAAACTGCGGTAGAGGGGTTTAGTGGATTTGAACACAACAAATGAGGAATGAACTAGAACCAAAGGTATCATGACTGGACCACTGTCACCTTGAACATGAAGTGGCCCCCACAGGATCACATGTTTGAAGACACTCTCCAGCTGGTGGCACTGTGTGTAGAGGTTGCAGAACCTCCTGAGACAGTGGCCTAGCTAACAAAAATGAGCTTCTGGAGTGGGGGTGGGGGGTTCCCTAAAGGCCGTATCTGTTTCTGGTTCTGTGTGTTGTTTTCTGTATCTCATGAGGGGCCTGGGATGACCTTGAACTCGCTGTGTAGTTGAGGATGACCTTGTACCTCCAGTCCTCCTGCCTTCATCTCCCCAAGTGCTGGTATTATAGGCATGGGACACCACACCTTTTAGGCAGTGCTGGCTATCAAACACAAGGCCTGCTATAAAGTGCTACTGTCTCTGACTCCCACCTCTATGAACTGAGCTTCTCCAGATGCCAGACTTTTCCCACCATGATGAACTATCTCCGGAAACTGTGAGGCAAAATAAACCCCTCCCTTAAGTTACTTCCATCAGTTATTTTGTCATAGTGCTGAGAAAATTAACTAATCCACAAAGTCAGAATGGCTGGACCTCCATGTGTATGTATGTATGTATGTATGTATGTATGTATGTATGTATATGATTTCATGTGTGTGGGGAATAATTCCATTCCTAAACATAAATGCATACCAACACAAAAGCAAAGATATACAATGAAATAAAATCAACTCATGGGGTTGGAGAGATGGCTCAGCAGTTAAGAGCACTTGCTGATCTTGAACAGGACCTGAATTCAGATTCCAGAACCCATGTTTGGTGGCTTGCAACTGCCTGAAACTCCAGCAGCTCCGGGGGGTCCAAGGCCAGCACCTGTGTACACACAGTCATACTCATAAGTGAAAACAAAATAAAATTCAACTCATGAGTCCCTCCTTGGACGCAGAGTAGGAAGAGAGGGTGTTGGGTAGGAAGGTGCACTGGAGGGCCAGCCGGGCTGGCTCTGTGCACTGGGAGTCACATGCAGAGAGAAAGGACAGCAACTGAACTCTGTGCTGTCTCCTGCTTCATACATGCTAGACGTCAACCCAACGTCAGCTCTGCATGCTCTGGCTCTACCTCAGATAACCCAGCTGACCTTTTCAGAGCTCATCTTGAAAAAGGAAAAGAGAAAGATAAGACTTGTTATTCACTGCTGCCAACGTGATCTTGTTCTAGCTCTGGAGTGAACTGACTTAAGCAGGTTCTTTTCCAGCTCAGAGGTTCAGACTGATGTGAGGAGGTAATTCCAGGGCATCCTGCACACCCGTCACCACTTTGCAGAAGTAAATGTGGTCTTTGTCTTTACATTCTGTGCGTAGTTGCTGTTATTTGTTGATCTGTGGAAGCCATAGTCATCACCTCCCTTTCCAAGTTAGGGATCTTTGGATACACAGGCAACACGTCTTGCTGTGTTCCGCCCATGACGTATAATCCAAGATGAGGGGGGGTTTGCTTAGGTGGAATGTCAAAAGGAAAGGATTGTCCTTCTCTGAGAGGCACAGGAAGTGCACAGTATGAGATTCAAAAACAAAAATAAATTTAGAATCAAAAGGAGAGAGAAAATGGAACAAGGACAGGAAGAGGAGGGAGAAGGGGAAGGAAGGTTGAGGAAGGGGGAGGGGAGGAGGGGAGAACAGTGAACAGCCAGGCATGGTGACACACACCTGTAATCTCCGCACTGTGGAGGTTAAGGCAGGAGAATCATGAATACACAGTAAGTTCAAGATCGGCCTGAACTATTTAAGATTCTTCCAAAAAGCAAGCAAACAAAGAATTAGAAGGAAGAAAAAAGGAAGTCAGATCCAAACTGGCAAATAAATAGATGATTAGGAAGACAAGACTGTTGTCATCAGTTTCTCCCAAATTCACCCACGGATCCAAGGCAGCCCTGACCAAAACCCCAGCAGGCATTTCTGCAGATACTCATTAAGCTGACTCTAAAAGCTATATGGAAAGGCAAAAGGCCTAGAAAGAAAAACAATTGAATAAAATTGGAGGATTTCCAACTGCTGAATTCCATTCTCACCACAAACACAGTAACAAGCCTGGGTGGGAAGCATCATAAGATGGTCACATACGAGAGCCCCAAATACCAAGTCCGGAAATAAAGCACCCAGAGAGTGCCAAACAGATTTATTTTTATTTTATGTATATGAGTATTTTGCCTGCATGCCCACACAGGCTAGGAGAGGGCGTCAGATCTCCGGGAACTGGAGATGATTGGTAGCTACCATATGGGTGCTGGGAACCAAACCGGAGTCCTCTGTAAGAGCAGCAAGTGCTCTTAACCACTAAGCCATATCTGGCCCCAGACAACTCAGTTTCAACAAGGTGTGTTGGTCCCTTTGCCATTGCTGTGACAAAACACTTGAGAAAGCCAACTGAGGGCAGAAAAGCTAACTTTGGCTCCCAGGTCCCATCATCGTGAGCTGCTGTTGAAGCAGAGAGAAGCTGAGGCAAAGAAAAAGCTGCCTGCCTCACATGGCACATGCCTCACAGAGAGCAGAGACTGGCGGACAGACGACAGACACCACACACACATGCACACACACACAGCGGAGAAAGAGGGAGGTCGATTGATTGAAGAGCAAGATATATTTGTCGCAGACATGTCCCTAGTGACTTCTCCACTCAGGCCCACCTAAAGTTTCCATCACCCTGCAGTGATACCATTCAGTTATGAATCCATCAATGGGTTAATCCACTGACCAGGTCAAAGCCCGTCAGCTCCCAAAGCACCTCTAGTGGTTGCGGTACAAGCCTTGAACATATAAGAAATGTTGGTGGGGGAGGTATTTTGAATCCCAAAACGCAAAAGTATCAAAGCTATTCAATGTGGGGTACACAGTCATTTTAACAAACGGTAAAATGATTAGATTTACACGTGATAAAAATAAACATCAAGCCTTACCTTACACCACACACAAAAATTAACACTTGATCTCAGCCAAAAGGCTGAGAAGCAATTCAAAAATTAACTCAGAATACATCAGAGTGACTGGGAAATGGCTCATCGTATAATGTGCTCGCTGTACAAGCCTGAGGACCTGAGTTTGATCCCCCAGCCCTCACGTAAAAATCAGGCATGGTCCTACACACCTGTTACTCCAGCACTTCCACGTGTAGAAAGGTGGATCTCAACAGCTCATTGGCCAGCCAGCCACGCAGAAATAGAGAGCTCTAGGTTCAGTGAGAGATCCAGTTTCAAAAAAATAAAACTGAGGTAGATGGGCTGGTGAGAAGGCTCAACAGGTAAAAGCACTTGTTGCACAAGTCCTATGATTCTGAAATCCACATAAAGGTGAAAAGAGAAGGCCAACTCCACAGAACTGTCCTCTGACCTCTACACAAACACTGTGGCACATGGACCCACACCACACACACACCACATACAATACACACACCTCACACCACACACACTGATGGCTAATCTCGGCGTCAACTTGACTGGACCTGGATTTAACTGAAAAAGACTTTCTTGATGGGAGCGTTTGGAGCTGGAAGACCCACCCTAATGTGGGCGTGGCCTTCTGTGGTAGCCCATCAGAAAGGCCACGGCGGAGGGAGCAGTTGATTTGCCCTCCTGTCTTCTCGCTCAGTAGCAGCTTCCATCTGGCTGCGCCATTCCTCCACTGAGAGTAGAACCACCATCCTCGGATTCCAGCTAGACTGAAGACCAGCAGACCTCCAGGAGTCCTGCAGGCCTTCAGCACCAGATTGGAGCAGCTGAGACCTCCCGCCTGTGGACCGAGCAACTACCAGATTCTCTCCAGTGTGGCACAGCCATTGTTGGACTCCCCGGACTCTAGCCTGTAGCTAATCTAATAAATCCATATACATTCATTTTATCACTGTTTCTTTAGAGAACCCTAACACACACACACACACACACACACGTATATGCACCCACACATGTCTCCAACATACCATACCACACTGCTCACCCACACACACATACACACTCACACTCACCATCACAGACCTATAGGCAAAACCTAATAGTAACAATTATATAGGAAAACATAGGAGAAAGTTCTTGCAACTCTTAAGTGGTGAGGTTGGGGATTAAACTCAAGATCTTATGCATGTTCTATTAGCTCCCTTCCACTGAACTATACACCTCAGCCTGAGGAATTCTCCATGCGGTCTCAAGGGAAAAATGATGAACCAGACTTTATCA
Organism: Eospalax fontanierii; assembly: GCA_035773235.1. Lineage (NCBI taxonomy): Eukaryota > Metazoa > Chordata > Mammalia > Rodentia > Spalacidae > Eospalax > Eospalax fontanierii. The sequence goes on from CM069546.1 coordinate 40,763,932, forward strand.
AAATTTAAAACTTCCATGTTTCAAAAGACACCATTAAGAATGTGAAATTGGGCTGGAGAGATGGCTCAGTGGTTAAGAGTAGCGGCTGCTCCTGCAGAGGACCCAAGTTTGATTTCCAGCACTCACATGGTGGCTAACAATCATCTGTAATCCCAGTTCCAGGAGTCCAATGCCCTATCCGGACTTCCATGGGCATCGCATGACATGGGTACACCTACCTACATGCAGGCAATACACTTGTACACCAAAAATAAAAATTTTTAAAAAGAATATGCAATCGTGGGGGCCAGGGATATGGCTCTGGAAGTCAAGTGCTTGCCAAGCATGAGGACCTGAGTTCAGATCCTCAGTACACATAAATAGACACACACACACACAGAGAAAATACTCAATTCACATACCTGACAAAAATGTTTCTATAATATATAAAGAACATTTATAATTCAATAATGACAAGCCATAAACATGGGGAAAACGTTTTGTGTCGAAACTTCATGACTAACAAGCACATGAAAAGGTGTTTAACATCACTGGTCACTGGGAAGATGCAAATGAAAACAATGCCCTATACCACCACCTGTCCACTAGAAAAGCTAACACTGAAGGCACATTGTGAAAGATGTGACGCCCTCGGGACACCCGTATTTCTGGTGGGACTGGAAAACAAAAACACCACCTGATCCTTATTCCTCACTCCTGGTTCCCAACACCCACACAACTCATTCAGTGCGTGTCACGTGTCTGGCCATACCAAGCATTTGTAATGCCCAACCTGCTACAAATCATCATATCTCTTAGAAAAGTAACTAGACGGTGGCTGTTGGCTGGGGTCTAAACTATCCATCACTCACAGTGCATCTCGTCCCACAAAGGAGCAGGGGTTCCGAGAGCAACGCACAGTGCTTTCTGCAAGTATTGAAGGCATTAGCCAAAACCCTCTGTGACCTCGAGTGGACTAAACACCCAAGCCCGGGGACTTTTTCCACTCTAACTCAGATGAATTTCCTCCAAGAGCACTGCAGGCCCCTAAGAGCAGGTGCCAGCAACAGTTGTGTCCCCTGGGATTATAAGGGCCTCAGTCACACCCACTGTCAGTGAGCCTTTAACAAAGTCTACAGCTGAGGTTCCTCATGCACAGTCAGGTGAGGCTCAGCCTGGCCACTCCTGGCTGGAGAGAACACAGGTGACTGTCCACAGTGACCCTTAGTGGTCATCCTAGCTCTATGAAAGGTGAAGTCACGGGGCCAGGGAGTCCAGATGAGGAGCTGACTGAGCATGGGTCCTCTGTGGAAGGGGAGAATGTCCCAGAGTCACTGTCATTGTGTAAGGGACTAAATCCCCAATAACCGGACAGGGTCACTGAGTAATAGTAAAGATGGAACAGTCCCTGCTTCTCCTTGGTCCCACAGGAAGGTCTTAATTTTAACTGCAACAGGGCCCCTTCATGACCTGCTTAGACACACCTCAGCTTGGAGCTGTGACCTGTCAGCCTTTTCTTCTTTAAGTTGACCAACTCAAAATTAAAGGAAGGAAAACTACTAAACCCCTGAAGACCTAGGTGCTCCCTGCGGACGCTGGGTTTTCAGTTCTTGGGTTCCCTCTCCAGCTATGGAGAGCTTTATTTCTTTGTGTGAGTGTGTGTCTGGATGTGTGATTCTTCATTCTTTCAAATAAAGTCTCTGCTATGTCTGAGATGTTTTTCCTGCCTTTTCATTTTTAAAAATAATTATTGAATTTTTGTATTTCATACAGAACATCTTAATCAACTTTATACCCCTTCCCCACTGGCCCTGGCATCAGCCCATAGCATTCCCCCCCAATAGATTTCATACATTCTGTCATCTGTGTTAAGGCCTATGATGTCAAGTTAGTGTCCCCCAGACATCCCTCAGTGCACACCCAACTTTACCCCTAACCAATAACGTGGCCACAATCGCGCCAACCACAAACAACTTTCCAGGGAATCCCCAACCACGTGAATTGACTTTAGACAAATAATTTTATCACGCACCAATCACACACCATCAATAGGGAGAAGGCTTGAGGGCTCATATCACCTACAGACAGTGTTCTTGAAATTCTGGTGGGGCTGGGGTGTGGCGCAGAGGTAGAGCGCTGGTCTAATGTAGCTGTGGACATGGTTCTAACCCCAGCCCTGCAAAGCAATGACTTTTTAAAAGATTTGTGTTTGAAGAATTTTAAACACACACACACACACACACGCCTGTATGCATGATGACCAGAGACCAGAAGAGGATGTTGGATCCACCCAAGCTGGAGTTACAGACATTTGTAAATTATAGGCCACCCAATGTGAGCGCTGGAATCTGAACTCTGATACTCATGACGGAGCAGCAAGTGCTCTTAACCACTAACTCATCTCTCCAGTCCCACAAGTAATCTTTTTTAAAACCTTACTTCAGAGACAGGCGCCGGGACATGAGTACAGGAAAAAGACCAAAAACTCTATGTATAATGTTTCTAAATAGGAAGAAGTACCTTTCAACACACACACAAAAAATGTTTATAAGTTACTCAGATCTAGGCAATGTAATTACACAGATGAAACTAGCTACCCCATCTTGTCATATGGTTCCTCACTAGGTTCATTTGGACACCTCCTCATTTGAAACACTGCCTGGGGTGATGGCACAAGCCAGTTAGAAGGCGGAGAAAAGCAGGTCCCTGTGCATTCCAGGCGTGTGAGCTACAGAGCAAGACCTTGTCTCAAAACAACAAACAAGCCAAAGGCCTTTGTCTGCCCTGAGGTTTTAACCCCCAAACAGCCTTACCAGCATGCTGCCACGACTCACCTGAGCCAGGAACCCCGGAAGGGCAAAGAAAACACTCCTGAATTTGAGTTTTCAGTAGAGGTGAATGATGGACCATTGCTGGTCCCTGAGGAGGAGCAGAGTTCTGGGTGACCACAAGAAGGGTTTGCTGGCTGCCCTGCCCTGGGGAATGAACACACAATCGTGCAAGACAATGAAGTACCCAGAACTACTTGGAAGGGAGGCCCACGATTCCTTCCGCAGTACCGAAGACCCAGTTTATAGGCACTGCTGTAAGATGAGGCGCGTGACAGACACACCCACCTGCCAGGTGTCCATCATCTGCAGTCTGTAGAGGTTTCTCTACACCTGACAGAGATGCAGGCGGTGGCCCACAGTTGGCACCGGTGTTCTCAAGCTTCGGGTTCACAGGTCAGCCCACCCCTGGAGATACCTGGGGCATGCTACTGCGCACCGGGTCCACAAGCCCAGGGTCCTTGAAGGTCCACCTTTCTTCCACCGGTCTCCAAAACAAAGCTGAGAAGCTGCCTGTGAAAATCTGCCTTCCATTCTACATGCCCCTTAGCCTGGCTGCCGCGTGACTCGTCCTTCATTTCTTAGCAAATAGATTGCTCCCAGCCGCAAAAAAGGAGCAGACCGCCCAATGACTAGCTCCCAAAACAGATGAAATCAATTGTAGGCTATCACTTGGTTCAAAATGAGGGAGCTATTAATAAGGCAAATAAGAAAGCCCATCCCTGCATAATTATCCCATTACAGTGCTTATTTTAGTAAGCATAATCCTCAGGGTAATAGTGTGTTCATATTCTGCAGCATGCTAATGAACAGTAGAAATTTGTATTTACCAAATAATGGGCTAGCAATAATTGTGATTATATTGTATTATCTACTAAAAGCCATTGAATTAGCGCATCATATATTACTATATGAAAAAAAATCAAAGTGCAGAGGATAAATCAGTCCATTTACATAAAAATAAAAAGGCATGTTCCAGTCGTTGAACATGAATATCCAGACCCTTGCAGCTCAGACCTCAGACGTAAGTGTCCCCTGCAGGACATGTTAAACCCACACGGAGGGGATGCACCCCCGAAGTTGCGCGTTCAACAAATTGTATTTCTAGCAGAGCCCGGGTACTGGTGTTGGGATCAGGGAGTACCCTAAGCCACACAGCGGAAGTCTGGAGAAAGAACTAGTTGGGGCTTTTTGTCTTGCAAAGAGGACGCCTCGATTCACAGCCCTCGCTGAACCTGTGCTGTGAACAGGGCAGCCGAGGACGCGCTAATAATAGCCTCCGAGGGGGAAGGGGCCCCCACTTTCCCAGAGCGGAAACGGAGGCTCGAAGAACAGCTGCGGAAGAGCTGGGATTCGAACCCCAGATACAGGTACGCCTACCCTGTAAGCAGGCCTCGGGGCTGCGGTTCCTGAGACCCGGGGTCCGCCCGGAGCGGCCGACGCGCGCCCGCGCGAAGCCACCACTGCCTGGCCGCAGGGGGCGGGGCCGCTGCGCTCCGCTCGTGCCCGCGGGGCGCGCGCTCGGGAGCGACGCCAGCATAGAGGCTCGCGCAGCCGCCACTCTAACGCAGGCGCGGTGGCCAAGTGGTAAGGCGTCGGTCTCGTAAACCGAAGATCACGGGTTCGAACCCCGTCCGTGCCTACTTTCTGGCGCGAAGAGAGACTTTTTAGGGGAAGGACACCCAAGTCCCTGCTCCTCAGCCTTGCCCTGAATTTAATTCCTTTAGTTGAACAGCTAGCTGGGCAAATGTTTTCTTTCAGTGTAATTTCAAACTCTCCTCCATTTCCCTTCCTCCTCGGTGCAAGGTGAGAGTGTGGGTGGTCTAGTCTCCGACCGTCTGGGCGGAGAACGTCATTTTTAAATCTCCCTACACACAGCGCCCCCTGGCGGCCACGAGGGCGCTGGGCTCACCCAACCGGCTGGCCTGGAGTACATGTTTTTATAATCGTTTAAAATACCACCTTATGGGCTATGGAGATGGTTCAGTGGTTAAGAACACTGGCTCGTATTCCAGAGGACACAGGTTCGGTTCCGGCGCCCACGTTGGTGACTAACAACCGACTGTAACTCTAGCTCCAGGGGAGACGATGCCCTCTCCTGGCCTACGCGGGCATTGCACACACGGGTGCAATCACATTCGTGCGGACAACACACGCGGAGGCACAAAACCTTTTTACCCTAAGAGAGAACCGCTGCTGCCTGACACCACGCCACGCCCACACCCAGAGTCAACAGAGAGACAGAGATCCCTGCCCAGACTTGGAACCATTAAAATGTAAAGCACTGGCTTGGAGCCTCTATTCGCCCTTCTGTAAAATGGGTCATGTGGCCCAGACGTGGCGTTGCTGAAGTCGCAGCCAGACATCCACTGGCCACTGCGGTTTGGTTTGGTTTGCGTCCTCAAAGGATGCACCAGGGGGACTGCCCAAACTATTTTTGAAGGTGTCATTATCTGTTCTAGTCCCGTCTTTCCCAACCCCCCACCTCCCCAACTCCAGGACCAGTAGACTCTGACAAACAGCTAGCTTTACCTAGTTTGGGGAAATTCTCATCAGTATGGGCCTGAGATTGCTTGTTGGAGCAAGCATCAGAGTGGGCCTTAGTGGGACTGGACTCAGTCAAACCCGAGCAGTCTCTCCTAAACTGAATGGGAGAGGGGAGCTGAAGACTAGGGGCGATGATCAGATTCCTCGCCGGACAGCAGTGAGCCTCACCCCCGCAGCAGGTTGTGGAAACAGCCTTCTCTCTCACTCTGGGACGGGGCCTGGGTATTTCCATTTTTAACAAGGTTCTGTGAAGTGTATACCGCTAGTTCCCAGGCCAAACTCTAGGACCACTGCTCTGCTGAGAGTTAATAACAAAGCCACTGTTGCCAACCCAGGAGAAAGCATGTGTGGACCGCACTATACAAATGTGGATGATGATGATGATGATGCACATCAAAATAGTAAATGGCTGGGGCTGGGGCAATGGCTCAGTCAGAAAGTTCTGTGCAAGGATGAAGACCTGAGTTCAAACTCACACACTTCCAAAAAAAAAAAAAAGAGCTGGCCATAGCTGTGCACATCTGTAATTCCAAGGGCTGGGGAGACAGGGCCTTCAGATTCCTGACTAGCCAATTTAGTTGAATAAATAAGCTCCAAATTATTTCAGAAAAATAAACTAGAGCCCAGCATAGTGGCCCATTCCTTTAACACAAAGGCACAGAGGCAGGCAGATCTCTGTGAGATTGAGGCCAGCCTGGTCTATATAAATTTTTTTTTAAATTAAATAAAGGGTGGAGAGTCATTGAGGAAGACCCCCCAATGCCAACCTCTGGTCTCCACATGCACACACACACCTGAACTGAAGTTACAGACAGTTAGCCACCCTGTGGGCGCTGAGGACCAAACCTGGGTCCTCTGCAAGAGTAGCCAGTGCTCTTACCTGCTGAGCCATCTCTCCAGCCCCTCTTATATTTTATTTTGACTTCTCTATTCATTTCCTTTTGAGGGAAAGCTACAAAAGAACACTTATGTTCTTCCCCCATTAAAAATGTCCCCAAGCCAGGTGTGGTGGCGCATGTTTATAATAATACTAGCACTTAGGAGAGACAAATGCAGGAGGATGGAGAGTTCAAGGCCATCTTGGGCTACATAGTAAGACCTTGTCTCAAAAAACAAAAACAAACTAGGTCTGGCCATGCAGTTCAGTCGACAGAGTGATTGCCAGCATTCACAAAGCCCTGAGAGTCCATCCCCAGCACATACACAGTTACCCTAAATGACAGAAGGTTCGAGATCATTTGTGAAGTACTTGCTGTTGCTCTCTTTAAATCTGTATGTACACGTGTGTGTATTCATGTGTGTGCATTGTGTGGACAGGTGGAGACTAGAGGTCAATGTTCCTTTTTTTTTTTTTTTTGAGACAGGGTCTCTCTCTAAACCTGGAGCTGCCTGATTCTTCTAGACTCCCTTGCCAGGAGTCTCCAGGGATCCACAGGCCTGTCTCTTCTCCACCCCCACCCCTCAGCACTGGGGCTAGAGCCCTCTAGTGATCCTCCAAATCCAGCTTTTCACAGACCCTGGGGATCTGAACTCAGGTCCTCAGGCTTGCATAGCAAGCACTTTACCAAGTGAGCCATCTCCCCAGCCTTCTTTTGTGTTTCATTTGTTCTTTGTTTCTGAGCCTGGAAAATTACATAGGAATCCAGAGTGTCACCTCAGGTTGCAGGGCGGGGAGGGAATGGAGCTGCAAAATGCACTTGGCTGTGCTGTAGATTCAGAAACTAATGAACCAAATGCTGAATTCAAGTTCTGTGTACACTTTTGTGGGTAAAGCTGATCATGTGTGTGAATGAGCAAGATGTTTTATGTTTACTTAAACCACTTGTGTTCATTAATATATAAAGCCATGTTTGGATTTCTAGAGCTTTTGTATGGATTGCATGCCTGAAGGTCACCTTGAAGGCTGCTGCCTTTGTCTGTGAAGAATCATGCCCAGGTCTCCTTTAGAAGAATGGGAAGGTTAGCAGGCCTCCGTTGTGGAAAGGCTGTGGGACTGGATTACCTGGAGTAGCCCTCTGAGACCTCGACATGGGACCTCACCATTGAAGAGAAGGTAATTTACAATATAGCCCATGGCTTTCTGGGAAAAAAGAAGTTAAATGTGTCTAATCGGCCTCTCTGCAATCGGTGGCAGCAAAGGCCTGGATGAGCTTCCTGAAGCAAAAGAGGAAGCCCAGGTTCCTGTCAAGAGCCCAGCAGTCTCCTTGGGTCCCAGGAAGGGCTGTTTGGCAACAGAGTGCCCAGGCACCACCTCAACAGCGCCTCCTTGTGGCAGCATACAGCAAGAGCCACTCTACATGGGTTCGAGAGCACCTTGGCCTGGCCATTTAATTTCTTGAAGCCTTGGTTTTCCTCCATTGTAGAGTCAGAAAGACACACAGCCACTTGTTTCTTCGATGAAACCTTTCCCTCTCAGTAATGGGGAGGGGGCTTGAACCCGCGCACTAGGCAAGCATTCTACCGCTGAACTACAGCCCCCTTTTTATTTTATTTAGAGACAGGGTGTAAGTTGTCCAAGCTGACCTCAAATTCTCCATCCTCCTGCCTCAGTCTCCTCAGTATTTGGGATTATAGGTTTACTCTACCATACCTGGCTCTGTCATGAACCTCTAATGACCAGTCAGGATGGGTCTACAAACGTCATCACATCATGACATCACAGCCAACCTCTGAAGAATGATTTCATGCCCTGAAGAGGTCACAATAAATATAGGTAAGGCCAAGAAGCTGATGTTCTGGTTGCTTTGGTTTGTTTTCTCTTTAAAAGTATATTAGGGGCTGGAAGATAACTCTACCAGTACCCATATAAAAACCTGGGCTTGCAGCATACATCCATAATCTAGACACTGGGGAGGCAGAGCCAGGAGGATCCCTGAGGGGTGGCTGGCCAGCCAGCCTGAACAAATCAATGAGTTCCAGCTTCAGTGAGCAACCATGTCTCAAAAAAGTCAGGTGGAAAGGCTGGAGCGATGGCTCAGAGGTCAAGAGCACTGGTTGCTCTTCCAGAGAACCCAAGCTTGGTTCCCAGCACCCACATGGCAGCTAACAACCATCTATAACTCCAGTTCCAGGGAATCTGACCCTCTTCTGGCCTTTGCAGGCATTGCACACATGTGGTATGATTACATACATACAGGTAAAACATTCATATGCATAAAATAAAAATGAGTTTTGAAAAAATTTTATAAAAAGAACTTACCACAAGATCCACTCGCTTGAATCTCTAGCTGTGGACTATCAAGCATTGGCTCTTGGGCTTTATGTTAGCAGCAGATGTCTAATCTTCCTTCTGTGTCACTACTGAACTTTAGTTGATATTCTGTTTTTTATTAAAGTAATTTTGTCAATAGAAACATGTGTGCACACATGTGCACATTGCTTTTGTGGAAGCTTGTGCACCTTGGCTTTGTTTTTTTTAATATTTTATCCATTATTTTTATTTTATGTATATGATTGTATTGCTTGCACGTATTTAAGTATACCCAAGTCATGCAGTGCCTGTGGAAGTCAGAAGAGGGCGTCAGATCCCCTGGAACTGTAGTTATAGACAGTTGTTAGCTGCCATGTGGGTGCTGGTAACCGAACCCAGGTCCTCTCCAAGAACAGCCAGTGCTCTTAACAGCTGAGCCATCTCTCCAGCCCCTGGTTTTTGGTTTTGAGGTAAAATCTCACTATATAGCTGAAGTTGGCCTGGAACTCATCATCCTCCTGCTCAACTCCATGAGTGCTGAGACTGCAAGAGTGTGCCATCCGACCTAGTCCTGCTTTCTCAGGAAGTAAAGAAATTCCTTCTCCACACCAAGACACTCTCACACATAGGCTGTTAATAAGGAAAAGTCCAGGTGGGGTGAGGAATGAGAAGGACTCAGCACCAAAAAAGAAGTGATTCATTGCTCGTTCAGAAAAAAAAAAAAAAAAGCCTTACAAAGTTAAGCACAGACAAGAAACAGAAAAGACCAAACAGATGTGAGGTCTCTGGAGAGCAGGTGGGTCTCACCAGAGCTGGCACGCACATGGACACAATGCCAAGCCCCAATGAAAAAGCTCACTCTGTCCCCTGCTCTGACCCCCTGCTAGGGGCGGCCTCCAATCTAGGCCCCAGCAGGCCTCCTGCCTGGACTGACATCATGTGCTTCGAGAACTACATTAAAGAATAAAAAATGGGCCCCTTCATGAGGGAGCGAGCGGTTTGTATACATTCGTGCACTGAGAACCACATTTCAAACCAGAAGTGTATTTCAGGAATGAGCAGCACTTAAAGGAAAGGACTGTGGCCGGCCCTGAAGTGGCAGGGTTGTTCAAAGCACACCAGCAGAGCAGATCACCGGGGATGGGTACCAGAAGTGTTCCCCGTGGGTCCGGTTCCCTTTGCCAGGAGCCTGCCCTTGTAACTCAGATGAGTGTAGCTGGCTGACTTACGGCAGGCAAAACTAAACCAGCCAGCCAGAAGCCTCACTACATACGAAATCCTCCTTCCAGATCCCTACACCTCCTCTCTTTCTCCTCTTCCTTCTCCTCCTCCTCCTCTTGCTCCTCCTCTTCTTCGTCCTCCTCTTCTTCCTCCATATCCACCTTCTCATTTCTCCTCCTCACCTCCTCCACCTCCTTCTCCTTCTCCTTCTCCTTCACCTCCTCCTTCTCCTTCTCTTCAAGACAGAGACTTGAAGTTAGTAGCCCAGGCTGGCCTCAAACTCACCATGTAGCCAAGAATGCCCTTTAACTTAGATCTTCCTGCCTCTACCTCCCCAATGCTGAGATTCCAGGTGTGTGTCCCACACTCAATTTATGTAGTCCTGAGGGTGGAACCCGGGACTCCATGAGTGTTAGACAAGCACTCTTCTAACCTAGATACAACCCCAGCCCATAACACTAGTCTACTCCAACCAGCTATTGCCCAGTGGGGTGAGCTATGGCCCTTCTGTTATCAAATCTTTTAATCTTTTAATCATCTGGTTTTAGTTTTTTCAGGTGAAGCAGAAATCTGTTTTTTTTAATCATGATATTTTCTGATTTAAATATTTTGGCCACTGAATCAAATTTATTATTTTAAATTCTCTGCAAGCCAAATGAAACACATCAGTAGCTCAAGTTGGCCTGTGGATTCAGAGATGAGTTCTGTGCCCATGGAGAAGTGGACCAAACTTTCCATTTCCATGCGGGCCAGACTTCCCAGTTCCTTCTTTCCTTCCTTCCTTCCTTCCTTTTTGTATATTAAAGGGTTTTTTGTCATGTACAATATATATGTGTCTTGTCGTGTGTACACATGTATGTGTGGAGGCCAGAGTGTCTTCCTCAGTGCCTCTCCACCTTGTTTTTTGAGACAGCATCTCTCATTGAATCTGGAGCTTGACAATTAGGTTGGACTGGATGCCACCAAGCCCTGGGGATCCACCTGTCTCTGCCTCCCCAGCATGGAGATTCCAGGTGTGTCTCACCACACCTGGCATTTTATGTGAGTGCTAGATCAAATTCAGGCTTTCATACTCTCACAGCAAGTACTTTACCAACTGAACCACCCCCTCAGCCCAGGGTATGCTTTCATGAAATAGTGTCTCCTGAGGGGAAGGATATCTCACTTTGTGGCCAAAGCTGGCCTCCAGCTGTCCATCCTCCTGCTGCCTTCTCCCAAGTACAGGGATGACAGGCATCCAACACCATGCCTGGCTTCTTCTGGTGTCATACTTCCACCACTTGAATGAAACTGAGACATCAACTCAGTGTACCAGATGCCTAGGAACAAGCCAGCCAGACCATACCTGCTCACCCACCCAGGCGCAAGTGCCTCCTTCAGTTTGGCTCCAGCAGGTTTGTGTGCAAAATGAAGCTGATGCTGGAGACATCACCCACATTATAAAGAGGGGAGACACGCTTTCGCTGTGACTGTCACCTGGAGTTGCTAACAAGAACCGCTGTGATGTATTGAGCACTTGCTCTGTGCTGTTCCCCCTGAGCCCGATGCGGATCATGCGATTCGATCCTTTCACGTCCCCAACATTGCCACCATGGGAACTGAAACTCCAGAGGGCTCCAGATCTGCTCCCTTTCCAGCTGCATTTCTGGCTTCTCCTTTCATTGAGAAGCCATGTTCTCTGTCAGCCTCCTTGCCTGTCAATCTCCCTCTCTGGTGCCTTCTTCCGCTGTGTCCATTTTCCTAAGCAAATCTTTCTTCAGCCCTACCGTGTGCCCAGTAGGGCATAGTGCCAGAGCTACAGAGCATGGGAGAATGGGTGGCCACCCCCCGGGACTCACAGACAAAGGGCACGGCGGACGAGGAGGAAGAGCTGCAGCATGGCAGGCTGGGGAAGGTGCTCCTGGGAGGCTGTGCATCCACAGTGTGGTGATCGGAGAAGAAACGAGAGAGCCCGTGGGGCCCCTGGGCCACCTGCTTTCCCTCACTGCCAGAGGGGAGCAATCTTGCCCATGCCTTCTGCCTCTGGAAGCTTGTCACATGTCAGCCACTCCCCTCCCCCAAAGGAACATAAGGGAGCTTGAGGGAAAAGTGAATGGTGCTTCTCCTAAATGCTGTGCTGGACCCGCACATAGTTTCCCATCACCTTTCTAGAATCTTCCAGACTCATGAAGTTTGGGCAAAGTATCTCACTACCAAGGCCTACAGTTTCTTCATCTGTCAGTGGAGACAAAGAACAGTTACTGTTCCACCGGTTGATTGATTTTTTAAAATACTTTATTATTTTTACTTTTTTATGTGTATGGGTGTCTTGCCTGCATATATGTAAGCACACCTGTCATGTAATGCCCTTGGAGGTCAGAAGAGAGTGTCAGATTCCCCTGGAACTGGAGTTACAGACAGTTGTTAGCTGCCATTTGGATTCTGGGAATCTAACCTGGGTTCTCTGCAAGAACAGACAATGCTCTTAACCACTGAGCCATCTCTCCAGTCCCTGACTGACTTTTAATTAGATGGTCATGTGTGTGTGTGTGTGTGTGTGTGTGTGTGTGTGTGTGTGTGTGCACATGTGTACAATGCTACACATACAGTAAGCACTTCAAAAAATTGTGTTGAAGACAGCAAGATGAGTAAAAAGTGAATTAAAGTGCTTGCTGTGCAAGCCTGAAGACCTGGGTTTGATCCCCCAGAACCCACAGAAAGGTAGATGGAGAGAAGTAACCCCTCAAGTTGTCCTCTGACCTCTACACATGCACTGCAGCACATGTGCACACACACCCGCACACACACACAGAGTAAGATTTTTTTGTGCTTGGTGTGTGGTTTAGCAGAGCATCCACCCTACTTTTGTTTGTTTGTTTGTTTGTTTGCTTTTGAGACAGGGTCTCACTGTGTAGACCTGGCTGGCCTGGAACTGGCTATGTAGACCAGGCTGGCCTCAAACTCAGAGAGCGTTAACTGCCTCTATGCTCCTGAGTGCTGGGATTAAAGGCATGTTCTCTATCCCTGGCCCCAGCTCTATTTAATCTTTTGAGACAGGATCTCACTAAGCTGCCCAGCCAGATTTTGAACTTGTGACTGAACTGCCTCAGTCTCCTGAATAACCAGGGGTTATAGACCTATGGCACCATGCCTGGCTCCTCCTGTGTTTAGTTCACAAGGAAATGAAAAGCTGAAGGCTTTCAGAGCGGCCAGAAAGCAGGCCAGGCAGCTCTGTACACTTGATATCCCAGACTCCAAGGGCCTGGGCTGCTGCTGTCCCAGAATCCTGCTGTTCCTTACCAGAGGTATCAAACCATCCAGGCAGGTGGCCAAAGACACATTATAAGGCCTTCTAGTTGCTTCCTGTCGAGGTCTGAAACTGGGGTAAGGTTCAGATACTTCTGGTTTGGGGAAGACTTTAGACCTGATCTGTGAGGATCCCTTGACCCAAGATTTCCAAGATTGCTTTTAGATTAGATTTTTGTTAAATTTCTTTATTTTTTGCTATGTAGCAGAGAATGACTCTGAGCTCCTGATCTTCCTACCTCTACCTCCAGAGTGTTAGAATTACAGGCATGTGCCACAATACACAATATGTGGTACTGGAGACCCAACCCAGCGCACTCTACCAACTAAGTTCTATTCACAGCTCCTAGATCAGACAATATTATCTCTCATGGGTATCACCAGGGTGGAGGCAGCCTTCCAAAGGCCATCATGCCCCTCAGATTGTGTCTCAAGACCCCACTGGAAGTAGCAAGACCCTGCTTTCTATCTCTGGAGCCTCTCCCATGTTCACATAACCTCACTGAAATATATTTGCATGTCTGTTTTTTATGATCTTACATTTGTTCAATGTAAATATTTGAAACTTATTGTACAATATTTTTCTAGTCCTGGAGATGGAATCCAGGGTCTCCCACTCATAAGGCAAGTGCTCTGTCACTGAGTTACATTCCAAGCCCTCTTTTTAGTTTTTACTTTGCAGTGGGATCTTACTAAGTTACCCAGGCTAGGCTTGAGCTTGAGAGCTAGCCTCCTGCTTCAGCCTTCTGAGTAGCTAGAATGTAGGACTGTGGCCTCCCACCCCCAGACACACACACACACATCCTGTTTGCACCATAATTTTTGTATGTTTGCTTTGGAAGTTTAACTCTTTCTTTACGTTTGTGTGTGTGTGTGTGTGTGTGTGTGTGTGTGTGTCTATGTGTGTTGGCATGCATGGAGTCAGAGCATAACGTGCAGGACTCAGTTCTCTTTTTCTACCTTGTGGGTCCAGGGACTGAACTCAGGTCATCGGGGCGGTGGCAAGCACCTCTACCTGCTGAACCATCTCACTGGCCTGTGAAAGTTTAAATCCCGAAAGTCTTGGAAGACGGTAGTGGTAGTTCTTTTCTGTCCCCTTCTCCTAGCCCAGAAAAACCTAGAGCAACAACATGGGTTTTGTGGCCTGTGCCCACCCTCTCTCCCCACAGCTTGGGACAGGAGTCCAGGGCTCTCTTGGAAGCATAGGCTGGCTGTGATTCTCCAGGCTCCCTGAGGCCCCGTGCAGCGGCTCACAGTTCTGACGGAGGGACTCCATCGTGGGAGAAGGTTGGTGTGGGCCTTTGGGGCTTCAGGCCAGGAATATGTGTTGTTTTCCAAGAGTGGTGGTGCTGCCAGTGTGTCACTAGGTTTCCGGCCTACCACTTGCCTGCGCTTCAGGAGGCTGAGCTAGGCCTGGTAAGGACAGGCCTCGGAGGGACCCGGGGGCGTCTTTCAGGGGCTTTAAATTGCAAGAGAAAGGCCTTTAGGGAGGCCTACTTGGCCCAGCAGAGTCTGCTTTTCCTCCTGCACCCATCCAGCCAACTCAGGGAGGGCCAGAACTGGGGTGACGGAATGCACTAGGAGAGCCTTGCAGCTCAGTACACAGATGGGGAACGGGGCCGCACCTGCAGGACCCTGAGCTGGCACTGCCGCAGTAGAAGAGCGTCATTTCAGCCGTGCAGCAGGGCTGGAGCCTTTGTATGTGCCAAGCGTGTTGCCCCAATTCCTCTTCCCCACCGGCCCAGAATTCTCCCTCTTCCTTATTTCTGCTTGGTCGACCTCTCTTCCAGGTAATAAAACCAAACAGAAGCAATCATTGTTGCTAAACACTGCTGTGCAACATCCTCTTTCTAAATCTCCAAATTCTAAAAGGCAGGCTTCTTTTGTTTGTATTAATTTTGTTTTTTGAAACAGGGTCTCGCTATGTAGCCCTGACTGGCCTGGAACTCACTATGTAGACAAGGTTGGCCTCAATCTGACAGTGATCTGCCTGCTTCTGCCTCCTGAGTGCTGGGATTAACATGCTGCTACACCACATCTGGAAAGGCAGGCTTCTTAACTCCCACTTTACAAATGAGGAAACTGAAGGTCAGAGGGGCTCCAGGGAGGTCCAATCTGTGGTCCACAGGTCATATGTAGCCAAGGATAGCTATAAATGCAGTCCCACACAAAGACATTTTTGTGTTGTTTGCAGACTTAAGCATGAATTTTGCAGATGACAATTGTGTCCCAGTGTCAAGGAGTTGGACACACCTGAACAGTACCCTAGCAGGGACTCCGGAGTGGCATCAGGGGGAAGGGGAGAATACAGCTTCTCTCTCCATCAACCTCACAAGAAGGAACAGCAAGGATGCCACAGTCTCTATGGAGACAGCACACAGCAGAGACATCCTCAGCCTAGTCTCACTCTCATGGTCCCCTCCCCCAAGGCAAGGTGGCTCCAGAGTCATGCCCTGGGCCATGGTGACCACTATCAGCTTGGATCTCTTCCCTAGAAAACAAGATCCCTGAGGACACCATGGCCCCAGCATAGACTCTATATCTGCCTGGCACATAGAAGCCAAGTACTCATGACTTTAAGGAATCAGTGATCTGGTTCTTCCCTCTAGATCCATGACATAGTGATATAGAATATATGATATACATGGCACATGGCTCTCAAGAGAATACAAGGACAGTTATTGGCAGTCAAACACCTTGACTTAGGAGGGATCTGACTTGTTCTCCTTTGCTAAATCCTCCAAGTTGCCATTGGAGAAACCACTCTTGGGGATCCTGTGTTCCCATTTTTCCTTCACTTTTGGAACACTACACTCCATCGTCCTGGATTAGCATCTAATAAGGGAGAAGGGTCAAGAGCCAGAAAACCAATGGACCACATGCCTTCTGCTAAAGTGGTACCACTAAAATGGGGGGCGGGGTGGAGAGGATGAGGCTACCTGGCTCTTTCTCGCTGCCTTCTCTGGAACTCGCCCCTCACCCCCATGGCTTCAGAAGTGAGCCTGGGTTTGGATGCTGTGCTTTTCTGAGAGTGACACCGGTTGGCCAACAGAGGACAGCAAATACATTTTTTATGATCCCGGAAAGCTCAGTCCAGTCACGTTTCCGCGCAGAGACTGGGTGGTTGAGAGGGACAAGGCGTGTCTCGGATATTCGGATCCTCTTTGGCTAAGAGGGGTAGCTTCTGCAACCTATCTGGGGATCCCTGGTAGGGGTGTGGGCAGGGTAGATTTCTGAAGTGGGCCGAGTCTGGGAAATCTCGCTAATGTTAAAAACAAAAGTACCTTTTAGCACCGGAGGTCAGCTTTTTAACCAGGTGGAGGGTGTCCCCTTAGTGCCCCACCCTCAATTTCCAGAACCCGGGGCTGAAGACACAGCCAAATAGTGACCCTGATTTCGGGAGAAAAAAGCACAACTTTATGTTTTGGCCTGAAGGTGGGTTGTTTCGGGGGTCGGGGTAGAGTTCTTGGGAACTGAGTGGAACATGTCCCCGCTATTTCAGACAGGGGCTTCCAGGGAACAGCAGTCATCCCAAAAGATTTAAGACCGCCAAAGGGTGGGCGGAAGAGCGGGGGGCGCGGTTTGCTGCGATTCCGACTTTCATGGGGGGGGTTTGCTGGAAGTTGGGGGAGGGGCTGAAGGCGCTCCCTGCCACCCACAATGGGTGTTCCCAAAAGAAGGAGGAAGACCCAGGGGCGGGTCTGAATCTTAAGTGGATGCCTCCCCATTTCAGGCACCCCGGCGTCGTCGTCGCCGCGCCCCCTCTTCCGCAGCTCTGGGATCCGGGGAGCATGGGGATTTAAAGGAATCCCTCACGATCCCCATTCCTCCACCCCCAGCCTCCGGGACCGAAGCACAGGGGCAGCGTTCTCTCTGAGCAGTCCTCTCCCTCCCTTAGTAGGGAGAGCCCCAGGCTCCGTCGTTCCACGCCCCCAGCACCCCAAGGGTCGTAGCTGACGTCGCCCGGCCGCATTTCTAGGAATGCGGGTGTCCACAGACTATATTTGGAGAGGGTTTCTAGGAAGGTGTCCCCCCGCCCCCCATCCAGTCATTTCCACCCACCCAGCCACCCAGCCACCGGGGCGGGCGCGCGGCTGGCAGGCTCTTGCCCTCTCCCGGGCGGGGCTGGATAGGAGCCGCCCCGCCGCTGCCGCCTCCCCAGCGCGGCCAACCCCGGCTGGCCCAGCCCCCGCCCCGGGCCGGCCACAGGGCGCTGGGGGGCGGGGGCCAGGCCGCGGGGGGCGGGGGACGGCGGGGCGGGGGCGCGGCTTTGTGGCGGCCGCGGGCGCGGAGGCCGGGTGCAACCCGGTGGGCTCCGCAGGAAAGCCCATCTCTGGGATCTCGGCTGGAGGGGGCTGGATTTGCTTTTTGTTTCTGGAAGTCCCCTCCACCCCCGGTCACCCACCCCGTGCTACGGCGTGGCTCCGAGGCTGGGCTGCGGTCGCGGCGGAGAGGCTGCAGGGCCCCGGGGCGCACCCCGCCCCGCGCACGCCAAGCTCCCAGCGCTGGAAGGCGCAGCTCCGGGGAGCTCCCCTGCACCCCGGGAAGAGGCGGAGCGGCGGTGAGTGCTCCCGGCTCTCCTGCACCGCACCGTGCTCCGAGCTGGGGCGGGGATCGCGGCAGGTGGGTGCCCAGGCCCCCGGGGGTGGGGTGCGGGGCGGCTGTCTGCGGGCTGGGTGGGTGGGGACCGCAGCTGGGAGGTGGCGGCGGGGGCAGCGCACAGCTCTCCCGGGACCGGGCGCTAGACGCCCGTCTGGGCTGCGATCGCCTGGTCTGCCACCACCCCTGGCGGCGAGGACGCGCTCCCCTCCAGATCCCCTTCCCCAGAGAGGCCGGGAGGTGGGACAGGGGCCAGGCGGCTCCCACTTCCCTAATGCAGCGGCAGGAGATGAACCGCGAGGTGGAAAGCCAGCCACCCCGCCCCCATCCCGGAAAACCCATTCGGGAAACTGACTCGCTGCGTGACCCCATATCAGTGCCGCGGGCTGAGCCCGGCTGCTGGCTCCCCGCCGCGCCCCGACACTCCACGTGCGTCCGGGGGCGGGCTGGCGGGGGGGGGCCCGCGTGGCGTGCAACTCCAGGGGGGCCGGGTCCCTGGGAGTCGAGAACATCTGCGGAGGACAAGTGCCCAGAGTTACCACCTTCCCCCAGATAAAGTTAGGGGGCCCCTCCCTCTAGAGCCGGCGGCCTTGGCACGTTGGCCTCAGCCTAGCTGGACAGGAGTGAAATAGATAAAACCTAGGTTCCGCGGCGCAGATCAGGCTGTCTTGGGAGAGGACGGACCTCAAGTTATAGGGGGGAAAGTTAGAAGACAGAAGGGAAAAGGCATTTGGATTCGGCATGAGGGGAGTGGCGTTTTTTGGTTTCTCTGCTTCCAGTCACCACCGAGGGGAGCGGTGGAATGTGCTGCTCACGTCCTCCGAGGACACATACATATTTATAATTTATTTTTAGGAGAAGTTGCGAAAAAAGGAGGGGAGTTAAGATGGGGAGAAAAGGTGTGCTTGGAATAGTGTTCTCTCAGGAACCCGAAGGCTAATTGAGCTATTAAAGATGGAAATAATTTCCCCCAATCTGGACTGAACAGCAAATTTGACTTTAATGAGTGACAATTAAGGGTATAAACTGAACTTTACCTAGCAGGAGATAGGGTGGTGTTGGCTGTCGGAGGCCCCTCAGACAGCGGATTTATTTCTTAGCCAAGAGACTTTAGGGGGAGCCCCTGATATTTGCTGGGAAGTTTTCAGGCTTCATTGTGTGGGACAGGTCCGAGGACCGGGAAAGGAAACGATTTCCCCGTGGTGTGCACATATACACCGGCTCAGCTCTCCCTCCCCGGGGACCCCCTGGCTTTAGACAAATCACCTTCCTCTGGGAAAACGCAGGTGTGTTTTTTTAGTTATTCTGTCTTCTTCCAAATCCTGCCTCAAGGGCAGGCTGTCTGGAGCTGAGAGCTTCGAAGGGGATTCACTTCGGAAGAAGAGAGGCTCGGAGGCTGTGGGCCCAGAATCGGGGTTTTGAGGGCGAGATGAGTTTGTGTTTTATCCAACTGGCCCACAAAGTCCCGCTTTTGGGGCCATCCTAACTGCGAGGGATTCAGGCCCCGGGCAGCTCCTTAGGCTACCGTCTGAAATTAAAACCGTCAGAGGAAAGGGAAAGCTGGCTTCTTGGGCAAAACGGAAAGGCTGTTTGGGGCTGGGGCATATTCCTATTTATCCCTGCGAGTTCCTGGCTCAAACCTACTGTGGCTTCTTTCCTTGGAAGGCCAAAAAGATAGCAAAAGGCGAGAGTTCAGGGTCTTACACGCAGAGTAAGTGGCTTCATAAGATGTCTTAGTGGACATGGTCGACACATGGGCTGTTACCCTCTTGAAACCCCCAAATAAAATATCACTGAAATCATAAATCCTAATGCTATTAAGCTTGCTCTTTTCAAAGGAGCAGGCAGCGGGCTGTTTGCTTCCACCTGGATTTGCAATATTTATAATTCTTTGCTACCTCCATGTTGAAAGTATTGGATAAGAAAGTCTTGGATAATGTGTTCAGGAGGAGTCTTTAAGACAGAGCAGTGGGGTGCAAAATGCCCTCCCCCTCCCCCTCTCTCTCTCTCTCACACACACACACACACACACCTTCCTAGACATTCACATACCCTAAGCTATTTGCAAACCTGAATTTAAATTAAGTGTTCACAGCAGGGAATAGAAACCCGAATAACTTTTGAACTGAGTCCTTGATTGAGTGATTTGATAGATGTGGCACATGGGCACACATGGCATTTGTGCTGCCTAGGAAGAAAAAAAAAAGTTCTTTGCTTCTAGAGTTCTTTTCTCTTTATTATGAGATACAATGAAACCACAGCAGTTCCAGCAGTTCACAGTTGTGTCCTGGCTGGTCCATGAGTGATGGCCACATGGTGAATTGTGTTGTGCTTTGCTGAGGTGCCACCTCAAACTGACTGTCCGAACCTATTTGCTTTGCTAAATAAGGATATCTCACCAAATTAGCCTTTAATGATACTTGTACAAATAGTGTTTTGCGTGAATCAGCGAGGCCAGAACACTGGAGGCTGTGCCGAGATCCTGAGTTAATAATCAAGGGACGAAGATGAAGATTAATTGAATTGTTAAAACTGTAGAAAATCAGACAAAATTTAGTGTCGAATGTGAACTGATTCTTGCTTTCAAGGGGGATTCTCAGAGCACAGGGCAGTGCTTATACTCAGCCCTCTGGTCCGTGCATGAAATTGTGAATATATTTAGCAAACTTTGCCCCCTCTCAGAGTGTGCAAACATGTAAAGTAGTATGTGAGGAGATTATAAACCAATACTTTGCAGTGAGAGGTTGGTCACTGAATCAGCAAAGCAGCACAGATTCTTTTTTATGTTCTTCACCATTTCCCTCTGTCCCCTGTCCAACCAATAAGAAAAAAAATTCAACGTGGAACTGTTGGATATTCTAAATACATTTAGGCTTTTCTCCTTTTGCTTGTCCCTGTAAAATTTCATTAAGCAGTTGTTTCCCCTCACCCAGGAGTGTGAATTTAGAAGGAAAAAAAAAAAAAAGCAACTTTGAATTTGATTTTCTACAATATGCAGGCTGTACATGAAAAAAGAAAAAACTTCAACAGAAAACAATAAAGTATGGTGTGCGTGTGTGGGGTGTGAAATGGAAGGAATACTTCCTTCAAAATAAATCATGCATTTATGACTCAAACCAATGAAAACTGGAAAAGTCCCTGCTAGGGAACTCCCTCTTTTTCTTGCTTCCCTGCACAACCTCCAACCTAATATTAAAGTACAGAGAGAGGGACTGGGGGGGGGGGTGTAGATCAGTAGTAGAGCTCTTGCCTAGCATGCATAAGACTGTGGGTTTGATTCCAGTACAAAAAACTCAAATAACAAAACCAAAAAGAAGATTCAGGTCGAATAACTTCAAGTAACCCAGCTCCTCTTATTGGGCTATAAATATAGCTATTTTAAACATGAAAAAGAAAATGAATCTGGTTCAGAACTCCATACATAAGATCCACGTGTCAGAAAATAAGGACTCGCACACACAAAATAAAACACTGCTGTTGCTTATGTTAGAATTTTCTTCCTTATCCACACCAGTGTAGAAAATTGTAAAGTCCTTTTAGATTTCAAACAAGATGAAAATTAACCCCAAGCAACCCTAACCCCTACAAACATGTTTTAAACAATGTAGACTTCGCAGGCCTAATGTCCATCTAGCCTTTTCAGAGAGAGAAGTAGACAAGGAAAGAACAAGAGAGACAGAGAGAGAGAGAAAGCTCCAAGAAGTAGACTCTGGGGTCCTTCCATTACCTGGTGCCAGAGCTAAGACCCCAGATACCTTACGGTCTCCTTCCAGAGCATCCAAAGATGCCTTCACAGCATCCCGAGTTATGTGGACCTGTGCAGTTATTTACTTTATCTTTCATTGTTTTCCTTACACAAAACATCTGAGCCTTACAGACCCACAAAGCACACGTTCCCCTCCGTGTCCTGCACTATGGCATGAACGGCACACCTTCTGGAAAATGCAAAGCTGTTTGTGTGCAGGAAAGCTGCTTTAAGATGCTTTGGAGGATGGGGGCTGGCAGCACGCTGCGGCTTCTCTTGAAGACCTGGCTCCGGCAGGAGAGGAGGCTGCGCTGGCACAGGGCTGAACACAGCTGCAGTGTGGTGTGAAAGTTTTCTTAAAGACAGGCAGCAAACTGGGCTCTTTTACTAGAATTGTCTACGAGAACTATGCCTGGGCCTGTTGGTATCGGTGCCCAAGACAGCCTGGAGTCCTGCCAGCCGAGGCCTAGATGTGGCCTTACTACTATGACTGGAGCTCAAACAAGCCCCAGATAGCTGCCCAGAGTGGTCTTCACTGGGATCCAGATAGAAGCAGTTTAGTGAGAAAGCAGGTATTTGGTTCCTCAGAGTCTCTTTCCCAGAGATCTTGCTGGGCTCAACAGCCTGGTGACCTTGTGTGTTCTCGGGGCTGGGAACAAGCACAGCACCTCACCTTCCATGTGCTCAGAGGGAAATGGTTGAACTTGTTACTGAGGTCTTGGAGCTAGTGTTTATGTGAGTATACACAGGGTGCTAGAAAATTCCAGTGCAGAGTTGTGCTTCTGAGTCAGGTAAAGCTTTCTCTACTGTCTAGTAATGCTGCGATTCTCCACTTCTGGGCAGTAAAGTAGGCTCAGTGCCCTGTGACCCCTCTTAGCTACTGCGGACTTGTTTGTTAGTCTCTTCTCCAGCCAGCCTCATGCAGCCACCCTCTCCTTTTGTCGGCCTGAGCCTTGGACACAGGAAGGTTTGCAGGGTATTTGAGGACCTGAAGGGAGAGCCAGATGGACAGAGAAAAGGGACAACTTCTGAGCCACTTGGGGTAGACTGAGGCCTCAGTGGGTATTCTGGGCAAAATCCTGCAGGGAAGGGGTGTTTGCAGACTGCTAAGTCTTGGCAGATATACCTGCTCTGGGAAGTTGGGCCTAGCCTTGAGTCAGCCAAACCCCTGGGACTCCTATTTGGCTCTAGTAATTGGACTTCAGGCCACCAGACAGCCTCGTGGGCTCCTCATTTTATCTCATTAAAAGGACTCAACCAGGCACTCCTGGGCCAGGCCATATTTAGACTCAGGTTCACCCAGAGAATATTTTAGGTGCTGCCTGGAAGGAAAGATCTGAGCTGGGTTGCTGGCTGTCACATGGCAGGGGTGGAATGGCGCCCTCACAGGCCTGGCCCAGATGCCTGGAGGCTCTGCCAGAGCTTTGGGGCCACCCAACCAGTGCCAAGGAGCCAGAGAGCGCCCAGGGAGCTGTCTCTCTGCTTGGGAATGTGCTGGGAAGCTTTTCACCCCGTTTTTTGTTTGGTGGCGATAAGGTCACTTCCATTCAACCCAGGGACTGTTTTCAGCTGTCTCTTCTCTGAGATGGCCCCGTGTGATATGCCAGCTTGCTGAGTGAGCAGCCTCTTTGGATGGGTTAACCCTGTAAAGCCCTTGGGTGCTGGGTAGCGTGATGGTGGGAAGCAATCTCCAAGGTCATATGCCCTGGATGCCTTCACATAACCAGGCCTTTGGGACCAGTTCACGAGGGGGACACATGTGGTTCTTCACAGTGACTTTGTCCCATCAGTTGTAAACATCCACTCATCCTACCTAAACTGTCACCTTCCATGGAAACAGCCACTCTTGTCATCTAGTTATTTCCATCCAGGTCTTTAAAGAGACTGACTTTCCCATAATGCAGGAAAGGAGGTATTGATAGATTATTTCTCTTTACTCATCGGTGGGAGTCTGTAATGATCATTTGGAGTTTAGGAGAAACTGGGAGGCCCCTGTGGGTTGCGTGGCTTTAGTGGTCATCTGTGTGATTACTTCCGGAGCCTGCTCTGCAGTCCCAGATCCCTGCCCTCAGACTAAGGTGTGCCTGTGTGGACACTTCTGCCTAGAGACACACGTAGCCAGTGGCTTCGGAGACCCTGAGGTTCTCTCCAGGAGTCCGTGCAAAGCTGCTGTATACCCTGAAAGTTTTCGCTTGTCTAAAGTTTGCTTTAACTTTGTGCATTTTTTTCCTTTTTAGTTTTGGCTCTTGGTGCCTCCAAGAGTCTCTACTTCCTGCCAGCTGGTTGGTTACCGCAGGGAAAATGAGGGACTTTTGGGGGCAGATGTGTTTCCATTCCACTATCATAATGCCCCTAAAAATCCTTATTGCTCTTGCAGTATTCCTCGGGGGCCCCGGGCCAGGAAGACAGCAGCTTACAGAAGAGACAGAGGTGTTCCCTGAGCCCAGCCTCACTTAGTTCCTCTGGTTCCTGGGCAGGTCTCCCCTCTCGCCGCTGAGCTCAGAAAGTTTCTCCTATGGCAGATAAAAAGATGCTGTCACGCACAGAGGCTGATCACGACTTTTTCCCTCCAGGGGTAGAATGGTGGGGATCAGGCCTGGGAAAAAGGCTTGCTGTGGCTAAAGACTGCTTTTGCTCCTAGGTGCATAGGAGGTGGGGAATGTGGAAGAGAAACAAGTGTTACCTGTTTGGCAAGGCCTGGTCCTTCCAGGGCCTCTAGGATCTTCTCTTTGGCAGGGGGCCCTGGGCAGTTGCTTGCCAGCTCAGTGAAACAGGGCACTTTCCCCACTCTCTGCCTCAGTTTCCTCATCTACCATGGGAAGGTCTGCATTCCCTACACTAACCTTATTAGACATAGCCAATGTTGTAATAAGCTCAGCTTCAAACTCTGAAGGCATGTGAAGGAATAAGAAAGTTGGTACATTAAATATTAATTTGTATTAACACCAATGTTTACTAATAGTACAAACAACTCAGACAGGAGGGGAAGCCAGATTCCAGCTGTAAGTATTGGTTTCTGGAAGCAGTCACACCTGTGTTCCAGCCCAAGTTCCCAGACTGTCACCGTGTCACCCCAGGGAAGTGACTCAACCTCTCTGGGCCTCCAGTCCCTTGCACCTGAAACCCCAGGGCAGAGAGTACAAGTTTCCCAAGTCTCAAACACAAACACTCAGTGATTTCAAGTGGATCCCGGCTGAAGCTATAAATTATGCTAATAGGCATTTCTTTGCACAGCTAATTTCTATTTATGGCAGCTGGTTGGTTTTCCATTTAGGGTGGGGCTTTTTCACATGAATTTATGTAAGTAAAAAAAAAGAGTGCGTTTCTTTAAACTCTGAAGTGAGTGCCATACAGGCAGCTGAGGCAGAAGTGAGCATGGTGGTTTGTAATGTGTCATGGGTCAACTTTTCAAAGAATTCTTGTTTCTTAGGGATTTCCTGTCCAGTGTAGTTGGTGTGGGGAAGGGTGAGGGCACAGAGGCCAGCTATCATCCAAAGTCATCAAGCCTCCAGCTGCGACAAAGCTGGGGTCCCACATCATCCCCATTAGTGGGGTAGAGCCACCTTCTAGGCTCACCAGTCCCAGAGGCTGCTCCACACTACCCCGCCTGTGGCTCTGGTTTGTCTCATTCTAGGGTGGCGTGACCAAGCACCTCCTTCTTGCCTGTGCACCTCTCCGAACCTCAGTTTTCTCTGGGAATTGGGAGAATCAACCCTCTGGGGCAGGCCGGTGTGAGGACCAGACGCTTTTAAGGAGCCACCGCACAGAGGTAACAGTGTTTCATGGACAGGGCACCGGGGCCTTGGAACGGGAGCCACAGTGCGCTTAGCCTTAAAGGGCGCCGGTTCAAAGGGCCACAGTGTGCTGGGCTCCAGTGCCAGCTCCCTGCCAACCCCCTAGGACTGTGGTTTTGCAGGGAAACAGCAGGCCCTTGGTTCCAGCCAGCAAGGGGCCGGCTCTGGTTACACTTTCTGCTGTGTCATGGGGTGGGGGTGGCAGAGGGGCCCAGCTGGCCAGCTGGGGCAGGTACAGAGGCCAGCAGACAGCTGCCAACCCAGCTGCCAGAGCACACCCCGCCCCCACCCTGCAGCCTGCCAGGATTGGGCCTGGCCCTAGGGACACCCTTTACATCCCTCTCTCCCCACACAGTAGAGAGAACCCCAAGGAAGAAGCCAGGAGCTGGTGGTTACTCCCCCAAACAACTTTGGGAGCTATTGCTTGTTTTGTTTTTGTTTTTTGTTTTTTGTTTTTTTGAGACGTGGCCTTCTTGTAGCCCAAGCTGAAGCTGGCCTGGAACTCACTGAGGAGACCAGGCTGGCCTGGATCTCACAGAGATCCACCTGCATCTGCCTCCTAAGTGCTGGGATTAAAGGAATGTACTCCCAGACCTTGTTTGTTTTTTGCTTTGGTTTTTTGAGACAGGATTTCACCTTGTAGCCTAGTTTTGCCTTGAACTCACAGCAATTCTCCTGCTTCACACTCTGGGTCACTGGCCTACACTACCATGCCTGGCTTCTAAAACAAGTTTGGGGGAGGGGCACACACGCACATGTGTCCATGTGTGCCTGTGGAGGCCAGGGGTGGACATCAGGACATTCCAGGGCTTCCTGAATCATTCTCCACATTATTCTTTGAGGCAGGGTCTCTCACTGAACCTAGAGCTCACTGTTCCAGCTAGGCTGTCTGGCCAGAAAGCTCTAAGGATCCTCCTGTCTCTGCCTTTCCAGTGCTGGGATTACAAAGATATGCCACCATGCTGGGCTTCTTTTTGTGGGTTCTAGAGATTGAACTGAACCATCTCCCCAGCCCTAAAACAAAAATTTAAGCCACATGGTCTTGAATTTGAGAGGTTGTGACGGTTGATTCTGATCAGGCTGGATACCTGTTTCTTTCCTTCCTTCACTGGACAGATGTCTGCTGAGGGCCTACTATGTGCCAGGTGCTGATACAGCCCCAGTGTTCACAGGATTCTCATTCAAGTGAGGGGGGCATGATGGAAGGGCAGGCAAAGAAGCAGATAATCCACATTAGGGTAAAAATTCCATGCCCAACACTCAGTGTTAGGGTGTCATAGAAAGGCCTGTGTATGTGCATGTCTTAATAACGTGTCAGCTCCTTGGATATATAGATAGATCAAAAACACAGATAAGGGACTGGAGAGATGGCCCAGAGGTTAAGAGCACTGGCTGCTCTGTCAGAGAACCCAAGTTCAAATCCCAGCATGCACATGGCAACTCACAACTGTCTCTAATTCCAGTTCCTGAGGATCCGGCACCCTCTTCTAACCTATATGGGCCTTGCATGACATGAGTGCACTTATGTACATGCAGGCAATATACTCATACACAAAAAATAAAAATGATACTTTCTGAAAACATTAAAAAAATAAAAAGAACATAGATCATGCTGGAGAGATGGCTCAGTGTGGAAGAGCTTGCCAGTCTCATAGAGGACTCCTGATTGGTTCCCAGCACTCATGTGCAACTCAAAACTGCCTTAACTCCAGTTCATGGGGATCTGATACCCTCGTCTGGCCTCTGTGGGTATTCTCCCACATGCACATAACCTCACACAGACACAAACACACGCATAAATTTAAAAAAATCTTAAAAAAAAAACAAAGAATACAGACAGGGCCAGGTATGATGGGGCAAAACTATAATCCCAGCACTTGGGAGGCTGTTCTAGTCTGCTTTCAGTTGCTGTGACAAAACACTCTGACCGATACCAACTTGGAAGGAAAGGAAAGCACAGTCCATCATCAAGGGAATCCAGCGAAGAAACTGAGGACAGGAACCTGGAGCACAGACCATGAAGGTGCACTGCTTACCGGCTTGCTCCCCTGGCCTGTACTCAACCTGCTTTCTTATACTGTACAGAACAGCCCACAGTGGGCTGGGCCCTCCCACATCACTCAACAATGAAGAAAATGCCCCATAGACATGGTCACAGGCCAGTCCAATGGAGGCAGTTCCCTAATTGAGACTTCTCAACCCACATGTGTCAAGTTGACAACAAAAGCTATCCAGCACAGAGGCTAGGGCAGGAAATCATGAATTCAAGATCATGCTGGGCTATAGAGAAAATTCCAGGCCAGTCTGGGCTATGAGATGTTGTCTCAAAAAAATAATAATAAGGGGCTGAAGAGATGGCTCAGTGGTTAAGACCACTGGCTGCTTTGCAGAGGACCTGGGTTTGGTTCCCAGCACCCACATGGTGGCTAACAACTGTCTGTAACTCCAGTTCTAGGGGATCTGATGCTCTCTTCTGACTTCCTCGGAAATTGCATGACACAGGTGCAGTTACATACATGCAGGCACTATGCTCATACACAAATAATAATAAAACCCAGCATGGAGGTGTGCTCCTAACCCTAGCACTCAGGAAGCAGAAGCAGGATGGTCCATAACTGTGAGTTTCTTCATTTTTATTGTTATTGGGTTTTTGTTTGTTTGGGATTTTTGTTTTGTTTGAGACAAGGTCTTATTATATAAGGCGGGCTAGCCTCAAACTCATTACTTAGACCAGGCTGGCTTTGAATTCAGTGTGCAGCCAAGGCTGGGCTCCTGCCTCCACCTCCTGAGTGCCAGGATCACAAGTGTGCACTCCCACACTCAGTTTCATGCAGTACTGGGGTTTGAACCTAGGGTACCCTCATACATGCCAGGCAAGCACTCTACCAACTGAGCTATATCCTCAGCCTCCAATCCACTGTTTTGTAATGACACTGAAATCCAAAGGAGACAGTAAACTTCCATTGTAGGCTGGACTGCCCAAACTCATGCCTACCTGCCTGTCTTGCTGCCACAGGCAAGAGTGGCTTTTGAGGACAGAGGCCAGGCTACTTTTGACTGCAGCTTCGGATCCTATTGTGGACAAGGTGATTGGCTAATAGTTGTGACCCAAAGCTGGTGGATGAGAGGCCACTCTGACCCCTCCAGAGAATCAGGTTTCCAGCACAGTGTCACACTCTGCTATCCTGGAGGTCTTCTGGAAAGCCCTGTAAGGGTGGAGACAGGTTTCCCAAGATCCTCCCCCTGCCCCAAGCCTGCCCCACCCCCCTCAGCTGATTTAAAGACCTATTGGCCTGGGTCCCTGAGGCCTGTTACTGGGACAAAAGCTGAGTACAGATGAACAACACACAGGTTTCATTGTAGGTTTGAGACCCAGTATGAGTTCACAGTCATGGTTTCTAGGACTGTTAAATAAGAGCTTAGAGAGTAGCATGGGTCTACAGCCCTGGTCTCTGGAGGCTGAGACAGGAGGATCATGAGGTCCTGGCCAGCCTTGGACTCTGTCTCACAAACAACGGTGGACATGGTGCTTGCCTACAACCTCAGCTCTGGGGAGGCAAAGGGCACTTGGACTTCAACAGCTTCATTGAGAAATGGTTCGCTTAACGTGGCATTCGCGCTGATGGGGTGGTCTTGGATGTATTCCTGTCCTGTGGTCACTGTCACAGTGAATTTCAGAGCCTTCCCATCACCTGTCATCCTGATGCCCCACCCCCACAGTCCTGCAGCACTCCAGCCCTAAGCTGTCACTAATCCCTTTCCTGTCTCTGTGGACGTGCCTCTTCTGAGCCTTTCCTGTACGTGGAGTCCTTCAGTCCGAGGTCCCTTTTTGAGGTGTGATGGTTTCAAAGTTTAGCCATGTTGTATCAGGACTGACTCCTTCCATCCTTCCTCCTTCCTTCTCTCCTTCCCCTCTCTCCCTCCCTCCCTCCCCCCCGACTTCTTCTTCATCCGTTCTTCCTTTTCTTATCTTTTGGCTTTTTGAACTGGGGTCTCACATACCCAAGGCTGCCTTGCACTCCCAATCCTCCTGCCTCTACCATCTGAGTGCCAGGATTACCAGCATGCACCCCTGCACCCAGCTTAGGACTTCCATTTGTTTTTATGACTGAGTACCGTTTCACCATATGAACGGGCTGCATGGTATTTGTCTGTTTGTCAGTTGATAGGCATGTGACTTGTTTCCACTTTGTGTCTACCATGAACTGTACAGCTATGGATGTTTGCCATCATCTCTCTTAGGTTTATTGCTAGGGGTGGAGGTGCCAGATCCCAAGATAGTGCCGCACTTTACATGTTGAGGAGCTTTCAGAGGTAGGTCTGATAATTGCCTTTTCCAACTTTGTGTTTTAGAGGCAGGAGAGATGCTGTAACGGGCAGCAGATGCCTGTTGTCCAGGCTTGACACCGTAGCCTCCAGCCTGTCTTGCTCCCTCTGTCTTCCCTCACTCCCTTTGCCCTCCTTTGAGTATCTTAAAATCAATCCGACCATCACACTTTGTTGTCCCTTGGCCAGTATTTTCTTTTTCTTTCCTTTGCATTTTACATATGTGTGTACAAATGTGTGTACTGGTGCCCACGGAGGCCACAAGGGGGCGTAAGATTCCTTGGAGTTAGAGTTACAGACCTAAGAGTGTGTGTACTGGGGTCTGAACGCTGGTCCTCTGATAGAGCAGTATGTGCTCTTAACCGTGAGTTCTCTCTCCAGCCTCCTTTTTCCACACGTTTGTGTGTGTGTGAGGGGTGGGCGGGCGTGTGCGGTGTACATGCGGAGATCAGGGGAGGGCATCGGGTATCAGTCTTCAGATACCTTTCACCTTTCCTTGAATTAGGGTCTCTCAGTGGCCAGGAACTTCACCATGTTGGCCAGGCTCTCGGGCCTGCGAGCTTCTTGGGGAGCTGCCTGTCAGTGCCTCCCATCTCTTCCTTTCTACCAGGCCCAGCTTTTTTTTTTTTCTCTCTCTTTTGTTTTTTTGATCCTTGAGATCATCATGCTTACAAGGCAGGCTCTTAACAGCCATCTCTCCAGCCCGAACATTTTCTTTTGTCTCTAACTTTCAGTGGGTAGAATTTGGACAAAATGTAGGGTGGGGTGGAGGTGGTGTAGAGTGAGGAGCACCAGCTGTGTCATTCAGGGGATCCAGGGCAAAATGATTATGCTTAGCAGCATCTGAGAGAGCAACGGCAGAGCCATCAAGGGCCCCATGTATCTGCATGGGGCGTCAGCAGGACAGGAGAGGCGGCAGGACTATAGAACCTTGGGGTGCCTGAGAGAGATGTAAACAAACCTCACTCCATTTCTGGAGTAGTTCCAAGGACAGCTGGATGCCCCCTGGTATGCAGGGTAAGATTCAAACCCATGCCATTTGAATCTCCAAAAATAAAACGACTCCAGCCGACCTGTGGGTTATAAGCACTTAAAAAAAAAATAACCATTTGTCTTAAGCTTTCTTCCTTAAGAGCTCACAGTTGTTTTATTTGGCCACAGCATCAAGTCCTGGCTCCCGAGTGAACTCTGATATCTGAGCAGACAGGGCTACAGACTTAAGAACAGAAGCCCGCTGGGGCACAGACAGCTGCAGCTGCAGCAGGTCTAGCAGGCCCAGCAGAAGCAGGTAGCCCCTGGTGCCTCCCAGCTGAGACAGAATGCCATTATGTTCTCAAAGGACAGCCTCTGCTGACCAGTGAGCCTCATTTGCCGTAACTGCTTAGACTCGCAGCCCTGGACTCTATCTTCTCCACTCAGTGCCCTGGGATTCAGAGCCTCTAAAGTTTTGGGGTGACATGTCAGGGTGATTTGTTATGAAGGGGTATGCAGACCTGGGGTGGTGGGGAAAGAGGGAGGCAGGCAGGGACTCAGGGAAGACAGATGGGCCTCATGGCTGTGGAATGTTCGTTTGTTGCCCACGGACTGAGCACGCACTGCATAGTACCACGAGACTGCTGTGGTTCCTCCCTGATTCCACTTCATCCTGACCTGCACGTGGCGAAAGAGGGTGGGAATATTATACTGGTCTGAACCAGAGTGTAGAAATGAACTCCTTTCCTTCCCCTTCCCCTATTTTTCTTTGAGGCAAGGTTTTGGTATAACCCAGGCTGGCCTCAAATTCTAGATTCTCTACCTCAGCCTCCTGAGTGCTGGGATTATAAGTATTTGCTACTATGCCTGGCCAGAAATTATTTTTATTTTATGTCAGTATTTTGTCTGGATGTAAGTGTACCACGTGGGTGTCGTGTCCATGGAGATGATAAGAGGGCATCAGATCCCCCGGAACTGGAGTTATGGATGGTTGGTAACCACCATGTAGGTGCTGGGAACTGAACCTACATCCTCTGTGAGAGTAGCTGGTGCTCTTAACTGCTGAGCCATCTCTCCAACCCCAATAAGTGATTTTTTATGCACCATTTAATGTTTCTTAATTAGCCCAGATCAATAATGCCATCCTATGGTAAGGCACAATTGAACAGAAGAAAATTAAGGGCCAGCAAAATGGTTCAGCTGGCAAAGGAGCTTGCTGCCACATCTGATGACCTGTGTTCAGTCCCTGGCACCCACATGGTAGAAGGAGAGAACCAATTCCCACAAATCATCTTCTGACTTCACGTGTGTCCACAAACACAAAGTAAATGTAATCAAGGTTTTAAAAGGGATTAAAGAAATAAAGGGTCTCCTTCGTAAGTTCTAACTTCAAACTCAACTTCTAATTTTTATTTTCTCATTCAATTTTTTGAGACAGAATCTTACCCTGTGGCCCCAGTTGACCTTGAACTCTCTCCATCCTCCTGCCTTAGCCTCTCAAATGCTGGGATTCCAGGCTTGTGCCATGATGCCCAAGTTCCAACTTTACTTTCTAAGTAACCACTGGGTTGGGGAGATAGTTTATACAGTAAAGAGCTTCCTGTGCAAGTCTGAGGACCTGAGTTCACCCAGAACTCACAGTGATGGTGCCCACTTGTAATCCCCGGACAGCGGCAGAGACAGGAGATTCCCTGGGGCTCGATGGTGAGCCAGTCTAGCCTAATGGGAGCATTCCAGCTCAGTGAAAGACTCTGTCTCATAAAACAAGGTGGACAGAACCTGAGGAACACCTGAGGTTGTTCTCTGGCCTGCACACACACACACACACACACACACACACACACACACAGAGGACAACCACCATGTGTACTTTGTATAATCTTCATAAGTTTTGTGAGCAAAGTCCAGTGAATACATTCTTTCTGTTTTTCTCATGAAGTCAAGCAAGTGGGTGGCAGACTCACAGGTCTCAGAACCAGCCTGTTTGTTTTTTTTCTGGTAGCATCCAGCGTCCCCTGATGCCTAATCCATCTCCCACTCACCATCATCTGTGTTAACTCCACATCTGTGTTAACTTTTGCTATGATAAAAGACACACTCTTTGGCACATGCTCAAGAATCCTTGTAGTGTAAGTACCAAGAACTGGAATTTCTTGGTCAGAAGATGTGTGCCCTGGTGCCCTTTGGAAAGGTTGTGTGCCTCACGTGCTCAACAACAGGCACATGTGGGTCCCTGTTTCTGACATCTTTCCGCCCAGCAAGGATGCTGTGTGACAGGGAGGCAGATTCTCTATGAGGTAAGTGGACTTTAGTGGTGATCTTGGGTGGTGGGATGGAGATGGTCTCCAGGTTGTTTCTGTAACTTTCTGACTAGCCATTCAGAAATTGTGTGAGTCTGAGTTGTACAAACAAAGGCAGAGTTTGGGGAGGTGAGCCAGAAATACAGATGGAGTGGCATTGTGCGAGCCAGGGTTTTTTTCTTTAGCGTGGTTGGCACTTAAATATGGTCAAAACATATTCTTCTTTTTAATTTTACACAAACAAATATGTTCTCAGGCTGACACCTTCGATGCCAAGTTTCTAGGGGAAACAAAATTCTGCGAAGATGATAAACCAGTGGAGAGATGCTGAGGATGGAGAAGCAGAGGAGAGTGAGATCGCCTTGCCTCACCTCCCCAGCCCTGCACTGCCCACTGCACTGTCTTAGCTGCAGGTAAATGTGCCAGAACCTCAGTGCACCAGAAGGTGGAATTCATCAAAGCTAATGATGGTAAAGCCTCCGGTTTTGATAAAAGGAGGCCATTGGTTTGCTACCAAGACGAAGATGCTTCCAGAGAGGGACCAAAAGAAAGGAAGGCAGTTTGGACCGCCACTCAGGACTGTGCTCATGCAGAAATCAAACAGCCTGAAACGGGTCCAAGCCAGGGGATTAACGCAACTTGTTATTTGGAGTGATTGCTTAATTTATTAAGCTGCAGCTGATCTGTGTGAAACAAAGCCCTCGTAACTGCTCGCCTCTGCTGCCTTCTCACCGAGTTTCTCTGGAACAGCCTAGAGTTGTAGCCTCTTTGTTTTATTTCTTAGAGTGGCAAGCTGGTGTTCATAATAGACATGAGAATTATTAGTGTGGAGGGACTCTTGCTCTTGTGCTGAAGGCTTTTTATATACATTATCTCTAATCCCCTCAATTTCCCACTGGAATAACCCTCATTAGTGCCTGTTTTACAAATGTGAAGGCAAGCCTAACCTGTGAGGCTTCAGCTAGAGATGAGTGGCTGCTAGGCGCTCGTGGCCATTTGTGTAAATAAGGTACAATTAGGAACATTTAGTCAAGAGTGGTAGTACATAACTATAATCCAAGCATTCAGAAAGCTGGGGCCGGAGGACTGAGAATTTGAGAATGTGTGCATAGTAAGTTCCAAGCCAGTCTGGGCCACACAGTAAGGTCCTGTCAAGAAAAAAATTATTTTTTTATTATTTTATGTGTATGAGTGTATTGCCTGCATGTAGGTAGATGCACCTGTGTTGTGCAATGCCCGAGCCAGTCAAAAGAGGACTTATGACACCCCTGGAACTGCAGTTAAAGATAGTTGTTAACCACCATGTGGGTGCTAGGAATCAAACCCAAGTCCTCTGCAAGAGCAGCAAGTGCTCTTAACCACTGAGCTATTGCCAGCCCCCTAAAAAAATATTACACTGGGTGAAAGGGCCTACACCTTTATTCCCAGCACTCAGGAGGCAGAGACAAGCAGATCTCTGTGAGATAGAGACCAGCCCAGTTTCCATAGTCACTTCTAGGCCAGCTGGGACTATATGGAGACCCTGTCAAAAAATTATTTTAAAGTACAACCCCCTAGGGTGTCCCATGAACAGTGCAAATGCTCAGTTGTCCTGAGTGGGCTGGCGACTCCACAGTGGGTGTGGCAAACCTAGATCACTTTGATGAGTGCGGGAAGTTCTGGGGCTCAGCACAGGCCGAAAGATTTCATAGCCAATAATGGGCAGGGCCAACACTGAAACCCAAGCAGATGGTTCGGATGACAGAGCTGCCCCTGGTCCTCTTCCTTTTCCCCTACTGAGAAGCAAGGTTTTCAGCACTGACTACTGCAAGTCTGTGGACTTTAAAAAAGAGCAGGGGTGGAGGAGGTGGTTAATGTAAAGTCAGAGAAACAGCTCAGTGGGTAAAGTGCAATGAGGACCTGAGTTTGAGCCCCAGAACCCACACAGAAAGCTGGGTGTGGCAGTGTGTGCCAGTGAGGCAGTGTCTCAGGCTTGCTGGCCAGTCAGTTTCAGGTCAGTGAGAGACCCTGTCTCAAAAAAAACCAAGGTGTGTGGTGACCAAGGAAGGACACCTGAACTAACCTCGGGCTGCCACTTGAATGAGTACACACACAGACACACACACACAGACACACACACCAGTCCCAACTCAGAGATTTTGACTAGTAATTAAAGGGATGGGCACCAGAAGTTTTAGAAGTTTCCCCATGCAAGTCCACTGTGCAGCCAGGATGGGGAACAGCGGAATGGGGAGCCACTCCAAGGGCAGTGGGGGCAGCTGGACTTCCCACTATGACAGCAGACTCTTCGGGTCATGGACATGGGCTTCTCCCAGAGCCCCTTTCTAAGCAGCCTCAGTGAGGGCTCATGTCCTGAGCAGACTTCAGCGCTCCCGAGAGTGTCTTCCAGCTTTTCTACTTTTTACCCCCTGATATGTAGCCCGCTCTGGCCTCAAACCCACAATCTCCCTGCCTCCACTTACCAAGCGCTGGGGTTGCAGGTACGTATCACCACACCTTGGCCTTTTTTTGATGGGAGACACAGAGGACAGCTATATTTCTAGAAACAGGTATAGGAACATCATCATTGGAGAGAGGAGAGGTGTGTTGCCATCATGCAGTGAGGAGAGGAACTGGAAGCATCCGTGTGAACTGAAGCCATTTTCTGCCTCATAAAATAGAATGTGTGTTGTCTAGCTCTACCCACTGAGGACGTCAGAAATAGTGACTGGTCTCATCACATGAGCACTCAGGTTATGGTCTCTAAATGCCATCTTCAACTAGAATTCAGGGTTCCATGGAGCATTCCAGATGAGCCTAGAATGTTCTGTCACCAGGGAGTTTGGAAACTGAGGGGTTGCATCTGAAAGGGTACAGGAGGTCAAGGCTCCCACTGGCCAGGAAGGCGCATCCCTGAGAAGGGTAACTACATTGTGAGATGGGGAGGCAGCTCGGGGTAGAGCACTTGCCTGACATGTGCTCCAAGCCCTGAGGTTAATCCCCACCATCACAGTAACAGAAACAATTTTTGGGTAATTTCTGGAATTAGAACTTCATCTTTATGCCTTTGCGGTGAGCACTTTACCAGCTGAATCATGTGCCCAGTCCCAACCTTGAACTTTGATCCTCCTGCCTCCAGTTCCTAAATTCTTGGATTACAGGCATGTACCTCCTACCACACTTGTTCTGTGCAGTGCTGGGGATCAAACCCAGGGCTAGAATGCTTGGTAGGCGAGCCCTCTGCCCACTGAGCCTGTTTATGGCACTGTTCCCCTTAACAAAGACAAGACATTAGTGTGCACTATTTTGCAATCGCTATTGAAACAGAGTCAGTGATGTGCAGCTGCTCACGTCCTGAAGAACAGAGGCCAGATGTGCACCTTTGAAGGAATGGAATGCGAAACCGCCCCTGGGGAGTAATCCTACTAAAATAAATAAATAAAACAGGAATCTACAGGAGCTTCCAAATCTGAATACCAATTTGTAAGAAATACGGGAGGAGAAGGGCAGGCGGAAGACGTTTATGGGGGTCAAAAATAAGCAAAATCCAGAGTCAAGCCACCAGAAAATGGCCGAAGAGCCTCAACAAACAAATGGGGAGAGAACCTGTATGCAGATTAGGAGATAGCCACCATGAGCAGGAGATAGGCTCACCTGCTTGAGCCTTCTCTGGATCTCCATTTCATCCAACTGTAAAGAAAACATACAGAGGTCCAGAGAACTTGGAAGGTTGACTACATATTCGCTGACTGTTAAAGCATTACCGTTTCTTTTAACAGAGTTAATGGTGGTAAAGCTGTCTTTTTGTAGGAGTCTTATACGAAAATATTTGCAAAAGAAATGACTGGAGCCTGGAATTTGCTTCAAGATGGTCTGGAAGGGGTGGAGGGAG
This sequence comes from Eospalax fontanierii, assembly GCA_035773235.1. NCBI lineage: Eukaryota > Metazoa > Chordata > Mammalia > Rodentia > Spalacidae > Eospalax > Eospalax fontanierii. The sequence continues at coordinate 40,800,589 of CM069546.1, forward strand.
GAATGTACGCATGGAACAAGACTGGTGAATTCATTCTACTATATATTCAAGTACTACATGTTTGCTTGAAACTTTTAATAGTAATAATAATAATAATAAGAGTATGGTGGCACATACCTTTAATCCCAGTACTTGGGAGGCAGATCTTTGTGAGACTGAGGCTAGCCTGATCTACATAAGTGAGTCCCAGACCAGCTAGGGCTACAAGGAGATCCTGTCTCAATAAAACTAAATAAATAATAAAAGAAGTGAAAATTGGGGCATCAGAGATGGCTCAGTAAAGTGCTTGCTGCACAAGCATGAAGACCTGAGTTTGGACCCCCATCACTCACATAAAAGGCCAAGTAAGTAGTGTATGCCTGTAATTGCAGTGCCGGGGCTCTGGAGACTAGAGGATCCCTAGGGCTGACTGGTCAGGCAATCTGGCTGGATTGGTAAGATCCAGGTTCATTCAGAGACCCTACCTTAAAAAACTAGGCAGAGAACAGTTAAGGAAGACATCAGACATCAACCTCTGGTCACCACATGCACACATATCCACACAGATGTGTACACACAAAAACACTCAAAGAAAAAGGAAAAAAATTGAAAGCTACTCTTTTCCTAACCCCTCAAAGATACCCGGTTGGTTGGTCTTCCCGCCCGACTAGTGCAAAGCTGGATGAACCTGGACAGCAGGCCTGGGATATATCTTCAAGCATTCTGCCCCATCTCCATGGCAACTAGTGAGGACCAGCATCCAGAAGTCTTCCACTCACATGAAGGTCAGGCCAGGGGACCAGGGTCATGCCGGGACACTCAAAGCCTTCCCTAAATGCATGAGGCCATCCCCTGCCCCCCATGCCCTCACTCTTGACCTCCCTGCATGGCCCCCAAGGCAGAAGAGGCCAGTTAGTGGTAAGAACCACACCAGAACCAGATGCAGGATTTTTACCTCACTAAGTCTCACTTTTCTCTTCTGTAAAGGAGTAAAAGACCTAGCTCAAGGGCTAGGGAGATGGTTCCATAGGTCAAAGCCCTTGTCACACAAGCATGAGGACCTGAGTTCAAATTCACAGAACTCACACAAAGCCAGATGCAGTAGAGGGTGTATCTGTAATCCCAGTGATCCCTCGTGGAGATGGGAGGCAGAGGGCCAGCTAGCCTGATGTACTCAGTGGAAAACAATAAAGAGAGCTGTCTCAAACAAGGTTAGAGTTGAGGATTGACAGCCAAAGTTTTCTCTGACCTCCACATTTAATGACATGGGATGTGTGTCCACGCACACATGCACAGAAGAGACCTCGGCTAATTCAGCAGATCTGTATTAACCGTAGCTAAAAGAACCTCTTCTCCACCTGGTGGAGCTAGATTCTGGGGTGAAGGGCAACCCTTAAACCCTGATAGAGCCTAAGGGCTGAAGTACACCCAGAGAAAATGTGAGAGGCCAGGTTGTCCCCTTCCATCCCAAATTTGAAAAAGATGTGGCACTCCTTGGGAATGCCCATAACTACAGATTCTCATTTTCATGAACTGGAGTTGACACACTTTGCTACTCTCTAGCAGTGGCCAGTGCACAGAACAGTTCCTTACTGTCCACATTTCTATACGGTAAGTATTGCTGTTCCCATTCCTAGAGGAGAGACCAGGTGTATAGAGCTCTGGGGCCACGCTGGCGATCCATAGTCCTTCCCTTCTGTGCCTGGCAAGGTGCACGCTAATTAAGCAGGAAATCGGTGCCGCCAGGAGGCCAAGGCGCACATCTTCAGAGAGGCCAAATCACTGTCTGAGGCCACACAGAGTTAGCTACACCTGTGTCCACTTTGCTTGGGGAGAAAGTGTCCCTTATAGGAAGGGAACTGACATTTTGTTGTTTTTAAGGACTGGGAATCACATAGCCTAGGCTGACCTCAAACTTGCTATGTAGCTAAGACTGACCTTGAACTTCTGACCCTCCTGCTTCCACCTTCTGAGTGCTAGAATTACAAGTATGCACAGACACATACACACACACACACACACACACGCACCCCGCTCATGTGGTGCTGGGGATGGAACCCAGGCTTCGTGCACGCTATGCAAGTGCTCTGCCAACTGAGCTTCATCCCCACCCCAAAACTAACTCTTTAGTTTTTCTTTGTTTTGTTTTAGTTTTTCTGAGTATCATGCAGCTCAGGCTGGCCCTGACTTTACTATATAACTGATACTGGCCTTGAACTCCTAATCTTGCCTTGGCCTCTCAAGAGCTGGGATTATAGTCATGAGCCACTGGACCTGGCTGGAAGCTGGATCTTATTGCTCCATTTCAACCTGTCCAGCTTGCCTTGGACTGAGGGGCTTCTTGAGTTTGACCTCTGGCCTATATGCACACACACACACACACACACACTTAGATGTGCACGTACACACATGTGCCTATACAGTCTCCTTCCAGTTCTGGCTAGATTGTCAGCCTTGGGTTGGGGGAAGTTCTGACGTCTGTTTTACAGCTCCTAACAGGTGACATGTGAATGACAGTAGTCACCAAATGGTTCTACCAATACCACCTCTGCTTCTCCATCTAAAATCACAGAAACTCTCCATAGCTGCCAGAACTTCCTGTCCCCATGTAAGACTGGTACAACACCCGGATGTCACAAGATGGAAGATGATCCCATAAAAAGACAGTATGACATCTCTGGAAAAATGTGACAGCTAGTATCACGATTTCCTGGAACTATGGTACCTGTTTTGTCTATCCCTCTTAGCACTGTTCATATCCCAGCCACTAGTTTAGGAGGGGAAAACAACAGCAACAACAACAAAAAACCATCAGCCTTGAGCCTCGGAGTTGGAGTGAAGATAGCTCTGGTGCCCACTCTGCTGTCATTAATACTGAGAGGGTTTGCTCCTTGCCTTGCCCGCCAAGGTAATATAAAAACACACAGCCTCATTACTTGCCTGCTAATTCCCTTCTTGGTGTTTTTCTTCCCCTTTCCTCAAATGAATTCCAGAGTTCTTCCAGATTGCTTGTTGCTAAGCTATAAAGTTCCAGGTTTCCCAGCGTTGCTGTTCATTGGCGGAGAGTTCCCAGGCTGTTCCAATCAGAAGGAGGCTGCAGGAAGACGAGTTCACATCTCTGCTAACCCCAGGAGTTGAGCGTTTTCTGGCAGCTGATGTCATGCAAAGGTTTTTGTCTAGCTCTGCAGAACCTGCTGCTCTCTTGGTCTGACTGAGGAGGGACACAAAGATTCTGGAATGTTCCCCTCAGGAGCATAAGGAAACCCCATGGGCCTGCTGAGCTGACCACTGATGAACAGTGTGACCTCCCCACCTCAGAGCAGGAGGGGCCCCTCAAGAGGCCATTAGATAAACCTGTCGTGTCCACTTGGGTCAGAGACTGCCTGGAGGAGGCCGAGGGAACTGGAGAGCACTGAACTTGGGGTGGGAGGAAGAGGGCCATATTTGCAAAGGACCCTGGAACTTGTGGGTTTGAGCCATCCTCCTGCTGCGGCCTCCTGAGCTGCTGGGGCTGTAATAGCTACGTGCCACCACAAGTGGCCAAAAGGACTTTAAAATACACGGATGGAAGGCCATTCACTTCCTTTACAGACTGGGTTCTTACTGCGCCAGGACCTTCACACGCCTATCTCCTTGCATCCTGACGCTCCCTCGACATAGGGACGGTGAAAACACCCTTCGGGCTTCCGCAGCCTTCTTTCAGGAAGAAGGAAATCATGTGACCAAGACCTGACCAGAGGGATTGACTCTCAGATGGGCACGTGACCCAGATGGCCCAATCAGAATTTTCCTTAAGACCTTTTTCCGCCAAAACTACGGGAAAGAACATGACCCACTTCATCAACGGCCCCTGAGAAGGGGCCTCCTATGAACACATGTAGGGAATGTCAGAGAAGATGGGAAGCTCAGAAAGAAATAGAGCCCTGTGCTAGTAATGCCTGAACTACAACCGGAGGGGAAGTCGGAGGAGTGTCGTTAGTTAGCACAGGTGATGTTAAGTTGCGAGGCTGTAGAACCTTTGGGACGTGTAGGGGTGGGGCCCTCACTGGCAAATGGAGGCTGTGAGGGGAGGCCTTTGGAGGCCTTCAAAGGCTATGCCTGCTTTTGGTTCATCCCAAGCTTTCTCTGCTTTGGGATCCACCCAGACGTGAAGAGCTGCCACCACATACTCCTGGCTCTGTGAACAGGGCTGCCCCAACGGCCATGCCTTCCCTCTGTGATGCACTATATCCTGTATCCCCTGAAACCACGAGCCAAAATAAACCCCTCCTCGCTTAAGTTGCTTCTGTTCAGTATTATGTCAGAGTGACAAGAAAAGTAACTACTAACTAAAAGTAACTGGGGGGAGGGTTAAAAACAGGAGCACCTAAATTCCCCGAATGTACCTGGCTGTAGGCCTGCTGATTTGCATATAGTCGGTCCTACAGTCCCACCTAGTGTAGGGCGACAGTCTGCAGACTGAGAACCCGAGGCTCAGAAGGGTGCAGGAGCCTTGTGCAGGTCACACTGCCACCCTGTGCTCAAGGATTCCAACCTACACTATCTAATTCTTGGCACCTCATACTCAACTTGTCGAAAATCAAATTAACAGTCTCTCCCACTCTGATCTCCTGCTGGGGTCTGCCATCTGCCAGTCTAGCAGGATTTCTAGAAGCCAGGTCCTCTCCCTGTCCCTCTGTCCGTGCCTGAGTCTTACTGAGCCTGACCATCCATGTTGCTCTGTCCATCCCTGAGCCTCTGTCCAGTTCTCTCTCTCTGTTCATGCCTGAGCCTCACTGGGCTTGGCCATCCCTGCCCTTTTCTCCAGACCCCTCTCCGCAGCCCTGGAAGCAATGTAGTTTTCTACTGTCCCTTCTCAGTGCTGCCACGGCTGCTCTCTCTCTCGACCTTCTAGAACGGTCTCCCTTCTGTAACGACACTTGCCCCTTCTCTCCAGCCCTGCTTCCACAGCATCCCCAAGGACTGTCTCAATGCCATTCCCAGTTGTTGGGTGGCAGTTGGGTCTCATGATGTGAAGTCACATGTTCACCTCTGGGCATCTGTTGAGACACTGGGCAACCCCCCTGTGTTCCACCCAGCTCTCACACACCAAGGCAGCTCCGGGCATCCTCCCTCACTCCATCATTGACTTCACAGTTACAAGAGTAAGTCTGCTGTAAAAGCCACTTTGGTGCCATCTGGTCATGTGATGGCCTCCACCATTTCTAATGCAGTGTGAGGCCCCAGGAGAGCCTCATGAGTGTCTCACCTTACAGGACTATAAGCTAAATCAAACTTTGTTCTTTTTTAAATGCCTGGCCTCAGGAATTTTGTTATAGCAACAGGAAACAGACGGAAGCAACTAGCATCCTGTGAAGAGGAGGAGGAGGAGAAGGAGGAAGAGGAGGAGGAGGAGGACTGATGAGCAGGGTACGCATCACACAAATGGAGGAACGACATGGGCAAAGCCTGAAGATGCCCAGGGACACTGGGCCAGGATCCCAAGGCCCTGGGTGCCCAGGCATGCTCTAGAAGCAGGAATTGTGTGGGCACCAAGTGGGTGTGTCCCTCAGAATCCATAGCTCCTTGCTCTGTGAGGAAGACTCGCGTAGGTTCTCCCTTTCCCAAATCACAAGGTCACCCCACCTGAGTCTGAAGGGAGCGTGGCTCATGGCCTCCTGGTTCATGCTGTGAAAGCTTTGCATCCTTGTCCTTGGTGTCCTCTATCCTCACCTGCCTCTGTCTCGCCTCCCACACCACATTAAATAGCGTCCCATAAAACCCATTTCTACCCAGAACTTCAGCATGTGACTTTAGTAGAAATGGCATATTTGTAGATGGAATCAAATAAGATGCGGTTACCGTAGACTGTGGGAGGGCTCTAACTCCAGTGACTAGAGTCTAAGAAGGAAACAGGGCACAGAAAGGCTCACAAAGAAGGTGGCCAGCCAGAGGACGACAGTGTCCAAGTCTGGATGGATGCAGCCACAAGCCAAGAAAACCAAGAAGAGTCAGTCCCCAGAAGCTAGAAAGACCTGGAAGGCTCTTCTCTGGAGTCGGCAGAGGGAGTAGGCCCTGCCTCTACGGGGGCTCAATGCTCTGGGATGGTTCTCTGTGAGAGATTTAGAGGTCTGAACAACAGCAGCATAATCCCCTTCTCCTCAGCTGTCCCCTCTCTGATTCTCCCACATCCAGGGTCACCTGGTGCAGACAATGTGTCACTTAGCAGGTGGTAACAGTCCCACTCTTCATAGCTCCCCTGGCCAACCCAGAGCTCAGGACAGCCCTGGGGACAGGCTCTGGCTGGATTGGTTGGAGGTCTGTCTGGCCCCTGACACAGGACATGCTAGGAGATGAGTCTTGCTCCAGAGTGGAAAACCTCAGAGCTGCCCACCCCCAGGCACACTCAGGCCCAGCACCCCAAGGAAGACAGGCCCACAAACTAAAGTCCTTCAGTTCCATCTGGGTGCCTTCTGCAGCCTCCCCCAGAAGAAAGCCAGGCTGGGGTTGCCACAACTGTGGAGCAGTAGGGTGGTCTATGCTGAAGAGAAAAAAATGTATATGTTTTTTTTTTTACATAGAAAGCCCAAGGAATTGCCTGACCCATCCTCGTCCCAGAAAAATACAGATGATTTGAGTGTGAACAACAGGTCAACGCTCTTTAGAAATCAAGGTATTTAAACTCAACAGCAAAGAGCTATTTATTCCAAAGCTCAGGAAGGGAGATGGTTTACCATTAACATTGAAAGCAATTCATTCTCAGTTCAGCCACCCAGTACATGCCAACTTCCCACTGTAATTGCTCTAATAATACCAGAGATAAGAACAGTGGATTCCATTCGATGGCTACCTTCTAAGGGACAGGTGATATACCTAATGTATATGGTATCTAACATATGTTTAATTCTCACAAACAGCTCTACAACACAGATGACACAAGACCCTGTTCACAGAAGGTAAATGTACACACAGAGAGGCTAAGGTGTAGGCCCTGGATTTCATAGCCTACTGTGATACATTAAACATGGCTATAAGTTCCCCTTGCTCTGCTTACAATGAGCTGGAGTCTGTTTCCCCACTCCTATGCATCTGGGCTATCCTCTTGACTTAACCTTAATAGAATGTTCCAGACACTTCTATTTGGTTGACTTGGAATGCTGTGTAAGGAAGTTAGTCTTACCATTGGAAGATGAAAGGCCTTGTGAAGAACTGAGACAACCTAGCCAATTATTACTGGTACCAACTGCAACTCCAAAATGGTGCAGAAGACCACTGTGAACCTCCCAGCCCAGCTCCATAGTCAACCATAGCCATGTGCAACGTCAAGCATATTCAGTAGAGGAACTATTCAGTTAACATACACAATCACTCACAATTAGCTGTTTTAAGCCATTACAGTTTAGGGGACTGTTTGTTATGCAGAAAAGACTAACAGATACATCATAAAAGGCCAACCCAGTTTTAGAATCAGAATCTCTCAAGAGGTGAAGTCTGTATCCCCAGGCTGAAGAGGACATAGTTCAGGTAGGAGACCTCAGGAAATAGAGATTCCAACACATACCACAAACCCAGACGGACCATTTATGTGAAGATGTGGGTTCTAGGACACTGATCCAAAGTGTTCCATTTTAGAGAAAGGGTTGGGATGTGGCTGTGCTCTCTGATGTCATGAAGCTTGAGATTTGGGGGAGAAAGTAGACAAAAATGAACCACTGCATGTTTACTCTAAGTTCCTCTGCTCCTGCACCCCAGACAGCTCCAGCCCCCTCTTCGTTCCCCATTCATGCTCCACCTTGGTCTCTGCTCTAGATGGCTTGTTGTCCCTACAACTCACCTCGAAACCACTGCAACAGGCAGGGCCTCTAAGCAGTGACTAGTCCGTTAAGAGGGGTGAATGCCTTTCTTGTGTGGGTGAGTGAGCACTCTCTGTAGCCTGGGTGAGTTACCTTGAAAGCGGTTATGCTTCCCAGTGTTTCACACAGCCACTCGCCCTTACGTTTTCTGCCCTGAATTGAAGCATGAGGCCTTCTCCTGACCATGTACTTGCCCTCTGAACTGTGAATCAAAATAATCTCCTTTCTAGTGTCAGGCAACCTGATATAGCAACAGAAAGCAGACTGAGATAGTCTCCTCCACCCAGAAACCAGAATGATGACCTTTTATGGAAAACAAGCCCACATCACTCTTGCATTTTCCACCGACAACCACCTCCACTGTTACTGTAGTAAAATCTAAGCCCTCACCTGGTCTAGGAGTCCACAAAGCTCCACTCCTGCCCACATTGCCAAGACCCTGCCACTCTCTTGTAGCTCACTCTACTCCTGCAAATGCCCAGTCTATCTCTCTCACACAGCTCTTTCCTGTCCCTGGCCTTTTGCACATGCTGTTCTGCCTGGAATGCTGTTCTTCCCTTCCTCTCACAGGGTTGATGCCTTCTGCTGATGTGTACCTCAAGCTCAAAAGCCAGCATCCCCAATCATTTCAGTGGCTTTTGCCTCCCTGCCACAGAATGTGCACAGCATAAAGTGGGAACAAGTGCCCTTCCCCACCACTTGCTACAATCAGGCGTTCCATGTGTTCGGTGCCTGGTAGACATTCAGAATGTTTATTTACAAATGACAGCAGTAGTGACAAGTCTCCTATTTTCCCGTATGGCTTTGAGCCAGAGAAGATATTTGCAGCCATTCTCTACCCCAGCCGGATTCCCACAAGGCCATCTGGAACTGACACATCACAGTCTTCACTAATCATCACAGCATCCCAGCCCCCTTCTTGCCTAAATGTCCGGCGCTGTTTGCTGAGGTCCTGGAGACAAGTGGAACCAACAGCTGTCATTGAAGCTAAGTCACCTTGTGGCCCTGCTGGGAGCTGCTGCCACTTGGCAGGACTGTTCCTGGCCAAGTCCTGGACATGGGAGCCTGTGACTGGGTAAGGGTGGAACGACAGAGGCTCCACCTTCCGGACTTGCAGACTTTCTGACACAGATCACGTCTGAAGGCCTCCGTCTGCGTGGAATGTGGGTGGCTGTTCCCTGGACTCTGTCCTCCAGGTCTGGCTTACACTGATACACGCTAGGAGATGTTGAGATGAGAGGCTGGAAAAGTCGAACTTCCACAAACATGAACGTTGAGTCCTTTTCTTGGCTTCACAGAAACGGAGCAGCTCACCATTCGGCACCCAGGACAGGCATAAGGTAGTGTCCTCTGCCACTGTTCCTGATCCCAGTCCAAGCCAAGCCAGCCAAAGCTGTTCCATCATCACCGACTGGCCCATTGCACCCTGGGCTAGAGCTGTGCCCCTTTGGATGAATCACTCAAACTCTCTGACCCTCAGTTTCCTCCTAAAATCAGAGAGATGAAAGCGTCCACCCTTTGGTGCCCACAGAGGTTTCTGAGAGCAGAGTGTGGCTGCAGGCCCAGAAAACGCCTTCCACAAATACAGCCACTTCTGCTCTGAGCACAGAACCTAGCTCAGGAGACTTCTAAAAATACGTTTTATTGGATTTTTCCTTTAAAGCTACAGAAGCAATACGTGTTTCGTGAAACAAACCAATCAGCAGAGTGGGGAACAAAGGAAACACGTCTCCCCTCTCCCCGCCTTGTCCCCTGGCAGGAGGGACAGCTGGGCTCTGAGCCTTCCATACCTGTCTCTCCTTCACAACCCTCTGCACACACACACTTTGTTTACTTTTTACAGAAACTGGCCTATTCCACGTGCGTTTTTCCAGCTTCAGAGAAAACACAGACTATTCCCCAGTGACTTCGAAGTCCGATGCATCCTCCGCTGCTGGACACGTGGGTTGTCTCCAGTCCTCCCCTCCCCAGCAAAGTGGCTTTGAACAAGCTTCTTGCTCTATAACTAACCCAGTCAAAGGGCAGAGCTTCAATCTGGGTTTTAAATAAATGGGTTGCCAGGTGAGGGTGTGTTGAATGAATGACTGATCCTGGGTAGCTCCTGGTGACCTTGGCAGCAAGCACAGCTCCCCCACGGCTGTTGGTCATTTTTTTGTCTCTTTGCTTTTAAACACAGAGCTAGCAAGTACTCTCCCGTTGAGTATATCCTCAGCCCTTTTTTTTCACTTTTAATTTTGAGACAGGGTTCCACTAAGTTGTCCAGGCTGGCCTTGAACACAGGGAAGCTGAGCCTTAATGGCCAGATTCCTGGCTCATAGCCTGTAAGGAATGAATGAGTAGCCAACGGGGTGGCCAGTGGGCTGGGGGAGAGGGTGAAGGCTTACCATCCTGGGGCATCAGGTCCCAAATGAGGAGCAGCACAAACCACGTTCTTAAAGGATGGATGACTCCAGTGGCAGAAGGTGGCAGCTTTAGAGGGCTGAATGGGGAGAGGGAGGACTGCCAGAGACCGTGTGGGTGAAGACGTGGGATAAGGAAGTCTGCTTGTAGAGAGGATGCTCTAGAGGATGGTTGAAATGAGAGCCCTGTGCCACTAAGCTCCCCTTCCAGGACTGTAAGACATAATAAACCAGATGCCCTTCCACTCCATCCCATGGGGAACTTGGCCTGTCCCCCGAAGAACTCCTCACCCATAGGGTCACACAGCATCTAAAGCCAAGCATGGTACACCTGGAATTCCAGCAGTCAGGAGGCAGAGGCCAGGGGTCTAGACTTCCAGGTCAGCCTGGGCTACCCTGTCTCAAAAGACCAAAGCAAAACAAAAAATCATTGAGAGGTTGTTTTGTTTGTTTTTTTTTTTTTTTTTCTATAATACTTTGTCATCTCTGAAATGACCTTGGGTGTGACCTTGCTGGGCCCTCAGACTCCCAAGCTCTGCAGTTCCCAGGAGACTTGACAGAACTTTAGGAAGCCTTGGCTCTGCTCTATTCCTTTTGTTTGCTTTGTTTTTTTGAGACAGGGTCTCATGTAGCCCAGGCTGGTCTCAAATTTGCTGTGTAGCCAAGCATGACCTTCAAATTCTGATCATCTTCCCTTCACCCTCCTGAATACTGGGATTGCAGGCATGTGCCATGACCTGATTTGTATGATGCCGAGGATGGATCCAGGGCTCTGTGCACGCCTGATGAGTTCTCTGCCAGCTGAGCCACATCCCTAGCTCCCTGATCTATTACTAAACTTGGCAGGTACCTGATATACATTCGGTGCTCAATATTTACCATAACCAAAGGGAAAACCATCCCAAACTGCCTTGCAAAGGGGCCAGGAATGAGGAGGTCACGTCCAGTCTCCACCACAATGTCATAATTCCCCTTGGGGCACAACACAGGGCCAGACCTTGCAACATCTGGGTGGCTTCATCACTCCTGTCCCTGTTACTTCAAAGTCAGAGGTGACCTTGGGGAAGAGGAGGTGACGCAGCTTCAGGAGAGGAAAGTATGTGTGCTCTTTCACCAGGCAACTAAGGGCAGTTCAAACCAGCTTGGGGGGTGGGTAGGCACAGGAGCCAAGAGCCCAGCCCAGGGAATTGGCCACCTTCTCTTGGGTCCTGTCATATTAGGTTAACTTCTCAGTGTTAACTGTCCCTTCCTGTAAACAGAGCCTCAGCTCCCAAAAGTGACCTGGCCCTGCCTGACCCAGCCTTCCACTCTTTCTGTCCCCACGCTGGCTGCTCCAAGCATACCTTGTATCATCCATCCATCCATTCAGCAATTATTTACTGAGCACTCACTGCATGCCAGGCACTGTGTCAGGTCAGGGGGTTGCTGTGGTGACTAGAGGAAGCTCTGACTCCTGGTTCCCATGGTCCCCCAAAGATGCTGTGTTGGATAGCCTCACTTGTCAACTGGACACACCTAGGATGAGGGGACCTCAAATGATCCCTCCAGCGAATTGGCCTGTGGACTTGTCTGTGGGGGCATTTTCTTGATTGTTGAATGATGTGGGAGAGCCCAGCCTCCACTGTGGGTAGTGCCACTCCTGAGCAGGTGGTCCTGGGTTGTGAGCACAGACCCAGGGAGCAAGCCAGTAGGCAGCGTTCCTCCATGGTCTGTGTTTCAGTTTCTGCCACCCAGGTTCCTGCTTGAGCTCCTGGCCCGGCTTCTCTCACTGAAGAACTGTGCTGTGAGCTGAAATAAACCCTTTCCTTCTCAAGCTGGTTTTTGTCATGGTGTTTATCACAGCAATAGAAAGCAAACTAGGACAGATGCCCACATCATATTCCAGGAACCTGTATGTTACCTATAAGCAAAGAAACTTTGTACCTGTGGTTAAATGTGATCCTGGGATTGCATTGAACTAAGTGGGACCAGTATAACCATAAGAGTTCTTACAGGAAGGAGGAAGGAGCGTCAGAGAGAGATGATCAGAGGTCAGAGGAAGAACAGATGTTGCTCTGCTCATTTTGAAAATGGGGTTGGGAGTGGGGGATGTGAGCCAAGGCATACGGGCAAGTAATCGACAGAGGCTAGGGGAGGTGAGCGGGTGGGGTCTCCCCAGCGTCTCCAGACACCATGCCAGGCCTGTCAGGCTTTCCAACCCCAAGGGTCGTAAAATAAGATAACATATCTTATGGTCTGGGGAGATGGTTCAGTGGGCAAAAGTACTTGCTACAGAAGCCTGCCAGCCTGAGTTCAGATCCCAAGAACTCACATAGAAGGTGTCTGTAAATCCTAGCACTCTTATGGCAAGATGGGAGGCAGAGCCAGAGGAGCCACCCAGAAGCTCATGAAGCAGCCAGCTTGGAGTGCGTAGAAGAGAGGCAGACCCAAGAGAGGCCCTGCCTCAAGCAAGATGGAAGGTGACAGCTAATTCCCAAAAGCTGTCCTCTGACCTCCACGTGTGCATCATGGCATGTGTGCACCCCCACACACACACACGTGTTGTTTACTAAGCTACCGAGTTCTAGGAATTTGTGACCAAAGCCCCAGGAGGCTGATACAAGGGTTTAGCAGGGGAGCAAGCTCATAAATCATAACAGAACAGCTGCATCGTTCAGACAGCACTCTGCAAAATGAAGGTCACTTTCCTTTTAAATTAAAAAAATTATTTTATATGTATGAGCATATTGCCTGTGTGAATGTAAGTGTATGCATGTAGTGCAATACCTGAAGAGGACAGAAGATAGGCGTCGGATCCCCTGGACCTGGGGTTGCAGATGGCTATTAGCTGCCATGTGGGTGCTGGGAACTGAACCTGGGTCCTTTGCAAGAACAGTCAGTGCTCCTAACCGCCATGTCTCCAGCCCCTAAAAATTTTTCTTGAAACTAGGTGCACATCTTTAGTCCCAGCACTTGGGAGGTGGAGACAGCCAGATCTCTGTGAGACTGAGGCCAGCCTGATCTATATAGAGAGTTCCAGGCCAGCTGGGGCTGCAAGAAGATCCTGTCTCAAAAAGAACAAAAATAGTTTTTGAGACAGGGTCTCATGAAGCCCAGGCAGGTCACAAAACTTATTCTGTAGCCAAGGCTGGCCCTGAACTCTCAACTCTCCTGTCTTGGCCTTCTGAGTGCAGAGATGACAGGCATGCGCTGCTATGTCCCGCCAAAAATCCTTCTGAACGGACTCCACATGGGAAGCCTGTTCCTGGGAATTGAACCCGGGTCCTCTTCAGGAGCATCCAGTGCTCTTAACTGCTGAGCCCTTTCTCCAGCCTCCTTAGCTAGCTTTTTATATAACCCACAACCACCTGCCTAGGGAATGATGCCATCCACAGTGGGGTGGACCCTCTGACATCCATCAATTAACAATCAAGACAACCCTGACAGACATGCCCACAGGCCAATCTGATCTGGGCTGTTCTTCAACTGAGATTCACTTCTTACATGACTCTAGACTGTCAGGTTAACAGTTAAAGACAAGTTGGACACAGGGTAATGTTCAAAATTTACGAGGAACTCCTACAACTCAGCAAAATAATTTTTAAAAAAGGATAAAGGACCCGAATAGACATTTCTCCAAAGAAGAAACATAAATGACCAAGTTCGTGGAAAGCTGCCCTATGTCACTAATCAAGGAAAAGCAAATCAAAACCACAGCGGGATTCCACTGATACTTGTTAGAATGGCTGTTACAAAAAAAAAACAAAGTGAATGTTAGACAGGGCATGGGCTAAGAAAACACAAATATTTCTAATGTAAACACAGAATGATGCAGCAGTTTGGGTAGAAATGAGAATGGTTCTCACTGATTAGAACTACTGTGAAGTCAGAAAGCCCACCTCTTTATTACTTGACTTTCTTTTTTGAAACCAGATCTCATGTAGCCCAGGCTGACCTTGAGCTCCTCATCCTCCTGCCTCCACCTCTGGAGTGCTGGGATTACAGTGTACCACCATGCCTGGCTTTATTTTTTGAGACAGAGTCTTATCATGTAGCCCAGGCTGTCCTGGAACTCATGATCCTCCTGCCTCAGTCTCTCAAGTGTTGGGAGCACAGGCCCCTGTAACACTTTTGGATGTATTCTCTTTGCTTTTGCAGAAGGAAGAGGTGTGGACAGCCGGTGCACCAGAGAGAAAATCAGATTGTCATCCTCTATCACAGTCCGACTGTGAACAGTTTTGTAAGTCAAATGTCACCCCCTAATTTACATCTAGAGAGGAGACACATTTCCCTACACTGATTTGCCTGTAGCAATCCATGCTTGGTGCTTCTGGGGTCACAGATTCTCAAGCATCCCGAGTTCCTCTGCCTTCCTGGTCTTCTCCCCCAAGGGTCCCTCTTTTTCAGGGCCTGGGCTAGAGTGGTAACCTCTGCACTCTCAGCCTGTGTGACTGTGGGCCACACGCCTCACCTCACTGTGCTGCCTCGCTTGGAAATGGAAGAAATCTCAACACTTGTGTTGTCACAGGCTAAAAGAAGGGGCTGTTTGTTATGATGTTCCAGCTGGGTCTGGTGGAGTTCAGCAGTACAATCTCATCACGCAGCCTCAAGCTACTTTCTGTTTTCTATTTTGTTTCATTCATTTTTGGTTTCATGTTTGTTTTGAGATAGCATCACGTAGCCCAGGTTGGCCTCAGACTCTCAGAACTCTAACTGCTTCTGCCTCCTGAGTGCTGAAATTAAAGTGCGCCACCATGCTCAGCATGCGGCATTCTTTTTTCAAGACAGGGTTTCAGGGTTTCACAGTTTTCTCAGACTGGCCTTAAACCACTGTGTAACCCAGGCTGGCCTGGAACTTAAAATCTTCTTTCCTCAGCCTCTTAAGGGCCAGGGTTCGAGGCCTGCACTACTGTGGGAATCCCTAACACCATCTGAATTTCCTGATCTCTTCATTTATTCTCGACTATGGCTAACAACCATCTGTAACTGACAGTTCCAGGGAATTAGATGCCCTCTTCTGATCTCCTTGGGCATCACATGACACGGGTGCACTTACATATATGCAGGCAACACAATCATACACATACAATAAAAATTAACAAATAAAAACAATTCTTTTAAAAGAAAGTTGGCTGCGGATGGGCCTGTGTGTAAGCCAGTAAGTACCATTCTCCATGATTTCTGCTTCAAGCTTCTGCTCTGACTTCACCTCAACGATAGACTGTGGCCTGGAAGCGTAAGCCAAATAAACCCTTCCCACCTTTAGGTCAGAGTATTTTATCACAGCAACGGGAAAATATACTAGAACACCCTTTTATTAGATACGTGGTTCCCAAACATTATCTCCTATTCCGGAGATTGTGCTTTGCATTGCTGATTGGCTCCTTTGTTGTGCTGTCTTTGTAAATAAAGTTTTGTTGGGACACACCTGTTTGTTTACACATATCCAAGGCTGCTTCTGACCTACATCAGCGTCTTCACTGGGACAGAGATCGCACAGTCCTCCCTCCCTGTGCTGCACAGGAAGCTTGCCAACCCCTGTCCTCGCCCTCAGGGGCAACTGGGAACTGAGGTCAGGCACCACAGTTGACGGAAGCGCAGGGCAAAGGTAACATTAAACCTGTGTGGTGGCACTTGCCTGTGATCTCAGTGCTCAAAGGTGGAAGATCAGGAGCTCCAGGCCAGCCTGGGCTACCAACTGAGACCTTGTCCCAAAACACCGAGGGTGCAGCTCGGTGGTACTTGCCTAGCATGTGAGGCCCTAGATTCAATTCCCACAAAAAGAAAAAAATTACATTGAGTAGAAGAGGAGGAGGGCGAGGAAAGCAAGGAGCGGAGTGGGGAGAAGAGGCGATGCCCAGAGCTGCGAGGACCTCCAGAGGGAGCAGGGACATCCTGTACTACACGGACCTCCAGAGTGCCTGGAGCACTGACATGGTCCACATCCCTGACTGGGTCAGGAGAGGAGGACCATTCATTGTCAGCACTGGAGTTCTAATGCACCCGAGCCTGCAGCTGAGTTTGTTTATCCCAGTCACTACCTTACCATAAAAGCCACCTGTAGATTTGAGGAGCAGCCCCCCTAGGCGGAAGCAGACACACAAATGGGACCACAGACCATCCCTCCATCCCTACTCCCTTCACATTGACTACACTGGCTGGTCTTGTCCTGAGGGGAGGAGGAGGAGGAGGAGGAGGAGGAGGAGGAGGAGGAGGAGGAGGAGGAGGAAGAGGAAGAGGAGGAGGAAGAGGGGGAGGAAGAGGAAGAGGAGGAGGAAGAGGGGGAGGAAGAGGAAGAGGGGGAGGAGGAGGAGCAGCAGCAGCAGGAGGAGGGGGAGGAGGCTTGCATGCTTTACTCAACTCTCCTAGTCCCACAGTGAGGCCAGAGAATGTTCAAGACTCCTGAGTCTCCCCACACTGTCTCCATGGGGGCCAGGGGGAACCCTCCCCCATCTGCTCCCTCTCCCTCCACCTCCCCCTCTGCTCCCTCTCCCTCCACCTCCCTTGTGCCAGGCCGTGGGCAGAGGTTATCTCATTTAATCATCTGAGCAGCCTAAATTGGGAAATGCTCTTACCTATACTCCTTCTATGGAGAAAGAAAAACAGAGAAGTCAGCCAACTTACAAACAGTCACACAGCCAGCCGAGACTGAAGCGAGACCCTGTGTGATGCTCTAAACTGCTCTGTTTATAGCGGGCTTTGTTCTAAACAGGGTAAAGGTTTTAAATTTGAAAAGTAGCTAGTTGACATGTCCCCCACAAAGGCTGTGAACACATGTGTCCCCTAACCATCATTTCTACAAGTAACTTTTAGTCATCTAGTAGGCAACCATATTCATCCAAATATAAGTTAATAGGAATGCACATTCTGACACCATCTCCCTTGTTAGGCATTACATACATGTGCTGTTTTGAGTCTTTCTTCTTTCACATAAGGAAGCTTAGAGATACGTTCTCACTCTTTTTCACAGTTGTATAGAATTCCATTATATAAAGCAGATACTATTTACCAGTACCCTACTGTTGGGGTTTAGGTTATTCTAAATCTTTCCCTTTTGGACACAGTGCTGTAAAGGGCTGGGGCTGTAACGGGGAGGCAGAATGTTGCCCCACATCTGCAAAGCCCTGGGTTTCAGCTCTAGCCTCACCACAAAGCTCAAAAAAAATAAGCTTGTACATGAGTAAGGGCTCACGAGTTCTAGTTGATGGGCAGAGAGCTTGGATGGGCATCAGACCAGTTGGGACAGAATTTCTACATTTATCATTTGAACAGATATTGCCCAGGTGCCCAGTCTAGACCCCAAACCTCTAACGTAGAGAGAGGGAGACCTGGCCAAAGCCCCTCCTAGGTGATGGGCCTGAGAGGCCGGATCTTAGTGGGGGCCTGGATGACAGCTGACGGGGGACAGAGACCCCCGCCCTCTCTGGCTGTCTCTTGCCATCAGCTGAATGATAGTGACAACACAATGCTTTAAACACACACGGTGGGGCCTGGAAAGATGGCTCAGTGATTAAGAGTGTTTGCTGTTCTTGCAGAGAACCTGAGTTCTGTTCCCAGCACCCAGTACCCAGCAGCTCACAAATCCCAGGGGATGCAGTACCCTCTCTGGCCTCTGTGGGTACATACGTGGACATGCACATGCACATACATACTCTCACACACATACTCTCACACACATACACATAAAAATAAAAATAATAACTTAAAAATCACCAATCACTAGAGAGCGAGAGGGAGAGAGAATGTGTAACCCAGGAAAGGAAGGAAAAGTTCACGATTTGTTAATGGGCCCACGGGAAGGTGTGTCTGAGAAGGGAGGGCTCCAGCTCTCTGTCAGGCTCCAGGGACAATCACGTGGAACTAGAGGGGTATCATTCCCTGGACACCCCTCAACACAACTGCACAATGAAGAGAGGCCATGAGACGCTGCCTGCCCCCTTCCCGGGGTCTTCTCAGAGTACCTGTGGTAGCCTGTTACCGGTGCACAGGGCTTCATGAGTATGATTCTAGTTAATCCTCCCAACCACCTGTGAGGTTAGAGCTATTCTAACCTGTCCTCTGGGAGTGAGCACAGGTACGCTAACTGTCCAGCAGCTCTGCACACTGCGCCGAGCAGTGAGGGTCAGCAGAGCCGCAGATCACCCGCAGGGCGTTTGAACAGGACGCGCAATGGCACTAAAAATATGTGTTAAGAATTTTAAGGACAGCCAAGTTCCCATCGACTCCCCACCTCCTCCTGGGGACAGAGAGGGGCTGGAAAGCTTCCATTCCGCCTTCTTTTTTACCATACTGTCTGATAGTGTCTGTCACTTGATCGACTTAATGTTTGCTGACTGCAGACAAGTTACATGTCAGGGAGAAAATGAATAAATCCATAAACCCAGGACGGGGGAAGGCTCAGCATGGGCGCTAGTCTGTTTCCAGTATCTGTGTCTGTGTTCTGATGTTAAGAGATACAGAAGAGATGTGCTGAGTGAGCACACTGCAAACAAGCAGCTCAACAGGTTGCAGGGCCAGACTCCTGTGTGATGAGCATGTGTGCATCTTAAAAGCAAATCAAAGCCTGCCATGGTACCATGTGCTTGTCATCCCAGCACTCAGCAGGATCAGGAGTTGGGGGTCAGACTGGGCTCCATGGCAAGGGGGCGGGGAAAGAGAGAGAGAGAGAGAGGAGAGAGAGAGAGAGATCTTCCTCAATCACTCTCCACTTTCTTTTTTTGGGGACAGAGTCTCTTACTGAACCCGGAACTTACTGACTGGGCTAGACTTGCTGGTCAACAGGCTTCAGGGATTCATTCACCTCTGGTTCTCCAGTGCTTGGATTATAGGCACGTGCCACCATGCCCAGCTTTTCACGGGGGTTCTGGAAACTGAACTCAAGTTATCATTCTTACATGGCAAGTAATTTACTGAGTCGCCTCCAGAGCCCATCAATCCCTATCTTTTTCAAATTTAAAGATAGGAACTCACGGGGCTAGAAAGATGGCTCAGTGGTTAAGAGCACTGGCTGCTCTTGCAGAGGACACAGGTTGGGTTCCTAACACTTACATGGTGACTTAACGACTGTAACTCTAGTTCCATGCGATATCTCACCCTCTCTGACCTCTGTGGGCATTGCATGCGTGTGATGTACTTACATACATGCAGGCAAAACACTCATGTGGCAAGAGCTTTTCCACTGACGTCTGTTGAGTTGCTTTCTGAGATAAGATCTCACCATGTAGCCCCAGCTGGTCTGGAACTCACAATCTTCCTGCCTCAGCCTCTATACTGCCGGGATTCCAAGTGTGAACCTATGCCAGCTCCCATCCTCTCATTCACAACTTACCCCTGTTGGCGTTCCTTCCCCTTACCTGTAGGGATGGGGTCCCTCCTGTGCCCCTTTCATGGCTCTGCTCACTATTCTATGTAACAATTGCAAGTGGGGCCCTTGAGGGCAGACACTATGCCTGGCTTCCCTCTCTGACCCCAGCTCTGAGCCTCGCATGCAGTGGATACTCAGGAACCTGCCTAGCCAAGCCAAGGGCACTGAGGAAGGAATCCTGTGCTCCATTTCCTAGGCCATTCGGACACTGATTTGATTAGAAAGATACGCATGCCACAGAACTTTATAGAAAACCAAAGAGAAGCTGGCTCACAAATGAAAAACACAGACCCCTGAACTTGAGGTTTCACAGAACAGAAAAGTTTCGTATCCGTGTAGAGCCTCAGAGTTCACAAAGAGCCGTCTCATGAGTCTACTCAACGAATTTGGTCTGCCTTGCCAACTTGGCTGAGGGGAAATTGAGAAAAGGCCCAGCCAGAGCGGCTGCCGAGAGCCATGAGGCATGCGGGGCCCAGGGCTGGGATTGGCAGATAGGAGCTTTACTGGCAGTAAGCCCCTGCACCCGTCTACAGGTTAACAGCAGTGGATAGCTGGGCCTGGCTGGGTGGCGAAAGGCTAAGTTCCTCACCTTGAGGGAACAAAGTCAGAGAGCCTAAGGTACTTACCAGGCCTCACAGAACTGGGAAGGAAATCCTGAGGGAAAGGCAGGCTGGAACTTCAGGACATAGGAATGACTTTGCCCAAAGGCAGCAGGTGAATTTGAACCCTAGCCTCTACAGGAGGTCCTACAGTGCTCCTATGCAGGAGACTCCCTCACAGGGCACAAGATCCACTGAGGACCCTCGGCACAGGCGAGACCCGTGTCTGAGCCTCATCACTCAGAGCCACAGGCTTTCCCATTCTGGGAGTGAAGACAAACCCTCAGTGGCATTTACCAGAGACCCTCTATCAGGCAGGAAGGGCTGGGTTTTGACATCTCTAGCAACTTCACCACCCAAAGTCCAGTGCAAAGGGCAGAGGTGTCTGGAAGGATGTTGAACAAAAAGGGAGTTTCTAGGAGTCACCCACTGTCTCTAAAGCCAATGGGGATTCTAGGGAATGAATGGGCTATGTGGGTCCCACTACAGGACAGAGGGACAAGGCCTCCATCCAGATCGAGGGATCTGTCATTTTTTTCTAGTTGCTGTGATAAAAATCCCCTGACAAAAGCAACTTACGGACAAAGGGTTTCCTGGCTCACAGCTCAAGGCACAGTCCATCACGGCAGGGAAGTCAAGACAACAGGTGCTTGAAGCAGCTGGTGACATCACATCCACAATGAGGAACAAAGAGCCACGAATGCACGCTCCTGCTCAGCTCAGTGCATCTACTTATACAATCCAGGATCCCAGCCAGGAAACAGTGCCCACCCTCCCCGCAACTGTGGGCAGGTCTTTCCCCCTCAATTAACACAATCAATAGAATCCCCCACAGGCATGCCCAGGGACCCATATCCCAGGTGATTCTGGATTGTGTCAAGTCGGCAGTTGACACTAACATCACAGGCCCCCAGCTGGAAGCGCAGCAGTTCTGCCTTGATGGAAAGGATAGGGCGAGTCGGTGGACAGGGTGTGGGTCTGAATGGTAGGAGAAGGGGGTAATAGGGACCCTGCAGGGCTCCTCCCTGCTCCCCTCTCAAGGCCTCCTTCACCACCCTGGTCTTCTCACTGTCCCCCAAACATTCAGCATCAATCCCTGCCCCCTAACAAGGCAGGGTATGAACCCCAAGAAGCCAGACAGAGCTGGTCTCTGAGGATCTGCTCAGCTCTTTGAGTCTTCGTTTTCTCTTCTGCCAAGGGGGGCTACCATATCTCAGGAATGGGGCTGGAGAGATGGCTGAGTTGGTACAGTACTTGCCATGCAAGCCTGAGGACCTGAGTTCAATCCTCAGAACCCCTGTTGAGTTATGGGGGAGGCTGGAGAGATGGTTCAGTGGTTAAGAGCACTGGCTGCTCTTGTATAGGACCTGGGTTCCTTTCCCAGCACCCACATGTGGCAGCTAACAACTGTCTGTAACTCCATTTCCAGGGGCTCTAACATCCTCTTCTGACCTCCTCAGGCATTTCATGACACAGGTGCACTTGAACACATGCAAGCAATACATTCATACACATAAAATAATAATATATAAAAAAATTTTTTAAGTATATAATCAGGTTGCCTTTGGCGGCACACACATCTTTAATCCCAGAACTCTGGAGGTAGAGGCAGGTGAATCTCTGTGAGTTCAAGGCCAGCCTGGTCTACATAGTGTGTTTCTAGGCCAAATGAGGCTACAGGGAGGCCCTGTCTCAAAAAGACCAAAAAAAGAGCATAATCCCAGCACTGGAGTGGAGAGTGGCTGAGGCAGGTAGATCCTGGCAGTTCACGGGCCAGCAGCCTAGCCAAATTGACAGTAGAGGGCATTGTGGAGCATGTGAGAAGGCCGGTCTCAAAGGTGACATGCTCCGTGTTGCTGACATTCTCAAAGGACTAACATATAGAAATGGAGACAGAAATGAAAGGATAAAGAAGAGAAAAATTTTTAAGTGGGATGGGATGCTAGGGAGATGATCCAGTGGGTAAAGTGCTTTCCGCACGGGATGAGGACCTGAGTTCGAATTCCCGGCACCCAAGTAAAGCTGGACACAGCAGCAAACCCCTGTAATGTAGTCACAGTGCTCCTATGGCAGGATGGGAAGGGAGGCAAGAGAATCTGCAGGAGCTAAAGGGCCGGCTAGCCTGGTATACACAATGGTGAACAAACAGATCCTGCTTCAAACAAGGTGGAAAGTGAGGACAGACAACCAGAGTTGTCCTCTGACCTACATGTGCACACACATGCATACACACACGCACACACAAATATGCAAAGCAAATAAAAAAGAAGTGGGACCCAGATTAGTGGCTGCCAGGGGTCAAGGACTGCAAAGGGTGGGTAGGCTGGTTTGACTGGGGGGTTGGGAGGATAGAACTTGATCTTCAATAAGATGGCTATACAAAGGTTCACATGAGAAACATCCAAGAGCTCTGGGGGCCTGCATTCTGTACCCTACCGAAGTCAACTTCGGCGTTTGATCCTGTAGATGGTATTTGATGCTGTGGACGATGAAGGAGAATTATTGGAAACTGGGAGAAGTGTACCCAGGATGCCAGACCTGACTTCCCAATTTCCTGTCAGTCTGGTAATGATTTCAAAATGAAAAGCTGTAAAAACTGACATGCAAGGTAAGATGACAGTAATTTGCCCTGAAATCCAAAAGGGAGAGGACAAGGGAGGGAGCAGCAAAGAGGAGGAAAAATGGTGTGTGTGGGGAGGGGTGGCAAGTGGATGCTGCCGGAGCTGAGAGGTGGGAGGCGGGAAATCCTAGCGTATGTATGCCACGTTCCATGATGAAGGTGTGAGTGGTGCACATCTGTAGTCCCAGTGCTCAGGAAACGGAGGCGGGGAGGCGGTAAGTCTGAGGCCAACCTGGGCTAACAGTGCGATGCTGCCTCACTGAAAAAGTTATGAAGCATACAAAGCGGGTAAGTACATGTGGGTTCAGACCCAGGGGGCTGGCTCAGCATGCTGCTCTGGGCCCAGGATCCTAGCTGGGTGTGATCGTGTGCTGCAAGATGAAGGAACTTACACTTGAACATCCACATAGGTCCCTCCTGTGTAGGTCACACAATTGCGTGCCCAGCGGCGGGGCAGATGGAGAGGGAGTCCAGGGTTGTTTTGAACTTCCTAGAAACAGGATAGGGGATGTCTGAGGACGGCACTGGGATGACTCCTGTGGGAAAAGTCCTTGGGCAAGGGAAGAGGGAGCATCCTTTGACATTTGATGGAGGAGGGGCTGCATTTGTTCACCCTGCCTGTGGCATGTTAGGACTTTTTATTCTGAGATAGGGGTCTCATGTAGTCCAAGCTAGCCTTGAACTCTCTGTGTAGCTCAGGATGACCCTAAATGCCTGATCCTCCTGTCTCCACCTCCCAAATGCTGAGATTATAGGCATGTGCCACCATGCCTAATTTATGCAGTGCTGGGGCAGAAGCCAGAGCTTTGTGCATGCTAGACAAACATCACTGAGCTACATCCCCAACCAGAACCTATTTTAATTATTTTAGGGATTTAAGCAAAGTTTTATTGATTAAGTTTTATTTTGCTATGTGTGTGAGTGCTTTGCCTGAATATACTGCATGTGTATAGTTCCCAGGGAGGCCAGACAAGGGCATCAGATGCCCTAGAACTGGAGTTATAGACAATTGTTAACCACCATGTGGGTGCTGGGGACTGAATCTGAGTCCTCTGCAAGAGCAGCCAGCCAGTGTTTATAATGGCTGAGTCCTCTCTCCAGCACCTCATTGACTTTATTTTATGTGTACGTTTTACCTGCATGTGGTAAGTGCACACATATGTGAAGTGCCCACAGAGGGCAGAAGAGGGTGTCTGATCCCCCGTAACTAGAGTTAAGGACAGCTATTAGCTGCCATGTGGATTCTGGGAACCAAACCTGGGTCCTCTGTAAGAGCAGCCAGTGCTCTTAACCATTGGCCCATCGCTCCAGTCCTAATTTTCTGTTGCGAGTCTGGGTCTCACTGTAGCCCAAGCTGGCCTCCAGCTCTAGGCAATCCTCTTGTCTTAGTTTCCTGAGTACTGGGATTACAGGCCTATGTCACCATGCCCAACTATGACAAAATTTTTAAATGATGGAGTGACCTTGGTGGAAGTCACATGCTTCCCATTAAAATATGGGTCAGATGACAGCACAGCTGTCCCAGAGTTGCCATGAACGTCAGTTGGCTGTAGCTGTGCCCAGGGCCAGGCCCTACATGAGTGCTCCCGGCCAACGAAATCCTCCTGCATGCTCTATACTCATCATTTCCATCGTCTACATGCAAAGCCAGGCAAAGTGGCTGAGAAACGTGCTTGATCCCACAGTCATCCCGAATGAGGAGCTGCTGTTCAAACCCACAGAGCACAGCTCAAGGCCTTTGCAAGCAGCATTACTCTTGGTTTGGTTTTGAGACAGGTCTTGCTAGGCAACCCTGGCTGGCTTGAACCTCACTGTATAGACAAGTGGGCCTTGAACCTCCTGCACCTGCCTCCCAGTTGCCAGGATTATAGGCATGCCTTGCCAGGCCTGGTACTTATTTTTATTTTAATTTTAACATTTTATTATTCTTAATTTGTGTGTGTGTGAAAGCATTGCCTGCATGACTATAACTGCACCTCTAGTACAATGCCCTCACAGTCAGAAGAGGGTGTTGGATCCCCCCACTGGACTTGGAATTACAGACAGTTGTTAGCCACTGTGTGGGTGCTGGGAACCGAACCCAGGTCCTCTGCAAGAGCAATCAGTGCTCTTGACTGCTGAGCCACCTCTCCAGCCATGCCTGGTATTTATTCTTATTTGAAATTTTAAAGCTGGTTCCTAAGTTACTCTGTAGAATACACAGGGTGGAACTGTCCATCTGTCCCTACTTGCTCCCAGCTCAGCCATGGCTAAAAGTTAAGAACCGATAGGGCCTAGCCAATCCATTTTTGGCTCAAGCCAGCCAAGGGCAACTAGTTGACTAGAAAGGGCAGCTAGGGTTGGAGAACAGGGATAGAGTCATGTCTGGCAATCCTGGAGGCCCCAGCTAAGTGCCACAGAGCCTGATTTAACACCCAAGGTTTCCAGGAGCCCCAAATAAGAGATGGTAGCAGGACTTCCGGCAGAGGGGTGGGCTTCTGGCAGAGGGGTGGATCCCACAGCCAACCTCAGCAACAGAGTCCAGCCACTCATCAATGTACAGCTGAGCCTTCAGAGCCCTCTCTGTACAGTAGGGTCGGCCAGTTCTACCATCCAAGGGACTGTGAGAACTGGCTTGAACCCATAAGTGTCCTGAGCCCTTCTGGCCTCCCCCTTTTCTCAAAAGCACTTTTTCTCACACAAAAAAAGAGGTTGCACCCTACAAGAATGAAAGGGTTAGGGAGAAAGAAGCAGTTAGAAGCAACTGGAAGCAGTGTCTCCTGTTGGCCTGCAGAGTCAGGAAGGTCTATGCTTGGAGTTGCCCCAGGTGTGTTGCTGTGGGCCCCGGCCTGCTCAGTTCCTACCTGTGCCCACTTCACTCTGGGACTGGGCACACACTGACGGGACATGACATCTGGGCCCTACACCCTCCCCACAGTGAACCGAGTCACCGAGTGCCTTGTTGGGGGGCAGATCATGACTACAAAAAGAAGGTGCATGCAGATGTGGGCAGGCAAGACACTGATGCCCTGGGATGGAGTCGCCTCATCCCCCACACACCCAGGATGAAAGGGGCTCTGAAGCAGTGGTACCTTGGGGTGTGGTGGGAGCCTCATGACAACCCTGGCTGCTTTTATGGTGTCTTTTATACAGAATCTGAACCAGACACAAAGAGGTTCCTTGATGGGCAAAAGGTCAGCAGAAAGGGTGGGCTGGGGATTCTTGAGAAAAGAGACACCTACAAAGTGGCATCAGGGGAAAGCCCACAAGCAAGCAGGGGTGGAGACTGGCGCATCCTCCTTTCATCCAGCAGCCACTGAAAGGGGTCAAGATGTTGACCCTCCAGGCTCTGGTATGTCTCGTGCCTTCTAAGTCCCCACCTCAGGATCATACGACTGCTGCTAGCCCATGTCCCCTCAGACGTGGCGCTCCATGATTCCTTTCAGGAGCTGCAAAGTGCACAAGGTCACACATGCCAGGAAAGAATCTACAACAGAGCCCAGCCTTGTAAAATCTCAGCTTCCAGTCTGTCCCAAGACCACCCTGGCTGACAGATCCTCCCTCCCCACATATGACCTGGATAAACAGTTTGCCTTTGTGGACCCTGCAGAAATCCACCCTTCAGGGTCCACTCAGAGGTCAGCTACTCAGGGAGGCCTCTCCACATAGGGCCCCAAGGTCCTCTCCTTGCCTCGACAGCTTATTTTATCTGCTTTTAGAGCTTATAGCTCCCTAAAATCATCTTTTTTTTCTTTCATTTATTTACTTTATGTGTATACAATGTGTGGGGGTTGTGTGACATTGCATGTGTGGTGGACTGAGGGAACTTGTAGGGATCTTCTCTCCTACCATGTGGGTCTTGGGAGTTCAACTCAGATCATCAGGGTTGGCAGCAAGTGCCTTAAGCCTTCTTCTCAGCTCTCCTCTTTTCTTTTTTGGCAGACAAGGCTTCATGAGATAGCCCAAGCTGGCCTCCCAAGTCATCTTCCTGCTTCCACCTCTCAAGTGCCAGGATAGTAGGCATGGACCCCACTCTCGATGCCTGAAATTGTCTTTGAGCTCACAGAAGATAGGACATTGTCCTGTCCTTTTCTGCCCTATGTCATTGCCATTAGGAGCCACGCTTTTTGGAACACCTTCAGATTTGTGGAAATACAAGACGACCTCGTCTAAGAAATGTCCCGTCTCCACAGCTGTCTCTGCCCTCAGTAGCAGTCTTGAATAACTTCAAGGGTCCTGTGCCTGATTGAAGCCAGTTCACACTGGCACAGAAGTCCTCCCTGCCACACCCCATGACCCCTGGCCAGACCTCTCTGCCGAGGCTGTGACGCTCAGCTCAGAGGACTCCTCCACACACCTCCTTGTTGAACATTCACAGCCAGAGGCCAGCGGCATCGTCCCCACTTTTCAGAGGAGGAACTCTGGGTGCAGGGAGGCTGAGGTCTTCACACTCACAGTCACTTAAATCCTCTCCCCACCTTGGCCCATGACACTAGCCAGAGAAAAGGCCTGGACATAGTGCTTATCTATGCCCCTGACTATTGTGTGGGAGGCGGCGGGGGCGGGCAGAGAAAGAGCCAGATGCAGGTGGCGGCCATTTCTACTTGACCCTGCCTGGTGACCTGCAGAATGTTCTGGCTCTGGTAATGAAAGGCACACATAAGTAAGGGATGAGGTCTGGCATGTGGACTGTTGTGCTCCCTGGAGCCAGCATCTAGGGGACAAGGATGCCTAGACTGGGGGTGAGAGGGTTCAGGGAGAGCTACCTTCTGACTGGGTTCAGAACACAGGAAGCAGACACCTTTGGTCCTGTCACCTTTAGATCCCAGATAATGACATTCCTCAGCTGTAAAGAAAGGCACAAGGAAGTTGGAGAGATGGCTCGTTGGTAAAGAGCACTAGCTGCTCTTGCAGAAGACCCTGTTTAGGTTCCAAGCATCAACATTGTGGCTAACAACTTTCTGTAATTCCAGTTCCAGGGGATTGACTCAATGCTCTCTCTGACTTCTGCAGGCATTGAACATGCATGGTGCACTTATGCACATGCAGACAAAACATTCATGCACATAAACTAAAAATAATAAAATTTTAAAAAGGCACAAGAGGTGAGGAAATGGCTTAGTGTGTAAGAGCACTTAATGTGTGTGCATGAGGACCTGAATTCACATACCCAGGCCCCGTGATTAAAAAAACATAGACAGGCATGGCCACACGAACCTGCAAGCCCCGTGCTGTGGGAGCACAGACGGGAATCTGCTAGCAGCTAGCTCCGAGTTCAGTGACCCTGCCTCAAGGAAACAATGTAGAGTGCTAGAACAGGACCTCGATGTCCTCTTCTGGTTTCCACACATGTACTTGCACACACCCTGCACATAAGAAAGGTGCAAGACATTCCCTAAGGATGTCAAGACTCACAGTGACACAGGACAGGCAGCCCACTGATGCTCAGCGAGTGAACCCCAGGCTTAGCCTATCTGTGAAGCAACAACTGCTAAAGGCTTCAAGCCACCCAGGTGGACTGCGACCCAGACTCTCCCTTACCCCAGGGCCCTTGCACAACCGCCCTCTCCTGCAGTAATACCTTCCCTGCATTTGTTCTTGGATCAAATTCCTCTGTAGACATTTCTTCCCTCAAATTTCCTGATTGGGTGGCACTTGGCACTCCACAGCACCCCCTCTCCCCTGGCCCAATGAGCCCCGGTGCACCCAGTGGTGACTCTATCATGGAGCTTCTAAAACCAGGTCCTGCTTAGCAGTGCGCATGCCTGCACCCTTTGGCCATGTTCCTGCCATGTGAAAGGGTCAAGAGCATTCGTTTCTGAGAAATGTCCAAGATGGAAGGCTGAAAGCTGTATGCTGCCCCAGGGCTGGCCTGTCAGCAACCCATCTTTCCTGTATCTCTCCTAACCTCACAGGACAGGTCACAGGAAGCCCCTCTCTCCCGAGGCTCATCCCTCTAGGATGTCCCTGGAGACAGGCCCTCTACAAGAGGACCTTGGCCTCCCGAGGGAGGAGCTAAGGATGGCCCGGCTCCTATCTCTGTGCTACAAGCTGAACATCCTTTAAGGCACATGTGACCCTAAAGAGCCCTGTCCCATTTCGGGAACCTTAGAACTTATTCTGTGGTCCCGGCTTGCTGGAGGCCAGAATGAGGAAAGAGGATGTTCCATCCTGTCATCTGGGTCCTCTAGGGACAGTATCTGGTTCTCTCCCCCTTCTGAGGCATGAGACTCAAAGATGTACAGGGAAAAAAACCAAGAGTGACTGGTGGAGCCCAGAGGCGAATGACAGGCAGCAAACACCGACATGGTGCTCACAGAGGATGTGGTGGAGCCGGGACCCTTTCCCTGGGCGCCTGAAGGACTAGGGATGGGG
Organism: Eospalax fontanierii; assembly: GCA_035773235.1. Classification (NCBI taxonomy): domain Eukaryota; kingdom Metazoa; phylum Chordata; class Mammalia; order Rodentia; family Spalacidae; genus Eospalax; species Eospalax fontanierii. Next base: position 40,829,715 of record CM069546.1, read on the forward strand.
CTCAGAGCAGAGCCTAAAGATTCTGCACGGACCCAGGGAGCTGGCTCTGTTTGGTGCTGGCCCAGAGCCAGGGAGCTCAGAGGGCAAGGAGCTGTGTGTCCTGACCCTTGCACAGGTTCCCCCACCCCAGGGACCATGGGAACTGCTGGGTGTGGTCTGAGCAGGAGCAGGCACCAGGCCCAATCTGGCTCCAGGTCACTCTGACCTCCAAGGCAGGCTAGTGAGAGTCATCATTTCCAACACCATCCACAGGGCTTGGCAGAAGCCCTGGTCTCCAGGCTGAAAGAGACTACGGGCTCCGATTCCACCAGCTTCCATAGAAGCCCTATTTGCCAGACGTCATCACCGGCACCTGGGTCCCTGAGGTTTGGCGCATCCCTACACACTGTCTCCACTGCCTTCTACCAGAGCTACATCAACAGATCAGTCAACATTTGCTACAGATGGAAACACTGTGGTTACCTGGCTTCAGCCTCCACCACAGGCCTGTGCCACGGAGTCTAATGAGATAGTTGTTTGACTACAGTCCTCCCTCATGGCTTTATGGTGAACAAGTAACTACCTAAGAAAAGCAAGGCTCCCCGAAAACCACCACACACTTCACAAAGAGCCACATGCCCCCTTCTGTTCCAGTGTCTTCTCTGGAACTCCAAAATCTAGGAGCTCTCCTATTCAAGTTTGAAAGGGAAAGGGAGCTGGGTGTGGTGGTGCTTGCCTTTAATCCCAGCACTCAGAAAGCAGAGGCAGGCAGATTTCTGTGAGCTGGAGACCAGCCTGCCCTACATAGCAAGTCATCCTATCTCAAAAAAAAAAAAAGAGAGAGAGGAGGGAGGAGGAGACTCATGCGTTAGGGTGCCTGCCCAGCATGCACAAAGCCCTGGGTTCAAACTCCAGTACCACTTAAACCCAGCAACGTGCTTATAATTTCAGAATTTGGGAGGTAGAGCAGGAGAATTAGAAATTCAAGGTCATTCTCAGCCATATGTCAAGTTTCAGGCCAGCCTGGGCACCATAAAATCCTGTCTTTTTTTTTTTTAAGGTGGGGAGGTAATGAGATGGCTCTGTGGGTAAAGATGCTTGCCACCAGGCTTGACAAACTGAGTTTGATATCTAGATTCCACATGGTGGAAAGATAGAACTGACTCCCACAAACTCTTCTCTGACATCCACATAGGTGCTGTGCTCTGAGCACACACATATGCAGTATCAATAACTTAAAAATCTGGGGCTGGAGAACTGGTTCAGTGGTTAAAAGCACTGGCTGCTCTCACAGAGGACCCAGGTTCAGCTCCCAGAAACCACATTGAGGCTAACAATTATCTGCGACTCAAGTTCCAGAGCACCCTCTTCTGGCCTCTGTGGGTATTGCATGTACACTTACACATATGCAGGCAAAACACTCATACATATAAAATAAATAAATAAATAAAATTTTAAATTTTCACAAAAAAAGGGAAGGGGTTCCCACACACTCCTTTGACCCTGACCCTCAGTGGGTCCCAAGGCTGAGCCCGTATGCCCCCCCTGGGAAGAGACCTCAAAACCCATGCTCAGCTGGCAGTGGGTAGTGGGCTAGAAAGAATGAACTTGGATGAAAAAGAAAGCTGAAGTCCTAGGCTGGGCTCCAAGGTGCCAACTCATCCAGTGACCTCGAGCTGGTCATTTCCCAGAAGGAATTTTCCCTAGTGCGACCTAGTGTCTGTCCTTTTTGGTACAATAAAGGACAACCATATCTAGTGTGATAGTTGATTGTGTCGACTTGACAGGATCTAGAATCACCCTGGAGACAAGCCTCTGGGCATGTTTGTGAGGGAGTTTTTAGACTGAGGTGGGAAGACCCACCCTGCATGTAAGCAACACCATCCCTTGGGCTGGAGTCTTGGACTGAATAAAACAGAAAAATTGAGCTGAGCTCCAGTATTCACCTCTCTCTATTCCACCAATACGGACACAATGAAACCAGGCACCTCACACTCCTGACACCATGCCTTCCTTCCCTATCATGATGGCTGCACCCTCAGACTGAGCCAGAATAAACCCATTTTTCCTTAAGTTACTTTTATTTTGTTGCAGTAATAAAAGAAGTAGCTAGTACACCCAGCTTGTAGCCTCCCGGTCCCTAGATGAAAGTTCTGGGTCACTGTCCTCAGAGCTGCTACTACTGCAGGCCTGTTAAACATCCAGGTGCTCACTAATGAGCAGAGCAGACAGCTCTGTGGTCCCTCCAGGAGAAAAGCATATTTCCTTATGTCTGTGCACCTGAGACATGGGCAAGGCCCTGTGTAAGTAGAAGAAAATGGAACAGAGATTCAGAAACTAGATTTATAGGTCACAATCATGGAGGGGTCACAGTGATCTCCCTCCAGCATCCTCTTCGCCAACAACAAGGAGGAAAAGTGGGTCCCATATCCTATCCCATGTCCCAGGGTGAACCCTAACTGGTTCCCACCATCTCAGCCTTGCACAGGGTGGTCCAGGCCCTAGGACTGGGCGGGCCATCAGGACAAAGCACAGAACGAGGATTCTCAGACTTCACAAATAAAGATATAAGACGCCAGTTAGAACTGAATTCCACTTCTTCCCTTTATTATTAGTATTTTTTGTGATGGTGTTAATTGAACCCAGGGCCTGGTACATGCTGGGCAAGTACTCTACCACTGAGCTACACCCCAGCTCAACTCTAAACTTCAGATCAACAAGAAATATGTTTTAGAAATTTAAAAAAAAAATTTTAATCTTGGAACTGAAGAGAAGGCTTAGTGGTTAAGCACAGTGGTTGCTCTTGCAGAGGACCTGGGTTTGGTTCCCAGCACCCACATGGCGGCTAATAACTGTCTATAACTCCACTCTCAGGGGATCTGATGCCCTCTTCTGGCCTCTGTGAGCATTACATACATGTGGTGCACTTGCATATATGCAAGCTAAACACTCATACACCTAAAATAAAAAAAATAAATTTTTAAGAATTAAAAATATTTATCCTTTGTGTATGTGTGCGTATTTGTATGTGGAAGTTTGGGCACATATATGCCATGGTGTGTGTGTGTGTGTGTGTGTGTGTGCATGTGTGTAAGGAATAATCTCCAGGTGTGGGTCCTCACCTCTGTCTTGTTTGAGACAGTGTCTGTTTGCCACTGTGTAAGCTCGGCTGATTGACTCACCAGCTTTTGGAGGCTCTCGTCTCTGACACTCGTTTCCTATAGGCATGCTGGCATTACAAATGCTTGCGCCGCTGTGTCTGACTTTCACATGCTTCTGAGGATCCAAACTCAGGCTTGTATCACCACTGTGCCATTTCCCTGTCCCAGCCCCATGTTCCTTATCCTGTGCCAGGTGGGTGCAGGGGGCAGTTACTGTGTATGTGAGCTAAACTCCATGAGGAGTGCTCAATCATTTAATTCATGCCATTGGCTCTGGGCCAGTTGTGACAAGGCCCTGGGAACACTGAGGAGAATGTTCCTCTCCAGTGAACTCTCACATGAGCAGAGGTGGGGAAGCTGGGAGAGACAGACAAGGACAGCCCAAGGTCACAAATGCTCGGACCTTGCGGGGTACAGCGCTACTTAAATCCAGAGACAAATGTCCTCACCCCTCCTGGAGGAGGTGAGACTGTGTATTATGATTCCATTTATATAAAATATGAAGAAGGAGATCTACAGAGATAGATTAGTGCTGGCCTGGGTGAGGGGAAGGTAAGCGTGACTGCACATGGACAGCAGGTTCCGTTTAGAATGGTGGACAGATTGGACAGCGTCCTCTGTTTCTCCCAGTTTTGCTTTCTAAGATTTTAACTGAAACTTTATAACTACAGAATTGACCTATGGTCAAACTATGCAAAAATACAAAATGGAAAATTCTAGAAACAACTTGTAATCTTTCAACTTTACACTGTTCTATGCAAGGTGATGGAATCTTGGGCCTCACGTCTGGGATGCAGGTCTTCCCTTTGTGCAGGGTATCCACACTGTATACGCTACCCTTCTGCAGCTCACATAAAGGCATTGCAATTAGGAGATAGGCTGTCACAGGGAAGCAGTGCTATGTTCAAGCAGCCCTGAGTGTTTAGTTAATAGTGGCCTCAAATTGCTAGAGTCAAGATGCTGGTGATTCAGAGATGATACTGAGAAACCATATGCCATGAAGTCAAGAGCTTAAATATGGTCAGGTTTCTTGAGAGACAGAGAAACCACATTCACACAACTATCATGATGTGTGTATGCATGTGTGTTTTTGTGTATGCATGAGCACACATGTTGCAGGGTGAGTTCATGTGCATATATATGTGGAGGCAAGGGGACAATCCTGAGTGTCATTCCTTGGGCACCATCAGTCTGTGGCCTGGAGCTCACCACGTATTCTAAACTGCCAGGCCAGCAAGTGCGTCTCTTTCTCTCTAGTTCTGGAGTTAGAGGTGTGTGTCATCAGTACGCGGCTTTTTACTGGGGATTGGATTCAGGTCCTCATGGGTGTACAGCAAGCACTTTACTGACAGCTATTTCCCTGGCCCTCTACAACTGTTTTTGGAGACAGGGTCTCACACTGTAGCCAAGACTAACCTGAAATTCACTATATACCTCTGGTTAGTCTCAAACTCATGGCAATCTTCCTCAGCTTCCCAAGTGCAGCAGTCACAAGTATGAGCCACTATACTGGGCTCTATTAAATATATCATTAATTATTGTTAGTATCTTACTGGGCCTAACTTGTAAATTAAACATTATAATGTACATGTACTTACAGGAAAACAGAGCATACATACATAGAGTTCAGACAGTCCATAGCCTCAGGCTTCCATAGGGGTCTAGGGGGCGCATCTTCATAGACCAGGGACATACCTGTCAAACCAGATCGTGGTGATGGTTGCACGACTCTGAAAATTTACTAAAATTCACAGAATTGTGCATCTTAAATTAGTAAATTTCCCGATACATACAGTGTGTCTCATTAAAGCTGTTTCAAGTTGGCTCCTCCCAGGGCCCAAAGAGGTAACTGAAGACACCCTGAGCGGTCCAGTCTGGGATGAACAACCCTGCTGAGAGGCCTCCTGGGCTTCCTAGTCCCCATGAATCAGGTCCCCCGGGCCGCCAGGAGTGGGCCAGGCCCAGCTGTCTCTCCCTCCCCCAGGTCTTCTAGTCTGAGGACACATCCCAAGGGGAAATGCAGAGCCAAAGAGGGAAGGGGCGCCTCTGTCTGGGTTAATCCACTCATTTTGAGGCCTCAGGGGACGGCAGCTAATCAGCCATATGGCTTGGGCATCGTGAACCGACACGGGTGCCAGCTGAGGCAAGGGGCACAGGCTGGGAGCTGGGCTGCTGGTGGCGCCCCACCGCGCCCCTCCCCTAGGGTCAGCAGAAGGAAGCCTCTTGCCATTGACAGTGAACCTTTACCCTGACGTTGTCCAAGTAGGGCAGGATCCCTCCACCCTTAGCGCCAATGTGTAGCAAGGGCCACCCTTGACTCTGCTCCATCCTCCTCAGAGACAGTGGACACTGGCAGTGTAGCCTGGTAGTTACGAGGACAGACACCGGAGTCAGCCTGCCTGGGTTCAAGTCTTGGCTGAGCCAACTTTCATGCCAAAGAAGCGCTGTGAATGTGAAGCTGAAGATGCAAAGGAGACTCCCAGAAGTTCCATCTGCCGGGGACTGGAATATCTGCCAAGGAAAGCGGGCAGGCAGTGGACCAGGAGACATGGGCCCCATGGGATGCGGTCAGCAAGGTCACGGGGCGGGGCTGCCCAAGCCTTCTGGGGTCCACACCCTGCCACACGTGTCCGTTGGATTTCAGTCTTGCGGTGGTTCCTCTTCCGGGTCTATGCTCCATAACCTCTAGCTTGGATTCAAATGTTTACTCAGGGGAGACTTTGATGTTGGGTTTTTGAACAATGTTGGACTAACGGTTAAAGACTTTGGGGATTCTTGGAGATGGACTAACGGCATTTTTCACTGAGATAGACAGAGCCTCTGGGGGCCAAGAAGAGGAATTTTAGTTTAATGATGTGGTATCCACAAGGACTCATGTGTTGAAGGCTTGGTTCTCAGCTGGTATCCCTATTGAGAAATTATTGGATCATGAAAACTCTGACCTAATCAATGGGTGGATCAATCGCTGGAGTCAAGATAAGATTGCATTACTAGAGGTGATGGGAATAGGAGTCACGAGGGGCGGGGGTGGTTCCCTGAAAAGACACAGGGTGTCCCTGATCCTCTCATGACTCTCCTCAGCTTTCCAGTCACTGTGAGGTGAACACCCTCTGCCAGCCTAGACTGAAACGACAAGCCAGGACAATCTTCCTTCCTTTCAACTTATTCTCTCAGGCATCTGTCACAGCAGAGAAAAGTCTAACACTCCCCAACCTCCAAATGTCTATCAACACAGATGAACAGATAAGCCAATAATGGTATAGGTGTACAATGGAATATTATGCAGCCATCAAAGGAATGAAAGTTGTCAAACCAGCAACATTCTGCCTTGTTTCCACTCTCATGGCAGAAACAAGTATCCTTTCTGCTATTTGGTGTCATGGCTTTGTATTCCCATAGAATTCAATATTCCTAAGCAAAAGCAGCTATGGTATGCCACACAGAGAACATCCATGTTACATCAGCTGTATTCAAGACAAGATAGAGAACTGTTGGCTTTGAGGTCAATACCTTTATTTTTGAGTTTCTGGATTTGTTGTTATTTTGGTGTGTATTTTTGTTTTGTTTCTTTTTTCAGGCAGGGTCTGACCCTGTATCCTAGGCTGGCCTGGAATTCCTAGTAATCTTCCTGATTCAGCCTCAGGAATATGAGGATTATAGGTGTGAGCTGCCACATACAACCTGAAGCCAATATTAGTGAGTCAATAATATATACACAGAGAACCTGGGTTCGAAACCCGGCACCCACATGGCAGCTAACAACCCTTTATAACTCCAGGGAAATCTAATGCCCTCTTCTGATCTCCATGGACATTGTACCACATGAGTGCACTTACATACATGCAGGCAATACACTCACATACCTAAAATTAAAATAATAAATAAAATTAAAAAAAAAAAAGAATATCAGTAGAAATGCAAACCTGGGAGCCACAGCTGCTTCTCAAGCAGAGACAGACAGACAGCAGTGGGGCCACAGCACAGTCATCATACCAGTGAGTAAACTCAGCACCAAGAGACAACCGCTGAGTGTGGCCCACCGTGGTAAGCTGCGGAATCACATCTCGTCAGGAAGAGGCTGAATGCATCTCATCTAAGCTTCGCTTCAGGTCAGCAAATACAAGCACAGAAGAGCAAGCTCAAAAACAATTAGATAGTCACAGAATTTGAGATTACTACTTGCTCATTAAAACACCTAGATTCTTCTAAAAGACAGTGAGGGTGAGGGTCTGCAACAAAGATGGAAGGGCAGATATAGACCAAAAGATTGAAAAGATACAACCAAGCCAGGCATGGTGGCACATGCCTGCCATCTCCCAGCATTCAGGAGGCTGTGGCAGAAGAATCATGAGTTTGAAGCCAGCCTGGGTTACTCAGCAAGACCCCATCTCAAAAAGAAAATAAAGTGTGTATTTGGTCACCCTTTTTGTGTGTCTTTGTGTGTACCTGTTCGTGTGTGTGCAAATGTGTGCCCACATGTGTGTGAATGTCAGAGATTGATGACAGATCTCTTCCACAATTGCTGTCCACCTTATTTGTTGATACAGGGTCTCTGGCTGAATCTGGAATACACTGATTTGCTAGCTGCCCACAAATTCTCAGGATCCTCTTGTCTCAGCCTCCCCAGGATTATAGTTACACACCAATGCACTTGGCTTTTACATGGGTGCTGGGATCAAACTCCACTTCTCACACTTGCATTGCAAGCACTTTATCGACAGAGCCATCTCCCAGTGTCTGGTGGCTCTCTCTATTGTAGAGTTCACACCTACCCTTCGCTTTGGGTGTACACTATGTCTTTCTTTTTCTTCTTAACAATATTTTATTTATTATTTTTATGTGTATCCGTGTATTGCCTGCATGTATGTAAGGACACCCATGTCATGCAATGCCCACAGAGGCCAGAAGAGGGTGTCAGATTCTCTGGAACTAGAATTATAGATGTTTGTTAGCTGCCATGTGAATGCTGAGAATCGAACCCAGGTCCTCTGCAAGAGCAGCCACTGAGCCATCTCTCTAGCCCATGTCTTTTTCTTAAGTCTTTCTGCCCTCTAACCTATACTTAAATTTAAGTATGTATTTTTTAAAAATGACCACTTCCCCCCAAAATATGAAATCAGATGCAATGTATGAAGCACAGTTGTCAGGATGCTGGTTGAAAAGGCAATTGTGAAATATATGTCAACACAGAACATTTGAATGGGATTGGATAACTCGGTATCAGGTGATTCTGAAATGTTCTTAACTCTAGAGATGGCAGGTCATTAAGTCTGCAAATGATTCTGTTTCTTCTTTTGTGCTGGGCATTGAACTCAAAGCCTCATATGGAATAAGCATTCTCTAGCACTGAACTACATTCCAACCCTCCCTTACCTCCCCAGAACAAGGGACCCCCAAACCAGAAGTACTAATTACTGCATCTAGGCAGCAGGTATATTGGTGTTTACAACTTGATTTCTGGAAGTTTTTTTCTGCACGCTATGAAACTGTCCATAAGAAAAAAGTTGGATAATGACCTAAAAAGTCTAAAATACTCTTTTGCAAAATTTAAATTGAAGTTTAATGCAATTTCATATTATAGAACTTTTTAGGCCTGCTTAACATTTACAGGGAACTGGATGGAACTAGAAATCATGTTAAGCAAAATAAGGCAGACTTAGAAAGGTCAAGGCCATGTCTTATCACATATGCAGAACCTAGATTTAAAATTATATGTGTATGTGTATTGTGAGGGTGTATGTATGTGTGTATGTTTTGTGAGGGCATGTGTATGAGTGTGTAAGTGTTGTGTGTGTATATGTGTGTGTGTGTGTGTGGTGAAACTAGAAAGAGGATCATGAGGGGGAGGAAGTGGACTGAGTGGGGAAGAGAGGTAATTGAAGACTTGTGCGGATGGAGCAGAAGGGAGAACACGCACGGGAGGATGGGACGAGCCGGAGCGGGGGCAGGTACGCAGGAGAAGGCATTTGAGGAGGGGAAGAGATTAGAGCAAAACAGAATGACACAATACATGAAAATGCCATCATGAAACCCATTGCTTGTATGTGACTGATGAGATGGCTCAATGGGTAAAGGCACTTGCCACACAAGCCTGGAGAGCCAAGTTCAATCCCAAGAACTCACGGAAAGGAGGAAAGAGAGACACACCTCCACACAGTTGTCCTCTGATCCCCACAAGTGTGTCATGGCATGCATGCTCTTCACCCCAAAAATAATGGCAATCTTTTTAAAACTTAGAAAACATTCAAGTGCCATTATTTGTGCTGGTCTCTTATTTAATTGGACTGGTCAGAGACACATCCATGCACCTGTTTTCAAGATTCTGTGCAGCCAGAGCACCTTGAATAACTCATTGGTTCTCGCACTCAGGGGAGGAGACGACGATGGGTGCGCCTCACTTAAATGAAATGGCTGTGCCATCCACCTGTCCCTGAAGCGTCTGTCACTCACCCAAGGTCATGGACCTGGAATGAGGACATCTGCATGGAGCCGAGATTCTTAGTTTCTGTCTCCTGTCTTCATACGATTGCAAGTAGCTCCTTCTGACAAAGCTGAGGGGTCCCCAAAAGGGGTTAGCAGAGATGGGCTGCTGAGGACACCACCCCACAGTCTGCAGGATATCAGTCTTTTTCTAAAGATGGGGACCATCTTGCTTTCTCATGGGCAGGAGCCTCAAACTTGGGCCAACCTTTCTGGTTTCAAGCCCCTGTGTTTCCTTCCTTCCTTCCTGACTCTTCAACACATCAGCGTCTGACACACACCACATGATCACTGAACAGTTCCTGAACAGATGAATGAATTAGTCAACAAATAGGTGTGGTGACAGCTGTATAATCCCAGCATTTGGAAGGCTGAGGCCAGAGAACTTTGAGTTCAAGGCCAGACTTCGCTATATAGTGAAAGGATGCATATGATGAAGAGAGGGAGAGCGGGAGGGAAGGGACAGGCAGACAGTACTTGCCAAGGGGCTGTGCTGCAGGGCACGTCTGGAAAGTCAGCTTGGTGGGATATTGCAATGTGTGTGTAGGGGGCACTGTGCTGGGAGAGGGAGGAAAGCGTGAAACAAGGTGGTACTGGGAGCCAAGACAGGTGCTCCTGGCCTCACCTGTGCACAGCAGGGCCACCCGCCTAGACTCCTTGGCAGACACCTGTCATGAACTTGTATTTAACACTAACACCTAGACACATGTAACGATGCACGGGAGGAAGAGGAGAAAGAACACCCACTATTCCCAGGTGTTGGATGAGGCCCTTTATATACAAGATGTCTTGAAAACACCATGGCCCTGTCAGGAAGGTGCTCCATTACTGTCATAACTGAGAAGCCATTTCTGATGGCCAGGGTAGGACAGAACCACAATGCCTGTGTCCTCCTGGCTGATCCTGTGGCCTGGAGCATGCTCCCAGCCACCATCCTCACGCTGGTGGCCGATAGGGCAGAGATCCGTCCTGCCGGAAAGGAGATTACTGTGCTCCTCCGCAGACTAGGGATCTTGCAGTAAGACCATTTCCTTCTTTATATTCAGACATGTACATTCATAGCATGAATTATATATATATATATATGTATGTATAATTTAATCAAATATAACCATAACAGTACTTGAAGAAGAATCAAATAATGAGTTCATATGATTTGCCAGAATATTTATCAAAATCTGGTTTTGTTTCTTTCAGACAGTCTCACTATGTAGCCCAGGCTAGGTAGGATTTCACTATAGAGCTGGGAATGTCGCTCTGTTGGCAGAATCCTTGTCTAGCATGTGTGAGGTACTGGTTTCCAGCCCTAGTAGTGGCGGGAGAAAGGGTCAAACTTGTTTGCTATACAGCTTAGGTTGACCTTAAACTTATGATCCTCCTGAATCAGTCTCTTGAATACTGAGATTACAGGCATGTGCCACCATACCCAGCAACGTATTTCTGGTTTTGACGGCCTCTTATCTAGGAATAATAATAACGTGTGTGTGTGTGTATGTGTGTGTGTCTGTCTGTCTGTCCATGCAGTGCTGGGGACTGAACCCTGGGCTCCATGCCTGTCCACATCAGGCTTCTGTTGAGCACTTACTGTAATCTATACAGTTTTAGGCATTCCTGCACACCATGCACAGTGAAATGACATTAGAGCCCCCTTTTCAGAGAAAAGAAAACAGAACACTGACCTCATTTCGAAAGTGACACTGGTCTCTCATTGATGGGGAGGATGTGAGTCTCTTTTGTAAAGGGGCTGACAGTAAAAATGATGGGGAAAGGACCAAAGAGAAAACAGTGTGGGTGGGAGGATGTGGGGGTGACCAGGGCTGGAACCACAATACGCAAGGAGGTGACTCCTAAGTAGGGGGCATTTACTTGATGGTAGCAATGGCAGCCAGTCCCAGCTGTACCAGAGTCCAGGCTTTGAAAACTGCAACAAATTTGGAACAAGGAATCTGAGGTCCTAGGGTCCTATTCTATACCACCAGTCCTTCCGACCTGGAGGGTTTCCACCTCCTGCAGCTGGTGAGCCAGGAGTGGGTTCAACTACAAATCCCTCTTCCATTCCACCCACTGGAGTTCGACTCACTGGAGTTGGCAACAGTGATAAAGAGGAGAGCATGCTAGTGCACGTGTGAGCCCAGCACTTGAGAGGTGGAGGCAGAAGGATCAGGGTTCAAGTCTTGCTTGGTTACATATCCAGTTTGAAACAAGCCTCCACTTCATGAGACCTTGTCTCAAAATAAAATAGCATTAAGTAGAAAATGGATTTTAAATTAATAGCATGTGGAGGATGGAGGACAACTTGTAAGACTTAGTCCTCACCTGGGACCATGTGGGTCCCAGGGACTGAACACAGGTCATCAGGCTTGACAGGAAGTACCTTTATTGCCCAAGACATCTTACTGGCCCAGAGACAGATTTAAATTTTTTTATTTATTATTTTGTGTTAGATAGGCAAGCATGTGTGCCATAGTATGCACATGGAGATCATAGGCCAATTTTGTGGAGTCAGTTTTCTCTTTCTACCTTTATGTGGGTTTCAGGGATCAAATTCAAGTTACCAGTCTATTACATTAGTAACCCCAGTGTTTTGGAGGCTATGGCAGAAGGATTACAAGTTCAAGGCCAGCCTGTCTTTAAAAAAACAGAGGGAGCTGGAGAGATGACTCAGTGGTTAAGTGCACTGGCCGCCCTTCCACGGGATCTAGGTTTGGTTCCCAGCACCCACATGGTGGCTAATAACTGTCTGAAATCCCAGTTCCAGGGGATTCAATGCCCTCTTCTGGCCTCTACAGGCATTGCACACAGAGACACACACATATGCATATAAAATACTCATCCACACAAAATAAAAAATTTAAAATTAATCTATTAAAACAGCACTCGGGAAGCAGAGGCAGACAGATCTCTGTGAGATGGAGACCAGCATGAACTACATACTGGGTTCTAGGCCAGTTAGGGTTATAGGGAGATCTTGTCTCCAAAGAAAAAAATCCAGAAAAACAAAACAAAAAATAACAAAAAGCCAAAATACCCACAAAACAATAAAAACCATGCCACCAAACCCAAAGTACAGTTTTTCCTGGAGCCTGAGGTTCTGCACCATCACAATACAGGAGAAGTCCAAGGTCAGCTGCACGGAGTCCTCTCTGCTTTCCACAGAAGGAACAGTTGCTCAGGATTTGCTGAGTGTTCATAAGTATCCTAACAAGAACATTCCTAATGTGTGGACGAGGAAACAGGCTAGGAAGTGCTTGATTCCTTTCAGAAGTCATACAGCTACCGGGTATTTGAACTCAGGTCTGTGAATGCAAATTCTGCAGCTGTACCAGGAGGCCAGGCAGCCAGAAACTTTGGTGATTGCGTTCCTGTTTAAATGGCTTAACCACGCTACTGAGGGGCTTGTTCCTGACCAACTTCCTGGTGGAAACATGGCAGATAAGTCTGTCTGTGTGCTAGGGGCCAGTCACCTTGTCACTAATCACAGAGGGTGGTCAGAGACCAAAAGAGGCACAACGAGACCAAGTCTGAAAGCCCCGGCAATTCCCAGCTGACCTCAGACAGGTCACTTGAAGCTCCAGGTCCTGTTATCTGTGAAAGTGACCTTAATTAACTCTACCCCTCTGCAGGGCCAAGAGACACAGTGGACTGGTTCTCGCATTTCAGAGGCTCAGCTGCCACTGTAACTTGCTTGGAAACTCCGAGAGATGTGGGTCTTTTTCTTATCCATTTCACAGCTGAAGTGGAGGCTCAGCCCACACCCTCTCTCCTGGACTCCCCTGGCGACACCAGATGGTGAACAAGAAAGAGCAGTCACACCCAGAAAAGGGACTTTGCCTCTTACCATCTTTTTTTTTTTTTTTTGCCAGTTTCTAACTAAAATAAAAATGGTGATGGCTGGGCGCAGCCTGGTGTGCTCATTCTGCAGATATGTGCCCATCTCTTATGATGCCCTGAGTCCCAGACTGCATACAAAAGCAATCACTGGATCCTGCTGCCCTGGGTGTTAATATGCCATGGCCCTTGAAAAGCCACACAGAGGGAGGGGCTTGTGAGCCAACCTCCAAAGGTTTGTCACTGAGGGCAGAGCATCAAAGCAGTTTCTCCCTCCTACACCAGCTCACAGCCTGCGGTCACTGGGTTCTAGTATCCCACCTGGAGGATAAACGAGGAGATCCGGAGTGTGGGAAAAGATATCCTTTAAAACAGGGACTGGTAATTCATAACCCATAGGCCAAATCTAGCCCAACCCCTATTGTTATAAAGTTTTATTAGAACACTGTCATGTATACTCATTTCCAAGTTGCCTGTGGCTGCTTTCCTACAGAGTGGTTGCTATGGAGACCATATGGACCACAAAGTTTAAAGCACTTACTATCTGGCCCTTTATGGAGAAGGTATGGAGACACCTGTTCTGGAAGATCCATTGCACAGGGTTGGGCTTCATTGGATTCCTCCAGGACATCCGTCTCCCTAACAGCTAAAACAGCCCAGAGCAGATGTTTGTAAAGTGATGCGCAGGCTTATATCACTTTCTAATCCTGTTAACATGAGCTGTTTGCCAATACGTATTCAAAGTGCATCTTTAAAGGCCTAGGAAAGTGTGAGTCCCGGTTCGCACCACTGAAAGAACAATGGAGAAGGTGGTGTTCCCTCCAAGCAGAGCCCTCTGCCCACCCAGGCCTTCCTGTCTCCTGTCTTGCCCTTTGTGGCCTGGGGCTGCCCTGTGAGCCTTGCCAGGCCTGTGACTCACTGGGCCTGACTCACTCCCCATCTAAAAATACCAATTGTCTCATGCAAGCAGCTCGGCTTGGCAAGCCCGGCTTGCCGTTTGCAGTCGGCCTGGTCTCTTTCTGTGGGATTTGAGGTTCTTTGTGGGCCTGGGCCTGATTTTTACCCCGATCTCCAGGGCCAGATCCCACCTGTAACTTTGAGCAAGAGAGAAATCTTGGTGGAAGAGGTTGGAAGTTGGGGCTGACAGACTTGACCGCCAGGTCTGCCCTGTCAGCTCATTTGCTGTGTGACTTTGGGCTTGCATTCTAAGCCCTCTGAGCCTTGTTCTAACCTCTCGGGCTCCTCAGCCATATGGTGGCGATGATAAAGAGTCCACACTGCAAGGTGGATGCCAGGATGAAATCAGAACAGGAGGCTGGAGTAGCTGTCACTCAGCAGGCCTGCTCCCAATGCTTCGACGTTCTCAGGTCTGCTGTCATGAGCGTCCCTTTCTTGCCTGGCCACAGGAAGGGGGGTACCACGCCTACTGCCTCTGGCTGGGCTTTTCTCTGCCAATGAAACCGTCCAAAACCATCCAAGGAAACCAGGAACCTGACCCAGCTCGGTGCTGGGCCACGGATGCTGGTGCCAGGCGCTGGGGGAGCTTGAATTACAGAAAACAAGTGGAAACCACAGGCCCAGGCTGAACTTGGAACTCATTTGGGAGAAGCATCGAGACATACCATAGGGACCTAGGAAGGCAGTCGGCCTGAGTCAGGAGCCACTCTTGGAATCCTCTGTGTCCTGCTTCTGGAACGGGCAAGGGTCTGGATCGAGTCCCACATCAGGGATTTGAGAGGCCAAACAGAGATTGATCACTGGCCTGAGTTAGGCAACTTCACTGAGATGCTGGCTTCCAACTGGCTGCTGCGTGGCCTGGGGATTGCTGCCTCCCCTCTCTGAGCCTCAGCTGCCACATCTGTGCCACACAGGAACCTTCACAGAGGGCTTCTAACAGTACCTGGCCCCCAAGAAGCCGCCGTATATCAGGAGCATGAAGACATGATACAGAGATGGAAATGAGAGAGGACTAGAGGCCGGTAACGCCCCCCATCCCCTTGGTCATATATTCATACAACAGGAGTTTGTGGAGACATGGGATTCACTAGGGAAGAAGTTATACTAGCTCTCCTTGTCCATTAAAAAAGAAATAAATAGGGGCTGGAGATATGGTTCAGGGGTTAAGAGCACTGGCTGCTCCTGCAGAAGACAAGGGTTCAGTTCCCATCACCCACACAGCAGCTAACAACCATCTGTAACTCCAGTTCCAAGGGAACTGGAGGTCAGAAGAGTGCCCTCTTCTGGCCTCCATGGGCACTGCATATATACTGTGCTCTTACATACATGCACCTAAAAGATACTTACATACATAAAATAAAAATAAATCAGGGGCTGGAGACATGGCTCAGAGGTTAAGAGTACTGGCTGCTCTTGCAGAGGACCTAGGTTCAGCTTCCAGTACTCACATGGCAAATAAGTCCAGTTTCAGGGGATCTGACGCCCTCTTCTGACCTCCGTGGGCATTGCATGACACAAGTACACTTAACACATATGCAGGCAGAAGACTCATACATACAACAAATAAAAATAAGCAAAATACTAAAAAAAAATAATAAATCAATCTAAACATTTTTAAATGAAAAGAAATGAATAAAGAGCACACATCTGATTATCAGACAGTCCCAGGACGGCAAGTGAAGAGTGGGTAAGGGGCTCCATGAAGTGGGGAGGGCAAGGGAGCCGAGAGGAACCCAGGATGGGAACGGGGGGCACAAAGGGGCCACCAGCCACTCAGCGTGTCCAGTGGCCTAGGAATGAATGGACTGGGGCCAGAGCAGCAGACCCACGGCATCACTGGCATTCCCCAAGGTGGCGGTCTGCCTGATGCCGAGGAGGGGAAGGGAGTTGCCTAAGGTGGCTGACCCCTGAGGACTTGGCCCTGGCCACCAATCTGCTCATCTCACAATGTGCCAACGCCCTGGGAAAAACAAGGGGGATGAAGCAATGAGGTGGTAGATCCAGTCCTTGTCCTAAGTCAGTGACCTGCACTAACCGCAGCACCAAGCCTAGACGGGCTCCCCAGATCCTCCACCTTCCCAGCTGCCCTGCCCCTGCCTGCCCCACCCCCAAGCCTGCCAGTGTGTTTGAGGCAGAGGTGAACTCTGCAGCAAAATACAAAGCTTTCCCTGGCCTCCCTTAGCTTCAGGAATGAGGCTCAGAGGAAGGACAGAAGGCGTGGTGGATTCTGGGAAACAAGGCTTCCCTGGGACTAAGGGACAGATGGAAGGATGAATCGTGTCAGGAGCTCCCTAGTGCCCACCTCATCTCATTCTGCTTCTCTGTCAGGGATGGCCTCCCGTGGGTGAGAAACCCCAGCCGCAGGAGCCTGGATCACCCCCAGTGCTTAGACAGTCTGGTCTCAGTTCACACACTTTGTCCCCCCCAGTCTATCACCCCAACTTGTGGGTCTTCCCTTCCTATATACAAGACACAGCAGATGGCCTGCACATGTGTGGGCAAAGATGGTGTGCCAGTGCTCGGTGCCTCTCCTGACTACTTAGTAGGCACCCAAGGTATGTGGTTCCTGCCCCACCCCACTTTGGAGACCCTAGGGTGGATAGAGGCCCTTCCCAGCCTTGGCCCCTGAACAGAGGACGGGCAGAGTCAGGGATGGTCCCCCCAAACATACCATGTCTGCTGGGTCCTTACTCTCTCCTAACGAGTGAGGTTAAGCCCAGGCTGAAGGCTGGTTCTGCAGCAATCCTACTGGGCACCCCACAGGGTCTCAGAAAGGTTCTGGGCTGTTCCCATCCACCTGAACGGCTCTGGGGAGGAAGCTGGGCTTTCCCACCACCCTCTAGTAGAGTCTTCTGGTGACTCCAGATTTGGGTACTTCAAACAGCAGCTTGATTCTCAGAGCTCCAAGGCCAGGAGTTCAAAAACCAATCAGTGGGGCAGCAAGTCCTCCTTCCAGCAGCTCCGGGGAAGTGGCCTTCTCAGCCACCCCCAAATTCCCGTAGCTGCCGGCTGTCCTTAGCTTGCTGAATGCTACTCCAGTCTCTGCCCCCTACTCCACGATGCCTTTAGTGTGAGCAGCATTTTACACTTACAGTCCACTTTAACCTGCTCTGGCCTCAGCTTTCTTTAACCACCCCTATGATGACTTCGGAGAGTCTTTGAGGAATGAATGAACTTCAGCTAAGACTCCACAGTACTTTCAAGAACCATCACTCCATATCATTTTACAGCGTTGGAAGCCAGGGCGCAGAGAGGTGATACCTTTATTCAGGGTTGCACAGCTGCAGGGTCTAGCCTAAAATCCAGGGCTGCTGAGCCTAGGGCAGGGGTGGTGGCTGCCTTCGCCCTATTTATCAGTCTTTCAGTCTCCCTGCTGCAAGGTCTCTTTCAACAGGTGCCTTTTCCTAGGGACCCTGAAGCCTTTGACTTTGCGCCAGCCCACAAAAACTCACCTTTCCTAAAGACAGGGATCTGGGTAAACTCAAGTGACCCAGGCTTTGCCTGTGTGTCCTTGAACTTGCTCAGGTCTTTGCAGTGACTCCTGTGAAAGCTTAGCAGGCTTTTGAAACACAGACCCTGGGAGTGTCAGTAACTAGGGGCTTGGAGTACCCCAGGCCAATCACATCTATTTCTAGAGTAGGGAAGACATGGGGATCTGAGTCTTGTGGACATCAGGTATGCTGGGTGCCTGGCTGGCTTTCCTGGCTACTCCCTGTATGTGGTTGGAGTCTAAGCCCCAGCAGGAGTGTGGGGCAGGGAACCCAATGTTCCTGGAGACAGGCAATGGACACTTTACCCTCTCCTCTTGATCTAGCCTTAGCCACCTCCTGAGTCTGGGGGCAGGATTGTCTAGAGCACAGAGTAAGCCTCAGCAGTGAAGCCGCACTCAGAGTTCTATCATCTGCCACACAGCTCCCAGGCTCAGCCTGTGGGGTCATATCACCACCTCAGCTTCCCAAAGCCTATTCCCGCGGGAGGGGAGCGTGAACAAGGGGATGAGAAAATCGAGCTGCTGTGTCCTAGTCTCCAAGCTGTCTTCAGGTTTCTGTGGCCACTGGGGAAAGTGGAAGACAACGGGTTCCCTGTCAGCCGGCTAGACCAGGCCCCACCTTCGATCATGGGAGGAATGGGAGGTCAGGATTACAAGGGCACTCCATATTCAGGGTGTTGAACTTCCTATTGACAGCTGCACTGATGTTTCTGGGTCAAGTGAGGGTTGGGGGGTTGTCTGGCTGGGCTACCCAGGCGTGGGTATGAAGTGGGTGCTTCAAGTGTACCAGGGATCGGGGTCATTTAGGCTCTCAAACCATAGCTTCTGGAAGCTTTTCCTGGAACACTAGGGAGCAACAGCAGGCTGTATACTGCAGATGGAGGAGGTGTGGGTGCAACCTCAGCCCCTTCCTAGCTCCAGGGAGCAGATAAGGGAGTGTGATACTCTGGCCTGCCCCCACAGGAGGACGGTAGAGGTCCTGCTCCAGAACTGCACCTAGCTTATCCAGCCACTGGGACATGAAGCAGAGGCTGGGGATGGGGGGCTATTGGCCAGGAACCTGGAGTCTTTGAGTGTAATGCCCAGAAAATTAGAGTGGATATCCCAGGCAGCACACACATCCTCAGGCGCCTAGAGAAACCTCTCTTGAGCTCGTGGATATCCTACCCGTCTCCTGTCCCACAGTCCAAGATGGCTCCAAGGTGCAAGCCAGGCTGGAAGAGAAGATTCCAGAATCTGTGGAGGTATGTGGGGTGGCCCCTCTGGCCTGTGTCCCACTTTCCAAGCCTCCAGCTCAAGCATAAAGTACTGTAGTGCTGTCCTCACTGATCTTACTGAGGAGTGCCTATTGCAGCTGTCCCAGACAGGCCTGGGGCCCGGGCACTGTGCAGGTGGTGGTCAGGTGGTGGCCGCCTTGTGAGGCCAGGGCCAAGCCAGGTAGTTGCTGACCCATTATCTCCCTGCTTGCAGCAGCTGCAGAATGAGCCAGAACATGTGGGGAAGGCACAACTGGACCCCAGTCTTTCAAACTGTCTCCAGGACACTGACGTTATCTCGGTCAGAAAAGCAGTCTCACTTCTTGGGTGCCTGCAGCCTGATTTCATGTGCACCCCATAGCCTCTGTCCCCTCTTCGTATGCTGTCAACACTCCTGTGGCACACACAAAAAGCCCTGTGAGGCCCCCAAGCCACCTCTCCAGGTAGGCCATAAACCTCTGGCCTCCCCACAACTAGGGACAATACCTGCCCCTGCTGGGAGCCCCACGCTCCTGCTCAGCGTCCAAGCAGCTCCCCTCTGTTCAGGGGGTCTTGTGTCTGTCTCCACGATCGGCTAGACTGTGACTCATCACAGCACAAGGATGCAGGGCTAGTGAGTGGGATAATGCCTACTTGGAGTCCCCTGGCGCAGGATCCGGAGCTTTGCCCTGATCCTACCGGATGCCATCGAGTCCCTGAGGACTGAACCATGACAGGTGGCCCTGAAGGGATGAAGTGCTCAAGATTTCTGCTAGGGCTGGTTGTTTAGCATTCCGGCTAGGAGGCACTCGTGGTGCTCTCAACACTATGGGGTTCCTGGAGCCAGATGAGGGCCTGCCATGAGGAGGCCTTATGTGTCCACTAAGGTTGGCAGTCTTTAGTGCCTGCTGCCTTATGTCGACCCTGTGTCCTCCAAGCCTGGGACATTAGGCACGGCTGGCTTTCTTCTTCTAGAGGCAGGCAGGGGGTTCTTGGTGCTGGGTGGTGGCTGCCAATTGCAGAGCCCCTGGATGAGGTGTGGGAAGAGTAAGCAAATTTTTTTTTTAAATATATAACCTCATAGATCAGGTCCTTTCTTTTAGCCTTTCCCAAATTTCCTCCCCAGATGCAGGAGACCATTTGTGATTAGGACAAAATAACATACTGCTGGCTGGGAAGAGTAGCTGGATACCCAGGTGAGGGGTCCAGCTTACTCCTCCTTCAGTTGAAGAATACAACGGTTAGCAAACCCAACTGTGACGAACTTCTGTAAGTAGGCACAGCTGAAGTCACAAGCGTGGCAGTTACTCAGGAGTGCTGTGCAGCATCATCTTAATAAGGAACATGGGATGTACATAAGATAATGCACATTTTACTTTATAAGTTTCCAATAAAATCTTATAGAAAACATAAAAACCATTAAAATCCTTTTTACTTTACCTATTTTAGACAGTTGATCTACCAAAACCTTGCTTTAGGTCTTGAGACTGTAGATACTAGATAGAGAGAAGCAATCAGTACATAGTAATGCATTACCAACTTGAGTTTAGAATTTCCAGCGTAAATCACTAACTGAGGAATTTTTGACAGAGGGTGCTGTCTATCTATACATTTGCATTAGTCTGTGTAGGGAATTGTAACTAGAAAGTGAAAAGCAGCGATGCTCAGGACATGGAAAAGCAAGCTTGAAGCAACTAAACGTCAGAGAGGCAAGTACTGTGTTTCAGAAAAACGGGCTTTGAATCATAATGCAAAAAGCAGGAATCAAAACCAGTGAAGGCCGAATCTCATAGCTCCCATCCAAGCAGGCTATTCCTCTTTACCTCCCAATTGCTGTAGGTGTTTCCTGGCAGCAGCTTGTCTTACGTGTAAAGTTTGGTAGCGGAGTACTGCAAATTCACATGAGCTTCCTAGGTTTAGCCATCACAAAACGTCAGCTCACTATGCACCTAGCTAGTCCTGGAGGGGGAGGGCTATGGCTAGAAAAACCTTTTTAAGTTCCCTTTAGAATCTGACAAATTCATTATGCAAAAAAATGTAAGATTTTAAATAGTCAGTTTAAATAGTCAAAAAGTTTAAATAGTCAGGTGGGGGGTCCAGCTTACTCCTCCTTCAGTTGAAGAATACAAGGGTTAGCAAACCCAACTGTGATGAACTTCTGTAAGTAGGCACAGCAGAAGTCACAGGGAGGGAGCTGGTGGTGGCCAGCGGGGCGGAGGGAACGGAAGGGTCCCGGCGTCCCAGGGCGGCTCGGAGGGAGCGGGGTGGGTGGCCCGCGCGGGCGGGCCGGGTACTCACAGGCACTCAGTTGCGAGGGATGACCCGGGGAACAGCGGAGGCCCAGTCCGTGGCAGTCCATGCTGGTGCCGGAGCAGGTATTCTTGGTGGGACAGGCGGCGGAGGATGACCAGCTCAGGACGCTCGCCAGCGCCAAGGACAGTGCTAGGCGGGCGCGCTCGGCGGAGCCATGGTGTGCAAGCGCCCGCGCCCGGAGGAGGCGTCTTGAGCGGCAGGGGACGCGGAGAGCCCGAGGAAGAGCGCGGGGAGCGGGCAGCGGGCCGGGCGCGGAGGAAACCGGATGCGGCGCTCAGGTGCACGGGGCGTGGGCGGAGAGGGGCGTGGACTGCCACGGGCTGGGCCTCCGCTGTTCCCCGGGACATCCCTCGCAACTGAGTGCCTGTGAGTACCCGGCCCGCCCGCGCGGGCCACCCACCCCGCTCCCTCCGAGCCGCCCTGGGACGCCGGGACCCTTCCGTTCCCTCCGCCCAGCTGGCCACCACCAGCTCCCTCCCTGTGACTTCCGCTGTGCCTACTTACAGAAGTTCATCACAGTTGGGTTTGCTAACCCTTGTATTCTTCAACTGAAGGAGGAGTAAGCTGGACCCCCCACCTGACTATTTAAACTTTTTGACTATTTAAACTGACTATTTAAAATCTTACATTTTTTTGCATAATGAATTTGTCAGATTCTAAAGGGAACTTAAAAAGGTTTTTCTAGCCATAGCCCTCCCCCTCCAGGACTAGCTAGGTGCATAGTGAGCTGACGTTTTGTGATGGCTAAACCTAGGAAGCTCATGTGAATTTGCAGTACTCCGCTACCAAACTTTACACGTAAGACAAGCTGCTGCCAGGAAACAGCTACAGCAATTGGGAGGTAAAGAGGAATAGCCTGCTTGGATGGGAGCTATGAGATTCGGCCTTCACTGGTTTTGATTCCTGCTTTTTGCATTATGATTCAAAGCCCGTTTTTCTGAAACACAGTACTTGCCTCTCTGACGTTTAGTTGCTTCAAGCTTGCTTTTCCATGTCCTGAGCATCGCTGCTTTTCACTTTCTAGTTACAATTCCCTACACAGACTAATGCAAATGTATAGATAGATAGACAGCACCCTCTGTCAAAAATTCCTCAGTTAGTGATTTACGCTGAAAATTCTAAACTCAAGTTGGTAATGCATTACTATGTACCCATTGCTTCTCTCTATCTAGTATCTATAGTCTCAAGACCTAAAGCAAGGTTTTGGTAGACCAACTGTCTAAAATAGGTAAAGTAAAAAGGATTTTAATGGTTTTTATGTTTTCTATAAGGTTTTACTGGAAACTTATAAAGTAAAATGTACATTATCTTATGTGTGTAATTTACATCCCATGTTCCTTATTAAGATGATGCTGCACAGCACTCCTGAGTAACTGCCAGGCTTGTGACTTCCGCTGTGCCTACTTACAGAAGTTCGTCACAGTTGGGTTTGCTAACCGTTGTATTCTTCAACTGAAGGAGGAGTAAGCTGGACCCCCCACCTGGGTATCCAGCTGCTCTTCCCAGCCAGCAGTATGTAATTTTGCCCTAATCACAAATGGTCTCCTGCATTTGGGGAGGAAATTTGGGAAAGGCTAAAGAAAGGACCTGATCTATGATATCACTTCTGATATCTCTACAATTGACTTTGTATCTGTGCATGATTGGTATTCCATATAGTTTCATTTAATGCTCACAGTGACTGTGTGAGATGGGTTTATTATCCTGATCTTGTGAAAGAGAAGGGTGGATGAAAAACACACCATCCTGCCCCACTTCCAGCATATTCTCAAACTGGCAATGCCCATTTGGTTCATGTGCCAGTCCAAGGGTTAGGAAGCACTCCAATTGGCTGGGTCTGAGCCATGTGTCCACTTCTGGCTGAGAAGGGAGATGGGGTGAAACTGCGGTCTTGACAGAATCTTTTCATTGAAGAAGTGCAGCTAGGGGAAGAAATGTTTCCAGAAAAAAGCAAGCATTCCGCACGTGCTCACAAAACCAAGTCCTCCACCTAACCAGCTGAGGATGGGTCACTACACACGGCCGTCCTGATCTCAGTGTAGACCCCGCCCCTCGCTGCTGTCCTGCCTTCTGTCTTAATGACACTTCCCTTCACTTTCCCACCTGCTTTGCTCTGGATAATGTTCTGTTCCTTTGTTGTTCAGGGTGGTTTGTTTGCTTGTTTTGTTTTGTCTTTGAGACAAGGTCTAGCTTCAAACTGACAATTCTGCCCAGCCTCCGGGCGTTGATATGACACACATGCATAATGCCTGGCCTGGATGAAGACCTTAATCAGCAGCTAATAAGGATCTTGGGACAGAGCCTTTTACTTAGTCTCCAACTGGAATACATCCAATCAGAGGGGGCTCTTCCCTTGTTGGAGGAGTCCCCTCTCCAATCCCTGTCTAAGTCTTCTGACAGCTGTCCTGTGTGCTACGCTTTGAAGACACAAGAGCCACTGGTAAGTTACCAGGCTGTCCACTCCAGGGAATAGCTTGCATTTTGACCCCGGCATGGCATGGAAGCTGATCGTAAAGCTGCAGCTGGATGTGCAGCTCTTGGTCACACCAGGGAAGCGCAGACTTTATCTGGAGTGGGCGGAAGGGGTAAGTGGATCTGACCTTCTTGCCCCTCCAAGATGTAATTGAGACACTGAGTGTAAGCTCCCTACGATTTTTAAAAATTTAATGTTTTGAGGACTGGAGGGATGGCTCAGCAGTTAAAACCACTGGCAGCTCTTGCAGAGGACCCAGGTTTGGTTGCACCCACATGGTGGTTAACAACCATCCATAATTCCAGGTCCAGAGGATTCACTCTCTTCTGGCCTCTGTGGGCATTGCATGTAGGTAGTGTATCTACATACATGCAAGCAAACACTCATACACATAAAATAAAAATAAACAAATAAAAAAGACAGGCCTTCACTGTGTACTCCAGGCTCAGAATTTGCAATCATTCTGCCTCTGCCTCCCAGGTGTTGGGATTACACACATATGCCATCATGCCTGTTTTTTTTTTTTTTAAACCCTTTTTAAAATGTGAAAAAAAAAAGTTCCAAAGATGGTGATCAACTCAGTCAATTTTACCCAAGAGCAAATGATGAAGTCCCCTTTAAAATAAACAGTGGGGGCTGGAGAGATGGCTTAGTGGGTAAGAGCACTGGCTTCTCTTGCAGAAGACCCAGGTTCCATTCCCAGCACCCACATGGTAGCTAACAACTGTCCATAACTCCAGTTCCAAGGGAATTAGATGCTCTTTTTTGACCTTCTCAGGCATTGTACAACACGGTTACGCTTACACACATGAAGACAGTACACTCAAACATGCAAAATAAAAATAAAATATTTTAAATTATTGAGAGAGAGAGAGAAAGAGAGAGAGAGAGATCTGTTATCCCGAAGCACAACTTTCAGGAGTCAGTTCATGGATTCCAGGGATTGAATCAAGTCAGCAGCTCCTGCAGCAAGTGCTTTACCCACTGAGCCATCTCACTGGCCCCATGATTTAAAAAATACATATCTTATTTTGACTTAAAGTCTTTGTGGGAACTGGAGAGATGGCTCAGCAGTTAAGTACACTGACTGTTCTTGCAGAGGACCTGGGTTTGAATCCCAGCACCCATATGGTAGCTAACAACCATCTGTAACTCCAGTTCCAGGGAATCTGACGCCCTCTTCTGTCCTCCTGGGGCAGTGCACAACACAGGTGCACTTGTATACATTCACATAATACACATATATGCATAAAATAAAAATACAATTTTTAAAAATCTTTGTATGGAGTATGCGTGTATGTATATGGTGTGTATGTGTATATGTTTGTGCATGTTTGTATATGTGATTGTATATGTGTATTTTTGGGCATGTTTGTGTGAATGTTTATATATGTATGTTTGTGGGTGTGTATATTTGTGAATGTTTATGTATGTGTGCGTGTTCCCATATATATATATGTTCATGTATATCTGTATGTTTGGGCATACTTGTATATGTGAATGTGTGTCATGTTTGTGTATGTGGGCACGTTTGTGTGAGTGTAGGTGTGTGGAAACCACCTTCCTCCTGGCCTGAGACGGGTCTCTTGGTCAATGCTGCAGCTTCTCCTGCCTCTACTTCCCGTCTTGCTGGGAGTGCTGGGATTATAGACGCACTATACTACAATTTGGGGATCCAAATTCAAGTCCTCATGTTTGTGTGGTAGACTTTATCCACCAAGCCATCTCCCCAGCCCTCTTATTTTTAATTGGCACATAGTAACTGAACATACGGATGAGGCCCAAGGTGACTTTGTGTGTGTGTGTATGAATGAGGAGGCCAGGGGATAACCTTGGGTGTCATTCTCAGAAACTGTCCAGCTCCTTTGAGACTGGGTCTTTCAGTGGCCTGGAGCTCAGCCCTAGGCTGAGAGCCCCAGGGATCCTCATTCACTGTCCTCCCAGTGCTGGATTTACACACATACCATGGTGCCTGGCATTTCTATATGAGTTCTGGGATTGAATTGAGGCCTTCATGCCTGTGAGGCAAGCACTTAACCAGTGGTGTGATTTCCCCAGCCTCCCAGGGTGACGTTTGAATACACATAAACAACCGTAATAAGCAGACCAGGTGGTTGACATTCACATCACCTCAGCATTCATTGTCCCTGAGTTAGAAAACTTCAAACCCCCTCTACCAGCTACTCCAAAATAGAACCTACTGCGGTCAAGCGTAGTTACCCCAGTGTATGAACCCCGGAAGTTACTCCTGCTTCTCAGCTGCTCTCCTGTACCGTCAGCCATCTTCCCTTCATATTTCCGCCTTATGATTTCTTCTCCAGACTGCTTGGGTCATGAAATACAGTGCCCATTACATTGATGATGCAGCTGTGTATTGTCTGTTCACAATAGCCTGCAGGTGGTTGGGAGGTTGGGAAGGGGTGGTGTGGTTAACTCAATGATCACTCAGAAAATGTCCAGGATGGACTCCGGGTTGACACTATGAAGTTGATCAATATTCCAAGCAAGGTCCTGATGTTCCCTCCCTGTGAAGGATAGCTCAAGGCCCTGCTCCTGAGGAAGAAGGACTGTGCCCAAGAGAAGAGCCCCTTGAACATCCCTGGCATCCAGAGTCAGTGTATATGAGCCCTGACTCAGGCTGGCTTCAGGTGTCTGTCTCCTCCCATGTCCCGCCTCCGCCATATGTCACACTCCAGTCGCGTGCTGTCTTAGAGGCAGGTGCCCAGATGCTAACACCAAAGTGAAGCTTATTACTTTCAGTCGTGCCACACTCCTCCCTTCTGTTGGACATTGGGCCTAGTTTTCATTGTCATTTCACCAGCGTAGAGACAACATTGGGAAGCACACGGTCCTTAATACTGCATCACCTCTTAGCAGGTGAAGAAGTGGGGTGTGGGCCCCTGGGTATCCAGGCATTGATCTGAATCTTTTCTTTTGCTCTGTGTCTCCACTGGCTCTGGTTCTGACAGTAAAGTCATAACTCTGCACAAACATCTGTATCTTCCTTAAAATGTTTGTTTGGGAGCTGTAGAGAAGGCTTAGTTTATAAAGTGCTTGGTGTACAAGCATGAGGATCTGAATTTGATCCTCACAACCCACATAAACAGTTGGGTGTGGTAGTCTCTTACCTATAATTCCAGCATTGAAAGGCAGAGACAGGAGGCAGAGACAAGCTCGGACTTACTGGCCAGCCAGCCTAGCCAAATCAGTGTGTTCCAGACCAATCAGAGACCTTGTCTCAAATGAAGCAAAATTGATAACATCCGAGGAACACCCACCAAGGTTGACGTCAGGCCTCTACATGCATGCATGTGCACACACATACTGCACAGACACAAGTGTCTGTCCTTCTCTTTGGTGTTAAGGTCCAGAAAGAAGCAGAGGAGATGGAAAGAACCTTTCAGGTCTCGGATGAAGCTCTTTCCTGCAGAGGGACATTTGCTTCCCGAATTGAGCTGTTTCTCATCACATTGGTCTATTTTTGCAGTTGAGCTGCCTGCCCCATGCCAAGGTTTCTTACCGCAAATAGAAGTTCTGGAAGGGCCTTCTGGTTTCCTCTGGGCTTTCAGACACCTCTTCACATTTCATTTGGCTTCCCCTCCCCATCCTGAAAAGGAAATATTTGCAGTTTCTTCTGTGTTGTCACTGCCAGCACCTTTGGAAGCTCCTCCCTAGGGGCCCCTCTGGCAGCAGCAGCCTCGCCTTGCCCTTCAGCCCAGCTTGGTGCAGCCGCCACGGCCCCAGAACACTGAGCCTGAGCCCAGGGTAGCCAGTAAACCAGACGAGATCCTAAACTACAGGACCCATCCATGAGTAAAACAGCAGAACAGAGTACCAAATCCCATCAGTAACTGTCCCTTCCCACTCCCTGGATTCCAAGTGTTTTGGATGCCCATGATTTGGGAGTTCTTCACACAAGTGTCATGGGCATTAACTGGGGCACTTCGCAAGGAGGTGCCTGGAATCCAAACGTTCTAGAAACAGTTCCTTAGAGTTGAATTAAAACAGGTGGAAGAAAGGTAAAAGACCTCTTCTCTGGTTGGCCAGAGATTGTCAACCACAAGGATGGTATATGGTCAGGATTGGCTTTGGTTTGGCAGGGTCAGGAGATGCAGGGTAAGCCATTTCTGGAGGCACTCAGAGTGAGTTTCAGAAGGTTCCAGAACAACAACAAACGCAGCCATCTGCAGGACTCTTGCAGTGTGTAAGTGACTCAACCCCACTCAGGTGGGATGGCTGTGAAGAGCCCAGGCTCTGGCTCACAGAGACTCACATTTCAGTCCTGCTGCTTGCAAGCTGGTGACCTTAGGGTGTTTCTAAATGGTTCTAAGCTTTCATTTCCCCTCTTGAGGAAACAAAAGAGATAATAATGTGTCCGGCACATAGCAAACCTCTCCATGTGAATAATAAGTGTTTGCAAGAGCTAGACTCTCAACAGGAGATTCTGGCATTTCCCACGTGGTCCAGTGGGAAAGACACTATTGATTTAAGAGTGCCAACTCAGAATGTGAGCAAGAGGTGGATGGGACATTTCCCTTGGACTGCGCAGATTTAGTCATTAACAACGGTGGGAATCTTTCCTTAACACCAGTGACTCCTAAACTCTGTGTAGGCACCAATTTTCTGGAGGCTAGATTGGCTGACTGCTGGGCTGCAGCCCTGGAGTTCTGATTCAGTTGCCCTGGCATGGGGCCCGAAGATGTGCCTCTCTGACTAGCTCTCAGGTGATGCTGATGCATCTGGACCTGGGCCACACTTTGAGAACAAGGAGCTTCAAAGACAGTGCTCTTCCTTCCCCGGCCTCTTGCCAGGCTGTGGCAGCCTCTGATGAATGGTCTCATCACTCTGGTCTGTTTTGCCAGCACTGCAGCTGTTTTTAGAGTCTTTAACTGATTTGTGTGTGTGGAGGGAGTTGTATATGCTCACGGAGGCCAGAGGTCCATGTTGATTGTCTTCCTTAACTGTTCTCCACCTTATTTTTTGAGGCAGGGTCTCTCACTGACATGGAGCTCACTGATTGGCTAGGCCTACTTTAAGCTCCAGGGATCCTCCTATATTCACCTACCCAGCACTGAAATCACAGGCACATGCTTCTATACCTGGCTTTTATGCGGGGCCTGGGGACTGAACTCAGGTCCTCGAGCTTGTGTGGCAAGCACTTTACTTACTAAGCCACCCCTGCCCCAGCCATCTCCCTAGCCCCTTGTTTTTTTTGTTTTTTCCTTTGAGATAGAGTCTCACTGTGTAAGCAGGCTGGTATTGAACTTATGATCCTCCTGCCTTCACCTTTCCAGTGCTGGGCTAACAGATGTGTGCCGCCATGCCTGGATGATTTTAATAATACATGCTTATGAGAAACAGTGTAATGATTCAGTATGGTCTACCACAATCAAATTGGAGCAAGGAGCACAGAATTCCACCTCCATAAATGTTTCTTTGTGTTGGGAGCTTTCCAACTCTCTTCTAGTTCTTTATACCATGTATTGAGAATTGACGAGGAGTACAGGTTGCTTACTGTGCTGGAGAATACTCGACCTTCTCTGTCACTAAGGGACTGGTAGGCTCCCAAGGACAGTGTTCTGGATACTGCTGCTCAGCATTCAAAGTCCTCTGTCACTGCCCACGTTAGAAATTAATTTGATCACATGTATCAGATGCCTTCCAAATGCTGCTGCTCTCTCACACTGTGATTCATCGTCTAAGAACACATCCCGAAAGAGATGAGAGAAGGGACAGGAAGAAAAGGGTGTCTGCCCCCAGCTCATGACCCTGACTTTGGAGCACAGAGGCTCTGTACAGATGAACGAACACCTCTGCTAGCACCTGGGAGGCTCTGGCAGGAGGACTGAGTCTTTGAAGCCAGCTTGGCTAAATAGAGAGACCCTGTCTCTGTACAGAACTGCAGAACTCCATTTCAGAAAGCAAAGATTGCATCTCACAAGGTGTTTGTTTTAAATGGAAAGTTCAAGAAAGGGGGGGGGGTGTCATGTGTTTTCAAGTGAAATTAACCAAGACAAGATCTGAGCAAAGGCAACAGGAAGCTTCCTGTTCCCCTTTGTGAGGAGTGGCGGCCCCCTTACTACAGGACAGAGTCCAGAGATGCTAGAGTTGAACAGGACCTGAGTTCAGATCTGGACAGAGTCCAGACACCACTCAGCACAGGCAGCACTCTAACTCAAGCTTTCCTCAGCTGACAATAAGGGAAACTCGGGCACCCCTGGCCAGAGAGTCGACGTGGGAATGAGCAAACGGAAAGGGAGACAGTGAGAGCTCTGAGGCTCACAGGTGAGTGCTCACACTCGAGGACTTGCCGGTGCACATGCCAGGTGAGGTAAAATCACAGAGAACAGAGGAGGTTTAGAAAAACAGCAGACACTCCCTCCAGACCCTCCATTTCCCCAGCTTAGACTCAGCTCCAAAAGCAGGTGAGCCCCTAGGAGTCGCCGTCATCATCATCGATCAGAGAAAAGCTGCAGCCTAGAGCTCCGAGATGGTGCACAATTTTTAACGATCCTCAAACAAAAGACAACCTTCAGGTACGAATGAACCTTCCCAAGCAGGAAAAAAAAAAAAAAAAAAACAACCCACATAAAACAACCCACACACAAAACTGACTCTTAAATTCTCAGACTCTAGGTTGTCAGAGATGAGAGGCAGGACAGAAGGGCTGCTGTGTAGACAAGACTCCCTCCTCACCCACAGGAGCAGGTGGGGAGACCATCAACCTAAGCACGGCCTGCAGGGTGGCTGTTTGTCGCCCACTCAAGGCTGCCAATGCCCCAGATGTCCCTGTCCTGGCTTAGAGCTTCTTTAAGGGCACTCAGGGGAGGGTCCTGGCTCCTACCTTGCCTCTGAGGGAAAGGAAAGTGCTAGAAGGCTGGTAACTGTTTCTGGGGCTGGTATCAGAACCATAGCAAGGTGTAGCCATGGAAAAGCTGCACGGGCGTGGCCCCAGGCACCGCAGGCTTCCTTCACGTGAGCTCTAACGTGAGTCCACACTTGTACAGCCTGGCAGGCTTCCCTGGCTTCTTCCAACTTGCTGGTCTAGAATTCCCTAGTTTGTTCACTTGTTAAAAAAAAAATCAGCTGGAGAGATGGCTGCTCTTGCAAAGGACCTGGGTTTGGTTCCTGGTCAGTACCCACATGGCCAGTAATACCTGTCCTTAACTCCAGTTCCAGGGGATCTGCCATCACCTTTTGGCTCTGTGGGCACTGCACACATGGTGCACTTACACGCAGGCAAGACACTCATATGCATAAAATACAAATAAATTAACTTTAAAAAGATGATCATGAAGACCCACTCTTTCCCCGCCTTGATCTTTTTTGTGTGTACTCATGTATATGGTGTGTGCGAGCCACAGTGCGTGCGGAGGTCAGTCCTTGCCTCCACCTTGTTCGAGATGGGGACTTGTGTTCACCACTGCGAATGCCAGACTGGCTGGTCCCAGAGCTTCCGGGGATTCTCCTGTCTCCACCCCCACCTCACTGTGGATTACACACCCCTGCTATCTTATCTGGCTTTACGTGAACTGGGGATTCAAACTCAGGTCCTCAGGCTTGCACAAGTGTTTTATCCACTGAGCATCTCCCCATCCTCACAAGCCACCTTTCTTATGAACTGCAACTTAAAGTCCCTCCCCCAACAATTCTAAAAGACTCTTTATTGCTGTCCTCTCTCTGACAAGAATTATCATGACTAAAATGTCATTAAGAAAAAAATGTATGTGTGTATGCGTGTATGAGGTGTGCGGGTTGCATGCATGCCACGGTGTGAATGTGGAGATCAGAGGACAACTTTGTGGAGTTGCTTCTCTTTCACCTTTATGTGGGCTTCTGGGATTGAACTCAGGTCATCAGGCTCCACCAACCCCCGTTTTTAGACAGTCTTTGTAGCCCAGGCCTCTGCCTTCCTAGTGCTGGGGTGCACCATCATACCTTGCAGGCACAGCCATTTAAAAAGACTCCCCCAGTTAGCTGAACAGAGAGCACTGTCACCAGGCACGCGCAGTATTAAGAGCCTTTTCAAGTTCAAGTTTTCAACCTGCTAAAGCAGACAAGATGCTGAAGACAAAGTGAGTTCCTGTTAGCAGAGGCCAATTACTTGGAGGACAGGGTAACTCTCAGCCAGCAAAAACAGGACCAACTTCCAAGTATTCTATTTCCTGTCCAAAAAAAAAAAAACCATCCTGCACTGATTTACTTTATGAATTATTGGGTGGAGGGGTTTGCAGGGAAGTCATGAAGCTTGTCCTGAGATTAAAACAAACAAAACCACTAAGCTATTCATGGAGCTTGAACTGCTTAAACTTCACTGGTTTCCCAAGTCAGGGGAGGGTGGCTTGGCCTGGCCTCTGAGGACAACTATTACAATGTTGTCCCCTCACGGATCAAGGTGAATGCCTGTGGGAGCCACATGCACAGGAGTGACAGGATCCCCTCACCTCTGCTCCATAGAACAGCTGCTTTCTAAATGCACACTCAAGACTCACACTCATAATGTCAACAGTCCCCACTAACATACCCAGTGTCTTGCTTCAATTGCTGTGACTAAACACTCTGACCAATACCAACTTGGGGAGGAAAGGGTTTATTTGGCTTACATCTCCTAGGTCACAGTTCATCACTGAGGGACCCCAAGGTAGGAACTCAGGGCAGGAACCTAGAGGCAGGAGCTGAAGCACAGGCCATGGAGGAACGCTGCTTACTGGCTTGCTCCCCTGGTCCAGGCTCAGCCTGCTTTCTTAAACAACAGACAGCAATCTTCCCAGGGATGGCACCGCCCAGTGGGCTGGTACCTCCTGCAACACTCAACAATCAAGAAAATACCCCACAGACATGGCCAGAGGTCAGTCCGATGGAGGAAATTCCCCAGTTGAGGATGCCTCAATCCAGGTGTGTCAAGTTGACACTAAAGCTATCCAGCACAATTGACCCCTTGTCAGCTTGATACATAAAACTTACTCTTGAACCTCAATCTTTCCAGATGCTAACATTAATATCAAACATAAGACAGTGCAACCTTAAAAGCCCCAAAGTCCTTAAAAAAAAACTTCAAACACTAAAAAGTTCACAGTCTCTTTTAAAAGTCTCTTAAACTGTGGGCTCCTGTAAAATCCAAAACAAAGTAGCCTGGACATCTGGGATTCACTCACGATCAGGGCTCCCAAGGGTTACGGCAGCTCCACTTCTCTGGCTCTGCTATCCACAGAGTTCATCTCGAAGGCCCAGGCTGGCTCCATTCCATACCTGCTGCTGTCTTTGGTGGTCATCCCATTGTCCTGGCATCTCCAAAAAGCTGGGGTTGCCAGCTGAAAGGGAGGCTGCACCTTCGCAAATGGGCTATTCTGGCCTCTCCTGATGCAAAACCTCAGATTCTGCCCACGACCCCTGCAATCCTGGGGTCTCTACTGCACCTGAGGTTGCACTTTCACTAACGGCCTTTCCTGGCCTTTCACAGTGCCAAGCCCCAGCTGCTCCCTGTGACCCCCTCATCCCCTCATGCTTTCAACACTAGAACCATGCGGAAGCTCTTACACATTGCTTCCAGCTTGAGACGGAGGCTCAGGCCCCCTCTGGACCACATGCCTACCCTCAGGAAATTCTTCCCAGGAGATTTTGACATGGTGCTGCAGGTCTCTTGTTACTTCCAGCTGATTTTATAGCCCCAGCCAACCCAAACCCACTGATTCTCAATTCAAAATATCACAGAAACAGCCCTGATAGTCTCCGCTTCCCTTTGAAGCTTCAGACCAGGCCCTCCATCGTCCACAACTCTTTTAGCTTAACTGTCCCAAACTCCACAGCAACAAACTCTAAGAACTCAATGGCTTTTCCAGTCCAAAGTTCCAAATGCTTCCACAATCCTCCCCAAAACACCAAGGTCAGGTCTGTCACAGCAATACCCCAAAATCCTGGTACTAATTTGTGTCCTAGTTTGCTTCAGTTGCTGTGACAAAACACTCTGACCAATACCAACTTGGGTAGAAAAGATTTATTTCGCTTACATCTCCTGGTCACACAGTTTATCACTTCGTGTGTCAAGGTAGGAATTCAGGGCGGGAACCTGGAGGCAGGAGCTGAAGCACAGGCCATGAGGAACACTGCTTACTGGCTTGCTCCTGTGGTCCAGGCTCAGCCTGCTTTCTTAAACAACAGACAGCAACCTTCCCAGGGATGGCACCACCCAGTGGGCTGGTCCCTCCTGCAACACTCAACAATCAAGAAAATACCCCACAGACATGGCCACAGGTCAGCCCGATGGAGGCAATTCCCTAGCTGAGGCTCCCTCAACACGGGTTGTCAAGCTGACACCAAAGCTATCCAGCGCACAAAGCAATTTTACAGGAAAGGTCCCTGCAGACTGGAACGCTGGGCCATATGTATGGAATCTTGACTTGAGCTTCACAAGATGAATGAAAACGTTACTTCAGTTTGAATAATACACTTAAATGCTACGGCTGTCAAGCTTTGAGAAGAAAATTCCAAAGAACAGTTTTACCACTTGCAGGTTTCTTAAGACACAGAAACTAAAAAAAAAAAAAAAAAGATTTTCTCAAAATTAAAAGAGGGCTGGGAAGGTTGCTCAGTGGGTAAAGTATTTGTTGTACCAGCATGAAGACCTGAGGGGAACCCGCACACCCAGGTAAAGGCTGGGAGCATGGCATGCATCTCTATCCCGCTTCTATGGGACAGAGACAGGTAGATTGTGCTTGCCAGCCAATCTAGGTGAATTGGTGAGTTCTAGATTCAGTGAGACACCCTGTCTCAAAGACTAAGGTGGAAAACGATAGAGGAAATACTTGAAGTCAACCCCTGGCCTCCAAAGTCACATCCAGATGAGTCACCATGCATGTACACACACCACACACACACATGCACACCACACCA
The DNA here is from genome assembly GCA_035773235.1 of Eospalax fontanierii. NCBI lineage: Eukaryota > Metazoa > Chordata > Mammalia > Rodentia > Spalacidae > Eospalax > Eospalax fontanierii. The sequence goes on from CM069546.1 coordinate 40,864,521, forward strand.
CACATAGATACACACACACACACACACATACACACACACACACTAAAAGGCAACTTTTATTGGGACTAAATATTTGAAAAACTACCAGACAAAGGACGATGCTGAGAACATGTAAACTCCCACAATACAAGTACTGAACAGATGCTTTGCCAAGAAAGATACACAAGTAGCTGATGAATGTCACTAGGCATCAAAGAAATGAGTGGAACTGCCTTTGGATGCACTGTATAGACACTACAGGGCTAGATCAGAATCCGATACCGCCAAATGTCAGTAAGGAAGAGAACTTCTGCAACTTCTGTGGGTAGCTGGCGACAGCAGAAATGATGCAATGGGGCTGGAGAAAGGCTCAGTGGATAAAGCACTTGCCAGGTCGCCATGAAGAGTTCAGATCTTAGCACCCACATAAATGAGGGCCAGGGTGGGTTTGGTGGCCTGCCTATAATTCCAGTGCTTGGGGGCAGACAGGAAACCACCAAACTGACAAGCTGTGGGTTCAGCAAGGGACCCCGCCTCAATGAATAAGTTGGGAGAGCAATTGAGGAATACACCCAACACCAACCTCTGGCCTCCACTTTGACTTACACACAACACACACACATGTACCTGCACATGTGTCTACACTCATGCAAACATGCATTCCACATTCTATAAATACACAAATGAATGAATGAATAGATGACATAACTTTTGGGAAAAGATCTGACAGTTTCTTAGAAAATAAAACACAGGTCCTCTTTGGTATGTTCCCAATCCTTGGTACTTATTCTCTCTAAATTAAAGATTGTTCCCCCCCCAAAAAAATTAATGACGTATACAAGTGTTCCCAAGAACTTTATTTGCAATAGCCTGCAACTGGAACTAATGTAGGTGTTTGTGAAGAATGGATAAATGAATTGTGTTACAGGTATGTTCGAAAATAAAAATAGGCGTAGCTCAGTGGCGAGGCACCTGCCTAGCACGAGTTCCATGCTCTAAACCTGAAATGAATGAAAGACAAAGGAATATGTTGCACACACAACAGATGAATCTCATAAACATTACACTGAGAAAGAGGACTTTGAACCTTCTTTGTTTTTCTCAGCACTGGGGATGGAACTTGGCTCAAAGGAGCTAGGCAAGTGCCCTGCCATTGAGCTACACCTCCAGCCCCAGCTGGAGTCTGGACTTTCCAGGTCAGTTCACAAAGCTCTAGGAAAGGTTAAATCTATGGTGAAAAACCCCTCAGGCTTGGTTGCCTCTGAGGCTGGGACTGGGACAGGGCCTGACTGGGAAGGGGCGGAAGGGATGATTCTGTAGCAGTGGTTCTATCTTGATAGTTGAGGTTGTATGTATTGATGAATTATTCAATGATACCCTTAAGAGGTTAATAGTCACTCCATTCCCACACCTGTCTGCAGGCTTGGCTACAGTATGCAAGAAGCCCCCAAACTGCACCTCCCTCACAATGCTGCTGTGATAGTTGAGGTTGTATGTATTGATGAATTATTCAATGATACCCTTAAGAGGTTAATAGTCACTCCATTCCCACACCTGTCTGCAGGCTTGGCTACAGTATGCAAGAAGCCCCCAAACTGCACCTCCCTCACAATGCTGCTGTGATAGTTGAGGTTGTATGTATTGATGAATTATTCAATGATACCCTTAAGAGGTTAATAGTCACTCCATTCCCACACCTGTCTGCAGGCTTGGCTACAGTATGCAAGAAGCCCCCAAACTGCACCTCCCTCACAATGCTGCTGGACCTCAGCACGAGGAAGCCAGAAGCCTGCCCAAGTTTTACATTTGGGAGGCATCAAGAAAACCTGACGTGTAATGCAGAAGGGGACAGGTCCACACAGGATGCTGGTTTTGAGTGTTCAAATGCAGATGGAAACCAGAAAACAGGCAGCAGGCGGGCAAGAGGGACAGGTCAATTCCGAGGAACTGTGCCCATGTCAACTCAGCGAAAGAAGTAGATTCAGTAAGGGGGTTCAGATCAACAGTACAGCCTTCTGATATCACAATTGACTGTGTATCTGTGCATGATGGGTATTCCATATAGTTTCATTTAATGCTCACAGTGACTCTGTGAGATGGGTTTATTATCCTGATCTTATGAAAGAGAAGGGTGAGGCTCAGAGAGGGTGAGTAATGTCCGAGAATACACAGCTGGAAATGGAATGCAAACACAACTGCATGAGGCTCCTGAGTCCATCCATGTTCTTTCTAGAAAGCATATTCCATCCCCACCAAACTCCTCACTACACCAACAATAGCAGAGTGCAAACTGGGGCATGAGGGTGGAGGGGGATTGCTGAGCAGGGACTGATGAGTATGTTCCTGAGTTGTTTTGGGGGGTATAATGCAGACTTTCATTACCTTTGGGCAAAAAAGGAAGCTCCTGTCTCCCTTTCATGTAAGATTCATACTTACACAGGACAAAGGGATTGTCACTACCACACAGAGCATGCTCATTGGGCTGTGTACCCATTTCCCCTTTTATTAAGATTCTATTTATTTGTATGTGTGCGCACATGCATGCACACATGTGCCTGTGCCCACAGAGGCCACAAGGGGGCTCTGGATCCCCTGAAACTGGAGTTACAGGCATTTGTGAGCTGGAAACCAAAAACTCTGGTCCTCTGGCAGAGCAGTAGGTGCTGTGAAGTGCTGAGCCATATCTCTAGCACAGTGTATTTATCTTATTTTAGTTTTTGCAGCCTGGAAGACTGAACCTGGGGCCTTACGCATTCTAGACAAGCACTGTATCACTACATCCCTTCCCTCCCTTTTCCTTTTTAAAAATTAGAGTCAGGAGCTGGAGCAATGGCTCAGTGGTTAAGAGCACTGGCTGCAATTCCAGAGGACCTGGGTTCTATTTCCAGTACCCACGTTCATAACTCCAGTTCCAGTGAATCCGATGCCCTCTTCTGACCTCCTTGGGCATTGCATGACATGGGTGCATTTACATACATGCAGGCAATACTGCTCATACACATAAAATAAAAATGATAAAACATATCTTTTGAAAGTTTCAGAATGGGGAAGTAGCTTGCCTGTCTCGCATATGCAAGGCCCTGAGTTCCATCTCCAGCACAGAACAGAAAAGGAAAAAGGAGAAGAAAAACAAAGCAGTTATCAGCGCCCCCCCCCCCCCCCCAGGTCTGAAAGACTCAGCTGAACCCAGCAGCCTAGCTTTGTCCTCTCCTCGTCCCTGCTTCTGTTCCGCTTCCCACTGCACTGAGGGCAACTCCAGCTTCAGAGAGGCTGGGCACTTCTTTCTGTCAGGACTGTAGTCCCAGGACCTGGGTAAGGGGAGAGGGTTAGGAAGTTCACTACTAAGGAGAAGGTCTTCCACCTGTGAGGCTCACCCCTGGGAGCTCGAGGGCTCCAGTTCCTCACCTGTGTGGTCTGTGATTAACAGGGCTCAGCCCCAACTCTGTGTGGGACAGAGGCCAGACAGACAGACAAATAAAGCTAGCTCTGGTGATGAAGGCCTATAATCCAAGCTATTCAAGAAGATAAGGTGGGAGGAAGTTCAAGGTATGCCTGGACTACAGAGTGAGTTCAAGGCTAGCCTGAACAACTGAGTGAGACCCCCCTCTCAAAAAAGAAGTAAAAAGGGCTGGTGATGTGGCTCAGTTTTCCCTAGCATGTGCAATAGAGCAGAACAAAACATATCTTCAAATACCAGGTGTAGAGACTCAGCAGATCTGTCTAGAAGTAAGGAACAGCTAGTGGGCAAACATGTCACTTACTCTAAAGAGAAAAAGGAAGGAGCCAGAGTTCTATGAAAGTTTCTTTAATTTCATCTTTTGGAAATACATTGTCATTTTTATTTTCACAATACAAAAGCATTACATATCCAGAAGCCTGTGATGCTTTGTCACTATTGGATTTTTCTGGAGAAGGGCTTCATGCATGTTGTAAGTCTGCCATGATTTTACATACACACATTCACACACACACGTCATGTGCCCAGACATACAAAAAAGACAAGCCAGCTAAGCCACTGCACTGTGAATGCACATAGGAGCAGACAGACCGGCTTTTCATTCGGACACCATTATTGACGGACTGGATTCTGAGGGAAAATCACTTCAAATAAATGTGCTCCCAAAGGCCTCGGCATCCGCCAAAGTCACTGTGGGTCTGCCTCCTACCACAAGACAAGGCAATCCCAAGTGCTGTTTCCAGGCAGCGATATGGGGAGTTGGTGACCATGGCCTGTGATGGCACCACAGGCTGTGTGAAGGAATGGCACCTCTACAGGTAAGAAGAAGCTCAGCCCAAATCTGACCAGAGGACCCCGGAGTCGGCTCCCCTAGCATCGTTCACAGCTGAATTCATCCCAAGGTGGATTGCCACTCATCAGGTAGCCCAGGAGCAACAGGTGATTAATTTGTTAATAATGTACACATTCACAAAGTCCACAACTGTGATGTGTGTTAATGGTTAGTTCAGATTAAAAGGGAAAATAGAGAAACAGCCACAAAAATTAAAAAAAAAAAAAGTCTTATTAGGAGATGCACTTGGCTTCAAAGCCCTCCCACACCACATCTGACTACATTAAATACAGTATGGCTTCCAGAGGCGCAGGCTGGTTGGCTCCTGACAGCTGCACCCGCAGCACGCTCCACTCCTGTCTCGGTTACCACGTGTCAGGGACTTCAAAGAGCGCTGCGGGGCTGTCTGCACCGCTTCCTGGAAGGAGAGGAGAAGCAGATGAAGGACATGGAGAGTCACTGGAAGAGTACCTTGTGGCCAAACCTGACAGTGCCTGTGAGCAGTTTCAGGGGGACTGCTGCCCAGAAGGCTGATGAAGCTGGAAGGTGAAGATGAAGCCACAGGCGAAGGTGGCACCTCCTGGCCGGCCTCCGCTTGCTTACTGGGGGTTTAGATGTGGGTGCTTTGGGTGCTGTGCATGCAGGGTTCCTGCTGGTAACCAAGCTGGGCATTCACTCTCTTCAAAGAAGCCCATTAGGGGGCCACCAATGTCTCCATGACAGAGGTGCAAGAAGAGACTTAGAGAGATGAGGGAATAGACCTACCAAGTGCACGAAGTGAGTTAGATCAAGTACCTAGCTCCTTGCTGAGCGGCAGAAACCTGAGTTTCCACAAGAAGAACAGCTGGTCCCTTTCGGGGGAAAGCCCAGGCACAGCGGCAGGGTAAGCAGGCCAGCGGGGACCACAGGCCCTAGGGCAGCAGAACAGAGGAGGTTCTTCCCAGTTTCAGTGGTGCTGACCTGAACAGATCCCTGTCATTTGTGCAATATCGGGAAGGGTGAAGATGGCACAGTACAGCTGCGTTGGTATCTGAACTACAGCGTCCAGACTGGTACAAATGGGGACTGAGGCAAGGAAGAGCCAGCTCATAGGTCATAGCCTATCACTGACACCCTAAGGAACATGGAAAAAAGGCAAAGTTGCTAATGCTCTGAGACAGATTAAAAACTGTAGCTGGTAACAACCTAAAAGTCCATAAGCTGGGGAATGGGTTAGCAGCAATAGAGCCTCAAGATGGAATACTATTCAGCAATAAATAAGCGACGCATGCAGCAGGAGCCCCTAATACACCATGTTAAACGAAAGATGATGAATGAAAGAGCCGAGCAGCTTCCGGTTGTTGTGAGTCCATTTATAAGACATTCCAGGAAAGGCAAAACTGCAGAAATTGACAGCAAATCCATAACTGTCGGGATTAAAGGTCTGAAGAAGGGAATGACTAACTATAAAATTTAGGCATGAAGGAATTTTCTGCAATGACAGAACTGTTTTTTTCACTATAGTTGTTACATGACTGCGCAAATCTGTGCAGACTCATCAAATTTACATCTAAAATTGATGACTTTTATTGGACACAAATGATCTTCATTAAGCTGATTACAAAAATGTCTGTGTGGTAGAGAGGTGACACAGTGGTTATGAGCACTTGCTGTTCTTGCAGAGGACCTGAACTTGGTTCTAGTACCCATGTCATCTTACAAGAGCTTGTAACTCCAGTTCAGGAGATCTCACACCCTCTGCTGGTCTCCCACACACATGTGGCATAAATATACACAGACACATACCCATAAATAAAAAATATTTTTAAAAGTATTAAAAAATAAAGCAGATTATACAAAAGATTTATTTCTTTATATGTTTTATGCATATGACTGTTTTACCTGCATGTAAGTGCACTGTGTGCACGCAATGAAGACAGAAGAAGGTGTCAAATCCTCTGGAACTGGAGTTATGAACTGTTATGTAGGAACCCAGGTTCCCTACAAGAGCAGTCAATGTTCTTTACTGCTGTGCCATCTCTCTAGCCCCATGTAAAAGATTTTAGGAATGATATTTCAAAAATGCAGTCCTGTGTAGGTTTATATATATGTGAATACATGGTCCTAGGTACCCAGGAGGCTGGGGCAGGAAGATCCTCTGAGCACAAGATTTAGAGGCCTGCCTGGGCAACATAGTGAAACCTTGTCTCAAAAAAATTTTTTTCTATGAAATATGCTGATAACCAGAATATTTTTATTAAGGGTTCAAAAGATGGCTCAGTGGTTAAGAGCCCTGGCTGCTCTTACAGATGACCCACATTGTAACTCTAGTTCCAGGGAGTCTAATGACCTCCTCTGGCTTCCATGGCACAGGTGCACTTAGATACATGAAGGCAAAACATTCATATGCAGAAAATTTAAATATAAATAAAAAAGAGCAAAATGACAGCTGGAATACAATACATGTTAACAAAGAGCCGTACACAAATGCTCACTAGGACGCCACACACAAGTGTTCACCAGGACGCCCTCAGTGGGGCATATGGGGTGGGCTTCTCGTACCAGGAAGGCAGGCTGGAAAGGGAAGCTCCCAGGAGTTGCCAAGGGAACAGGTTCAACACAGATAAACACTTAGCATCTGCCTCCAGGGCCACAGTGAAGCTGAAAACCACATTTTAATGTTACTAAGTAAGAGGCTCCCTGTAGGTCACCTCTCAGGTGACCATCAGCAACAACTATAGATCTCAGTTCTGACTTTAATGAGACCTGTAAAAAGCCAAGGAGGTTTTTGTTCTTATATTGTAACTCTAAGGGTTTAAGTTTGAAAACTTGAGCAGACAGTTAAGACTCTAACAAAGCTCATGGTTTGTAATCAGCACATGATGGTCCAAAATGCTGTGTTTTATAAAGGCCAAGGAGAAAGCCTTGCTCAGTGTTTCTGCAGGGTAATAAATGACCATAAGCAGCCTGTCTCTTCAACCTGTTCATTCCCACAGCTGCAGGGCAAATCCAGCTAGGGGACTGTCCAACAGTTTTTTAAGAATGGTTAGGTACCTATGGTGGCCCTGAGACTTTCTGGGGTGAAGCTGAGGCTGGGGTCTCTCTGACCCCCTCCAACACCATTCAGCAAGAAAACGTGCACTATGAAATCAATCAATTCAGCCTGGGGAAAAAGATCACATCTCATTAACAGCTGTTTCTCCTGCTATTTAGGTATTTTTGTTACATATGAAAGGACCTGGTATTTAACTTCTAGTGTATCTTAGATATTAAAATGTCTTGGTTGGCATGCGACATCATTCTGTGTGGCATCTGTTGAAGCATCACTTATCCAGGGTTGAACAGCACATACATCTCTTGGACCTTACTTTTGCAAAACATCCAAGCTGGGTCCTGCCTATGAGGTCTCTCACAGGATGGCAGGTGATCCTTTGTGAACCACCTTAGGACCTGTCAGGAAGCCAGGTGCTAAAACTCAAGGCCTAGGCCTCAGAGCCTCTCTTGGGTAGACAGACTGGGCTGCACTGTCCCTAACACTGCACAGTTCTGCCACCAGAACTCCACTTAGTACCTTTCAAACCCTCTGAGGGTTCAACAGACTCTTAAGGTTTGCACTTTGTACTTTCCCTCGGGACAGGGCATTATTCAAGGAAGGAAGCAACAAAAATAATTGACTCAGGTTCACCTCTGACTATCCTGACCTACACCTCCAGGATTGAGTGCTTAAAACAAAGCAGAAGGAGCTGGCAAGGCTCCCCCTGCAGTCAGAAGGCTTTACTCCATGAACAGGCTGCAGAAGAAAGAACAAGCCTTCCAAGTTCCCTGATTCAATTAAAGTTGTCAAGATGTCTCTTTCTTTCTGCAGCACCATCAAGTAAAAAATCCACAGTTGTTTTTTTAGTTCACATCTTTTGGCAATGACAACTTTACTGTCAATGGGAGGGAAAAGGGGCCCATTTGTTACAGTATTCTAAATTTAAAACCCTAAATAGAAAGTTTTCACTTAAAATGATAAAAATTATAAAAGATGTAGCCTATAATCATGTATTTTAATTTTTTTGAGACAAAGTCACACTCTGTAGTCTAGGCTGGCTTTGAACTCATGGTGATCCTTCAGCCTCAGCCTTCCTAATGGTGGGATTATAGATACGCATTGCCAAACCTGACTTTTTAATTTTACTATTTTTAAGATTGTACTGATTTAGAAGAAGAAAAACTAAAAAGCTTGTACTGAGAGAGATAAGCTAGCAATCTGTAAGAGTCTGGAGGCTGGACACAGGGCTCCAGCAGGGGACACTGGCCCAGCATGATCTTTGTAAGCCCTGCTTACATTTACCACTGCACTGTTTTTGAGCACGTCCAGTACAAAAACAGAAACAGGGTCCCGGCAACTACTTTTCTCAAACTTCATCTGGGGACAGGAAGGGAGGCATGCACAGGTGATGGCCAGCTCCACAGGAACAACTACAGCTGTTTAACTTTGTTAAAATGAAGCTGCTGGACAGCTAATCCAAAGCAAAACAGGCAACATTTTTGCTGCCTGTGTGATATCCTTAATATTAATGAAATGCAGAAAACCCCACACAGATCAGGCCACATGCAAAAGGCAGTCACAGAAACAAAGACAAATCCTAGCCTGGGTACAAGTCAAGTCTTGTTGCCTGAGTGTTGCCTTCCATTGGTCTGGCTTATTCTGCTAGCCAAGGCAACTGTTACCAAGTGGTACCAAGGAAAGTAATAAATGTGTCTAGTCCAGTGTCTCTCTCATTCTGAGTACACAACACAGGACCTTGGGTGAAGGTACCAGCTGGCTTCCTTGAAGGACAGACCTAAGGGCTCTGGGGCCTTGGACAGGTCACCAATGGCCTATTGAATGACAGAACTGTCAAGCATTCAGGCCTGTTCCAGATACATACCAAGCACCTGGTAAGCAGTGGCTACAGTTACTGTCATTGTGCCAGTTGCCTGATATCCCTCAGCAGCGGGGTGGCCTTTCAGACACTGGTGCCAAGAGGCCACTGGGGCCCTTGTTCTGTTGTGCAGTCCAAGTGCCCAGACTGTACCAGGCATGTGTGGTGATGGAGCAGACATGGGTTGGCTCAGGCAGGCCTAAGTTTTCCTGGCTCTGCTTTTCACTGGTGCACATACCTGACATCTCCCTAAGCTCTCAGAGTATGGTACCTATTACTGATACAAAGGTGACTGCTTCCTATCTTGGGACTGTTGTAAACATCCAAAGCTTGAGTAAAATAAGTCTGCCATGCACTAGGCTCTCAACACTTGCTTATCACCTGTTTCCTTGGTTTCTTATATAATTTTGTTTATAAAGAAAATCAGGTTGCCTAGAGTGTCGCTGGGAACAGTGTAAACTCTGCTACTGAAAATTAGTACTTAGAAGTAATCTAAAGGCGCATTTTAACACGGGGCTACTTGAAACATACCAGCAACATCTTGACTCCATGGAGGAGAGGTACTAACAGAATGGCCTGACCAACTCTTATGAAGAGACCTCACTTAAGCTCCATGTGCCAGAACCAGGACTTGTTGCAGCCCCTCAAATAAAAATACATCATTCCTGGTTTCTCGAAGGTTCATATTTGAACACTTGGCCTCTGGCTTGTGAAGCGATCATGAAGGTTGTGGAGCACGAGAAGGTGGCAGTGGTTGGATCAGGTCTCTGCGGACCTTTGCAGGTTCTCTCCATCCTAGTCTGCTTCCTTCTGTTTCCTATCTGCCACCATGTAAACAAGGCACAGTCTCAGCTCCGGTTGCTCTTACGCTACCCTACCCACAGAGACCCACTCCTTCTCTGTCAGGAAATCCCTCTGAAACTGTGAGACAAAAATAACTTTCATCCTTTAAGCTGTTTTGTCACAGCAGTGAAAAAGTTAAAAAAAAAAAAAAAACAAAAAAAAAAAAACAAAACTCATTCCTAGAAATACCAGGTCCAGTGCCTGGCCACAGGGGCTCTGTCTTCAAGGAAAGCCTTTAAGGCCTGAAGCTGTCCATAACCCAGGGCTGGCCAGAGCTGGTACCAACCTGCCAGAGAGAGCTCTTTCTTCATTCTTTTTAACTTCTTGGCCTTTTTCCTTCCCTCTGGGAGGGAGTCTGCACAGGCATCTGTTTGTTCAAGTTCAGAGTCTGAAATCTCTCCCAACGCTCTGTCCTCTGAGCCAGCTTTCCCCGGATCGGGGCTCAGACTTCTCTTTCCAGCCGTGCCGGTGAAGCTGAAACATACAGGTGGAAACGTGAGAGGCCTTAGGAACAGGAAGAGCAGCCTGTGAAAATATTTCAATATTCCTGATTCTATTAACTGCTGCTCCCATGGAAACAGTAAAGGCCGGTTCTAACCTGAGGCCTACACATTATGCCTGTCCATACAATGAAAAGCTGGGCTGTTCCTAGTGTTGACAGCAAGCTTTTACAGAAAACTCCCAGCTGTATTTCTATAAAGCTACAGTGACAGAGGCGTGGAAGAGTAGAGCGACTATACCAGAACCACAGTGTCGATGGCACTGCAGCAGAAGGCAGCAACATTACCTCAGGACACACAGCAGGACGGAAGAGCAGCCAACCATCTGCCCTCACATGCTTGAAACTTGAAGAGTTACAGAGTATACCTGCCTCTATAAAATTCTCTTTCAAAAAGGTGACTTGTTAAGTTTATAATGAAACTTGGCTTTGCTTTTAAAGCTTTATAGGATTTGACATCCTGAATTAAATCAGATTACATGTCTGATATTTCTTCCTTAAGAAAATGCATTCCTTGAAATGTAACTTGATAAAAAAACAGTCTACATGTCCAATAATTTTTTTAAGAAAAGCATTATACACACACATACTCTCTCTCTCTTAAACAAACAAACAAATCTGCTGATAAACCTCATCATATTATGATGGTGTATAAATAGGATTCCAGTTCTCAAAAGGCTGATATAGGAAGATCAGGAGTGCAAGACTAGCTTCGACTGCACTGTCTCAGAAAACAAACAGATAATATCTTTAAAAAGTATTTTTAAAGATTCAATAACTTTGTCTAGTTTCAGAAAACTCAAGACAACTAATTCTAGAAAGTCAGAAAGCAGAAGTTACTACACTATCAAGGCTCATTCTTCCACTACAAGCAGGAAAGAGGCATAAAAAGTTTTCAGACCTGTAAGTTCTAGAATCTGGTAGCCTCTAGAACATAAATGCTTAAAGAGAGCTCAGCCAGAACCATCAACATTAAAAATATTTCATCAATGGGGCTGGAGAGATGGCTCAGCAGTTAAAAGCATTGGCTGTTCTTGCAGAGGACCTAGGTTCAGTTCCCAGAACCTACATGGTGGCTAACAACTGTCCATAACTCCAGTTCCAGGGGATAAACCACCCTCTTCTGAACTCCATGGGCACTGCACAACACAGGTGCACTTACATACATGCAGGCAATGCGCTCATATACATAAAATATATATTTCATGAAATACATTATCTAGAAACAGACCCGTGTACACAAAAAAATCAAGTGTATGATAAAGGTGTCGGCTCCAATTACTGGGAGAAAGATGGAACATTCTTTTTTTGTCATTTTGAAACAGAGTCACCCAGTAGCCCAGCTGGCCTCGAACTCGCTATGTAGACTAGACTGACCTTGAACTCACAGAGGTCCACCTGCCTCTGCCTTCTGAGTGCTGGGATTAAAGGCATGTGCCACCACTCCTAAGCCCAGCCCAAGATGGAGCATTCTTTACACTATTCACCTAAGTGCTCACTGGGTCAGATAACGAAATGTGGAAAATGTAACTACAAAGGCACTAGAAGAAACTCTGGATGAACTTCTCCAGCTAGGAATGGAAAAGGTCTCCTCGCTGTGATTTACCACCCGTATGCAAAGAAACAAGTTAGTGCATGGTAGTCACGCCACACGAGCAAAGCCAAAAAGACAGTGACAAAGCAGGATAGAATACTGGTCACACACATCAGATAAAAGTTGATGTTGATGTAGCTGGGGGCGAACAACCGTCTGTAACTCCAGTCCCATGGGATCCAGCTCCCTCTTCTGACCTCCATGGGCACTGCAGGACACAGGCACACTACATGCCAGCAATATACTCCAGCACATAAATAAAAATAACATAATAAAAAAGCTGATGTTACTAACATATGAATAACTCAAAATTAAAGATTCTAAAAATCCTATTGTAAAATGAGAAATTTGTGACTAATTTCTCACATACATGTACCCACATTTATGTACAAGCTCCTCAAACATGAGAAACCATGATGCAAAAACACAATGCTGAAATATAGTTTCTGACCCACTAGATTAGCAAAAATATCCAAAACTTTGCTAATCTGCTCTGTGAGACTGGAGGATGGGCATTTTCACACATGCTGACGCAGCACTCCAAGGGGAAGGTGGCCCCACCTAACAAAACTACATCTGGATATCCTGTGAGCCAGAAAGTCTGCTTCTAAAAACTCAGAAGATATAGCTCCAACAATGTAAAAATAGAAAATACAAAAATATGTGTGTATGTTACTCATTACACTGTCATTTGTAACTGCAAAACATTGCAAATGACTGAATGTCTAAGTATAGGAAACTGAGTGACAACACCATAAACATAAGTCTAAATGAAGTATCAATCAGTTAGAAGAAAGAACAAAAATGTCAAAGAACTGGGAATGACTATGCAGTGATTTCCAGTAACAAATGTAGAAAAGCAAAGTGTGAAAGAGCTACTGATGAGCCTGGCATTTCCGGTCTTTGGTGGGTGCACAAAGAACTGAGACAGTCCTGAGCACTTTAGTAGGTTTGCTTCCACAGGAGCATGAGCGGAAGAGTTACTGAAGACTGCATGATAAAACGGAACAGCAGTAAGTGTGCTGATGGACATGGAAGACAGATAAACACTGGGATGAGGAAAGGTACAACTGCGGACAGGGCCAGGGAGATGGCTCAGTGAGCAAAGAGCTTGCTGTAAGCCCAAGGACCTGAGTTTGAATCCCCAGAACTCACATAAAACTGGATATGGCAGCAAGTGCCTGTAATTCCAGCACTCTTACAGGGAGATGGGAAGCAGAGACGAGACTCTGCAGAAGCTTCCAGACCAGCGAGCCTGACCTATGTGCAACAAACAGGAGCCCCTGCCTCAAAGCAAAGAGAAAGAGTGAAGGTGCAGACCATCACCTATGGCTGTCCTCTTATTTCCACATGTGTGCTGTCACACACACACACACACACACACACACACACACACACACAGATGAAAAATATAAAAGAGGGGCTGGAGAGATGGTTCTGCAGTTAAGAGCACTAGTTACTCTTGCAGAAGACTTGAGTTTGGTTGCCAGTACCCATATGGCAGTTAACAATCCATAACTCCAGTTCCAGGGGCTCCAATGCCCTCTTCTGGTCTCCAAGGGTACTGCACGCACATGGTATACTTACATACATGTAGGCAGAACATTCATACACATTAAGTTAAAAAAAATTTGTTAAATCTTAAAAAAAAAAAGATTATGGAGATGCACTGTAACTTCAGTCATGAAGTCTGGCTTGTGATTTCTATGACTCTGCACATATCTATTCATATTTATATATGCATATACATCGAGGATGAACTCATACACATATGGGTGTATGTAAACATATCTCTCCCAACTTTGTACTGAGAGGACCTGGAACTGAGGACACCCCAGTCACAGTGGGTATAACTAGTGTACAACTCTTAGTTTCTAGTACCACTCCTCCTAAATGGGTCCAGAGAATCTCGAATAAACGGCCAATTTCAGGGCCAGGGCACAGAAATTATGAAACAAATTTAAACTGTTGTATAACACCAGGGGGAAAAAAACTGCTCAAGAAATAATGGTGCATGTCCCATGGGTAAATGAATTAATTTAAAAACCTCATCCTACCCACTGGACAAATCTGGTGTAAACTGAGCACCAAAATAGTTAAAAAGCAGTAATAAATCCTAAAACCATTAGGAGAAAAAGAGAATTCCACATATCTTAATCAGTAGTGTGGGAGGAAGGAGGTAGGATGGAAGGGGAGGGGGCTTCTATTGGCTCCTTTTCCCATCGCTGTGACAGAATATCTGACAAAAACAACTTGGCTCATGGTCTGAAAGGGATACACTTCTCCACAGTGGGGAAGGCACGGCCGCTGCAGGGGAAGGGTCCTTTTTGGTAGGAACATGAGGCAGCTTACTCATACCTTGGAGGATCAGGAGACAACAACATGGCTGGAACCCTCTGATTGTCATCCTCTAGGCCCTCCTCAGTGACCTCCCATCTGCCAGCCCAGGTCCCAAAGCTTTCATAATCTCCCAAGACAGTACCACCAAGGACTGGAAAGATGGCTCAGCAGTTAAGATCATGTGCTGCTGCAGCAAAAGACACTAGTTTGATCCCCAGCATCGGTGTTTGGCAGCTCACAACCATCTGTAACTCCAGCATCAGAGGGATCTGATGCCTCTGGCCTCCATGGGCACCTGAAGTTACATGTGTATACCATCTCCCATGTACATAATTAAAAATAAAAATCTTTTTAATCTCAGCATCTAGGAGGCAGAGTCAGGTAGATCTCTAAGTTTGAGGCCAGCCTGGTCTACATAGTGTTTCAGGTAGCCAGGGCTGCATATAAGACCCTGTTAAAAAAACAAAAAAACACCATAAACTAGGGACCAAGTGGCCAACCATCCTGTTTACTTCTCTCCAGCTTTCCTTTACAAACTCATTTGTTCCTATGTTGCTAAAGTTCTCCCAAAGCAGAAATTTGGTCAAGGCATTCTCAGCTCAAGGGTGTTGATGGTTTTCCACTATAAACCTAAACAGAATGTCCCTGGCACAGCCTCCAGGATCACCTGTCTGTTGGGGTTTAATTTGCTTTCTCGCCTCCTCCCCTAGCCACAGATACAGGCTTACCTATGTGCTCCATCAAATGCCCTTGCATAGTCCCAAATTCATTCTGTGCTTCCTGGTTTAATGTCCCTGTCCACATAAAGCACCTGCTCCCATGGCCCTTCTTGCTCCAACACCACACTTTCCAATCCCTGTTTAATGCTCCTTGCCTTCCATGTTTCCCTTAATGTTCTGTCTGGCTTTCTGAATGCCCTTTCCTTTTTTTATTTAGATTAAACTGGGAACACAGAAAAACCTGTCAGCAGAATGGATAAACTAATAGGGGTACAGTCACACTGAAATACAGTTCAGCAATAAAAAGTGGAGGTTACTGATATATCAACATGATGAATTGCAAAAGCATTCTGCTAAATGGATGAAGCCCTCATGGGACAGACTGCAGAATTTCATAATGCCATTGTTATGAAATTCCAGAAGAGGCTAAACTAGTCTATGGAGAAAAAAATTTCCAGAATGGTGGGCATGGGAGGGTTGGCAGGCTTGGACGTGAGGAGCCCGGGGTGGGGGTAGGAGAGTGTTTCTGTTAATGTTCTGTTTCTATGAATGTGCTTCTGACCAAATTCACACCCTGAGAGCACATGGAGGGCTGGAGATATGGCTCAGTAGTAAAGCCTGGGCCTGGAAGGTATAAGGCTCAAGGTTTAGCACCCAGCATTGCCTAAAACAAAGGTGACTGCTTTTTCTGAACCACAGGTTGCTATGGTATTTTGGCTAATAAGGTACCTGAAATGTTCCTCTCCAAAAACATCTAAGTATACTATGCAACAGGGACTGTGCCAAATGGGCCTATGGGATGTTCTGGTCTTAATATAACTTTAAGATTATAAAGCCTTTATATAATTATTTTTTCAACACATTTACAACCTATTTCTTGGTTCCTAATGTTCTGCTCTCAAATAGAATCCTTTGCTTCTTAGATGAGAAAGTTAATTTTAGCTTGACCCAATCTAGAATCACCAGGAAAGAGAGTCGCAAGGAGGAGGTATTTAGATTGGACTTCCCTATGGGCACACCTGTGAGGGATTTTCTTTTCTTTCTTAGACAGTGTAGGAATGACTTAGATGGACAAGAATCTGGACCAATGACTTTTATTGGACCTTGTACCAAAAAGCCATTGTTTATAATGCAAACAAGCTCACACTATGTGCTCTTGTGACCTGGGTATAGGACCTTGATCCCTTGGGGTCCCACTTCGCCCCCCACCCAACATTGTGAGTGAACTTGGGCATGCTTGAAGCAGGGCGTTCATATTCATTCATGTTCGTGTCCTCACTGGAAGCAGAGAGTGTGTATGAGGTAGTTTAGGCCTAGAGATTCTCTTATAAGGGTGGATCCAAGTTGTGGTTCCCCAATTCACGATGGGGAACTGAATAAAAGGATGGGTGAGGCCTTGGGAGCACAGGTCCACAAGACATCAGGAGGCAAAGGTGATGTTCAGTGTTCAAGCCCACTCAAAACTAATGCTAAGAATCAAGCTGATTACTTTATTCAGTATGACTGTAATGTGGCTTAATGCTGTAAGACAAGATCTCACTATGCAGCCTTGGCTGACCTGGAACTTGCTATACAGACCAGGCTAGACTTGAACTTACAGAGATTCACCTGCCTCTCTGCTGGGATTAAAGGTGTGTGACACCACACCTGGCTAAAATTGGTTCTATATTACAGGAACATTCTTTTCTGGCTCTGGGAATTAAATTTAAGGCCTCAAATATGCAAGTGCTGTATCACCAGTCTTCCAGAGATTTGCCTGTTTCTGCCTCCTGAGGGCTGAGATTAAAGAGGGGCCCACTATGATTTTCTTAATTAGGCTGAAGTGGGAAGACCTACCCTGAATGAGGGTGGGGTCATTTCAAAGCTGGGCTTAGACTGGCTGAAAAGGAGAAAGGGAGCCGAGCACTAGCATGCATGCATTCCTTGCTCTCCATTCCTGATTATGGATGTGATGTGAGCAGCTCCCACAGCTCCCACTGCCTCGACTTCCTGCTATGGTGGACTGTAACTGCAAACCGTGAGCCAGAACAAACCCTCTCTCCCCTAAGTTGTTTCTGTCAGGTTGTTTTGTCACAGCAAGTGGAGAGGAAATGAAGAGACTAGGGAAGACTCTTGGTTTGCGGTATATGCCCGAAAACCCCCTCAGATGTGCTTTCATTAGGCCTCTTTGCACATGAACATATGCATGTCTGCAGTAGTCACACCAGTAATATGTGCTCTAACAGAAGTAAAAGTTGCAGCTACATCCCATATATCATAAAGTTTTAAATAAAAACAGACTATATCTATAGATATATACACATATATACACATAAGGTATTGTTATATAGCCCAGGCTAGCCATAAACTCACAATTGTCCTGCCTCAGACCTCCTGAATGCTGGGAATACAGGGGTATGTCACCAAGCCCAGCTTTCTGTGAAGCTTTTTAATCATACATCGAAAATAAAATGTTTTCCTTACAGATTTTGAGGAGACAGCTGTGTATGCATTTACAGATGTACAATGTTGATAAGGTATTCTGTTTTTTGAAATTTTTATAGTTTTTACAGTATGATAAAACTATCACCTCTATGGCATGTTTAATCTGTCTCACAGAAGTGCACCCAGTTGCCTTGCAATGGATAAGCCATATGCCGGCTGCGACCGCACAAACCCTTGATGTTTTCAGGACAACAAGGTACCTACCTGTCCTCCTCCAACCCTGAGTTTTTGAGACAGAGCTGCTATACAGCCTAAGGTGGACTTGTGTTCCTGACTCTTCTGTCTCTGCTTCCTAAGTGGCTAGGTCCATGCCACTATACCCAGCTTTGATCTTGCTCTGAGGGAACAGTGCTGGGGGCTGAATCTAGAGTCTCATGCATGCACGAGCACTCGACCACTGAACTACAGTCCTGGTCTTCAATCTTGAATTAGCTCTTTGATTGTAATGACTTTTAATAACTTTATTTGAAAGGTTTCTATAGCCTGGATCCAAGCAAGCAAACCCAATGAAAACATGCAGGTAGCTAGTAAGGTGGGGCGGTAGTGATAATGGTGATGATGATGATGGTAATGATTATAATGATGGTGATACAGCTGGTCCAGAGAATTCAGACTTCATCATTTCAACTGTTGGCTTTCTATTCTGACACTTGTCTGGCAATGGCTAGATTGACGTGCTCTCTAGGACCTCAGTTCTTAATCATCTTTATTATATAACTGCCCATAAGAGGGCATCAAAAGCTACATTCTATCACTCACTCAGCACCATGTCAACTACAAGCCAGTTCCCAGATCCCAAAGCATAAGGTACTCCTTTACAGACTACTTTCAAATACCAAAAGTTAAAATGAGAGCCAGGCAAAACAAGTTCCTATTCACCAGAACTCATTTTGCAATCATAATGAATTTGAGGTATATATTTAAATCTGCTGTAAGTGGCTATTAACTAAAAAATAAAATGCTACAGATACAATTAATGCCAAGATTAAATATTAAAATCTTTGTATTTTTACTAAAAGTTATTGTCAACTACCAATCAAATTTTGTAAAGGTGATCATGTCCACTAAGTGCTTCCACTAAGCCCTCAAAAGGCTTCATTATACTCAGGTCATATTTACAAGCTCCTACAAATCCCCTTATCAGTAATATCAAAAATATCTGACTAGTTTGGTATTATTTACATGCAATAAAATTCACTCATTTTACACATGCTGTTTGGTTATCTTTGGAAACGATACATAATCATATAACTACTACAACAATCAAGATACCTGGAAAAAGGCACTATGCAGGTCACTAGGGGAGAAAAGATGTTAACAAGCCTGCCCACAGCTGTACCCTGAATGCTACAATACTAACCTGCCAGGCAAGATAGACCTCTGGGGCAATAGTGGCATGACTGTTATAGGTAACCAACTGCTTTCTGACTAGATTTGAGGGTTTGAAGCCTGCTCCACATGAGAGAAGTCAGAGCTGGTCCTGAAAACCTAGTCAAAAGCCTATATTGCTGGGGAAGTCACAGGCCTTAAGAAGGATCTTGTTATTTTGCTAAATGGACATGTTGTCAAACTGCCTTCTAAATACTTATGTTTATACTTAGAGCTGAGGAGCTATTGGCAGTTGATGGCTTTTAGGAGAAGAAGAGACATTTTCTTTGGGGATGTGACCACTGGTACATTGTCCATGCAACGGTGGATGGTCCTACACCCACACACATATGGGAAGCACCAATTGGAGTCAGGGGATTTTTCTTTTTTTTTTTTTAAAGAGAGAGAGACAGAGAAGAAGAAAAAGAAAAATAAGAAGACAAAGTTGGAAGGGAATGTGCTGGAGGGCAGTCTAGTTGGGGAGTCATGGGGGAAGGGTAGATATGATCAAAATACACCATGCACATCTATGGAACTGTCAAAGAATAAAAGGTTATACATGTACACACACACACACACACACACACACACACACACACACACACACACCTGTGCTACATACTGAATTCCACAACAGCCTGGGTAACACAGTGAAGCCCGGGTTCAAAAACACCCAACCAGACTATCAAAATAACAAAACCTTCAAAGATTTCCCTTACAAGATTCCCTGTACCTCTCTGAACTCAGCAACCAGCCTGCCTGTAGTCCTTACATAGTCTGCCTTTTCTAGAAGTTTGTGTGAATGGAATCATGATACTTTGTGCCGTTTTGGTCTGATTCCTGTCACTCAACTCAATGCACAGTTGAGGAGCTGCTATTTCTATGAGTGAGCAGTAGTATTTTGTGATATGGCTGTCTCACGATTTTCTGGTCTGCCCACTGACAGACAATTGGGCTGCTTCCAATTTTTTTAAATTACAAATAATGCTGCCTTGAATGTGTGTTTGGAAGCTTTCCTGTAACTGTGTCCAGCCTCTCTAGGAAAAAATGTTAGAAGCAGGATCTCTGGTGACAGGTAGACCTACCCTTAAAGTGCATGCTTCACTTTCCAGGAAACTGCTAAACTGGCTGTGGACTACTTTTTTCTCTTCTTGAAGTGTCTGCTGTTTAACCTTTTAAACAAATCCCTTTCTTTTTCTTTTTTCTGCTTCAAGTGCTAGAACTGAACCGAGGGCCTTGTGCATGCTATGCAAATGTTCCGCCCTCAGCTGTACATCCCCCACTCTAAAACTGGTATTTTTATGAGCTAGATGTGGTGGCACATGCCTTTAATCCCAGCCCTCAGGAGGCAAAGGCAGGGGGATCTCTGTGAGTTAAAGGCCAGCCTGGTCTACTTAGCAAGTAACAGGCTAGCTGAGGTTACAGGAAGACCCAGCCTCAAAAAGACCCAAAAAAAAAAAAAAAAAAAAGGTACTTTTTAATTACAGCAGTTAAGAGTTGTTTATATGTGTGCAGGGGCCCTCAAAGGCCAGAATACGGTGAGGGTATTAAATCCCTTGGAACTGGAGCTACAAGTGGTTATGAGCTGTCTGACATGGGTGCTAGAAACTGAACTTGGATTCTCTGGAAGAGCAACAAGTGCTTTTAATCACTAAACCAGCTCTCCAGCCCCTGAGAAATCTTTAATTTTTCTAAATTTTCAACAATAATTAGCTTCAAGATTCAAGAATGAGGAAAAGGAATTTTTAAATCCCAAATTACAATGTTTTTCACAGCACTTCTTGACATGGTTTTGAAAAACAGATTATCATTAACCACAGCAAGGGAATCACTATTCCATGACAAGCTCTATTAAGTGTATAAGGGGTCAATTCCACAAAGAAAGATATAGTAATGCATGAGTAAGTTATTATTAGGAACATACTGTGACAAAATTATATATTTCCATAAGATGCAAGAATAACACTGACAGATTTGGCAATACAAAGTACTGAAGGAGTAGACTGGACAGATGGCTCAGTGGTTAAAGAACACTGGCTGCTTTTGTAGAAGACCTGGGTTCAAATCCCAGCACTCACAGGGTAACTAACAACCATCTGTAACTCCAGTTCCAGAGGATCCGACGCCTTCTTCAGTCCTTTGTGGGCATTGCATGACAGGTGAATTTATATACATGTAGGCAATACACTCATACACATAAAATAAAAATAAATAAATTAAAAAAAAAAACAAAGGAAGAAAATATCAGTGCTGAATAGATGCCAAGTAAGTAACATTTAAAAGTTGAAAGTTATGACAAATATTCCAGGTATTTATCACTTAAAAGTTATTCTTAATGGCTATCAAGCATTAACTGCAATGTTTGTTTTGTGTGTGACAAATATTCCAGATTCAGAAGAGTTCCTTCATTATGCCGATGTTGGTCAAACTATCCAACATATGGAAACCAGGCATTAGGTGACACACTGCTTCATATAAAATTCTCCTCTGGTGATGAAAAACTTCTGTCTGCTTGCTCTGGTTGTGCTGTTAAAATCGATACCATTTCCTTATTCAGATTTTTACATCCACTGGTTTTGCAGTAGAGAATTTCACCGTCACATTCAACCATCTTCTCACTGCATTTCTTTTATTCACACACAAAATCCTGTAGCCTACATCTAGCATTCAGATGTCAGCAAGCACCAGCCAGTCAGTACTCCTGGAGTCTGTGGTGGAGTCTATGCCGTCAGATGTGTTAGCAACACAGAGCCATGTTTCAAAATTGCCCATTTTAGGGTTGCTTCCAAAATTGATTATTTCTTAAACAAGATTCACGGAACTTTTATAAGTTTCTCCTATATGTAAAACTTGGTGTGTTAAAAACTAAAAACTGCTAAGACTCATTAGAGAATACAACACAATGATAGTACAAAGTCAGGCCCTTTTCTCTTCCATATTCTGGCCCTGGTTCTAGAGAGTTCATTTGAGGTTCCACGTACTACTCTTAAGACTTCTTGTCCATGAACACCTTTGAACTAGTAATACTCATGCTGACCACTAAAATTCCTGACTTTTCAACAAACTTTCCTCACAATTTAGAATAACATGCAAACGTCCCTAGAAGTCCCAGGAGAAGCATGGAAGCAGCCCTGGAGATGAGCTGCCCACAATGCTTGGATTCATGACCTTCTTTTCTGGCTCCTGCCAGGTGTCAGCAGCACTGCACCTTCCCATCCCTGTAACTCTACAGCGAGTCAGAAAGGCAGAGCGAATCGAATCCTTCCAGTTGCCGGGCAGTATGTGATGCTGGATGGAGTACCAGTCACCTTTCATCTTCAGGCGCTTCTTAGTTTACAGAGTTCTCTAGTGTAGTCCTTGTATGTAACTATTTAAAGCTGAACTCATATTGCCTTTGTGAACAAGATTTCTCAACTGAGAAGCAGCTTCTCTCTGAGTATAAAGTCAGTTAACACAACTGAGGCTGTATTCACAGCCCAGTGCTCTGGGCCATTCTGTAACCTTCCTCCTCATCCCTGTAGGGTTCTACAAATCTTCACAGGAAGGAACCCCTGCAGGGGTCTAAGCAGCCCACAGCCTCCAGGAGTCATCCCTCTGTGCAAAACCAGTAAGGCAAGTGACCAGCACCAGACCACTTGATTTGTTCTGAATTATATATATATGTGTGTATATATATATATATTTTCAGCATGATATAACATCAGCACAGTTTACATTTCATTATAAGGACTAGCTTGATTTCATTATAAGGATAACTAGCTGGGTAAAAATGTATTCTAGTAAGAGGTGGTTAAAGGACCAAAGAAGGACTCAGGAATGTCCCACTGTGCAAACCACTAGCACACAGCAAAATGAATTAGGAAAATGTGGGTAATTGGGAGCTAGAATATCCTTTCTGACTGTATTCACAAACTCACACACTGGAGCAGCATGACTGTTTCTGTGTTTTGGGACAAAATCTGAGTGGAAGGTAGGGGGTTGATAGCTTAGACTCCATTCAGAAACCAATTCCCCAAGAAATCACCAATAAACTATAATTCTTATTTGTGTGTGTGTGGTATATGTGTACATGTGTGTGCAGGTGCTGATGTTCATGCACAGAGGCCAGAGGAGATTGAGTGGCCTGTTCCACCATTATCTACCTTATCTCCTTGAAAACAGTCTCTCACTGAACCTGCACTTGCTGTCTTTTCTGCTAGGCTGGCTGACCAGCAAGTCTCAGCTATTCTATCTCTGTCCCTCATAGTGCTAGGGTTACAAGTGCATGCACAGCTTTTTATGTGGGTGTTGGAGATTGAACTTAGGTTGTCACACTTGTGCACAAAGGCTCTTACCTGCTCAATCATCTCCCAGAGCTAAGATTCCTATTTCTAATAATGAGTTTGAAAAACAAAATTAACATTTACTAAGATATGTCTGTATGAAGCTACACAGTAATGAAAAGCACCTCTGATGGAATAGGAATGCATGTCTAAGAGACAGGGGAAGAGGAAGAAAGGGAGGGAAGGGGAGAGAGGGAAGGGAAAAGAGAGAGAGAGAGACAGAGAAATAGAGATACAGAGATTATATGAGCATATACATACTCAGTCCTCAGCATAAAGTACATTTTTAAACATGGCACCAGCTTAAGAGAAAAACAATGATTCGGAATTATAAAGAATTGATGTCATTCAGTTAGAAATGATTTTTTACAAGAGTCCAGACTGAATATTTTAAATATTTTATTTTTATGTGCATGAGTGTTTTGCCTGCATGTGTATATAAGTGCACCCATGTCATGCAAGGCCTACAAAGTCCAGAAGAGGGCATTGGATTCCCCTGGAACTGGCGTTATGGATGACTATAAGTTGCCATGTGGGTGTTGGGAATCAAACTCTGGTCCTCTGCAAAAGAGTGCTTTTAACCGCTGAACCCCCTTTCCAGTCCCCCAACTGAATATTTTAAACAACACTTTATTGTTAACTCACTTTTATTCAACATAGAAAGGATTAATTGATGATGAACACAAAAAATAATTGCTTTACTATCAATTCCTAAACAAGGCGCACAGACTCAACATAGTTGGAATTCAGAACATTTGGAATTTTCAAAGGCAAAGATAAAATTTATTTTTGCACTAAAACCTACCTCTGATTTCAATTAAAGGATTTACTAATCAGATCAATGATAAAGTTGAGGCTATAGGAGGAAAATCAAAACAATACACCCTCCTTACCAAAAGCTACACAGTTTAGAGAACAGCTACTTAAAATTTCCAGGAGGGCTGGGAGATGTAGTCAGTATAAGAACATTTTTGTATATACAATCCCTGGGTGCAATCCCCAGTACTGAAAAAAAATTCAGAATTTTAAATATGCCTGATTTGTCCATGGAGAAAGGATCTCATTTGTAGAGGCAGCAGAGAATGTGCCAGCGGCAGATGCTCTTCACAGAAGAAAGGTAGGGAGAAGTGTGTCTAAGGGCTATGCCTGGAGGAGCAATGGAAATCCAAGTGTTCTTCAAAGGCTAATTCACATGACAATGCCCTACAAATAGCAGGCCCCATAGTCCTGAAAGAAGATGGTAAGGGTTGGGTCTATATTCACAAGGTCTAAGTCTTTATGGAGCAGCATTCCAGAGGCCAGAAGAGCCAGATGGGAAACTTAGTCTCTGGGGAAAGTGATCCTCATGCAGAAGCCACAGACTCAAGATACCAGGCAGTGTGAAGGATGGACATGGGCAACAGGTATCAGGTAAAGTTGGTATCAGGGAAGGTTGGCTGCAGGACCAGCAAGAGCACTAAAATCCAAAGAGGATTAAGTCCCTCATACACAGTGATGCAGATTTGCATATAGCTGGTGCACATCCTCCTGAATGCTTTAAATCACCTCTAAATTACTTAAGACAGCTAATATGATGTAATACTAGCTAAATAGTCATTATACTTTACTGTGTAGAGAATAATACAAGAAACAGGTCTGCACATGTTCAGTCAAGATGTATTTTCCCTCAGTATTTTGACTGGGGAGTTGGACGAATCTGCAGGCATAGCTCCTGAAGATATGGAAGGCCCACTGGAGTGACTGCCTCTCAAAGGGGAAGTGTAGAACTGGGGAAAAGAACTTCACGGTGGGGAAAACTGACATGACTTTATTCATGACCAAGGTGAGTGCCAACATTAGTCATGCTAGCAGCACAGTTTGATCAGCTGCTCAATCAGCCATTGCAGACTCAGATGGGAGACTTGCACTACTGTACAGAGAGCTCTACACAGAGCTAGTGAGCTGGAGTACTCAGAACTGTCAGGGCATCGTCAAAAGCAAGGAACTTGCAGGAAGCATGACAGAGTCTGAAAAATGTTCACTTTCTCATCACACAACTTAGGATCTGCTGTGAGAGTCTTTCCAGGCCTCAGCACTAACTTCGCTGCCAGCTCTTCTGTCTACACAGATATCAAAGTCGTAGGCTGCAGAGATGGCACAGCAGCTAAGAGCACTGGCTACTCTCAAGAAAGACACAGGTTTAGTTCCCAGCCCTCACGTGGCAGCTAACAACCATCTGTAACTCCAGTTCTAGAAGATATGACACCCTCTTCCGGCCTCCACAGACATTACATGACATGGGTGCACTTACATATATGCAGGCAAAACAGATAAAACATTTTTTAAGAAAAGAGAGTCACAGCATGGCTGGTCACCAATCATGTCACTTCTTCCAGGGCTGTCTACAAGTGTCAACACATTGGTTCAGTTCATGCACACACACAAAACATGCAGCTGTTTTAATTTTAAAATGTTGTCACCTTATTTCCCAGTGACAAAACCATGCAACATTTTTGTTGTTGTTTTGGTTTTTTTATTTGTTTGTTTTTGAAACAGGGTCTCACCATAGTCCCAGCTGGCCTGGAACGTGATATATAGATTAGGGTGGCCTTGATATCACAGAGGTCAGCCTGCTTCTGTCTCCCAACTGCTGGTATTAAAGGCCTGCGCTGCCATGCTCGGCCTGGATGCAACATTTTAAAAATGCTAAGTGAAAAGAGAAAATGGTTGGAAAAGCAAAAGGTAACAAGTAACAGTAATGGAAATGGAGCTCAAACGACACAGGAGTAGTTACAGAAGTGCTTTTGTTTTTATTTTAGAAAAGGCACAGAGGAGTAGGGCATGATGGTGCACACCTTTAATCCCAGCATTAGGGCTGCAGAGGCAGATGGATCTCTGTGAGATTGAGGCCAGCCTGGTCTAGATAGTGAGTTCCAGGCTAGCTGGGGCTATAGGGAGACCCTGTCTCAAAAAGACCAACAAAACATAACAAAAGTGAGGGAGGGAACTTTTACAAATCAATTCCATTTAAAATAAAACAAAATAGTAGCCACTTAGGACTAAAAATGTACACCTGGTCATTGGTCCCCAATTCTTCACAGAGATGACACCTGTGAATGCTGAGAGAACAGTAGACTGAATACTGATTTCTACAGTTATAGGGGACAGGTTTCCTTTTATTTTCCCTGAGAAATATGACAGAAAAGGCAGGAAAGATGTTTGGACTCGAGCTATTCCAAGGCAGACAGGTGGTCTACTCACACCTTTTGATGGCTTTAAAAGCAACAAGCAGGATAAAGTGAGGGAGCGATGGCTGTGACAGGGGAAAGAATGTCAGTCCTCTGCCTTACCTTTAGCAAAGCAGCAGAAAGCATTCTCGGAATGACTTTGTTGTCAAAGAGACAAGGCAGTCCGGGTGGCCTGGAGGAGAAGGGGAGGACTCCAAGGGCTCAATTCCCCATTCATGCCTTTACTCATGTTTCCAGGGGCCACATGCATCTGGGGTCATGTCCAGGATGGCTAATAGGAATAAGCTTCCATCCCTAACTTTAACTTCCTACAAGAGTCCCCAAGACAAAGAATTCTGAAAGGCAGCAGGATGTCTGGGGAGGAGCAGCTTTTTGTTTTTCTAATCAATGGGATTTTTTGAGAATGAGGCTTGGGAAGAAAGCATTGAGGGCTTGAGTCTAGGCTCTGTCTTTCCCTGGCTGTAGGCCTCTGAGCGTTTCTCTATTAGGAAATTGACTATTGCAAGAATTCAATATGAAAACAACATAGCTCAGGTTTTGGGGTCTAGCACAGGGCAGACTCAATAACTGAGATGCTTTCTCTGTCCCCTCCCTGTCCTGTGGGGAGAAAGCAGACATCCATGTTTTCAGAGCTGACGACAGAGATGTGGGTCTTGAGACAATGGTCCAAATCTTTGAAAAGCACTAGGAAAGGAGGAGGGAAAGAGAAAGAAGCAAGGAAGGCAGGGCAGGCAGTCAGAACAGCTGTGGCCCTGACGGTGGGGCAGCAAGAGGGGCTCATATCCCAGCAGCCGCCAAGTGAGCATTCTACCCTCGGCTGGGTCAGCACGCGGCCCTGCTCTCCTGAAGCACAGTTCTCAGGACACAAAGTTCTACTTTTACCTGTCTTATTCTGAAAACTTCAACATATGGAAAAGCTTAAAGGCTTGAACAGTAAGCGTCCATTTGCTCACCATGCATTTTGCATTTGCAAAAGAGGGACACAAAGCGGACGACCTAGAATATGTGCATCTGGTAAACACTTGGTGTGTGCGCCACCAGGAAGGTAGTAGAGGAAGAAGAAATTCTCTGCTTCAGGGTTTTTTTTCCTTTGCTTTGTTTCTCTGAGACAAGCTCTTGCTATGCAGCCCTGGCTGGCCTAGTACTCACTATGCAGCTCAGGCTGTCCTCAAACTCAAAGCAATCCTCTTGCCTTGGCCTTCCAAGGGCTGGGATTACAAGTGTATGCCCCTTGCCCAGTTTCAGGGATTCTTTAATGGACAAGGGCCACAACCACAGATCTGTAGACAAAAAGCCAACACAGAACCATAGTGAGAAGGGATGGAGTGTGGCATTGGAGGCAGCTGTCACTTCATCTTCACGCCTGTCTCCCACCAAATAAACACAAGCACGTGAAAGCTCCCGCTGGCTCAAGAAGCACTGGCAGAATTTTTGCTGAGCATAAAGTGTCAAGAAAGAGCTGCCAGAAAAATGTTAAAGATTTCTACATCTGGCAATTAAAATCCTAGATTTACAATTTCATACTTTATTTTAGATTACACAATTACTAAAATAAAGAAATGAGCCCAAACAGACGTCACCAGGGAAATTCAAATAGGAGATCTGTTCTGCATTTAGTCATTAGACAGGGAAACACAGCATTCTACTGCCTATGAATGAGATGTACTGAGGGCAGCACCATTCACACGATTATAAAAAGTGACGCTGTTAGATAAAGATAAGTGTGAAGAACTGAACAGAACTTTAGAAGCACAGATACCAGGGCTTTTAATTATGGTTAGTAAAGTAAATAACATGAAGATATGGGAAGAAAACATGGAAGCGTCCCAACACATCAAAAGTCACCTATGTGTAAGATGTTAAACTCAGTTTACGTTATGTAAAATAAAATCCCGAGATGACACACCACTTTCAAGTGTCGGGTGAAAGAAGGCATTGACCCGCCAAATTCCAGTTTTCTGAACATTGGAAACTTCTAGTCGTGATAGTGACAAGCCTTTCCATGTTTGCAAATTTAAAGAAATCTGAAATTTCAAATTCAATTCACTGCCAAAATCTTCTAAATTTTAATAAAATAATTTCAGATTCTTAAATTATTAACTTAAAATACAGTTCAGTGGTGGAATATATAGTTCAGTGGTAGAGCTTTTGCCTAGCACGTACAAGGTTCTGGCTCAATCTGCAACACCAGAAAATAAACAAGCCCTAAGAATATTATATTAGTTACTTTTCTGTTGCTGTGATAAAACATTATTACCAAAAACAACTTACGGAAGAAAGAGTATTTTGGCTTATGTGTCCAGAGAGATAAGACTCCATCATGGCAGGGAGGCATGGCAGCAAGCAGCAGGCACAGAGGCAGAAGCAAGAAGCCGAAAGCCATATCTTCAACGGCAGACATGAATCGGAGAGAGCAGACTGGAAGTGGAGTGAGGTTATGAACTCTCAAAGCCCGCCCTGAGTGATGTGCTTCATCCAGCAAGGGTGCACCTACTAAAGGTTCCATGACTTTTTCCAAACAGCACCACCAACTAGGGACCAAGCGTTAAATACTCGAATCTATGAGGGACATTTCTCATTCAAACCGCCACAAAAATACATGGAGATAATTCCTTAAAAATCTAACTGTGCTGTCATCACTGTCTACAGAGGTAACTGTATATTCTAGCTGGATCAAATAAGACCTATATCTGAAAAATCAATCCGCTGAGTTGTCAAAATATTTGAAGGGCTGGGGATGTGGTTCAGTGGTGAAGCACTTCTCTAGCATGTACAGGGCTCTGGGTTCAATCTCTAGCACCACAAGAGGAAGAAAAGCATGCTACTAAGCCTAAAACAGGTAGGCAGCAATTGAGCATTATACGCTCACCAATCCATAATTCTCTGCTTGAATTCTTGTTCTAGGTCTCTAAGTATTCTTTCCATTCCCTATCAAGTCAAATTCTACTGTAAAAATTGTATTCTAAGGTGTCTAGATAACTTCTTTAGAAATTTAAAACCTGATATCACATAGTTTTCCTGTCTTCCAGATAAAATACAATGATGCAAAGGATCCAGCATGGTACCCAAGAGGACAGGATCTGCCTAATAAATGAGTGTTCTCCCATTTCTATGTTAATCTATAGATATTCCAGAAAGAATCTTATGCTGACAGGACAGGATAAAGGTATTTTTAAAACAATACAAGATTATGATTCATTGGAATGAAAACTGATTATAACTTTTTATTGCTTTGTTTTTTAAGACAGCATCTCCCTGTAGCCAAAACTGGTCTGGACCTCACTAGGTATCCCACGGAGATCTCTCTGCCTCTGTCTTCCAAGACCTGGAATTAAAGGTGTGCACCACCACACCCAGCTGGTCATATTTTGCCTGTTTGATTTTGAGTTTGGTTTTTGGAGAAAAAGACTCACTCTATAGCCAAAGCTGGCCTTTAACTCACAGCAATTCTCCCGCCTTAGCCTGAACTGATTTTCATAAAGGATCTAACCTACACAGTTCTCATGAGTGTAAATTAGAATTCAAACATCTATGTATAGCTGGTG
Source organism: Eospalax fontanierii (assembly GCA_035773235.1). Taxonomy (NCBI): domain Eukaryota; kingdom Metazoa; phylum Chordata; class Mammalia; order Rodentia; family Spalacidae; genus Eospalax; species Eospalax fontanierii. Next base: position 40,894,619 of record CM069546.1, read on the forward strand.
AATATGCATTAACCAAGGAGACTGCAGTATACTAAAGCCCCTTGCACCGTAGAGAATCAAATCTGAGTAGAGGTATGGCATAAGAAGAGAGCTCAGCAGAAGTCTAGTCACCTTGAAAAGATGTGGTCATTTGCATATTTATGAAAATGGAAGGCCAGCCTAGTCTAAATATTGAGTTCTAGATTAGCTTGGGCTACATGGAGATCCTGTCTCAAAAAAACCAAAACCACAACAACAAAAAACAAAACAAAAGAAGGTAAGAAGAGAATAGGATTCCCCTGACCAAGACCTGCTTGGGAGATTTGCAACTGAAACTGCACAATGGCTTCCTGCTGTTGCAAAGCAACTGTAAATTCTAAAATCCAGAACCATCGAAAGCAAAAATTAAAATAAACTTAAAGGTTTATTGGGTTTGCAGCTTAACTACACAGAGAAGAATTACTTTGTGACTTTAAACCACAGATTCTTTTTCTCCCCAGTGCTAGAGGCTCAAATCCAGAGTCTCACATGTGCTATGCAAGGGATCTACCAACCCAGCACCTAAAACACAGCGATTCTAAGGAGAATAATAGATGTAAACCTTTTAAAAGTAATTATATTAGTAATTATATTGAATAAAGCAAAGATATGCATTAATATAAGAACCAAACCTCCCCTGTCCCGGAAGAAAACCAAAACAAACTGTACAATGTTTGCAAACTTGGTCTCTAAGTATCATTCCTCACTAACAGAAACAGCACAGAGTAGAGAAACAACTGATTCCAGATAGAAGGCAAAACAATGCACAGGAGAAGCCTGGACTATCTTGTTAAGGCAGAAACAAAAGAAGCTACCAAGAACTATTGGGGGGCTGTAGCAATGACTCAGTGGCTAAGAAGTATACTGCTCTTACAGTACCCACAACTGGTGGCTCACAACTGTAGTTCAGGGGGACCAGACACCTGCTTTCAGTCCCTGAGGGTGCTTGCACTCATGTGTGCATACTTACACACAGACATATACAAATACAGATTGTTAAAAAGAAAATAAATCTTGGGACTAGAGAGAAGGCTCAGCTAGTTAAGAGCACTGGTTGCTCTTGCAGAGAATCCAGGTTTGGTTTCTAGCACCCACATGGTAGCTGACAACCATATGTAACTCTAGTTCCAGGGTATCTGGCACCCGCTTCTGGCTTCTGAAGGCACTGCATGCACATGGTACACTTACTTACACACATGTAGGCAAAACACTCACAGACATAAAACCAAATAAATCTTAAAAAAAAAAAAAAAAAAGTCTTGGGCTGGAGAGAAATCCAGCAGTAAAGGGCACTGGCTGGTCCTCTTTCAGAAGACCTGGGTTTAGTTCCCAGCACCCACATGGCAGGTAACAACTGTCTTTAACTCAGTTTCAAGGGATCTGACACCTTCTTCTGGCCTCCGTGGGCATTGTACACATAGGTGCACTTGAATGCACACAGGCAAAATACTCAATACACATACAGTAAAAATAAATAATTTTAAATATAAAATTCTTAGAAAAGTAATGTAAGACATATAAAATCTCTTCAGTAAAAAACTAAAACAAAAGTTTACTGAAGATGCACTATTCTATTTGATATTTATCATTTTTATTTTATGGGTACCAGTGTTCTGCCTGTGTATATATTGTGCAGTGCCTGTGGCAGTCAGAAAAGGGCATTGATCTCCTGGAACTGGAGCCATGTGGGTACTGAGAATCGAACCTGGGTTCTCTTCTAGAGCACTAACTGTGGAGCCATCTCTCCAGTCCCAAAGATGCATTATTTTATGAGACTGACACACTATCTACTGCACTAATGAGGTATCTAGATGCACTATATTAAAATTCATTTGGAATGCAAAAGATCTAGATACCCACTTTAAAAGTTTTAAAATATCATTATAAATATAAATATTAGAACAAAGTTAGAGCCTGTGTGTTAGCTGAACTTAAGTTAGTGTGGGATTTGCATGAGAAATAAATGAACGGAACAAAAGAGTGTAGGAAAAGATCAGACAGATTCACAAAAGTGGTGAGTCAACTCAATGAGGTAGAAAGCTTAATTTTTAAAAAATAAATATTAGAATAAGCAGACAGCGATAGTGGAAACACTAACCCTTAAAGTATATGCACTAATCAGCTTCCCGTGGCTATGACTGGACACTTACAGAAAACAACTTAAAAGGGAAAAAGGTAAATCTTGGCTCACAGTTCCAAAGGTTTTGGACCTTGTCACTTGGCCCCATTTTTTTGAACCTGTGGCAGCACAGTACATCACGGCAGGAATTCATGGTAGAGTAAAGCTGCTCACCCCATGGTAACCCAGAAGAGGAATGAGAGAAAGAGGAAGGGGCTGGGATCCAAGTATCTCTTTCAAGGACATTTCTGCCAATGACCTGCTTCCTCCAAGTAGGCCCCACCTCCTAAAATTCCACCATTTCCCAACAGGACAGGAAGCAAGCCAACAAAGCATGAGCTTTTAGAGAGCATTTAAGAAACAATCCATAACACCCATTTTAGTACATACACAAAGTTTACTGGAAATGGATCATGACCTAAATAGAAAAACAAAAACACTCAACCCTCCCACCGAAAATATGAGAAAAATCACTTTCATATTAGGAAAAGCAAACACTGTTTTTGAGGGTTTCTCTGTGTGTGTGTGTGTGTGTGTGTGTGTGTGTGTGTGTGTGTGTGTGTGTTTATCTTTTTGCTCTCACTGTACCTCCAGCTGGCCTGGAACTTACTATGCAGTCTAGACTGGACTCAAACTCACAGAGATCTGCCAGCCTCTGCCTCCTGAGTGCTGGGATTAAAGATGTGAGCCACCACAGCCAGCTAGGACAAGCAAACATTTTAAGAAAGGAAAATCCACTAACTATAAAAGAAAAAAAATAATTATAAAGTAGATCATCACCAAATTTTTAAATCTATGCATGAAGACATTACTAAAAACACGAATAAGCAAATAAATCCTACAAAATATGAATTCAAAAAATATGTGTTCAGCGTATCTGACAGAGGCTACAGATCTAGAACACTTAGAAGTACAAATGAATAGTAAGAAACAGTCAACAGGGCTGGAGAGATGGCTCAGGAGTTAAGAGCACTGGCTGCTCTTGCAGAGGGCCCAGGTTCGGTTCCCAGCACCCACACAGTGGCTAACATAACTCCAACCATAACTCCAGTTTGGGGGGACCCAACACCCTCTTCTGACGTCTATGGGCACCTCATGGCACAGGTACACTTACTTACATGCAGGCAATACACTCATACACATAAAATAAAAATAATAATTAAAATGTTCTTAAAAAGACAACAAAATTTAAAAAGTGGCATAAAATTTAATGTCACCTTTGAAGAAGACACCTGAATGGCCAAGAAGCACATATAAAAGATGGTCGAGGGCTGGAGGTGTATCTAAGGGACAAGAATGCTTGCCAGTGTGGGCAAGGCCCTGGGCTAGATTCTTAGCACTGCAAAGGCAATATCAGGGATGAGATACAAATTAAAACCATGATGTAGTGCCATCTCATACCTCTAGAATAGCTAAATAAGAAAGACTAATAGCACTAAATATTGGCAAGGATGTGGAGCAACTGGAACTTATACATTGCTGGTAGGCTGTAAAATAGTACACCTATTTTGGAGACTATGCTTCAGTTTTTACAAAGTTTAACAGATACACAAACATCAACTCTCCTAAAAGTCTACAATCCTACTCCCACTCATTTACAAGAAAAAAGAAAACGTACAGCAACAAAAAATTTTTTCATACATATTCACAGCATCAACCTTGTTTGTAAGAGCCCCAGACTAGAAGCTATCTAAAAGTCCACAAGCCAGGAAATGAATACAACAGATGTGCAGTCATACAACAGAATTTACTTAGCAGTAAGAAATTATAAAAGTTAACACAAGCTAGGTGTGATGACACACATGTTTAGTCCCAGCATTGGGAAGGTAGAGGCAGGTAGATCTCTGTGAGACGAGAGCCAGTCTGGTCTCTCTAGTGAGTTCTACAAACATAAAAAGTGAGTACACACAAAAACAAGGATGAATGCTAAAAGATAAATCCAATAGGCTAGGTTAATCTATGTCTAGGTATCCATCCATCCATCCATTATTCCATCCATCCATCCGTCTACTTATTTTGTGGTGGTAGAGACTGAACCCAGGACTTGGGTGTAGTAGATCAGTGCTCTCTGAGCCACACCCTGGCTGTATGATTCAGTAACTACCTGGGATCCAGAAAGTAGCAGAAGGCCCTTGGTACCTGGGAAAAGGAAGAGATTAGATGCAGACAAGGTCAGTTCTATTCCTAGTCTTTCATCATATTGGTGAGCAACTCATAGATCCTCTATTTCCTCACCCTCAAAATGGGAATAAAATACATCCCTGTCTACCTGCAAGGGGTTATGTGAGGATTAATGAAAAGACCTAGGGAGGGTCTATATAACCTCTCAAATCTAAGGAATTAAAGTTGTCACAAGCCAAGCATGAGGCCACTTACGTATAATCCTCGCACTTAGAGGACTGTGAGTTCAAAGCCAGCCTGAGCTAATAAAAATAAATTAAGTAGTAATCACTCTGACTTATAATATGATATGAAAAGCTAAAACAAAGTATCTTCCTCAAAAGTTGAATACTTAAAATCTTAAAGGAAGTACTAGATAGAGCCACTGCAGGAACAGCTTCAGACAATTGCCAGCTCACCTGTTGGTGTGATAATAGTGGCTCTGCAGTGCCTGGGACAAGCCCTGAATGTTTGAGCGCTTTCTCTCCACCTCCTTCCAGCTGTCTTCTGTCCATTTTCTCTTCAGCTTGTCTTCCTGCTTCTTCCCCACGTGCTCAGCATAGGTCTGGATCCGATAGCTTTCTGCATATTTGCTGGTATTGACAGCTATAAAGAAAAGAAAGAAATCCTTACAACAGACAAAGACTGGGCTGCAGAGATGGCTTAGTGATTAAGAGCACTTGCCCTTCCTGCAGAGGACCCTGCTTTGGTTCTCAGCACTGACATGGGGCAGCTCATAACAGCCTGTAACTCCAGTTCCAGGGACTCCTACACCCTCTTTTGGCCTCTGTAGGCACTGGCATGCACGTGATACACAAAACATACATGCAGGTATTCATACATACACCTAAAATAAAATAAATCTTAAAAACAAAGCAACAACAATCAGAGACGATGCCACTTAGGAATGGTGGCCACGGTGACTAAAGGAGGCCTGGGCCGGGGTCTGAGCTTTGACCCTGGCACTGCCACACAGGAGACCATCACTAAACACATTCTCCTCACATAGTAACAAGTCACTGTTCCTTTGTCTTCCCCAGTGTGAGGGGCTTGGTAAACTGGAAAGCACTGCAATACTTTCAAGGTACTTTTGGCTAGTGAGACAGCTTGAAAATTGTTCATTTTCACAGTAAAAAAAGTGAAAATAACCACTCGGCAAAAACTATAAACTCTCATTATTTAAAAATAAAAGTGATGATAGACTTTGTATGGACAGTGGTTTCAAACACAGAAGGTACGCTACATGTCCGCATTCTGTGCTTTGGAGATACTGTGTCTAAGTTATGGCCATGAGAGAGGATTTTCCTTTAATGCTGAAAAACAATGAGCTAGCTCAGTTGGTAAAATGATTGCCTTGCAAGTATGAGGACCTAAGTTTGAATCCCCAGAACTCACATCACAAAAAAAGGCAGGTGCAGTGGCAGGTGCCTGTAATCTAAGGAATGGTGAGATAGGAGGTGGAGACAGGTGGATCCCAGAAGTTCCAGGCCAATGAAAGACCCTATCTCAAACTAAAGATGGAAGGCATCCAGGGATCAACACCTGAGATGGTCCTCTGACCTCCACACATGCATGTGCTGTGCACATGTGCACCCCTACACACAAAAATGAGAAACAAGGTTACAGAGATCAGGGATTTGCCCGAATGTTATGCTGCCAAAACTCAAGATCAGGTTACTCCAACCCGACTGCCTCAGCTGTTTGTGCTGCTGGGTCTGGATTCCAGGTATCTCCACCAATCCTTGACACTTGACCTTTCTCCTTCACTTTTAAAGATTCATGATTCCATGCACAGCACCTCTGGCTAGCAGGAGAGCTTGAAAACCAGAGCTGTTCTCTCCGGGTACAAATGCTTCTAACTAAGGCTGGTCCACACTTTTATTTTTTTTTGTTTTACAGTGCTGAGCATGGGAACCAGGATCTGGAGAACCCAGGGTAAGTGTTCCGCTACTGAGCTACATGCCAGCTCCGATGTGGTTACTTCTGTTCTAAATGCAAGCTGCTCCTTTCTTTGAGGCTGGGGAATATGCAGTAACAGTGATGATGGATGGGTAGAAGGCCTGTCTCAGGTGGATGGCTCCCACATCCTGACACTGGCTCGTCAAGTTTGGGCACGTACTTTCCTTGCCCACTGTCACCACAAATAGTTACTCCCTGTACTGGTAGGGAGATAAAAGCCTGGCCATGCTGCCAGGGGCAGCCTTGGAACCTGGGCAGCTGTGCCAGCACCATGATGTTCAGTCTGTATACCTACACCTAGTAGAGTTAATGTGCGAGGAGTGCTCGATGTCACATGCACAAATGTGTGAAGGCGGTGGGAAGGGATGAACGCACAGTCTCTGGGCACCCAGAGCTGGACAGTGGACCAGGCTTAGTGGCACAGACTATAATCCCAGAGCTCAGAAGGACAAGGCAGAAGGGTTGACAGCTTAAGGCCAGCTATGGCTTCATAGTAAGTTCTAGGCCAATTTGGCCTGTAGGGCAAGATCCTGCCTTTATTTTTTTTTTTAAAGGAACTAAAGTCAGGTGTGATGATCAATACCTTTAATCCCAGAACTTGGGAGGCAGAGACAGAAGCAGGTGGATCTCTGTGAGATGAAGGCCATCTTGGTCTTAGAGAGTTATAGTCTACAGAGTTTCAGATCAGTTGGGGCTTTAGGGAGACACTTGATACTTTTTAATCCTTAAGTGGCCAGATTTGACTAAACTTTCTCAGCACAATGGTTTATACAATGTCATACCAGAAATTTGGGACTCTAAATATAAAAGGATGTCTGGCTAGAAAGAGGACTCAGTTGGTAAAGTCCTGCTGTGTAACCAGGAGGACCCAAGTTTGGATTCCCAGAACCCACGTAAAAAGCCACAGGTAGGAGAGTGCTCCTGTAACTCCAGCACTGGAGCTTGGAGAATGGAGCCAAACAGATTTCTGCAGCCCACTGACCAGTCAGTAGTCACATCCATGTTGCTTCAGGCTCACAGAGAGACTCTGTCTCAAAAGCATAAAGGTGGACAGTGGGCCTGGAAAGATACCTTTTGTTGAGTTGACTCCAGGTCTCCCCGTGAAGCTATGTGCACCCATACTCATGTGTGGACAAGTAGACTCCCACACATACTCCACAGACTCAACCCCCCAACACACAAAGATTTAAAAGAAAATAGAAAAAACTTCACTTCTTTGAGACATACAAAGTTTTTACTAAGAAGTTTGTCATACTTTTCAACTATTCACTCTATAGTTAAAGAGGAAAAAAAAAAAACCTCTTAAAGTTCTACATTATACATCTCCCAAAGAAGTAGTAGGAAACGTTATCAAAGCATGAGCTCAGAACAATAAGCTCCGACTCACAAGGTGAAAGGTGAGGAGCCAGTTCTAGAGAGAGCAGCGGTCACAGTCACCCACTGTAACAGTCCATCTGTTACATCTGTCCATCTGTCCATCCACTGTACAGTGATCTGCCATCACTGTAACAGTCCATCCCAGTAACTGACGAGTGAGCATCTCCTGGATCTTCCTCTTAACTTTTTGATCTGGAAGGTTTATTCTGAAGCACTTGCAATAATTCCTCTGGAGCTTAACGTGCATTCCCAGGAAGAGCAGACAAGGGCCAATATTCCCCAGGGCAGCGGAGGTGATGATGGGGTCGAGGGCGGCCAAGACAATGTGTTCAAGGTGACCCCGCTGTTCTGTCACTCCACCCTAGCCCCATAGACAACTCCTCAAACAGCTCCCTAATGTGGACAGGGAATTTATTTGAGCACATTTGGAATTAGGATCACTTGAAAGGGAAAACAAAGAACAGTCCACTTTCCACTGCTGGCCCCTCACATGGCAATAATTTACCAGCATTCCTTCAAGTCCCAGCAGCTTTGCAGCTCTGGGCCTTTAATCTAGAAGCCAAACTCTGGCTCAGGGCCATGCCTCTGATGGATGAATCAGCAAAATGAATTGGCCATCAACCCAGTCCTCTAGCATTCAGCTTGCCTGTTAGAAGCAGTACGCAGCAGGCTGCCTGGTAATGCTAGCCTTCTCCAAACTTGTTAGGAAAATGACTTAGGACTATCTTTTGCTCCTACCATTGTGTCAAAGTTACTGAAGGACCCAACGTATCAGGAGTCTACTCTGTCTCCCTACCGACCAGTGAGGCAGTTCCCACATAACAATTTCACACAATGAGCCTGGTATGTGGTTTCTTGACACTCATCACAGCATTTCATCTTCACAACTCCTGGAAGGGGTGTTCCAGTGACCACAGACAGACACTGAGCATCTCTGAAGGTGCCTGAGGCCTGATAGTAAACAACAGAACTAGTTTGAAACCAACACATGAGAAAAAGGTAGATAGATATTTAAAAGTGACACATTTGTCTACTGCATATTTTCAGGAATTTAGTTTATCTGAGTTGACAAATCTCTTATGAAATCTTTCCTGTATTACAAGTTATAAAGGATTAATGCTAAGTTTTTCTTTTGATTTATCTTTTTATTAACTTTTTCAGTGGGCATACAAAATAAGAGATTTCATTATAACATGCTTTCCTACTTGTTCTTTTTTAAAATTATGAACTTTAGAGTTGAGGTGACTCAGTGTACTGCTCATATAAGCATGAGGTCTGAGTATGAATAACCAGAACTCTCAAAGCAGAATAGGGCATTGTGGGTCTGCAATCCCAGTGCTCTGATGTTGGGGTGGGAGGATTCCCCCAGAAGCATGTACTTATATACACAAACACTCAGGCGCACACACACACACACACACACACACAAATTTATTGCCTGTCAGATGTAGTGGCTGCATGCACCTAATGCCAGTACTCTAGGGGCAGAAGCAAATGGATCACCATAAGTTCAAAGCCAGCCTAGTCTACACAGTGAGTTCTAGGTCAGCCAGTAGCACACAGTAAAAAACAAACAAACAAACAAACAGCAACATCCCAAAATAACAAAACCCAACTTTATTAGCAACAGGTGCATTACATTTACATAGAGTTCTTCTGAAATTGATCTGCAGATTGAATACAACTCTAACAACAAAAAAAATTTAATAAGGCATTAAAGAAACTGAAAATATAAGTTAACACAGGAAAAAGTCTTAGCCTGGCTTGGTGTGGCACTCCTCTAATTCAAGAGACGGAGGCAAGCCTAGTCCACATGGTGAGTTCCAGGTCCGCCAGTAGCACACAGAAAAAAACAAACAAGTTTGCCACAGTTTGAAAACTGCAGGGGCCTTGTCTTACTGTTTAAAGAGTTTATTCCAAAGATGTACTAATTAAGATAAGTACAGCCATGGGTAGTGGCTTGTGCCTGTAATCCTAAGAAAGGAGGGCAACCGTGAGTTCAAGGCCAGCCTAGGCTACAGAGACCTTGTCTGAAAACAACAAAAAATGCATTGTAGTAATGAGGCTGACATAAACAAACAGTAAAGAAGAACCTAGAAATGCAATTCTATGTTTGGAAAACTTTGATTTTTGACACGAACAACCTAGAGAAATGAAGAGGTGGAAAACGTGTTTATCCATAGGAAAAATGAAATTGGATTCTTAGTCATACGAAGCCAAAAATCCACTCCAGATGGATAACTTAAATGTCAAAGGCAAACTCTGAAATCTTGAAGAAAATGTAAGTGAATATCTTTCTGAAATAGGGAAGAATTTATGAAGAAAGGGGAAAAAAAGTGAGGCATAAAAGAAAGGATGAGGACATTTGCTCCATTAATAGTGAGAATTCTATCAGAAGACAATCTGTGACCTGGAAGGACGGAATTCGACTGGCAGAAGGTTAACACCTGAATACCTGTAGATCAGTACAGAAACAAGAGAAAATGCGCAAAAGACATGTAAGCATGCACCTTCATTTCACAGAAGGCCATGAAACAGACGGAGTCACACACAGCCTCAGGCAAGGGTACACTGGACGCACAATACAATACTATTTCATGCCTACTGGAAGAAAGGTAAAATGACTGTCAGTATCAATCACATAGGAAGAAGCAAATCCACGTTCCAGCAGTGATACGCTTTGTAAAACAATTCAGAGTCCTCACTGAAAGCTGAACAGCTGTACCCTACCCAACAATTCTACTCCTATATAACAAATGGATGGATATTAAGAGATAAATGTAAAAGGTTCTCTCTCTCTCTCTCTCTCTCTCTCTCTCTCTCTCTCTCTCTCTCTCTCTCTCTTGTGTAGGCAGGTTGGAAAACACTGTCAAGAGCGACAGGGTCGCATGAATCAGAGTACTCAAGAGCCAAAAAAGAGGAAGGGGGTGGAGAAAGCAACTCAAGCCTCCATCATCAGTGAACGGATGAACTGTAGACCTGACACAGCAGAACACAGACAATACACATGGACAATGAAGTAAATGAATGGCAGTGATGTAATGGGAGAGGAAATACAAGTCCCAAGTCTCTGACTTCTGTTTATCAGGTTCAACATCAAACACGCAAGCCAGGCACGGTGGGATAGGCCTCTAACCGAGGACTTGAGAAGTAGAGGCAGGAAATCCAGAGTCCTAGGCCAGCTTCAGCTACATACTAAGTTCAAAGCCAGTCCAGACTACATGAGAACCCCATCTCAAACACAAACCAAACAAATGAGTCCCCGCCCCCGACACACACACTGCAGGGAATTACAGAAACAGAGACTGAGGGAGAGACAAACAAAACAGACAAGAAAATGATCAATATCATTCTCAGAGAGGGGCTGCCGGGTAGGGAATAGGGAGCCATGGTTTGTTAGCAGTGTCTTTAATCTCTGATGAAGGGGTGCTGTCACCGGTGTCCACTTCATCTTACACAAAGAGAATGAGTGTCCGGGTTTGCCATCACCTAGCCTGTCTGCCCAGCAAGGCCATATCCAGTACAGACTGTCCACATCAGAAAAGGTCTAAGAACGGTCAAATTATTCTTGTTGCAACATCCTCAGGGAAATGGAAGTGGAACCCTGCCCGGATCATGGGCCTCATTGTGGGGCTGCATTCTTGGGCAGCTCAGGCCCTGTAAGGCTGCCTCTCAGGGGCTGCAGTAGCACACAGTGGGGAGGTGTGGAAGGTGGGCATGCTAGCAAGTTGCTGAGGTGGTTACACACCATTAGTCCTAGTTTGTTTGTTTTTTTTTCAACAGCTAAACTCAAAAGTTCAAAGGCTGAAGTCATACAGTGGTCACATGGTGAACTTACACACATTCAGGCAAAACACTCATACACACAAAATAAAAATAATAAATTAAGAAAAAAAAAGTAAAAACATGACAATACAGCACCAGCCTAATGGTCATAGCAAGCATTCTCCTGGGAATCTCAGCTGTTTATTTCCCTTCTACCCATACAAGGAAATGTTTCTAAGGTGCTCAAGCAGGTGAAATGGGGTGGGCTGGTCCAGAAAATGACAGCTTCTGTTCCAACCTCTGTGACCCCTGCCCTGGTTGCCCTGGTCTTCTCTCTAAAGCCTGTGGAGTTTCCTCTCACTATGGGCTGTAGCACCTCCACTCTAGCTCTTAGGTTACCTGTCTGCCTCCCCAACAGGGCCAAGTGCTCTCTGAGAGGTTCTCTGGGATCCTGGCATCTTCCTTAGCACTTCTGAAGGTGTTTAAAATATGGTTATAGAAGGGAAGAAGCAGACTGTTGGCAGTCTGTTGGCAGACATATTTATAATCTTTCATTTAAAAGCCGCATGTTGAGGTCTAGGGTGTGTACACAGCCTGGCCTGGCTCTAAAGAAGAGCTTCCTTTGAGCAGTAATGATAGCCTCATAGCACCCCTGTAGAAGCAAATACTGTCACCTACAGCCAGCAAAATCTCAGCAAGGTCAACTCACCTGCATCAGAACACAGTTCAACTCAAAACCTGCGATTTGTTGTCCCTCATTTTTCCTGTTTCTCCAACAAAGAGTTTTGTTTTATAAAACACTAGGACTTAAAGTGAAAATTTGGGCAATGAAAGACATCAAAATGTGGGATAGACAATGAAGGAAGCTGAGCATGGTGGTGCATACCTATGGTGCCATCACTTGGGAGGCTGAGGCAGGAGGATCTCACGTTAAGGGCAAGGCTGAGAGATCCTGCCTCACATAGAACTAAGCAACAACAACAACAAAAACCTGATGAAGGAAGGTTGTGATGGGGCTCCATCCCCCTCCACCCTCTACTTTCTCAGGTCCTCTGTGCAGTGCCTGACATACAAAGCACTGAGCAAAGAAAATGAATTGCACGTGCAGCTGGAAGCAGGCATGGAAGATCTCGCTTTTAGAGCTCTTTTTCAGATGCAAGGCACAGAGTATAAGAGTGAAAGCAGCTAACGGCATTCACAAGCAACATCCATGTACCTCACCACACTTTATGGCTGGCTGTGGGGACTGATTCATCAATGAGGCTGAGAGAAAGTTCAAAAGGAGCCAGCAGGATGCATCAGAGTAGGGCAAAGTGATCCTGGTTCTGCCACCTACAGCAGGTCTGCTACCCACAAAGGAGGTGGCAAAGAGAACACTGTTCACAAGCTAGCTAGAATGATAATAATGGTGATGTTTAATTACTTAAAACCTACCCAGGGTCAAAAAGGAAAACCACAGATGTTGAGATCACACAGGTTGGGATTCTAATCCTGCCCCAGTTCAAAGTATTTAAGGTGAATTGCCTGCATCCCTGACATTTTCTTTAGTTATTCTCAAAACAGGCACCTCACCCTACCTCACAAAGCTTTTGGCACACAGCCTGGGACCAAGCGGGGACTTTAAGTAATGAGACTACTGCTCGTAATCCCAAACACATAGCTCAGATTGGAACTGTGCCTAAGACCACACAAGACAGTCAGATTCTTCAAGGTACATGTACCATGCCTCTCTATGACAGAAGTGAGGGTGTCTGATCTACCCTGAGCCTACACTAGCCCATGGGTTGATCCCGCTACAGCATCTAGGTACTAGAGAAGTATAAAATGAAAATGCTTCAATTATCATTTTTCAAAATTTTACTGAGACTTCCACAGCTGACTGATTTTTATACAGCCTGCTTTGTTTTTCTTTTCATCTCATTCATTCACTTATTCAACAAACACTGGCTCTGAGAACTAACTGTGCTGGGTACTGGAAGGAGGCAGAAGGGCAGAGCTATCCTTTACCATAAAAATCCCATAATACAGAGTATGAAGAAAAGGGGAAGGTTGGAAGAGGAGTATCAGGTAGTAAGTGTGTTAGGTGAAAAATGGTGTGTGTGTGTGTGTGTGTGTGTAGTGCAAGTACATGTTCATGTGCACATATGTGCAGGTGCATGTGTAGGTGAACGTATGTACATGTGGAGGGCAGAGATTGACACTGGGAATCTTTTTAAAATTGTGTGTCTCCTAAACTTGGAGCTCACCTATTTGGCTAGGCTGGCCGGCCAATGAGTTCTAGGGATCTACCGCCCCAACACTGGGATTACAGACACATGCCACCACACCCAGCTTCTACATAGGTCCTGAGGATGTGAACTCAGGTCCTAGTGCCTGTGCAGCAAGCACTGACTAAGTCCTAAAGGGATAGTGCTCTTGATAAAGCAGGGACTAGAGAAAACAACTGTCCACAGCTAATAACAGTTATTAAGGGGCACCACCTGCATTAACCAGCCTGGTGCTTTTCTTTTGCTTTTCTTTTTCTTTTTTTTAATGATATGGGTACAAGCTGAAAAGTCAATAAAAAAATAAAGCTCTCAGTATTAGAAATTAGACTGTGTCAAGAGTTGTCCAGTCACTCCATAACTTCATTTTTACTTGCTCACTTATCATCTACTCGCTCTTTAGCTTTCAGTGTTGCTGCCGTTGGAGAGCAAGTCCCACTCTGCAGCCTCGGCTGTCCTTGAACTCTCACTGATCTTGCCTCATTCTCAAGAGTGGGATTATGGGTTTACTCAGCTCAAATAGCATTTACTTATTTGTTTTGATTTGAGTTTCTCTTGAGACAAAGATTTATATAGCTCCGGTTGGCCTCAAACATGTTGCATAGCTGAGGGTGGTCTTGAACTCCTGACCCCCTGCCTCTACCTACTGAGTACTGGGATTCTAGGTGTGTGACACCATGTTCAGTGCACAAGCGGTCTTTTAAAATCTAGACAACTAACATAGAGTTGAGTGAGTCCTGTTTTCAGCAGGGAGAGAAAGAGCGTCGATACCACATGTGCACTGAGGGGAGCAAGTGTTTGGACCCACTACACTATGCAGAGCTCCCTGTGGAGAACTCACCAAGCTGATGACAGGGGACAGTCTGCCTAAGGAAGGACATTTAGGTTTCTGCTAAGACTTGAGGGTTTTAAGAACAGACAGTGTAGGAAATATGGAAGGTGAGAAATTGTGTTCTAGGTAGACGGTGCAGGAAGTGAGTAATCTCTGGGAGAGGCAACAGTCTGGGCTGAGGAATGGAAAGACCATAATGAAACCAAGAGAGGACAGGGAGAAGAGCACAGAGTGAAGCCAGAGCAGCAGGCAGAGAGTGCTGTACTGGTGTGGTAGGAGTGCCCAAGGAGTTCACCTGGAAGCCAGGGTGAGAATATGGAGAGAAATATGGAAAGAAAGCAGCATGTCTAGGCAGGATGGAAGCAAAAGTGACCGATGGAGGAGTAGATCTGGGAGCCCTAGCCTGGGTAGTTTGTGACAAATACCAGTTAAGGACTAGGCACAGGTAGTGCATTACAGTTAAAAATGGGATGCCAGGTATAGTTGAGCACACCTTTAATTCTAGCACTCAGGAGGCAGAGGCAGGCAGATCTCTGTGAGATCGAGGCCAGCCTGACTTATATAGTGAGTTCCAGGTCAGCTGAGGCTGCAGGAGACCCTGTCTAATAAATGAATGAATTAATGAATTAATAAGAATGGGATCAAGGATGCTGACTTTGAGGTATTGGGAAACATGGGATGGACAGAAAGCATCAATTTGGGAATCACCGGCATAAAGGTAATTTGAGCTGTAAGGAAAAGTGCCAAAGTGTTGGTAGAGAAGTTTCCAGACAGAACTGTAAAGAACGCCATTTTTAAGCATCACATCAACTGTAAGGAGCAGGCATGAGAGCCTAAAACATTGTGACCCCAAAAAGGAGGGCATAAACCTAGCAGTGTTATGGAATTCAGGAAAACATTGCTTGAAGAAGGAAAGACAGGCCAGTGTGCTGAGTGATGGGGCAGGGTCAGAAAGCTTCTGGAGCCTCTGGAGGAATGAACTCAGGTGTGGGGAGACAGCCAGGACAGAGGAGTCTCTGGCAGGGATGACTTCAGAGAAAACCTGGGGAGTAACTGGGATGGAGGGGGCTCTGAAAGGAGGGGAGGATTTCTGCAGATTTTCCCATAGTCAGAAAGAAGCCAACAGTTAGGCTTTCGAGAAGGGTTAGTTAGGGCCCTGCCAGAGAGGAGACAGACCCTGGGCACCGAAGAGAGGAGGCACAAGAGCTACCTGTGTGCACAAGGACTGTTCCTGGGGAAAAGAGTGAGAATTCCTAAGCTGGTAAGACTATGGGCTGATAACAAGTGAGGACCGTGAGCAGAAGCTGACCTTCAGATCAGAGATACCAATCTGCCTGGTGTCCTTTTTCATCTCAAACACCCTCAAAGCAAAGATAAGTGGCAACTCTATTTTAACAAGTGAGAAAACAGAGGCAGAGAGAGGTTATGGTCACAACAGTTACTGGCAGACCTAGGGTTTGAATTCTAAGCCTCCAGTTTTGATGTCAAACTAGGATAACAACCTTTGTTGTCTTTTCAGACAAAGTCTCCTGGTAGCCCAGGCTGGTCTGGAACTCAGGATCTTTCTGTCATGCCTCCGGAGAACTTGGATAACATGTGTATGCCACCTTGTCTGGCTGCTGACAGCGTAAACAAATCCTCAATGTGATCACTATGGTAAAAGTTCAAAAACCCAGTCAAATAAAAAAGGTTCACAGCTACTGATAGAGTTCCTTACAATGCAGGGTACTAATGTGGTGCAGAAGGCTAAGAAGGAAGTTTGAGATGGAGTCAAGCAGAAGCAGTGGACTGAAGAAAAAGTTTAGAACTAGTACTTTAATTAAAAAAAAAACTTTCAGTTTTTTAAGACAAAACATACAATTTAAAATAGAAGCAATTCCACACTTAGCAGTCTTAAGGGACTTGACGGACAACTAAAAGACCTAAGCAATTTACATTCTTTACACTTCATGGGAGAAAATTACGATGGATGTCTCAACTCCACAAGGATAGTTTAAGGTAAAATCACCTAGATCATGTGAAACAACACATCTCGAGCATGAAAGAACACCGAATAAATTCCACTGTAGGGGAGCCTGGGCCTTCGTGCTTCAGACATGCTGTTGCAGCAGTATCTTTAAGGCCTGCTGACGCACATTAAATACATGGTGATTGTGGTTTATAGGGAGGCTACTACATACCAAATGCCATATCATCTAGATTCTAATGTATTATCCTAAAAGATGCTATTATGTTAAACTTAAAACATTTTCTTTCATCTCTAATCCTACCTCAATGAGACAGCTATTTTGAATGGGATAAAAGGGAGCCTCAGACAGGTTAAGTAAATTGCCCGATGTTACTGTGCCACGCCAGACCATGGCAAAGGGTTAAGCTGTCCTTGACACCATTCCTGATGCTGTCTTTCTTACTTCACCTGTAGCATACAGCATTAGGTTTTAAATAGCACCAGTGTCACAGGACAATACCTCCCCAGCACAGGAAGCTCACCTTGATGCTTTCTATTCTGCTTCTTCTCTCTTCTTTTTTTTCTTTAAACACTGCTATCAACCAGCACTGATTTCCTGACCCACTCAGAGGCCCTGACCCAAAGATTGAAGCATACCAGACTTACTGATACCCACCATTCAAATGAGCATTTGTATAAGACAATGAGCTTTGTGTTCTAAAAGGTTAATCAACAAAAGAACTTTTAGGACAAGACCTATCCCGAGCCTGCGGAGTGTAACTGAACTGCTGGTTGCAGACTACAGTTGGACTGGGGTCAGAGTTAAGGAAGGGCATTCCTTTGGACTGGTTTTTGGGCTGAGGGGTGTGGCTCAGAGGTAGAGAGAGTACTTGTGGATAGCATGTATGAAACATTGGGTTTACTTCAAGTCCACCAGGAGGGGGAAAAAGATAATTAGGCCTAAAATGAATAGTTTTGCAGATTAGAAATGGAATATGTATACACACATACACACACACGGAAAGACAGAGAGGGAGGGAGGGAGAGAGAGAAAGAGAGAGTGAGAGCTGTATAAACCATCATTCTCGGGTTTTTCGTTTTAAGAAGGTCTCCCTGTAGGTGGTCTGGAACTCACTATATAGACCAGGCTGGCCTTGATCTCACAGAGATCCACCTGCCTCTGCCTCCTGGGATTCAAGGCATGTGTCACCATGTCTGGCATCATCATTTTTACTTCTTCACATATCTTCCAATTTCTGCTCCCAGGTACAAACAGACCAGATATAAACAGACCGCATGTGCCTAGATGACACAGACAACTTATGGAGTTGCTTACAAGCATAAATCTGCCACCATACTAGAGATGTCTTGATAAAGTCTAAGCACCATTACTTTCTACTTCCTATAACCACAAACATGAAAAAACCTGGGTGAGCGGTACAAGGTTGGCAATCTCAAGCTTTCAGTAGCTAAAAAGCTGGAATACTGTTTATAAGCTAGCAGAGACTCATTAAATGCCTCTCTGGGGATGTCTGAAAATAGTTTTTATTTGATAAAGGAATATATTCACACCTCAGGACAGCTTAGTCATCAACCAAGAAAGCTAGGAGGGAGGGGAGCTGGAGGGAGAATGGGACATCAGGTCATTATCAGTCAGACAGAGCTGAGCCTCCTTACCTCCTCACCTGTCCGGTGAGTCACTACTCTTGGAAGGAAGGTGTCAGCTGCTAAAAGCAGCCTCTCCCAGCCTGCTAGGGAATCATAGAATTCCACAGAAATTGCAAAGGGACAGCTTTGACTATGTGGTTTCTGTTAGCCAGCTTGGCCAGAGACCAGCAGGAAGCACTCAGTGCTTCCTGGTGGTGTCAGGTGATGCTCCTAGGGACAAGAGCTCTCTGCCTCCCCTGCAGTTCCCACACCTGCAATCTGGCTGCAAATGCAGAATACTCCGAACTCTACATCAAGCGTCCCTATTCCACTCTGCAGGGTCTCAAGGGAGCCGTGTGTGACATCACACACCATGAAGGTTTGAAAGGTGCCAGCACACCCGCCTTAGTACTTGTCACCCACTTCCATGCTACTATCAGGCGCCTGAGCTTTCTGTCCTTGGGGGAGTGTGATGATATCTGAAGTCAGAGGAGGAATCTAGAAAAGAGTCACATTTCTCCTATGGGAAATCAGTAAAGAATGAGGACACTGGTCTTATTCACCACATTGACTTCACTCAGCACCTCTGCTGAGATGTTCCTTACCACCAAGTTCCTTCACTGGAGCTTCTGCCTAGACATCACACACTAAAGCTCTAAGGATCACCAAACAACTTCCAAAAAGTAATATGAAATAGTAATTTTTATTTCCTTTTTTCTTTTTCTGAGACAAGGTTTTGTTATGTGACCCAGACTAGCCTTGAACTTCTAAAAATGATCCTCCTGTCTCAGTCTCCCAAGTGGCTGGAACTACAGACACTCTCTACCATGTCCAGTAATTATTTCAATGTTTTTTTCTCTTGAGACAATGTCTCATGTAGCTCAGGCTGGCCTTGAACTTGCTATGTAGCAGAGATGAGCCTTGAGCTCCTCAGTTTCTTGACTTCATCACCTAAGTGCTAGGATTATAGGACTGTGCAACCATGCCCAGTCCAATTATTTCAATTTTAAAGCCCCACCTATCTTGACACTTAAGATAATGATTCTATGCTTGCATCATTTTCTCTTTTTTCAATTACCAAATCACTTGCATATGTACTCATAAGCTTACTGAGTGTGTTCTATGTCTTTGTTTCCTTCTCCCTTAAGTAGTTCTCCGAAGACAGCTGACCTACAAGATGGCAATCAGGTCTGCAGCCAAGCATAGTAAGCTGCCAGATGAGGGAACCATACAGAGTAACATTCCTTTTTCCTTTAGATTTATTTTATTTTCAATCATGTGTATGTGTGGGGGTATGTGCAGGTGAACATGGGTGCTCATGGAGTCAGACACAGGAGCTGGAGTTACAGGTGGACATGAGTCACCTGATATGGGTCTCAAACTTGGGTCTTCTGGAAGAGCAGTGAGTGCTCTTGACCACTGAGTTATCTCTTCAGTCCCTAGAGTGACATTTCTTAAGTCATACACTGAAGGAAAGAAGGGAGAGAAAAGAGAGGATCAGAGAAAGGAAGGGGGGGAGTGAGAAAAAGCAAGAATAATAATTTTCCTTGGTAAATGCTTTTAAAGGGAAGCAACACCCAGAGGCAGAGAAATGACAGCTCTCTACCACTCTCCTGCACATTAAAAGAATCTGTGCAATTCTTTGGCAATAGACTGGAAAACTAAGAGGTTTTCATTTGTTTGTTTTAAAGTGACACTTCAGGTTGCAGGTAAGCTCAGGTAGGAGGTCCTAGGTTCCATCCCCAGCCACCCACCCACACATGCTTGTGCGTGGGCAGAGAGAGAGAGAGAGAGAGAGAGAGAGAGAGAGAGAGAAAGGTGTTACTACTGCCCAGTCTTCTTGCCTTAAACAATTAACATCTCTAAATAGTTCTAAGCTATTATCATATTATCATTTGTTTTCCAAATCCTAAGGAAAAATTAATGTAGATCTTTTTGTCCATTTGTGCATACAATGAAAAATCAACTGATTAGAGTAAAAACAGAGTGAAACCTATTATACAAATATGTAATATATGCAGAGAAATATGCTGCTGCTGAATATAGATCACTGTCAGTATTTCATAACACTAAAGTTCCCAGTGGTACAAGGTTTCCTATAATGTCCAAATCTTCAGTATTGGTTACAAAATTGAAAACAACTTCTGGGAGTTGTGCCTATACAGCAAACACTGACTGCTTTCTGACTGGTGATACATTACTTGTGGATTTAAAAGTACATTTTTCTCTAAGGAAAATGCTGCCATCTTCTAAATTCTAATTCTTAGGTCCTACAGTTAACATCTCTAACATAAACACTCTCGTGGGGGTGGAGGGTGAATGTATACGCATGTTTGAACATATGGGAGCACGCCTGTGGAAGCCCATCTCAGGTGTCTTCCTTGATTACGTTCCACTGTATTTGTTGAAATAGAATGTTTCAGCTGAACCCAGAGCTTGCAGATTGGCTATTCTAGCTAGCCAGCATGCCCCAGAGATTCTCTGTCTCTGCCTCTTGAGTGCTGGGAAAACCAACCAGCCACTATACCTTATCAGCTTTTACATGGGCTCTGTCTAGGGACCTGAACTCCAGCCCCCATACTTACCAAGCACTTTATTCACTGAGTCAGAGTCCAGCCGTCTCATTTTTAAGCATGCTTGATGCATGAATTTACTTACACTCTTTACATAATAATATGCTGTGATTTAATGAAGAACAATAGAAGGTAACTAACAGCAGCTTCAGTGGGGCCCAGATGTCAAGCTACACAAACTGTAGCTTGTCAGTGAGCTCAGACAGCGGCCTCCACTCTGTGTGGGGTTAGGGCAGCACTAGAGTCGTTTCCAACAGGACAGGAATATACTTGACTTGTTTCTAAGGCTACATTCAGATCTGTCTGTGGAAACCAAACCTGCAGCAAGGAGGTACAGGACTCTGCTTCTTATGCTACATTAGAACAAGATGAAGTGTTCACAGGTCTGCATTAGAAATAAAACAGTTCTGACTAATGCAATTGGCTGCCCAGTAGTTTCTAAGTAATATATAAATGAGAACAAAAGAGACAGCATACATCAGAGTGCAGGCAGAGGTATGACAAAAAACATATAAAATATAAAAGCTTGTGGGTTAGTGTATGTCTTACTTTATCCCCAGTATGGTCAGCCAACAGATGAAAAAGTTTTGTAGAGAAAGAGAGCAGAAAACGTAGGCCTCACACTATTGGTTAGGGAGACTCCTAGTCAGGCAGGGCTAAAATCTGGAGTCATCCTGCCCCTTCCCAGCGGGTCTCCACAAGCATTCAGGAGAATGAATATATTAGTAAGGACTACCTAAACCGCATTCCTGAAGTCCAAACAAGCTGGAATGTATTCCATCACCAACAGAAGTCAGGGTGTAGCCATGAGCCACTACTGTTTTCAAAGAAAACACAAGCAGACCCATGCTAGGTTCTTAAGACTTACCTATGTGATGTTTTGATTATTTTTTATCTTTAAAACAATTTTTTGAGACAGAGTCTTGTAATGATCCTTCTGCCACTGCCTTCTGAGTGCTGGGAGTATAGTACAAGTCAGCATACCCAGCCATCTTGAAAATTAAAGTGTGATCATTTTAGGATTTAAAAGACTTTAACAAAAAAAAACCTCTCAGCAGTGGACAGAGTCCTCATGGGCTGATATTTGCTTGCCTCTAGCTTTCTCTAGATACCTGTTCTCAACTGAACTGAAATACTTTGTATGGTTGGTTCCACAACAGAATCTAAGGCTGGAGTTGCAACAGTATACATATGTGGGGGGGTGGGGGGGTGGGGGACGGGACGACAGGATGACTCAAATTACAACTGCCTTTAGTCAAAAGTCACTCTGAAAATCCTTTACAGACATGGTGCAAGGACAGCAGCACTCAACTCTCACTGAGTCTAATGCACAGCCAAACACATACTACTTTCTCATACACTGGCAGAGGATGAGTAATTGCATATAAGTACATTATTAAACATGCACACACCTACAGTCAACAGGACCTGTACTATCAGGAATGTGAGTGAGAACTGATTTTCAGGTGGGAAAAGCAGAACCATATGTCAACTCTTCGCCACATTCCGATTCATACTTTCACTGAGTGGGAGACAAACAAAACCCATTTCCACTCTTCAAAAGAATCACCCAAAGCAAGGAACTTTGAATTCTCGCAAGTTTACACATTTTATGACACAACTCCATTTGCTCCTTAGTGAGTAAACATGTCTCTGAAAGTGCCTATCCTTTCATCATACTCCCATGCTTCTAAAGAGGAACATGTCCTAGTCCCTCTGCATCACCAGGACAGAATATCTAACACAGTCACTTCTGCCCCTGACCAGCCCTATGCTTTCAATCATGCAAAGCCACTAAATCACCAGGCTTATCTTCACAGGATATGGATTTTACTGGAGATCAGGGAGGAGTTAAATAATTAATCTGCTAATTTAAAGCATTTTAGCACCAAGATAAAATGGATATGTTATAGAGGAGCATTTTTTTTTAAATGGTTTAAATAAAACATAACTTGCAGAGAAACCCTAGCCTGATCTTCTTTCCTCTCATCCCCAAGCCTTCAAGCGTCCCCAGCCTGCTTTCTATGTTAGAGCTACTTAGGAGCAGCTTGAGAAGAACTTCCTGCCACCGAGGCACTTAGTAAATATTAGCTGAATGAGCGGTCAGGTGTCTCTTGGTGAACAGAGACCATCAGAAAGGGCAGAGGCCCTTTCACTTGGCAGAAAGGTGGGAAAGTCATGTCCACAGACAGCAGTTCACATGTCAGCCTGTCCAAAGGACTCTCCCAGAGACTGAGGAACTCTCTGCAGCCTGATGCAATTCTGGAAAGAGCTGATTGTATGTGAGAGAGGAAAGCCCTGAGTATCTCACTCACTTAGAGGGGGTGCCCTTAATTCAAGCAATATTCAAGTAAGTCCCTGTCTGGAAGGGATCATGATATTACTCTTTTCTTTCAACGGGAAGATGAGAATCTCGTTCTGGAAGCAGCTCTCATTCACATCAGGAGTACTTCTGATGAAGGAAGATGGACTGATGACACCCAGGCTTTTGTTCCTATGTGTCTTCTACAGGAGGCAGGCCTACTGATCGCTGGTGAAAGTCCTAAATGAGAAAGTGTTGGAGACAGTGCCCTTCATCCCAGTACCTCCTCTTTTTAAAATGATCCTATAAACCAAACTGAGGGGTTGGAGAGACGACTCAGTAGTTAAGAGCACTGGATGCTCTTACAGAGGATTCAGGTTCAGCCACATGATGGCTAACAACAAGCTGAAACTCCAGGTCCAGGTAATCCAACATGCTCTTCTGGCCCCCATTGCTACTGCACAAAATGGGTGCATTTTACATGCATGCAGGCAAAACACATAAAATAAATATAAATGAAATCTTAAAAGCCTGAAACAGGGACTAATTTTTAATGTACAAAGATATTAAAATTGGTTCAAATGTATTTTAAAACCACAATTATAAATGTTCAATAGTAAGAGTAAAGCTGAATATGTTAAGGTGACCATATTCATTACAGAGTAAGTTTTCAGCTGTGCATACATATATAATCCTAGTGCTCAGGAGGAAGAAACAGGAAGATGAAAGCTTGAGACCAACCTGGGGTACAAAGGGAAATCCTGTCTTTAAAAAAAAAAAAAGTTTATGTTTTCAAGGGGATAATAAATAATCAAAATCTCTGGCTACTCATAGCTATCCAGGGAAGAAGGAGGGGACTCAATGGTTCCTTTGGAGATTATATCACTGATTCATTCAACAGACACTGGCAGCTCACTGAAGGTGCTACCTACTATAGGTGTTGAAAATACACTTAGAATAAGATCACAGGCCTCCTGGATGGTGGTCATAGAGGAATGTTTTCACTTTGAGACCATTCATTTAACAATATATTTAATGATACATACACTTTTCTATATGTATTGTAAACATCAACCTAAAAGTTAAAAAAAAAAAAAAAAAAAGCCAGCAAGTGTGGTAATCTACACCTTTAATTCCAGTACCTTGGGAGGCAAGATCTCTGTGAGAGGGAGGCCAGCCTGGTCTAGTGAGTTCCAGGTTAGCTGGAGCTACAGGGAAACCCTGTCTCAAGAAACAAACAAAAAGCCTAACTTCAAGGCATTTAGATTCCAATGGTATGATACAGGTACTATGCAAAAAAATAATAATAAATGTAGAAATATAGTATAAATACAGTGTGTTACAGGAAAACAAAAAAATAAACAAAGATGAAAGTGGTTAAGGAGCTGAGAAAGATACCAAGTAAAGATATAGTCAAAACTGAACCTCAGATAAATACACAACCACTTTCAAGAAAAAGTGTATTCCACACAGTATTTGGGGTACAGTTATTTTAAGTGAAATCTAGCAATCCTACATACTGGTAATTTGGTATCTAAGCAAAACTCATCCTTCGTGGATTAAAAGCTGAATGCTTCTAAACAGGATACCAAAGCCAGAATCCATAAAAAGAATTTATAGCTGTTACTATGGAAAAATGTAAAGCTTTAGTATAGAAAAATAAATTACATCATGTATATAAGAAATCCAGATTCTATCTACAACATACAAAAGCCAGGACTAATCTAAGCTTCAGTTTCTTCCATACAATGAACAGGAAGGGGAGTGGTACCTGCAGTCCACAGGGTTATTACAAGGACTTCAGAACAGAGTCTGTTATCTAATAATGAATGGCTCACTGTTAGGATGAATAATAATCACTGTATATGCATACTCAGAATAATGACAAGAAAAGTATACCACCTGCAAAAGAGCAACGGCCAATTAAACTTTTGAAAATAACTCTAGGGCTACAGAAATGGCTCAGCAGTTACAAGCACTGATTAAGCTTGCAAAGGACCTGGATTGGATTCCCAGCACCCACATGGAAGCTAACAACTGTCTGTAACTCCAGAACCAGGGGACCCTATGCCTCCTTCTGACCTCTGTGGGCACTGCATGAGTGGGATGCATCTACATACATGCAGGCAATACACTCATGCTCATAAAATAAAAATAATAAATAACATATTTTTTACAAAGGAAATGAGTCTAGTGCCCACTTTGGTACCACATGTTCTATGGTCTGGATGATGCCCTTGCACAAGGAGATCACACATGTGGAAAATGAGGCCAACATTGCCAAATGAGAGATCACTATGAAATGGGCTCATAGCTTCAGAAAATCACCCAAACCTCGTATTTAAAGAGGAAAAAGCAGTAAAGAAACCTGAGGCTACATAACAGTCATCAAACAAAGCATCCACACAAGAGGAACAAGGTATATCCTGTGTCTCTTGGTGTGGCATGCTATTTGCACATATGTGAGCAACGCTCTTCACCAGAAAGATTTATGAGAACACTGGCCAGAGGGGTTAATCATCAGGCAACTGGACAAATCAAAACTGAAGGGCAGCAACTGGTCTGAACCCTTCAAAACAACAAAAATTATTCTGAGAATCCACAAAGTTAAAAAAAAAATTCTGAAAAATAAATAACCCTGGGATTTCTGACCATCATTACTGCTAATCTTGATTGTCAATCTGATGGGATTTAGAATCACCTCAGAAAACAAATCCCAGGAATGTTCATGAGGAGATTATCTAGATTAGGCTAACTGAAGTGTGAAGACCCTCCCTAAATGTAGTGACACCATCCCTTGGGTTGGGGTCCTGGACTGAACAAAAGGAAAAGTAGGCTGCGCACAGTATTCCCTGCTCTCTGCTTCCTGACTGCAGGTGCAATGTGTCCAGCTGCACTCTGCTCCTGCTCCTTTGCCATGATGGACAATAACCCTTGAAATGTGAGCCAAAAAACCCTGAGCCTTCCTTAAGTTGCTTATATCACTGAAATGAGAGAAGTAACTGGGGCTGGAGAAAAGGCTTTATTTAGTAAATGTGACCTCTTGCTTGATCATTTAGCATTTTCATCTTTGACAACAAATAAATCTATCTTTAAATGTTATTACAAATGATAACACAATTTCATTACCAATCCATTTTCATGTGGAAGGATATTTGGGTGATGCACATTTAGCTCTGAATCCCATCTACTACATAAGACAGACATCAAACGGAAACAAGTTATGACGGTAATGCATACCATGAATAGTATTTAAAACCCACAGGTAACCAGGCACTGTGACCAGCACCTGCAGTCCCAGACACTTAGAGAAACTGAGAAAGACTCCCAGCACACCCCACAATTGCTAACTACATCTGCTGACAGAGTGGGGGATGGTACTTCAGTAACCAGAGACCCTCCAGAAGACAAGACAAATAGCAGCAAGTTGGGGAAATCACTAATGAAGAAAGGGAAAATATTCAGGCCATTTCCAAAGCACCAGATAAAGAGTTTAATCAAGCAAATTAAACTGTGAAGTACCAAAGAAGGGGGAAAGATCGACTGTCCTAGCTTGCTTTCTACTGCTGTGATGAAACACTGACCAAGAGCAACTTGGAGAGGAAAAGGTTTATTTCATCCTACACTTCCAGTTAACAATGTACCAAATTGAGAACTGAAGCTAAATATGACATTAATCTTTATGATTAAAAAAGGAAAGAAAGCCAGGCATGGTGGCACATGCCTTTAATTCCAGTAGACAGAGGGAGGCAGATCTCTGTAAGAAGGAGGCCACCTGATCTACATAGTTTCTGGGCAGCTGAAACTATCTCAAAAAGCCAAAAAATTAAATTAAAGCTGAAAAGAAATAGAAAAAGAAATCTGAAACTCAAAGCTAGCTTTGAATTCTCAACCCTCCTGCCACAGCTTCCTGGGGTACCATGACTACAGACCTGTGGCTGGCATGCCCGGCTGCATCTGGCTTCCGGACCTAGTACTGTGCTTTTCCAAAGCCCAAGGCTCTGGGCTGGGGCCCAGGGTCTCCATCTTAACTGTCTACTGGACAGTGGCAGAAGTACAGACAGTATGCGCGACTGTCGCTACCATCCCGGTCTTTTTAAAATTTTATATTATTATTTGTTGTTGAGTGTGTATGTGTGTGCATTGTGGAAGGTGTATGATTACAGAGGTCTCTCTCTTTAAATTTTATTACTGTTGTTGTGTGTGCATGTGGTGTGCATGTGGTGTGAAGTCCAGAGGCCACAGGATGATATTAGCTTGCTCTATCACTTCCCACTTCATTCATTCTCTGTCTCTTTCTTTTTTTTGGGGGGGGGTGGTCTTTTTGAGACAGGGTCTCCCTGTAGCCCCAGTTGTCCTGGAACTTGCTATATAGATCAGGATGGCCTTGAACTCACAGAGATCTCCCAGCCTCTGCCTCACAAGTGGCTGGGACTAAAGGCATGCGGCACCATGCCCAACTCTTACTCTCTCTTTAAGAAGAAATACTTTATTATTTTTCCTTTTTTATGTGTATGAGTGTACTGCCTGCACATATGCACAGTACATGCACCTGCGTCATGTACTGTCAGTGGAGGTCATAAATGGGTGTTAGATCCCCTGGAACTGGAATTACAGGTGGCTGATGGTTGTTAGGCACCATGTTGGTTCTGGGAACCAAACACAGGTTTGCAAGAGCAGCCAGTCTGAGCTACTGAATCATCTCTACTCCCTCGCGACCTTGTTCTCGTAAGACAGGGTCTCCCACTGGACCTGGAGCTAGGCTAGCAGACAACAAGCCCAGCTTCACAGCACTGGTATGATCTGGACTATGCCCAACATTTTACATGGGTTCTAGGAATTTGAACTCAAGTCTTCATGCTTGTGCAAGAACTCATCCTTGGAGCCATCTCCCCAGTCAGTTGCCATATCTTAAGACCTGGTATTTTGACTCTGCCATGCAGACACCTTTATTATATGGTCAAATTTACTCTTCCTTTTACTAAACCATGAAGGAGAAAAGAAAAGACAAATGCAAGATGTCTAAGGCCAGTTTTGATGGTGCATATCTATAATCCCAGCACTCTGGAGGTAGAGGCAAGAAGATCTGAAGTTCAAAGTCAGACTTGACTATATAGTGAGTTCAAGGCCAGCCAGAGCTACATGAGACCCTGTCTTTAAAAAAATTAAAAAAAAATTTTTTTAAATCAGTTAAACAATTTATAAAAATGGCCAGAGAATGTTTCTGAGACAATATTCTGAGACAATATTCCCCGCCCGCCCCCCAAAAAAGTCAAAGGTTTGAAGGCCACTGGCCATGGGACTGCCAAATAAAGGTAGTTTCTTGATCAGTACACTTTTAAAGAGTCCCGAGAACACAAAAATCAGATCACAATTCTCATTCTCCCATTATCTCTAATCTATCTGGCTCTGTGTGTGTGTGTGTGTGTGTGTGTGTGTGTGTGTGAGAGAGAGAGAGAGACAGACAGACAGACAGACAGACAGGGTCTCACTATATAGTCCTGGCTGGCCTGGAACTCATCATGTGGACCAGGCTGGTCTCAAATTCATAGAGATCCACCTGTCTCTGCCCCCTCAGTGCTGGGATCAATGGTGTGTATACTATGCCTGACTTTGTTCTCTTTTTTAAGACAGGGTGCCACTATATATCCCTGGCTGGCCTGGAACTCTGTAGACCTGGTGACCTCACAGAGACCCATCTACCTCTGCCTCTGCCTCTCTTCCTCTGCCTCTGCCTCTTGAATGCTGGGATTAAAGGTGTGCAACACCCAATTCCTATGTGTTTATTTATTTTTAATGTATGTGTTTTACCTGCATGTATGTAAGTGAATTCGTGTTATACAAGCCTATGGAGAACAGAAGAGAGTGTCGGATTCCCTTTAATTGTTGTTAGCCACCATGCAGGTGCTGTGAATGGATTCCAGGTCCTCTGGAAGAGCAGCCAGTGCTGTTAATCATTGAGCCATCTCTCCAGCCCCTATGTGTTTTATTTTTAAAACAAAATTAAAATTTCATTGCTGGACCACAACCTAAAGACTTGGTTGCTTATGTCATGAGCTGACACTGAAGAAAAGTCTCAGATTCCCCAGTGTTTGAAAGGTCAACGGTAAAACAGGCTAGCCTGCTCTATGTACCATTTATACCCTGTCACCCTTAATTTGCTCCTCAGAAAGGAATGCTGTTTTCATAAAGCATAGGAAGAGTGCCTAGACAGACTGAGACACAGTTGTCTTCACTGCGGAGGAATCCCAAGATACACAGTATGTGATCGACAGCTCATTTAAAAACAATGATCTGAGGGTAGAGTTTGGTAGTACAGTGCTTGTCTAGTATGCATGAGGCCTTTGGTCTGATCCCCAGCACAAGCCAAAATGAAAAAATAAAAAAATCACTTGGGATGCATTCAATCAGCACATGGATTCCTACACTCATCAGAGAGAACAGCTAATAAACAATACATCACACATAATGTAAGGTTGAATTACTGAGCTGAAATCATGGCAAAAATATGAGATAAAATTGAGCCAGAAACACAAGCGAACAATATCTTTGGCTATCTTCTGCCTACTGAATTATGAGACTGATCAGATCCAAGTAGAAGTCTGTGTGCCTAAAAGGTTTAATGTAACTGAAAACTGCATTAACTGAAAAGTTTTGGGGGCCTAAAAGTAATTTCCCCCCTTTCTCTGAAAGTCATAAGTTAAAAGATACTAATCATACATAAAACAGGACAAAGAATTTCCTCTTACAGGTTTTAATCCTAGCACTCAGGGGGCAGAGGCACGTGGATCACTGTGAGTTTAAGGCTAGTCTTGTCTACATAGCAAATTCCAAGACAGGGCTACACAGTAAGACCCTGTCTAAAAAAAGAAGAAAAGAAAGAAGAAAGAAAGAAAGAAAGAAAAGAAAGAAAGAAAGAAAGAAAGAGAGAGAGAGAGAGAGAGAGAGAGAGAGAGAGAGGAAGGAAGAAAGAAGAAAGAAGAAAGAAAAAAGAGAGAGAAAGGAAAAAAAAAGGAAGGAAGAATTTTCTCTTCCCCCACTTGGCTGAGCACAGGATTAATAATCACATCTTGCCCATCCTCAGATGGCACTGCAAGAATATTAGCCTGTGTTTAAAAAAGAACTCTACGGGCTAGAAAGATGGTGCAGTAGCTAAGAGCACTGGCTTGATCTTGCAGAGATCCTGGGTTCAGTTTCCAGCACCCACATGGAGGCTAATAACCATATGTAACTTCTGTTCTTGGGGATCTGATCGCCTCTTCTGATCTCTGCAGAAACTGCACAACATGGGCATGCTTACATATAAAATAAAAATAAATCAATACTTTTTAAAATAAAATAAAGTGAAAAACGAACCTGGCTAGGCATGGTGACACAGGTCTTTAATCCCAGTACTTGAGAAGCAGAGGCAGGCAGATCTCTGTGAGCTGGAGGCCAACCTGGCATACAAAGTAGTAATAGTAGTAGTAGTAGTAATAATAATAATAAAACACACTCCATTCTAAGCAATACATGTGGAAACGTTTGTCATTCATTATGATGTGGCTCTAGAACACTCTTCAAAATGAAAAAAGGGGGGAGACAGGGGCTGGAGAAATGGCTCAGCAGTTAAGAGCACCAGTTGCTCTTGCATTGGACCCAAGTTCAATTCCCAGCACCTACATGGTGGCTAACAACCATCCATAACTCCAGTTCCATAGGAATCTAACGCCCTCTTCTGACTCTGAGGGCAAGGCATGACACAGGTGCTCTTACACACATGCAGGCAATTCACTTATACACATAAAACAAAAATAATAAATATTTTTTAAAAGGGGGAAGACAATGGAAATGGGTGTTTAGAGAAATGACCCAGGATAGTTCCGAGAGTGGCCCAAGAAGAAGGAGTGGCAACACATAGGTCACTGGGCCCTTTAAAATTTGTCTACGCAGGGATGGGAAAGTGGCTCAGATGGTAAAGTGACTACCTCACAGGCATGAGGAACTAAGTTCAATCCCCAAAACCTACTTTAAAAAGCAGGGAGGAGAGGTGGTGGTGCTTGTTATCCTCACCTGGGGAGGCAGAGACAGGCAGTTCCTTGGGGCTCACTGGCCAACTAGCTGAGCCTAATGAGTGTATTTCAGTCTTAAAAAAACAAGGTGGCTGGTGACTGAGGAGTGACACCCAAGGTTGTCTTCTGGCTTCCACATATGTGTGCACATGTACCCATATGCACACACACATAAAAAGAAAACTTGCCCACAATAAAACATTCAACTAAAGCATCAACACAGGAGCAGCAGACCCTCCTTTGATCTCACCCATGCCCACCTCACTTGTCTATCACCTGTGATGCTCTGGTCTAGTTCCCCAAAGGCTTAACTAAAGTCAAGAATTTGACTGAACATTTCACCTTTGCTGCTTCTCTGCTGTCAAGCACGGTGACAGCCAGGTGTGGTGGCACATGCCTGCAATCCAGTATTTTCTAGGAAGTAGGAGGATTGCTGCAAGTTTGAGGCCAATCTGGATTATACATGAATTCCACACAAACTCATACTATACAGAAAGACTCTGTCTCAAGGCAAACAAAACAGATGCTACAGTGTACATCTCCTTTTTTCATACAGAAAACCAAAATACAACAGAATATTTGACAAAATATAAAGTAAGTCCTTCAATACCCATATCCACCCATGCAAGATCAATTAAGATGCAGTCTAAGCCTTGGCAGAGGCATGTGAGCAGAATTTGGTTCTCTGGGAACTTTTGGACTAAGGAGATCCAGAGTTTAAGCAACAACAGAGTAAACACAAACCCAAACTCAAATCTTACAGCTGATTCTCCAAAACAAACCAGGGTTAATTCCAAACATGCTCTGGGTTAAAGGTCCCCTGCCACACAGTCTGCCAGTCTTAACAAGTATGTGACATGTGGTAAGAGCCATATCAAGAAATAAACATACAAGACCACTGGACATGAATTTGCACCAACAGAGAAATGTTCTTGCTTTCCACCATAATATTTATTAAACACTACAAAAGAGCTAAACATAAGGTAAAAATAGTTGAGCAAGTGAAAACAAGGAAAGCTAATGCCAACATTACAAAAAAATCTTTAGCCACAGATGTCACACATACCACATCAAGAAGCAAAGTTTTGGAACATAGGTCAATGACTGAGCACTTGCCTAGCATATTTAAGGCCCCGAGTTCAAATTCCAGCACTATTAAAAAGAAAAAAAAAAAAAAAAAAACAAGAAACAAAACCAGAGTGCTATAGAGAGCTCCGCTGTCCAAACCAAGACAGACCCTAAAACCAGGGCTAAACAGCAGCAATAGGCTGGGGACCCCATTAAGGTCTCTAGGAAATCCCACCCCAAGCCTGCTCCACAAGAGAGTGTTAAGAGACGGCAAAGTCACAGTAAATAGTAAAGGTATGTCCAAATTCCACTTACTGCACATTTTCATTCAAGTTTGCACTGGTTATGGTTTCAATGTGAACTGTCTCCCATACGATCCTGTGTTTGAACGCTTGGTTCCCAGTCGGAGTGCTGTTTGGAAAAGCTATAGAATCTACAGCAGGTGGAGCTTGTAAGGTTTGGTTCCATGTGAGACCCCACAGAAACAAACAAGAGACACCAGCAAAGGAGTAGACAGGACCAGTTTATGAAGGGGCATAGCGCTAGTGTCCAACTCAGGAGCGGAACAGCTAGCAGCAAGATGGAGTCTGGGTGGGGTTTTTAAAGGGAGAGCGGAGAGGTACAGGGGAGTTTAATGGTGTGGACTGTCGTTAGGAAGGAGCAGTTAAAATACCAGGTGGTTGTCAGTGTCCAGAAGAGGCAGTCAAAAAGTGGCTACCGGTCCCTTCTGCAGATGGCGACTGTGAGTCCTGCGATGTTTAACTGCTGAGAGTTTCTCTTCAGTGACATCTTACAGAGCCTCGCTGAAAGAAGTGGGTCACTAGTGGAGGGCCTTGAGGTTCTATAGCCCAGTCTCACTTCCTGTTCACTTTCCGCTTCCTGGCCAAGGATGCAGTGTCATCAGTCAGCTTCCTGCTCCTGTGCTGTGCCCTCTACACATCATTGAATGATCCCCAAAACTGTGAGCCAGAACAAACTCTCTTAAGTCACTTTTGTCGAGGTATTTGTCACAGCATGAAGAGAGTAACTAAAATAGCATCCTTCAGCTTTTTACTTTTTAAAAGGCACTTCTAAAGCAACTCTGAAGGGAAAAAAAGGGCAGGCATGGTAGCTTATGCCTGTAATCCTAGCACTTGAGAGGTTGAAGTAGAAGGACTGCTGTGAGCTCCAGTCTAGCCAGGGCTATGTAATGAGTTCCAGGCAGGCCTGAGCAACAGAATGACAGCCTACCTCAAAAAAAACAGAAACAAAACGGGTCAGGCAACTCTGAAAGGCTGGCAATAAGGGTAGGAAATAATGTGCACTGGGCAGATACTAAGCAAAGAAGGAAACCCTTAGTATAATTAAGTTATATCAGACAAAATGAATTCAAGACAAAAATAAGACAACCAACCACTAATTGGAACAGTAACATTAAATTATACAAAGCAAAAATTGACAGAATTACAAGGAAAAGCCAAATCAATAACTTCACAACCACAGTATGAATTAAAAATATAGATCTCAATCACAGAGACAAAGCAAACAAAAATAATTAGTAAATAAGGAGAAGATTGGAATCACATTTTAAATGGATCTTATCTACTAGACAGACAAAAACCTGTGCTCAACCAATGAGAAAATACAATGTTGATCAAATACACTTAGAGGATTTGCAAAAAAAATAAAGTCATAAAACAAACACATCACAGACTATCGCTACCACATGCTCCAACACAGAGCAGTAACATTAGAAACCAGTGTGAGGATTGGGTATAAAATCGAACAATCTCCACTTCCTGCTCCATTTCTCTGCATAGTCAGGCAAGTTCCTTCCTCCCACTGACATAAAATTAAAAGGGCAGGTATGGACAGGGGCGTGGGAGGGTAGAGAATGAGCCAGCCAGCACAAGGTGATGCTGGAAAGGCTAAGTGCTTATACAGATCACAGACTGAGAGGGACTGAAACTCAAAGGCAGAGCAGTCTAAGCTAGGGATGAATCTCAGTGGTTGCATACTTGCTGACATGTCTAAGACTCTGGATTCAACTCCCAGGACCGCAAACAAACAAAATAAAATAAGAGAAGTCAATGGCATGAAGTAAACCCAGCCCACTCATCCTTGTGTACCTCCTCAGAGTGACACAAGGATTATGGAGATGAAAGACTCAAGTCAGTGGGGGAACAGGGAAATCCTGGAACACACAACAGACAATCTTAACAGGCAAGTCTAATTTAAATTCTCATTTTTCTTAGTCCAAGACACTTAAAGTACTGTAAAAACTGTTGCTTTCCCAAGGCAACTATATAGTTATGAACTGTTCTCTCCCAGTTTTTGTTATCAGTATTCTCTCAAAGAAGCACTAAGGCCTGAGGCCAAATTATCCTATCCTTGGTCCACTCCTGGCAGTTTAGATAATGGAGATTTATTACCAGGTACCTGCTCCTGTCCAAACATGAATTATGAAGATCTTTGCTTCCAGGGGCAGTGTTCATTGCTACAGCTAAATGGCAGAATTCAGCCTGTTCAATTCATCAAGATAAGAAGATAAAGATCAAACCATAACACAATCACTTTTCAAAATGCTTATAAGTAGTTAACAGGGGAAAGACAAGGAGGAAAACATTCCCCTAACTGAAATTAAAAATTTAATGACACTTTAGAGGAAACACTTTACTGAGAATATTGTACTTTTGCTTATATATGAATTCCAAATACTTTTTTCAGTTAAAACATCTCTGAAGCAATATTAAAACGAGTTGTTGACTGCATATAACAGGGACTGATGTCACCAAAATACAGCTATCAGTGTCACTCAGATCCCAGTTTTCATGTGTATCTCTTCCTTATTCATATCTGTTTAATCTTTCTATTTTTATACATGTAAAATATAGCCCTGTGATAAAGCAATAAACATGAGGCCCTGGGTTCCATTCCCAGCACTGAGAGAGACAGAGAGGTAAAATCAAACTCTCACTTCATTGTGTGTGCGTGTGCGTGTGTGTGTGTGTGTGTATGTGTGTGTGTGTGTGGTGTATGTGTGCATGTAGGTATGGGTGCTGAGAACATGTATGCAGAAGACAGAGGTTGATGTCCGGTATCTTCCTCAATCACTCTTTACCGTATTCTGTGACACAGGGTCTATACTAAATCCAGAGCTCACCAATTCTGTTAGGTTGGCAAGCCAGCAAACTCAAGGGTATCTGTCTCCATCTTCCCAGTACCAGGATTACAGATGCACATCACCACACTTTTACATGGGAGCTGAGGATCTGAACTCAGATTCTCATGCCTGTGGTAGCCTACTGACTGAGCCATCTCCCAACCCCTTACTTCACTTGTATGTCAAAAGGAATTGCCCCTTTAAACATCATAACATGTGTGACAAGACAAAAGGTCTGATTTCACGAGAAAGAAGAATTTAAACAATGATGGGGCATTTTTTATCTATTATTTTTAAGTTCATGAAGGTAATTAAAAAATATTCCAAAAATTGTTTCTGCTTGTTTGAAGGAATCTAGAACACTTGCAGGTGGTCCTGAAACAGGCTTTCAGTTTGAGATCACTCAGAGAAGCATCCACATTGCAGCACTACACGTGAACCCCACTGAGCAGGAAGCACAGGCACCAGTGGTTAAAGACTACTGGCCAAGAAATAAAACAAGTGACCCTTCTCACATGTGGAAAACTCGGGAACTACTAGAGGAACTACTGAAGGCAGTGTGGCTTCCTGGCCATGCAATTTGCTGAGGAACAGGAGACAATCTGCTCCGCATGTCCTTCATGGGCATAGTAACCCCTCTTCATGGTCACCCACCTGCAATGGGCCCCAGATGCCAATGATAGGGCAGAGCTGCTTGACGAATCCTAGGGTTAGATTAGCTCAGTCTAGCCAGCAAGCCATGCTTCCCTCTTAGGCTCAGAGGAAAAAACCCCACTACAATGTGTCAGATGCACAGATGTGAAATGAAAGATTGCATAAGAGGGCTCTGACTGCTCTTGCTTTGATTTCAAGCAAATCTGCTCATGTCACCTCTTCCAATTTTCTGCCAGAAGAGCCAAATGAACCATCCATTACTTTTTACTCTTCTCTAGTCTCAGGCTCCATTGTCTGTAAAGGGAGAGAAGTGTAGTTAAAATGTACCAAAATAAAGAGGCTGGCCAAGGAATCCACACATCCCTGATCTTCTTAATCCTCATCACATGAAAGAAAAGTGAACGTGGAAACCTGCAACAAGAGCATGGGCTGAAGAATGAAGTACCAAGAAAAAAGGAATCAAGAGATCATTTTCAATTAAGGTCAAACCTGGCCATCTAGGGTTCCCACACAGGGTTAAGGAAGAGCTGTCAACCCTGCAGGAGCCCAATTTTGTAGCATTGCTCCTATGAGCAAAGGACTGAGTGACCCTTGAAGGACTGGTGGAAATTCCTTTCCTTCAAAACAAAGGGAGGGCTAGAGGTGCGGCTCAGTAGTACAGAGCTTGCCTAGTGTGTGCCAGGCCCTGGGTTCCATTCCCAGTACTGCAAAAACACGATCTCAAATACCATACACAAACAGAAAGCAGGTAGTTCAGAAATCTCTTTACCCTAAAGGCTTTTGGTTAATATCCTGGAGGAGAAAGGAAAAGAACAGAAAAAGTTAAATCTCACTGCTATTATGTTCTTTCTAGTCTCTGTGAACCCTTCACTTTGCACATGGAGGCACTTCTTGCTGGGGCAGGGAGATATGCAGGGATAAGGTACTGTGGGCCTCAGGGCACTGATCACTATGTAATCCTACCCTTTTTTTGGTTTTGTTTTTAGGTCTTTTTGGTCTAGTCCTAGCTGGCCTAGAACTCGCTACATAGACCAGGATGGTCTATGGGCTTTTCCAGGCACAGGTATGCATGTTGCCTGTCTGCCATCACACTGCAGGAGGGACACACTGTGGAGCAGAATGCGAAGTCAGCCCATGTTACTGAGAACATGAGTAAGCATTTAGGTGACAAGTTTTACTGCAACTTGGAGAGGTAGAAGTCTGTCAGCGTGACAGCACCACTCGTGGGCGGTGAAGTGGAATGCACACAGAAGCCACGCCTGGGTGAAGGCGTTTCAGGTCTGGTAACCCAGATGGGCAGCAAACTCAAATATTTAGTTTCCACAACATCCAAACAGTATCTTTGGCAAGAAAACAGCCATACTCCACCCTTAACCCTCCCATACCTGCCACATCCCATGAAGGAAATTCCTTCCCAGGTCCCTGGAGCCACACTCCCAGCCCGCTGCTCACAGTCAAAGTCCACATTGGGTGTGGGGGGCGGCCATCAGGGACAGACTCTCAGGGTCTTGTGGGTACTGGGGGATCATTCTTCCTTAATGGCGCTAGAAGCAAGGGACACAGGGTGAGTCCCAGAGCAGCACCAGGCTCTGCGGTGCAGTGTGCTGGGATGGTTCTGGGCCTGAGACCCAAAGGGCACTTCCTACTTGACTGTTGCCACTCCCACAGGAATCCAGATCCAGAGATTTCCCTGTTCCCAGGAGGAGACTGACAGCAGCACGGAACCACCACACCGTCTCTGAAGAGACCGTGGTGGCTGGTTTCTAGGCCTCTTCTAGGCAGCAGCCGACCCACTTCACTCAAAGTTCCTTGGGTGACAGGCTCTTTTTAACTCTACTCATCAGTCAGGCCATTCATCCTTCCCTAGGGAGCACCAAGCACAGGCAATGCCTGGGACAATACTGACCCTCTCACCAATGCCTTCTGGCCAGGGAGATATGCGTGGGGAGGTAGGAGTACCCCCACCCCTGCCCAAAGGTCTGCGAAGCATGAGCCCCACAATGTTCTAAGCTAAGAAGCAAGGGCTTTGCCAGTTCCTTTAGCTCTTCCCCAGGTCACTCACACGGGTCTATGTGCTTTACATGTGTGGAGAGGAAAAAGTCTTCATTAAATGAAGTCTGTCTCCTAAAGCAAAATTGTTTTGGGAGCTTTTTCTTTTCTTTTTGAGACAGGGTCTCCATGTAGCCCCAGCTAGTCTGGACCTTGCTGTGTGGAGATGGCCTTGATCTCACAGAGATCTGCTTGCCTCTGCCTCCCCAGTGCTGAGATTAAAGGTATGTGCCACCACGACTGGCCAAATCTACATTTTTGTTACAACCTTGTATGTACACACACACACACACACACATACACATACCTAAAAATACAGATATAACCCTGAAAGGTTACATTAAAAACAACATCTGGGCCAGTAGATAAG
Organism: Eospalax fontanierii; assembly: GCA_035773235.1. Lineage (NCBI taxonomy): Eukaryota > Metazoa > Chordata > Mammalia > Rodentia > Spalacidae > Eospalax > Eospalax fontanierii. The sequence continues at coordinate 40,932,917 of CM069546.1, forward strand.
GCTTAGTGGTAGAATACTTGCTTAGCATATATGAGATCCTGGTAGAACCCCAGTACCAGGAAAAAAAAGAAAAGTTGGGCAAGGTGATATATCCCTCAGGAGGTGGAGGCTGAAGCTACAAAACAGATTCTGCTTTAAAACAACAAAACCTCCTCTTATTGCACAGGGCATGCTCTACAGTGTGGGACATGCTCTACAGTGTGGGACATGCTCTACAGTGTGGGAATGCTCTACAGTGTGGGAATGCTCTACTGTGTGGGACATGCTCTACAGTGTGGGACATGCTCTACAGTGTGGGAATGCTCTACTGTGTGGGACATGCTCTACAGTGTGGGAATGCTCTACTGTGTGGGACATGCTCTACAGTGTGGGAATGCTCTACTGTGTGGGAATGCTCTACTGTGTGGGACATGCTCTACAGTGTGGGACATGCTCTACAGTGTGGGACATGCTCTACAGTGTGGGAATGCTCTTCTGTGTGGGACATGTTCTACTGTGTGGGACATGGTCTACATTGTGGGGCATGCTCTACAGTGTGGGACATGCTCTACAGTGTGGGACGTGCTCTACATTGTGGGAATGCTCTACTGTGTGGGAATGCTCTACAGTGTGGGAATGCTCTACTGTGTGGGACATGCTCTACAGTGTGGGAATACTCTACTATGTGGGAATGCTCTACTGTGTGGGACATGCTCTACAGTATGGGACATGCTCTACTATGTGGGACATGCTCTACACTGTGGGACATGCTCTACAGTGTGGGAATGCTCTACTGTGTGGGAATGCTCTACAGTGTGGGACATGCTCTACTGTGTGGGACATGCTCTACAGTGTGGGACATGCTCTACAGTGTGGGAATGCTCTACAGTGTGGGAATGCTCTACTGTGTGGGACATGCTCTACAGTGTGGGACATGCTCTACAGTGTGGGAATGCTCTACTGTGTGGGACATGGTCTACATTGTGGGGCATGCTCTACTGTGTGAGACATGCTCTACTGTGTGGGACATGCTCTACTGTGTGGGAATGCTCTACTGTGTGGGACATGCTTTACTGTGTGGGAATGCTCTAGTGTGGGACATGCTCTACACTGTGGCACATGCTCTACAGTGTGGGAATGCTCTACTGTGTGGGAATGCTCTACTGTGTGGGAATGCTCTACAGTGTGGGACATGCTCTACTGTGTGGGAATGCTCTACTGTGTGGGAATGCTCTACTGTGTGGGAATGCTCTACTGTGTGGGAATGCTCTACTGTGTGGGAATGCTCTACTGTGTGGGAATGCTCTACTGTGTGGGAATGCTCTACTGTGTGGGACATGCTCTACAGTGTGGGACATGCTCTACAGTGTGGGAATGCTCTACTATTGTGTGGGAAATGCTCTACTGTGTGGGACATGCTCTACTGTGTGGGACATGCTCTACTCTGTGGGCCATCCGCTGACATTTTAAAAATCTCCTCTTTAACAAATACTGAAGCCTGGGGGAGTAGTTCCGTTGCAGAGCACTTGCCTACTCTACAGGAGGCCCTAGGTTCCACCTCCAGTATTGGAAAAGAAGAAAAAAAGAAAAGGTGGTCAACACTCAGCAATTTCACAACTGAAAGGTCATGTGACCTAAAGGTTGAAAACACCAGGACAATGAATCACTCTCATTCTGCTCCCTTGTAAGCACCACAGGATGCCTGTCCTCCAAGACACCCACAAGTGTTCTAAGCACCCTCTCACACACCACAGTTTGAAAATGATTCACACATCAAGGGCCTAGGTGCCCTGGGGAGATGCAGGAGCATTACTTGATGTGTGTTAGTTTAGAAATCTCTGCCTCTGATTGCAGACACTTGCCATCTGTTCCCATCTGTATATCCACCCCATCACCCCTGTTCCACCTTGGCTTGCCCCAGTGGCACTTGTGTAAACAGCATGTAAATGTTTGTCAAAAGATGAGTCCATTCAGTGGGGTTTCTTTTTTTGCAATCTTATTTGTCATGGGATAATTTTCACCAATTCTAAATTAAGAACCGAAGTACACTGCCACTGACTCTTGGAAGCCACAGCCTATTTATTATGCTCTGTAGCACTTACAGATGTGGCAGTTTCCCAAATAAATTCAATTTGTCCTCAGTCTAAGGCTGTAAACCAAGGTAAATGCAAAGGCTAACTTTCCAGACATTTCACAAGAAACAAAACCAGGTCAGATGCACCCATTCACCTCTTGCGCTTTTATTCCATGCTACGGGATGCCCCAGCTATTCAAGGCCAGCGCCCGAATCCAGATGATCAACTTGATATCCAATGCCTGGGTAAAGCCCCACATTTTTCAAAGATAAATGATTCAAAGTGATGTTTTATTTTAAACCTGCTTTAGTCACACAGGAAAAATAAAATCCACAATGGCAAAGCTTATAGAATGGACAGGCTTCTAACAACCATTCTCACGGCTTCCTTTCCTCCTGCCACTCCACCCCGTGTCTGCTTTGCTTAGGCACACCAAAAGCAGACAGGTCCCATTTGTGGCCAAGCCTTCCCTACTTCTTCTGCTAGGCCTCCTGCAGCTCCGTACTGGAGGCTGAGCTCAGGCACTGCCTGGTCCAGGAAGCTTTGCCTGCTGAGCCTCTGCATCTTCTGAGTCTGTGCTGTCTCGCCCCCAACCATCACAATGCTGGGCCTCTGTGACCTGCAGGTTTCAAATGAAGCTATTATCTTAAAAACCTTGCAAAATACCTTCTTAACCATTTCCTTCTCTTGTTACTCTAAAGGACACAGAGCACAAAGACATATAGCATCTAGCATTACAAAGTGTTAATAAGGAAAAAGAGCTGCACACTCTATCTGAAAGCATAATTACAAAAATGTGGGCCAACACCTGTAATTCTAGCACTTGGGAAGCTGAGGCAAGTCTGAACTTTGTGAGTTCAAAATCAACTTGGGCTACACTGTAGTTGTGAGGCCAGCCTGAGCTATGGAGTGAGACTCTGTGTTAGGAGGGAAGGAAGAAAAGGGAAAGAAGAAGAAAGTGATGGATGGATAGCTGGACAGAGGGAGGAAGGAAAAGCATGCCTAGATTTAGTTTTAATTATCTGAGTGCAGTGTGCAGAGATCAGAAGAGGGCATCAGAGCCCCTAGAGCTGAGCTACAGGTGGTTGTGAGCCATTAGATATAGCTGTTGGGAATCAACCGAACTCTGGTCCTCTCTGCAAGAGCTTCAAACACTCTTAACCACTAAGCTATCACTCTAGCTGCAGAAAGCATGTCTAAGTGTAACTTGCTCATAACATAAAAACTATACAATATACTATAATAATTTCTAACTTAATATATAGTAACAATAAAAAATAATTTATAGGAAAAAAAATCTGTTTCAACACTCTAACATGTCTATTATTTTTCCATTCCTTTCTCCAACAGAGCAGCTAATCCCCACTCCTGATTCAGTTTACAAACACATCTGTATGACGTTCCCCCATATTACTCCCACTCACACACAGAAAGGAGAAGAGGCATTCCTGCCAGCTGGATAGCTTGGCAGAAAGCTTTATTAAACTCAACAGTTAAGTTTTCTTTTATAGTCATACCATCTGAAAACTACTCATAAAGTGTATTATGACTAAACATGATCTCTATTAACTCAGGACAGAGAATTAAGGTAGAATCTTGGCCTTGTGGGTAGAGAGAGAACTCAGTAATGTACTTGCCATGCAAGCATGAAGACCCAAGTTCAGATCCCTAGCACTCGCATAAAAAGTGGGGCACAGCAGTGTACACCTGTAATCCCAATGTTGAGGTGGTAGAGACAGGTGGATCCCTGGAGCTCACTAGTCAGCCAGTCGAGCCAGATCAGCCAATTCCACAGTCAACTGCAGACCTTATCTCAGGAAATAAAGTACAGAGCAACTGAGAGAGACCCCAAATATCAACCTCTGGCTTCCATGTGAATGAGCGTGAGCACACTCACACACAATTCCTGGTCTCAAGTATCCTATCCTGGCCACCATCAGTTACAGCACTCCACTGATCTAGCATTTGCTGGCAATTCTGATGCACATAACAACATGACATTCCCCCTGATACTAAAGTGATATTTGGGTTTCAATCCAGGGTAAATAAACAATCTTTTCTAAGAAAAGACAGCTTGTATAAAGACTCAACAGTAGAAATAATATCCATAAACATCACAAATCAAAAATGATTTTTGTTCAAGTTTTCGGAATAGGGTTATAACAAAAGTTAAAGAAAAATTCAGTGGAACTAATTCCACAATTTCCATGATTGGAAGAAAGATGTCATAAAATAATTACACTTGACCATAAGAAATGACTGCTCTCCTAGCCACATTAAGAGCTTTGAGAGAAAGATATTTCTCTGTGCTACGCTCCTTTACTCTTAAAAAAAAAAAAAGAGAGACTGATACCTTTTTAGTCTTCCATTTAAACACTGGACTACAGGTAAGAACTGTTCCCTCTGAGAAATCAGAACACAGAGAACCTGCAATTCCAAAGCTCCAAGAAAGTTGCTGGTAACATTTCAGCAACAAAGCAATATTCTCAGCCATTTATATAACCAAGCCCTGAAAATTTTTCACTTATATTTCAAATTTAATTTTTAAAATTTCAGATTTATTTCATTTTTTGTTTATTGTTGTTGTTGTTGCTGGTGTTTGAGACAAGGTCTAGATCTGCAGCTGATATTCAGCCTCCTGAGTTTGCTATTGAGGTTGTATGTGTGGGCCACAATGCCCCACTTTTTCCCATTTTTTAAATAGTAAGGTTGAAGAAAACAGGAATTGTTACAAAATAATGTCCATATGTACAGACTAGCATAGCCATTCACTTTAATCAATGAGTTTATTCCATCTAATGACAAGAACAACAAAATGGCATTATAAGCCTCAGAAGAATTCATGAGCCTCAGCTTTTCAACTGAGTCCTCACACAAGTTTCTCATGGGTCAAAGTGCAATCAGGTAGATCAACCTAATCACTTTACATTTCCTGTTGCCACCAGGGTCCTAAAGTATTTGCTAGGAGTTCAATGTGATTGTGGCACTAAAGCAATCACAGTGGGACCTGCTTTGTAAAGTAGGCTGCACAACCTTAAAAATATCTGAGATGGGACTGTGAGATGGCTCAATAGGTAATAGCACTTGCACCACAAGTCGGACAACCTAAGTTTGATCCCTAAAACCCATGTAAAGATGGAAGGGGAGAGCTAACTCTACTTATCCTCTTACCTACACACACGTGGCCACATACACACACATACACAAACACACACGCACAAACTTTTTTAAGTAAGCATGATAAAAACAAGAGCAGCAAGGAAATATATGGCCAAAGATACACAAATTTATGTGAGTGAACCTAGAGACAAACCATACAATATTTGTGATCATAAAGACCATGTTAAAATAAGATAGCAAAGGAATTACAGAAATATCAGTGAAAAATCATGTTTTTCTTTTTAAAAAAATTTTTTTATTTATTATTTTTATTTTATGTGTATGAGTGTATTGCCTGCATGTAGGTAGGCGTACCCATGTCATGCAATGCCCATAGAGGTCAGACGAGGGTATTAGATCACCTGGAACTGGAGTTACAGCTGTTAGCCACCATGTGCGTGCTGGGAACCGAACCTGAGTCCTCTGCAAGAGCTGCTCTTAACTCCTAAGCTATCTCTTCCGTTCCCAAAACAATTAGCTTTTCAGTGAAAAAATATTATAATCCTCAATAAAATAAAGAAAAAAGAAAAAAATTAAATTAAGTTTTCAGTAAGAAATTACTGATGAAAAATTGCTCAACTAAACAAATACACACAAATGTAAAGGTCAAGTCTACTTATAGACAAGAAACACTGTTACTACAAAGAATGCACCCCATAATATAATTATTACATAATTATAATTTGTCCATTATAGAATAATATGCAGGGCTAGGGGCATAGCTCAGTTGGCGGAGTGCTTGCTTAGCATGCATGAAGCCCTGGATTTCAGCACTGCATAAGCCAGGTATGATGTAATCCTGGCAAAGACAGAAGCAGAAGCTCAGAGTCATCCTCAGCTACATAGGGAGTTTGAGACCAGCCATGAGATTCTGTCTCAAAAAATGAATGAATGAATAAAAATAAATAGGCAAAGCATAAGGTATTACAGACATAACACATTTTAGATACCATTCACACCACCTGAAGATAAATCCCAAATATCTGCCATTAACTTTGCTGAGAGCGTGAACTAGACAACGTTTTCTTTGCTAGTCCATGTAGTTTTAACTCTTTCTATGAATAAAAATAAATTTTCTTCCTAAGAATAAACATTTTTCAAAATGACCGTAACTGTAAGGAGGAGCACACTTAGCACTCACGAAGCCCTGACACCACAACAGTGATGACACAGAGGGGAACGAGCTCTGTTTCAGGTCTCAGAGATCACATTTCTTCAGAATTTAAGAAAATAATCAGAGATGTAGATAAGGACTAAAGTACAAGTACACATGCTTTTTAAAATGCTCATTTAAAACCGTGTAGGCTTGTTAAGACTTAAACATCCAAAAGAGCCATACCTCAATAAGTTATGTCTACCTGTACCTGAAATATAACTCACCCAGAGAAAGAAGCCTCTAGGCAAACAACAATAGCACAGGAAATGCCCACAATAGCACAGGAAATGCCCACAATGCCGTACTAACTAAAAACACAGATCCAGGGCTGGAGAGACAGTTCAGAGGGTAAAGGGACCTTCCGTACAAGTCTGGCGACCTGAGCATGATTTCTGGAACCCACGTAAAGGTGGAAGAGAACTAACTCCACAAAGCTGTCATCTGACCTTCATACATGTGCCATGGCACATGTGCTCCCCCTCACATCATGCACATACACAACATACACAATAATACAAATAAAAATTTTTAAATAAGTAAAATAAATTAAAAAGGCAATTCAGGGGGGCTATGAGTGAGGTTCAGTATGGAATCCTAGGTATCATCCTAGCATCATTAAAACAAACAGTAACAACAAAAACAGATTCAAAACTACCAAATCATCAGTTGGAGAGAGAGCTCAGTGGTTAAGTGTTTGCTGTTGCCAGAGGACCTGAGTTCAGTTCCCAGCACCCACACTGGGCATTTCACAACAACCTGTAACTCCAGATCCAAAGGATCTAATGTCCCTTTCTGGCCTCCATAGGCTCCTGCACACATGTGGCATTTCCACCCAACAACCCCACTCCCCATGCACACATACCCACAATGTAAAAATAAAACCTTTTCTAAAAAACTACATAAGTCAAAGACCAATTAGTATTTAAAGTGTTATGAAAATACTTATCTGAGCCAGATGTAGTGGCATACACCTACAATCCCAGCATTTGGAGGCTGAGGCAGGAGGGGGCTGCTGTGAGGTCCTGGACTACCTGAGGTACATAGAAAGACCCTGTCTCAGATAGATAGATAGATAGATAGATAGATAGATAGATAGATAGATAGACAGACATAGATAGATGAAGAAAAGATACTCTTTACAGTGGATGATGATTAATACAGAGACACCTAACTGGTCAAATTGTCAAGACTAGAAGACTGCTGAGGACACAGCTTGAAAGATGGAGTAGAGGACATAAGAGCTGGAGGATGATGGGGAGGACTGCTGTGAAATCTGTTCTGGACATGACATGGCTATTGCCCTAGGGAACTCATAGTAGCTATGGCTGTCTGCAAAGACCAAGCCCATCAACACTCCAGTATGGATAGGAGAGGGAGGCTATGGACAGTGGATGGTAGCTGGGGGATTGGAAGTCATTTTCTTCAAGGGTGTGGCACTGGTAAGGTGCCCATGTTCTAATAAGTAATCCTCCCCCATACTCATGTAAGCAACCCTAATTAAACTCAGTGGGTCACAAAACAAAGACCTGAAAGTAGGAAAATGTGGGTCAGCAGGAATGGGAGGGATGACAGACTATGTATGAACTGTCAAGGAATAAACAGTAAATTTAACAAAAACAAAAAAGAAATACTTATTTAAAAGTACAAGAAAGGGGCTGGAAAAATGGCTCAGTGGTTCTTCATCTCCCAAAGGATTAGGGTTCAGTTCTCAGCACTCACACAGTAGCAAATAACTATGTGTAACTCCAGTTCCAGGGATTTAACTCCAACTTCTGGCCTCTACAGACACTGCACACTCATGGTGCACCTATATACATGTAAACAAAATATTCATATACATAAAAAAATCATTAGAAAACTAAAAGGAAAACCAGTCACCTAGACAAAGTAAAACAGCGAAAGGAAACAACCCAAATATGACTCATATCCATGCCTAGGCTGTGAGACCATGGCCAAACTGTTTTCTATGCTGTATTTTCAACAATGAGTTTGATTTACTTCTAAATCTTGGGCCAGGAGAGCAAAACAAAAGCATTTTTTAACCAAATGATGTCGCAGTTAAATCTGACAGATTTACTGGCTATTCTAATAGTGTATCACAAAGCAAACACTCTGGGATCTAGATAACGCTGGCCCTAAAACAACAATCCCAGGCCAGTGGTTTGGAAAATAAATGATGTAACAGAACATGTCATTCTGTCTTTGAAACATAGCAGCTCTAGGTAGCTGTGCTCACCACTGTCTACAGGGCAGTGCTCACTGCTGCTCTACCCACACTAATTCCACCAGCAGTGCAGGACTCCTCTGCTGGTGGGGACTCTGTTCTGACTCCTGTCAGTGCCCTGCGCCCTGGTCACAATCTTAACTCTGCTTGATGTAAACCACATGGCAGAGGTGTGGAAGACTGCAAAGTCTCAAGACTGAATACACCAAGAACAGACAGACAAACAAGACGGGTTTTAACAAATGTTACTAATTTTTCCATGATGTTTCTGGAGGACTGGGTGATGTGAAGGAGAAAAATTCAGAAGGCAACGACATAAAATACTCATTTCACTTCATGCACACAGCTTCTTTTTTTCTTTTTGAGGACAGAGTTTTATGCAACCCAGGCTGGTCGTGAACTCACTACATTGCCCAGGATGAACTTGAACTCCTGATCCTCCTGCCTCTACTTTCCAAGAACTGTGATTAGAGTCATGTACCACCACGTCCAGCTCCATGCATCTTCATAAAAATACTTTTCTTTCAGCTAACTGAAGTATTCTATAAGCCATGGTAAAAATTCTGCCTGTATTGGGAAAAAAAACAACAGATTCCAAGATCCAGGGAAAATCATGTCATTTAAATATATAAGGTAAATTATGGGCCCCTCCCTCTAAAACAAACTCACTTTAAAAAAAAAATCTTACTTTTACAATGTCACGCTATAGTTGAATTCATTTATCTATTGTTACAATTACAGCTCGAGATGCCTGTTATAAGCTAATTCATAATTTAGGACTTAGAAAATTAATATGCAAGGAAAACCAAAATCTTTTGGTTCTTTCTTGAATATTCAGAATATTTCCTCTTTAGCAAGGAGAGAACCACAGTAACACAACCGATACACTTAATACTTTGAATATTGTCTATCCATACATGTGTATTTCTGCAAGGAAATTAAGTCACATCACTTTATTTTATTTATTTTGATTTTATGTGTATGAGTGTTCTGCCTGCATGTATGTTAAGTGCACCTGTACCATGCAATATCCATGGAGGCCAGAAGAGTGCACCAGATCTTCTGGAACAGAAGTTACAAGACAGTTGTTACCTACCATGTGGGTGCTGGGAACTGGACCCAAATCCTCTGAAAGAGCAGTCAGTACTGTTAACCACTGAGCTATCTCTCCAGCCCCCCAATCACTTTTAATTGGTCAAAAGAAAACTGAAGGCCCTAGGCCTTGGGCTTTGATCATGCTAGGCATCAAGTATACCAGGTAAGCATTCTACCACTAAGCTAGACCTCCACCCTTCTTTTTATTTTTTCTTGAGACAGCATTTCAGAAAGTTGTCTAGCTGGCCTTGAACTCATCCTGTAGCTGGGATTACAGATCTATACCACCCAGGCTTTCTTTGAGCTATATTTTTTGATGTTTTAATATTTTCTTAAAGTATTATTAAACAAAGAGAAAGGGGCAGTTTACACATAGTAAGCAATAAAGCAGGAAGATCTAAATAAAAGCAAGTACTGTAGGAAGAATAAGACTTGATGGGGGCTAGAGAGGTGGCTCAGTAGTTAGGTGCCCTTGCTGTTCCTGCAGTGGACCCGAGTTTGGCTCCCAGCATCTGCACTGGCAAACTCACAATTGCCTGTAACTCCAGCTCTAGGGAATCTGACACCCTCTGGTGGCCTTCACAGGCTCATACATACGCGGTATATATTCACAGAGATGCCATATACACATAAATAAATAGAGTCTTACAAATTCGTCTTTTGACAAGGAACAATTATAAGCTCAAGAAAGTGCAAAACCAAAAATGTACTCAGGGCCCTAAACAGGTTGATTTTGGAGAACAGTCAAAAAATTGGAAGGAGCAGCTCAGAGTATATTTGCATATGTGTATGTACAGAGGCATGAGAGAAACTTTGCCCAAAAACGCAACTGTAGCTAAAGGGACCTGGGTCAGTTAAGACTGATTAAAAAGTCTCCTACCTTTCTGGTATGAGGTAATCAAGGAAAAAGAGTAGAGTGTCCAGGGGCAATGAAGGGTGAGAAAGAAGCTCTGAAAGAAAGGAAACCAGAGAAGGGGAAAGTTGGTAAAGAGACGTGACTAGTCTCTGGCTGACTTTCATTTTAATTTCGTTATTTATTTATATATGTATTTGTATATGTATGCATACATATTTGTGTGTGACAGTATGCAAATACCACAGCATGTATGTGGAAGTCTGAGGACAAATCACATTCAGATTTACACAAATTTGGGGATCTGAACCCAGATCATCAGGCCTGGGCTACTACAGCACTTTTCCTCACTGAGCCATCTCTTAGGTCATCTGGCTAACTACATGTACACAGCAGACTGAAAGTCTGAGTTAACATCTAAGCCACCACCACAGGCATAAGTCCAAATAAGCTGACTGCTAAAACTAAAACAAAATATTAGCACCCTTCTGAAGAATATAATCAAATACTGTCTCCATCAGAGAATATTCCCAGTATTAAACAATCCCAAATTAACACACCAAGAGCAGCAAAACATGACCAATTCTGAGAGGAAAAGCTCCATCAACAGGTTCCAATACCTAGATAATGTAGGTATTGGAATTTCTGGACAAGGGCTTCAAACTATTATAACTATGTCAGTAGAGTGAAGGAATGCAAGGCTTAACATGAGAAAAGTTAAGAAATCTCAGCAGAGGAACAGAATAAAAATAGAGTATAAATATAGGACTTTAAAACACTATAGATGGTTCCAGACTTGACTTACTTCAAATGATTGTTTTTTGACTTTAGAATGGTTATAAAAGCTTAACAATGCATAGTATAAAACCATCTGTTTTCCATTTTCAGTCCAGTGTTCAAATAATTACATAATATCAACATTTTGTTATGAAACAGGGTTTGTGTGATGATTTTGTCCAACCATGTTCTGAGCACACTTAAGGTAGGCAAGCTAAGCAATAGCAATGATAATCAATAGGTTAGGCAGACAACACTTCAAATTAATAGTATTTTCATTTAAAATAGGCTTAAGAGGAAGGACTTTTAGGATGAGCAGCATCTGTATGTAAGCTAAAAGATTCATGAGACGGCAGAACAAGAACCCAAGAACAGAGCCAGTGGGCATGAATACAGAAACAATCATCTAGGCAAAAAAAAAGGAGGAAGGTAGAAAAAGCCAGGCAGCATCGCGAGCTCTGAGTTCTGCATGGAAAAATCCACTACATTTATACCTAGAGTTCCAGCAGTAAAGGCAAAAACTATGAGAAAAACTCAATCAAGCCTAGGAACTTCCAAAATATGATGAAAGACATAAATTTACAAAACTCTGCCAGTCCCAACAGGATAATTACAAAGAAAGAACTGGGAGTGTAGCTCAAGGGAAGGGCACATGCTTAGCATGTTGGAGACACTGGGTGTGCTAGGGGTGCTAGCACACACATACCAAAATAAACCAAGCCATTCAAAGAAGTAACAGTCAAACTCATTTAAAAAAAAAAAAAAATGACTGGGGATACGGCTGCATTGGAAGAATGCCTGTTTTTAAGAATGCATGAAGCCCTGGGTTTCATCTCCATAAAATGAGTCATGTGGTAATGCATCACGCCTGTAATCCTAGCATTCAGGAAGTAGAGGCAAGAAGGCAGAGGTATCAGATATTCAAAGTTATTCTTAACTATACAGTGAGTTCCAGGCCAGCCTGCGCTACATGAGGCCCTTGTCTCAACAACAAAAAACAAAAAATTAAGACAAAACAAAAACCCTATAATAAAAGAAAATCCTGAAAATATATGGGAAGAAAACGAAACATTAGGTACAAGAGAACAATGATTGAATGACTTCAAATGACTCACCATGACAAATGTCAAAAAACAGTATAATTTTATTTTGGGTTTTGTTTTTAGACATGGTTTTGCTGTGTGGCCCTGACTGGCCTAGAACTCACAGAGACAGGACTGCCTCTGCTGGGATTAAAGTTATGCACCACCATGCCTGGTGAGAACACATCTTTAAAATGACAAAAGAAAAGCCCAGAATTCTAAAGCTAGTGAAAACACATTTGAATGAAAGCAATTACAAAATCAGTTGCTACCACGCCAGCATATAAGAAAAACTGAAAGGAGCTCTTCAGAATGAAAGGGAAATCTACCAAAAAGAAACTTGGGTCTTTAAGAATGAATGAAGAGCACTGAAAATGTTAAGAATGGGGTCAATGAAAATCCATCTTGTCTTGTTATATCAAGATGCATACAATGGCTTAAGTGAAAATCAGAAAACTGCCAGCTATGGTGGCACACACCTTTAATCCCAGCACTTAGTAGGCTAAGGCGGGTAGATCTATGTGAGATGCAGGCTAGCCTGGCCTACATAGCATGTTCCGGGACAGTCAATACTTCATAATGAGACCCTGTCTCAAAAAAATCCAAACAAAAACAAAATCAAAAAAAGAAAATTAGAATATCACTTGCTGGGACTAAAAACTTACAACGAATACTGATGTAATACATAATCCAGTTACCACCACAAGGCCATAGACAGGAATAAAGACCTGCCAGGTGGTGAGGTCTCTAATTCATGTGAAGTCCAGTAAGCTCTAAGAGCACTGTGAAAACTTACTGATGTTACAGTTTTTAAAGCAAACACACACACACACATCAAAGTGATAAAAAAGAATATAGAAAAATCAAAATAAGCCAGGGCTGGTAGCATAGGCCTATAATTCTGGCAACAGGATTACAAAATCAAGGCCAACCCGGGCACAGACTCTGTCTCAAAATAAAAAGTAGAAAAGAGCTTGGAGGTGTAGCTCAGTGTTGGTGCACTTGCCTAACATGCACAGGCCTTGGACTCAATCCCTAGCACACACACAAAAAATAAAATAAAATGGAATTCTATAAAAATTCAAATAACTTAAAAAGAAAGCAGAAAAGGGATGAAAGGGGGAAACAGGAAGGAATAAACAAAATGAAGGTTTTAAAATAACAAGCCTGGGCTGGGACTACAGCTCAGTTTGCAGAGTGCTTGCCTAGTATACACAAAGCCTTGGGTTTGAACCTTAGAACCTCAGAAGTCAGGGACGGTGGTGCATGTCTGTGATCCCAGCATTTGGGAGGTGAAGAAAAGAGGATATGGAGTCCAAGGTCATTCTCAACAATAAAGCAATTTTGAGACCAACCTGGGATAAATAATGACATTATATAATATTCCAATTAATATTAGAGTTATCAGAATGGGTTAAAAGACCAAGATCCAAATTGCCACTGTCTACAACAGACTCACTTTATATAAACGCAGGCAGACAGGAATGGAAAGATAAGGACCAAGGAAACCAAAATATAAGAAGGACGATATGTGTATATTAATAGAAGATAAAATAGACTTAAAATTAATGTCATTGCAGGTTGGGCATGGTGACACATGCCTTTAATCCCAGCACTCAGGAGGCAGAGGCAAGCAGATTTCTGTGAGTTTGAGGCCAGCCATAGAGTGTTCCAGGTCAATTAAGGCTACATAGTGAGACCTTGTCTCAAAAAAAAAAAAAAAAAAACCTATGGCATTACAAAGATTTGTAAAGAGGGCCTCAGTGAGATGGCTCAGCAGACAAAGGTGCCTGCCACCAAGCCTGAAAACCTGCATTCAATGCCCAGGACCAAAGTCATAGACTGTCCTCTGGCCTTCACATGCACACACCTACACATACACACACAAAAGAGAAATGAATAGATGTAACGATGATTTTAACATTCCCTCTCCAAACTTAATAAGGCTAATAAACAAAAAAATTGGAAAGGACACAGACTGCATGAACAACACCAGCTGATATGTAGTGATCAAACCACTTGCTTCCGAACATTCTCTCCCAAGTACACACAGTGTGCTAAACAGGACATGGCTTATGCTTGAGTATAAAGCATAAAATTTAAAAGACTGAACTCTCTAACCACAATGGAATTAAATTATATATTCCTAACAACAAGAGACTAGGAAAGGCCTAACCATCCCCAAATGAAATAGCACATTTCTAAATAATCCCAAATCAAAGGGAAAATTAGAGTGCTTTTTGTTTTTCAAGACAAGGATCTTGCTACATAGCCGAGGCTGACCTAGAGTTCTCAGCAATGTTTCTGCCTAGACCTTCGGAGTGCTGGAATCATGGCCGTGTACCCACTACACCTGGCTTCAGAAAACTTAATGATACCGAAAGCATGTATTATCTTTTGTGGGCTACAGCTAAAGCAGTGTTTAGAGGATAATTTATAGCTCTAAATGTTGTTAGAAAAGAAAAATGGAGAGTCTTAACTACGTATATATTGCTAGCTAGGGGTGGAGAGAAGTCTAGCCTAAAGTCAGCTAGGGTAGATGTCAAACTGCTTGAATGTGGACTGTCCTGAACCCAGTAGGCAGAAAGTGAGGGCCTTCTTGGTCAAGGACTTCCACATGACAAATTATCAGTTCGTCACTGAGTTACATGAACTTGGAAACAACTTCTAACAAGTCAAGCTTAGAACACTTTAGAAGAATTTAGAAAAAAGAGAAAGAAAAACTAACCACAGTCTACCTCAAGAAACTGGAAAAGAACAAGGCAAACCCAGAGAGTAGAGAGGAAATCTTCAAAAATGTAGAAGCCAACAAAACAGAGCAGAGCAAGTAATGCTAGTAAAATGAACTGAACCCAAAGCTGGTTCTTCAAAAGATCAACAAAACTGGTCCCTAGAGCGACCAAGGAAAACACAAAACACAAATTACCAGTATCACAAATAAAAAGAAGTTATCACTACGGATCCTGCAAACCTTAAAAGGATAATGAAAAAGGACAGGTAATGTTTACAAGTAAAAGCAGCCTTTTAGTAAAATGAGTGTTGAATAAATGACCTTGAAAGAAGTTGGAGCCACAACTTAGTATTTCTCTGTTCAGGATAGTTGAAGGCTGTGCTATTAAGGTCTGATTTAATATAAGCACTCTCTGTTGTGGACTGATAGAAAAACAGACACTTTTCTGTCCCTACAAATCAAACTCCCAAAGCTACACATCAGCACAACCATCTGAATTCGGCTGGTGCTGTGAAATAACTGCTAGGTTTCTAATTCTCCTGAAGTGTACTTGTCAATTTCTGCTTTTAAAAAATGTATTGCGGGATTCTCAGTGTACTCCAATCTCCAGCTTTCAAAATGAACAAAAAAGCTATTTGTCCCAAACCATCTCCATGAAAATTACAAAGATGAAATAGTTTACAATATACCTTAAGAACACTTCAGACAATGTTGAAATGGTGAACATGACTAGAAAGTTCTATTACATTTGAAATACAGAGTTAGAGGATGGAACTCAATAGTGGAGCACTGGTCTAGCTTGCAGAAGGCCCTGGATCCAACTCTTAGCACCATAATTAATAATAACAACAATAATAGTAAGTACTATTATAGATAAGTATATAAAAAATAAAATGTACAAAACTTTATTCTAAGCATGAATGAACTATTCAGATTTGACTATTAAAGATGATCTCTCATTTGGGTACTTGGAGGAAAATTCTCAAATGGTGACACAAAGTCTCCATGACATGCTAATCCACAATGGCCTCGCATTGCCTCCCCAGAGGAGCCAGGAAAAGATACTAAACACATGGTTTGCATGGCTAGGCCTTACCTGAAGATCCCAGAGCCGCCAGAGTCTCACAGAAACAACAAACAGAAAGTAAATGAAATGGCACATGATAGAAGGACTTTAAAAAGATAGCTTGCCATGCAGGCATGAGGACCTAAGCTCAGATCCCAGCACCCACACAAAGGCTGGGGTTGGCCAGGTATGGTGGCACCTTTAATCCCAGCATTTGGGAGGCAAAGGCAGGCAGATCTTTGAGAGATTGAGGCCAGTCTGGTTTACATGGCAAACTCCAGGACAGCTGGAGATAACAGGGGGACCCTTTCCAAAACAAAACAAACAAATAAAAAACCTGGGTGCAGCAGCAGACGTAACTCCAGCACTGAGGGAGGCAGAGACAGGTCGAGTATCCCTGGAGCTCATTGGCCAGCTCGTCTAGCCAAATGAGTGAGATCTGCACTCAGTGAGAGACCCTATCACAAAAAATAAAGCAGAAAGCACATGTACAAACACGTACATACAAAATAAGGGTTTTATAATTAGTGCAAGGTTTCTTACAAAAGAGAACTTTCACATTCAAGAGATCAAAAAAGGCTTTTAAAACATTGATTAGAATTAGTAATAACAAAAGAAAAAGACAAATGCCAGTTTAAATGGAACTTCTTGAATGTAAGTCAAAAACAATTTGTATCAGAGCCAAAGAAGCCATTATGAGTTGCTATATAAATAGGCATTTAATGACTTTTTTCACTGTTACATTATTGATCTGACAGGCCCTCTGTTTCCACTGAAATGCCTGCATAATTTGTTTAAGATAGCATTAATAGAATTCTCAGCACATTTAGAGATATCCAGGGTCCGTGGTGTCATTAGAATTGCCAGTATGAAAACAAAATTCACACTGTCTTTCAATGAGACATCTGCTCGATCTTAGAAGTCAGAGGAGGGAAATCAGACATTATTTATCCACCAGGTACAAAACGGTTTCTCTAGGTCATGGTAATATGCATACCAATTATTCAATTCCATAATACTGACTACGTACTAACTAATGTCACACATGAAGACCCTAAGCACTGTGAACACTGTGTTCTGCATGGATACAGTCCCACTCTCAGAGTGTACCGTCTATTTATGAAAATAATAGAGCACTGGGTAAGGAATGTTTCACAAGCACAGGGAGTGGGGCTGATGTCCCAGCTCTATAAAGCAGCTAGAACAAACATTCAGAAAGTGATGTTCACACCGAGTTGAGGTGGGAAGTAGGTGTAGTCCAGTTCTGCAGGGAAGGGATAGCTGAGCAAGCTCTGGCAAAGGATGCTCATGACTTACCAGGGTCAAGTTGCCAGGTACTTTGTGAAGAACTGTCTCACACAGGAAATAAGAGATGATAGTGGAAAACTAAGTTTAATAGCAAGGCTACACGTTATTAAAGCTAGCCACTGGTCATGGAGGTGCATAACTATAACCCTAGTCATATGAAAGGCTAAGGCAGAAGATGTTGAGTTCAAGGCCTCCTTGAACTCCTTTTAGCAAGAGCCAGTCTCAAAATAAACTAGGGTTTATTTTATTTCTACTAGGTAAAAAAAGGGTTGGGATATAGATCAATGGTGGAGCACTTGCCTTGCATGCATGAGACACTGGGTTCTATCCCTGGTATAATTAAAAAAATAAAAATCCTTTAAATCCAGCATTCAGGAGACAGAGGCAGGCAGATCTCTGTGAAATGGAGGCCAACCTAGTCTACACAGTGAGTTCCAGGCCAGCTGGGGGGCTGCAGGGAGACCCTATCTCTAAATAAATAAATAAATAAATAAATAAATAAATAAATAAATAAAAGATAACAAACACATACTTAATCTAGGAGGGAAAAAGCAAAGGTCACAACTTCCTTTTGGCCTATTCTCATTCTGCCCATCCAAGCAATGACTTAATGACTCATGCCACAACACAGGCCAGGCCCAGAGAGTTCAGGAGTGAGCATGATGGATACAGTATTGCCCTCAGGGAGACAACACAACCAACCAGCCAGTCAAAAGCAAATGGCTAAGCATCACTCTGACACATAAGTATCTTACACCAATATCCCTAAATAAAATATTTAGCTTACAAATTACTGTTCAACAGACAAATTATTCTGTCTTTTCAATTAAACACCACTAACTGGTGTTTTACAAATTTCAAAGCACCTTCATATGGTTTCATTCCTCATGCTCATAGAAAGGATGACAAATGGATATGCTAACAATTCGTGGCCATTTGTCAGACTCTCTGGTGCCAACTACACGTTGTGATCTCAGTACATCCTCCTGACCATCTAAGATGTAGTTACGAACGTGACCCTGCAGAACGTCACACATGCAGAACCTGTAGTTCAGAGCTTTACAAAACTCACCCAAACACACATGCTGACAAGTGTCTGAGCTACTGTCAGTCCCAGAGTAGGTCTGACTTAACCTGGGCATCTCTTTCCTTCCAATGCACAGCTTCTATGTCTTCTAAGTGTGAAATGTGCACACTGAGCAGAGAAGTGAGGCCAGACTGTAGACCAGAAGTTCTACTCTTCTCTCAACCACACTGACATCTCACTACAGCTTCCATCTTGGGCTCCCTAACTGCCCAAACCATCATCTTTCACTGGTGAATATGTTGATCTCTTTGCATTCAACATCACCTGTCCAAAGACTGTCAGGAATGGATCACAGAAACAAACACACAAAAACTTAGATTATTCAACTGTACACACTTTGCATCCAACAGTATCTTCAGCACTACGTGTTCCAAAAAACATTCCACATTGAAATCTGGACCAAATAGTCAGGATAGAAGCTCATTAAGCTATGCCAAGTTTATGAACACCAGATAACAATGCTCACAGCCAGGGATGGTGGCACATGCCTTTATTCCCAGCACTCAGGAGGCACAGGCAGGTGAATCTCAGTAAGCTTGAGACCATCCTGGTCTACACAGTGAGTTCCAGTAATGCTGGGACCAAGGAGATATTGTCAAAACAACACCAAAGAAAACACATAATGCTCACAAAAACCTAACAAGTATACACTCAGTATTACTATACAGAGATAAACAGAACTGAGCAAGGTTAACTAACATATATGAGGTCACACTATAGATGGCTGAGTAGTAATGACTCCAGAATCTAAGTTTTTATCTCTACAGTACAGCCTGTATTCCTGAAATGGCTAAAAAAATTCAACAAAAATATAAAAACATTCTGATCTGAATTCATATGTTATAGAAGTTTTCATTACATAATTTACTCAATTATGCTCGTATGAGGCACTTCATTAAATTGAAAAGAAAACAGACAAATCACTTGAATTTTTTATATCTTTAAAATTGTTAAATACCACAGATTTGAAATTCATTTGTATATATAGCCTAACAATACATGCTCACTATTTTATTCAAATACTTAACCTCTTAAGATGTGTTTAGGGGCAGGGCATGGTGGCACTAGCCTTTAATCCCAGCACTCAGAAAGAAGAGGCAGGTGGATCTGGGGCTGCAGGGAGACCCTGTCTCAAAAAGACAGAAAAAAAAAGATATGTTTAAGGGCTAGAGAGATGGCTCTGTGGTTAAGACCACTGGCTGCTCTTTCAAAAGACTTAGGTTTGGTTCCCAGCACCTATATGGCAGTTAAGAAACATCCATAACTCCAATTCTAGGGAATCCAATGCCCTCTTCTGGCCTCTGTGGGCACTGCACCACACAGGTGTACTTATATGCAGACAAAACACTTGCACACATAAAAAATTTAAAGACACACACACACACACACACACACACACACACAAAGCCTTCCCACCCCCCTGAAAAGATAATATATTTAGGGTAGGTCAGATGGCTCAGCAGGTAAAGATATTTGCTGCCAAGCCTGATTAGTTGCATTCAGTCCCCAGCAGCTGGGATGTCTGTGAGTTCGAGGCCAGCCTGGTCTACATAGTGAGACCCTGTTTCAAAAAAAAAAAAAAATTTAATGATTATTAATGTCAAAATTATTTAAGGTCTAATCGAATGTGGTAACTCATCTTTTCAGAATCTTGTTTAAATGTAAATGAAGTATCATTCAGCTGCTTATAAAATGTGTGTTTGGTATAAGTTTAGTGGAGTGGAAATATCACAACTAATAACAGATAAATGTGGGCAGAACAATGCAGACCACCATTGCCATGCCCACCTCCCTCCCCTCAAATTTCCACTTCAATTCATCAAAGTAAATTTCCAATTCATTCTAGAAAAGGTACAATGGGAGAGGCAAGTGGAAACATACTGAGTGCTACATCCAACACAGCCTTCTTAAACTTTTTCTACTCACAAACCCCTTTTGCCTGAGAAATCTTTACATGACCCAGGTCTATTGGTATATAAAACAGGTATGCAAATCAAACATCTTCTGATAATAAAATCACAAAAAATAATTTTGATATATAAATATATATATTTAAATTTAAGTCAGTTTTAAGCATTTCCATCAATGACAACTCTTATACAGAGCCTCCAAGCAAACATTAACAACAACAAAATCACTTTTCCAAGCAGGTCACTGTGAAATCTGCATTCACTGTCCAGTCAGGTGCAGTTTCCACTGCACTTGTGGTCAATGGAATCAAAAGGAAGCCCAATTCTCACAATCGATGCCCGAAAGGGACAGCACTTACTGGACTCTTATGAAATTCAGAGATGGTTCCCACTACTTAAATATGCAAAAAACTGAATTCGCACATCCACCACGGAAAAAAAAAAGGCAGAAACTGTGCTCCTTTTCTGTCCAAGTACCGTTTCTTGTTCTTGATTTTAAATATTACACCCACACATGAAATAATTGTATTATTTATTAAGACAAATGCAACTGGCATAAGAATGAAATGGATGTGCTTGTCTAATACAATACAATCCCAAGATATATTAATTAGCTACGTGCTAAGGAATGACGCCAGAAAATGTGAAACGTCTTTGGTTTTTGTAATTAAATCATTCTGTTTCTTTAAGAGTAGAAAACTGAATGTGCAGTAAAAACACTACAACTCATACAAAAGTCTGGAATTTGAGCTGGGGTGTTTCAGGCAGCTTATGCTGGTATTATGTCACGTGCATGCAGAGCACACAGCACATGCTGCGTGTTCAGAAGAAAGGTTGTGGTGAAGCCCTTCCTTGGATTCCCTACTTTGATTCTGAATCAATGCTTGGTCACTGCATGCTCAGAAACCTTTCCTGTTGCCAAATTTTCAAACCCTTGTATTCAGTTACATGAAAGGATCATAAGCCACAGTTTAAGTAGCTTTAATCTAATGAATCAAAAATCTGTTTTTTCTTCTATATGTTATACTTATTACTTATTTCCTTCTTTTTACTGGCAACCTCACAAACAAACCAGACAGGAGCGCCAGTGCATGAGCTGCCCTTCAGACCAAAGATGATGTCCCACCTCATTTCATACACAAAACAGATGTCCAGGATGCTTACCAATCTGTACTTGTTCAGGCTGGCTGAGAGAGACGAAGGCTGATGTGTCATCAATCCAGGATATCTGAATGTTACCTGTTAATAGTAAAATAGAAAGAAAGAGAACATTTGATCTTTTGGAGAGCTGTGAGATAGACTGTGCCAGTCTGACATATTTCAGGAGTGTAGAGAGATGAAATGCTGGTGTTAAGAGTTGATGAAACCTCAGCACTACTGCTAGCCTACTAAAAACTTCAATCTACCATAGCAGGGGGAGGGGAGGGTAGATGGCTCAGTGGGTAAGAGCACTTGCTGTGCAAGCATAAGGATGAATTTCAATGCTTAGCACCCACCTAAAGCAACCCAGGCACTGGGGCTAAAGAGATGACTTAGCAGTTAGGAACAATGGCTGTTATTGCAGAAGACTCAGGTTAGAATCCCAGCACCAAATGGCAGCTAACAACTGCCCATAACCACAGTTTCAGGGGTTCTGACACTGCCTTCTGACCTCCACAGGCATTATACAACATAGGTGCATTTACATGCAAGCAGGCAATACACGTATACACATAAAATTAAAATAATAAAATTCTTTTAAAAGCCAGGCTTGACCCTGTGTGCCTATAACCCCACTACTGGGGGATGGAGACAGGAAGATTCCCAGGAGCTTATTGGTCAGCCAGCCTAGCTAAAATGGACACCTTCAGGTTCATGAGAGACCCTGTCTTAAGGAATAAGGTGGAGAGTGATAGAGCAGGGCACTCAACATCTTTCCCTGCCTCCCCGCAAGTCATGTGTACAAATTACCTGTGTAGACACACATATAACACACAGAGATACATATACAATTTCAAAGGGGGAAAATCAAAGCAAGTAAAATAAGAAGCTTTGAGAAATTTGCTTTAAAATTAAATGAGGGTTGGGGAGATGCTCAGTCATAACATGTTTGCCTCAAAAGCATGATAATCTGCATTTGATCCCAAGTACCCACATAAAAAAGGTGGACACAGTTGAGTGCGTCTGTACATTCGGCACTGGGAAGGTTGAGACAGGTGACTTCCTGGAACTCTCAGGCCAGCTAGCCTAGCTCTAGGTTCGGTGAAAATACGGTTGGAGGGCTGAGTTGTTAGGAGCACTGGATGCTTTTCCAGAGGATTAGGGCTGGTTTCTCAGCACCCACAGGGTGGTTAACAACTACTTATAACCCCAGTTCCAGGGGACCCGACACCCTCTTCTGGCTTACAGGTACACTTGCATACATGTGGGGAAAATACTCATACACATGAAATAAAAACAAATTTCTTTAAAAGATTTGTATTTATTACTTTATGTGTATGAGGGTATGGCCTGCATGTATGAAAGTACACCCATGTTGTGCAATGTGTGCAGGGGTCAGAAGAGGGCACCAGATTCCCTGGAACTGGAGTTATGGACAGTTGTTAGCTTCCATGTGGATGTTGGGAATTGAACCCACAGCCTCTGCAAGAGCAGTCAGTGTTCTTAACCGCTGAGCCATCTCTCCAGGCTGGGACGGTTAGTGAGATGGCTCAGCATGTAAAGGCACTTGCCACCAGCCCTGATGACTTGAGTTCAATCCTTGGGACCCACTTGTTGGAAGAAGAGAAGTGACTCCTACAAGTTATCCTCTGACCTCCACATACATGCCATGGGATGTGTGTATCCACACAT